>OY804577.1:64301552-66787907 GCA_963680875.1 Bathymodiolus brooksi | reverse complement strand
GTAATGTTATTTAGGAGTTTCTCCTCCCTCAAGCATATGTGATATTAGTTGTTAAAGGTAATGTTATTTAGGAGTTTCTCCTCCCTCAAGCATATGTGATATTAGTTGTTAAAGGTAATGTTATTTAGGAGCTTCTCCTCCCTCAAGCATATGTGATATTAGTTGTTAAAGGTAATGTTATTTAGGAGTTTCTCCTCCCTCAAGCATATGTGATATTAGTTGTTAAAGGTAATGTATCTTAGGAGTTTCTCCTCCCTCAAGCATATGTGATATTAGTTGTTAAAGGTAATGTTATTTAGGAGTTTCTCCTCCCTCAAGCATATGTGATATTAGTTGTTAAAGGTAATGTTATTTAGGAGTTTCTCCTCCCTCAAGCATATGTGATATTAGTTGTAAAAGGTAATGTTATTTAGGAGTTTCTCCTCCCTCAAGCATATGTGATATTAGTTGTTAAAGGTAATGTTATTTAGGAGCTTCTCCTCCCTCAAGCATATGTGATATTAGTTGTTAAAGGTAATGTTATTTAGGAGTTTCTCCTCCCTCAAGCATATGTGATATTAGTTGTTAAAGGTAATGTTATTTAGGAGTTTCTCCTCCCTCAAGCATATGTGATATTAGTTGTTAAAGGTAATGTTATTTAGGAGTTTCTCCTCCCTCAAGCATATGTGATAGTAGTTGTTAAAGGTAATGTTATTTAGGAGCTTCTCCTCCCTCAAGCATATGTGATATTAGTTGTTAAAGGTAATGTTATTTAGGAGTTTCTCCTCCCTCAAGCATATGTGATATTAGTTGTTAAAGGTAATGTTATTTAGGAGCTTCTCCTCCCTCAAGCATATGTGATATTAGTTGTTAAAGGTAATGTTATTTAGGAGTTTCTCCTCCCTCAAGCATATGTGATATTAGTTGTTAAAGGTAATGTAACTTAGGAGTTTCTCCTCCCTCAAGCATATGTGATATTAGTTGTTAAAGGTAATGTTATTTAGGAGTTTCTCCTCCCTCAAGCATATGTGATATTAGTTGTTAAAGGTAATGTTATTTAGGAGTTTCTCCTCCCTCAAGCATATGTGATATTAGTTGTTAAAGGTAATGTTATTTAGGAGTTTCTCCTCCCTCAATCATATGTGATATTAGTTGTTAAAGGTAATGTTATTTAGGAGTTTCTCCTCCCTCAAGCATATGTGATATTAGTTGTTAAAGGTAATGTTATTTAGGAGTTTCTCCTCCCTCAAGCATATGTGATATTAGTTGTTAAAGGTAATGTTATTTAGGAGTTTCTCCTCCCTCAAGCATATGTGATATTAGTTGTTAAAGGTAATGTTATTTAGGAGTTTCTCCTCCCTCAATCATATGTGATATTAGTTGTTAAAGGTAATGTAACTTAGGAGTTTCTCCTCCCTCAAGCATATGTGATATTAGTTGTTAAAGGTAATGTTATTTAGGAGTTTCTCCTCCCTCAAGCATATGTGATATTAGTTGTTAAAGGTAATGTTATTTAGGAGTTTCTCCTCCCTCAAGCATATGTGATATTAGTTGTTAAAGGTAATGTTATTTAGGAGTTTCTCCTCCCTCAAGCATATGTGATATTATTTGTTAAAGGTAATGTTATTTAGGAGTTTCTCCTCCCTCAAGCATATGTGATATTAGTTGTTAAAGGTAATGTTACTTAGGAGTTTCTCCTCCCTCAAGCATATGTGATATTAGTTGTTAAAGGTAATGTTATTTAGGAGTTTCTCCTCCCTCAAGCATATGTGATATTAGTTGTTAAAGGTAATGTTATTTAGGAGCTTCTCCTCCCTCAAGCATATGTGATATTAGTTGTTAAAGGTAATGTTATTTAGAGTTTCTCCTCCCTCAATCATATGTGATATTAGTTGTTAAAGGTAATGTAACTTAGGAGTTTCTCCTCCCTCAAGCATATGTGATATTAGTTGTTAAAGGTAATGTTATTTAGGAGTTTCTCCTCCCTCAAGCATATGTGATATTAGTTGTTAAAGGTAATGTTATTTAGGAGTTTCTCCTCCCTCAAGCATATGTGATATTAGTTGTTAAAGGTAATGTTATTTAGGAGTTTCTCCTCCCTCAAGCATATGTGATATTAGTTGTAAAAGGTAATGTTATTTAGGAGTTTCTCCTCCTCAAGCATATGTGATATTAGTTGTTAAAGGTAATGTTATTTAGGAGCTTCTCCTCCCTCAAGCATATGTGATATTAGTTGTTAAAGGTAATGTTATTTAGGAGTTTCTCCTCCCTCAAGCATATGTGATATTAGTTGTTAAAGGTAATGTTATTTAGGAGTTTCTCCTCCCTCAAGCATATGTGATATTAGTTGTTAAAGGTAATGTTATTTAGGAGTTTCTCCTCCCTCAAGCATATGTGATAGTAGTTGTTAAAGGTAATGTTATTTAGGAGCTTCTCCTCCCTCAAGCATATGTGATATTAGTTGTTAAAGGTAATGTTATTTAGGAGTTTCTCCTCCCTCAAGCATATGTGATATTAGTTGTTAAAGGTAATGTTATTTAGGAGCTTCTCCTCCCTCAAGCATATGTGATATTAGTTGTTAAAGGTAATGTTATTTAGGAGTTTCTCCTCCCTCAATCATATGTGATATTAGTTGTTAAAGGTAATGTAACTTAGGAGTTTCTCCTCCCTCAAGCATATGTGATATTAGTTGTTAAAGGTAATGTTATTTAGGAGTTTCTCCTCCCTCAAGCATATGTGATATTAGTTGTTAAAGGTAATGTTATTTAGGAGTTTCTCCTCCCTCAAGCATATGTGATATTAGTTGTTAAAGGTAATGTTATTTAGGAGTTTCTCCTCCCTCAATCATATGTGATATTAGTTGTTAAAGGTAATGTTATTTAGGAGTTTCTCCTCCCTCAAGCATATGTGATATTAGTTGTTAAAGGTAATGTTATTTAGGAGTTTCTCCTCCCTCAAGCATATGTGATATTAGTTGTTAAAGGTAATGTTATTTAGGAGTTTCTCCTCCCTCAAGCATATGTGATATTAGTTGTTAAAGGTAATGTTATTTAGGAGTTTCTCCTCCCTCAATCATATGTGATATTAGTTGTTAAAGGTAATGTAACTTAGGAGTTTCTCCTCCCTCAAGCATATGTGATATTAGTTGTTAAAGGTAATGTTATTTAGGAGTTTCTCCTCCCTCAAGCATATGTGATATTAGTTGTTAAAGGTAATGTTATTTAGGAGTTTCTCCTCCCTCAAGCATATGTGATATTAGTTGTTAAAGGTAATGTTATTTAGGAGTTTCTCCTCCCTCAAGCATATGTGATATTATTTGTTAAAGGTAATGTTATTTAGGAGTTTCTCCTCCCTCAAGCATATGTGATATTAGTTGTTAAAGGTAATGTTACTTAGGAGTTTCTCCTCCCTCAAGCATATGTGATATTAGTTGTTAAAGGTAATGTTATTTAGGAGTTTCTCCTCCCTCAAGCATATGTGATATTAGTTGTTAAAGGTAATGTTATTTAGGAGCTTCTCCTCCCTCAAGCATATGTGATATTAGTTGTTAAAGGTAATGTTATTTAGAAGTTTCTCCTCCCTCAATCATATGTGATATTAGTTGTTAAAGGTAATGTAACTTAGGAGTTTCTCCTCCCTCAAGCATATGTGATATTAGTTGTTAAAGGTAATGTTATTTAGGAGTTTCTACTTCCTCAAGCATATGTGATATTAGTTGTTAAAGGTAATATTATTTAGGAGTTTCTCCTCCCTCAAGCATATGTGATATTAGTTGTTAAAGGTAATGTTATTTAGGAGTTTCTCCTCCCTCAAGCATATGTGATATTAGTTGTTAAAGGTAATGTTATTTAGGAGTTTCTCCTCCCTCAAGCATATGTGATATTAGTTGTTAAAGGTAATGTTATTTAGGAGCTTCTCCTCCCTCAAGCATATGTGATATTAGTTGTTAAAGGTAATGTTATTTAGGAGTTTCTCCTCCCTCAAGCATATGTGATATTAGTTGTTAAAGGTAATGTTATTTAGGAGTTTCTCCTCCCTCAAGCATATGTGATATTAGTTGTTAAAGGTAATGTTATTTAGGAGTTTCTCCTCCCTCAAGCATATGTGATAGTAGTTGTTAAAGGTAATGTTATTTAGGAGCTTCTCCTCCCTCAAGCATATGTGATATTAGTTGTTAAAGGTAATGTTATTTAGGAGTTTCTCCTCCCTCAAGCATATGTGATATTAGTTGTTAAAGGTAATGTTATTTAGGAGCTTCTCCTCCCTCAAGCATATGTGATATTAGTTGTTAAAGGTAATGTTATTTAGGAGTTTCTCCTCCCTCAATCATATGTGATATTAGTTGTTAAAGGTAATGTAACTTAGGAGTTTCTCCTCCCTCAAGCATATGTGATATTAGTTGTTAAAGGTAATGTTATTTAGGAGTTTCTCCTCCCTCAAGCATATGTGATATTAGTTGTTAAAGGTAATGTTATTTAGGAGTTTCTCCTCCCTCAAGCATATGTGATATTAGTTGTTAAAGGTAATGTTATTTAGGAGTTTCTCCTCCCTCAATCATATGTGATATTAGTTGTTAAAGGTAATGTTATTTAGGAGTTTCTCCTCCCTCAAGCATATGTGATATTAGTTGTTAAAGGTAATGTTATTTAGGAGTTTCTCCTCCCTCAAGCATATGTGATATTAGTTGTTAAAGGTAATGTTATTTAGGAGTTTCTCCTCCCTCAAGCATATGTGATATTAGTTGTTAAAGGTAATGTTATTTAGGAGTTTCTCCTCCCTCAATCATATGTGATATTAGTTGTTAAAGGTAATGTAACTTAGGAGTTTCTCCTCCCTCAAGCATATGTGATATTAGTTGTTAAAGGTAATGTTATTTAGGAGTTTCTCCTCCCTCAAGCATATGTGATATTAGTTGTTAAAGGTAATGTTATTTAGGAGTTTCTCCTCCCTCAAGCATATGTGATATTAGTTGTTAAAGGTAATGTTATTTAGGAGTTTCTCCTCCCTCAAGCATATGTGATATTATTTGTTAAAGGTAATGTTATTTAGGAGTTTCTCCTCCCTCAAGCATATGTGATATTAGTTGTTAAAGGTAATGTTACTTAGGAGTTTCTCCTCCCTCAAGCATATGTGATATTAGTTGTTAAAGGTAATGTTATTTAGGAGTTTCTCCTCCCTCAAGCATATGTGATATTAGTTGTTAAAGGTAATGTTATTTAGGAGTTTCTCCTCCCTCAAGCATATGTGATATTAGTTGTAAAAGGTAATGTTATTTAGGAGTTTCTCCTCCCTCAAGCATATGTGATATTAGTTGTTAAAGGTAATGTTATTTAGGAGCTTCTCCTCCCTCAAGCATATGTGATATTAGTTGTTAAAGGTAATGTTATTTAGGAGTTTCTCCTCCCTCAAGCATATGTGATATTAGTTGTTAAAGGTAATGTTATTTAGGAGTTTCTCCTCCCTCAAGCATATGTGATATTAGTTGTTAAAGGTAATGTTATTTAGGAGTTTCTCCTCCCTCAAGCATATGTGATAGTAGTTGTTAAAGGTAATGTTATTTAGGAGCTTCTCCTCCCTCAAGCATATGTGATATTAGTTGTTAAAGGTAATGTTATTTAGGAGTTTCTCCTCCCTCAAGCATATGTGATATTAGTTGTTAAAGGTAATGTTATTTAGGAGCTTCTCCTCCCTCAAGCATATGTGATATTAGTTGTTAAAGGTAATGTTATTTAGGAGTTTCTCCTCCCTCAATCATATGTGATATTAGTTGTTAAAGGTAATGTAACTTAGGAGTTTCTCCTCCCTCAAGCATATGTGATATTAGTTGTTAAAGGTAATGTTATTTAGGAGTTTCTCCTCCCTCAAGCATATGTGATATTAGTTGTTAAAGGTAATGTTATTTAGGAGTTTCTCCTCCCTCAAGCATATGTGATATTAGTTGTTAAAGGTAATGTTATTTAGGAGTTTCTCCTCCCTCAATCATATGTGATATTAGTTGTTAAAGGTAATGTTATTTAGGAGTTTCTCCTCCCTCAAGCATATGTGATATTAGTTGTTAAAGGTAATGTTATTTAGGAGTTTCTCCTCCCTCAAGCATATGTGATATTAGTTGTTAAAGGTAATGTTATTTAGGAGTTTCTCCTCCCTCAAGCATATGTGATATTAGTTGTTAAAGGTAATGTTATTTAGGAGTTTCTCCTCCCTCAATCATATGTGATATTAGTTGTTAAAGGTAATGTAACTTAGGAGTTTCTCCTCCCTCAAGCATATGTGATATTAGTTGTTAAAGGTAATGTTATTTAGGAGTTTCTCCTCCCTCAAGCATATGTGATATTAGTTGTTAAAGGTAATGTTATTTAGGAGTTTCTCCTCCCTCAAGCATATGTGATATTAGTTGTTAAAGGTAATGTTATTTAGGAGTTTCTCCTCCCTCAAGCATATGTGATATTATTTGTTAAAGGTAATGTTATTTAGGAGTTTCTCCTCCCTCAAGCATATGTGATATTAGTTGTTAAAGGTAATGTTACTTAGGAGTTTCTCCTCCCTCAAGCATATGTGATATTAGTTGTTAAAGGTAATGTTATTTAGGAGTTTCTCCTCCCTCAAGCATATGTGATATTAGTTGTTAAAGGTAATGTTATTTAGGAGCTTCTCCTCCCTCAAGCATATGTGATATTAGTTGTTAAAGGTAATGTTATTTAGAAGTTTCTCCTCCCTCAATCATATGTGATATTAGTTGTTAAAGGTAATGTAACTTAGGAGTTTCTCCTCCCTCAAGCATATGTGATATTAGTTGTTAAAGGTAATGTTATTTAGGAGTTTCTACTTCCTCAAGCATATGTGATATTAGTTGTTAAAGGTAATATTATTTAGGAGTTTCTCCTCCCTCAAGCATATGTGATATTAGTTGTTAAAGGTAATGTTATTTAGGAGTTTCTCCTCCCTCAAGCATATGTGATATTAGTTGTTAAAGGTAATGTTATTTAGGAGTTTCTCCTCCCTCAAGCATATGTGATATTAGTTGTTAAAGGTAATGTTATTTAGGAGCTTCTCCTCCCTCAAGCATATGTGATATTAGTTGTTAAAGGTAATGTTATTTAGGAGTTTCTCCTCCCTCAAGCATATGTGATATTAGTTGTTAAAGGTAATGTTATTTAGGAGTTTCTCCTCCCTCAAGCATATGTGATATTAGTTGTTAAAGGTAATGTTATTTAGGAGTTTCTCCTCCCTCAAGCATATGTGATAGTAGTTGTTAAAGGTAATGTTATTTAGGAGCTTCTCCTCCCTCAAGCATATGTGATATTAGTTGTTAAAGGTAATGTTATTTAGGAGTTTCTCCTCCCTCAAGCATATGTGATATTAGTTGTTAAAGGTAATGTTATTTAGGAGCTTCTCCTCCCTCAAGCATATGTGATATTAGTTGTTAAAGGTAATGTTATTTAGGAGTTTCTCCTCCCTCAATCATATGTGATATTAGTTGTTAAAGGTAATGTAACTTAGGAGTTTCTCCTCCCTCAAGCATATGTGATATTAGTTGTTAAAGGTAATGTTATTTAGGAGTTTCTCCTCCCTCAAGCATATGTGATATTAGTTGTTAAAGGTAATGTTATTTAGGAGTTTCTCCTCCCTCAAGCATATGTGATATTAGTTGTTAAAGGTAATGTTATTTAGGAGTTTCTCCTCCCTCAATCATATGTGATATTAGTTGTTAAAGGTAATGTTATTTAGGAGTTTCTCCTCCCTCAAGCATATGTGATATTAGTTGTTAAAGGTAATGTTATTTAGGAGTTTCTCCTCCCTCAAGCATATGTGATATTAGTTGTTAAAGGTAATGTTATTTAGGAGTTTCTCCTCCCTCAAGCATATGTGATATTAGTTGTTAAAGGTAATGTTATTTAGGAGTTTCTCCTCCCTCAATCATATGTGATATTAGTTGTTAAAGGTAATGTAACTTAGGAGTTTCTCCTCCCTCAAGCATATGTGATATTAGTTGTTAAAGGTAATGTTATTTAGGAGTTTCTCCTCCCTCAAGCATATGTGATATTAGTTGTTAAAGGTAATGTTATTTAGGAGTTTCTCCTCCCTCAAGCATATGTGATATTAGTTGTTAAAGGTAATGTTATTTAGGAGTTTCTCCTCCCTCAAGCATATGTGATATTATTTGTTAAAGGTAATGTTATTTAGGAGTTTCTCCTCCCTCAAGCATATGTGATATTAGTTGTTAAAGGTAATGTTACTTAGGAGTTTCTCCTCCCTCAAGCATATGTGATATTAGTTGTTAAAGGTAATGTTATTTAGGAGTTTCTCCTCCCTCAAGCATATGTGATATTAGTTGTTAAAGGTAATGTTATTTAGGAGCTTCTCCTCCCTCAAGCATATGTGATATTAGTTGTTAAAGGTAATGTTATTTAGAAGTTTCTCCTCCCTCAATCATATGTGATATTAGTTGTTAAAGGTAATGTAACTTAGGAGTTTCTCCTCCCTCAAGCATATGTGATATTAGTTGTTAAAGGTAATGTTATTTAGGAGTTTCTCCTCCCTCAAGCATATGTGATATTAGTTGTTAAAGGTAATGTTATTTAGGAGTTTCTCCTCCCTCAAGCATATGTGATATTAGTTGTTAAAGGTAATGTTATTTAGGAGTTTCTCCTCCCTCAAGCATATGTGATATTATTTGTTAAAGGTAATGTTATTTAGGAGTTTCTCCTCCCTCAAGCATATGTGATATTAGTTGTTAAAGGTAATGTTACTTAGGAGTTTCTCCTCCCTCAATCATATGTGATATTAGTTGTTAAAGGTAATGTTATTTAGGAGTTTCTCCTCCCTCAAGCATATGTGATATTAGTTGTTAAAGGTAATGTTATTTAGGAGCTTCTCCTCCCTCAAGCATATGTGATATTAGTTGTTAAAGGTAATGTTATTTAGAAGTTTCTCCTCCCTCAATCATATGTGATATTAGTTGTTAAAGGTAATGTTATTTAGGAGTTTCTCCTCCCTCAAGCATATGTGATATTAGTTGTTAAAGGTAATGTTATTTAGGAGTTTCTCCTCCCTCAAGCATATGTGATATTAGTTGTTAAAGGTAATGTTATTTAGGAGTTTCTCCTCCCTCAAGCATATGTGATATTAGTTGTTAAAGGTAATGTTATTTAGGAGTTTCTCCTCCCTCAAGCATATGTGATATTAGTTGTTAAAGGTAATGTTATTTAGGAGTTTCTACTTCCTCAAGCATATGTGATATTAGTTGTTAAAGGTAATATTATTTAGGAGTTTCTCCTCCCTCAAGCATATGTGATATTAGTTGTTAAAGGTAATGTTATTTAGGAGTTTCTCCTCCCTCAAGCATATGTGATATTAGTTGTTAAAGGTAATGTTATTTAGGAGTTTCTCCTCCCTCAAGCATATGTGATATTAGTTGTTAAAGGTAATGTTATTTAGGAGCTTCTCTTTCTCCTCCCTCAAGCATATGTGATATTAGTTGTTAAAGGTAATGTTATTTAGGAGTTTCTCCTCCCTCAAGCATATGTGATATTAGTTGTTAAAGGTAATGTTATTTAGGAGTTTCTTCTCCCTCAAGCATATGTGATATTAGTTGTTAAAGGTAATGTTATTTAGGAGTTTCTCCTCCCTCAAGCATATGTGATATTAGTTGTTAAAGGTAATGTTATTTAGGAGTTTCTCCTCCCTCAAGCATATGTGATATTAGTTGTTAAAGGTAATGTTATTTAGGAGTTTCTCCTCCCTCAAGCATATGTGATATTAGTTGTTAAAGGTAATGTTATTTAGGAGCTTCTCCTCCCTCAAGCATATGTGATATTAGTTGTTAAAGGTAGTGTTATTTAGGAGTTTCTCCTCCCTCAATAATATGTGATATTAGTTGTTAAAGGTAATGTTATTTAGGAGTTTCTCCTCCCTCAAGCATATGTGATATTAGTTGTTAAAGGTAATGTTATTTAGGAGTTTCTCCTCCCTCAAGCATATGTGATATTAGTTGTTAAAGGTAATGTTATTTAGGAGTTTCTCCTCCCTCAAGCATATGTGATATTAGTTGTTAAAGGTAATGTTATTTAGGAGTTTCTCCTCCCTCAAGCATATGTGATATTAGTTGTTAAAGGTAATGTTATTTAGGAGCTTCTCCTCCCTCAAGCATATGTGATATTAGTTGTTAAAGGTAATGTTATTTAGGAGTTTCTCCTCCCTCAAGCATATGTGATATTAGATGTTAAAGGTAATGTTATTTAGGAGTTTCTCCTCCCTCAAGCATATGTGATATTAGTTGTTAAAGGTAATGTTATTTAGGAGTTTCTTCTTCCTCAAGCATATGTGATATTAGTTGTTAAAGGTAATGTTATTTAGGAGTTTCTCCTCCCTCAAGCATATGTGATATTAGTTGTTAAAGGTAATGTTATTTAGGAGTTTCTCCTCCCTCAAGCATATGTGATATTAGTTGTTAAAGGTAATGTTATTTAGGAGTTTCTCCTCCCTCAAGCATATGTGATATTAGTTGTTAAAGGTAATGTTATTTAGGAGCTTCTCCTCCCTCAATCATATGTGATATTAGTTGTTAAAGGTAATGTTATTTAGGAGTTTCTCCTCCCTCAAGCATATGTGATATTAGTTGTTAAAGGTAATGTTATTTAGGAGTTTCTCCTCCCTCAAGCATATGTGATATTAGTTGTTAAAGGTAATGTTATTTAGGAGTTTCTCCTCCCTCAAGCATATGTGATATTAGTTGTTAAAGGTAATGTTATTTAGGAGCTTCTCCTCCCTCAAGCATATGTGATATTAGTTGTTAAAGGTAATGTTATTTAGGAGTTTCTCCTCCCTCAATCATATGTGATATTAGTTGTTAAAGGTAATGTAACTTAGGAGTTTCTCCTCCCTCAAGCATATGTGATATTAGTTGTTAAAGGTAATGTTATTTAGGAGTTTCTCCTCCCTCAAGCATATGTGATATTAGTTGTTAAAGGTAATGTTATTTAGGAGTTTCTCCTCCCTCAAGCATATGTGATAGTAGTTGTTAAAGGTAATGTTATTTAGGAGCTTCTCCTCCCTCAAGCATATGTGATATTAGTTGTTAAAGGTAATGTTATTTAGGAGTTTCTCCTCCCTCAAGCATATGTGATATTAGTTGTTAAAGGTAATGTTATTTAGGAGTTTCTCCTCCCTCAAGCATATGTGATATTAGTTGTAAAAGGTAATGTTATTTAGGAGTTTCTCCTCCCTCAAGCATATGTGATATTAGTTGTTAAAGGTAATGTTATTTAGGAGCTTCTCCTCCCTCAAGCATATGTGATATTAGTTGTTAAAGGTAATGTTATTTAGGAGTTTCTCCTCCCTCAAGCATATGTGATATTAGTTTTTAAAGGTAATGTTATTTAGGAGTTTCTCCTCCCTCAAGCATATGTGATATTAGTTGTTAAAGGTAATGTTATTTAGGAGTTTCTCCTCCCTCAAGCATATGTGATAGTAGTTGTTAAAGGTAATGTTATTTAGGAGCTTCTCCTCCCTCAAGCATATGTGATATTAGTTGTTAAAGGTAATGTTATTTAGGAGTTTCTCCTACCTCAAGCATATGTGATATTAGTTGTTAAAGGTAATGTTATTTAGGAGTTTCTCCTCCCTCAAGCATATGTGATATTAGTTGTTAAAGGTAATGTTATTTAGGAGTTTCTCCTCCCTCAAGCATATGTGATATTAGTTGTTAAAGGTAATGTTATTTAGGAGCTTCTCCTCCCTCAAGCATATGTGATATTAGTTGTTAAAGGTAATGTTATTTAGGAGTTTCTCCTCCCTCAATCATATGTGATATTAGTTGTTAAAGGTAATGTAACTTAGGAGTTTCTCCTCCCTCAAGCATATGTGATATTAGTTGTTAAAGGTAATGTTATTTAGGAGTTTCTCCTCCCTCAAGCATATGTGATATTAGTTGTTAAAGGTAATGTTATTTAGGAGTTTCTCCTCCCTCAAGCATATGTGATATTAGTTGTAAAAGGTAATGTTATTTAGGAGTTTCTCCTCCCTCAAGCATATGTGATATTAGTTGTTAAAGGTAATGTTATTTAGGAGCTTCTCCTCCCTCAAGCATATGTGATATTAGTTGTTAAAGGTAATGTTATTTAGGAGTTTCTCCTCCCTCAAGCATATGTGATATTAGTTGTTAAAGGTAATGTTATTTAGGAGCTTCTCCTCCCTCAAGCATATGTGATATTAGTTGTTAAAGGTAATGTTATTTAGGAGTTTCTCCTCCCTCAAGCATATGTGATATTAGTTTTTAAAGGTAATGTTATTTAGGAGTTTCTCCTCCCTCAAGCATATGTGATATTAGTTGTTAAAGGTAATGTTATTTAGGAGTTTCTCCTCCCTCAAGCATATGTGATAGTAGTTGTTAAAGGTAATGTTATTTAGGAGCTTCTCCTCCCTCAAGCATATGTGATATTAGTTGTTAAAGGTAATGTTATTTAGGAGTTTCTCCTCCCTCAAGCATATGTGATATTAGTTGTTAAAGGTAATGTTATTTAGGAGTTTCTCCTCCCTCAAGCATATGTGATATTAGTTGTTAAAGGTAATGTTATTTAGGAGTTTCTCCTCCCTCAAGCATATGTGATATTAGTTGTTAAAGGTAATGTTATTTAGGAGCTTCTCCTCCCTCAAGCATATGTGATATTAGTTGTTAAAGGTAATGTTATTTAGGAGTTTCTCCTCCCTCAATCATATGTGATATTAGTTGTTAAAGGTAATGTAACTTAGGAGTTTCTCCTCCCTCAAGCATATGTGATATTAGTTGTTAAAGGTAATGTTATTTAGGAGTTTCTCCTCCCTCAAGCATATGTGATATTAGTTGTTAAAGGTAATGTTATTTAGGAGTTTCTCCTCCCTCAAGCATATGTGATATTAGTTGTAAAAGGTAATGTTATTTAGGAGTTTCTCCTCCCTCAAGCATATGTGATATTAGTTGTTAAAGGTAATGTTATTTAGGAGCTTCTCCTCCCTCAAGCATATGTGATATTAGTTGTTAAAGGTAATGTTATTTAGGAGTTTCTCCTCCCTCAAGCATATGTGATATTAGTTGTTAAAGGTAATGTTATTTAGGAGTTTCTCCTCCCTCAAGCATATGTGATATTAGTTGTTAAAGGTAATGTTATTTAGGAGTTTCTCCTCCCTCAAGCATATGTGATAGTAGTTGTTAAAGGTAATGTTATTTAGGAGCTTCTCCTCCCTCAAGCATATGTGATATTAGTTGTTAAAGGTAATGTTATTTAGGAGTTTCTCCTCCCTCAAGCATATGTGATATTAGTTGTTAAAGGTAATGTTATTTAGGAGCTTCTCCTCCCTCAAGCATATGTGATATTAGTTGTTAAAGGTAATGTTATTTAGGAGTTTCTCCTCCCTCAATCATATGTGATATTAGTTGTTAAAGGTAATGTAACTTAGGAGTTTCTCCTCCCTCAAGCATATGTGATATTAGTTGTTAAAGGAAATGTTATTTAGGAGTTTCTCCTCCCTCAAGCATATGTGATATTAGTTGTTAAAGGTAATGTTATTTAGGAGTTTCTCCTCCCTCAAGCATATGTGATATTAGATGTTAAAGGTAATGTTATTTAGGAGTTTCTCCTCCCTCAATCATATGTGATATTAGTTGTTAAAGGTAATGTTATTTAGGAGTTTCTCCTCCCTCAAGCATATGTGATATTAGTTGTTAAAGGTAATGTTATTTAGGAGTTTCTCCTCCCTCAAGCATATGTGATATTAGTTGTTAAAGGTAATGTTATTTAGGAGTTTCTCCTCCCTCAAGCATATGTGATATTAGTTGTTAAAGGTAATGTTATTTAGGAGTTTCTCCTCCCTCAATCATATGTGATATTAGTTGTTAAAGGTAATGTAACTTAGGAGTTTCTCCTCCCTCAAGCATATGTGATATTAGTTGTTAAAGGTAATGTTATTTAGGAGTTTCTCCTCCCTCAAGCATATGTGATATTAGTTGTTAAAGGTAATGTTATTTAGGAGTTTCTCCTCCTCAAGCATATGTGATATTAGTTGTTAAAGGTAATGTTATTTAGGAGTTTCTCCTCCCTCAAGCATATGTGATATTAGTTGTTAAAGGTAATGTTATTTAGGAGTTTCTCCTCCCTCAAGCATATGTGATATTATTTGTTAAAGGTAATGTTATTTAGGAGTTTCTCCTCCCTCAAGCATATGTGATATTAGTTGTTAAAGGTAATGTTACTTAGGAGTTTCTCCTCCCTCAAGCATATGTGATATTAGTTGTTAAAGGTAATGTTATTTAGGAGTTTCTCCTCCCTCAAGCATATGTGATATTAGTTGTTAAAGGTAATGTTATTTAGGAGCTTCTCCTCCCTCAAGCATATGCGATATTAGTTGTTAAAGGTAATGTTATTTAGAAGTTTCTCCTCCCTCAATCATATGTGATATTAGTTGTTAAAGGTAATGTTATTTAGGAGTTTCTCCTCCCTCAAGCATATGTGATATTAGTTGTTAAAGGTAATGTTATTTAGGAGTTTCTCCTCCCTCAAGCATATGTGATATTAGTTGTTAAAGGTAATGTTATTTAGGAGTTTCTCCTCCCTCAAGCATATGTGATATTAGTTGTTAAAGGTAATGTTATTTAGGAGTTTCTCCTCCCTCAAGCATATGTGATATTAGTTGTTAAAGGTAATGTTATTTAGGAGTTTCTTCTTCCTCAAGCATATGTGATATTAGTTGTTAAAGGTAATGTTATTTAGGAGTTTCTCCTCCCTCAAGCATATGTGATATTAGTTGTTAAAGGTAATGTTATTTAGGAGTTTCTCCTCCCTCAAGCATATGTGATATTAGTTGTTAAAGGTAATGTTATTTAGGAGTTTCTCCTCCCTCAAGCATATGTGATATTAGTTGTTAAAGGTAATGTTATTTAGGAGCTTCTCTTTCTCCTCCCTCAAGCATATGTGATATTAGTTGTTAAAGGTAATGTTATTTAGGAGTTTCTCCTCCCTCAAGCATATGTGATATTAGTTGTTAAAGGTAATGTTATTTAGGAGTTTCTTCTCCCTCAAGCATATGTGATATTAGTTGTTAAAGGTAATGTTATTTAGGAGTTTCTCCTCCCTCAAGCATATGTGATATTAGTTGTTAAAGGTAATGTTATTTAGGAGTTTCTCCTCCCTCAAGCATATGTGATATTAGTTGTTAAAGGTAATGTTATTTGGGAGTTTCTCCTCCCTCAAGCATATGTGATATTAGTTGTTAAAGGTAATGTTATTTAGGAGCTTCTCCTCCCTCAAGCATATGTGATATTAGTTGTTAAAGGTAGTGTTATTTAGGAGTTTCTCCTCCCTCAATCATATGTGATATTAGTTGTTAAAGGTAATGTTATTTAGGAGTTTCTCCTCCCTCAAGCATATGTGATATTAGTTGTTAAAGGTAATGTTATTTAGGAGTTTCTCCTCCCTCAAGCATATGTGATATTAGTTGTTAAAGGTAATGTTATTTAGGAGTTTCTCCTCCCTCAAGCATATGTGATATTAGTTGTTAAAGGTAATGTTATTTAGGAGCTTCTCCTCCCTCAAGCATATGTGATATTAGTTGTTAAAGGTAATGTTATTTAGGAGTTTCTCCTCCCTCAAGCATATGTGATATTAGTTGTTAAAGGTAATGTTATTTAGGAGTTTCCACTCCCTCAAGCATATGTGATATTAGTTGTTAAAGGTAATGTTATTTAGGAGTTTCTTCTTCCTCAAGCATATGTGATATTAGTTGTTAAAGGTAATGTTATTTAGGAGTTTCTCCTCCCTCAAGCATATGTGATATTAGTTGTTAAAGGTAATGTTATTTAGGAGTTTCTCCTCCCTCAAGCATATGTGATATTAGTTGTTAAAGGTAATGTTATTTAGGAGCTTCTCTTCTCCTCCCTCAAGCATATGTGATATTAGTTGTTAAAGGTAATGTTATTTAGGAGTTTCTCCTCCCTCAAGCATATGTGATATTAGTTGTTAAAGGTAATGTTATTTAGGAGTTTCTTCTCCCTCAAGCATATGTGATATTAGTTGTTAAAGGTAATGTTATTTAGGAGTTTCTCCTCCCTCAAGCATATGTGATATTAGTTGTTAAAGGTAATGTTATTTAGGAGTTTCTCCTCCCTCAAGCATATGTGATATTAGTTGTTAAAGGTAATGTTATTTGGGAGTTTCTCCTCCCTCAAGCATATGTGATATTAGTTGTTAAAGGTAATGTTATTTAGGAGCTTCTCCTCCCTCAAGCATATGTGATATTAGTTGTTAAAGGTAGTGTTATTTAGGAGTTTCTCCTCCCTCAATCATATGTGATATTAGTTGTTAAAGGTAATGTTATTTAGGAGTTTCTCCTCCCTCAAGCATATGTGATATTAGTTGTTAAAGGTAATGTTATTTAGGAGTTTCTCCTCCCTCAAGCATATGTGATATTAGTTGTTAAAGGTAATGTTATTTAGGAGTTTCTCCTCCCTCAAGCATATGTGATATTAGTTGTTAAAGGTAATGTTATTTAGGAGCTTCTCCTCCCTCAAGCATATGTGATATTAGTTGTTAAAGGTAATGTTATTTAGGAGTTTCTCCTCCCTCAAGCATATGTGATATTAGTTGTTAAAGGTAATGTTATTTAGGAGTTTCACTCCCTCAAGCATATGTGATATTAGTTGTTAAAGGTAATGTTATTTAGGAGTTTCTTCTTCCTCAAGCATATGTGATATTAGTTGTTAAAGGTAATGTTATTTAGGAGTTTCTCCTCCCTCAAGCATATGTGATATTAGTTGTTAAAGGTAATGTTATTTAGCAGTTTCTCCTCCCTCAAGCATATGTGATATTAGTTGTTAAAGGTAATGTTATTTAGGAGTTTCTCCTCCCTCAAGCATATGTGATATTAGTTGTTAAAGGTAATGTTATTTAGGAGCTTCTCCTCCCTCAATCATATGTGATATTAGTTGTTAAAGGTAATGTTATTTAGGAGTTTCTCCTCCCTCAAGCATATGTGATATTAGTTGTTAAAGGTAATGTTATTTAGGAGTTTCTCCTCCCTCAAGCATATGTGATATTAGTTGTTAAAGGTAATGTTATTTAGGAGTTTCTCCTCCCTCAAGCATATGTGATATTAGTTGTTAAAGGTAATGTTATTTAGGAGCTTCTCCTCCCTCAAGCATATGTGATATTAGTTGTTAAAGGTAATGTTATTTAGGAGTTTCTCCTCCTCAAGCATATGTGATATTAGTTGTTAAAGGTAATGTTATTTAGGAGTTTCTCCTCCCTCAAGCATATGTGATATTAGTTGTTAAAGGTAATGTTATTTAGGAGTTTCTCCTCCCTCAATCATATGTGATATTAGTTGTTAAAGGTAATGTAACTTAGGAGTTTCTCCTCCCTCAAGCATATGTGATATTAGTTGTTAAAGGTAATGTTATTTAGGAGTTTCTCCTCCCTCAAGCATATGTGATATTAGTTGTTAAAGGTAATGTTATTTAGGAGTTTCTCCTCCCTCAAGCATATGTGATATTAGTTGTTAAAGGTAATGTTATTTAGGAGTTTCTACTCCCTCAAGCATATGTGATATTAGTTGTTAAAGGTAATGTTATTTAGGAGTTTCTCCTCCCTCAAGCATATGTGATATTATTTGTTAAAGGTAATGTTATTTAGGAGTTTCTCCTCCCTCAAGCATATGTGATATTAGTTGTTAAAGGTAATGTTACTTAGGAGTTTCTCCTCCCTCAAGCATATGTGATATTAGTTGTTAAAGGTAATGTTATTTAGGAGTTTCTCCTCCCTCAAGCATATGTGATATTAGTTGTTAAAGGTAATGTTATTTAGGAGCTTCTCCTCCCTCAAGCATATGCGATATTAGTTGTTAAAGGTAATGTTATTTAGAAGTTTCTCCTCCCTCAATCATATGTGATATTAGTTGTTAAAGGTAATGTTATTTAGGAGTTTCTCCTCCCTCAAGCATATGTGATATTAGTTGTTAAAGGTAATGTTATTTAGGAGTTTCTCCTCCCTCAAGCATATGTGATATTAGTTGTTAAAGGTAATGTTATTTAGGAGTTTCTCCTCCCTCAAGCATATGTGATATTAGTTGTTAAAGGTAATGTTATTTAGGAGTTTCTTCTTCCTCAAGCATATGTGATATTAGTTGTTAAAGGTAATGTTATTTAGGAGTTTATCCTCCCTCAAGCATATGTGATATTAGTTGTTAAAGGTAATGTTATTTAGGAGTTTCTCCTCCCTCAAGCATATGTGATATTAGTTGTTAAAGGTAATGTTATTTAGGAGCTTCTCTTTCTCCTCCCTCAAGCATATGTGATATTAGTTGTTAAAGGTAATGTTATTTAGGAGTTTCTCCTCCCTCAAGCATATGTGATATTAGTTGTTAAAGGTAATGTTATTTAGGAGTTTCTTCTCCCTCAAGCATATGTGATATTAGTTGTTAAAGGTAATGTTATTTAGGAGTTTCTCCTCCCTCAAGCATATGTGATATTAGTTGTTAAAGGTAATGTTATTTAGGAGTTTCTCCTCCCTCAAGCATATGTGATATTATTTGTTAAAGGTAATGTTATTTAGGAGTTTCTCCTCCCTCAAGCATATGTGATATTAGTTGTTAAAGGTAATGTTACTTAGGAGTTTCTCCTCCCTCAAGCATATGTGATATTAGTTGTTAAAGGTAATGTTATTTAGGAGTTTCTCCTCCCTCAAGCATATGTGATATTAGTTGTTAAAGGTAATGTTATTTAGGAGCTTCTCCTCCCTCAAGCATATGCGATATTAGTTGTTAAAGGTAATGTTATTTAGAAGTTTCTCCTCCCTCAATCATATGTGATATTAGTTGTTAAAGGTAATGTTATTTAGGAGTTTCTCCTCCCTCAAGCATATGTGATATTAGTTGTTAAAGGTAATGTTATTTAGGAGTTTCTCCTCCCTCAAGCATATGTGATATTAGTTGTTAAAGGTAATGTTATTTAGGAGTTTCTCCTCCCTCAAGCATATGTGATATTAGTTGTTAAAGGTAATGTTATTTAGGAGTTTCTCTTCCTCAAGCATATGTGATATTAGTTGTTAAAGGTAATGTTATTTAGGAGTTTCTCCTCCCTCAAGCATATGTGATATTAGTTGTTAAAGGTAATGTTATTTAGGAGTTTCTCCTCCCTCAAGCATATGTGATATTAGTTGTTAAAGGTAATGTTATTTAGGAGTTTCTCCTCCCTCAAGCATATGTGATATTAGTTGTTAAAGGTAATGTTATTTAGGAGCTTCTCTTTCTCCTCCCTCAAGCATATGTGATATTAGTTGTTAAAGGTAATGTTATTTAGGAGTTTCTCCTCCCTCAAGCATATGTGATATTAGTTGTTAAAGGTAATGTTATTTAGGAGTTTCTCCTCCCTCAAGCATATGTGATATTAGTTGTTAAAGGTAATGTTATTTAGGAGTTTCTCCTCCCTCAAGCATATGTGATATTAGTTGTTAAAGGTAATGTTATTTAGGAGTTTCTCCTCCCTCAAGCATATGTGATATTAGTTGTTAAAGGTAATGTTATTTAGGAGTTTCTCCTCCCTCAAGCATATGTGATATTAGTTGTTAAAGGTAATGTTATTTAGGAGCTTCTCCTCCCTCAAGCATATGTGATATTAGTTGTTAAAGGTAATGTTATTTAGGAGTTTCTCCTCCCTCAATCATATGTGATATTAGTTGTTAAAGGTAATGTTATTTAGGAGTTTCTCCTCCCTCAAGCATATGTGATATTAGTTGTTAAAGGTAATGTTATTTAGGAGTTTCTCCTCCCTCAAGCATATGTGATATTAGTTGTTAAAGGTAATGTTATTTAGGAGTTTCTCCTCCCTCAAGCATATGTGATATTAGTTGTTAAAGGTAATGTTATTTAGGAGCTTTCTCCTCCCTCAAGCATATGTGATATTAGTTGTTAAAGGTAATGTTATTTAGGAGTTTCTCCTCCCTCAAGCATATGTGATATTAGTTGTTAAAGGTAATGTTATTTAGGAGTTTCTCCTCCCTCAAGCATATGTGATATTAGTTGTTAAAGGTAATGTTATTTAGGAGTTTCTCCTCCCTCAAGCATATGTGATATTAGTTGTTAAAGGTAATGTTATTTAGGAGTTTCTCCTCCCTCAAGCATATGTGATATTAGTTGTTAAAGGTAATGTTATTTAGGAGTTTCTCCTCCCTCAAGCATATGTGATATTAGTTGTTAAAGGTAATGTTATTTAGGAGTTTCTCCTCCCTCAAGCATATGTGATATTAGTTGTTAAAGGTAATGTTATTTAGGAGTTTCTCCTCCCTCAAGCATATGTGATATTAGTTGTTAAAGGTAATGTTATTTAGGAGTTTCTTCCTCCTCAAGCATATGTGATATTAGTTGTTAAAGGTAATGTTATTTAGGAGTTTCTCCTCCCTCAAGCATATGTGATATTAGTTGTTAAAGGTAATGTTATTAGGAGTTTCTCCTCCCTCAAGCATATGTGATATTAGTTGTTAAAGGTAATGTTATTTAGGAGTTTCTCCTCCCTCAAGCATATGTGATATTAGTTGTTAAAGGTAATGTTATTTAGGAGCTTCTCTTTCTCCTCCCTCAAGCATATGTGATATTAGTTGTTAAAGGTAATGTTATTTAGGAGTTTCTCCTCCCTCAAGCATATGTGATATTAGTTGTTAAAGGTAATGTTATTTAGGAGTTTCTTCTCCCTCAAGCATATGTGATATTAGTTGTTAAAGGTAATGTTATTTAGGAGTTTCTCCTCCCTCAAGCATATGTGATATTAGTTGTTAAAGGTAATGTTATTTAGGAGTTTCTCCTCCCTCAAGCATATGTGATATTAGTTGTTAAAGGTAATGTTATTTGGGAGTTTCTCCTCCCTCAAGCATATGTGATATTAGTTGTTAAAGGTAATGTTATTTAGGAGCTTCTCCTCCCTCAAGCATATGTGATATTAGTTGTTAAAGGTAGTGTTATTTAGGAGTTTCTCCTCCCTCAATCATATGTGATATTAGTTGTTAAAGGTAATGTTATTTAGGAGTTTCTCCTCCCTCAAGCATATGTGATATTAGTTGTTAAAGGTAATGTTATTTAGGAGTTTCTCCTCCCTCAAGCATATGTGATATTAGTTGTTAAAGGTAATGTTATTTAGGAGTTTCTCCTCCCTCAAGCATATGTGATATTAGTTGTTAAAGGTAATGTTATTTAGGAGCTTCTCCTCCCTCAAGCATATGTGATATTAGTTGTTAAAGGTAATGTTATTTAGGAGTTTCTCCTCCCTCAAGCATATGTGATATTAGTTGTTAAAGGTAATGTTATTTAGGAGTTTCCACTCCCTCAAGCATATGTGATATTAGTTGTTAAAGGTAATGTTATTTAGGAGTTTCTTCTTCCTCAAGCATATGTGATATTAGTTGTTAAAGGTAATGTTATTTAGGAGTTTCTCCTCCCTCAAGCATATGTGATATTAGTTGTTAAAGGTAATGTTATTTAGGAGTTTCTCCTCCCTCAAGCATATGTGATATTAGTTGTTAAAGGTAATGTTATTTAGGAGCTTCTCTTTCTCCTCCCTCAAGCATATGTGATATTAGTTGTTAAAGGTAATGTTATTTAGGAGTTTCTCCTCCCTCAAGCATATGTGATATTAGTTGTTAAAGGTAATGTTATTTAGGAGTTTCTTCTCCCTCAAGCATATGTGATATTAGTTGTTAAAGGTAATGTTATTTAGGAGTTTCTCCTCCCTCAAGCATATGTGATATTAGTTGTTAAAGGTAATGTTATTTAGGAGTTTCTCCTCCCTCAAGCATATGTGATATTAGTTGTTAAAGGTAATGTTATTTGGGAGTTTCTCCTCCCTCAAGCATATGTGATATTAGTTGTTAAAGGTAATGTTATTTAGGAGCTTCTCCTCCCTCAAGCATATGTGATATTAGTTGTTAAAGGTAGTGTTATTTAGGAGTTTCTCCTCCCTCAATCATATGTGATATTAGTTGTTAAAGGTAATGTTATTTAGGAGTTTCTCCTCCCTCAAGCATATGTGATATTAGTTGTTAAAGGTAATGTTATTTAGGAGTTTCTCCTCCCTCAAGCATATGTGATATTAGTTGTTAAAGGTAATGTTATTTAGGAGTTTCTCCTCCCTCAAGCATATGTGATATTAGTTGTTAAAGGTAATGTTATTTAGGAGCTTCTCCTCCCTCAAGCATATGTGATATTAGTTGTTAAAGGTAATGTTATTTAGGAGTTTCTCCTCCCTCAAGCATATGTGATATTAGTTGTTAAAGGTAATGTTATTTAGGAGTTTCCACTCCCTCAAGCATATGTGATATTAGTTGTTAAAGGTAATGTTATTTAGGAGTTTCTTCTTCCTCAAGCATATGTGATATTAGTTGTTAAAGGTAATGTTATTTAGGAGTTTCTCCTCCCTCAAGCATATGTGATATTAGTTGTTAAAGGTAATGTTATTTAGCAGTTTCTCCTCCCTCAAGCATATGTGATATTAGTTGTTAAAGGTAATGTTATTTAGGAGTTTCTCCTCCCTCAAGCATATGTGATATTAGTTGTTAAAGGTAATGTTATTTAGGAGCTTCTCCTCCCTCAATCATATGTGATATTAGTTGTTAAAGGTAATGTTATTTAGGAGTTTCTCCTCCCTCAAGCATATGTGATATTAGTTGTTAAAGGTAATGTTATTTAGGAGTTTCTCCTCCCTCAAGCATATGTGATATTAGTTGTTAAAGGTAATGTTATTTAGGAGTTTCTCCTCCCTCAAGCATATGTGATATTAGTTGTTAAAGGTAATGTTATTTAGGAGCTTCTCCTCCCTCAAGCATATGTGATATTAGTTGTTAAAGGTAATGCTATTTAGGAGTTTCTCCTCCCTCAAGCATATGTGATATTAGTTGTTAAAGGTAATGTTATTTAGGAGTTTCTCCTCCCTCAAGCATATGTGATATTAGTTGTTAAAGGTAATGTTATTTAGGAGCTTCTCTTTCTCCTCCCTCAAGCATATGTGATATTAGTTGTTAAAGGTAATGTTATTTAGGAGTTTCTCCTCCCTCAAGCATATGTGATATTAGTTGTTAAAGGTAATGTTATTTAGGAGTTTCTCCTCCCTCAAGCATATGTGATATTAGTTGTTAAAGGTAATGTTATTTAGGAGTTTCTCCTCCCTCAAGCATATGTGATATTAGTTGTTAAAGGTAATGTTATTTAGGAGTTTCTCCTCCCTCAAGCATATGTGATATTATTTGTTAAAGGTAATGTTATTTAGGAGTTTCTCCTCCCTCAAGCATATGTGATATTAGTTGTTAAAGGTAATGTTACTTAGGAGTTTCTCCTCCCTCAAGCATATGTGATATTAGTTGTTAAAGGTAATGTTATTTAGGAGTTTCTCCTCCCTCAAGCATATGTGATATTAGTTGTTAAAGGTAATGTTATTTAGGAGCTTCTCCTCCCTCAAGCATATGCGATATTAGTTGTTAAAGGTAATGTTATTTAGAAGTTTCTCCTCCCTCAATCATATGTGATATTAGTTGTTAAAGGTAATGTTATTTAGGAGTTTCTCCTCCCTCAAGCATATGTGATATTAGTTGTTAAAGGTAATGTTATTTAGGAGTTTCTCCTCCCTCAAGCATATGTGATATTAGTTGTTAAAGGTAATGTTATTTAGGAGTTTCTTCTTCCTCAAGCATATGTGGTATTAGTTGTTAAAGGTAATGTTATTTAGGAGTTTCTCCTCCCTCAAGCATATGTGATATTAGTTGTTAAAGGTAATGTTATTTAGGAGTTTCTCCTCCCTCAAGCATATGTGATATTAGTTGTTAAAGGTAATGTTATTTAGGAGTTTCTCCTCCCTCAAGCATATGTGATATTAGTTGTTAAAGGTAATGTTATTTAGGAGCTTCTCCTCCCTCAAGCATATGCGATATTAGTTGTTAAAGGTAATGTTATTTAGAAGTTTCTCCTCCCTCAATCATATGTGATATTAGTTGTTAAAGGTAATGTTATTTAGGAGTTTCTCCTCCCTCAAGCATATGTGATATTAGTTGTTAAAGGTAATGTTATTTAGGAGTTTCTCCTCCCTCAAGCATATGTGATATTAGTTGTTAAAGGTAATGTTATTTAGGAGTTTCTCCTCCCTCAAGCATATGTGATATTAGTTGTTAAAGGTAATGTTATTTAGGAGTTTCTTCTTCCTCAAGCATATGTGATATTAGTTGTTAAAGGTAATGTTATTTAGGAGTTTATCCTCCCTCAAGCATATGTGATATTAGTTGTTAAAGGTAATGTTATTTAGGAGTTTCTCCTCCCTCAAGCATATGTGATATTAGTTGTTAAAGGTAATGTTATTTAGGAGCTTCTCTTTCTCCTCCCTCAAGCATATGTGATATTAGTTGTTAAAGGTAATGTTATTTAGGAGTTTCTCCTCCCTCAAGCATATGTGATATTAGTTGTTAAAGGTAATGTTATTTAGGAGTTTCTTCTCCCTCAAGCATATGTGATATTAGTTGTTAAAGGTAATGTTATTTAGGAGTTTCTCCTCCCTCAAGCATATGTGATATTAGTTGTTAAAGGTAATGTTATTTAGGAGTTTCTCCTCCCTCAAGCATATGTGATATTATTTGTTAAAGGTAATGTTATTTAGGAGTTTCTCCTCCCTCAAGCATATGTGATATTAGTTGTTAAAGGTAATGTTACTTAGGAGTTTCTCCTCCCTCAAGCATATGTGATATTAGTTGTTAAAGGTAATGTTATTTAGGAGTTTCTCCTCCCTCAAGCATATGTGATATTAGTTGTTAAAGGTAATGTTATTTAGGAGCTTCTCCTCCCTCAAGCATATGCGATATTAGTTGTTAAAGGTAATGTTATTTAGAAGTTTCTCCTCCCTCAATCATATGTGATATTAGTTGTTAAAGGTAATGTTATTTAGGAGTTTCTCCTCCCTCAAGCATATGTGATATTAGTTGTTAAAGGTAATGTTATTTAGGAGTTTCTCCTCCCTCAAGCATATGTGATATTAGTTGTTAAAGGTAATGTTATTTAGGAGTTTCTCCTCCCTCAAGCATATGTGATATTAGTTGTTAAAGGTAATGTTATTTAGGAGTTTCTTCTTCCTCAAGCATATGTGATATTAGTTGTTAAAGGTAATGTTATTTAGGAGTTTCTCCTCCCTCAAGCATATGTGATATTAGTTGTTAAAGGTAATGTTATTTAGGAGTTTCTCCTCCCTCAAGCATATGTGATATTAGTTGTTAAAGGTAATGTTATTTAGGAGTTTCTCCTCCCTCAAGCATATGTGATATTAGTTGTTAAAGGTAATGTTATTTAGGAGCTTCTCTTTCTCCTCCCTCAAGCATATGTGATATTAGTTGTTAAAGGTAATGTTATTTAGGAGTTTCTCCTCCCTCAGCATATGTGATATTAGTTGTTAAAGGTAATGTTATTTAGGAGTTTCTTCTCCCTCAAGCATATGTGATATTAGTTGTTAAAGGTAATGTTATTTAGGAGTTTCTCCTCCTCAAGCATATGTGATATTAGTTGTTAAAGGTAATGTTATTTAGGGAGTTTCTCCTCCCTCAAGCATATGTGATATTAGTTGTTAAAGGTAATGTTATTTGGGAGTTTCTCCTCCCTCAAGCATATGTGATATTAGTTGTTAAAGGTAATGTTATTTAGGAGCTTCTCCTCCCTCAAGCATATGTGATATTAGTTGTTAAAGGTAGTGTTATTTAGGAGTTTCTCCTCCCTCAATCATATGTGATATTAGTTGTTAAAGGTAATGTTATTTAGGAGTTTCTCCTCCCTCAAGCATATGTGATATTAGTTGTTAAAGGTAATGTTATTTAGGAGTTTCTCCTCCCTCAAGCATATGTGATATTAGTTGTTAAAGGTAATGTTATTTAGGAGTTTCTCCTCCCTCAAGCATATGTGATATTAGTTGTTAAAGGTAATGTTATTTAGGAGCTTCTCCTCCCTCAAGCATATGTGATATTAGTTGTTAAAGGTAATGTTATTTAGGAGTTTCTCCTCCCTCAAGCATATGTGATATTAGTTGTTAAAGGTAATGTTATTTAGGAGTTTCCACTCCCTCAAGCATATGTGATATTAGTTGTTAAAGGTAATGTTATTTAGGAGTTTCTTCTTCCTCAAGCATATGTGATATTAGTTGTTAAAGGTAATGTTATTTAGGAGTTTCTCCTCCCTCAAGCATATGTGATATTAGTTGTTAAAGGTAATGTTATTTAGGAGTTTCTCCTCCCTCAAGCATATGTGATATTAGTTGTTAAAGGTAATGTTATTTAGGAGTTTCTCCTCCCTCAAGCATATGTGATATTAGTTGTTAAAGTTAATGTTATTTAGGAGCTTCTCCTCCCTCAATCATATGTGATATTAGTTGTTAAAGGTAATGTTATTTAGGAGTTTCTCCTCCCTCAAGCATATGTGATATTAGTTGTTAAAGGTAATGTTATTTAGGAGTTTCTCCTCCCTCAAGCATATGTGATATTAGTTGTTAAAGGTAATGTTATTTAGGAGTTTCTCCTCCCTCAAGCATATGTGATATTAGTTGTTAAAGGTAATGTTATTTAGGAGCTTCTCCTCCCTCAAGCATATGTGATATTAGTTGTTAAAGGTAATGTTATTTAGGAGTTTCTCCTCCCTCAATCATATGTGATATTAGTTGTTAAAGGTAATGTAACTTAGGAGTTTCTCCTCCCTCAAGCATATGTGATATTAGTTGTTAAAGGTAATGTTATTTAGGAGTTTCTCCTCCCTCAAGCATATGTGATATTAGTTGTTAAAGGTAATGTTATTTAGGAGTTTCTCCTCCCTCAAGCATATGTGATAGTAGTTGTTAAAGGTAATGTTATTTAGGAGCTTCTCCTCCCTCAAGCATATGTGATATTAGTTGTTAAAGGTAATGTTATTTAGGAGTTTCTCCTCCCTCAAGCATATGTGATATTAGTTGTTAAAGGTAATGTTATTTAGGAGTTTCTCCTCCCTCAAGCATATGTGATATTAGTTGTAAAAGGTAATGTTATTTAGGAGTTTCTCCTCCCTCAAGCATATGTGATATTAGTTGTTAAAGGTAATGTTATTTAGGAGCTTCTCCTCCCTCAAGCATATGTGATATTAGTTGTTAAAGGTAATGTTATTTAGGAGTTTCTCCTCCCTCAAGCATATGTGATATTAGTTTTTAAAGGTAATGTTATTTAGGAGTTTCTCCTCCCTCAAGCATATGTGATATTAGTTGTTAAAGGTAATGTTATTTAGGAGTTTCTCCTCCCTCAAGCATATGTGATAGTAGTTGTTAAAGGTAATGTTATTTAGGAGCTTCTCCTCCCTCAAGCATATGTGATATTAGTTGTTAAAGGTAATGTTATTTAGGAGTTTCTCCTCCCTCAAGCATATGTGATATTAGTTGTTAAAGGTAATGTTATTTAGGAGTTTCTCCTCCCTCAAGCATATGTGATATTAGTTGTTAAAGGTAATGTTATTTAGGAGCTTCTCCTCCCTCAAGCATATGTGATATTAGTTGTTAAAGGTAATGTTATTTAGGAGTTTCTCCTCCCTCAAGCATATGTGATATTAGTTGTTAAAGGTAATGTATTTAGGAGTTTCTCCTCCCTCAAGCATATGTGATATTAGTTGTTAAAGGTAATGTTATTTAGGAGTTTCTCCTCCCTCAAGCATATGTGATATTAGTTGTTAAAGGTAATGTTATTTAGGAGTTTCTCCTCCCTCAAGCATATGTGATATTAGTTGTTAAAGGTAATGTTATTTAGGAGTTTCTCCTCCCTCAAGCATATGTGATATTAGTTGTTAAAGGTAATGTTATTTAGGAGTTTCTCCTCCCTCAAGCATATGTGATATTAGTTGTTAAAGGTAATGTTATTTAGGAGTTTCTCCTCCCTCAAGCATATGTGATATTAGTTGTTAAAGGTAATGTTATTTAGGAGTTTCTCCTCCCTCAAGCATATGTGATATTAGTTGTTAAAGGTAATGTTATTTAGGAGTTTCTCCTCCCTCAAGCATATGTGATATTAGTTGTTAAAGGTAATGTTATTTAGGAGTTTCTCCTCCCTCAAGCATATGTGATATTAGTTGTTAAAGGTAATGTTATTTAGGAGTTTCTCCTCCCTCAAGCATATGTGATATTAGTTGTTAAAGGTAATGTTATTTAGGAGTTTCTCCTCCCTCAAGCATATGTGATATTAGTTGTTAAAGGTAATGTTATTTAGGAGTTTCTCCTCCCTCAAGCATATGTGATATTAGTTGTTAAAGGTAATGTTATTTAGGAGTTTCTCCTCCCTCAAGCATATGTGATATTAGTTGTTAAAGGTAATGTTATTTAGGAGTTTCTCCTCCCTCAAGCATATGTGATATTAGTTGTTAAAGGTAATGTTATTTAGGAGTTTCTCCTCCCTCAAGCATATGTGATATTAGTTGTTAAAGGTAATGTTATTTAGGAGTTTCTCCTCCCTCAAGCATATGTGATATTAGTTGTTAAAGGTAATGTTACTTAGGATTTCTCCTCCCTCAAGCATATGTGATATTAGTTGTTAAAGGTAATGTTATTTAGGAGTTTCTCCTCCCTCAAGCATATGTGATATTAGTTGTTAAAGGTAATGTTATTTAGGAGCTTTCTCCTCCCTCAAGCATATGTGATATTAGTTGTTAAAGGTAATGTTATTTAGAGTTTCTCCTCCCTCAAGCTCAAGCATATGTGATATTAGTTGTTAAAGGTAATGTTATTTAGGAGTTTCTCCTCCCTCAAGCATATGTGATATTAGTTGTTAAAGGTAATGTTATTTAGGAGTTTCTCCTCCCTCAAGCATATGTGATATTAGTTGTTAAAGGTAATGTTATTTAGGAGTTTCTCCTCCCTCAAGCATATGTGATATTAGTTGTTAAAGGTAATGTTATTTAGGAGTTTCTCCTCCCTCAAGCATATGTGATATTAGTTGTTAAAGGTAATGTTATTTAGGAGTTTCTCCTCCCTCAAGCATATGTGATATTAGTTGTTAAAGGTAATGTTATTTAGGAGTTTCTCCTCCCTCAAGCATATGTGATATTAGTTGTTAAAGGTAATGTTATTTAGGAGTTTCTCCTCCCTCAAGCATATGTGATATTAGTTGTTAAAGGTAATGTTATTTAGGAGTTTCTCTCCTCAAGCATATGTGATATTAGTTGTTAAAGGTAATGTTATTTAGGAGTTTCTCCTCCCTCAAGCATATGTGATATTAGTTGTTAAAGGTAATGTTATTTAGGAGTTTCTCCTCCCTCAAGCATATGTGATATTAGTTGTTAAAGGTAATGTTATTTAGGAGTTTCTCCTCCCTCAAGCATATGTGATATTAGTTGTTAAAGGTAATGTTATTTAGGAGTTTCTCCTCCTCAAGCATATGTGATATTAGTTGTTAAAGGTAATGTTATTTAGGAGTTTCTCCTCCCTCAAGCATATGTGATATTAGTTGTTAAAGGTAATGTTATTTAGGAGTTTCTCCTCCCTCAAGCATATGTGATATTAGTTGTTAAAGGTAATGTTATTTAGGAGTTTCTCCTCCCTCAAGCATATGTGATATTAGTTGTTAAAGGTAATGTTATTTAGGAGTTTCTCCTCCCTCAAGCATATGTGATATTAGTTGTTAAAGGTAATGTTATTTAGGAGCTTTCTCCTCCCTCAAGCATATGTGATATTAGTTGTTAAAGGTAATGTTATTTAGGAGTTTCTCCTCCCTCAAGCATATGTGATATTAGTTGTTAAAGGTAATGTTATTTAGGAGCTTCTCCTCCCTCAAGCATATGTGATATTAGTTGTTAAAGGTAATGTTATTTAGGAGTTTCTCCTCCCTCAAGCATATGTGATATTAGTTGTTAAAGGTAATGTTATTTAGGAGTTTCTCCTCCCTCAAGCATATGTGATATTAGTTGTTAAAGGTAATGTTATTTAGGAGTTTCTCCTCCCTCAAGCATATGTGATATTAGTTGTTAAAGGTAATGTTATTTAGGAGTTTCTCCTCCCTCAAGCATATGTGATATTAGTTGTTAAAGGTAATGTTATTTAGGAGTTTCTCCTCCCTCAAGCATATGTGATATTAGTTGTTAAAGGTAATGTTATTTAGGAGTTTCTCCTTCCCTCAAGCATATGTGATATTAGTTGTTAAAGGTAATGTTATTTAGGAGTTTCTCCTCCCTCAAGCATATGTGATATTAGTTGTTAAAGGTAATGTTATTTAGGAGTTTCTCCTCCCTCAAGCATATGTGATATTAGTTGTTAAAGGTAATGTTATTTAGGAGTTTCTCCTCCCTCAAGCATATGTGATATTAGTTGTTAAAGGTAATGTTATTTAGGAGTTTCTCCTCCCTCAAGCATATGTGATATTAGTTGTTAAAGGTAATGTTATTTAGGAGTTTCTCCTCCCTCAAGCATATGTGATATTAGTTGTTAAAGGTAATGTTATTTAGGAGTTTCTCCTCCCTCAAGCATATGTGATATTAGTTGTTAAAGGTAATGTTATTTAGGAGTTTCTCCTCCCTCAAGCATATGTGATATTAGTTGTTAAAGGTAATGTTATTTAGGAGCTTCTCCTCCCTCAAGCATATGTGATATTAGTTGTTAAAGGTAATGTTATTTAGGAGTTTCTCCTCCCTCAAGCATATGTGATATTAGTTGTTAAAGGTAATGTTATTTAGGAGCTTCTCCTCCCCTCAAGCATATGTGATATTAGTTGTTAAAGGTAATGTTATTTAGGAGTTTCTCCCTCAAGCATATGTGATATTAGTTGTTAAAGGTAATGTTATTTAGGAGTTTCTCCTCCCTCAAGCATATGTGATATTAGTTGTTAAAGGTAATGTTATTTAGGAGTTTCTCCTCCCTCAAGCATATGTGATATTAGTTGTTAAAGGTAATGTTATTTAGGAGTTTCTCCTCCCTCAAGCATATGTGATATTAGTTGTTAAAGGTAATGTTATTTAGGAGTTTCTCCTCCCTCAAGCATATGTGATATTAGTTGTTAAAGGTAATGTTATTTAGGAGTTTCTCCTCCCTCAAGCATATGTGATATTAGTTGTTAAAGGTAATGTTATTTAGGAGTTTCTCCTCCTCAAGCATATGTGATATTAGTTGTTAAAGGTAATGTTATTTAGGAGTTTCTCCTCCTCAAGCATATGTGATATTAGTTGTTAAAGGTAATGTTATTTAGGAGTTTCTCCTCCCTCAAGCATATGTGATATTAGTTGTTAAAGGTAATGTTATTTAGGAGCTTCTCTTCTCCTCCCTCAAGCATATGTGATATTAGTTGTTAAAGGTAATGTTATTTAGGAGTTTCTCCTCCCTCAAGCATATGTGATATTAGTTGTTAAAGGTAATGTTATTTAGGAGTTTCTTCTCCCTCAAGCATATGTGATATTAGTTGTTAAAGGTAATGTTATTTAGGAGTTTCTCCTCCCTCAAGCATATGTGATATTAGTTGTTAAAGGTAATGTTATTTAGGAGTTTCTCCTCCCTCAAGCATATGTGATATTAGTTGTTAAAGGTAATGTTATTTAGGAGTTTCTCCTCCCTCAAGCATATGTGATATTAGTTGTTAAAGGTAATGTTATTTAGGAGCTTCTCCTCCCTCAAGCATATGTGATATTAGTTGTTAAAGGTAGTGTTATTTAGGAGTTTCTCCTCCCTCAATCATATGTGATATTAGTTGTTAAAGGTAATGTTATTTAGGAGTTTCTCCTCCCTCAAGCATATGTGATATTAGTTGTTAAAGGTAATGTTATTTAGGAGTTTCTCCTCCCTCAAGCATATGTGATATTAGTTGTTAAAGGTAATGTTATTTAGGAGCTTCTCCTCCCTCAAGCATATGTGATATTAGTTGTTAAAGGTAATGTTATTTAGGAGTTTCTCCTCCCTCAATCATATGTGATATTAGTTGTTAAAGGTAATGTTATTTAGGAGTTTCTCCTCCCTCAAGCATATGTGATATTAGTTGTTAAAGGTAATGTTACTTAGGAGTTTCTCCTCCCTCAAGCATATGTGATATTAGTTGTTAAAGGTAATGTTATTTAGGAGTTTCTCCTCCCTCAAGCATATGTGATATTAGTTGTTAAAGGTAATGTTATTTAGGAGTTTCTCCTCCCTCAAGCATATGTGATATTAGTTGTTAAAGGTAATGTTATTTAGGAGTTTCTCCTCCCTCAAGCATATGTGATATTAGTTGTTAAAGGTAATGTTATTTAGGAGTTTCTCCTCCCTCAAGCATATGTGATATTAGTTGTTAAAGGTAATGTTATTTAGGAGTTTCTCCTCCCTCAAGCATATGTGATATTAGTTGTTAAAGGTAATGTTATTTAGGAGTTTCTCCTCCCTCAAGCATATGTGATATTAGTTGTTAAAGGTAATGTTATTTAGGAGTTTCTCCTCCCTCAAGCATATGTGATATTAGTTGTTAAAGGTAATGTTATTTAGGAGTTTCTCCTCCCTCAAGCATATGTGATATTAGTTGTTAAAGGTAATGTTATTTAGGAGTTTCTCCTCCCTCAAGCATATGTGATATTAGTTGTTAAAGGTAATGTTATTTAGGAGTTTCTTCTTCCTCAAGCATATGTGATATTAGTTGTTAAAGGTATTGTTATTTAGGAGTTTCTCCTCCCTCAAGCATATGTGATATTAGTTGTTAAAGGTAATGTTATTTAGGAGTTTCTCCTCCCTCAAGCATATGTGATATTAGTTGTTAAAGGTAATGTTATTTAGGAGTTTCTCCTCCCTCAAGCATATGTGATATTAGTTGTTAAAGGTAATGTTATTTAGGAGTTTCTCCTCCCTCAAGCATATGTGATATTAGCCTATTTTGGCTATTCTTTAAGGCCCTTTGATATTCATGCTCCCAAAACTGTTTAATTGTCTTGCCTTCCAAACTTTTGACCTTGAGTCTACCTGCTTGAAGGTTATTCCAGAAACGTGTCGTGTGCACTAAATTAGATATATACGGTTTTTTTTCTTGTTGTTGCCTTTTTGAATGAAAGAACATAACACATACATTTTATTTTCGATTTATCTCCCTTTGCATAGTTTTTTGGAATATTTAATTTCGTTCAAAGTGAATTGACGGATATTTGTACTGATATGATATCACGGAGCAATATACTAACTACATTCGTCAAGTATATAAACAAATGGCATTGACAATCACGAAGAAAAAGCACTAAGAGTACTTTTAGGGATTGACAATCAGTCGGACAACGCACCAAGAGTACTTGTACCTCTTTAGGATGGTAGGCAGTAAACAATCTGACGTTTACTTGATAATTTGTAATCTACTATTGTTAAATTAAGTGAATGACACTTTAAATGTATTTATTTATTTATTTATTTATTTATTTATTTATTTATTTATTTATTTATTTATTTATTATTTATTGTTCGGTGACGGGAAATTTGAAAATCAAGGAGACGTATGGTCTTTCCAAACTAATGTCGTGCATCTATTTATGCCCGTACATACATGTTTATGCATGTCTTAGCCAAGTAGACGTTCTAGTTGTCACATGCCACGACATATACTGTTGTATGTCTGAAGCCATTACCTGTTTCAGCTTTTTCTAAGCTATGACATACTTGAGTCTGTCGTAATCCTCGATATATAGTATCTTTCACACTTATGGTGATCACACTTGTGAAGATGAGACAAGACAAAGCCACACCCGTGGGCTTACAGGGGATGAGCAGCACAAATATATGAGATGCAGGATGTGAGATAGCATAGTCACACAACAATAAGCATGTTTGATACTTTCTCACAAATGGATCACTTTTGATAAAAACGTAGATATCTAATTTAGTGCACACGACGCGTTCCTGGAATAGCATTCATCATGTACGCTCAGTCATATAATGGGAATGTCAAATAACTTAAGTCTTTAGAAGCAGGTAAACCAAATGGCTAAAACAGGATAGCCCCAATATCAGCTAATTATACATTGGCTTCAGGAGGAAGAACGTTAGATTTAGTCAATTACATTATTATTATTATTATTATAAATGATTGGAAAAACAAATAATTTAAAAGTCTTAGTTTGGGAGCAAGTAAACGAAAGGACCTAAACAGGATAGCTACAATCAACTATGGTTACCATGCTTAAGGGGGATTGACCTTAGATTTACTTTAATCGAGAACTGTAAATTTCAAACATGAACATATATCTAAACCATGTCTGTACTGAAGCACTAACCACTAGGCGGATAATACCATGCAAATAATCGTTGCTAAAGATATAGTTGAGAGTCTCGCACTCTTGTTCAATGTAACTATGAAATTATCCTGTCTTAAGGGTGTAGGCCTAGAGTATGGGAGACAACTCTGATTCATGTTCTTCTCAAATATATAGTCATCTGTGCGTTTGAAAATCTCACCCCAATTCCAAGCTTCTTGGAAACACAGATTGCTTACCCCCTTTTTCCAGTTTCCACTGTTTTGCATGCGATTATCTCCAAACAGGATATTCATATATGCTAGATATTCCATATTTATTCAACAATAACACCCCCAAGTGTATTAAAGACAAAATATGTCCTTTCAAACAGAAATAAATGCGTATATCTATTAGGAGCTTTCGAAACAAGTATTACCATCTGGCGTCAAAAATACCCCCAAAATTGCTATATATTTAAGATGTGCTATGGAGAAAAAGGCACGGTGAAATTTCTTGAAACTTTGACAGATAATGTAGTAAGACATAAATATTCCATGATGCAAATTAAAAAAAAAATGAATTATGCAAAAATGTTGGGGTTACCCAGGTCTACACCCTTAAATGTGAGAAATACGCCATACCAACATGACCCAGAAGTCTAGGAAGTTTTGCCTTACCTTCTTATTAGTTTTGATACGACTATTTTATTTGCTTGGTGAAAAATGAGGACCATCAATGCTTAGCTTTTGTATTTAACCTTTATATCATTTTGACCTTTCTGCACTACAATGACCAGTATGTACTATATAAAATTACATTTAAGTATCACCAGTAGAGTATAACTTCTCAGAATTCAACACTGTATGTGTCAATCATTTTCACTATTCATCAAGCTTTATATAGTTTCCATATATAATTACCAATAAAATTACGTCTGCAGTTCTTTTGTAGAACCTCTGAAATTAGTAATATATCTTTCATACACACCTCTGTTCTGTTCTCAACCTATAACGGTGATGTTTCTCTTTGTAAATATCTATTTTATTACTGTCAAGAGACTTCGATTCTATTTTAGGGAAAGGAAACATATAGTATAGGTATGATACATGTATGTAATAGTGCGCACTGTCTGAAGGATATCAGTAAAAAATTTAGTAGGGCAACTATGAAAAATATAAGATATCTTTGTTTGCTTTAATCACTTCGATATTGTATTTCTTAATGAAAACGTAGCTATCTCATTTAGGGCGTACGACGTGTATATGCACGAACGTTCATAGTGAAACCATTGGAAAGCAAAATAATCTAAATGTATTCCTAGCAAGTAAACCAAAGGGCATCAACAGGGTAACCAAAATCATGGTTACCTATGTCTGGCCTTATTCTTAATAAATTACATTATTTCAAACATAAATATATCCAGTAAACCAAAATGCCTAATAGACAAGATAGCCTTTTATTGGCCAATGTTTCTTTTGCCTGAGGGAGAAGAGGCTTGGTGTTCGTCTATTACTTTATATAGGAACTATAACTTCAATGTTTCCTTTTCCTGAGGGAGAAGAGGCTTGGTCTATTACTTTATATAGGAACTATAACTTCAATGTTTCCTTTACCTGAGGGAGAAGAGGCTTGGTCTATTACTTTATATAGGAACTATAACTTCAATGTTTCCTTTACCTGAGGGAGAAGAGGCTTGGTGTTCGTCTATTACTTTATATAGGAACTATAACTTCAATGTTTCCTTTACCTGAGGGAGAAGAGGCTTGGTCTATTACTTTATATAGGAACTATAACTTCAATGTTTCCTTTACCTGAGGGAGAAGAGGCTTGGTCTATTACTTTATATAGGAACTATAACTTCAATGTTTCCTTTACCTGAGGGAGAAGAGGCTTGGTCTATTACTTTATATAGGAACTATAACTTCAATGTTTCCTTTACCTGAGGGAGAAGAGGCTTGGTCTATTACTTTATATAAGAACTATAACTTCAATGTTTCCTTTGCCTGAGGGAGAAGAGGCTTGGTCTATTACTTTATATAAGAACTATAACTTCAATGTTTCCTTTGCCTGAGGGAGAAGAGGCTTGGTGTTCGTCTATTACTTTATATAGGAACTATAACTTCAATGTTTCCTTTGCCTGAGGGAGAAGAGGCTTGGTCTATTACTTTATATAGGAACAATAACTTCAATGTTTCCTTTGCCTGAGGGAGAAGAGGCTTGGTCTATTACTTTATATAGGAACTATAACTTCAATGTTTCCTTTGCCTGAGGGAGAAGAGGCTTGGTCTATTACTTTATATAGGAACTATAACTTCAATGTTTCCTTTGCCTGAGGGAGAAGAGGCTTGGTCTATTACTTTATATAGGAACTATAACTTCAATGTTTCCTTTACCTGAGGGAGAAGAGGCTTGGTCTATTACTTTATATAGGAACTATAACTTCAATGTTTCCTTTACCTGAGGGAGAAGAGGCTTGGTCTATTACTTTATATAGGAACTATAACTTCAATGTTTCCTTTACCTGAGGGAGAAGAGGCTTGGTCTATTACTTTATATAGGAACTATAACTTCAATGTTTCCTTTGCCTAAGGGAAAAGAGGCTTGGTCTATTACTTTATATAGGAACTATAACTTCAATGTTTCCTTTGCCTGAGGGAGAAGAGGCTTGGTCTATTACTTTATATAGGAACTATAACTTCAATGTTTCCTTTGCCTAAGGGAGAAGAGGCTTGGTCTATTACTTTATATAGGAACTATAACTTCAATGTTTCCTTTGCCTGAGGGAGAAGAGGCTTGGTCTATTACTTTATATAGGAACTATAACTTCAATGTTTCCTTTACCTGAGGGAGAAGAGGCTTGGTCTATTACTTTATATAGGAACTATAACTTCAATGTTTCCTTTACCTGAGGGAGAAGAGGCTTGGTCTATTACTTTATATAGGAACTATAACTTCAATGTTTCCGTTACCTGAGGGAGAAGAGGCTTGGTCTATTACTTTATATAGGAACTATAACTTCAATGTTTCCTTTGCCTGAGGGAGAAGAGGCTTGGTCTATTACTTTATATAGGAACTATAACTTCAATGTTTCCTTTGCCTGAGGGAGAAGAGGCTTGGTCTATTACTTTATATAGGAACTATAACTTCAATGTTTCCTTTACCAGAGGGAGAAGAGGCTTGGTCTATTACTTTATATAGGAACTATAACTTCAATGTTTCCTTTACCTGAGGGAGAAGAGGCTTGGTCTATTACTTTATATAGGAACTATAACTTCAATGTTTCCTTTGCCTGAGGGAGAAGAGGCTTGGTCTATTACTTTATATAGGAACTATAACTTCAATGTTTCCTTTACCTGAGGGAGAAGAGGCTTGGTCTATTACTTTATATAGGAACTATAACTTCAATGTTTCCTTTACCTGAGGGAGAAGAGGCTTGGTGTTCGTCTATTACTTTATATAGGAACTATAACTTCAATGTTTCCTTTACCTGAGGGAGAAGAGGCTTGGTCTATTACTTTATATAGGAACTATAACTTCAATGTTTCCTTTACCTGAGGGAGAAGAGGCTTGGTCTATTACTTTATATAAGAACTATAACTTCAATGTTTCCTTTGCCTGAGGGAGAAGAGGCTTGGTGTTCGTCTATTACTTTATATAGGAACTATAACTTCGATGTTTCCTTTACCTGAGGGAGAAGAGGCTTGGTCTATTACTTTATATAGGAACTATAACTTCAATGTTTCCTTTACCTGAGGGAGAAGAGGCTTGGTCTATTACTTTATATAGGAACTATAACTTCAATGTTTCCTTTGCCTGAGGGAGAAGAGGCTTGGTTTATTACTTTATATAAGAACTATAACTTCAATGTTTCCTTTGCCTGAGGGAGAAGAGGCTTGGTCTATTACTTTATATAGGAACTATAACTTCAATGTTTCCTTTACCTGAGGGAGAAGAGGCTTGGTCTATTACTTTATATAGGAACTATAACTTCAATGTTTCCTTTGCCTGAGGGAGAAGAGGCTTGGTCTATTACTTTATATAGGAACTATAACTTCAATGTTTCCTTTGCCTGAGGGAGAAGAGGCTTGGTCTATTACTTTATATAGGAACTATAACTTCAATGTTTCCTTTGCCTGAGGGAGAAGAGGCTTGGTCTATTACTTTATATAGGAACTATAACTTCAATGTTTCCTTTGCCTGAGGGAGAGGAGGCTTGGTCTATTACTTTATATAGGAACTATAACTTCAATGTTTCCTTTGCCTGAGGGAGAAGAGGCTTGGTCTATTACTTTATATAAGAACTATAACTTCAATGTTTCCTTTGCCTGAGGGAGAAGAGGCTTGGTCTATTACTTTATATAGGAACTATAACTTCAATGTTTCCTTTGCCTGAGGGAGAAGAGGCTTGGTCTATTACTTTATATAGGAACTATAACTTCAATGTTTCCTTTGCCTGAGGGAGAAGAGGCTTGGTCTATTACTTTATATAGGAACTATAACTTCAATGTTTCCTTTGCCTGAGGGAGAAGAGGCTTGGTCTATTACTTTATATAGGAACTATAACTTCAATGTTTCCTTTACCTGAGGGAGAAGAGGCTTGGTCTATTACTTTATATAGGAACTATAACTTCAATGTTTCCTTTGCCTGAGGGAGAAGAGGCTTGGTCTATTACTTTATATAAGAACTATAACTTCAATGTTTCCTTTACCTGAGGGAGAAGAGGCTTGGTCTATTACTTTATATAGGAACTATAACTTCAATGTTTCCTTTACCTGAGGGAGAAGAGGCTTGGTCTATTACTTTATATAGGAACTATAACTTCAATGTTTCCTTTGCCTAAGGGAGAAGAGGCTTGGTGTTCGTCTATTACTTTATATAGGAACTATAACTTCAATGTTTCCTTTGCCTGAGGGAGAAGGGGCTTGGTCTATTACTTTATATAGGAACTATAACTTCAATGTTTCCTTTACCTGAGGGAGAAGAGGCTTGGTCTATTACTTTATATAGGAACTATAACTTCAATGTTTCCTTTACCTGAGGGAGAAGAGGCTTGGTCTATTACTTTATATAGGAACTATAACTTCAATGTTTCCTTTGCCTGAGGTAGAAGAGGCTTGGTCTATTACTTTATATAGGAACTATAACTTCAATGTTTCCTTTGCCTGAGGGAGAAGAGGCTTGGTCTATTACTTTATATAGGAACTATAACTTCAATGTTTCCTTTGCCTGAGGGAGAAGAGGCTTGGTCTATTACTTTATATAGGAACTATAACTTCAATGTTTCCTTTACCTGAGGGAGAAGAGGCTTGGTCTATTACTTTATATAGGAACTATAACTTTCAAACATAGAGGGGGTCGTCATGGTCGTCATAGTATGGTAGTTAGATTTACAACTACCTATGTAATCAGTGCCTAACGTAAGTTCGAATCCCGCTCAGGCGAGATGTACTCGATACAACATTTAGTGATAAACTTTTTCAGTGACTTGCGGCAGGTCGGTGGTTTTCTTCGGGTACTCAGGTTTCTTCCACCAATAAAACTGACCGCCACAATAACTGAAATATTGTTCAAAGTGGCGGTAAACACCATTACCCTAACCCTTTTAAACATTGACAGTGGTTATAAACATAGAGAGTGGCTATAAACATAGAGCCTGAGTGGTTATAAACATAGACAGTGGTTATAAACATAGACAGTGATTATAAACATAGACAGTGGTTATAAACATAGACAGTGGTTATAAACATAGACAGTGATTATAAACATAGACAGTGGTTATAAACATAGACAGTGGTTATAAACATAGACAGTGGTTATAAACATAGACAGTGGTTATAAACATAGACAGTGGTTATAAACATAGACAGTGGTTATAAGCATAGACAGTGGTTATAAACATAGACAGTGGTTATAAACATAGACAGTGGTTATAAACATAGACAGTGATTATAAACATAGACAGTGGTTATAAACATAGACAGTGGTTATAAACATAGACAGTGGTTATAAGCATAGACAGTGGTTATAAACATAGACAGTGGTTATAAACATAGACAGTGGTTATAAACATAGACAGTGGTTATAAACTTAGACAGTGGTTATAAACATAGACAGTGGCTATAAACATAGACAGTGGTTATAAACATAGAGAGTTGCTATAAACATAGACAGTGGTTATAAACATAGACAGTGGTTATAAACATAGACAGTGGTTATACACATAGACAGTGGTTATAAACATAGACAGTGGTTATACACATAGACAGTGGTTATAAACATAGACAGTGGTTATAAACATAGACAGTGGTTATAAGCATAGACAGTGGTTATAAACATAGACAGTGGTTATAAACATAGAGAGTTGCTATAAACATAGACAGTGGTTATAAACATAGACAGTGGTTATAAACATAGACAGTGGTTATACACATAGACAGTGGTTATAAACATAGACAGTGGTTATAAACATAGACAGTGGTTATAAACATAGACAGTGGTTATAAACATAAACAGTGGTTATAAACATAGACAGTGGTTATAAACATAGACAGTGATTATAAACATAGACAGTGGTTATAAGCATAGACAGTGGTTATAAACATAGACAGTGGTTATAAACATAGAGAGTTGCTATAAACATAGACAATGGTTATAAACATAGACAGTGATTATAAGCATAGACAGTGGTTATAAACATAGACAGTGGTTATAAACATAGACAGTGGTTATAAGCATAGACAGTGGTTATAAACATAGACAGTGGTTATAAACATAGACAGTGGTTATGAACACACTCAATCCACTTAATAAAAACTGCCGATAGATGATTAATATAACGGAATGTAAAGAGAATTATTAATTAGCGTTCATTTCATGGATTGATGCGAGGCAATCTTAATGTTTCCTACGATCAATATATACCACCTAGTGAGGACAACTGATTAGCACGTACAGTGTATTGGCTTAATCTCATGTTTATAGAAATCGTTATTGTGAAACTATTGGAACTATTGATGTGATTAATACATTTGAGGATAATTTCACGCACTAATTGAACTTTTTCATGATTTTTGTTTACATTTCCTTGGTAAAGATATATTTAGAAATGTAATAAAGTTGTTTCTTTATTTCTTACTGTTCTGATGTTATGGTATTTTTGTGCTTTTTATTTACAAATGTCGCAGGCTACAAAATTTTTAAATTTTTATAAGAAATTAATTTACATACAAAATATAGTTAGATAACATACGTTCTAAATATATAGTTTTATCTTTTTAATGTTTTTTTATTTGTACATATAACCCGTTTGTTTCATAGACAAGTATGTTTTATATTTAAGGGTCTTATAGGTGTCTAAGTTAATATAGCATTTGTTCACGCCACGATATAGCTGAAATATTACTAATGTTGGCGTTAAACACCAATCAATTAATCAATCAATTAACCTATCATAGCATTACAGATATTAGTAGGACAGAGTCACCCATTTCTAATTAAAAATATCAAAATTGCCATACAATCATCGTTGGTAACACATTGCTGATCTACAGTATGCATGCCAGTACCATATGTTCATAGTATCGTCAATTTCAAAATATATTTTGCTAAAAGCACATTAATGTCATCTAAGTAAGGTAAAGGTATGACATTAATGTCATCTAAGTAAGGTAAAGGTATGACATTAATGTCATCTAAGTAAGGTAAAGGTATGACATTAATGTCATCTAAGTAAGGTAAAGGTATGATATTAATGTCATCTAAGTAAGGTAAAGGTATGATATTAATGTCATCTAAGTAAGGTAAAGGTATGATATTAATGTCATCTAAGTAAGGTAAAGGTACGATATTAATGTCATCTAAGTAAGGTAAAGGTATGATATTAATGTCATCTAAGTAAGGTAAAGGTACGATATTAATGTCATCTAAGTAAGGTAAAGGTATGACATTAATGTCATCTAAGTAAGGTAAAGGTATGATATTAATGTCATCTAAGTAAGGTAAAGGTACGATATTAATGTCATCTAAGTAAGGTAAAGGTATGATATTAATGTCATCTAAGTAAGGTAAAGGTATGACATTAATGTCATCTAAGTAAGGTAAAGGTATGACATTAATGTCATCTAAGTAAGGTAAAGGTATGATATTAATGTCATCTAAGTAAGGTAAAGGTACGATATTAATGTCATCTAAGTAAGGTAAAGGTATGATATTAATGTCATCTAAGTAAGGTAAAGGTATGACATTAATGTCATCTAAGTAAGGTAAAGGTATGACATTAATGTCATCTAAGTAAGGTAAAGGTATGATATTAATGTCATCTAAGTAAGGTAAAGGTACGATATTAATGTCATCTAAGTAAGGTAAAGGTATGATATTAATGTCATCTAAGTAAGGTAAAGGTATGACATTAATGTCATCTAAGTAAGGTAAAGGTATGATATTAATGTCATCTAAGTAAGGTAAAGGTATGATATTAATGTCATCTAAGTAAGGTAAAGGTATGATATTAATGTCATCTAAGTAAGGTAAAGGTATGATATTAATGTCATCTAAGTAAGGTAAAGGTATGATATTAATGTCATCTAAGTAAGGTAAAGGTATGATATTAATGTCATCTAAGTAAGGTAAAGGTATGATATTAATGTCATCTAAGTAAGGTAAAGGTATGATATTGAATGTAAGATACTTGTATTTGGTTATTTGTTGCCTGGTATCGAGTAAAACACCGTTACTATATGGATTAAAAAAATATCCTGGACATAAGGCATAAGGAAAGCTGTAGACATGTCACTTCTGAAATCAGGCACTAATTACGAAGCAATAACGATTTAACAGATTAGTGTCACACTCATGAAAGTTATATATATGTTCATAATCACATTTGTAGACAAAATAAGAAAGTTTATAGAGTTTGATCTCGATGACCCGACACATGCTGAACTCTGAACTCTCAAACGAAGTAAGTATGTATAATATAGTAGATCACTAAATCCAGAAACTTCTTCATCATATGTGTAGCTGCAAAATTGAGAAAATAAAGAGTTATCGATAGTCAAACTGATTCCATTAGCCAAATGACTCGGACAATACAATGTACAATGTATAACATTATCTATTTGGGTTTTTTTAAAACATTTTCAGGTTAAGTATGACGGGAAGCTTGGAGAGACCAAATGGGTAACCAGAAGTGTTCAATCGAAGAGGAAAGAAAGACAGAGACAAACAACTGTCCATAAAACATTTGTGACATTGATATTCCGTAACGGTTAACAAAGTCATGATGGTGACCCTAAAACATTTGTGACATTGATATTCCGTAACGGTTAACTAAGTTATGATGGTGACCCTAAAACATTTGTGACATTGATATTCCGTAACGGTTAACCAAGTCATGATGGTGACCCTAAAACGTTCGAAATGATGACTTAACTTAACTACTAGCAACCCTTGATACAGTACGTTATGCTTAGCGACAGCCAGCGAACAAGGAAATTCAGATATGGTCAAAACGGTCTTGAATATCGGACCACCACTCCATATACATGTGATGATGGGTTGTTGCTACATATAAATGACCAATTCACAACGGCAATATAAATCACCTCTTTTGTCGTAAGGTTTTGTTCTTAACCGACCTTCACTGTCAATCTCTAGTGTGTAGGTAAAGCTGTGGTATACCTTGTTTCAAGATCAATGTTATAGATGTGATTAACATAGTTATCAAACGTGGATCGTGAAATTAAACAATCAAACTAACTTCTTGTCGTTGGTCTTGAGAGGCCCCTTCATTAAATCTACCTCATACCAATAAAGGAAAGTTGGCGAGAAGAGTATTTGATATCCATAGGAATACCGACTGTCTGTTAAAAAAACACGCTCAACAAACTTACCAAATATGTTGTCAATCAAAGCAGAAAACATTTTGATGATGCCAGTTTCAAAGAACTCTGTTAGAATCAGAGTGTTTTTATTTTAACTAAAAGTTGTCCCTTCTTAAAACAAGATATTTGTATTACATTGGCCATTCGGTTTAAATGACACAAATTGAACAAATTCATTTGATCTGTCTTTTAGGTTAGAGCGAGTGGTGCATGTGTAAAGATGAGAGAAATCAAATGTGTTAATGCTATTGCACGAGAAGAGGAACCTTGATTGTATGTAATCTAACAGATCGTTAGAATCTTTCAATTTTCAATATCTCATTCAAAACAACTAGCTGATGTCACAGTACCTCTAACAGCTTATTATATAGCCGTTTATATTTATAAAGAGGTTCCGTGGAGCATTTGGTAGACCCACAAATAAAACGTTGTTTGCAAAGATTCTTGTCTAAATAAACGTTAGTGAATACCGAAAGAGCAATCAAAATGAAGAATTCAGAGATTGGCAACTCAGGGTACACAAGAGGAAGACAAACAAAACAAAAACACAGAGAAACTGGCAACTCAGGGTACACAAGACGAAGAAAAACAAAACAAAAACACAGAGAAACTGACAACTCAGGGTACACAAGACGAAGAAAAACAAAACAAAAACACAGAGAAACTGGCAACTCAGGGTACACAAGACGAAGAAAAACAAAACAAAAACACAGAGAAACTGGCAACTCAGGGTACACAAGACGAAGAAAAACAAAACAAAAACACAGAGAAACTGGCAACTCAGGGTACACAAGACGAAGAAAAACAAAACAAAAACACAGAGAAACTGGCAACTCAGGGTACACAAGACGAAGAAAAACAAAACAAAAACACAGAGAAACTGGCAACTCAGGGTACACAAGACGAAGAAAAACAAAACAAAAACACAGAGAAACTGGCAACTCAGGGTACACAAGACGAAGAAAAACAAAACAAAAACACAGAGAAACTGGCAACTCAGGGTACACAAGACGAAGAAAAACAAAACAAAAACACAGAGAAACTGGCAACTCAGGGTACACAAGACGAAGAAAAACAAAACAAAAACACAGAGAAACTGGCAACTCAGGGTACACAAGACGAAGAAAAACAAAACAAAAACACAGAGAAACTGACAACTCAGGGTACACAAGACGAAGACAAACAAAACAAAAACACAGAGAAACTGACAACTCAGGGTACACAAGACGAAGAAAAACAAAACAAAAACACAGAGAAACTGACAACTCAGGGTACACAAGACGAAGAAAAACAAAACAAAAACACAGAGAAACTGACAACTCAGGGTACACAAGACGAAGAAAAACAAAACAAAAACACAGAGAAACTGACAACTCAGGGTACACAAGACGAAGAAAAACAAAACAAAAACACAGAGAAACTGACAACTCAGGGTACACAAGACGAAGACAAACAAAACAAAAACTCAACACAATATGTGTTGGACATCACTATGCAATCGCAAACAAACACAAATATGACGTAAATAAGACATGAGCCCTCCTACAAACATCTGGAGGTAAAGCCGAACCGAACATTGTTTTAATAGAGGTATCCAGAAGAGTGAAGGGATATCTTGTTCTTAATCTTTGGATGAAATTACCAAGTAACAACAAAACAGACATGTGATTGTCCAGTATTTCCTCTTTCGAAAGTGTCGTTGTGATATATATAGGGTTGCAAAGTGAATTGTCAATGCCCAATTCCGTTCTCAAACAGTCTTTATAATGTGGGCTACATAAAAATATGATGTTGTTACTTGTCATTCCGATAGGGAGAACAATATACTTCACATAGAGGTTACACAGGTGTTTTGTAACATATGGGTCGTTCAAAGTCATGTTGTACGAATGTACTTGAATTAAATACTTTATTCAACTAGATTAGTGTACCTTTTCAACTACACAAATTAACATCCTTAGCACATATACATGTATAACAAAATCGGAAGTAGGATCTAGTTTCTCGTTTATGGAATTTGAAAATCTTGTTGCAAAATATATAACCAACTCTTTTCTGCATAACCGTTACTATTTATATATATGACCATCTACAAAACATATATCCTCTGTATAATTCTGTATGATATCATTGCAATTTTGTAATCAATAGGCGGACATCATCGTTTGTTTCACTTTGTTAGCTTTTCCCATGAAAGTTCTGGGATAATGTCAATTACCTTAATAAGCACTGTTGTTCACTTTTATAATTACATTAGAGAGTCTCGCTAGTTCATAAGCATTTGTTGTAAAATAATATTTACAGCAAATGCTCATACATTTACATCTTCATCCTGCGTTTGAACTGGAATCGAAGGCTTTAAGTGATTGTACAACGAGTCCAGTTTGCGTTGTGGTTTTGTATGTGTAATATCTTGTTTGTCAAATAGGTGTATCTAATTATAAATAACTATTATAATTACAGTATACTATTATAATATTTGAAAGGTTGTTGTATTTTTGTGATGCACTGTTATTTCTATGTTTGGGTGGGGATGGGGTGGGGGAAGAGGAGTAAAAACAAGTATACAATTCAACGATTTCTAAAAAAAAAGAAAAAAAAAAAAAAAAATTGTAATTGTCAAAATCTATTAATCATTCCTAAACAAATTATAATAGCAACGCTTATAATTACTGTGGCATTATAGTCTGGGGTCCAAAATTTATGTCCGTGATCGGAGCCTATATATATATTTGCAATAAATGCATGTAACCAATAAATTTGAGGGCCTGGGTGGCTCAATGAGTTAGGTAGTTGGATTACCTAACACCTCATGCAAACCTATCACCAATACGGTGTGGATTCGCGCCCAGCCTTGTAGATTACAAAAAGGGTGCACTCGACTCGCAGCCGCAAGTGATAAAGTTTATCAGTTGCATGCCCATGGTCGGTGGTTCTCTCCGGAATCTCCGGCTTCTTCCACCACTAAAACTGGTGGTCATGATATAGCTGAAATATTGCTGAAAGTGGCGTTAAACACAATCAATCAATCAACCAATAAATTTGTGAGTTCGCTCTTTGTGAAGTGTACTCGATATGTCTCTATGTGATAAAGTTTATCACCGACCAGTGACAATTTTTCTCCGTGTATTACGATTTCTCCGCCAAATAAACTGACAGCTAAGATGTATTTGAAATATTATTGAACGTGCTATTAAACACCAATGACCCATGCTTGGTCAATATGGTCCTTGATAGATTCCCTTTCAAAAGAAACATCCTTCGAAAAATTACTAAACACACAGGAAAATCACTTTAAAAGCGTGTATTTTCTAAATACAAAAAAGACCATTCTAGTTGAATCTGCTACATAGTGAACAATACCATTGTCATGTACCTGAAATGTTCTTGTTCAATAGAAACTAATACCATGTACCTGAAGATACATCTAATTAGTGTTTTTAGAGTGGGTTTTCACCTATGATAGGCATAACAACAGGTAAGTTTTTTTGTTTTATATATTCAACAGGGTTGGTATTTTTTTTATTTTTTTTTATCTATTTATTTATTTTTTTTTGCTTGCTTGTTTATATCTTTTTTGCTTAGTTTCTTTGTTTTGTATTTTATTAGTTCTTTTCCTCATTGGTAAATTTGTAAATTAATACCGTCTTACTTTCAAGTACATTATGAAAGTCTATAAGTGGTGTACAGTAGTATTTCATGTAGGATTAAAATTCAAGTACGATTAGTTTAATTTTATATACTTTGATAAATTACCTGAAACATTTAAATTGGGTTTTTAAACTCTAATAATTAACCTTCTAATGCTTAGCGTCTGCATGTAGAGAACAGAAATCATTATCTAGATGTCTGTCCAATGTTCTAGCTAACATACTATTTGAAAATATATCACCAACGTTTGAAGGTGGCCATATATTGTCATTCATAATATCTGATGGTGTATCCGACACAAAACTTTCCGAACTTTTTGTTGAATCTGTCATATGATTGAGGGTAAATAGAGTCCACGTGTTTATATCATATCTACCCTCGACATTGTCAGAATATGTTTCCGTGTGAGCATTACTTCCGGTTTCCATGCTGTCATCCGATGATTCTATCATTAATGAATCATCCGAAGTTTCGAACATATTTTCTAGTTCGTTGTCCAATTTACGTTCATATAAATCTCCATCGACGGAGACGTTTGAGATCATTGATGAAGAAGTTAAGGATTTCACTGTTGTTCCAGTAGTAGGTGTAGAAGTTTTAATTTCTGTGTCATCAAATACTTCATCTGATATACTAGAACACATGATACGCTTAGGAACATGATGTCGTTTTAATTCCGCAAAGCAAATAGCGGATGGAGTTCGTACCCTTTCCGGGATTTCTTGACTAGTATTCTTCTTCACAATTAATTCGTTTCCTAAAATTGGCGATTTTTCCTGAGATATAACCTGAGATTTTACACCAATCGGCAGAGAAATAGAACGACCCCATCTTGGTGGGCTATTATCTGTTTGATTAATCCCTAAATAAGATAAATCAAGCATGGGTGATTCAAGAGAATCTAATACGTGGTCAAGTTTGTGATTGTCAATAATATTTATTTTAGCTTCTTGTTTGGGTCCGTCCAGATCTTTATCGAAACTATTCGGTCGATTAGCTTTATATTGTGTTTCTTGCAACCTGAAGCATTCATTATTGTCACATTTCTGAAATTGTTTATCATCACTGTTTCTTTCTTTTGAACACAATTTTAAATTAATTTTTTTCTCGATATTTTGAATAGTTGGTCTTAAATCTATGTTCACATAATGGTGTTCCGTTGGCAATATATCCACTTTAGTTAATGAGTGTGATCTAAGAATATCTTCACTTCTCCATTTCTTTCCAAATTGTTTGTCTAATTTATTAGAAACGTCATCAATCTGGCCAACCAGATCCTTCATATCATCTAAAACAACCAACAATTCATCTTGAAAATTTTCTAAATTTGTAACGAGGCTTCTCACCATTTTTCTCAATTGGTATTTATCTTTGTTTTGACTTTTTCTTCTGGGTGGTACAATGCTGTCCATGTTCATTCTTCAAAATACATGCACCATTTGACCGGTGCCGTTCTCCCCTTGGGTTATTCATATTAACTATGTTACATTTTTCATCTGTAACATAAAAGGAAATGCAATTTCATAGCAATCTTGTTTTAAATAATAATTTGTTTATTATTCAATGAAACATATCATAAACTGGCTAAATTCTAAGAAGGAAATTACTTGACAAGTCAATATCGTATTTAGACATTTTTCTCAGCTTGATGGTATATAATGACAATTACTCCATTACGTACTGAAGTAATTACTAGAGATATGCCTTTGGACACACAATTTTGCTTGTAGATCCAACATGTCTATTTCAAATGGGAACTTTATTAATAGGGAAATTGATTGAATATATTACTTGATTAATGTTATGCCAATTACCTTAGTAAAAGTTTGTAGATGCCACAGTGGTAATCAGAATCAGCACAGAAAGGGGACAGACAATGCAATGACCAAAAGAAAAAGAACCAACACAAGCAGTTGTCCAAAATACACTCAACAGAAAACTAAACATGAACCCCAATAAAATGGGGTGACATTAGGTGATCCGGAAGGGTTATGAGTTCCTGTTCCACTAGTACAACCCGTCGTATACCTAGACATACAAATGTGGTTGTCATAGTAAATTAGTGGATCATTTGTGAAATGTTCTCTAGACATTGTCTACTTTAACAATTTTTACTATGCAAGTTTCTAAACTTTTTACTAACATGTAACCCTATCTTAAAGTACAACGTAAACCGTTACAATCCAACTAGCATGTGCTTTAATTGGATCATCAAAACTTAAATGAACATCAATATGTACATGAATGAATGTGGTATATGTACGTAGAAAACGGACCAATCCTTGTCAAAATAGCATTCGTCAGTGTTTCCTTTATTTATATTTCACATATTCAAATATCACGTAGGTAAATAAAATTATCCGGGTACAATGTACTGAAATCATAGATATTTCTAGTTATTAATAATATTGGGGATGGGGTTGAAATGACAACGCAAACTTTTAACTTCATAAGCACGATAAGATTAAATGTAAAATATCAAGTAGATAGAAAGAAGCAAAAATCACAATTGTGACAGACAAACCGACAACAAACAGTAAACTACCTATTAGATGGGACAGTGCAAAAATCATAATCCCGATCGACAAAAATACCCAAGGTGAAATACCAATTATAAGAGCGAACAGTACATAAACTCAAATTCCGGTTAGATTTGATTTTATTTTATTTTTAGTGTTTAACGCCATTTTCAGCAATATTTCAGCTATATTATGGCGACCAGTTTTAGTGGTGGAGGAAGCCGGAGTACCCGGAGAGAACCACCGACCATTGGCAAGATGATACAACATCCATAATATACCAATTTGAATGAGCATTACAATAATAAACGTTAGGTAAAAACGAAGGGGCAATCAATAACGGGCAGTACAGACACCGGTAGCAATGGGCACACAAGACACAGGATGAAGACACACAAAAAAACAACACAGAAAATTAAAAAAGTTGAGCAACATGGACCCCACACAAAACCCGTTGGTAAACCCAGGTGCTCTCCAAGCCTAAGCAGGTTTTGCCTCTTATAAGACACCCGCGATGTTACTTATATATTCATAAGACACCACTATATCCAATAAACCAAACAACATAAATAAGACATGAGCCATGCTACAAACAACTGAGGGCAAATCATGAACGGATAGAACTTCAGAAAAATAAAATTACATTACAGTAAAGAACCGTACATAATATCATAATCGTGGAAAACGCAAAATCACCAATGAAACATAATTGTTAAAATCAAATAGTAAGCATAAATGAAAAATGACAATACAAAAACTAAAAAACGACAGTGAGAGCAGATGCAAAGGTGGTCTTCATCTGTACCATTCATCGTATACGTCATGAAATACTCATTTACAAAGTCAGTTTTTTAGCATAGATAATGTCGAAATGGAAAGGTTCTGATAGTTATATCGGAAGCAAATTTCCAACCAGTTGGTACGCATAATTCCCGTAATTGTTGCTCAATTCAGTACCACGATCTAACTGAGAAATAACTATAGTTCAAGCAAAATTATCTCTGGGGGGAAAACAGCATTTGTTTGACGGATTAGTCCTTTGATTAGAGAATTCTTTAGAATAACAACAGGTTCTAAAATGAGAGTATATAATGGGAGAAGTAGATCCCATATAGATAGAGGGATATTATACTATAGCTACAATGTAAGCACCTCTGTGGTGCAATTGTTAGAGTGTTTATCTAGTGTGGTGGATCGGTAGTTCAGTCCTCGTCGGATCAAACAAAGGACTCTAAAATTTGCTAAAAGAGCAAAGACTGGTTGGCTCAGAGTTAAGATACTACATCCGAGAGGAACGAAGGGTCTTTTACGGACTGTCATCTCATCATATTGGCTTAGTACCAAGCAAGCCATATCACCATCATCAAGACATCGTCATATCATCAAAAGGCTACTCTTTCTGGTCATTTTATGGGTAGCTAATTGCTTACTTGGCTTTCACAACAATCGCTGACACAATCCCTACATTACAGATAAATGTGAGGGTGTGTGTATGGCGGAGGTATGTTGTTTAACGCCACCTTCAACAATATTTCAGTTATATCGTGGCGGTCAGTTTTATTGGTGGAGGAAACAGGAGTAACCGGAGAGAACCACCGACCTGTCGCAAGTTACTGACAAACTGTTGTATCGAGTGCGTCTCGCCACGAGCTGAATTCGAACTCACAACGTTATTGGTGATAGGCACTGATTGTCTATATAATTATATATCCAACTACCATATGATCACGACTACAACGGCCCCTAAAATGTGAGGGGAAAATACAACTACTAGTATATATTTTTAAATCACTGTAATATGTAACGGTATTCAATAATACCCACACGTTATTTCGAATAGTAATACAATCAAATTACTACGAAAGCACTCTAATCTTGTATATCCTTTACAGCCACAAATTGACTATTGAGTCCTGTCAGCTGCTGCAAATTGACGTATTAAGTACAAATGCTGTAATGATCTAAACAAATACTAATCTTACTAAATTGATTTATTGGCAATATCATTTGTCAATAATTATAGAATACATTGCACTTTGAATATATATATATATAAATGTACATCGTATGTCAATTACCTCACGACAGGACAAGGGGGGATAATTCAATAACTGGACATGTAATTAGATAAAAGAGTATTTGGCTTTATGTAGAAATACGTTGGATTGGGGGACGGGGTTATCTGGTGTTTATCGTCATCTCAGCAATTTTTCAGCTATAAGGTGGCTAGGAGATAGATATGGTGGAGGAAAGCGCGGCCAGATATAACGAACGGACGCATTAAAAGTTATCCCTTGAGAGAGAGTCTGGAAATTTTAATACTCGATGCGAGTATCGGAGCGCGCGAATCCATGTCAGCGGTGTCAGGTTGTGGGTTATGTATTATGGTGTTTAGTGCCACTTTCAACAATATTTCAGTTACATCGTGGCGGTCAGTTTTACTGGTGGAGGAAACCGGAGTATCCAGAGAAAAACCACATTAAATTTTGGTGAGAAGTCAAACACATTAACCACTCGACCACAAAGACCCTCGTAGATACAAATGTACCTATTATAAGTTAACAAATATTTATATGTACTTACGTTGCCTGTATATTATGTATTAGTAAGGATATACCAATAAATCTTTCAAACTTTGTCACTAATATAATTCCTTTATCCAACTATAAAATCCCTGTTAATATAAAAATAAACTTACATTTAATATACTTATCATATACAAAAGAATATTTGCAATTTATTACAAGCAAGTTCATTTAACTTCTAGCAGGTAATATGGTATCATATTAGTATATACAAGACAAGTCTTCATATTGTGTTCAATTGTGGTCACGATAAAGTGGTGGTAAAGGTCAGACATGGTAACATCTATCTGTCACGAACAAAGTGGAATTATGAAATATGATACATTATGTAGGTTTTAAATACACAATTTAACACTTCTTTGTTACATATCTGTGTTAATAATCATGTAATATGTATGTAAGCATATAATTATACATTGAAAAATTATAAACCGTTTTTTTTTAAATAAACTAAATTGGACACATCTTCAATTAAATTTAATAATTATTAATATACCTGTAAGCATATAATTACACATTGAAATATTGTAAAGCTTTTATAAAATTTTAAAATAAACTAAATGGGACAAAATGTTATACAGATATATCATGTTTGGGAGGTGTATTTGTGAAAAATACCAGTCGAGATACGAACAATTACCCGAGTCGAAAGGCGAGCGTAATTTAGTCTTAAGACTGGTATTTTTCGCAAATACAACTCCCAAACATGATATATCTGTTTAATTACACCGAATATTATTTAGAACACTGGCTAAATAAATAATACCTTTTGCTTGTCGTAATCATGACCTGTTTAATTCTACCGAATGATGTTGCATAAAACGCACAACTGATAACGTTTTACAAATTGTGTTACAAGCGTCTCGGTGAAGGGTAAAAACGGCAAATATGATTTTGCAATAAAACGCACAACTGATAACGTTTTACAATTTTGTTACAAGCGTCTCAGTGAAGGGTAATTATTAGGCAAATACCCAGCTGAAAAAATTAAGAATTGGTAAAAAAAAATACCCCTTTCATCAACCAATCAGAAGACAGGATTCTGATACAAGGTGTAGTTATAAATTAAATTCTATAATATTAGACAATAATTGATTCGAGTCATTTCTCTTCACGGCCATACGTTTTTCATGTTTTATATCCCCCAAAGAAATTCATTCCTGAATTCATTGAAACACAAATTTATTCAAAGCTAAAAAATAATAATATTTACACTGAGTTTAATTACACCTTATATAAGAATCCTGGATTTTGATTGGTTAATAACCGGTGTATTTTTCGTGTATTTTGATATTTAGGATTAATTTCGTTCATTTTTACCGCTGCCGGAGCATTTGCATGAGGATTTAACTTTTTTACCCTCGCGTGCATCAAACCGCCAAATTCATTCGGAATATTTCTTCTTTACCTTTATACGTAAAGTAACGTGATTAATCAAAATTGAAACCCGGAAGTGTTCCGAAGTAAAGAATTTAACTTTTTTTCCCCTCTGCCGTGGTATTTGCGAAAACGTATTTCACTTTTTTATCCTCACGTGCCGCAAACCGTCAAATTCATTCGGAATACTTCAACCACTGTCTAACAAAGCAAATCGAAATACTACCACTGTACCTACTGAAGGGAACAGTTCAAAGCGTCCTATAGTATTTAACAACTGCCAAGTTACAAACAATAAAAAACGAATATTCCTGAAAACAAAAGGTATTATTTATTTAGCCAGTGTTCTAAATAATATTCGGTGTAATTAAACAGATAGATCGTGTTTGGGAGGAGTATTTGCGAAAAATACCAGTCTTGAGACTAAATTTCACTCGCTATTCGGCTCGGGAAATTGTTCGTCTCTCGACTGGTATTTTTCGCAAATATCCCTCCCAAACATGATATATCTGTTCAAAATGCACTGTGTTGTATTTATACAATCAATTCTGTCAAGTCATTTATGGGTTTAGAAGTTCGAGGTTTACTCAAGGCGAGTTGTTCGTGTTGTGGTTGGTTATATTTTTCACCATTACTATTAAGCTTCCTATTTTCAATTATAATTTACGTACTTTCGCGATCATCAATAAAATTCCATTACCCAGTTACAGAGCTCCAGATAAGCTGCGTATTTGCGTTTTTTACGCTATGAAAACGAGTAAAAACGCATTTATTATCAGATCAGTGTACACATTACGCATACATATTGCTGTGTAAGCAAACTTTCCAAATTCGGAGCGTACTTGTACAGTCGTGTACATAACAATACATTTTTGTCTTTGAGAAATTCCCCGTAATTACTTCCCTTTATACTTTTCGAAGGAGAGAGCGCATACATCCCAGGGGTACCGAATGTTTGCCTTTCTAAGCATCGATGTCAAAAGAGATCTGATTGAATGTTTACGATAAATCAACCAATCGCGGTCAATATTACAAATAAATGCGGTTTACATAATAAGTAAGAACTAAAACGAAAGTAAATTTGGGAACACGTTGTTCGTTGAAAATGAGCAAGAACATGAATAAGCGCGCTACTAAGCGCAAGAGCGCTACGGAAAATTCTATACTTAAGTTCCTGACAGTTTCATCTGTGTCTAGTGACAGCATAGTTAAAGGAATCATTGATGACATTATCAAAACGGCTGTGAAAACTGCCGAAGTCGACGAGCAAAAAAACAAAATATTTACAACATTTACAACAATCGTGTCAAATTAAACAGAGATATACATTTCACTTACATCCTGCGTTTATTGAATAACACTTGTGTCAAACATAATTTTAAAAGTGTACATGTAAACAATCTTTTCTGAAGTAGAGAGTACAACAGTGCAAAGGAAATATGCAAATACCCATCATTTTCAAAAGTAGGGGGGAATTACCCTTTGGACTTGAAAATTATCTGGAGCTCTGCAGTTATATACAGTCCGACAAAAGTTAAGCACCACTTGACTTGTTTCAATAATATCTTTTCTAATAATGAACTTATTTCAAATCGGTTTGCTGTTTTCGTTACCTGTACACACATACTTACTTACCTGTGAAACAGGTTATTAATCGATTTTTATTTATGTGTATATGACAGGGTGTGTAAAGTGCCACGTGTACTTTTCAACATTTGTGTTTGCGAACGAAAGCTGATTTTGTTTGTGTAGAGTTTTAAGTTTCATTTTCTATTTGTTTGGTATGGTGCGGCGAAAATTAACCATACCAGAAAGGTGGCAAGCTGTTGGCATGCATAACGGTGGTTTTAGCCATAGAAGGGTGGCAGATCACTTCAGTGTTAACCATTCCATCATTGTACGACTGTTGCAGCGTTTTCGTCAAACGGGGAATGTTACTGACCGTCCACGTGCAGGCAAAGGCGCTTGTGTAGAGTCAAAAATATGCTCGCTATGTACCTAAAATACCACAAGGCCGGACTCACTCCTACTACCCCTGTCACTTCAATCGCTATTTCCCCTGTCAAAATGTCGATAGGACGCAAATCGCTTACTAATTTGCGTAGTGAAATGATTTTTCTTCAAGGAAAATACGTTTTTTATATCTTCCTACCATCTACACCCCCATACTGACAGATAATCCTCAGATTTTGTTGACAATGGACACCTAAGTGGCAGCAAAGCGAAAGTAGGTCACGTGCGACCTATTTCCGCCTTTCGGTCGTTCTCGGGTTTTATCATATATAATTACTAAACACTAGAAACATTACAAGGCGCCAAAATATGACTGACAAAATGAATGAAAACTTCAGTGCTTCTTGGTATGCAAATAATACTAAAAATAAGGCATAGGAAATAATTGTATTTAAAAAACATTATAATTATACAGTAACAATACTGATATATAATTACGTTTCCCGAACTTTTCTTTCTGAACTTCTCAGGTATGTTTCGTAAGGCAATGATAAAACCCGAGAACGACCGAAAGGCGGAAATAGGTCGCACGTGACCTACTTTCGCTTTGCTGCCACTTAGGTGTCCATTGTCAACAAAATCTGAGGATTATCTGTCAGTATGGGGGTGTAGATGGAAGGAAGATATAAAAAAAACGGGTTTTCCTTATTGAAAAATCATTTCACTACGCAAAGTAGTAAGCGATTTGCGTCCTATCGACATTTTGACAGGGGAAATAGCGATTGAAGTGACAGGGCTAGTAGGAGTGAGTCCGGCCTTGTGGTATTTTAGGTACATAGCGAACATATTTTTGACTCTACACAAGCGCCTGTGGTGCAGGTAGACCTCGCAAAACGACGCCGAGAGAGGACCGGCTCATATCCAGACGGGCGCGGCAACGGCCGTTCAGTACAGCTGGTGAACTTCGTGGTAATTTAGCGTTTGGAGGCCACATTAGCACACGCACTGTAATCAGACGCCTCCACCATCAGGGAATGCGAGCGCGACGACCCATAAAACGTCCACAGTTGACATTACGTCATCGCCATGCTCGATTTGACTGGTCACATGATCATTTGGGGTGGACTATTCGCACATGGAGACGGGTCCACTGGTCTGATGAAAGTCGTTTTTTGTTACGCCTACCGACGGTTGTGCAAGGGTTTGGCGCCAACGAAACACTTCATTTCAGGACAACCACATTTTGGGCACAACTGCTTTTGGGGTGGGGGTGTAACTGTCTGGGGTTGTTTTTCCTTTGACTGTAAGTTGGACTTGTACGTTCTTGATGGTAATCTGACAGGCCAAAAATACCGTGACAATGTGCTCGCTCCACGCGTAGTCCCCCATTTCGACAATCATGCGTTGGCTGACAGGCCAATGTTCATGAACGACAACGCTAGGCCACATAGAGCCCGAATTGTACAACATTTTTTACAGCAAGAGGCTGTTCAGACAATTCCATGGCCTCCGATGTCGCCAGACATGAACCCTATAGAGCATGAATGGGACTTTATTGGCCGAAAAATTAACCAACGCAATCCAAAATGTCAAAATATTGACGAATTAAGAACTGCTATCTTACAGGAGTGGCAACAGTTCCCCCAAGAACGGCTTAGACGTCTTGTGCGAAGCATGACGAGGCGTGTTACAGAACTTCACAATAAACCCGGTGGATATACTCGTTATGGATTTTTATGCCTTACACATACGCACAATAGATGCACTTAAAAGTTCTTAAAATCTGAAGACTCTGCATTTTAATGCAATGTTAAAAACTTCCATCAAAGACAAACTGGTTTTACGTTTTTCCGGCGCCTGTTTTGAACCCCTTTTTTTCCACGTCAGTCACGTCTTTCAGGATGATAAATACTTCGTAGATTGGTAATTTTAGAGCCCTTCATGTAGTCTTTTAAGAAGTGTAAGAAAAATGGTGATATCTATTTTATTGTTTTAACAGTATTGATGTAAAAAAAATATATCGATAAAAATATAGGGTGGTGCTTAACTTTTGTCGGAGTGTATATATGACGGTTGGTGTTTTACTCAAATGATGAAAACACTTGAATGACCGCAGCATTTCAATAAGAGGATTGGGTCCATAAAAATAGCTTCACTCCACCAGTTTTGATTGAACTGCCTGCACCTGAGCGTTAATGTACATGCATATGCATGCTAGAAGTAAAACATTTTTAAAAAGTGGCGGGGTTAAACTAGTTTTATGAGCCCAAACCTGCCCTTATAATGAAATGATGTGGTCATGTAAGTGTTTTCCACATAAGAGTACAATGCCGATCCTCTCATATAACTGGATAGGCAGCGCTATCATAAAGAACGCAAAGTCATGCTTAATGCATAATATACATGTAGTTATTCTTTGTGAGGCAAAAGTTGTCATAAGGCAAGTTGGTTCTTTAAGGACAGCTGATGGTCTCAACCATCATTTACATGTTCGAAAATACAAAAATGTATACGAGGAAATCGAAAGACATAATAAAGAAACAGTAATGATTCTGACTCTACAATTAAATAATATCTGTAACAAATATGTACACACTGAGAATTCATGCATTGTCTGTCATGTGATATGTAGCCACATGGTGATAAATAACTTATAAATCTAGTTTTGGTAATTTGTTAGTAGTGAGTGAGTGAGTGAGTGAGTGATTATTGCTTAACACCAAGTGGACAATTTTATTCAGACATATTATGGCGAGAACAAGGTATATTCAATAAGATGAAAACAAGTTATATACAATGAGATGATGTTCACTTTGTACTAGACTAATATGCTTAGTTGAATCTTTATAGTGCTAGCTCACTGAAACAACAGTACCTGGGTAGACATGTTGTTGTACTTGGACACATTAACCTGATTCCGAGTCAACCAGTTTTTGCGCAATCCCTTTTTTATGCAAATTATGGGCATATTTGCAGTAGCGCTGATTCAAACAAAAACAGGTTTTGACACTTAATTGTAATCTTTGAAACTCTCTGTATAACATTTGTCTTGCAAAGAAAAGGTAGGGAATTGTAACACTTTCTTGAACCAATATTTTCTACTAGTCTCGGGGAACTTTTCATTACATTTAAGGGTCAGAGTTATGGTGTTTAAAAGCCATTTTCAACAATATTTCAGTTATATCGTGGCTGTCAGTTTTATTGGTGGAGGAAACTGGAGTATCCGGAGAAAACCCCTGACCTGCAGTAAGTCACTAACAAACCATTACTTTTAATAGATTTCAGATAATTCCAGTTTATCATCTATATAACATTAAGTAACATTACCTTAAACTAAACATTATGGTTCCCTTCTTCTGAATCATCTGTTTAATACAGTCTGTGGGAAATAAATATAGAAATGATCAATAAGATAGAATTACACCTGAGATATATATATTCATTATAAAATACAATTTAGCGCCACTCCGCTTCCGTAATCAATCCGTTGCAATATTTGATTTCAAATACTTGTATAAGACAATTGATTTTTTTTGATTTTTTTTTCTCATAAAAGGCAATTTATATACAATATTATGTATATATATTAATAGAAAATATCAGATTTAATTGCGCGAGCTTTAGTAACATAATTCGGCTAGCTTTTCGATCTGTTTAGTAGGGGTGCAACTAAATTTTAATTATACGGACAGTTCGCTCTGCATGAATCTGGTACCTTAATGCTATATTTTGGTCAGCGACTGTATAAGCAAAATATATTCCAGTCAAAGCAATTTTACTGTTCACATAGAACTAGCGCATACTAAATATTTGTCTAAGAACAATTGGTTCTCCTAATGACATAATAAGTTGTAGTATTGTAGTCATTGGTTCATTGGTATTAATCAGTAACATTTTTGGAGATAACGTTTGTCAGTGACTTGCGGCAGGTTGGTGATTTGTTTTCTCCGGGTCCTCCCGTTTCGGCTCCACCAATAAAACTGACCGCCACGATATAACTCAAAATAATGCTGAAAGTGGCGCTAAACACAATAACCCTAACCCCTAACCCTTTTCTGCTATGTCGCGGCTGCCAATCTTAATGGCGGATGAAAACCCAATTATACAGAACTGATCAGTGAAACCCCTGCAATTGAGTAGGTGTCTAGAAACATGTCCTTTTGGTGTGAGTCTTGTAGTGAAAGACCTGATTCACTAGACCACGCGTGCCACCTGTAATAAGTTACAGCAACTGGTTTATTTATTTATTTTTTTCAACCGCTCCGTATAATATCATAGAATATCAATATGGAAAGTCTGCACAACATACCTAAATATTTGACTGGAAACAATAAAAATCAACTGATTTAGCAAAGCGTGGTCATAAATATAATATAAACCAAAACAAGACATCCTACGCAACATTGGAAGAACACCAAGTTCAGTATTGGATTTTCATCTATAGTCAAACGGAGATATTTAATGGCATGGTAGATTGATAATACTATCAAGCTGGCTCTTTATAGCCACTAACCAATAAAGATACGGCTGTCTATGTCTTTTACCGCAGCATTTTCTTGACACAGATTAAGAAAAATGTTCGAAAATCTACAATTTTCTATTGATTTTCCGTCATGGAAAGGATCTCTTAGTTAAAGACTTATCTTTATCCCAGCTTTCTAGAAGTCCTAAAAATAGTTCATGTTGCAAATCATTTATGGCATAGGTTTTCTTATGCATGAATTTTTGTGTTTTTCTCTAGAAACCCGACCATATTTTAATTGGTTCACGAGTCCATCATTTAAAAATATTAAAAGAACTCCAAGTACAAATGGTAGTACATAAATGTGCGTATCTGCAGTATTAGCATAGATTGACGTTTCGAAGTCAACATGTAAGACGAATTTAAGTAAGTGGCAAATCTTAAAAGGAAATATGCTACTGCAAGGACACTTGTTGTTCAATTAGAAATTGATTATATGCCATAAAGCTTGTTATACTTCCTAAAAAAATTAAGTTCTTTAAATTGCCCTTACAGTCGTTTCTGAACATTCAACTCGACAGTATTGGATTTGGTTTTTAGTTGACAATCGTTTTATTCTTCCCTATGCGGGATTCGAATCCACGCCGTGTGTACACTGCAGAACCGATTCTTTTAACATGATGACGAACCATTGAGTCCCTATATACAGAGAAAGACACCCAAGTCCGAAGACATTTTCGATAAAAAGAACCATCCCGTCCTAAAGGCGAACTGTACGTTTGTTTCGTTCAGCACAACTAGTGAAAGTTCCTGTCAGAGAGGTCGTACTCTGTAGCGGAGAAAATAGATGTTGTTTCTATTGTTGAGGCTTCCTCTTATCGTATATTATAAGATAACGGTAACTATTTACTTAAAATTAAACATACCTTTTTCAAATCAGTCCGGTATAGCATTAATAATTTCATCAGCATTTCAGCACAGCTATTCAAAGCAAGTTTGCCCTGTAAACATGTTAAATATAATTTTCAGCATCAGTGGACTTTGTAAATTTTCAAAGACTTTGTCAACTTTTTCGAGACTCTTTCTGTAATGAGTTTAGAATACTTGTTGGCCGCCATCGCATGGTAGTTACATTTACCTACACGTATGCAATCAGTGCTTTCCACCACGACAGTTGTGATCGAGTTTGATTCCCTCCGGATCACGAAGGTGAATTCAGTACAACCTTGTGTGGTGACGTTTGTCAGTGACATGCTGTAGGTTTTCTACGGGTACTCCTATTTCCTCCACCAACACGATATGACTGAAATATTGTTGAAAGTGGCATTAAACACTCATAAATCTAACCGATAAAGGATTGAAAAAAGCTGCATAGACCCGCGAGTTTGTTGATTTTCAGCAAATCGGATGATATCTTATTCTATATAACACAAGCTTAAATTAAATTCAATAAAGCTGACAATTCTATTCATATCTCAAGCAGTCAGATTTTTATTGTTGTGAATACCAAGTATTAATTAATTGAGAAGATAAAAATGTAAATCAATACACAGAAATGTATAAAATTGATTGTTTCTTTTGATTCCGTCATATCGCATGGTTTAAGTAATCCATCAATATTAACGAGCCAAAACATCAATATGAATTTGCCTATTTTTACTTTCACAATGTGTTGCGAATTGTAGAATAATATTAATGTACAATGAGCAGTATCTATATGTACATTTTAGACAATCTAGAACATGTCTTCCTCATTTATGATTTATAACAAAGGCAACACGACGAGTGGCGCTATTGGAGAAGGAACTGTTTACCCTTCCGATGCACGTCCAACCACGGTTTTTAGTGGGTTGTATGAGATCTTGTTTCTCTAAACCTCGGAAGACGGTCGCATTACTTAAAATGTATATTGTACTGAAGCTGATCGCCATCAAGTGTGGACTGAGAAGGGGCGTAAACCCCCCCCCCCCCCCCCCCCAAAAAAAACCTGCAAGAAATCGGCTTCCGATCGGCAGTTGTTAACTTGGATATGCTAGTTACACAATTTAGTGCCTAATGTCTCTGTCTCTGTCAAAGACATAAAATTCTGCATCTGACCACAATATATATAACTGGCATATTATTGAAAACACCTATAACCCCTTCATCTAACAATTGAGCGCCTAACCGAGAGCGCCTAACCAAGAGCCTAACCGAGAGCCTAACCGAGAACGCCTAACCGAGAGCCTAACCGAGAGCCTAACCGAGAGTCTAACCGAGAGCGCCTAACCGAGAGCCTAACCGAAACTGTTGGGAAGACCACCTCTATTAGTCAATACATACGTTTTAAACATAGTGAGTTATATATACCATTTGGATCGATTTTTGTTACAATTCTATATCTATCGTATTAACGAGTTCATGATGGAAATAAATTACCAACTATACATATATATATAGAGAGAGAGACTCATTTGAACTGTAACGTCTATAAGACAATTCGACTCTAGCTACTCTCGATTTTTGGTTCCGAATCAACATATTCGAAAGAACAGCTTTGGTTGATTTAACGCCAGTTACTAGATTCCCACCCCGAACATATCAGGGCTGGAAATGATATAAGGGACAAACCCTTCTAAGTTCTAGCGATCCACTTGAAATCGCCCATAAGATATGTATAAGTAATACTCACTAATGATATGGGGAAGGGGCGTCATCGTGGACTCGATCGTATTGTTGTTGGGTTTACAACTTACTATGCAATAAGAAATATCTGACCACCACTGAAGTTGTAAGGACTAATTCCAGTCCCTCGCATGGCTTATTCCATACAATTTTAAATAATAGAACTGTTTGTCAGTTCTTCCACCAAAATGACAGCCATGATATAAGCGAAATTTTGCCTCCCCTTGAAAGTGGACCTAAACTACCCTCTAATGATGTGTCCTATGTTATTTCTAAGCACATACCTTATTATAACAATAGCTGCTTTTTCCTACGTATACATACTATCAATAGCTCGTAGACAGTTATTTGTCATATTTTTACAAATCGTGAAGAATAAAAATTGCGTTTATACATATGCAAATTAAGTTTTTAATAAGATTTAATTTTACGTGTGATAAGAACTGCTCGAGGTTGCATTTTCTGGCTTAAATCTTTAATAGGATTCGTACCATTTAACTGTTTAATCCTCTTCTAAAATGACAACTTTCAATAAATTTGATGTCCATGACGCTCGAAATTTCAAAATTTATTCTTTTTTTCACATGGTATGTGTGGGATCTGGGTGCTCGAGTGCTTAAAGTTATTGCCTTCTGACCGACCATTAGCCTAACACCACTGTTATGGGTTCGCTCCACGATATCACCGGAAGTGTTCTGGTTTCCAGACATCTACCGGTAATACAGAGAGGTTTTTTCATCGTTCAGTCCGTAATATCTGTCTAGACATCCCCCTTACCCCAGATGACTCCGATACATGTACTCACGATATAGCAACAGACAATTGAGGAGAGTATTCTCTGCTTTTGTATCTTTTTCTTGCGATATTCTTTTTCATTTATTATTTAGTATCATATATTCGTGAAAATACGTTATTCCTAAATCAACAGGGGTCGTCGTAGTCGTGATCGTATAGTAGTTGGATCTACAACTGCATATGCAATCAGTACCTATCATCACTAACGTTGCGAGTTCGATTCTCGTTCAGACGAGGTGTACAACATTATGTGATAAAGTTTGTCAGTGACTTGCCGAAGGTCGGTGGTTTCCTCCACCAATAAAACTGATCACCACGATATAACTGAAATATTGTTGAAAGTGGCGTTAAACACCATAACCCTAAAACAACACTTTTTTCATCGTTTACAATGTTATTTTTAAAATGTGGACTAGCTTGCGATTAAACGTTTTCTTAGTGATAATTTACAAATAATGAAAAACAATTATTGTCAATGAAAATTTGTTAAGAGTGTTAATTTCTAAAAATAATATAAAGGTGTAAATTTATAGGGAAAAAAATACAAAAAAGGGGAGGTCATTTTCTCAAGTGTCTGTGGATATTTCTGAAAATGACGATAAATATCAATAACAAAGTACATGCATACTCAAATATTATATACATGTACATTGTATACATATTGCAGATTTAGGTCCATACATTATTTTTAATTAATTACAGGTGTGTCTTATTATAAAGTCTTTTAATAGCAACTCCAGGTCGGAAAACCCCTCCTGTTGTTAATTAATTTATTTTTATCAACACGTGTTTTGTATGCGACAGTCATAATGAAATAAGATGTGCGTCATGCACTCGCTTCGATTATTATGTAAAAGATAATTTTCTTACATTTTTAGTGTCTTAACACTCAATTATGAAATTCTGGTAGATACACAACACAGAAAATAGCTTAAATATTAAAAAGGAAATATATTTTAAATGTCTTACCTGACGTTATGTAGATGAGCAGATAAACGAGGATGACAATTCATTGATTCGATCGTCTGCAAGTTTTAGTGATCATCATCTGTTAAGGTCTGCGTGAGAATTACTTATAACACGTGTGTAATCATGATCATTTCTGCATTTCATTCATAATAACTGTGCACCACAAATTTGCCTTTTAATGACAATCCCAGGTCGATTTTTATTATTGTGAGGTTTCAGATTACGCATAGACAAAATATGTCACTGCTGAATATAATAAATTCTAGTTTTTTTACATACGAATGTGAGGCCATACGGGTTGAGCTAATGAAAACACGTATTGATTCTTCTTTCTTTTTTTTAAAGTAGAATATATACATTTTTTAATATTCAGTAATGTCATTTCATATTTATTTTGTATTTTAACTAAGAATTATTACGAATTTACCCCATCTTTAATCAACTCCCACGGTACATATTTTAGCTAACCTTTTGTTTGTTTTGTTCCACACTGTGATCAGAGACATGCAGTCTTTTTATTTTAGCAGTAAGGAGAAATCTAGTTAGTATAAGTGGATTTTAAATTGAGTCATCTTGCAGAATAGAAAACAAAACCATTTATTTCTAGTAACGCTCGATAACTTAATGTTTTTTTAACGTGAAAACAACCAAGCTTAAGAAAATCTTATATTTGCAATGAAATAAAATTTAAAACATTTTTATCAACTCCAACGACATTGTCATTCGTCGGTGTGTAAAGTTGGGTCATTTAATTGTCGGTGTGTAAAGTTGGGTCATTTGATTGTCGGTGGGTAAAGTTGGGTCATTTCATTGTCGGTGGGTAAAGTTGGGTTATTTGATTGTCGGTGTGAGTAAAGTTGGGTCATTTGATTGTCGATAGGTAAAGTTGGGTCATTTGATTGTCGATGGGTAAAGTTGGGTCATTTCATTGTCTATGTGTAAAGTTGGGTCATTTCATTGTCGGTGAGTAAAGTTGGGTCATTGCATTGTCAGTGAGTAAAGTTGGGTCATTTCATTGTCGGTGTGTAAAGTTGGGTCATTTGATTGTCGGTGAGTAAAGTAGGGTCATTTCATTGTCGGTGTGTAAATTGAGTCATTTCATTGTCGGTGTGTAAAGTTAGATCATTTGATTGTCGATGAGTAAAGTTGGGTCAATTGATTGTCGGTGTGTAAAGTTGGGTCATTTGATTGTCGGTGTGTAAAGTTGGGTCAATTGATTGTCGATGAATAAAGTTGGGTCAATTGATTGTCGGTGTGTAAAGTTAGATCATTTGATTGTCGATGAGTAAAGTTGGGTCAATTAATTGTCGGTGTGTAAAGTTAGATCATTTGATTGTCGATGAGTAAAGTTGGGTCAATTGATTGTCGGTATGTAAAGTTAGATCATTTGATTGTCGATGAGTAAAGTTGGGTCAATTGATTGTCGGTATGTAAAGTTAGATCATTTGATTGTCGGTATGTAAAGTTGGGTCATTTAATTGTCGGTGTGTAAAGTTGGGTCATGTCATTGTCGGTGTGTAAAGTTATGTCATTTCATTGTCGGTGGGTAAAGTTGGGTCATTTAATTGTCGGTGTGTAAAGTTGGGTCATGTCATTGTCGGTGTGTAAAGTTGGGTCATTTCATTGTCGGTGGGTAAAGTTGGGTCATTTCATTGTCGGTGAGTAAAGTTGGGTCATTTCATTGTCGGTGAGTAAAGTTGGGTCATGTCATTGTCGGTGTGTAAAGTTGGGTCATTTCATTGTCGGTGGGTAAAGTTGGGTTATTTCATTGCTGACTGGTTCGTCAGTGGGTTAAATGGTTATGTTATCATACTGCAGACCATTGTTTGATGGTCGGGTGTCAAATCAAAGACTGTAAGATGGGTATTTCCGCTTCTCCGAATAGCACGCAGCATATAAAGGAGAAAGAGCAAAGAGAGGTGGATAGAGTGACATGTCTACCTGTGTACTGTTGTTTCAGTGAGCTAGCGTTATGAGAATCCATCTTGTCTAGTACAATACAGACCGACGGTTATCTTGTCAATCGTTACTGTTTGTGATTTGCAAGAGGAATGGTTTGTGTGTTGTTGGTTGTTTTTGCTGGGTATATTGTCCACTAATGCTGTTTGAGATTTGCCAGAGAAATTGCCCTTGTTGCTGTAGTTGGTAATATATTGTCGACTGGTATGTTTTTTTTTCTCTCAATGTTTTACAACATAAATGTATAGATATTGCGTGTGTAAAAGTATATGCTTGTCTCTGAGACAGTACCCTAGAGAGGTAAACATTTCATTGATATGGACAATTGACATCATGTCCGTATCAGTTTTTATTCTTTTCAAAACTAACGCAATGGCTGTTTTTTGTTTGTTTGTTTGGTTTTCTTTTTGCATGTATGTCCTTTTTCTGTTTTTGGTTGTTAGGTTCGTGTTTGTTTTTGTTTTTATTTGTTTTTGTTTTAATTTGGTAACTCTTACAAAGTAGAAAAGAATGTGTTACCATTTACTTTCCTGGTTGTAAATTATACAGTCCGACAAAAGTTAAGCACCACCTGACTTGTTTCAATAATATCTTTTCTAATAATGAACTTATTTTAAATCGGTTTGCTGTTTTCGTTACCTGTACACACATACTTACTTACGTGTGAAACAGGTTATTGATCGATTTTTATTTATGTGTATATGACAGAGTGTGTAAAGTGCCACGTGTACTTTTCAACATTTGTGTTTGCGAACGAAAGCTGATTTTTTTTGTGTAGAGTTTTAAGTTTCATTTTCTATTGGTTTGGTATGGTGCGGCGAAAATTAACTATACCAGAAAGGTGGCAAGCTGTTGGCATGCATAACGGTGGTTTTAGCCATAGAAGGGTGGAAGATCACTTCAGGGTTAACCATTCCATCATTGTACGACTGATGCAGCGTTTTCGTCAAACGGGGAATGTTACTGACCGTCCACGTGCAGGTAGACCTCGCAAAACGACGCCGAGAGAAGACCGGCTCATATCCAGACGGGCGCGGCAACGGCCGTTCAGTACAGCTGGTGAACTTCGTGGTAATTTAGCGTTTGGAGGCCATATTAGCACATGCACTGTAATCAGACGCCTCCACCATCAGGGAATGCGAGCGCAACGACCCATAAAACGTCCACAGTTGACATTACGTCATCGCCATGCTCGATTTGACTGGTCACATGATCATTTGGGGTGGACTATTCGCACATGGAGACGGGTCCACTGGTCTGATGAAAGTCGTTTTTTGTTACGCCCTACCGGCCATCGTGCAAGGGTTTGGCGCCAACGAAACACTTCATTTCAGGACAACCACATTTTGGGCACAACTGCTTTTGGGGGTGGGGGTGTAACTGTCTGGGGTTGTTTTTCCTTTGACTGTAAGTTGGACTTGTACGTTCTTGATGGTAATCTGACAGTCCAAAAATACCGTGACAATGTGCTCGCTCCACGCGTAGTCCCCCATTTCGACAATCGTGCGTTGGCTGACAGGCCAATGTTCATGGACGACAACGCTAGGCCACATAGAGCCCGAATTGTACAACATTTTTTACAGCAAGAGGCTGTTCAGACAATTCCATGGCCTCCGATGTCGCCAGACATGAACCCTATAGAGCATGTATGGGACTTTATTGGCCGAAAAATTAACCAACGCAATCCAAAATGTCAAAATATTGACGAATTAAGAACTGCTATCTTACAGGAGTGGCAACAGTTTCCCAAGAACGGCTTAGGCGTCTTGTGCGAAGCATGACGAGGCGTGTTACAGAACTTCACAATAAACCCGGTGGATATACTCGTTATTGATTTTTATGCCTTACACATACGCACAATAGATGCATTTAAAAGTTCTTAAAATCTGAAAACTCTGCATTTTAATGCAATGTTAAAAACTTCCATCAAAGACAAACTGGTTTTACGTTTTTCCAGCGCCTACACATTTTTGCCACGTTATACGGTAGTCACGTCTTTCAGGATGATAAATACTTCGTAGATTGGTAATTTTAGAGCCCTTGGTTTAGTCTTTTAAGAAGTGTAAGAAAAATGGTGTTATCTATTTTATTGTTTTAACAGTATTGATGTAAAAAAAATATATCGATAAAAATATAGGGTGGTGCTTAATTTTTGTCGTAGTGTATATTAATATTAAGCACCATTTTGTGGAAAACATATTGAATATAATATGTGTATTTCAGTTCCTAGCATTGTTTACCATACCAATCGGATGTCCTTAGGTAGCATACGTATAACTTAATGCGCCATTCTTATATATTCTGCTAGTGTCTTGAGGGATTTTTTAACCGCACATTACCCTGTTGTTTTGTAGATACGTCGATGAATAACAACATTACACGTCTTTTCATAAGTTCATATTATGTAACTATTTGTATATTGCTAATTATACTAAAGGACATTGGACATTTAAACGGTATATAATTGTGTTTAAAACATAAATACCTAATTTATCCTGTCTGGTTTGGCTCGAGAAAGCAAGTTAGAAATTAAGCATGTTTATGCTCTGTCTAGATTGGTTATACATGTAGGTAATTATGTGACGGTGTCATAGAGTAAACCTTCCCCCATAGTAGATTAACCTCCCGGAAGATTTACTATATAGTAAACGTTCCCCCATGATATACTATATAGTATTTATTCCGCATAGTAAACCTTCCTACCTACTCAAATACTGCAAAATGGCTCCGTACATTTTTTTTTTTATCTTTTAATCATAACCGGATATAATTAATGGTATATAACAATTAAAATTAACACGATTATGGTGCTAAATTCCGAATCAATAGTAATTATCCGGATTAAGGGGGGACATTTACTATATATCAAAATATCTGGGGAGATGATCGGCTATGGATGGGGGAATGTTTACTATATAGTAAATTTCCCCCCGGGGGAATATTTACTATATAGTAAAGTATCCGGGGGGAAGGTTTATTATATAGCAAATATTCCGAGGGGGAATGTACTATATAGTAAACATTCCGGGGGAAGGTTTGCTATGCGGAAGGTTTACTATACGACAACAGTATGCTTACGAAGAGAATAATATGCATAAATTTACTTTAAGTGTAAAGCAAAATATTTAAATATTTAAGGATTGATCGCAACTTGAGTTCGGTTCATGAAGAAATAACCTCAATCAGGTTGTGCACACCGTGTAACCCACGTAGCGTGTTACGCAAGGGTGTGTACAACCTGATTGAGGTTATTTCGAATGAACCGAACAAATAATTTCGATCAATCCTTATAAATTAATTCAAACTTTTTTTGTTATGATATTGAAGAATATATTTATTTTTTCAAAATAAGGTAAATAGTCGGAAATAAATTTAAATAATTTAATTTGATTTGAATATTTCAATCTGATTGGCTAATCCGCCTGGAGAAAATTTTGGTTATACTCAATAACCTGGGTTGATATTGTGACGTCACTAACGTATTCATCGCCAACGACAAATTCAAATAGTCACATGAAATAATCGTAATTAAAATTGAGGAATCATTAAATTTTGCAGTAAAAATTAAATTATAAGGAATATTTGAAATTGTTGAACAGGTTTATTAAGCGTAAACAGACCCAAACCAGGTTATATCGTATAATCTGTTCAACAATTTGTATCTGCAAAGCCCTATGCCCCCTTTCCTTTTTGGAAAAAAAATCATTTTTCCCTTTCATTGTTTTTTTCACATTTCAGAAGAAAATTACCGAAAAGAAAGGAAAAATAAAATTTATATCTCCTTTCATTATATCTTTCTTTTTGGGAATTTTCGTCTTGAAATGTAAAAAAAACAATATAAAAAGGGAAACAATGTTGTTTTTTTCTTCAAAAAGGGGTGAGGGTAGGGCTTAATTAACCTGCATTGAGTTGACTCATAAGTTAAAACTTTTCTTACAAAAACGATGACGGGGTTTAATAAGGTGATTCCTGATAAGGAAGGGGGCAACTTCCTATTTTTTACGGTATACTGGGGTGTGCAAATATATGAAAGGGTAACAAGTTTTGTAAGCTTATGAAACAATTATATAAATTTGGGGTCAATTTTTCTCCTTTTCTAGTAAAAAAATGGCCAAATATAGTGCATAATATGCCTGTTTAGGATATATTAATTTGGGCCAGTTTTCAATCCTTCAGACCGCCACGATATAGCTGAAATACTGCTGAAAGTGGCGTTAAACCCCATTCAATCAATCAATCAATCTTTCGGTGGTACATCCCCGTAAAAAGTATGGTTGTCAACTCTCCTCCCCCGGGGTCCATAATTACCAGTGTAAGAACGCTTTGAATATTTCCTTTGACAATCCCGAAGACGTCTTTTCAATATGTTGATGCGGTGAAAACTGCAATCGTTTTTATAAATGCCGCTTCTGCGTATGAACAGATGCGATCAATCTTGTAGAAATGGCAAATGCAATAAAAGCTGAGTTCCGTGACACTTAATATACAGTTCCTAGACATCTTTGATCGTATTAAATCGTAAAAATAAAGCCAGACCGGTTTACCTCAAAAATCTACCAAGGATCTGTTACTTGTTCCCGAAGAATCGCGTAACGTCGATGTTCATCGCGAAGGTTCCGTTATGGATATACACCGTGATTCAATACCAGTATTCCAGATAATGCCATACTAATATAAACATTGATTTATGCTACTTGTGTAACAACCACAGATGATCACTTTGAGTGTAACTGATGAAGGGTATACCTGAAACGCGTTGTATCACTGGGTCGATACCTCTGCTGGTGAGGTATTAGTCTCCGATGGTATCAATCGTTAAGCAGTCAAAGTTTCGGCACAGACATGCTTTATAGATGGAGAGATAGTTATTATTTCGATTCTAACAGGGCATTTACGGTAATTTTATGCATTCAAGCGTACCTAGACAGAGGTTATTTTTGGGCGCTGTTCCAATTACCTCCCGCTATTATTTACAAGAATATATAACACTACAGAAGCTGTTCCAATTACCTCCCGCTATTATTTACAAGAATATATAACGCTACAGAAACGTTATAAAAATTGATAACGATCAAAAATTAGCTTCATCTGATTTTTGTTTGTATATTTATTATTTTTATTCTTTTAATTTAACATACATAAAGTACAAATATGCAAAATACCTAGTCGATTAGATATGCCTTCTGCGCATGTGCTAGGGTGTTCTGTGCTATTTAGAGCCCTCTATTGTTTTCAAAGCGAAAGTAGCACGCCATGTTAGAATGCAAAATGAGCAATTTACAGATATATTATGACGAGATCAAGTTATAATGGATGAGATGAAGATGATGGCTGCTTTGTTGAATTTTCATAGTGCTCACCAAAGCAACAGCCCGCGGGTGGAAATGTCGCTCCACTTGGACACAAAATATCGATTCCGAGTCAACCAGTCTGTGCTATTACACCTTAATTCTGTGTGCTAAGCGGAGATGCAACAAATACCAATTTCATAGTCTTAGGTTTTACCGGACCGGGGCTCGAACTCACGATCTACCGCACTAGGGTCGAACACGCTAGCCATTACACCATAGAACCACATATGCCGTTGAGATGTTTCATATTCTATATCATTAAAATTCACTGTTCCTTAATAATGTAATTATTATCAAAACTAAGGTTCGTCTCCATCAGTCATATACTAAATGTTAACGTTCTGCTTAAACCCTTTGGGTAAAAGGTAAACGGTAAAATATATATTTAGGTTTAAAATATCCAACAATATACACAAGTGATTAAAAAATTTGTAAACTTAAAACTTTTTAAGAACTATTGAAATTTAATACCACCTCTTGCACGTTGAATGAATTAAACCAAGGATAGCCAATGAAAACCATTTAGATTATTTTCAATGGGGCTCTTTTATCCGCTTGGGGTAGGTTAAAGGTCTACAATCATCCAGAGTGGAAACATGGGGTCACTCATTTTCAAAAATGGGTTCACTTGCTCCCACAGACTTTTAAATTATTTGTCTTTCCCTTCTTTTGACTACGATGGTACCTGATGAAGGTTATTTAAAAAAACGTCGTCTGTATTAAATTAGATACCCACGTCTTTATTACGATTCACCATTTAAAACTTGTGTTGTACAGTAGGCAAAAGAATAAAATTTGTAACGATTTCTTAGAAATTTTAATACAGAGTTAGGGTTATGGTGCTTAACGCCACTTTCAACAATATTTCAGTTATATCCTGGTGGTCAGTTTTCTTGGTCGAGGAAATCACATAATATTGTATCGAGTACACCTCTCTTGAACAGGATTTGAACTCACAACGTTAGTGTTGATAGGAACTGATTCCATAGGTATTGTAAATCCAACTACCATACGATCACGACGGCCCCTTAAATTTTAATACAAAATTTCGACAAATATTCAGTAGACAATTTCAATAAGAAAATACACATCTTAAGAGATTAATACTGTACATTTTTCTTGTTTGATATACTAGTTCCATCTGCAGTCGTTTTTTTTTTTAATCCGACAGAAATTTACCAATAATTGTAAATGCATTAAGTCATAACATAAAGAGCACGGTTCCTAAAAACCCCAAAATCACCTGCTTTTTAGTTTTCATTAGTAAAGCCAACATACTACATAATTACGAATATTGGGATATATTTGGCTTACCTTTTTACCTATATCAGTCAATGCACATCAAACGGGTGTATCGAACATCTTATGATACGTAATAATAAAGAAGGCATGTTGTTTACATGTTAAACTATAATTTGTTCATCAACAGTATGGTTGTTTTATGATGTTATAGAAATCCTTCATTATCATGTAATGTATATAGCTGAATATTGTAATGCTATATTGAATTAATTAATAAAATGTGTTTTAACTAATATTTCTCTCAAAGATGCAACAATATAAATGAAGACATATGTGAGATTAATATCTTTTGAGCTAAAGGATCATGATTTTATAAAATTTTCCCAGCGGTATCCAGCAAATTGTATATGTTGCCTTCAAATTTTACATACTATCACAGAAAAATATTATATATACTTCGAATTCTGTGTAAATGGATGTAACAATAATTCAAGGATTAAATACATTTGTGAAAACCAAATGGGATAAATTCTTTATAGAAAGGAGATTCGGAAACATGCGATCAGACTTCTTTCATTCTTAAAATAAAAGATGTAAATTTGCTACAAAGTGCATAAAAGACTTTATATAAAAATACCTCCGCGTCATGGTTTACATACGAGTACCATTTTATGGTTCAACCAGGTTGATATCATCCAAGAATAGCCCTTCAGCTTATTTCCAATTTCCAAATGGTCTTTTTAGTGTATGTAGGCGCATACCAACAATTGTGAACCATGATTTTCAGACGGTGTGAATATGGGTTTAAGGTTGCAGAAGCATATAGTTGTATGTACAAAAAATGTAAAATATGATATTCAATAATAAATATTAAATTTCATCCTCGCTGATATTGATTTAATGATCGATTTTTACTTTCTCCTGACATTGTGGGGGGGAGTACTACAATATATGACTACTAGATCTTGTATTATAGGCGATGGTCATTTATTTGTATGAAATTTTCCTTCATGTAATTGTACTGTGATCCTTATGGTAATAAATGTTGTGTATATGGTTTATCTTTTTTTATAAATCGGCAAACGAAGAGGATCATTGACACTGCGCGAGAGCTGTATTTAAGACAATGGCTGTTAGTTTGCTTTCCTGTACATATTTTTTTTATCTAGAATTGACTGTCGTCGTGGTCAGAAACCATTAACCCTCCCCTTTCCTTTCGCCTCTCCCAACCCTTATCCCAAATCTTTTCACTTTCTCCCTTTCCCTTTCCTTATAAAATTCATGATATTTGTATAGAAGAGGTAAAGTTGACAAATGATTTTAGCAAAGAAACTGTTATTTAAAAGGCAAATACAAGAAAAATTGGTTAAATATGCTTAGTCTGTAATTATAGAATTTGTTCATATTTCAACTTTTGACAATGATGTTTTGAAAAAATGCTAAACTAGAATTTTTGAAATACTATATCTAAATAAGGGCAGTAATTATTTTATTAATAGGTACATAAATGTACATGTAATTTCTTTGCTTTGCTCTAGGGCATGTTAATTTATACTCACTTTAATGATAACATAAATTCAATGCCAATTTTCTTGCAGAAAAAAAAGGTAAATATATTGTAAACTTTTCTGAAAAAAGATGGAAATTGTGAATGCTTATGTGTTCAATTTTTGTTTTCGTGGATTGTTATACTTTCCTTGAATTGAACCAAGTGCAAGAATGATACAAGTACGTTTATCGTTAATTTGATACTTATTTTAGCGGAAATTCACAAAAAGGGAAAATGTGGTGCACATTGTTGGTTAAAGACAAATGATACCCAGAGGTAAACTTTAGTTTAAATTTATAATGACAAAAAAAAAAAAAAAATCCAGAAGCACAATCAGCTGATAATATATTAATGGGTCAGATTTCTGTCATTCTGTAGAGAATCAAAATAAGATATTTAACCCTAGAACTTTATCACGTTTATATACACACTTATCTGATCTTTTAAGAGACCAAGATGTTTGATTCGCAGTTTCCATTATTTTGTCATAGGCGAATCAGTCACCCCGCTTTTTGCAAGTTATGAAACATAATTAGAAGGCCAATATACTGACTAAAAAGATGAAAACCATTAATAAAATGTTTGAAGCCTATAAAAATGTATGTAGATGGGTTGGTGATCCTATTTATTTTTAGAATTAACAGTTATGTAATGGCATTTGTTTTCTTTACAAGGTATTCTCTAAACCCGGTATTCAGTGAGTGATTGTTGTTTAGCGCCAACTGAGCAATTTCCAGCTATATCATGGCGAAAACAAGTTATTTTTCAATGAGATGATGATGAAGTCTGCTTTGTGCTAGACCTACACGCTTAGTTGGATTTTTACAGTACTACCTCACTGATGTTTATGTGCTGATAATCCGTTGAGAAGAAATAAAAGATGTTTCATTCAAGGATAAAACCATAGGCTTTTAGCCCCCATTCAAGCTAAGTGGTCGGTCTCTCGGTAAACTTCATATTACATGTATATTCAAAATGAAATCTGGAATAGCTACCTTAAGTAAAGTTAAAAATGTATTATTTTATGGCCGGAACGCTAACAAAGAAAGTACGAAAAAATGGAAAATTTACAAGCTTCTAATGATGAGATATATGCCTAGAACCTCGGAGCTTCAAAGAGGGTTTGTCCCCCTCGACCCTCTAACAGGGTTTTGCCCTGGACTCATTGGGACCTTCGGCGGCCCCAGACATCTCGCCCAATTTTATACATATAGATCATCATCAGTGCCGGATTTAGGACAAATGAGACCCTCTGCTAGTTAAGCTATGAGGCACCCTTACTTGGGCCCTGAAGGAGGTAGACCCGGTAGGCCTACACAGCCAGTCAGGCATACATGCTCAGGAAATTTAGGAATAGTTAAAATATTACGCTATATTAGGTCTGACATGTATGCTGTACACCTTTGGCAAGAAAATGGGCCCCATGGCCAACGGGGCCCTGTGCTTAATCACACCTAAGCACAATGGAACATTCGGCACTGATCATCATTACCGTAGATACGCCTCTGGATATATTGGTAATAAAAAGGAGATTCGGAAACACATATTTAAACACGATTGTCAGGCAGTTTTGAGTGAGGGGTATAGAGGTTGACGTTGTCTAGTTGTGTGTAACTAAATTGTAAACTGTAATGTTCAATAATTAATATTAGATTTCATCCTCGCTGATACTAATTTCATGAGCGATTTTACTTCCTACTCACATTTTATGTACTTAATACTTTATTTATTGTGTATAACGCCACGTTCAGCAATATTTCAGCTGTGTCATGGCAACCAGCTTAAGTAGTGGAAGAAGCCAGAGTACCTGGAGAGAACCACCGACCATTGGCAAGCAACTGGTAAACTTTATCACTTGCGACTGTGAGTCGAGTGCACCCTTTTTTGTAATTTACAAAGCCAGGCGAGAACCCACGCCGTATTGGTGATAGGCTTGTATGAGTTGTTAGGTAATCCAACTACCTAGCTCATTGAGCCACCCAGGCCCTTGTTTTATTCTAGGTTCCACATTTAGAACTGTCATATACTACACATTGGTCCCATGTTTTTTTTCCAGGTTTATAAATCTAAAATCAAATTAAAAAAAAAATCAGTATATTGCTCAAAATAAAACTTCAAATAGTTTTATTTTGAGCAATTTGAAGTTTATTTATCTTTTTTTTTATAGACCGGCAAACCAAGAGGACCATTAATCAAAATGACACTACACAAGAGCTGTTGTTAAGACTATGACATGCGTTTAGTTTTCATGTACATAAATTTTGATCTAGAATTTACTTTTTTTAAGTACAGTTGACAGTTGCTTCACCAGATAAATGTTGGTCAATATATATGCCTAACTATTTTACATGTGATTGTGGTTTGATTTATCTGACTGTTAAATTTAGTATTAAAATCCTTGTTTTTCTTTAATTTACATTTGGGTCCAAGTAAAATCAAATCGGTCCTCCCGAGATGTAAAGAAAGCTGGTTGTCCACGAGACATTTACTACAGGACTCTATTTCTTTGTCTATTTTTTCTGAAATAAGGTCCGGATTTTTGTGAAAGAAAAGAATAGCACTATAATTTAGAAGTCAGAGTTCATCGATACTTATCCATATAATCATTAACGTAGCAAAGAAAATGAGCTTATGACATGCACGAACATTTCTTGTGATTTCACATGTAGTATGTGGTTGGGAAAATGTCAAAAATGTCTGGGGTCAGGGTGTCATTTTAGATTTCGAATCGCTACAAAATGTAACAGCACTTCGTCAGAAGCACTAGAGAAGCACTTCTGGCAAGTCGGTGACTTCAAATGCAGTTGTTCTCGAAAAGAAGTGGCAATTGTTTCGGTTAATCGGAGATCAGGGTGGCCATGTTTTGGATTTTAAATCGCCCCAATAAATAACAACACATCTTTAGAACCCATAGATTAACATCTTTGGCAAGTCTAGTGACTGTAATAAACGAGTTTTCAAATTTTTTAAAAGTTGGTCAATCATGTTCAAGGCGGTCATCCTGGATTTCGAATACCTCTGAAAAGTAAAACATATTTTCAGGACTCCTAGAAGAAATATTCTTCAGAGCCCATAGAGGGACATTTGTGGTAAGATTCCTGACTGGTCATGCAGTGTGAATAGTTGACGACATGCCGTTTGTTGTAAATAGTATCATTGAACCTTGCCACTCATTAAGGCTGGAAAATTAATTGAACCTTTTTAAGAAATGCACCAACAGAGAACAGAGAACAGAGAATTTGCAAAAAGTTGTAAAGTATAGATGATGAATATCACTTTTTCTTTCACTGTAGAAATAATCAGGAAATTATAATCTTATCTTATAATGAAAAAATAAATGTAATCCTTAATTTCAAAGTTTTGACCATTTTGTTTTAAATATAATTTTATCTTCATTCCACCACTAGAACTTGTGTATAGTCTTAGTAACTAATACAATATTCATCGAGGCCCACATTAGCCAATGGAGTACACTAATATGCATATACAATCCGACATATTAAGCAGTCATCTGTATTAAAAGGTAACTTTTTTCTTGACCTGTCATATGAATTGAACCTGTATTAAGAGGTCACCTGTCTTATAAGGCCACTATTTCTTTGCTCCGAATGTGAATTGTGATTGTTGTTTAACGCCAAATCAGCAATTTCCCCGCTATATCATGGCGAGAACAGGTTAATTGTCAATGAGATCCGCTTTGTACTAGACCAAAACGCTGAATTGGAGTTCCTAGATCACTGAAACAACAGTCCGCAGACATACATGTCGCTCCACTCGGACACATTATTCTGATTCCGAGCCAACCAGTCTTTGCTCTTTCTCCTTAATGCTGCGTGCTTAGCGGAGAAGCAACAAATACCAATTTTATAGTCTTTGGTTTGACTCGACCGGGGCTCGAACCCACGATCTACCGCATTCGAGGCGAGCACGCTAACCATTACGCCACCAGTTACCTCTTAATATAGGTATCATTGTGGTATAAATGGTAGTAATTTTGTAATTGTTTTGTATTTGCTTGACTCACCAGACAGTAATATGAGTGCTTAAAGAAAACATAAGATAGACAAGGCACATGTTTTCATGTAAAAAATAAAACCACATGATGTGAACTAAGTATGCCCCCATTATGTAATAACACTTCCTACAAGTTGTTATTATCTTGTTAGAAAATAAAAGTGTGTAAGAGTTGGCTGAACAATGTATTTTATTAACAAAATATTTGTGAATGGGCAGTTCTACATCTGTATATCTGAGAGGAATTGATATAATTATTACCCTAAATCATCCTTATATTTCATGTATGGGAGTCAGAGATTGTGATGAACAATTTTCAACAAAATTTCAGTTGTATTGTAGAGGTCAGTTTTATTGGTGAAGGAAAACGGAATACCCGGAAAAAAGTCTCTTAAAGGAGTCAAAAATTACATGGAGGAAAAAGTCTTTAGAATGAGTCACAAATTACATGGGGGAAAAAGTCACTAGAATACGTAACAAATTACATGGAGGAAAAAGTCACTAGAATACGTCACAAATTACATGGAGGAAATAGTCACTAGAATACGTCACAAATTACATGGAGGAAAAAGTCACTAGAATACGTCACAAATTACATGGAGGAAAACAGTCTCTAAAATGAGTCACAAATTACATGGAGGAAAAAGTCACAAGAATAAGTCACAAATTACATGGAGGAAAAAGTCACTAGAATACATCACAAATTACATAGAGAAAAAGTCACAGGAATAATGTCACAAATTACATGGAGGAAAAAGTCACAGGAATAATGTCACAAATTACACGGATGCCCTGCCTATAAATTTGAAATGATTTGCTTCAGGGGAACTTAAGTTATCAAGAGGAAATCACAGACAGAAAATGTTCTAAGGAATTTAAAGTTTCTTTTTCAAACATTTTGAATTCAAACTGTCTGTTGGGGATTGTGCCTTAGATTAGATACATAGATGTACTTCAGGTACACTAAATGACCCTAGGGTCCTGGTTATTAATGTATATCATCACTGTCAGCAATTTTTCAGCTTAATCTTGACTTCCAGACTTAATAGAAGAGGAAAGTCTAAACATCTAAAACATAATGACTGGTGAAACCTCCAAACACTGGTAGGTGTCTGAAAACCTCCAAACACTAGTAGGTGTCTGAAAACCTCCAAACACTGGTAGGTGTCTGAAAACCTTCAAACACTGGTAGGTGTTTGAAAACCTCCAACCACTGGTAGGTGTCTGAAAACCTTCAAACACTGGTAGGTGTCTGAAAACCTTCAAACTTGGGGTGGGTATTTAGACGTAAATCCAAGTCATTGGTGCTTGTTGTTTGCAGTCAATGACCATAACTATTTGGCCACTCATCCCCCTCAAATTAACCATAACTATCTTTGGGTTAGGGTTAGGGTTATGGTGTTAACACCACTTTCAACAATATTTCAGTTATATCATGGCAGTCAGTTTTATTGGTGGAAGAAACCGGGGTAGCAGGAGAAAACTAATGACATGTCGCAAGTCACTGACAAACTTTATCACATAATGTTGTATCGAGTACACCTCTCCATGAACGGGATTTGAACTCACAATGTTAGTTTGTTAAAGAATACACTAAGAATACACAGAATAAAAAATCAAACCTTTATTACGTTAAATCTTACAAACATAGAAAACATATTGCTATATTAAGCAAATCAATGTAATGAAGATTATCGCAACAACAGAGTAAACAAAAAAAGGTTGCTACTGAATGAAATATCTCAATAAGTTAGATGTCTACACACAACATAAGGTTTTAATATAAATACAAATGAGTTTTTAGTTGGCATTGAATTTTACCATTCAAACTGAACATCCAAATGGTCAATCAATTAAGCTGAGCAAAGAAATGGGGAAAATAGAAAAAAAGAAAAGAGAAATGAAAATATTCCACTTAAAATGTATTACTTGAAAATAAGCTTCTTGTTTTTATCCATCACCAGGGTTATGATAGAAAAGTTTTAAACCTCTCCCCAATACAAAATAATGTGTTGTAAACTTGCTAGGTCTTTAGTTCTCAAGTTGCAATGTAACACTTCTTGTTTGTTCTACCCTTTCATATTTTCAAGACTTCATATGTCAGGTGATATCTCTAGATGTTTTAAATTGAAATAAAACACAACTTTTTATTTGGAATGACAACACACACAACAACAAAAAAGGTTAAACGCTTTTAGTCCCCCTTTTTTAATCAATCATTTTCTTCTAATTTCTTGTTCTTATAAAATGAAATGATATTTAACACAATAAATTGTACGGTTGTCCACTTTACCAACTTGTCTTGTTGAATATAATTTCTTAAATTTAATTAGAAATAATGGTTTAATGGGTTTTTGTACAATTGTTTTGACACTGAAAGTTCATTATAATGTATTTTACTGTGAGCAATTGCCCAGAAATCTCTACTTCATAATTAATACATTTCAGGTAAATTTACTTAATAATACATTTCAGGTAAATTTATTTTATAATATATTTCATATCTTTGAGGTAAATTTACTTCATAATATATTTCAGGTAAATTTATTTCATTATATATTTCAGATCAATTTAATTTACTACTTAATATATTTAAGGTAAAATTACTTCACAATATATTTCAGGTAAAAATACTTCATAATTTTTCAGGTATTTCAGGTAAATTTACTTCATAATACATTTCAGGTGGCTTTACTTCATAATATATTTCAGGTAAAATTACTTCATATATTTGAGGTAAATTTACTTCATACTATATTTTGAGGTAAATATACTGCATAATAAATTTCAGGTAAATTTACTTCATAATACATATCAGGTAAATTACTTCATAATATAATTCAGGTAAATTACTTAGTGTAAACATATTTCATTAAGTAATTAAGACAATACAAGCATGAATATGTACAAACTATTCGGATGAATCATTAATAGGATTTGGAAACTTCATAATATACTTCAGGTAAATTACTTCATAATATATTTCATGTAAATTTACTTCATATCTTTGAGGCAAATTTACTTCATAATATATTTCAGGTAAATTTACTTCATAATACATTTCAGGTAAATTACTTCATAATATATTTCAGGTAAATTTACTTCATATCTTTGAGGCAAATTTACTTCATAATTTATTTTAGGTAAATTTACTTCATAATATATTTCAGGTAAATTTTCTTCATAATATATTTCAGGTAAATTTTCTTCAAAATACCTTTCAGGTAAATTTACTTCTTAATATATTTTAGATAAATTTACTTCATAATATATTTCAGTTATATTTCAACTGAAAGACAGCTTAGCCTGTAAGAATTTCAAATTGAAAAAAAAAGTTGAAGGAAAGAAAGAGACATGGCAATGGAAAAGAAAAAATCTTATTTCTAAACAAATTGAGATTCTGTTAAATTTCAGAGTCTTACAGATTACATATAATAAAAGTTTGCATAGGTCTACAATTTTTCTACTTAAACACTTAATAACAGAGATGAAAGTAGTCACCCACTGATTAGGGTTAGTGGTTAGGATTTTGGTGGTTACGCTATTTTCAACAATATTTCAGTTATATCGTGGCTGTCAGTTTTATTGGTAGAGGAAGAAAACCAATGACCTACCGCAAGTCAGACAAACTTTATCACATAATGTTGCGTATCGAGTACACCTCGCCTGAGCGGGATTCTAACTCACAACGTTAGTGGTAATAGGCACTGATTGCATAGGTAGTTGTTAATCCAACTACCATACGATCACGACCATGACAGCCCCCTACTCACTGATATTTTTTTTTTAAGCAGAAACCCCTGCTGATAATAAGAGGAATTCTTTCATCTCTGTACTAGTCATCAAGAAAGTGGATGTAATTCTAAAGAAAATCAAGACTTACTATAACACACTTTTATTTCTATACCAGTTAACTTTAGACAAATTAATTAATACCACTGCAAATAAGGACTACATAATACTTGTAAAAATAATATCATCTTTGGTAAAGAAATCATAAAAATCTCCATATAAACTTTCTACTATCAATTTTTTTTTCTCTAAATGTTTGTTTGACATAGGAATACATGTACATACATGATCTCGTGCAAAACTAAAAGGTCAACGATAACATGAAAGGTTAAATAACAAAGAAATGATAATTAATCAACAGCCTTACAACATAATTATTTACATCAACAAGAAAATAGTAAAAAATAAACAAAAGTAAAAATATAAAATATAACAAGTTGATCACAGTTTGCTTCAAAAAGAGATTCATATTCAGCATTCATATTTAAAAAAAAACATCTGTGCACATTTGTTGTTTTCTGGATGAAATAATTATATATATATATATATATATACACACACAATACTTATGTCTGTACATGTGTAATATGTAAAAAGTTTCTCAACAGTGTCAAATGCATCAAAGCAAAACGTCTCTCCTTCTCAAAACTGTTAAAGTATATATTGCAATTTTGAAATACAAGACATATCACTTTTATTTCTCAGGTTTACAACAAACAGAATTAATATTTCAGACAGCAGAATCTAAGTTCTTGCCTGGTCAAAACAAAAAACAACACATAATAAGCCATTGATGCATATTGTTTATTTGTACTGCCCTTAGAAATAGGACATAATACTGTATGCATTGTACATATCTTCATAACTACATGTATATATTCTTGTGTAAGTTGTTTTGTTTTGTTCATCAAAAATTGTTTTTGATACCCTCAAAATCCAATAATAATTCCAAGTTTAAGACATACCTACATTGTACATAAAAAAGGACTAAAATTGAGATTTTACAACAAAAACTGATGAAAATGGTACGTAACTTACATAAATAAGTTTAAAACAACTTGTTTAGATGCATTCTTCTTTTGTTTTTGTTTTTATTAATAAAGTTTTAAGGTGAAACAAAACTGATATATCTGTCCTATACATTCTACCAAATTTGTAAGTCATATGTGGTCCGAAATACCACAGCTCCACCTGACTACACATTCTACCAATTGGGAGATTACATATTTTTAGTTATTTAAATTCTATATATAAAAATAGCACTCTTGGTTTAATTAGATGGCAAAAGTAAATAAACAAATTACTTTTGATACCATTAAATACATGTAACATTTTAAATGCAATCTCAGTCAGAAAATGCACATATTCAACTTTTTAAAATATTAGACAAATATTTCATATTACATTTTTGTTTTTTTTATTTTGTGAAAGCTTTAATATGACTAGGTGTAATATGAGCAATATACGATATTAATTAGTTAAGAGAATATCTCTAGGCTACATACAAATGTAACGTATGTATATTAATTTTTTCTTTAATTTTTACAGAGCAGCAAAATTACTTTAGCTGATGAACCAAATTCCAAAATGATTAGTTATTCATTTTATAATACGAGTGATTTATGTGAATTAATTTTTTATTTTTGGTCTAAAACAAAAAGTGTGGACAAAAATGATGTCTCACCTGTCCATCCATGTTGTCTGATGATTTTAAAACCATACCAAGTTGTTAAATAGATCTAATCAATACAATTTGCAAAAGACAGTCTTTGCCTTAACTTTTCACCTACTTGCCTGAAAGCCAAATTTAGAAATTTTTCCTTTTTATTCAAACAAATTCTTTCATAATTTTCACCTGTACGAATACAGTTTTACTTGTCTCGAGCTTCAGGCAAGTGTGTTAGCGTGAAGACTGAAAAGGGGAAAAAATTATCCTGTTCCTGGGAACATGAAAAATAATCATATTTATTACATAATGATTTTATTTAAACAATTTTATTGGCTATCATGCTGTCACCTGACATTCCGTAAAATTTGATATTGTTTGATTAAAACTCGTATTGACTTGGTTTCACTTTCGTTTTCCATTGCATTATGCATGACGTCATAATGAAGTGATTAATTTCACATTGACTTGGTTTCACTTTCACTTTTCATTTTAATGTAATAAAACAATTACAGTCTTTTGTATCGGTCAATGCGAGTTTTTATGGACCTTAGAAATCAATATTCACCTCAGCCTAAAGGCTTCGGTGAATATCGTTTTTAAGGTCCATAAAAACTCGTATTGATCTCAACAAAAGACTATAATTGTATACAATTACATGCCATGGATATGAGATATAGACATAATGATGTCCAAAATGCATCAAAAAGAGGGTTACCACTTGGTGGCAGCTTAACGTAACTGCAGCAGGTTTACCAATTTTCGGCACATTTGGGCCTCTGTTTTGAAAAAGGAAGGGTTAAATCAACCCAAACCTTTATTCTATGCCAAGAATCATTGTCTTAAAATTTCAGAAAGATCTGTCAAAAAGAATTTAAGTTATTGTGAAAAAAAACAATGTGTTGTAGTCAGAAAACAATGACACATTCATATCACAATATGGCCCAAAAATCATTCATTCACAATGCGAGGCTGTTACATAAAGAAACCTGGTCAGGAAATGAATAATTGTTGACGCTTCCACCAGAAGAGCAACACCTATGTCCCACCTTACTCAAATTGGTTCATAGCAGGTTTGGGTTTATGGTGTCTAATGCCACTTTCAACAATATTTCATAGTTCATTGCAAGTGAGACATAAAGTGACACAGGTCAATGTTAACATGTAAAAAGTCCAGGTTCCATGTCAAAAGCCAGCAGTACACAAAATGTTGTCAATGTTTTATCATAGCACTTTATTTACCATGTAATGATATTGTATGCACGGAGAGAAGATAGAACTATGTACACGATCCATAATGAAAACAAAAAAAAACTGGTTGTCCATTTAATACATGCATTCTTTCCTCCAAGTTCTCCACCAACAAACTGAAAAAAAAAGTAATTAATGTAAAGGTTATTTTTGACACAAAAACAAATGTACCCTTCCCCAGATTCTTTGATGAAAAGGGGCAATAACTCTTTCAAAAATGGTTCAATCAAACTGCCAATACAATATGCAAATTTCAGCTATATCATGGCAGTCAGTTTTATTGGTGGAGGAAACCTGAATAACCGGAGAAAACCACCGACCTGCCGCAAGTCGCTGATAAACTTTATCACATAAAGTTGTATCGAGTACACCTTGTCTGAGCGGGGTTCTGACTCAGAACGTTAGTGGTAATAGGCACACATTGTACAGGTAGTTGAAAATCTAACTACCATACGATCACGACGGCCTCTAATCAAGTATGTAAAATTTTGAGGAATTATTTTTAACAATTTATATGCAGCTGTAGATACAAACTTTTTGATAAAATCTCCCAAGTAAGAAGGCTAATTCAAAGATAGTCCGATCAAATTGTCCTAATGATGTGAAAATTAAATTACTTAATGAGTAGATCGAGGAAAAACAATATTCAACAATTATTTCACCTACCTTTCTTCGCATTATAAGTACAAATATACAAACAGCTGCTAGTATACAGAAGATAATGACACTGACTGTCAGGTTGCCAGTGGCCACTTTGTATGGCTTGCCTGTAGCTACACCATACATGGTAGCTAAGACCCATGGCAGACCAAGTCCTAGGAAAACATTTACACTGTTGCTTCCTACAATAAAAAGTAGTAGAATTAACAGTCATGTTAACTTGTAATAGATATTCTGGTTAAGCAGGTTCATATTAACTTGTAATAGATATTCTGGTTAAGCAGGCTCATGTTAACTTGTAATAGATATTCTGGTTAAGCAGGCTCATGTTAACTTGTAATAGATATTCTGGTTAAGCAGGCTCATGTTAACTTGTAATAGATATTCTGGTTAAGCAGGCTCATGTTAACTTGTAATATATATTCTGGTTAAGCAGGCTCATGTTAACTTGTAATAGATATTCTGGTTAAGCTGGCTCATGTTAACTTGTAATAGATATTCTGGTTAAGCAGGCTCATGTTAACTTGCAATAGATATTCTAGTTAAGCTGGCTCATGTTAACTTGTAATAGATATTCTGGTTAAGCAGGCTCATGTTAACTTGCAATAGATATTCTAGTTAAGCTGGCTCATGTTAACTTGTATTAGATATTCTGGTTAAGCAGGCTCATGTTAACTTGTAATAGATATTCTGGTTAAGCAGGCTCATGTTAACTTGTAATAGATATTCTGGTTAAGCAGGCTCATGTTAACTTGTAATAGATATTCTGGTTAAGCAGGCTCATGTTAACTTGTAATATATATCCTGGTTAAGCAGGCTCATGTTAACTTGTAATAAATTTTCTGGTTAAGCAGGCTCATATTAACTTGTAATAGATATTCTGGTTAAGCTGGCTCATGTTAACTTGTAATAGATATTCTGGTTAAGCAGGCTCATGTTAACTTGTAATATATATTCTGGTTAAGCAGGCTCCTGTTAACTTGTAATATATATTCTGGTTATGCAGGCTCCTGTTAACTTGTAATAGATATTCTGGTTAAGCAGGCTCATGTTAACTTGTAATAGATATTCTGGTTAAGCTGGCTCATGTTAACTTGTAATAGATATTCTGGTTAAGCTGGCTCATGTTAACTTGTAATAGATATTCTGGTTAAGCAGGTTCATGTTAACTTGTAATAGATATTCTGGTTAAGCTGGCTCATGTTAACTTGTAATAGATATTCTGGTTAAGCTGGCTCATGTTAACTTGTAATAGATATTCTGGTTAAGCTGGCTCATGTTAACTTGTAATAGATATTCTGGTTAAGCAGGCTCATGTTAACTTGTAATAGATATTCTGGTTAAGCAGGCTCATGTTAACTTGTAATAGATATTCTGGTTAAGCAGGCTCATGTTAACTTGTAATAGATATTCTGGTTAAGCTGGCTCATGTTAACTTGTAATAGATATTCTGGTTAAGCAGGCTCATGTTAACTTGTAATAGATATTCTGGTTAAGCAGGCTCATGTTAACTTGTAATATATATCCTGGTTAAGCAGGCTCATGTTAACTTGTAATAAATATTCTGGTTAAGCAGGCTCATATTAACTTGTAATAGATATTATGGTCAAGCTGGCTCATGTTAACTTGTAGTAGATAATTCTGGTTAAGCAGGCTCATATTAACTTGTAATAGATATTCTGGTTAAGCAGGCTCATATTAACTTGCAATAGATATTCTGGTTAAGCAGGCTCATGTTAACTTGTAATATATATTCTGGTTAAGCAGGCTCATGTTAACTTGTAATAGATATTCTGGTTAAGCAGGCTCATGTTAACTTGTAATAGATATTCTGGTTAAGCAGGCTCATGCTAACTTGTAATAGATATTCTGGTTAAGCAGGCTCATGTTAACTTGTAATAGATATTCTGGTTAAGCTGGCTCATGTTAACTTGTAATAAATATTCTGGTTAAGCAGGCTCATGTTAACTTGTAATAGATATTCTGGTTAAGCAGGCTCATGTTAACTTGTAATATATATTCTGGTTAAGCAGGCTGATGTTAACTTGTAATAGATATTCTGGTTAAGCAGGCTGATGTTAACTTGTAATAGATATTCTGGTTAAGCAGGCTGATGTTAACTTGTAATATATATTCTAGTTAAGCTGGCTAATGTTAACTTGTAATAGATATTCTGGTTAAGCAGGCTGATGTTAACTTGTAATAGATATTCTGGTTAACCAGGCTGATGTTAACTTGTAATAGATATTCTGGTTAAGCAGGCTCATGTTAACTTGTAATAGATATTCTGGTTAAGCAGGCTCATGTTAACTTGTAATAGATATTCTGGTTAAGCAGGCTCATGTTAACTTGTAATAGATATTCTGGTTAAGCTGGCTCATGTTAACTTGTAATAGATATTCTGGTTAAGCAGGCTCATGTTAACTTGTAATATATATTCTGGTTAAGCAGGCTCATGTTAACTTGTAATAGATATTCTGGTTAAGCAGGCTCATGTTAACTTGTAATATATATTCTGGTTAAGCAGGCTCATGTTAACTTGTAATAGATATTCTGGTTAAGCAGGCTCATGTTAACTTGTAATATATATTCTGGTTAAGCAGGCTCATGTTAACTTGTAATAGATAATTCTGGTTAAGCAGGTTTATCATCTTACCAAATATGAAAGCTATCAGATCAACGACCTCAGAGGAGTTGCATTCACAATGTGAAGCTGGAAGGACACTAGAATGAACAATTACACCGAAATCCTATCGCATACGGGGCATAAAATAAATTGTGTCTACAGACAAAAAAACGATCACGATAACACATCCTTACCATCCAAGTATTAAAACAGTTATTTCCCTCTGTATGTTAAATTTATACCTTTAAAATAAAAGATTGTGTGCTAATGATTTTTTAAGGGCAATTCTTTTTAACAACTTTTTAATTGTTTTAACATAGTTTCGTGATTCTAATTATTATCAGTTTGACAAGCGAGTATGAATAACAAATTTCAGGAATAAATCGTTTACAATAAAAAATAATGCTAAACACATTACTAGTATTTCTCATGATACCCGATACCAATATTGTATACAAAACATGAACATCCCCAAATAAAAAATCTGGTATTCCATGATATAACTACAAACCACAAAATGTGTAATTTTTCAATTAATCAAGAGACATTATCCTATAACAGTGAAATCTATTACAGACAAAATCAAACTTAACCAATGAGTTGTGGTCAAAACCGTAGTGTAAAAGCACTTGGCCACGAGAAACTGAAGTTTAAATTTGGCATTTCTAAATTATTTAAAGGGAATAACTCTGGAAACATACATGGAATAATAAACAAATTTGAACTTGACACGTGTATTCTAGTCAAAAATATTATTTAAAAATTTCAAAACATTTGGTAGTGGGAAACTAAAGTTAGAGCATTGAACCACAAACTTTCTATTTTTAAATTAAAGGAGTTAACTCTGGAAACATATATATAAGGAATAATGCCAAATTCAAACTTCACCTGTATAGAGAATTTAGCTTATTTGAGATTCTGTGTCTTTAGCGAATGTTATTTGGCATAGGCGCAAGGAAAGCTAAATAGATGGCATGATGTAGAATAATGCAAATTTTGTGCCCTTTCACACCAAAAGGTTCCATAAAATGGTCATACCAATAAAAATCAAAATCGTAATTTTTCAACCGTTCATGCGACTATACTACTGGTTATTTAAAAAGATAGAAACTGCTTAACTATTTTGCTTGAAATGAACACACATGTTGTGTTTGGTTTCTTTCCCCTTTAACTTAAGCTGATAGATCAACATTTCTTAACACATTGTATTGCCAATAGCCATGACAAAACACTGCTCATTTCTTCTACTTGGCAGATTAATGACATTGTCTGACTATTTCCTCCTTTTTCATTCATGAATGAGGAATCAATCACTATAGAAAGAAAAAAAGATTAGCAAGATGTCGCAGGTGTTTTGTAAACATTACCTGTGTGTGATATTTTCACTGGTCAAACATGTAGGTCAAATTCATATAGGTGTGATTCTTAGAAACTAGGTCAGTTTCTGTTCTTACCAGTAATATTGCCAATTGCTGCATCTGCATGTTCATCTTGTTTCGCTGCTGTCCGACTAGCAAACGTATCAGGTAAACTGGTTCCTAAAGCTATAAGTGTGATTCCTGAAACACTGGTTTCAATACCAATGACACATCCTAACAAAGTAGCTAACTGTAAAAATAAGTATACCATGATAAATATTACATACTCAATAATTACCAAAAATAATGATATAAATTTATCGGCAAATTAAGACATTTTCCCTTTGATGTGTGCCGCTGATAAAGTCTGGATCACTGAACTGACCTCGATCCATAAAAATATTAGGTTAGTTCGTAACTCGCATGTGCAAGAACTGACTCTGATATTGAAAATTATCGGTCAGTGTGACATCAAACACACGTTGACGTCACCAATAAAATCAATAACGCCTGTTATGAAGATCTCAACATACATTATCACTAGTATAACAGCTCGTCCTGTCAGACTTGCTGTGATACTAGTGATAATGTCTGTCTCAACTTTCAAAACTACTGTTATTCTATTTTATATGTACAGGTATACAAACAATCCAAAAAAATTAGATTATAAAACAAACGTTGAGAAGTCAAAGGTCAATATTGTTCTTCAAAATAATAGGAATCATTTAATTCTTCTTTAATTCCTCATCTTTTCTTTTTTTTTATATATCACACAAATATACATAACTTGGTCCTGCTCTTGAATGGGATGACAGACTATCAAAAAAAAATTTGATTGTCAATTTTTAAAATATTTTTACTTTGCATCAATTCAGCCAATAATTGCAATCAAATTTCACACTTCTGACAAATTTGATGAAAACATTAACAATTAAAAATAAAATTCAGCAAATTTTGTCTTTTAATTATCAAGTGATCATACATGTGAACCTTCTGGCGGGAGCATTTTTCTCCCGATTTTGAGGGTCCCTTCCGTGAACTTTCAAAAATCTTCAGCCCGTGAAAAAAATCAAGTACAATAAAATCTTGACCTACATTTTGCGATCAATATTTCTGGAAATTCCCCATTTGGAACTCCTGTGCTGATGAAAAACGCAGAGAGATACGACTGGTAAAGGTGAATGTCATATTTAATGATATCCGGTTATTGATCTGTTTGACACCTTTACAGGTAAATTGGGTCATGGTGATTAATTAAAGTGTTGATGATTATACAACAATTATCCACTGATTGACAGTTAATTGGGGATAAGGAAGTGGGTTTGTGGCACACGCTTAGATGATTAGAAGTGTGATAGGGGGCAATTAAAAATAGTTATAAACCGTTGTGCAAACAGGAGTCGGACAACCTTTGATGCCGAGGAAAACTTCTTATTTCGATCAAACGTGCAATGAATTCATCTCGGATTGAGTTGTTATGGCTTGTTTGGGACCAAAGCCGATCAAAGTATTATTTAAGGACTAAGTTCCAGGATGGAATTGATAAACCGCAAAAATGCTGAAACGTATGCTATCACCCAACGCACCAGCAGCAAAGTGACTTTTTAATTTTAGTGCTCTATGACTTTATTGTTCAGAACATTTTGTCTTCATTGTTATTGCTTTGTTGTAACCTTATGATTATGAATAAATTATAAATACAGTTTTTATCCTTCATTCATCATATGAAACACTACTAATAAGACAGAAATGTAAACAATATATATTGAAATGGGATGCAGTTGGTTCAATACAGAAACAAACAAAAGGAAAACATCAATAAACAATAAAAACATGCATCAAATACGTTGATAAAAAATCTCCAGTTAGGAGACCAAATCTCCAGCCAAAAATTTGCAAATCTCCAGTTGTAGCATAGCAACTCTATCACATGTATGAGTGATTACAATATGGCAAAATGATACCAATAGGTTGTCACATGATATTTTGAGTGAGTGATTGTTGCTTAACGCCAGCTCAGCAATTTTTTAAGCTATATCATGGCGAGAACAGGTTAATTTTCAATGAGATGATGATGATGTCCGCTTCGTACTAGACCAACACGTTTAGTTGTATTTTTATAGTGCTAGTTCACTGAAACAACAATCCGTGGATAGACATGTCACCTCATTCAGACACATTATCCTGATTCTAAACCAACCAGTCTTTGCTCTTTCCCCTTAAAGCTGCATGCTTACCGGAAGAAGCTACATGGCTGAACACTACTTTCAACAATATTTCAGTTATATCGTGGTGGTCAGTTTTATTGGAGGAGGATAACTGAGTACCCGGAGAAAACCACAGACCTACTGCAAGTCACTGACAAACTTTATCACATAATGTTGTATCAAGTACACCTCGTCATGAGCAGGATTTGAACTCGCTACTTGAAAGAATGATCATCAAGGCATTAACTATGTAAAGGGAGATAATTACAATAATATCTGACAAATAAGAACCATGTAAAGGGAGATAATTTACAATAACATGTGACTAATAAGAACCATGTAAAGGGATATAATTACAATAACATGTGACAAATAAGAGCCATCTAAAGGGAGATAATTACAATAACATGTGACAAATAAGAAGCACGTAAAGGGAGATAACTACAATAAAACATGTGACAAATAAGAACCATGTAAAGGGAGATAATTACAATAACATGTGATAAATAAGAACCATGTAAAGGGAGATAATTACAATAACATGTGACAAATAAGAGCCATGTAAAGGGAGATAATTACAATAACATGTGACAAATAAGAACCATGTAAAAGGAGATAATTACAATAACATGTGACAAATAAGAGCCATGTAAAGGGAGATAATTACAATAACATTCGACAAATAAGAACCATGTAAAGGGAGATAATTACAATAACATGTGACAAATAAGAACCATGTAAAGGGAGATAATTACAATAACATGTGAAAAATAAGAACCATGTAAAGGGAGATAATTACAATAACATGTGACAAATAAGAACCATCTAAAGGGAGATAATTACAATAACATGTGACAAATAAGAACCATGTAAAGGGAGATAATTACAATAACATGTGACAAATAAGAACCATGTAAAGGGAGATAATTACAATAACATGTTATAAATAAGAACCATGTAAAGGGAGATAATTACAATAACATGTGACAAATAAGAACCATGTAAAGGGAGATAATTACAATAACATGTGACAAATAAGAACCATGTAAAGGGAGATAATTACAATAACATGTGACAAATAAGAACCATGTAAAGGGAGATAATTACAATAACATGTGTCAAATAAGAGCCATGTAAAGGGAGATAATTACAATAACATGTGACAAATGAGAACCATGTAAAGGGAGATAATTACAATAACATGTGACAAATGAGAACCATGTAAAGGGAGATAATTACAATAACATGTGACAAATAAGAACCATGTAAAGGGAAATAATTACAATAACATGTGACAAATAAGAACTATGTAAAAGGAGATAATTACAATAACATGTGACAAATAAGAACCATGTAAAGGAAGGTAATTACAATAACATGTGACAAATAAGAACCATGTAAAGGGAGATAATTACAACATGTGACAAATAAGAACCATGTAAAGGGAGATAATTACAATAACATGTGACAAATAAGAACCATGTAAAGGGAGATAATTACAATAACATGTGTCAAATAAGAGCCATGTAAAGGGAGATAATTACAATAACATGTGACAAATGAGAACCATGTAAAGGGAGATAATTACAATAACATGTGACAAATGAGAACCATGTAAAGGGAGATAATTACAATAACATGTGACAAATAAGAACCATGTAAAGGGAAATAATTACAATAACATGTGACAAATAAGAACTATGTAAAAGGAGATAATTACAATAACATGTGACAAATAAGAACCATGTAAAGGAAGGTAATTACAATAACATGTGACAAATAAGAACCATGTAAAGGGAGATAATTACAACATGTGACAAATAAGAACCATGTAAAGGGAGATAATTACAATAACATGTGACAAATAAGAACCATGTAAAGGGAGATAATCACAATAACATGTGACAAATAAGAGCCATGTAAAGGGAGATAATTACAATAACATGTGACAAATAAGAGCCATGTAAAGGGAAATAATTACAATAACATGTGACAAATAAGAGCCATGTAAAGGGAGATAATTACAATAACATGTGACAAATAAGAACCATGTAAAAGGAGATAATTACAATAACATGTGTCAAATAAGAACCATGTAAAGGGAGATAATTACAATAACATATGATAAATATGAACCATGTAAAGGGAGATAATTACTATAAGATGTGACAAATAAGAACCATGTAAAGGGAGATAATTACAATAAGATGTGACAAATAAGAACCATGTAAAGGGAGGTAATTACAATAACATGTGACAAATAAGAACTATGTAAAGGGAGATAATTACAATAACATGTGACAAATAAGAACCATGTAAAAGGAGATAATTACAATAACATGTGACAAATAAGAACCATGTAAAGGGAGATAATTACAATAATATGTGACAAATAAGAACCATGTAAAGGGAGATAATTACAATAACATGTGACAAATAAGAACCATGTAAAGGGAGATAATTACAATAACATGTGTCAAATAAGAACCATGTAAAGGGAGATAATTACAATAACATGTGATAAATAAGAACCATGTAAAGGGAGATAATTACAATAACATGTGACAAATAAGAGCCATGTAAAGGGAGATAATTACAATAACATGTGACAAATAAGAACCATGTAAAAGGAGATAATTACAATAACATGCGAAAAATAAGAACCATATAAAGGGAGGTAATTACAATAACATGTGACAAATAAGAACCATATAAAGGGAGATAATTACAATAACATGTGACAAATAAGAACCATGTAAAGGGAGATAATTACAATAACATGTGACAAATAAGAACCATGTAAAGGGAGATAATTACAATAACATGTGACAAATAAGAGCCATGTACAGGGAAATAATTACAATAGCATGTGACAAATAAGAGCCATGTAAAGGGAGATAATTACAATAACATGTGACAAACAAGATATGATTATAATCTAACGATTATGAAATCTCAAATCTCCCAAACCGGCCACTGACAACAGGTTTATAAAATAAATCAAAAGCTACCTTTGAAATCGAACAATGTTGAATTTTTGCGGCATTGTGGCGGCCATTTTGAAAATGGACACCGGTAGAAATTTTTCGATGTCGGGAATCAATTCAGGTCATCATAATCTACCCACATATGAAATGTCGTTGAAATCGGACAATGTTGAATTTGTGCGGTATTGTGGTGGCCATTTTGAAAATGGCGACCGGTAGAAAATTTTCAATGTCGGGAATCAATTCGGGACATCATTATGTACCAACATATCAAATTTTGATGATATCGGACAATGTTGAATTTTTGTGACCATTTTCAAAATGGCGACCGCTAGAAATTTTCCAATGTCACGAATAAATTTGGGACATCATAATCTACCCACATATGAAATGTCGTTGAAATCGGACAATGTTGAATTTGTGCGGTATTGTGGTGGCCATTTTGAAAATGGCGACCGGTAGAAAATTTTCAATGTCGGGAATCAATTCGGGACATCATTATGTACCAACATATCAAATTTTGATGATATCGGACAATGTTGAATTTTTGTGACCATTTTCAAAATGGCGACCGCTAGAAATTTTCCAATGTCACGAATAAATTTGGGACATCATAATCTACCCACATATGAAATGTCGTTGAAATCGGACAATGTTGAATTTGTGCGGTATTGTGGTGGCCATTTTGAAAATGGCGACCGCTAGAAATTTTTCAATGTCACGAATAAATTCGGGACATCATAATCTACCCACACATGAAATGTCGTTGAAATCGGACAATGATGAATTTGTGCAGTATTGTGGCGGCCATTTTGAAAATGGCGATCAGTAGACATTTTTCAATGTCGGGAATCAATATCAACCCATATATCAAATTTTGATGATATCGAACAATGTTGAATTTTTACCGCTCATTTTTTATGCTGTGCTTTGGCAGCCATTTTGAAAATGCAGAATTACTCCTCTAATAGTGACCTATCACTATGTCAAATTTTATGTCTCTATCATTATCGATTTAGAAGTTATCAACATTAATGTATGAAATTTCAACTTTCCCATAGGATTCTATAGTAACCCCCACCCCCTTTGAACCCCTCAAAATATGACTTTGACCCCCTTTACCACAAAGCTGAAAACTTTAGGACCAACTAGAAACAATATCCATAACTCCACCAATATTTCATGAAATTCTGTCCAGTAGTTCCTGAGATCTGCCGTGGACAAGTTCATGTGCCAAAGAAAGAAAGGAGAATAATAATAATTAATAATAATAAGAAATGGAGCAAAAACAATAAGAACGATGTAAAGGGAGATAATTACAATAACATGTGACAAATAAGAACCATGTAAAGGGAGATAATTACAATAATATGTGACAAATAAGAACCATGTAAAGGGAGATAATTACAATAACATGTGACAAATAAGAACCATGTAAAGGGAGATCTTTACAATAACATGTGACAAATAAGAACCAAGTAAAAGGAGATAATTACAATACTATGTGACAATATACAATTGATAACTTTCGATGAGGTGAATACAAGGGTTGATCAATCCTTGTATTCACCGAAATTGAAAATCATTAACTGTTTTAATATATCACATTAAATCAAATTTGAATTAACACCAAACAGTGCGGACTTTGTTCCCCAGACACCCCTATCTGCCCAATGTCTGGCATTATTAATTTAATTGTGTACCAAAGGTAATTAGTAAGAACGCATCTGATTGGCCAATGTTGCCAAGAGACGTAAAATTTTATTGGACAGTGGAATTCTGGAATCTATATTTCTATTTTTAGTCCAAATTAGGGTGACAACTAATTTTAGCTCATTTGAGGTTGACATCGCACGTACGCATTACTTTTCAAGTTGATTTCAGCCATTTAGAAACTAGACTAAGTTCAATCATATAATAATAAAGAATGATCACCAAGACATTAACTATGGGGAGATAGTTAACATACCTGTTGTATAAACAAGGTAAGAACACCAATGTAGAATAATGATAAACCAAATGCTGGCCATGCTCCTAAGTATTTCCTGAAAATAAAAATCATATATTCTTGTATTTCTATAACGTGATTTTGCTAAATCTATGATGTTGGTTTTGGGGTTTTTAAAATTATACATATATGTAAGACTCAGATTGATGTCCAGCTTCTAATTGACATCCAATCCTCAAATCCATATCTGATTTCTACATCACAGACATCTGTACCTCAGATCTATCTCCTTTTTTCTAATTGTCAAATCGGCATCCAACTCTCAAATCTATGGTCGTTTCTCATTTTCTCATATCATCGTCGAATGAAGTCACTGACATATTCCCTAACCTTTACATCTGAAAATTTGGAAAGGATGCCGATTTGTGAATACCCTAAAAACAGACCGTGATTTGAGATTATGACGTCAGTGGATGCCGATTTGGGTCAGGAAGCTATTCCGAGTCCATCATATTTATTATGAACCTTTAGAAATTATGTTTTTATTCAAGTTTCCAACTCGAAGGGACAGAAGTATAACACAAACTGTAAATTTAACTGTGTAAGATTTAACAAGCTTCACATTCTAAACCAGGTGAGTGAAAGATAGATTGTTGTTTAACACCAAATTAGCATTTTTTAAGCTATATAATTGCGAGAACAAGTCACATTCGATGAGATGATGTCCGATTTGTACCAGACCAAAACCCTTAGTTGAATTGTTAGTGGTAACTGACTAAAACAACATTCCGCTTGTAGACATGTCGTTCCTATCGTACACATTATTCTGATTCCGAGCCCACCAGTCTTTGCTCTTACTCCTTAATGCTATGTGCTCATTTGAGAAGCGACACGACCTGAACCCACATTCTACCACACCTGACGCGAGCATGCTTACCATAACACCACCGATGCAGTTCATTCTAAACGAAAAATAAGTGATGCAGTATTAAAATCAAATCTGAGAAGACATGTTTCCATTTTCGGAAATTGTCACAGCTTGTGGGTGCATTCTTTTTTCCTCAATAAAAAAAATATGGTTGGGGGTAAAAAAAAAAAAAGGGGGGGCTGCTCTGGAACCCCAAAACACACATATATTTCTTTTTGGCCTTATGATAAAAACAGGGACAAATCAAACATTTTTGTCACTCTTTTATTGAAAGGGGTAGACAATAATCACTAACTACATTAAAGGAATTAAATTGATAGTGGTACATACGTTGGTGGTATACAGGCTCCCACTATTTTCCAGAAGAATGTAAGAAAGTGTAGTAAATATTCATGCCATTTTGGTTTGACATCATTACCATCCTCATCTTTCTCTCCACCAATGTTAAATGCACTGAAATAATACAAAAAAAAAAGACTTATTTAACCTATCACCATTAAAGTTTTTGAATCTTGAATCCCATTCATGGCGAGGTGTACTTGAAACAACATTATGTGATAAAGTTTGTCAGTGATTTGCGACAGGTCAGTGGTTTTCTCGGGTTTCCTCCACCAATAAAACTGACCGCCATGATATAACTGAAATATTGTTGAAAGTGGCATTAAACACCATAACCCTAACCCTATTTAACTGTTTACTGGTGGATGTTCTGAGAATCAAGATACCCCTCTTTACAGCAAAAGAAACTTTGGAAACATACAAGGAATGTTAACCCAATTCGAACCCAGTGAATTAATTGTGTAAAAATATTATGCAAAAATCTCAAAACATTTGGCCAATGGAATAAAAAATTCCTTTTTAATTAGCATATTGCTGTTTCTTTGTATTTCATTGGACGAAGAGACAGAATTTAAAAAGCTTACACATGCAAATTAATTTCATTCTGCTAAGGTGTATCCATATGCCCTTTTATCACTTATTGAATTTCGATTAAAAAAATAAACTAGAGGCTCAGTGGGCTGAGCCTGTGTCGCTCACCTTTCATTCTGCTTTGAGGAAACGTAATACAGAACCTTCCATAGGTGTTTCCCGCTAAGTTTCGGTTCATTTGGCTAAGCAGTTACAGAGAAGAAGATTTTTTGAAATCGACCAATCAGAAACAAGAATGGCCTGTGGCGGCCATGTCTATTAACGGATGGGAACTAAATGCACAATCTTTATAGATGACCTTCCAAGGATGCTTCCTATCAAGTTTTGATTCATTTGGCAAAGCGGTTTCAGAGAAGAAGATTTTTTAGAAATCAACCAATCAGAAACAAGAATTGCCTGTGGTGGCCATGTTTGTTAATGGATCGGAAATAAATGAGCAATCTTTATTGAGGACCTTCCTACCAAAATTCCATTCATTTGGCCAAGCGGTTACAGAGGAGAAGATTCTTTAAAAATTAACCAATCAGAAACAAGAATTGCCTGTGGTGGCCATGTTTGCTAATGGATCGGGACGAAATGAGCAACTTTATAGGGGACCTGCCATAGATGCTTCCTACCAGGTTTCGGTTTATTTGGCAAAGCGGTTTCAGAGGAGAAGATTTTTTAAAATTGGCCAATCAGAAACAGGAATTGCCTATGGCGGCCATGTTTGTTAACGGATCTGAACGAAATGTATATTCGTAATAGAGGACCTTCCAAGGATGCCTCCTACCGAGTTTTGATTCATTTGGCAAAGCAGTTTTAGAGGAGACAATTTTTTAGTAATCAACCAATCAGAAACAAGAATTGTCTGTTGCGGCCATGTTTGTTAACAGATCGGAACTAAATGAGCAATCTTTATAGAGAACCTTCCAAGGATGCTTCCTACCAAGTTTCGATTCATTTGGCCAAGTGGTTTCAGAGGAGAAGATTTTTTAGAAATTAACCAATCAGAAACAAGAATTGCCTATGGCGGCCATGTTTGTTAATGGATCGGGACAAAATGAACAATCTTTAGAGAGGACCTTCCATAGATGCTTCCTACCAAGTTTCACTTCCTTTGGCTGATGGGTTTCAGAGGGGAAGATTAAAATGTGAAAAGTTAACGGACGATGGACGCCAAGTGTTGGCAAAAGCTCACATTGCCTTTGGCAAGGTGAGCTAAAAAGAGGTTCAAATTTATTTGTTTTCAAAGCAACAAAGTAATACTTGTCAAAAATAGTACAAGAATCAAAATGGCTGACTGATGAACATCGTCATACAGTGATTAAATGAAGGTTAAACTAGAAAAGAAGTATGATAATTATGGACAAAGTTGTTTTGTTAGGAGTGAAATTTTAAAAATGAAGAGTGTCTGTAAGACACAAATGATGCCCCCCGCCCCCCACCTGACCGTCAAAATCCTGTGGACATGCACACCTCCATTATGTGTATAAACATCATACAAAATATTAAAGCTGTAGCTCCGAAACTGTAGGAGGAGATAGCCGGACAAACCATGTATCTATATCCGAACGGATGGACAGGGGTAAATTAATATGACCCTGACTCTTCGTCGCGGAGGCATAAAAAGGTGTTGTTGTTACTGTTAAATGGAATTATAAGAATTAAATATAATTTTGTGTAAGTTTAACTTTATTCAGTTTGTGAGTGTCTCGGCCAAGCTTACACATCCAAAAACTCATACAAAATCATATTTAATCCTGTGTATCTGGTAAAAAATATTGCTTTAATAATAAATGTCAAATGATTTGCATATGCAGAACTAAAGTTATTGAACAGAAACCTGAGAAATTGGTATTTATAGGAAAATCAAGGGGTATATCTCCAGAATGAAAAAAGTGGTAAAATTCGAAACAGAATTTACAAAATTTACACATTTTTGCACAATACACATCCAAGTTTATAATGCATGTACTGGTATATATGTTGTACATTAAAAACGCGTTCTTTTTTTCTTTTTTGTTTATTTACAATAAAGTACAAAACATAAAACATACTTAAAAAATTGTGCTCCCCATGTTACATCCTCTTCTTCTTCCATGTCGGCAACAACATCAGCTATTCTGTCATCCAGACTTTCTGTCAATTTAAAATCAACTGTTTAGTTTAATGTATCACTATTACTGGTAACATGATTAAACCATTAAAAGATCCAACTTACAAAAAAAACCAAAGAAAATTGTTCACACCACGATATAGCTGAAATACTGCTAAAGTTGGCATTAAACATCAATCAAGCCACAATATAACTGATATATTGTTGAAAGTGGTGCCAAACACCATAACCAAACCAAATCAATCAATCAACAAATTTACAAAACTGAATGTCTTTATTACAAACATGTTTCTCTTAGTTTCTTTATGTCTATGTAGTTTTACTGATAGTACATATATACATGTAGTCAGAATAATAGTCTTCATTCGTAGAAACAAACAAAAACCTGAATTCATAACTTGAAAAAACTTAAAAGAACAGAATAAACTTATTTGATATACATTTTGGCACACGTCTATACAAATCACAGCAAAACAAAGCTAAATAATGATATGAACAGTATACTGTTGTCACACTCAATCAAATAATTACATTGAAGCAGTTTTAAAACGTAAATAAGTGACATCTAACAAGCACACCCTCTTCTTTCTCTGCATTATATATTGATATATTAATTGTTCTGACTGGTTGTCTGTCCCCTTGAATTTATCCAATTGATTTCTAGGATTATTGTGACAGATATTCCTCTTGAATTTGTTTGATTCATTTCTAAGGTTGTTTGGACAGATTGTCTCCCTTGATTTAGTCTAACTGATTTCTAGAACTGCTTTTGGCTAATTTTTGAGGTTCAATCCTATGACTGATTGTCCCCTTGGTATACAGCACTCGCGATGACCACCGGTCCTCTGGCCCAAGATCAGTAAAACTTTGTTAAGACCAGTAAAGTTTTCAGTTTTTATTTAGATAAACATTTTTTTTTATATCAAAATAAATTCAATAATTTGATTCGGACCAGTAAATTCAAATTTTCATTTCGAGGACTGGGTCCAAATGGTTTCTTTGGTTGTTTTGACTAGTTTTCCCGTTTTCTTATTCCAATTGATTTCTTGAGGTGTTTTTAATGATTGCCTCTTTGATTTAATCCAAACGATTTCTGGGGTTCTCATGAATTGTTCTAAATGATTTGCATAATTGTTTTCTAAAATCTAATTGTACAATAACATGCAAAAATTGCGTTGTCCATGTTTAAAAAGAAATAGAGGGCTACTGCCAGGTGGTGATTTGCTAAGTCAACCAGTTTGAGATTGTTGTGTCATTGTTTGAAAATGGCTAGAGCTAGAATCTACTAAAGCCATTTGTAATTCTATTCTGTGAAAATATCAGAAGTATCTATCGAACACTTTAGTCGTGAAAAAAAATAATTGTGTCTACAAACGTAAAATGACAACAATTACACACCCATACCGCAATATGACCAATGTAAAAAGCATCAAACATATACCTGATATATTATATAGACCTTTGATGTTATATACATTTGTATAAGTATTCTATATTTTGCTTTGTTTCTCTTTATATACTACATAGTCATTACCCTAACAAACATCTATTTTTTAAACTTGGATCCTACATTTTAATGCATAATACACTATATAAGCTTGTGTTACCTACCTGACCTATTTCTATAACCCCCTAAAATGTAAATATTTAATTAATTATACAAACTCAGGCACATCTTCCATGCCATTATTTCAAATGAAAGAGCTATTATTTATTTGGATAGGTGAACATTTTCTTTGTGTCAATATGCAACCACATTTGGGTCGATACACCCTGAAAGTTAATTACCAATGATTTTTAAAAGTCTAGAATGAGGAGTGACCAGTAAATACTGGTACAGTGGTATATGGGATAAACTTTGAGTGATCATTAACAGCGTAAGGGAGGTACCCGCTTAATTAAGTTATACATTAATGGGTTCAGACTGGTTGTATACCATGTACAGTAAAACCTGTGTAAACCGGCCACCATTGGGACCACGTTTCATGGCCGGTATTGACAGTGGGCCGGTTTATTCAGTGTCTCTGACTACCGTATAAGTGTTTTTTTCACGGGAGCCAAATTTCATGATTTTATTCCAAATTGGTGGATTTTTTTTAGCAGTATACTTAATTTTTGCGATCCTGAGTTTTAACCAAAATCAAATTTTAGCGGATAGACCGTTATATTAGAATTACATTCAGATTGTCTGAATTGCTTAACTAACAATTCAAAATAGGAATTGTTTTGAAATAATTGAGTATCGTAATTTCTTATGCATAATGCACAGGTTTTTGTCCAGATTCTTTATTTTGCAGGAGGGTGCACATTTACTACTTGCTGTCTAATATTTTCATATTTCTTTACTTGTTTGGACACTATTCCACAAAATCATTAAATTCGTATAATACTTTTTAATTATTCAGAGAATTACATTTATTGTAATACTCTCTAGTGGAGTTGTGTTTTGAACCAGTAAACGTTGATACGAAAATAAACTAAAAATAAAAGTGTGACTATATCTAACCGTGCGTAAAATAATCAATAATGCTGTCCATAAGATTGAATGTGTGTATGCATAAAGGTGTCCTAATTACTTTGTGTATAATTAGACTGCCAGACTGTGTTTACACAAGCTTTTAATGATTGAAATAAAAAGAAAAAAGGAATCAAATGTATTTGTCATTTTTTATGTCAAGTCTGGAAGTTTGATTACTCCCAGCTGTGAAGACAATAAAGTATAATCTGATTAACAATAAATTATCTCAAGTTATGATTGCATGGCTTGGAAGCTAGTTCATCACTTAAATAATAAGGCATTGTTTGTTGTTCATTTATGATCATTGTCAACATATGCATTTTGTTCGGGAAGGATTCCCCCATGTTGGATATTTTAAAAGCGTCCCGGCGAAAAAACCCACTTACAAGTTATACGGGGTATTTCATCTTGATTAAGCTTTCGCTTTTTAGGTGTTGATTCCATGTTTGTTTAACATTTAATGAACATTTAAACATTAACCACATGAGTTACCAGTGATCACTAATTACAGGTGTGCTAATATACACACTTCGATAAACACTTTCCATACATTTCCCCTCTGATGCCTCTTCAATTTACTACCGACCGATATTCACATATATGTAAACACACGGTTGATTGATCTGATCATGACCGGTTTACGGAGATAAATTATAACAGTAATTAGTGTATTGGGACCGCAAGTCAAGGTCGGAATTCGGAATGTGCAGTGTCTGGTTTATTCAATGATTTTTAACAAAGATTATTAAGGAAAAAACTGGGGACTTGAAATTTAGATCGGAATGGACAGGATTCCGGTTTACTCAGTGTCCGGTTTCGTCAGGTTTCACTGTACAAATATCCTGCATAGCAAAATAAAGTTCTGCACGTGTAGCTTACTTCATAAACCTTACCCTCTGTATTCAGAATGACAGGAGGTAAAACAATAAATATGCCCCCCTCCCCTATTATCCAAACTTCATCAACTCTAAATTAAAGATTTGTCTCTCCTGTTTAAGCTAATTAACAAAACAAATGTGATTTTCTTCATCCTGACATTTTACTGGTTTAATCAATAGTGAATACACAAAATTAATGTCATTTAAAAACCTAATTAACTCTAAACATCATTTATAGGATTTACTGATTGACTTTCAAGCTTGGCTTAACATGGTTATCTGGGCAAAAAACAATAGCTCAAAGAAATAAATCAAATTTACCCTTAAATAAAGTCAATTAAGATATTTGGAGAGAAAAAAAAAGAAACAAGTTTTTGTTTGTAAAAATCTGCCTATATCTAGTTAGAAATGAAACTTGAAAAACTTTTAAGTGGTTGTAAGAAATTCAATGATAACGGATTGTCAAGTGGCGCTAAACACCTGAAAACACCATTTTTCAGAGTGTGAAAGCTGTGGGTAGAAGAAATTCAATAATAACCAAATGTCATTTAACAGGGTGTGAAGTTCGTGGATTAAAAATATTTCTGTTTCCCCTTACCCGACCCATAGTAGGATTTTTTTTTTTGACGACAAAGATGTGCTCGGTAATGCGAAAATATCGATCTTTTGGCGAAACGAATCTAAAATACGGAATTTTCAGCAAAACGAATTTTGAGCGAAACAGGAAAAAAAAATGACGGCAAATTTCCAATAATTTTTTTTCAGTCGGTCGATTTTGACGGGGTCGGTCGGGTAAGGGGAAACAAACGTATTTTTAATTTTGGCCTTAGCTGCTGCAATTGGCCATGCCGGTAAAATCTCTTGTAATGGAAATTTAACCTCATTCCAGTGCATTTCTATTTTTTTTTCTTTTTTAGGGGGAGGGGGGCATTAATCCATTCGAGAGTAAAGTTTTCCACTCATTATTCATTGAGAAAAATTGTGATTACTACATTATACACAATCTGGTTAATAATTCTCCAGTAAGAAAAAAAAGGTGTGTGGTGTATGGATAAACACTTTATAATAATTTATATAAATAAGGTTACCCATAAATTACTTGAAAAAATCCTTTCTGAGCTCAATTATCACCTTTTCTGGTCATGATTAACTGATCTTTTATTATTATAACCAATGATCAGGTTTTATAACCTTTGATTGTAAAAAAAGATGCATTTGTATTGGATTATGATATACCGGTAATGAGGAAATGACAAATGATTTTAAATAGCTTCCAACATAGATATGTCATAAAGTACATGTATGTTAGATGAATTTCTTATTGCTTGAAAGTAAGGATTCTCTTGTTATATAAAGTCAAACCTCAAGGAAACCTGGTAATGTACCCTTTATGAGCAGTTGCCTTTTATATACAGGTTAAAATTATATGCACTATTCAATAATGGGAAAAATGAGGCTGCCCTTTATATTGCTATAAAGAGGTGCCCTTTATTGCTATAAAGAGGTGCTCTTTATTGCTATAAAGAGGTGCCCTATATGGCTATAAAGAGGTGCCCTATATTGCTATAAAGAGGTGCCCTATATTGCTATAAAGAGGTGCCCTATATTGCTATAAAGAGGTGCCCTATAGGCAGGTTTGACTGTATACATCAAAACAGGTATTAAGAGCTGGTCCAGGTACTATTTATATAGATCCTGCTGGGGAGGTGCATGCGCAGCATTATAAAATGTTTGCTGGAATCTACCTGATAGATTATACAGTCAAACTTGTCTTAGCGACCCCCTCTATATAACGACTTCCTTTGTCAGCCGATTGTATTTATTCCTCCCCTATGTTTTCCCGTGCATTCGACCTTTATATAACGACCCCCTGTCTAACGCGACTAACGACCGTGTTCTTTGGGTAAAAATCCTTCATATAACGACTATTAGAGGATTATTATCAAACCGGAAGTTAGATAATAAATAAACATGCACAGTCCCGACTTTGGAAAAATGTCCGTTTTGCCCAGCTGATGCAGCGATTGTTGCCAATATCCCTCTAGCTGATATTTGCATGATCTACTGACAACATCTCACTGCCAAAGTCCATACCTGTTACTAGTTCATAATAATAGATTTTTCATATTAAATGAAGACACGATTACCATTATTGTGTAAGACCGCCATTTTTTTTACAGGTAAGTTGTTCACGTGATGATTTATTATTGTTGTTTTGGTTTATTTGGGTTTATTTATTATTTATAATTAAATATTTAAAATTACTTATTATAGAAAATACCGTTTTAATCTTTCAGTTTTATAAATAAATAATCGTGATTTTGAAAATTATTGTATGAAGTACTGGTTCCCAGCATATATTTCTTGTCAACATTCGTTTAACGTGCGGTAACAGATCAAGGTAAACACATGCTGATTGTGTGATTAGGCTATTTATAGCTCTCGGCGAGTGATTGAAGTTTGAAAACGTTTTGTCAAGAAATCTCATTCTTCTAATCATAATGATTAATTCTAATTACGATAATAATTAAGATAACAATAGCTGTTGAAAGAAAGTAAAAAACTCGATCATTTAATGTTCTTTTTTTTTAATTTCACCCACAAAGGACGGAAATATTTAACGATAATTGAACATATTTTTCATTTCATTATACCTTTTTCTTGCCAGAATTTAAGCTCTAATCATGCATTTGTCCTCCACACGAACGGGTTACAAGTTGAACTAGGTTTTTCCTCTCGAGATTTTGTGAGCAAATATCATAACCTCTATTCAACGACCCCCTGTCTTATGCGACCTATTTTCAGAACTCCCTTCAATGGTCGCTATAGACAAGTTTGACTGTATATAGATAAGAAATTTTAATTTCACCCACAAAGGACGGAAATATTTAACGATAATTGAACATATTTTTCATTTCATTATACCTTTTTCTTGCCAGAATTTAAGCTCTAATCATGCATTTGTCCTCCACACGAACGGGTTACAAGTTGAACTAGGTTTTTCCTCTCGAGATTTTGTGAGCAAATATCATAACCTCTATTCAACGACCCCCTGTCTTATGCGACCTATTTTCAGAACTCCCTTCAATGGTCGCTATAGACAAGTTTGACTGTATATAGATAAGAAATTTTGAAGCAATATATCAAAAGTGCTTGCAGTGACCTTGACATCTAAGGTTTTATGGCAGCTTGATGTATTCTGGTGTATGTTATATTAATTTTTAATAAATGTGTATTGGGTTTTTGCCCATAACATTATGATTATATCAGCTGTAATCGTTAAATGTTGCTATGCTGAAAAATATGAAGTTACAAGCAACTGACCTAATACCTGTCTTATTTTGTCTTTATGCCTTTTGTCGAAACTTATATAAAATAAGAAATATTTTAAAGGTATAATGTCGTTGATTTTGGTGATTTTTTTTTACAAGGAGTACATTAAAAAAAATCAATTTATAACACTAATTATACAGAATTTATGTTTTTAATGTAGAAAATATCTGGACAAAAAAATCTCCAAAATCAACGACATTATACCTTTAAATAATTACGAGCACGGAGGGAGAGAATTTCACCATTCTACTCCCCCTTTTTCATCTACATGGAACTGGAACTTACCCTTGTTAATATGACATACAATTGTTGCAGTTTTTCCTATCTTAGCTCCAATAGAAGGATTCTTTATTGTGACTATAAAACTTTTGGATCCCTGAAATACAATTAAATCATTGATATAAATAAATCTGAAATTTGTATGACATAATCATCTCAATCTTATGCTTACAGAGCTCTGCAAACTATTTCTTTTTATAATTCCTTTGGATTCAGACAATCAGTTTTTTTGTGTTTTTTTTTAAAAGAACATGCGAGATAGCAGTTAGAAAAACGGCAGTGCTCATCCATTCCACATATCAATACATGTGTAGATTGAATGAATATATTCTAATGTGAACATTTTAAATATATATATATATGTAAGATGACATCAAATATTTAGATACAATGTACATGTACAATAGATAAGTGAGAATAATATAAAAATCAAATAAACAAATCCCCAAGCAGTTGTATCAAATAACAGGCCAAAGAGTCTTCCAGGATATTTAAAAATGCAGTGTAACAGCTTTTGTTCTTCAGATTTCATATATGTCAAGTTGCAAGTTGTTTTTTTCAAAATAAATAATTTTGAGAGACTTTCAAGAAATTTACCAAAATTGGGAATTGCAAGGTTTTCCCCCAAAACCATTTGTTAAATGTCTTCTATTTAAGAACTTGTCTAAATATTCATATCTGCAGCCTTTATACAAAGAGAAATCAAATAAAAATCATTTTACTAAAGTTATCTTACTAATTTCTAAAAAAAAAGAAAAAAAAAAGAAGATTTTAAGATTTTATTTTGCCATAATTATCATTTGAACACTTTTATTAAATCCTTCTGTTTTCCTTTGTCATGTGATGTGATTAAAAAGATAAAAAAAAATCAATAATGTAAAAAGCAGTATGAAAAATTACCTTCAATTATTTGAGAGGAAAAAGAAAAAAAAATGTAAATAAAGGGAAATAAGCAAAAAGAAAGATAATATCCCACACCAAGAATAATACTTTAAACATCTAAGAATGCACTCAATATTCTACAGAAATAAGGCATGTATATGATGTAGTGTCAATTTTAAATTTTATTTGTACAAATCTTACAACCATGGCTTAACTGTAAACAGTAAACAACAATCTTATAAATCTATGTGAATTTTTTTAAATGATTCAGATTATGTAATTATGTATCACTTATTTATGCATGCAAAACAAACATATAATTTCATGCTTTTATTTCTGATGCATAAATGAAAAATTAATATGTTAGATATTATCCATGAGTTTGTTTTTAGGCTACTGTTTTACACCAAAATCAGAAATGTTCATTTGTATCACAAGAACTAAGATTTACAGGTGGAAGCAACAAGAGTACATGGAGAGTACCCCAGAGCAGCAGTCTATACAGAAGTGTGCATAATACTTAATGTACAGTGAAACCAGCTTTAGGGACAAAGTCGATAGAATAAAAAGCTGTTACTTGACTGTTGGTGAACTGTCTGTATTTAGACAGAGCTAAAGTAAAGTAAAGTATGTGTTTTACATATCCCTGCATTGCATACCATGAATTGTACATGTATATACATATATAATATATAGCTGAAAAGCAATGTGAATTGTACATGTATATACATATATAATATATAGCTGAAAAGCAATACAATTTACTGATAACAAAAGTAAACCTAAAATAAAAGTTAAAACTGTCAAACAGAAAAGCAAATGAAACAGAAATGTTTAAAAGTAATTCAGTATTTCCAACATTCAATATTATACATTTACCACATGTATTTTTTTTTTATACCATATTACATTTGTCAGTTTTTTTGGTTTTTTTTAAATGGACCAATAAGCATGATACTATCAGGAAGTATTCGCTGTTTTCAGCTACACAAAATAAGTGGATACAAAATAATCGGTTGATCAATGACCTTTTTTTTTGGCCATAAAACTCTGCTTTAGGCATTACTGTAAATTGTCTGCATTCTTTTTTTAAAGATAGTTCATAAAAGAGACGATTTACCTTCTTCTCAAAAACCATTAACCTGTGCATTTACATCCATAACAAGATATGATTATAATCTAACGATTATGAAGTCTCCCAAAGCGGCCACTGACACTATCTACCCACATATAAAATTTTGATGATATCGGACAATGTTGAATTTTTACCCCCCATTTTTATGCCGTGTTTTGGCAGCCAATTTGAAAATGGCAGACATCTCGAAAATTTTGAAAAAGCAGAATTACTCCTCTAATGGTGACCTATCACTATGTCAAATTTTATGTCTCTATCATTATCCAGTTAGAATTAATGTACGAAATTTCAAGTTTCCCATAGGATTCTGTAGTAATCCCCACCCCCTTTGAACCCCCAAAAATATGGCTTTGACCCCCTTTACCACAAATCTGAAAACTTTAGGATCAACTAGAAACATATATCTATAACTCCACCAAGTTTCATGAAATTCTGTCCTGTAGTTCCTGAGATCTGCCGTGGACAAGTTCATGGTGCACGGAAAGAAAGAAGAATAAGAATAAGAATAAGAATAATAAGAAACAGAGCAAAAACAATAAGTCTCCAAACGTTGTTTGGGAGACTTAATTACTAGATGGTTCTTTAAGAATTTGTTTTTCATACAAATTGGAAATCTAAGGTTGCCATCTTTCAAGGACATAGATTAAAAGGATGTCTCTATGAAGTTATTTTTTGGTCATGTTTTAATTTTTCAAATCAATTAAAGTGATCTAGACTATGTGTGCCTCTGGTTTAAATTTATAATATCTTAATACATTTTATAAAATAGTCACTGTTACAACCTAATAATAATTGTCTTCAAAGTTTATAAGTTCTGAGTAAGAAAGCATTAAAAGTCATTCTTTTATCAAAACTTCACTTACTCAAATACAAAGTCTTTAAAAACAGCCTTTTATTTTTGCAAAGCAAAAAAAAAAAACCCCATTCATTTGAGCTAATATTATAATAAGACTGTGCCATCAAAAATTTTCATAAACAAATGTATCAAATGCCGAAATTTACCTGTAAAGATTCATTTAACTAAAATGTGTGCTTTTTCTATGTTTAAAAACTCTAATTGGTGCAAACATATGATGGACCAAAAAAAAAAACTATATTAATTTTCATAATTTTCATCAGCTATGCTTAACAACAACATATATTGCCATACCATTTTTATAGTATTAAACATAAAAAGCTGGTACAACAAAGAGATCTTGTCCTAACTAATATGTTTCATGTTTTTTTTGGTTGTTGAAAATACTAGGGATTACTTGTAAATGTGTTCATGTTACCTGGCCATCTTCAAACTAGACAAAAACAAAAAAGTTATTACACCCAAGCCGCTGAGAAAAAAGTTACATCACAAACAGTAAAATACAGAGATAATTTAGCACACAAGCTACATGTACAAGAGAAGTATATGAATATGAATAAATTTGCATAATATGTATATTTAATTATATTAAATTACATGTGAATTTCAATGTACTGATATCAAAGTTACAAAATTGTCAAATCTCGCCAAAATCTAATAACTTTTTATCAATAACTAAACATTTGACAAAATACATATCCTACCTTTTTTTATTAAAATTTAATAAATTACTCTCATTTTTTAAAATTAACCTTATTATAAATTAACCACTGAACTCTACAAAATGATTTGAAAAAGAAGCAATTTTTGAGTACAGAACAACACTGATGAAGCTGTAGAATCAATTGTAAGAACTTTCATACACTAATTAGTACCTTTGCCTCTTTGTTTATTTTAATATCAATATTCTTGGATTTTTCTTGGTTTTTAAACTCTATTGTTGAGTAGTCGATGTTGACATAGTCATGTTCTTTTATACTTTCACCTCCAACAGCAGTAACATCACTAAAACGAAGAACAATACTACAGTAACATATTAAAACAAGATACTATTCTTATTTAAAATGGTGATATAGTCACATTGAGTGGTTTAAAAAGTAATCCTTTTTACTGTCATGGATGTCGTCGTGGTCGTCACATGGTAGTTGAATTTACAACTACCTATGCAATCAGTGCCTATCACCAATTACGTTGTGAGGTCAAATTCCGCTCAGGCAAGGTGTACTCGATACAACATTATGTGATAAAGTGTGTCAGTAACTTGCGGCAGGTCGGTGGTTTTCTCCGGTTTCCTCCACCAATAAAACTGACATATTGTTGAAAGTGGCATTAAACACCATAACCCTAACCCTGTCTTTCATGGTGCAGGTGACCGGTAATTCAAGGTGGTACTTAATGAAATTTGACTGTACTTAAAAAGTAGATCATTTCAGATGAGTTGACAGTATTTATCTACGCTATAGTTTTAAATATTTGTTCATTCACACATGTTCTATATATAGCTTGTTTATCTTATATAGTACAACCATGTAGAGATTAAATGATATGACTTCTGTTACAAATAAGCAAAGTCGAGTTGTAAGAAAATACAAAAAAAATGATAAAATCTGATACTAAAAGACAGCTATCTTTTTTTTAAAAAGCTATCACTTGTTATTATACTACATTAGTGTTCAGTGTGAATCAATCTTCTTCATTAGTACTATGGAATTCTATACCAGTTAAAAGATAACCTTAGAATCATGTGAGCTCAACTGATAACCAGGACAAATTGGGGAGAAAAATCACTTTGTATATGGACTTTTATAATCAATTAAATGGGGGAAAATGTGTCTCTCGTGAAAGGCTTGTGTGAACTATCTCTTCTTTGACTCGTAACATGACATGTTGGAAAAAGGTATTGATTTGGACAGGCATTTTAGAAACCTTAATAAGACTTTTTTTAGTGTTAAGGTTATGATGTTTAATGCCACTTTCAACTATATTTCATTTATATCGTGTCAGTCAGTTTTATTGATGGAGGAAACCGGAGTACCCAGAGAAAACCATAGACCTTCCGCAAATCACTGACACACTTTACCACATAATGTTGTATCGAGTATACCTCGCCTGAGCAGGATTCGAACTCACAATGTTAGTGGTGATAGGCACTGATTGCATAGATAGTTATATATCTTTTCTTTTAGGAAATAAAATATATGGTGTACAAAAGATACAATGATGGACAGTGACCTCTATATAAAGGATCAGTTCACTCAGTTTCCGATATTCTTACAGCCATGAGCCTATATTGCTGTAACCAGTGTTGGAAAGTATGACAATGAACCTGATCATTCAAAACCAAGAGGTAGTACCAATTTATTCCTTGTCTGTCATAATGTGGGTTACTCATACCTGAGTGCAATACAATCTCATTAAGATTAGATCTCTGGACTTGCTTCCTATTTGCTATCGGTTGTTTTGTAGTTGCCATGTGAAAGACTACAAAACACCTGGTAGCAAATAGGGAGCAAGTGCACGGAGATCTAATTTCAACTAGATTGAATACAATATAATATACTACATAGATGAATAAAGACTATTGTTGAATGCAGTCTTGTTTTGTGCTATTTTTTCATGGCAGATGACGCAAGTTATGTTCTTTGATAATATATCTATTGACATCAAAATGGTAGTATAAGATACCAACAGTTGGCAGACAATCAAACGTTAAAATTAATGCATTTCTTCTATGTTAATGGGTCAAGATACACATTTTTGTAGTGTTTTAGATTACATAATTACCTAATCTTTTAATCTTGGATTTTTATTCAAAGGAGGGTAAACAACACAAGTAATATAAACATGCATAGAAAACTTTGTAAATATAATTAATACTGTTATTAATAAAACAATTAATTACTTGATTACTGTTAAAATAAAGATTTATCAACCCAAGAAATATGATATTCACCTTGGCCTATGGCCTCACTGAATATAGGTTAATGGGTTGATGAATTCTTTTCTTAACCACAATAAAAGCCAATAATTGTATGTTTAAATGTGCACAAGACACACACAGACAGAAAGAAGGACCATGGTCCTTAATCAATGTCCTTTCCTTCCAATCTTTACTGTTCAATCTTTTTACAAATTAAAAGTCCCTGATCGGGTCAACCCAAAGACTATAAAATAGGTATTTGATGCTTCTCTGCTAAGCATGCAGCATTAAGGAGAAAGATCAGACTGGTTGGTTTAGGAATCAGGATAATGTATCCGAGTGGGGCGACATTTCTATACGCGGACTGTTGTTTCAGTGTGCTAGCAGCAGCTAAGCATGTTGGTCTAGTGCAAAGCAGACCTCATCATCATTTCATTGGAGATTAACTTGTTCTCGTCATGATATAGCTGAAAAATTGCTGAATTGGCATTGAACAACGATCGCTCACTCACTCTTATAAATTAAAAGTATCTTACTGAGTGCTATATTCTAGGCTGACTTTTCCATCATAACCTCGCTCCCTTATAATCTTCACAGATATTTTTCCATCTTTTGCAAACACGTGACTGTCTGAAAACTGGAACTCCCCAGGTGCTGAAATTGACATGTAATAGACATTAGAAGAAATAATTAAATGATAGTTGAGTTTCAAATCCCTAATAAATATGATTCTCTCCCCCTAAGCCAACCTTAATTTAGTATAAAGGATACCAAGACAGGGAATATACACCAATCATTTAGTAAGAACTGTGTCGCCTTTCTTTCTCCATTATGTATGGCTAGGTTATGGTTTTTAACACCATTTTCAACAATATTTCAGTTACATCATGGTGGTAAGTTTTCTTGATGGAGGATACCATAGTAACTGGATGATAACCACCGACCTGTCGCAATTCAATGAAAAACTTTATCACATATTGGTGTTTGAGTACAACTCGCCTAAGCGGCCTTTCGAACTCACAACATTAGTGGTGATAGGCACTGATTGCATGGGTAATTGTAAATCCAACTACCACGACCACAACGACCCTCCTTTATGTATGGTAGTCGAGATATGTCAGCAAATTTGTGACAATAAAACACCAGTAACACAAACCAAATTAATATGAGACCAAATATATTGCAGGTACTTGAGAATGTTTGTACATAAACAGAATATATTTAGTATATGTTGGCCCCTTTCACTATCTGAACCCTATAAGCTAATATAAACTTCCGAAACTCTATTGTACAACTATAAATGGTAAATAATTATACCAGCACTAACAATTTGTACTAATAAAATTTACTGCTAATTATATAAATGAAATGATTAAATGTATCTATATATATAAAAGTACTAATTTCATATTATCTTTTAAATTTCAGTTACAGAAAATATAAATATATTAATGAACATGCGAGATGACGGTCCATTGACAATAACTGTTTTCTAAAATTAAAAAAGAAAACCCTATTTTAGTATTTTAACTGTGACAGATGGATAGACAGACAGTGTGTAATGTGGTATTTTACCATGATGGGGTTCAAAATACTATGAAGAAAATTTGACCCAGGGTCAAAATATCATATATGGTATATTGAACCCAGGGTCAGAATACCATATAGTATTTTGAAACCCAAGGTTGATTTTTCAGGGGTTCAAAATTCCATATGATGCCAGTTCAAAGATAACAAATATATGAAAATATTACCATCATCATCAACGATATTGACCCTACTAGCACTTGGAAATCCAAGACCTGCTCCATTTCCAGGGTTCTTTAAGATGACAAGGAAATCTGCATTACCAGTGTACTGATTGTCTTGGATGATTGGTATTGAAATTGATTTCTTGTAATCAGATTCTTTAAAATGCTGAATATAAATAAAAAGTGATTAACATATCATATTCAGAACTGGTATTATTTTAGAAGAAATGTAACATAAGAAACTGTAAATTGTGACATCAGTGTACTGCGAAACCTGTATAAACCGAACCCTGAATAAACCAGAGTTCTGTATATACCAAAGTTCTCAATGAAGGATTGATTGATTGATTGGTGTTTAACGTCCAGTGAGCAATTTTTCAGCTATATTCAGGACGAGAACATTTAAAAATTTAAACGCCATGGGACTCGAAACAAGGAAAGGTGATGGTTAGGGACAGATAATTTTGCCAGTGCAACAGGTCTCTTATGGACCACTCATCATGAGCATAATGCTCATAATGAGCTGTTACACTGGGTTCTTTAACGTGCGGAGAGGATGGCAATCTCTCAACACGGGACCTCGGTTTTATTTACGTCTCATCCGCAGGATGGGTTGGTTGTGAATTTTTACATACCGCACAACCGACGGATGCCCCTTCAAGCCGAAGAAGCTCTCGGTCCCATTTCTATACCCCGGGGTTCCCGCGGGGTTGATCAATGAAGGAATCACTGTCAAAATAACCTGTATAAACCAAACAACTGTCGAAACTGAACACTCAAGTTGGTCCTAAGGAGGTTTGCTTTATATACGTTTCACTGTACCAATTATTTCAGGAGGATTAGGGTTATTGGTGCTTTGCACCACTTTCAACAATATTTCAGTTATGTTGTGGTGGCCATGCAGTTTTATATTGTAGGAGAAAACTGGAGTAGCTGAAGAAAATCACCAACCTTTTATTATTCATTAACAGATTCTCTGACATACTGTGAGGTTGTTTGTATAGAGTACACCTCGTTATGGGAGGGAGTTCAAATCACAAACCATAGTGCTGATGGCTGACACTGGTTGTATCATCAGTGGTGATAGTTGCCACTGATTGTACAATATGATACGCAGATGAAAATTCAAGTACTAGAGAATTATGGTCAAGAACTCCCTACTTTTATTTCAAAGATGGAAATTCAATAATGTATAATACAACTTTTTGGAGTCAAACCGACATGTGACAGGTAGCACTACCTCAACGTTAATCAGTGAGGGTTGGGTTATGGTGTTTAACACCACTTTCAACCATATTTTAGTAGTATCATGGTGGTCAGTTTTATTGGTGGAATAAACCAGAGTACCCGGAGAAAACCACTGACCTGCCACAAGTCACTGACACACTTTATCACATAATGTTGAATCGAGTACACCTCGCCTGAGCGGGATTCAAACTCACAACGTTAGTGGTGATAGGCACTGATTGCATAGGTAGTTATAAATCCAACTACTATACAATCACGACGGCCCCCATTAATTATTGACAGTCATTAAAGATTTCTATATATTGTAAGTATATTGTAATAATTGTGACCAGTGTATACTTGATGTGTCTCTTAAGACTGTTTCACTTAGCAAAATAGAATATACAGTTTTAATATAAAACAAAGCCCCAAAAAAAAGGCAATAAACTTGTAATGTTGATTTGCATTAAAACTTTTTACCTGTATTACCAGTATTTGAAATTACAATGTGTGTAGGTAGTATTGAGATAATGTGAGCAAGGCAATTTGCATAGCTTTAATTTGGGAGTGTATTTACAGCTTTAAATCTGGCATTACCATTTAGACATTGAATTTTACTATCAATCTTTAAGGATTAGGGCTATGATGTTTAGTGCCACTTTCAACAATATTTCAGCTATATCGTGGCAGTCAGTTTTATTGGTGGAGGAAACCAGAGTACCTGGAGAAAACCACCGACCTAATGCAAGTCACTGACAAACTTTATCACATAATGTTGTATCGAGTACACCCTACCATTTGTGGGATTCGAACTCACAACATTAGTGGTGATAGGCACTGATTGCATAGGTAGTTGTAAATCCAACTACCATACAATCATGACCACGACAGCCACTTCAATCTTTAAGAATTATCATTTAATATTATGGACTTACCAAGGTACCAGTTATATATTTAAATTTACTTCCTGCTTTGGCTGAGCCCTCTCTAGTTTCATATTCTACACTAACTTCTTTGAATTTGGGATCAGCTGTAGTTTCATTGATCATCATAGACTGTCCATTCTAATGAAATAAACAACATTAAGAATTGTTATGAGTAGGGTAAAGATAAAATCTAAATAATTAGTCAACAATAAATATTATGAAGAAATGTCAGAATGGAAAAGAAATTAAAGGCATTACCTGGTTCTTCAATATTCATGTACAGTTTGGATTAACTCAAGTTTGTAGTTTTTTGAGAGAGAAAACAAGTTTTTATTTATGCCTCAATGGCTAGGCACCAGGAGCATTAAGTTTTACCCATCTCTGTACCACATTTGTATTCCACTCAATGACTTAAATTCCCCTTAAGAAAATCATTGATATTAATACACAAGGTCAAGGACCATAAAAGGAAGGGTAACTTCAATTTCAGACTTTACCAGCTGGCCTGGAAAATTATGTTAATGAGTGCTATAGTAAGAGAGAAGATAGAATATGTGCTAGTAATAATAATGAATGTCTTGAATGGAAAAAGACAATATACAAACAAAACATGTATACACGAACTAGACAATGAAATTACTTAATGTCAAGAACAGGGAAAACACAACACATGAACAATACCTAAACAATAAATAATATCAAGGGATGACATAGAAATGGAACAGGCACGATCCTGAATTTACACAACTCTACTTTAAAATATAACCATCTACTTTATTATTTTGCTGTATTGCATTGTTCAGTTGCATACTAATGGCAACCACTCAATTTTATTTAATGACCACCTTTCAAATGAAAATATTTTAAATCATTAAATATTATTTGATATCAATTCTAAACTGAAGTAAGTTATCAGACACTAAATGTACATTACACTCATACAGAATATTTATAGGAATCATTTATCTTGATTCAGGAAAAAAATAACATAGTTATCCTTATATTTTTATATTTTGATTCAATAATTAAAAGGTTGCTTAAAAAAAGGTAAATCTTCAGGTTTTGTCTTATAAGACGCAAGAACTGCTTGCCGTTCACGGGTGCCTGGGTTCACCCTCGGTTATCGTTGGGTTCATGTTGCTCATTGTTTTAGTTTTCTGTGTTGTGTTTTTTGCTTTGCTTGTCTTCGTCTCCTGTGTCTTGTGTACCCAATATCCATTCTTGGTTGCGTCTAAAGTTTATTTATTAACAGAACTTTTACACTGTCAAATTCTGGATCATCACCCAATCAAATCAAAATAATATAATCCTAAATAAGTAACTTTAATTGAACTGAAGTCTAAAGAGGACAATGTCTTCAGAATTTGTTTTCCTAGACTGTGTATACATTTGTATTACATAAGACTTGTCTTTTCTCAATTTATAATCAAATATATTTCAAAATTTTATTTCCAGTAATATTAAAATCAAAAAAAGGATTTTTAGGTGATGACATTTTTTTCTGTCTTTCATCTTTTACCTATAATTGTACCCACACTGATTAATCTGGCAACCAGTAAACAACAAAGCAACAATTATTGAACGTAGGCTTAAAAATGGTTTTTTATTGGCATGTAATTTGAATTATTCAAGACATAGCATTTGAAAATTACCTCCTCCACAAAGCAAGCTTAATAAATGCAATCCAAAAACGGTACCAAATACCAAAATATATTTAGGACTCATCACATAAACTTATGATGTGGAAATAGAATTAACGTGCTGGCTTTCCACTCACCTGACTGTACAAGTAACAGGATGACATTTAAAATACTACCAAATTTTTTCCATAGTTAGAAAATACCAGGATATATAAACATTGTAATCTCCTGACCATTAATTGGTATTCCTGTCTTAAGATGATATTCCTGTCAATTTCACTTCATAAAGATTTACAACTTAAGATAACAGAATCATGTATGTAATTAACAAAAAACAACAATAGAGTTTCTAAGGACATGTATCACTTACCTAAATATAAATTTTTTTATCTTTCTTTTTTTTATATTTTTTAGAGGCACAAATCTTGCATTTTTATATTGATTTATAATAAAAAAAATTATCTCATTTTTGGTATCTTCTGCCTTCCTTAAAAAGATTTTTTTGACTTTTCCGAAAGGATCATACATCTAAGGAAAAACAGTTTTGCATTTGAGGAGTTGCAGGTGTCATTTGGAGATTTGACAGTAACAACCACAGTTTTACTTGGTGACACTTAGTGTAGCCAATATAACAGATATTTGTGATTGTCAGATCTCCAATCTATACTTGCAGCCTAAGGATGATTCTGGTTAACTTCAAAGTGGTTCAAATTGGCCAAGTAATTTCAAAGGAGAAGATTTTTGTAAAAAGTTATTATGTACAATGGAAGATGGAAGGATGACAGCTGCCAAGTGATGTCAAAAGCTCTCATTGCCTTTGGCCAGGTAAAGGTGCGTTTTGTGACCAAAGTTTTCAAAATCAAGTGATGTTGGTGAATCAGTGCTATGTGGAAAAATATTGAATTGTCAAGGATCATCTTATTTAAAATTAAGCCATCATCACAAAATTGAAATATTCTTATTAAAAAATGTAACTATTCAAATGAAATGTTATTACCCTACTTGTTTCATATTTGTACAAACATTCCAAAAACAATATCTTGGAAAATAAATATTCGTGGCAACCATCTAAGATTTGGAATGGAAAATTCACAATAGAGAGAGAATAGAGGGGAACATGTTCTCCATTTAATGTGGTCTAGAAGGGATTATGTTCTCCATAGAATGTGTTTTTTCTGACGATTAAAATAAACCCATCAATGCAAAACTTCAGATAGTAGACAGGCACACATTGCACAATAGCCTTGTCTTAGTCACAGTTGGCTTAAAAATATTAGTTCAATTATAACGATGTTGGGGTGCATCTGTATATGGTGGGGAGTTTGGCAATTAAGCATATCAGAGCAGACCATCCGATGATTAACTTGGCACAAATATGACCTTCATTTTGGGAACTTATACAAAATATTAAATAAAAATGTCTCCGTCAACTATAACAGCACTCTGAGGAACAAGCACGGCCATTGCATACTATAACAGATCACAACTACCAAAGGTATTTCAGTATACATAACTACCATAGGTATTTCAGTATACATAGTATTTAGAATTACAGAGATAGTTAGTGGGAAGTTAGACTTTAGCTAGAAGCATAGATCTATCTGAAATCCCTCTAGCGGGTGAAATGATTGCTATAAAATATATAAATATAAAGAGTTACATATAACTGACAGAAACATCATGCAATGTTTACCGTAAAAATACCCTGAAAGAAAAACATATACTGTATTATAGTAAATTGGAAATGAGGGAAGATTTTTATAGTCGTATAAAAACACCAATTCAACCAATCAGAGTTTAGAACATTATGCAATAGTAGTCTTTTTTAAAACAAACTTTCGCTTTGTTGTATTTTGAAAAATATTAAATGGAATGGTATAAATAAAATTGGTAATTGAAAGTCAATCAATATACAGTCAAATCTGCCCATGAGGTCACCTCTATTAAACAGTCACCTGTATTAAAAGGTCACCCTTTTCTTGTCCTGTCAAATGAATTGAACCTTTTTTAAGAGGTCACCTGTTTTATATGGCTATTTTTTCTTTGTCCAAAAGGTGACCTCTTAATACAGGTATAAGGATTATTTTGAACCCAAATTTGATTGGATTTATTTAAATTTTAATACCTTTATGGAGGGCTTGATGCATTACCTATGAATACTGAATTTCTGGAAATGGAGATGACAGTGTTGTTTTTAAGAGTAGAGGCAGTTTCCAAATCTGGCATTTCACTGCAACAGTTTGATCATACCATGATATTTTGACAGACCATAAAAGAATCATGTACGTTTCAGAAAATATAATTGCATTGGAAAGGTTAAACATTAGACAAAATGGTCAGGTGGGCTCGAAAAAAACATAAGCCTAGTTGAAAATCTTGAAGCAATTCATTACTGTATTTACGGGATTTGGGGTTAGGATTGTGGTGTTTAACACCACTTTCAACAATATTTCAGCTATATCGTGGCGGTTACTGTATTTACACCTAGTACTCAAAACCGTTATTTGAGAACAACAACCACACCATCAAACCAGAGAGTTAGTGTGCTACATGTAAACAGGATTTACTATAAAAACATTTAATTTGTATACTAACCGCCAATCTCTATTTAATAAAAACAAATGTGCACAAAATTAATAAATCTTTGTAAATAAGGACTAATTCAATTTTAAATTATTTAATTAGCAAATAGTGATATGCTAAGTTTCCACTTCAGTGATTTGACCAGTTCAGACTAGATTAGTGTAGGGCTATTCGGATTAGAATTCTACTCACTAATTATTTCTTTGTATTCAACTCTTATATGTACTGGTAATTTAACCCTCTTAAGTATATTTGATTATAATTTTTGATGAAAACAGTTTTTAAATTACCCATCCTCCCACCACTTTATTAAATGTTTCTTGTTTTATATTTCATAATAATTTCTCAAATAGGCGGAACTTTTTTTGCCAAAATATGCTTATTTTATAATTATGTTGATATTTTGTTGAATGTATATTCATTGAAATATATTGTGTATGATATTGAATACTGGCAATACAAGACATACCTAATTGAGTTTGTTTTATTTCATCGTTGATAATTTAATGTTAAAAATGAAATAAGAGAATAGAACCTATTTTTAACAGGAAGATGAAATAGATTTTCAGAACACGAGCATATAACCCAACTTTAAAATATACACAGATCATTATAAGATGATGTCAAGTTATTATTATGAATATCTATCATCACATGCAGTCATTGTATTGGAGAAAAACAAATATGTCAAAAGCATAAGACAATGTATATTATATCGCTGTGAATAAAGAGACTTATTTCAGTAGTGTAGTTTTAAGCCCATGGCAACAGATTTTCCATTATGACAGAAACAACATGTCTCAAGCATATTTTTTCTGGTTGGGATAAGAATACAATCTAGTAATGGTGACCTTGTGTCAATCATGGTCTCAGCTGTAAGAGATTAGTCTCAACCTCCTACTTACATAATTATGCCATAAGTTGTTTTTTTCTTAATTATTTTCCTGGATATTCAAGAGCTATAGACCTCTTTATAGTATAAATGTGGTGTCCTTTAATATCAATACAAAATACTTTACCATTTAAAAACTATAACAAAAATGTGTTAAACTTCAAGACCATACCCCAGAATGCATATAGTGCATGCATTAGAATTCTCTGAATGACTGTATTTTAAATACACTTTTGTTATCTTTACCAATAATTCGAAAATGAAGATTTCTAAAGCTAAACCTTATAATGCAGCTAAAGTTTGGAACTTTTGAAAATTAATCACTTCTATAATTTGTTTAAGGACAGAAAAAAACACTTCCATTTAAAAAAGAATAAAATCAGACAATATGCCAATGGTAACCTATTAGATAATCAAACTAATCTGATGCTTTTTTTATTTGATCAATAACGGGAAATAACTCTGAAATGTTTACCTTAAATTATCTCCCTGTAAAACATGTTCATGTATCTTTAAAGGCATACAGGCTGTCAGAAATATTTTTTTTTTAATATCAAAAGTTGCCAATATTCGATGTTTTATACTAATTGCAGGTGAAATTTTTCATAATATTTATATAATAGTTACTTATGAATAGGGCATTATCATGATTTATAGACTGCCCAAGGGACAATAGTACTGACTGAAACAGTGATAATGCCCGAGCCGCAGGCGAGGGCATTATCTGTGTTGAAGTCAATACTACTGTCCCAAGGGCAGTTTATCTATCACGATAATGCCATATACATAAGTAACTATTCTTTTTATTTCATTGAAGGAAATAAGACTTTCTAAATAATTTTGCTCATTTTAGTACAATGTTGGTTTATATTGACAACTGCACAATCTCCTTTGCGTTTAAAAAAAGGGATGTCGCAACTCTAAAACCTCGAGCGGTCCCGCAGGCATTATCATGTTAATGGCTGGTGAATTTCTTTAACGCAGATTAATGCACGACACATGACCATCTCTACACCAATGAAAAAGTCGAATATAGAACTGATATGAAATAACATACATAAATAGCCTAGAACGAAGGAAATATGTCGCTGTTTTATTTTCTTGAATCCAGTAAAGAATCCAATGTTTACCCGCGCAATATTCACACAACCTGACAGTGAACTCATTCGGGAAAGTGTTTGCGCATGTGCGAAATTGTTTGTTGATGAAGAAAGCACATGGCACAAATCGAATCGTGGAAGAACAAACACATTGACGGATTCTATACGAAAATGACACAAAAAGGATTCAGCAAGCTTTGTGTAAAAATTAAAAAAAGATGTTATACCGACCTACTCCATTTTTCAACACGTAAGCATAATTTAGTGTCTTTTTTCGGCCGAATCGTATTTTGACAGTAGAATATAGTTTTTTATATAGTCTTTTTTTCAGGAGAAAATGCTAGGTGATATCTCTTTTAAATTAGAGACTAAAATAATGAACTTCATGTCTGTATTTTTCTAAAAAAATATCAAGACAACTCAAGTGTTGTCAATAATATGCAATACAATTTGTTTACAATTTTCCCTTTTAATCGGGCCCCTTTGCAGAGTTTGGGTTTGTTTTTATTGATTTCATCACGTATTTCCGATTTTAAGTGTCATTCTTACTAAATACCATTATATAATATTAACTGATTACCCTGGGATCCAATTTCATAGATATATTTCTTAAATTATATTAATTCTAACGAATTTACATGCAACATGCTTCCTGGTTATTTATAGCAGTTATCAGTATTCGGCATACTACGGAAAAACAGCCGACTTATAATTAGGTCGTGTTAATGGTGATTTTACCAACAGACATTCAAATTCTTTTCACTAATTACGACATTATAACATATTTTTTAAACCTGGCTTCTTGTTCAGAACATTTTATTAGTATAAAACATCGAATATTGGCAACTTTAAATATAAACAAAAAAATTCAATTCTGACAGCCTATATGCCTTTAAGTTATGTATAATCTATTTTTACAGGTGGAGGGTTCATAAGATTAAAATCAACCTCAGACTTGTTGAAAAGGAAATTGTCAAAGATCTTACCATTTTGTTAAAAATCGAAGTATTAATTATTGCATTAAAATTTAAATAAAAAATAAAAAATAAAAAAAAACAAACAAAATATAAATTTTAGAAGTATAAGCTTATGGCATTCATATTTTGTTGGGTCAGACAGGGAAACAGCACACCAAATATTTGTTTATGGCCTAGGGGATGGGCACTAATTTAATTCCTTATTTATTTAACGTGGATTGCCGACAGCCAATGGCTATGAGTGGTTTTCCTGTGCACTCGTCAGATGAAGGAAAATATTTGCTGTGGAACATTTTACTAGAGGCCGATAAGGAACATAATTTGAAAAGATTTTTTTTTATGCAATGTAGTAAGCCAATATTATACATAGTGGCCATTTTATTGACTGCCATAGATTACAGCATTGTACCTAAATAAACTACATGTATGCCTATTAATAAAATTTGTAACTGAAACAGGTTTGTTTTTAAAAGTGTTAGCTCTTTTAAAATATCAATGTATTTTCAACAAGAATGAGAGTGTGCAATGAATCTTACCATCATTTGCATTCCACTACCAGGGTTGTTGCTGAAAAATATATACAAATAAACAATTTAGTGATTTAATAAAACTTTGTTGGATTCACTGAAACAATCTCTTAACGATCATGCACAGTTTGCAGAAAAATTGCTTGACTGTCTAAGCGTATGTATAAATGATACCAACTACTTATATAGATATATATAGAAACCGCAACACTAACCAAGTGAATTAGTGGTAAATACTGAAATAGTCTAAAAAATATATAAAGTGTATTGGATGTTAACGACCTCAAATTGGATACAAATACTTTCAACACTAAGAAAGTGTAGTGTTTTGTCTTCAACTATTGTTTGTCTTTTTGTCCTTTTTATATTGGTCATTGTATTGCTTGTCCTTCTTTATATTGGTCATTGTATTGCTTGTCCTTTTTATAATGGTCATTGTATTGCTTGTCCTTCTTTATATTGGTCATTGTATTGCTTGTCCTTCTTTATATTGGTCATTGTATTGCTTGCCCTTCTTTATATTGGTCATTGTATTGCTTGTCCTTCTTTATATTGCTCATTGTATTGCTTGCCCTTCTTTATATTGGTCATTGTATTGCTTGTCCTTCTTTATATTGGTCATTGTATTGCTTGTCCTTCTTTATATTGGTCATTGTATTGCTTGCCCTTCTTTATATTGGTCATTGTATTGCTTGTCCTTCTTTATATTGGTCATTGTATTGCTTGTCCTTCTTTATATTGGTCATTGTATTGCTTGTCCTACTTTATATTGGTCATTGTATTGCTTGTCCTTCTTTATATTGGTCATTGTATTGCTTGCCCTTCTTTATATTGGTCATTGTATTGCTTGTCCTTCTTTATATTGGTCATTGTATTGCTTGTCCTTCTTTATATTGGTCATTGTATTGCTTGTCCTTCTTTATATTGGTCATTGTATTGCTTGCCCTTCTTTATAATGGTCATTGTATTGCTTGTCCTTCTTTATATTGGTCATTGTATTGCTTGCCCTTCTTTATATTGCTCATTGTATTGCTTGCCCTTCTTTATATTGGTCATTGTATTGCTTGTCCTTTTTATATTGGTCATTGTATTGCTTGTCCTTCTTTATATTGGTCATTGTATTGCTTGTCCTACTTTATATTGGTCATTGTATTGCTTGCCCTTCTTTATATTGGTCATTGTATTGCTTGTCCTTTGATTGACAGATTCTGATTACCTCTGTTACATCTTCAAACTTTTTTTTCAACACTGAGGAAGCGATTGGAGTCAAATATCCTTAATACTAAGGAAGTGAATTTGAAGCAACAAAAAGTTTTTTTTTTTGCTTCTTTATGTTGAATCTTGTGTGTTAATGTCATAGGAACGGATGATGTAATTTCGAAATTACCAGGTACTCAAATTATCTGTGTTAAATTTAATTTAAAGATCAAACCTCTGGTTATCGTAGAAAACTTATACGGTCCAGAAACTGAGGTGTACTCGATACAACATTATGTAGTAAAGTTTACCAGTGACTTGCGACAGGTCAGTGGTTTTCTCCTGGTGCTCCAGTTTCCTCCATCAATAAAACTGACAGTCACAATATAACTGAAGTATTGTTGAAAGTGGCATTAAACACCATACACCAAACCTGGCATTTACATGTTTTGTATTTCCACTACAATAAGACTTACACAGGAAGTTTTCTGTGAAACAGGACATCTATTTCTAGTACTCCTTTACTCTCTAATACTTCATATACACTGGATGAAAATGTAAATTTCCCATACAAATCATCTGAAAAATAAAAATAATAATAAAATGTAAACTTCCCATGCAAATCAACTGAAAAATAAAAATAAAATGGTTGATTGATTGATTGATTGGTTGTTTAACATCAACTTTAGCAGTATATCAGCTATATCGTGGCATGAACCAAAAAAATGGTAAAATGTGAATGTTTCATTCTAGAAGCAAAAAAATAAACCAATATTCACCAACAGTTCATCATGTTATAGTTTTAATTTCACTTGACAGGGTTTCTATGTTACTTATTGTATCTACAAATCCTGGACAAGACTTAATTGCAAAATATCAAGGATAACCAGAATAATATAAATAAATAAACAGGAGAGGTGTCAATCATATTGACATCTGAAATAGCTTGAAAATTGAAAAAGAGGACAAAAATGAAAATAAAAAAGATCAGAAGAATAAATCGGGATATGCTGTATATCATTCAAACTCTATTTAGATTATCTAAAATAAAATTTTTCCTTCATAATTTTTTCCAGTTCAATATCTTGATATACATGTATGCTACCGGTCATATAGATTTTTCATTAGTGTTTTATGAAGAAGCATAGCCAATCATATGTGTTGTTTTACTAGTCCAAGAAAATACAGGTGTTTGTGGATATAGTAACTCTGACAGTTAATGTTGGGCTTGTTTTATCATCGTAAAACATCAATTTAACAGGTAACGAAGGAAAAAATGTATCAACAAAGAAATGTTATAGATATTTCACAACTGTCTTTTTGTTCGAAGGAGGGTTATCTCAAATTTAATTTCCCACATTATACACGCTAAATGAGCTTACAACTATGTAGATAGTATTCATGTAATGTTAAAAGTATGTTCCACTTTTGGCAATGACTATAGGGGAAATTAAGATAACTTATACAAATTCAAGATCTAAAATATTCCAGCATTATTCCAATATTTTGAAAGTTTCTATATTAATATATTATATAAACAAAAATTTTACAGCTCTAAAATCTAATTCTAACACTGTTTGGTTTAATTTTCAAACAGTGTTAGAATTAGATTTTAGAGCATATATACGTCTGAAAATTAAACCAAACAGTGTTAGAATTAGATTTTAGAGCATATATACGTCTGAAAATTAAACCAAACAGTGTTAGAATTAGATTTAAGAGCTGTCAAATTTTTTCGTTCTTCCCTCGACGGGATTTGAACCCACACCATTGATACACTGCAGCACCATTCGCTTAGCCTTACGTCCAGCGCCCTAGACCACTCGACCACATCCACTCCCTATATATATATATATTGCTTCTTCGTGGAGCAAGTGAGCCCCTCACAAACTTTAATAGTAACCTATATACCAGTATATGGCTAAGGATGTTTCAATGAGTAGTGTGTCTGTGAAGAGCAAGGGTTGATCACAAGATATCATTCTATGCTCCAAAAGGTATATTTTATGAACCCATGTAGCAAATGAATGTAATTCTTACCTCAAAGTAGGGTTGAGACAGGTCTAGGCATTAATTTATTTTAAAATAAAATCTTATTATTTTTTTAAGTCAGAGTTTTTACTGGACAAAACAATCTAAATTTGAGTAAAAACTTGAGACTACCAGTTTTGACTTTCCAGGAAAATAAAGCCAGATAGTAACTTAACCAGCACAACATAAATTTGTAATAAAAACCAGATAAAACAGAAAAAAAACAACATTTTCTATAATTAAACTTAAATTTTTTACAACAAACTTATTATGACCTTGCTTACACTTAATAAATTCAGGCTTACTGTGTTCAATTTATTAAGTACAGCAAGCTTAAGTCATCAAATAAATATTAAGATTCTGAATTCTACCTCAATCTGTTACTAATGTAAATGTACCATGAATCTATAACAAATCTTTACATTACACAAAATCAACTTTATAATCATATAAAATTTCTCATGCTTCCATTAAATATAGTTGATTTTTACTCTAGTATTCTTTATTGTAGAAAATTAAATCATTTTCATATTTAATGCTTCAATTAAGAGAACATGATCTAACCAGATACTGAGAGACTTTTTGATCATAGACAACTATCAAAATGTTAGATTTCAAATTGTGGAAACAAAAATTGTTTCTTTGTCTGTTTAATATTCATATTGTGTCGAAATAGTCAACATTAAATGTAAAGTCCAAATTCTTTTCAAAATATTTTTTTGGATACAATACATTATATAATAAATATATAGATGTCCAAACAAAAGGGGAGATAAATGTTTTTGTATAACAAGGATAATATTTTGTAAATTTAAATCAACTGATTAGGATGATGGGTATATTAAAACGCTTTCAACAATATTTTAGTTACATCCTGGTGATTAGCCACATTGGTAGAGGAAACGGGGAGCTGGTACACAGAGAAAACCACTGGTCTTTTACTAGTAATACTAACTGACAAAGTTTATATCACATAGAGTTGTATCAAATATACTTCACCAGGGACAGGAACTGACAAACTATTGTGGTGATAGGCACTGATTGGTAGAGGTTTGTTGAAGTCGGTTGAAATCTACGGCCATACACATTGTGATTTTATGTTGTGCCTGTTTTTTTCCTCCCTCTCTCTGAAACTACACTTTGTGTTGTTTGTTCTCTCGTATGACAAGACTGACTGGTGCTTAAAACCAACTTTAGCAGTATGTAAGCTATAACTTGGTGTTCCGTACGACATCAAAAAATCATCTGGACAAGTTATCAAATGTACTATGACAATAATACCAAATTAAAAGTGTTATGGGCCTACAGGCAAAATAGTAAGGACATATGGATCCTTACATACCACCACCTTTAAAACATGGTTATATAAAAAAATAAGTCTATGTAAGTTTAATTAACAGTAAAAACAAAGAAATAACTTTATTGATTAAGATGCATGTGAAAAAATCCTCAAATTTAAAATCTCAGCTTAATTATATTCCAATTTCATATTACAATTTAATCATGAAGAAGCTTCTGTTCAAATTCTATGGAATTGTAATGTATGATCTTATGAAATGATTCCAGAATATTTAAAAAAAAAAAAAAAAAAAAAGAAGAAAGACATGTCTGTAGGATATGGATTCTCCACTTCCAATTAAAGTAATTTTTTTTTGACAAATCAAGAGGCATAACTCCAGTACGGAAAAAGTCGTAAAGTCTCAAATCAAACTTGACCTTGTTTTATGGTCACTGACCTTGTGTATAAATTTCAAATGATTTGCTTAAGAGGAACTTAAATTATTGGGAGGAAACCAACTGTGGGACAGACAGACGCACTGACATGGGTAGAACCTAATTTGGACAAGGGAAATTAAAGTTAGAACATGAAAATCTAAGCAGGACGGATGGAATGACAGACCATGGCAACATGTAATGTCTTGCTTGCTTTTTGGCAGGGTACAAAAACAAAGACGATAAAATAAGAAAACTTGTATATGAATATCAGCTAATTGATGGTTTGGCAGAGAACAGAACATAGAACAGTTCACAGAGCACAAACATTCTGTTCAATATTATCTAAATGTAAGCCTAACTTGACCTCTGAGATTGCTTTAAAAGTATGAGATCCCTACTGTTTTTTTTGTTTTTCACTAATCTTAAACAACTGATAAAGTTAAAGGCATGAAATGATCAACGTACATGCACACACACACACACATAAGTTCATGCATTCTGATATATTTTAGTCAAAAATTGAAATAATTAGTAAAATAAACCAAAATTTATCTTATCACAATCAATTTAGAATATGAACATTTTCTATAATAATACAACTAACTTACCCTCTTTTTTTTTTTAGGAAAGAATAAAATAAATATTTTGGACTATAAATAATAAACAAGAGGTTCACAAACAGTTTTACATTGTAGTTAAAGTCACATTCAATTGATAAGAAACAAATGTAATACCACATTTTGCATGAAAATATTTAAAGTGTTGCCAATACTGCCTTCTTTTTTTTATGGTAGAAAGAAATTTGCAGTGCATTTGAATCTTATAAATATATACCTAGTAAATATATAAAACTAATTTGGTTTTTTGTTGGGTTTTTTTTTGTGGAGATGTGGTATATTTATTTATTTTCTTTCTTGGTAATAAATATAGATTTAAACTGTTTCCATTTTTTCATTTAGATATGTATACAATGTACTGTACAACACTTATATATCGTGGGTGTGAAATATTCAAGTGTGCACTCAAGCCAGTGACATGATTATCATAAGCAAGCAATAAAAATAAGACAGATCTATTCTATGTGATTTTGCCAGTTGGGTTTCAATATTAAATCCATGTTATTTGAAGCAATTTAGATAAAAATGTTCTAAAAATGAACCAAAACGAAACTTAAGAGGTACCCAAATCCCCTCTGTATTCAGTTTAATATACAATCTATAAAATGAAGGAAAAAAAACTTTGAGGCACTTTTCTTTTAGTAAACAATAACATATGTCTCCTTTTCATTTGGCCACTGAAACCCTATTAATGACTAAAGTATCTGACATTAATGCATATTCAAAATATGAAGGCACTAGACCTGAAGACAAAAAAAAGAATATGTGATTGATTTGTGAACAAAGGTCATGGTCAGTCACCTCATTTTTATAGAACTCTGTCATGTCATGTCTTAATACATACATAAAAATGAAAGATAAATCATAAAAAATCAATTATTTGACCTTGTGGTCAAAGGTTAAGGTCAAGGATTTTTTTTTATAGACATCAGTCTACTACATATTAGTACAAAATATAAATACAATTCATCAAAGAAGAAGATTTTTACAGCATTTGTTCACACAGCCATACATAAACTGCTTGTTCAGCAGTCTGGCTCATTTTGGGTGTTCTACCAACAAGTATGAAAAGGACAAGCCCATGAACATGATGTTCAATTATAATTATCAGTTGTGTGAATATCGAAAAAAAAGTTGTCAAACATTAACATTTTTGCAAATGATATTATTAATTTTGGATTTGTGACTCACTGACTGACACAAAGCCATAATGTAAAGATCGAATGAACGTTCATGTACAGTTTGGGTTGAGTAATTTCAAATTTAAAACATTGAATGTCATTCGCCCATAGGATTTCAAATAGTGTCCTACGCTAGAGAACATATTGGATTGATGAATAAAACAAACATTAATTTTGTAGAGGACCAAGGAACCAACTTTTCTAGCAAATGGTTTCATGGTTTCAGCAATGATTGTAGCTTTTTTTTTCCTTCAAAATAAATACTTACGATTTGGCATTAAGCCTTTTTTGACAACATCGTTAATGCCCTGTACAGCAGACACCACATCTGCCATGTGTGTCTTACCACTACTGGGTTTTTTAGGAGCTTTATGTCCTGTCATAGCACTTACAACTGCATGGCGAAATCTAAAAATAAAAACAAACGACAAATATATATCATGTTGATCATTATATGCTTGTAGATATATTAAAATGTACAAACAAATTTGTTAATTTCTGCTGTATTATTTACCAGTTAAATAGGTGTACATTTCACTTTAATTTCAATATTCAAGATCATTTTACAGTCCTAGATGTATCAACATATGAAAAGACTATTCTGAATTCAATATTTCTGAGATTAAAATCTTTTTTCAATTTGTGTAATTGCGGATAACCACAAGATTCTTTTAAACAATTTACTTGTTTCATATTAAAACAAAAGATTCATGGTATGAAGATGAATTTTATAGTTATCAAATATAAGTAAAAGTCTGGCAAATTAAATGATTAACTCTAAAAGGTTATGGTTATGGTGTTTAACACCACTTTTACCTCTAAAGGTATGATGATATGATCAATTATTGATTACTGTAAATACATAGAATTTTAGAACTACCAAATATAACTATGAAATTTATTATAAAATAATGTTATCTAAGCATTAATCATTTCAAAATAATTCCCATGACATAGTCATTGCTACCATTATTGATATAAATAGATTGTTCTTTGCAGTTGACTATGAAGGAAATATTTCATTTTTCTAGTTATTGTTGTGCTTGTTCAAAGGTTGAAGGGAATCCATCTTTCTGATGTTCTCTTTGCATTTTCCAATATAACAGTCAGATGAGTTCAAACACTGTGGAAATCTCAAGTATCTAACATGCAGTATGATACACTATGCATTAAAGAATAATGTTCAGATATTACCACTAAAGTTTTAGGTCAGTAGACAACTCTTCCACACCATGTGGCATAGCAAAAATATATATAGCACAACGCAATTCCATTATACATTTTTGTATCATTTTTTATATATACAGTTATTACCGTCTTTGGATATGTTTAATACACAGGTTTTTAGTTGCAAAAAAACAGTGTGTACTATGCAAATATGGTAATTAGAAAATACTGGAAAAAAACCTCTTAGATTTCTAACAACCTGTTAAATTTTAAGTCTATCTTGTAACATTATTAAAAGAATTTGTAATAAAACACTACAGCAGCAAAGTATGATACTGCCATAACAAGCTGACACCAAATCATTTACCCAAGCTTATTATTTGACATTGATCTCTTAGGAACAGCATTTAAGTTTTATCAACTGTACGAAAAATATCTTCCATTTGAATACTGTCTGCAAGTAGTTTGCTACTTTGTTCTATTAGAAACATTTCTATATATATACTATACCTTCTAGAATTATAGGCTAGAAATGTCTATCTTCAGCTATTAACTCCCTCTATATTTATCATTTCTAAATCTTATTTTTCTTTAAAGACATACATACTGTCTCTCTAACAAGATCTAAAACTTTATATGGATGCTTGAGTGCAGGCATTGACACAAACATGTGAAAAAGACAAAATGACAATTTTAATGTTCACCATTCACTGGCATCCCTGAACTATCAGTAAATACATACAATAAGTAGTGCAAACCCTTTTTAACAGTATATATTTTGGTTTATACTGTTTGAATACTTCTGACAATTATCCTTTCTCTTGATTTTTGCAAGAAATATATCAATGTCATGGTCTCTAGTCAATTTCCACCAATTAAATTATTCCAGGGATTTCTTTGTAATTAATACCTAAGTAGTTCTGAGATTTTCATTATTACATTTCTATGTCATAAGGCTGTTCAAAATACATTATGTATTACATTTTAGGGGAGGGGGTTCTAAAAATTAACACAAGGTAGGCTGTAGTTAATCAAATTCATAGACTACGAAATAGAATAGGGGAGGGGATTATAAAAATTAACACAAGATAAACTGTAATTGATTAAATTTAGACTACGAAAGAGGAAACAAATATAGTGTATAGATAAATGGAAATAATATTGATTTCGACTGTAAACAAGTGTATCATATTGAACTAATATTAGGTTCATCAAGTGATATTTTGATGGTGGGCGAGTCTTCCGACATACAGTTGTAAAAAAATAGATCCTATAATCCTTTTATTACAATGCCTTAGAGTAACACTGTCTGGGAATATACTGTATATACATATATATGTATTTTTTTAATATATATAAACCAGTAGTTAGAATGCTATTTTTAAAATACAAGTACCAAATATTCTGATCATGTATTTAATCCAAATATACTTTCTACCATAATATACAAGACATGCATATCATATAAAGATTTATCTAAGTATAAATAATAGTATAGGATTATGGTGTTTAATGCCACTTTCAAGTATATATATATATAATACATGTACCTAGAAAGGAACATTAAAGTATACTGCACATGTCACTTATTGTTCCTTTGTTTTGTGTTTTAAGTAAATCACCAACAATTACTGGTAACCTCATAAAGAAAACTTTTCATTCTAATATGAGTATGAAAACATAGATCCCTGAAAAAAAATATTGCCCAGAAAAATATATGTGAAAACTGGAGCTAAAGATGTTTTAGATGGGGATGGAGAAGAGAGTTGTAACCTTTCACACAAAGAAGATAAAAAAAAAAAACCAGTGATAGTGTGTGTGTTGTCAGTTATGACTCATTTTGTAAAACTAAGATGTAGTATGGCTGTATTATAATAATAATGCTCCTAGAATTGATGTTTCTCAAATTTAAAAACCAAACAAAACATAAAAATTAAGACTAAAGATCAATAAATTTGATGGCTTAAATTGTTTTTTTTTCTCTCAAAGAATGTTTTTTGTGGATTTTTTCAATCCCTGTGGGGTTGTATATGTATAAGACATATGACATGTTTTTAAATCTTTGTAGCTAGGCTAGCTATAATATTGAGCAAAGGAAACCAGATAGATTGACACCTTGTATTACATTTTATAATCCTTGACCCATATAAACTGGCCGAAACATTCCGACTTTGATCCAGCCGTTAAAAAAACCCACATTAACCTAAATCTCAATTTAAATAGTCAAGATTAAATATATAATTATCTAAATAAATTAGCCTAACCAGGGATCAGATCTCTAAGATATAATTATATAATTGTCCTAAGATAATTTCTACAGAAACAACAAATTTAAAGTGAAATTGTTTTGCTTCCATATTATCAAGACTGAATAAGTTTGGCACTGCTATATAATTGAACACTCAAAAGCATGTATACAATGTGAAGCAGTACAACCATCCATACAATTCACACACACATATATATATATATATATATAGATATATTTTTTTGCCATGCATTGAATATTTTACTTTAAAGCTTCATAAAAAAAAATCATCAATAAAAATATTTGTTACTTTCAACTTATTTCAAGTGAAATTTGTTTTTGCTTTAATTTTGGACTTCTGGGATTTTCTTTTATTTTCTCATTATAGGGCTACATTCCATTCTTTGTCTGATTTTGTCCCCAAAAAATAAAATTTCACTTTTCATTGTGTAAGGAAGGAAGTACTCTTACTAAAACACAAGAGAAGTAATTTTTTTCAATTAAATTAGCTGAAAGTATGTGGCTTTTGTCAAAAATCAGTTATGGTAACTGCACATAAGAACCACCAAGATGGAAAATCAATGGGCATTTTTATTCCTTCAAATCTGCACTAGGTAAATGTCCAAATTATTGTAAAAATTAATATCAAAATTACTTTTGAATATTTCAATCAATTTTGAAATAAAGGAAATAAATTAAATATGGACGATCCAAAGATTGAAACATCATAGAAATTATATACCATTACCAGCTTATTACAGTATTTTATTATTTTACTTTTCAATTTTAATTTAATATCATATAACTAAATTTAAAATATATAAATATATAGGCCTTTTTTTTATTATTATCTTCTGAAATTAAATTAAATTTAATAATTTTATCATAAATGTTGTTAAAACTTGTTTAGACTTATTTTTGTTATCTCTTTTTAACAGGTGTGCCCTAAGTATTCTATAATTACCATTTAAGATATTCTATTTAACGGAGATCAACAGCTTTTTCTTTGCTCAATATTAAAAAATCACCATAATATTACATTAAATTAAAAATAAAAATGCATTATTATTATAGAATATTTTTAAAAGTGATAATGATAAACTACACACAAATCAATTTTATATATAATTTATTCACCTGAATCTGAGTTGGTCCAAACATAAAGTGAGCATAAAAAGAAATTGAAAAATCAATAATTAATTACTACCATTTCTTTATCAATAAATAAAGCATGTAAACTTCCATGCTGACTATCATAAACTGTATATTATATATTTTTTCTTACTAAAATCATAATAAATAATGCTGTGAGCAGCTCATACAAACCTGATAATTTATACCTCTTTTCATAAAAATCAAATAAATATTTACTGTACTTTCAAACATGGGTTCAAATGAAAAATAGGTGAATGGATCAAACAAAACGTTTTTGAAATTTCTCTACAGTCTTTAAAATTGTCTTTTTTTTTGTCATTAAAATTGATGCCAATTCATCAGATTACATTGTATAAATGCAAGGCAAAAAAATCTTAATCCAAAAATAAAAGGTCTAGACTTTTCAATGCTTTTTAACCCTGTGAACTTTTTTTTCAATGCATTAACAATTTTTAAGTTCATCTTGAACTTTAACTTCTGAAGACTGATCAATTTCAAAAGTCTCTTAAGTGCAGAATAATCCCCTCCCCATCTAAATAATCTCAAGATTGGAAGAGGTTATATTAAAGGGGATAGGGAAACTAATATATTTCTAAAGATGGCATACTGACCAATCACACTAGAAACAAAACTAACTTTAAAAGCAATAATAAGGAAATCAAATAAAAAAAAACCAATGCATTATCTTACTTTGCCCTTGTATTAAGTGTTCTGAAATTAACAACATACAAAGAATAAATGGTACAACTGCAGAATACTGTAAATGAAATCGGGTAGACCACTATTCTAATTGGGTGGCAGGTTTTTTTGTTATTTGTTTTTGGGCTTTTTTTTGGGGGGGGGGGGGGGTATAATAAATTTATCATTATCATATGGAATTCAAAAGGTGAACTGGAAGTTCCAATTGTCATTCAATAATGACCATATTTTGCTATAGTGGTAAAGACAATAATTTTGGCTGCAACATGTTTATAATCCTTTTTTACATACTGTACTGATGTTCTTATTCTATGTCATTTTTAAATTGGTGTTTTCAAATACATGTATATGTTTGATTTGGTTTGGTTTATGGTGTTTAGCGCCACTTTCAACAATATTTCAGCTATATCGTGGTGGTCAGTTTTATTGGTGGAGGAAAACGGAGAGTCCGGAGTAAACAACCGACCTGTCGCAAGTCACTTACAAACTTTATCACATAATGTTGTATCGAGTACACCTCGCCACGAACAGGGTTTGAACTCACAACATTAGTGTCAAATATATGTAATGCATGTGAGGCATTTTGTTTTTATCTGAATTACCTATGAGTGAGTGACTGAGTGATTGTTGTTTAAAACCAATAAAGATATTTTTGAAAAGTTGCTTTTTGATGACTGTACTTAGACCAACATGCTGAAGTGGATTTTTATACTGACTTAGTAGCTTACTGAACAATCCACAATATGTTACTCTTGACACATTATCCTGATTCTGAGCCAATTAGCCTCTTCTTAATGCTGAGAGCTTAATGTAGAAGCAGGTAAAACATATTTTATAGTCTTTCAGGTTCAACCTGACTGTGAAGGGAACCAACAATCTTTCACACTTGTGGTAAGCAAGCATGACATGACTGTATATGAAAATAGCAACACCTGTTATTGAATATCAAACACATCAGAAAAAAATCTAATAAAATTGACTGCCATGAATTTGTGAACATGATATTAAATATTTAAAATACAAAAATTCTGTACATAGATTAAGAACTAAAAACTAGTCTAAGACTCCATATGTCCAATGGCCAAACAACAACAAAAAATGCACAGACTGGCTTTAACTCAAAATACCATCATACTATTACAGCCACAAGGAACATTGCGAGTTCAAATCCCGCTCAGGCGAAGCATATTCGATACAACATATGATAAAGTTCGTCAGTGACCTGCGGTAGGTCAGTGGTTTTCTCTGGTTTCCCCCACCAATAAAACTGACCGCAACGATATAACTGAAATATTGTTGAAAGTGGTGTTAAACACCATAACCTTAACCTGCACTCAAGAACATTATTAACCATCTTGGTGAGAGACCAGATATAATAAGTCATAAATTGTGTACTGCATAAAACATCAGCTACCTGTAAGTTTTTTGTCTGACTGATAGTGATATTTCATAAATTATATATACTAATGTAATTGTCATATTGATTTATCTATACCTTAATCAAATGATCAGCCAAATCAATTAACAGTGTAGATGACACTGGCAACAAACAGATCAACATTGTGTCTGTTGTTGTGGAAATTGTTTAATCTAGACAAAATACCTGTGATGATGTTTTGATTAAAGGAAATTACAAACAATTTGATAGGAGAAAATAGATACAAAACTTGACAGTTGCATGTATTCAATTAAGATTAACATGACAAACTAATCAAAAATGTATATAAGATTATATGATCAATAACTATACAGTAAAGGTTATCTTAACTGACCACCTGAATGGTGTAATGGTTAGCGTGCTTGTCTCAAATGGAATGGATCGAGGGTTCAATTCTCGGTCAGGTTAAACCAAAGGGAAGTTGGGAAAATGTGACATTTCAACATGTGGACTGTCACTTCAGAGAGCTACTAGCACTATAAAAATATAGCTATGAATGCATGTTGGTCTATTCCACATTAAAAATAACTTGTCATGATATAGCTGAACAAATGCTTACTAGGGGTTAAGAAACAATCACTCGGAACTACAATTGGGACTACCATTTAAAAACAATAAAAATAAATTTATGATTTCAGCAAGATTCCATTATATTCAGGTTCTAATGACTAATTTGTTCTCAATTTTACTGGCAAATTAACTATAAGCCATTAATTACTAAACCAAGCATATATATTAATCCAACAATCATTACAATTGCTGCACAATAAAGGTTTACAAATAATGTTTTGCTTTTTTCTGTCTAGTATACCAATACCAGATTCATGTAGACAGAGCTGAAAGAAATGCCAACATTACAGCTCGGATGTGACAAAGGACACCATTGAAAACAATTGGAATGACCCTTGCTTCAGCAAAATTTGGCTTGTTGTTTTGGACACAATTATACGTACACTGACTATAAAACAAAAATGTATTTGCATTCAATGCCAAACAGGACAGAAAACCTCAACAAAGGCTAACTTTCCTACTTATTTCTAAAGCTCACACAAATAAATTTTATATGTCCTGACAATGCTAAAATAATTCAAGAACAGATTTTGGTTTCAACACTATTTTGATACTGTGATTGACACAAAAAATAGAACTTTTGTAGATAACTATAAAATAAACATTTCAGCCAAGTTTTCTTTCAAATTATTTATTGGCTTGGTTTGGTTTGTTTTTTGTGTTTAATGCCACTTTCAACAATATTTCAGTTTTATCGTGGCAGTCAGTTTTGTTGGTGGACGAAACTGGAGTACCCGGAGAAAACCAAGGATCTGCTGCAAGTCACTGACAAACTTTATCATATGATGTTGTATTAAGTACACCTCGCTTGAGCGGGGTTTGAACTCACAACATTAGTGGTGATAGGCACTGATTGCATAGGTAGTTATAATATCAACTACCATACGATCACAACCATGATGGCCCCCTTGTTTATTGGCAATAGATTAGAATAAAATAAAACGCACGAGCACTGTACAGGGTCAAGACAGAATGTTCCATCATTTAACAATTCCATTAATCATGTGGATTCGAGATGAATATTTTGAAATTTTTCTGACATTGAATTTCCAATCAATATTAAAATCACAAAAGTTTTGAAGAAAAAGGCTGAAATAATAATAAAATGATAACAATAACAGATTAAAAATGGCAATAATAAAAGTTGGCATGGTCTATTGGGCCAGGTTACCGAAGGGAAAAAGGGAAAAAAAGGGGGATTCAACAGAAAGAAAAAAATCAATCAATCAATCTACATGGAAGTTGGAACCCTTAAGAGATTACAAAAGTAAATTAAAACTACCATATTTTTATCATTAAAACTTACCAAAGATCAAAGTGGTATGGCATAAGAAATAAAAAAAAAAAAAAAATATAATATTTCAAATACAAACCATCGATCAGATCAAACATGTTCAATAAAATATAATATTACAATAGACTATAAGTTACAATGTTTCTATCAAATGATAATGTTATAATATCATTAAGTAATAAGAGGCTCACCTCATCCTATATCGCTCAACAGATTCAATATATCGCTCAACAGATTCAAATAAATTAATAAGATAAACAAATTTTTAATGGTCCATCAATAACTAAAATAATACACAAAAAAAACCCTTTCTTTCTGAATGGGATTTTCCTATGAATGCTTTAAAAAAAGCACATTAAAACAGATTATATCAGTACACCCATATATATAGAAATACCCTATTTGGCTCCCTTGAACATTTTTTTCCTGTGGTGAATTTTAGAACAGAAAAAAAACACAAAAACTTTGTAGAAGACCATCCAATACAAATTTCTACCAAGTTTGGTTATAACTAGCCAAATTGTTTTTAGAGAAAAAGATTAAAATTCAAAAGTTTACAGACTACCATGGTGATGCCGCCATCAACGATGATAAATGCCAATAGCTGCTTATATGATAGCTGGGGTCGGGTGAGCTAAAAAAAAATAATGTCAAAAGCCTAGCAGCAGATTGATACAATCACATACATTTTTGGCACCTTTACATCTGTTGTTTGGAAACAGGTAGGGCTAAAAGCAGTCTGAACTTTTATTATGTTTTAAGGATTATTGTCAAATTAGTTGATTATTTTGAGGAAAAGAAACGTTGCGTCTTGGCATGGATAAGATGACAAAGTCACACCCATATCGTAATACAATCGCAAAAATTTTGAGGTTATATAACAAATTGTCAGAATTTACTTGTCTCCAATAAAAAGATAGTAAAATTGACCAATATGAAAATTCAATATAAAAAAACAGAAAAGGAAAGAAAATATTGATGGAAAGGTAAATTATAATTGGTAGGGAGATTATACTACATATTTAAAGGTGTGCATTAAATATATTTTTGTGAATCTTACCAATTTGTTGTGAAGTGTTTATAATTATTACAGAGAATTTACAAATAAAGTTGTCTGAGTGTCTGAATCATTGTCATTTTAAAGATCTAACTCAACAAAACTATTATTTACCGGTAGTTTAATTCCTAATTTCTCTCAAAACAACCCCTGTTTAAATGGATCTAATCCCCCATTCAACTAGGGCCCACCCTCCAAAAAAGGAAAGTATTGAAATTTCTTCTATTGCTCACTTGCTTAACTCTCGTTGAAATAGTTCCAAAGATATTTTTCCTCAAAAAGCTGACAAGAAACATTAGTCTTTGCAACTACATCAACATCTATATGAAATTTAGATTTTGACTCCAGACATTTCCACCTCATACAGACTAATATGAATATAGTTCCTGACATTAAACTTAAGCCAATAGGAAGAAAAGTAAAAGCTAATTTTTGTATAGGAATTAAAAAAATAGATATGTGATTTTTTGTTAACAGAATTAATCTATGGTAATAAATAACATCAGCACTCACACAACTGTCCATTTTTCTGGGTAATAATATACATATATATTGGAAGTGATTAAAATTTACCTTCCATGAGTAAATCTAATTTCAAATTACCAACCATTACATAGATAAATTAGTATTACTCTATTTCAAATTGAAAAAAAAAAATCATAATTCATAACATTACATATTTTGTTGAAAAATCATTTACATACCACACAATAAATATAAACCAGGAGCTCCATGGAATCTGTAATCGATCCCCTTATCAACTGTGGTTCATTGGATTCAAAGGAAATGGGTTATTTGCAAATTCTTTTAAATCTATTTTTTAAAGGATTGACCATCCAAAAAAATGCTTTAGCCCAAAATGCACTATGTTTTCTAGAGATTTGCTTTCCACATACTAAGCCAATAAGAAACAATTATGTTGTGTGGCAGCTATATAATATATTGGATGCTTAATAGGTACACATTGAGGAATATTCATCAGATCATATTTGATATATGAAGATTTCATTAAAATAAGCCTGATATCTGAATTGTTTGCTAATATATATTATCCTTGTAGTGGTCATATTAAATGTTGGATACTAAAAAAACATATTTTTTAAATGCAACGAGAGGTAATTCCTACAAAGTAGACAAAGTGTCTGAGGAAAAGATTGAAATATGAAAAAGTTAACAGATTAGGGATGTATAACAAATACCAAGGGATGGCATAAGATATCATGGACATAGGCTACATGACCTATCAACTTGACATTGATAGCTGGTGACATTCCAGTGGTGGTTTGGGTTATGGTGTTTAACGCCACTTTCAACAATATTTCAGTTATATCGTGGTGGTCAGTTTTATTGTTGGAGGAAACCAGAGTACTCGGAGAAAACAACCAACCTGTCACAAGTCACTGACAAACTTTAACACATAATGTATCGAGTACACCTCTCCATGAACAGGGTTGGAACTCACAACTTTAGTGGTGATAGGCACTGATTGCAGACACTAGTGGTAGTATGTATTGGTACATAGTTATTGTATAGGATAATGTTTCTGTTTTGCTTGTAGATGCATGTTTTTTTTATACTGCTTATTTCTATTCATATCTGCAATAGATCAACTTGATTGGACTTTAATACCAGACGAATAACAAATTTTATCATGTAAGAATTTCAAGGTAAATATCTAAAGACAACTAAGTAGACAGCACCATGTTTCTACTTGACACAACATTAGTATTGCATTAGGCTGCTTGTCAATTATTTTCTAATTGAGTTATTGAACATCATTCCCAGTGTGGGTTAAAACAAGCAGGTGAGCCATAAATTACTTAATATTAGTAACATGAGGAGCAGAAAAGAAAACTCTTTTTTAAATTACTTCTAAAAAAAACTGTATGAGCATTTCCATTAAAAAAAAAAGAAAGTTAGGGGTTATGGTGTTTAATGTCACTTTATACACCATAACCAAAACCCTATTTTTTTTTATATATACAGTTAATTAGTGTATAATGTAATGTGATAAGTATGACACTATTGTGAATTATAGTCAATCTTAAAGAAAAGACGGAAAAAAAAAAAAAAAAAAAATTTAAACAAACCTTGCTCTTGCAAAAACTTTAGTTTCTGGATGTCTGTGTGTACCATGTCTGTCATCAATACTTTCAGTGTCAGTCATATCACTATAATTAAAATTAAGCATTGAGTGAGTGAGTGATTGTTGTTTAATGCCAACTCAGCAATTTTTCAGCTATCTCATGGCGAAATAAGCACATCAGCCATGACTTAACATATCTGTAGTATTAAGAGAGAAAGCCAACCCTTCTATCAGACATATACTTCATAAAAGTTGACAGGTCATTCATTGCAAAGGCAAAACAATACCTGTGTTTCTGATAGTCATACCTACCCTAATTTTTAATGCCTAGCCTAAAGTGTTGTTTGTCATTTTGGACAAAGACTGTTAAAAATCAAATCATTGTACTGTATAACCTAGGTAAAAATTAAATGAAAGTAAAACTTTGCATACCTGCTTAGATACCCTATTTTTTGTCAAGAATTATTCTGAATATTAGCAGAAGCACATGAATATTTTTGGGGACCTAAAACATAACATTTTCACATCAACTTTACAATAAATGCTAAAATAATAGAAATGTCTATGTAAACAAAAGTTGATTGTGGCGTGCAGCATGTTTGTTGCTCAATCTTTAGTTTTCTGTCTAGTATTTTGTTGATCGTTGTTTGTCCTTTTGTTCTATTTCTGTCAGCCATTGTGTTGTCTGTCCTACTTCAATTTACAGCTTCTGATTACCTAACCCTTTGGTATCTTCAAACTTTTTTCTTAATCAAATATAAAATATATTTAGGAGATAACTGATCTCCATTCTAATGTAATCATGTGCATTGCCACATTATTGACAAGATGACGTAAGCGGTAATCGGCTAAAATTTCTCATGATATTTCAACCGTGTAATTGATACCGTGAAAATTACAGCATTGTCCAATCACAAACCAGGAATATTAAACAACTATGTACATTAGAATTAATCAAAACATAACATTCTAACCGTATGAAAATAATATACCTTAATATTTAAAGTACAAAGATGGAATATGATAAACACAAATTAATATCAATCTTTTGTTCAAAGTTTGACAACAAATATCTTCTAAATAATGCAGCAGATTAAAAAAAATTAGATCAAATAATTAAAAAAGACTATACAGGTAATTAAATATGTGCATAAATAATTAATTAATTAAAGCAATCAACTATAAAAAAAATAACCTTGAAATGCTATCATATTTACATTTTTACAAATACTATAGTATGTTACATAATATGATTAATTTAAAAAAAAAAGGTACTCATTCATATTTCTGGAACAATTCTATGTACCGGTAATGCTAAACTTGATTGTGTAGAGTCTTATCTTCTGTTCAATAAAAGTATAGGCTGTGATAGAACATCTTTATCTCATGTTATATGGCATGTAAAATTATATAAAATAATAACATTACACAGAGTGTGATATTGATAACAATAACTTAGAAACTACATAAATATTAGAAATTAACACGACCTGCAATCAAGAATTGCTTGAACTATTTGCACTGCATACAAATAAATTGGAAAATGCTGCTAGATTAAATCGAAATAATAGAGGAATTAGATAAAATATCTATATACCACCATTTATACACCAAGAAACTATAACCTATGACCTAGTATAATTAATCCATGAAGAAACCCCGGAATAAAGAATATCAAGCTGATTAAAATCACATCTTTCACTTGTTCCCTTTTACTGATGTGTCGTGATGTGGGAGATTTGAAGAAATCCCTTTATAGGTCACATGTGTATCCACTCATCACATTGGATATGCAATGGTAACCCACACTTAACTCATTTTGAATGAAGAACAGAACTGTTTCAAACAACCCAAGAGGGATCAAAGATTAAAATATGAAATTAAAGACAAATGCAATATGATGACAAAAACAGATATAAAAATATATTAAATTTTGTACTAGAAAATTGACTAATATTAACCTTCATGTCCATTGCAAGAATTTCAGTAAAGCAATATATTTAAGCAAGATGTCACTAATAAATAAAATACACAAAAAATGTGCCTTTTCAAATAAACAAAATTCTATGCATTGAAGATGAAAAAAAACCCACAGACAATTTTATAGAGTATGTTATCACTCAACTGGGTTCTGATGATCTGAACACTGTTAGAATACATGTATATGTTTCTCTGGACGATATTCATCTTGGATTTGCATTATTGTCTTGAACTTTCTTGGTTTTGGTTTTGTGGCTATTGAATACGTCTTAAATTTAAGTGTCAAACATAGCAGGCTGTATTGTACAATTGATAGTTAAATTCCAGCTTAATTTGGTCATATTAGTTTCAGGAGTTACATGTTCTAAAAATCAATGTTGCTTCTCAAAAGTTTTACAACAAACATTTTGTCATCTTTATCAAATTTGACATGCTTGTCTTAAATATTTAAAATCAATGTTCTCATTGGTCAGTCTTTACATATCAGTACAAAAATAGTAATTAAACATTTGATTCTTGATCAAAACTTGAGAATAGCAACTATGCTATATTGCCACAAATTTCAATTGGCCGATTCCACTTTTTCAATTTTAACCAAATCAGAGAAAAAAAAGTTTTCAGAGTAGCATCAAAGTTTGAGCTTAGCCTTGTGCTTCTGGTTATGACACATTGGACGGATAACGACAGATGCCAAGTAACGACAAATTCCTAGCATGGCCTCCTATACCATCTAAGCTGTAAAGTGCTGAAAGCTTTATAGCAATATTTAATGTATGAGGTGTACTGTGTCTACTTCAAACTTGACTTTAAAGAGCTAACAAAGCTACCATCTGCTCCCAAAAACAAACTCAGACTACTTATACCTCTTTCTATCAATGAAGAACTCGCTTGTTACAAGTTTTGTATGAGATATATCAACTGTTTTACTTTCATTTTCTACATGGTGGTTCAATGGCCTGTATGAGTTATAAATAAACATCTTCATATTCTATATTTTTTTAACATGCAATTAAAAATCTCTGTTAATTGTATCGGCTGAATATTTGCAGTTGTCAATTGCTAATTTATTGTTGCAAATTTGGTCTTATTGAAAACGATATAACAGTCAAGAAAATGGATATTTTTCTAGAAAAATCATACAATCCTTCAACTGACATCGGCAAGTATTCATAACAATACATTTGTCCTTATTTTGATGCAACAATTGATAAAAAAAACCTCCCTAACTGTAATCTAGAATTACTGGAGACATGAACTACAGTTGTTATACAAGTCGTGACATGCAAACTGTGTAATATCTCATGCTTTGTATTTATATAATAATGTGGTCTTGTCCAGGTAATATGCCAAAATATTACCCAGGTCTGAGAGACATATTACCTGACCGAAAATATTACCCAGGTCTGAGAGACATATTACCTGACCGAAGGTAATATGTCTCTCAGACCTGGGAAATATTTTGGCATATTACCTGGACAAGACCACATTAATATCATTATTATACTGAGTGTCTAATTGTCCAGGTAATATGCCAAAATATTACAGTACCAAATATCACTACAGAAACTTACACGAAGTATAATAATAACTTATACCAAATGTTAACTATGGAAAAACTATTATAAATTATAGGTAGGTAAATATGGAAATAATGTCAAAATGGTGTGCCTATGTTTATCATGCAATCTTATCAAAATTAGATCTTTGCACTTCCTCCCTATTTTCTATCAGTTATTTTACTAGTCGCTTCGTGGGAGATCTAAAAACGCTCCATTAGGGGTCGTGTCAGAGGTCAACATGACTGCATTATAAAGTGACCAATCAACAAGTCTTCTACAAAATCCAGCAGACAAGACAAGCAAATGAGTTTTGGAAGGCAACCAAATGTATTCATGCTGACCTCTGACATAACCCCTAAAGGAGCGCTATTAGTTCTCCCACGCAGTGACTAGTAAACAACCGATAGAAAATAAGAAGCATGTGAAGAGAATTTTAATTAGATTGGTTTATCCTGTTACATAAAATATTCACATATTTGTACTTCAACAGACATGCACCATTCTCATAACCATAGTATTAGTAACACAAGAGAGTGGGGGTGTTATAAGAGTAAAGAGAACATGACATTTATTTGTATTTATCATCTCAGAGCTGTCCTATAGGTTATTGTATAATGGTCGCTATAACTTTAGATATATTTTCATGACAAAGGTTTCAAATGATATTTTGTAGGTTATTACAGATAAATAATAAATATTAAATACTTATCTTGGCATGTATCCTTATATTTTGTGCTTTATTTTATAATATTTGACAAGCATCCAACTAAAGGTACTGTAGATATTCTATGCACAGTGATGACCGATAAGATAATATGATACATCTATATATATCATAGATCACACACAGAACAATATATTAAATTTCATGTCAAGGAATAAATTTGTATTTTTTGCTGTTCCAATATTAGATATTGTCAAATTTCAACAATTTGATGAAAATAAAGTTTTGTTGAGCAAGTGAACTTTATTGAAAATCCAGATAACCAAACCTTTGTTCCAAGGATATTGACATTATCTATTGCTTTTCAAACATTATAAGGGGATGTTATGGTAGTTGGATTAACAATGACCTATGCAATCAGTGCCTATCACCACTAACGTTGTGAGTTCGAACCCCACTCAGGCGAGGTGTACTCTATACAATGTTATGTGATAATGTTTGTCAGTGACTTGCGACAGGTCGGTGGTTTTCTCCATGTACTCCAATTTCCTCCACCAATAAAACTCATCGCCACGATATAACTGAAATATTGTTGAAAGTGACGTTCAACATCATAAACCTAAACCTCAACAATTTGAAGAATATAAAGCTTTGTTGAGTTTTGTTGAGTTTTAGTGAACATCAAGTAAAGCTACCTTAATTTCACTTATATTGACAATATCTAATAAATTAATTTTAGAGTCACATGTCATTTTATACGTGTTTTGATTGGTTTAAAAAGTTGAGGTTATTAGTATATGTACTGAATCTGAAAATAGACATCATTCTCAAGGCATCGCGTGCCGTTGTCATCACATGATTTTATTTAAATGAGGCATCTTTGGGGTTATTTAAATTTATTTCCGATTATTTGCCTTATTTTGAAAAAAAAAAATATTTTTCAGTATCATAACAAAAAAAGTTTGAATTAATTTATAAGGGTTGATCGATATTATTTGTTCGCTTCATTCGAAATAATCTCAATCAGGTTGTACACACCCTTGCGTAACTACTCGGGTTACACGGTGTGTACAACCTGATTGAGGTTATTTCTTCATGAACTGAACCAAAATTGCGATCAATCCTTAATTGTTTTTCAAACCTTATATTTTTAAGTTTTAAGACATAAATTGTATGAGGACAGTTAAGTCTGATAACAAGTTGAAAGTGAAGACAAAAGAAGTGACAAGTTGATGTACCAACCACTAGGAGTCAGTAGAAAACAGAACTGAGATATCTGTTACAGCCATAAAGATTAGTGATGGGTTTGTAAAATAATAAAAATGCATTTCTGTACATTACCTTCAATTTTTGATAACTTCTTGCACACAAAATTTGATATCTACGTTTTTATTATAAAGACTATGGTAATTTGATCACAAGTCATTTTTGACATTACATTGATAAAAGTGATTTTTGATATTGAATTCAGCTTTTTACAGTAGAATCTTCCTAAAGCCCATGAAATATTAACAAATTTAGAAATTGTATATTTAAAGAATTCATTAAAAGTAATCTCTACATCAAAGTTTGTATTTCAAAGAAAGAAAGGCAATGAGGAAAGTAGGATTAAGTCAGATATTTTCTGCCAAAATGGTGAACAAAGTAGAGAAGGTAGTTAGTTCTGTTATAGAGAAAAAATGAGGGTAGTAGACAAATATATTAATGGTCATACATCTGCTGCTAAAAACAAGGTCATTGGGAGATTACATTAAATAATATATATCTGTTGGTCAGCAGAGCTCGAGACACCTTGACAATTACAGGCTAAGTTTATCCAAAGCATTTATGGCTTTTGTGTACTTCATTTTCATCTTCAGAATTGATCCCAAGGTTTGCCATATTTGGTATGTGCTTTATGAAGAATCCTTCAATGAATGTCAGGTATTTCTTTATTACAGGCAAAATAAGCCACACTACTACTGAACAATTTCATTGAAGGTAAACAAAACATTTATCTAACATACAATACAAGTTATTTCCTTCAATTTATTCTGCTGTGAAATTTAGAGGGAACAAAACCATTTAGAGACAAATTTCAGTAAGGCCAAATAAACAAATATGTGTGGTTCCGGTTACCCGACCGTCCCTAAACTTTTTTTTTTACAATTCCCAAATTTCTGGAACATTTCCGTCACCGGCTCCGATATTAGTTTTAGTTTCAACAATGGCGGCCTCATTGAAAGAGGCCGGGCCAACGTGCAGTGTTTTGTCGCTTACATTTAATAAGTGCGATCACTTAAAAGAAACCAAAAGTATCATCGTCCCAGTCATCAATTCTAGAACATTTAATGACATTTTTGATGGACCATCAGTGTAAAGTAATGAGTCAATCCCATGTGGTAACTCCGGCGCTGACAGTAGATAAGGATCACCTTCCTTATTTTGAAAAAGTCAAATAGATTTAAAAATTTGAAAATGATTAAAAACAGTATTCTGGTTGAAATGACATTTCCTACCTTCATGTTCAAAAACAGATGATTTTGAACAAATACACCGATCATTTTTTCCATTCTACTTTCTGTCTTAATCATTTTGTTAATTTGAAAAATTTATTAGTCAAAACTAGGGCGATCCCCATCAATCTTGATTAGTATATAATATCACACCATATATAAATGCATCATGCAAAGAAGTGAAAGGTAGTAAAAGAAAATCATTTGTTCCCATTTGAAATTTATAAAAAAAAAAATAATTAAAAAAAATCCCTACCTACCTACCCTTTTTTTTCGGGACGTAACCTGAACCACATATATTTTTTTATTTGGCCTAATAACCATTACATATATTGGTGGCAGTCAGAAAATAGTAAATTTCAGTAATAAACATTACATATATTGGTGGCAGTCAGAAAATAGAAATTTCAGTATAAATAACCATTACATATATTGGTGGCAGTCAGAAAATAATAAATTTCAGTAATATAAACCAGAGGCTCTCAAGAGCCTGTATCGTTCACCTGGTAATAAAAAAAACCAATTGGTCCTATGTAAAAACTATGTCCTGCGTCATCTTGGAATTACGATCAACATAAAAAACACAAAGTTTGTAAAGGACCTTCAAATGATTGATGCACAGTTTAGGTTCAATCAGTGCAATAGCTTCAGAGAAGAATATATTTCTGTATTTTCCCCATATGGTTCTGTGTTAATACTATGACCTGTGGTGGCAGCCATCTTGGATTTCCGATCGGCATAAAAAACAGGACCTTCCAATGATCATTCCTGGGCAGTTTGGTTTCAACTGTCCTAGTGGTTTCAGAGAAGAAGCATTTTGAAACATTTTTCCCATAGGGTCCAATGTTAAACTAAGTCCTGCCGTAGCCGCCATTTTGAATTTCATATCAAAATAAAAAACGTATATTTTGTAGAGGACCATTCAATGAACATTCATGTACAGTTTGGCTTTAATCATATTTGTAGTTTCTGAGAAGAAGGCATTTGAACATTTTCCCATAGGGTCCAATGTTAATCTATGTCCTGCGGTGGTGGCCATCTTGGATTTCCGACCGGCATAAAAAACAGAAAATTTGTAGAGGACCTTCCAATGATCATTCCTGGGCAGTTTGGTTTCAACTGTCCAAGTGGTTTCAGAGAAGAAGCATTTTGAAACATTTTTCCCATAGGGTCCAATGTTAAACTAAGTCCTGCCGTAGCCGCCATTTTGAATTTCATATCGGAACAAAAAACGTAAAGTTTGTAGAGGACCATCCAATGAACATTCTTGTACAGTTTGGCTTTAATCATATTTGTAGTTTCTGAGAAGAAGGCATTTGAACATTTTCCCATAGGGTCCAATGTTAATCTATGTCCTGCGGTGGTGGCCATCTTGGATTTTCGATCGGCATAAAAAACACACACCTTGTAGAGGACCTTCCAATGATCATTCCTGGGCAGTTTGGTTTCCATTATCCAAGTGGTTTCAGAGAAGAAGCGTTTTGAAACATTTTTCCCATAGGGTCCAATGTTAAACTAAGTCCTGCCATAGCCGCCATTTTGAATTTTATATCGGAACAAAAAACGCAAAGTTTGTAGAGGACCATCCAATGAACATTCATGTACAGTTTGGCTTTAATCATATTTGTAGTTTCTGAGAAGAAGGCATTTGAACATTTTCCCATAGGGTCCAATGTTAATCTATGTCCTGCGGTGGTGGCCATCTTGGATTTCCGACCGGCATAAAAAACAGAAACTTTGTAGAGGACCTTCCAATGATCATTCCTGGGCAGTTTGGTTTCAACTGTCCAAGTGGTTTCAGAGAAGAAGCATTTTGAAACATTTTTCCCATAGGGTCCAATGTTAAACTAAGTCCTGCCGTAGCCGCCATTTTGAATTTCATATCGGAACAAAAAACGTATTGTTTGTAGAGAATCATCCAATGAACATTCATGTACAGTTTGGCTTTAATCATATTTGTAGTTTCTGAGAAGAAGGCATTTGAACATTTTCCCATAGGGTCCAATGTTAATCTATGTCCTGCAGTGGCGGCCATCTTGAATTTCCGATCGGCATAAAAAAACAGAAACTTTGTAGAGGACCTTCCAATGATCATTCCTGGGCAGTTTGGTTTCAATTATCCAAGTGGTTTCAGAGAAGAAGCGTTTTGAAACATTTTCCCCATAGGGTCCAATGTTAAACTAAGTCCTGCCGTAGCCGCCATTTTGAATTTCATACCAGAACAAAAAACGTAAAGTTTGTAGAGGACCATCTAATGAACATTCATGTACAGTTTGGCTTTAATCATATTTGTAGTTTCTGAGTAGAAGGCATTTGAATATTTTCCCATAGGGTCCAATGTTAATCTATGTCCTGCGGTGGCGGCCATCTTGGATTTCCGACCGGCATAAAAAACAGAAAATTTGTAGAGGACCTTCCAATGATCATTCCTGGGCAGTTTAGTTTCAACTGTCCAAGTGGTTTCAGAGAAGAAGCATTTTGAAACATTTTTCCCATAGGGTCCAATGTTAAACTAAGTCCTGCCATAGCCGCCATTTTGAATTTCATACCAGAACAAAAAACGTAAAGTTTGTAGAGGACCATCTAATGAACATTCATGTACAGTTTGGCTTTAATCATATTTGTAGTTTCTGAGTAGAAGGCATTTGAACATTTTCCCATAGGGTCCAATGTTAATCTATGTATTGCGGTGGTGGCCATCTTGGATTTCCGATCGGCATAAAAAACATAAAATTTGTAGAGGACCTTCCAATGATCATTCCTAGGCAGTTTGGTTTCAATTATCCAAGTGGTTTCAGAGAAGAAGCGTTTTGAAACATTTTTCCCATAGGGTCCAATGTTAAACTAAGTTCTGCCGTAGCCGCCATTTTGAATTTCATACCAGAACAAAAAACGTAAAGTTTGTAGAGGACCATCTAATGAACATTCATGTACAGTTTGGCTTTAATCATATTTGTAGTTTCTGAGTAGAAGGCATTTGAATATTTTCCCATAGGGTCCAATGTTAATCTATGTCCTGCGGTGGCGGCCATCTTGGATTTCCGACCGGCATAAAAAACAGAAAATTTGTAGAGGACCTTCCAATGATCATTCCTGGGCAGTTTGGTTTCAACTGTCCAAGTGGTTTCAGAGAAGAAGCATTTTGAAACATTTTTCCCATAGGGTCCAATGTTAAACTAAGTCCTGCCGTAGCCGCCATTCTGAATTTCATATCGGAACAAAAAACCTTAAGATTGTAGAGGACCATCCAATGAACATTCATGTACAGTTTGGCTTTAATAATATTTGTAGTTTCTGAGAAGAAGGCATTTGAACATTTTCCCATAGGGTCCAATGTTAATCTATGTCCTGCGGTGGCGGCCATCTTGGATTTCCAACCGGCATAAAAAACAGAAAATTTGTAGAGGACCTTCCAATGATCATTCCTGGGCAGTTTGGTTTCAACTGTCCAAGTGGTTTCAGAGAAGAAGCATTTTGAAACATTTTTCCCATAGGGTCCAATGTTAAACTAAGTCCTGCCGTAGCCGCCATTTTGAATTTCATATCGGAACAAAAAACCTTAAGATTGTAGAGGACCATCCAATGAACATTCATGTACAGTTTGGCTTTAATCATATTTGTAGTTTCTGAGAAGAAGGCATTTGAACATTTTCCAATAGGGTCCAATGTTAATCTATGTCCTGCGATGGCGGCCATCTTGGATTTCCGATCGGCATAAAAAACAGTAACTTGGTAAAGGACATTCCAATGATCATTCCTTTACAGTTTGGGTTCAGTCAGTTCATTAGTTTCGGAGAAGAAGATCTTTGAAATTTCAGCCAATCAGAGCATATTATTGGCCCTGGCAGCCATATTGAATATCCGACTGGAACGAAAAACAGTAACTTTGTAGAGGACCATCCAAGGAACATTCCTGCTAAGTTCGGTTCCAATCGGCCAAGTGGTTTCGGAGAAGAAGCTTGAAATGTGAAAAGTTTACAGACGACAGACGACAGACGACGGACGCCAAGTGATGGCAATAGTTCACATGGACCTTTGGTCCAGGTGAACTAATAACCATTACATATATTGATGGCAGTCAGAAAATAGTAAATTTCAGTAATATAAATAACCATTACATATATTGGTGGCAGTCAGAAAATAGTAAATTTCAGTAATATAAATAACCATCACATATATTGGTGGCAGTCAGAAAATAGAAAAATTTCAGTAACAACCAATACATAAATTGGTGGCAGAACATAGCAAACTAATTATAACTATTAAGAGTTAAGAGGGTATCTGTGGGTGAATTTGTTGATAAAACTGTGAATTAATGAACACTGTGAGTATGTTAAGATGAGGATTTTTTACCTGTCTCTGTTGTCAAAATATATAGATAAATTATTTGGTGACTTGGCCGACCTAATACTCTTGCCAGAATTGTGATTTTCCTTAGGAATGCTATACCATAAATAAATAATTTATAATGAATACAAATAACTGATATACAAAACAATTGAGTCAATACATCTACTGCAGTACTTAACATGGACTGATGCAGTGCAGTATTAATACAAATACTTTGGGATGATTATTTAGTTTGAACAATGTATTATGAAAGTGTTTTGATGGATCAAAATAAAAATAAATTAATTAAATAAACAAGAGCTTCAAAACAGCCTTTATTGCAATAACTGTTATTTGTCCCCTTTTTAAGTTGGTTTCACTTTTTTACTGGCATAAAATGGAGATTCTTTATTGAGGAACATCAATAGATCATTCATACAAAGTTTTAGTTAAATTGAATCCATTAAAAATATATAGAAACTTTATTGATAACTATAATTAGTATTACTGTAAAAGTTTATATATGAGTGGGTTAAACAGGTTATAATAGGGGACTTCTGAAAATAGGAAAATATTAATTTTGGCAGATTTTAAAATTTCATGTTGGAAGGAGATGATTTTAAACATTTTGTCCATTGCAGCCCATGTTAAACTTTGGACCCCTTTCATTGTTGATTCATCCAAACAAATTTCCCCTTGAGCTGCTTTGAACATGTATTATTATTGTGAAGTCAGTATAGTGTGCAGAATTAAAACATTAAACACAAGCAGAAATCTACAATGTCTGTACACAAATTTGTTGATGATGAAATTGAATCTAGCTTTTTCGCTTAAAATAATCTGTACATTTTTTACAGAATTTGTTTTTATTAATTATAAAAATGTCAATAAATTGTATTTGAGTTATATTTTGGAATAAGAAGCTATTGTGGCTGTGTAATCAGTGACCTATTGTGGCTGTGTAATCAGTGACCTATTGTGGCTGTGTAATCAGTGACCTTTTGTGGCTGTGTAATCAGTGACCTTTTGTGGCTTGTTTGTGGCCATTGAATCTGTGACCTGTTGTGACCATGGTCATGGCCCTTCAATCAGTGATCTATTGTGGCCATGGTCATGGCCAATCAGTGACCTGGTGTGGCCAGTTTGTAGCCATTCAATCAGTGACCTGTTGGTCATGGTCATGGCCATTTAATCAGTGACCTGTTGTGGCAACAGTCATGGCCATTCAATCAGTGACCTGTTGTGGCAACAGTTATGGCCATTCAATCAGTGACCTGTTGTGGCCATGGTCATGGCCATACAATCAGTGGCTATCACCACTATATAGTTGTCAGTTTGATTCATGTCGTGACAAGGTGTACTTAAAACATGATGTGAAACAGTTTGTCAGTGACTTGTGGCAGGTTGTCAACTCTCTCCAGGTACTCTCAGTTTCTTCCATCAATAAAATGCACACATTACAGACCACCATAATACAACTGAAATATTGTTGAAAGGTTGAGTTTAACACCCTTAATGTAATCTATATTTCATAATATTGTGGTGATTGTCAAAATTTCAAGTATAACATCGAATAAAATACTGAATATTGAAAATTATTCTTTGGCCACTTATAATGTTTCTCAACATGTATTTACTAAGTTTAGGGCAAGCAGGCGAATCTTATTTCATTTTTTTTGTAGGAATATCAGAAATCTGGTTTTTCACATACAGTCAAACCTGTCTTACATGACCTTCCAAGGGAACATTGAAACAGGGTCTCTAAATATACACTTTATTAATACAAAATGCACTATGAAGGGAATCTAAAATTAAGATCATGTAATAAAATTTATTGCTTAATAGATGTAGTCACTAAAGCAGGTTTGACTGTAACTTAATAGAGGTAGTCACTAAAGCAGGTTTGACTATAACTTAATAGAGGTAGTCATTAAAGCTGGTTTGACTGTAACTTAATAGAGGTAGTCACTAAAGCAGGTTTGACTGTAACTTAATAGAGGTAGTCACTAAAGCTGGTTTGACTGTAACTTAATAGAGGTAGTCACTAAAGCAGGTTTGACTGTAACTTAATAGAGGTAGTCACTAAAGCTGGTTTAACTGTACATGTATTTTTCAAAATTGAAATTAACTTATCATCTAGCGTATTTGAAATATTGAACAATAAAAAGTTGAACTCGTTGTATTTCTCCTCGGAATACGATATTACAAACTGGTCTATAATAGTTTCTATAATCAAAATTTAATTAAAGTAAGGGATATTTACAAGATTGTACTTCTTTCTTTGATAAAAAGCCACTTCTCATTATTCATGAAGTTTCAATTTGATACAAGAAATTTTTTATTGAAAAATATATTTAAATGAGAGAAAGATCAACTTTATCTTCTATTTTTAAAACTGGTCGATTACACAGGCAACAAAGCATTAAACTGACTGTAATTAATTAAATGAAAAATCGTACAATTTATTTTCATTATAATTTATGAGCTATTCATCGAAGTGAGCTTAAAGCAAATAGTTAAATGTCAGAAAAGTCATAAAATTATGTCCGACTGAAATGTTTTCAAGGATCATAGAATAAAAGCTAGATAAAAATTCACAACCATACAAATTGGTAGTTTTTTAAACTTCGGGATATGGGTAAGTTGAGGTTGTACTTTTCAAACCTTACCTGATGGATTTTTTCTCAATAGAATTTAAGCTGACGACACTGAAAAATGAAGGATAATTTCAATCTATGTCCAGCAAGCTTAGACTGCAAGGACATAAATTCAGCAGGATACTAATAAGTTTTTATTTGACCGTACGAGAGACAAGGGCACACCAAATCATTTTTAATAGTTATTGATACATGTAGCTCCAAAAAAAAAATGCTTAATAACATAAATTGTCCTACTCTTAGCATGTTTAACCAGTTGGTTAAATTTTCAAAATATTTTTAAACACCACAAAGATTAACTTTCTGCATGAGAATTCCCTCAAATTTCCTTTCGAGTCGAAAATTAATAACTCAAAAATAATTTTGACATTTTGGTCATGTGATTAAAATAGGAGAAACAAACTGTGTAAGTTAAGCAGTAATGGTAGACAACCTAACCAAACTAAAACAAGACAAACAATTACAATAACTATGGAAACCTTCATTCTACTCATATGAAAATAGAAGCTGATGGAAGTCTAGTTCTAAGCTTTGGGAAAGACATAAAAGGTAAGGACTATAAGAGTCTACTAAAATGCCTCATATTACAAAATTTTGCATAAAAACAGGAACACAAACTGCAGCCTAATGGACATTTCCTCCAAACCACTTCTCTTGCCAACACTGAGCACTTAAATGACACAAAATGACATGGAAATCTAAAACCTGACTTAAACATACAAAAATGTGCCTGTGTTAAAGTGGTTTATGGAATCCCACCATTCTCCTTCTTCATATCTAGATATCTAGTTGTCATACAAAAGAAAAATTAACAAATAAAAAAAACACTAAAGATAGCAATCAAAAAGCCTGCAGACCTAATCCATTCCACATATCTATAGATTACATAAATATATTCTTATGTGAACATTTAAATTAAGCATAAAATTTAGATACATTTAATAACAGCTATTTAGATTGGTAAGAACAATATTAAAAAGAAAGAACTCTCTAAGTGCATGACTGCTAGACAGATGCCTCTATAGCTATATCAGATGTTAGGTCTGAGAGTCTTCAAGGAAAATTTAAAAAATGGAATTCAAATATTTTGAAATACAATTGTTCTTCTGGTTCAAGAAATATACTGTTGCTAGGTATTTTAGAAAAATAGTTCTGAATTTCCCAGGATATTTACCAAGATTCAAATTCAAATATTCTATGTAACAGTTGTTGATCTTTTGAAACCAGAAATATTAATAATTCAGAGCCATCCAGGAAATTTACCAAAATTGGAATTACAACTTCATAAAAAAAAAAAATCAACAATCCAAGATCTTCATATTTGCAGCCTTCATACAAGGAGAAACAAATCATGCTGAAAAGGTTAACACAAAAAGGATTAAATTCTCAAAAAATCTTGTTTTTTAAAAAAAAAATAAAAAATAAATGATTTTTATTTTCCCTTAATTACCATTAAAGCACTTTATCTAAAGCATTGTTTCATTACAGGAGCCAAAAAAATACTACATGTATATCCAATCTTAAGCAGAAATTATACACAATTGGGATACACACAATAAGGTACAGATATTCTAAGGACTGATATTACAATACATACATGTATATTATGTTTTATTAACTAGATAAGACTGTCTAGTAGTCATATGGATCACTTAATTTTTACTTGTATCAAACATATATAATATTTCATCAATGGGGGTGGGGGGGTACATGTATCTTTTCACTATTAAAATCAATATGGTTTTGTTATAGGATTAAGATTTATCCTATATACTTAACTCATCCTTTTTGTACTGGTGAAGGTTCACAGCGCTCAAACCCCAGAGCTGTTCAGCGTGTCAGATAGAGATGCCCTGTCAATAGGGAGCTGTCCGATTGTGATATGGAAAGCAGGATGGTAGACCATAGTGCAAAAGTATTTTAGAGAGTGCAATGCTCCCTGCATGTTAAATACTTCCTTTGTACATTTAAAAAAAAAAGAGTATGCACATTGTAGCCACTAGAAAAGACAAATTGTTCATCCATACCCAACTATCCCTACTTTTCCTGTCTTAAGTTGTTGTTCTGTTTGTCCCATCCCTCCCTCGTCTCATACTTTTCCTGTCTTAAGTTGTTGTTCTGTTTGTCCCATCCCTCCCTCGTCTCATACTTTTCCTGTCTTAAGTTGTTGTTCTGTTTGTCCCATCCCTCCCTCGTCTCATACTTTTCCTGTCTTAAGTTGTTGTTCTGTTTGTCCCATCCCTCCCCCGTCTCATACTTTTCCTGTCTTAAGTTGTTGTTCTGTTTCTCCCATCCCTCCCTCGTCTCATACTTTTCCTGTCTTAAGTTGTTGTTCTGTTTGTCCCATCCCTCCCTCGTCTCATACTTTTCCTGTCTTAAGTTGTTGTTCTGTTTGTCCCATCCCTCCCTCGTCTCATACTTTTCCTGTCTTAAGTTGTTGTTCTGTTTGTCCCATCCCTCCCTCGTCTCATACTTTTCCTGTCTTAAGTTGTTGTTCTGTTTGTCCCATCCCTCCCTCGTCTCATACTTTTCCTGTCTTAAGTTGTTGTTCTGTTTGTCCCATCCCTCCCTCGTCTCATACTTTTCCTGTCTTAAGTTGTTGTTCTGTTTGTCCCATCCCTCCCTCATTTCTATACTTTTCCTGTCTTAAGTTGTTGTTCTGTTTGTCCCATCCCTCCCTCGTCTCATACTTTTCCTGTCTTAAGTTGTTGTTCTGTTTGTCCCATCCCTCCCTCATTTCTATACTTTTCCTGTCTTAAGTTGTTGTTCTGTTTGTCCCATCCCTCCCTCATTTCTATACTTTTCCTGTCTTAAGTTGTTGTTCTGTTTGTCCCATCCCTCCCTCGTCTCATACTTTTCCTGTCTTAAGTTGTTGTTCTGTTTGTCCCATCCCTCCCTCGTCTCATACTTTTCCTGTCTTAAGTTGTTGTTCTGTTTGTCCCATCCCTCCCCCGTCTCATACTTTTCCTGTCTTAAGTTGTTGTTCTGTTTCTCCCATCCCTCCCTCGTCTCATACTTTTCCTGTCTTAAGTTGTTGTTCTGTTTATCCCATCCCTCCCTCGTCTCATACTTTTCCTGTCTTAAGTTGTTGTTCTGTTTGTCCCATCCCTCCCTCGTCTCATACTTTTCCTGTCTTAAGTTGTTGTTCTGTTTGTCCCATCCCTCCCTCGTCTCATACTTTTCCTGTCTTAAGTTGTTGTTCTGTTTGTCCCATCCCTCCCTCGTCTCATACTTTTCCTGTCTTAAGTTGTTGTTCTGTTTGTCCCATCCCTCCCTCGTCTCATACTTTTCCTGTCTTAAGTTGTTGTTCTGTTTGTCCCATCCCTCCCTCGTCTCATACTTTTCCTGTCTTAAGTTGTTGTTCTGTTTGTCCCATCCCTCCCTCATTTCTATACTTTTCCTGTCTTAAGTTGTTGTTCTGTTTCTCCCATCCCTCCCTCGTCTCATACTTTTCCTGTCTTAAGTTGTTGTTCTGTTTGTCCCATCCCTCCCTCCATTTCTATACTTTTCCTGTCTTAAGTTGTTGTTCTGTTTGTCCCATCCCTCCCTCATTTCTATACTTTTCCTGTCTTAAGTTGTTGTTCTGTTTGTCCCATCCCTCCCTCGTCTCATACTTTTCCTGTCTTAAGTTGTTGTTCTGTTTGTCCCATCCCTCCCTCGTCTCATACTTTTCCTGTCTTAAGTTGTTGTTCTGTTTCTCCCATCCCTCCCTCGTCTCATACTTTTCCTGTCTTAAGTTGTTGTTCTGTTTGTCCCATCCCTCCCTCATTTCTATACTTTTCCTGTCTTAAGTTGTTGTTCTGTTTGTCCCATCCCTCCCTCATTTCTATACTTTTCCTGTCTTAAGTTGTTGTTCTGTTTGTCCCATCCCTCCCTCGTCTCATACTTTTCCTGTCTTAAGTTGTTGTTCTGTTTGTCCCATCCCACCCTCGTCTCATACTTTTCCTGTCTTAAGTTGTTGTTCTGTTTCTCCCATCCCTCCCTCGTCTCATACTTTTCCTTTCTTAAGTTGTTGTTCTGTTTGTCCCATCCCTCCCTCGTCTCATACTTTTCCTGTCTTAAGTTGTTGTTCTGTTTGTCCCATCCCTCCCTCATTTCTATACTTTTCCTGTCTTAAGTTGTTGTTCTGTTTGTCCCATCCCTCCCTCGTCTCATACTTTTCCTGTCTTAAGTTGTTGTTCTGTTTGTCCCATCCCTCCCTCATTTCTATACTTTTCCTGTCTTCAGTTGTTGTTCTGTTTGTCCCATCCCTCCCTCGTCTCATACTTTTCCTGTCTTAAGTTGTTGTTCTGTTTGTCCCATCCCTCCCTCGTCTCATACTTTTCCTGTCTTAAGTTGTTGTTCTGTTTGTCCCATCCCTCCCTCGTCTCATACTTTTCCTGTCTTAAGTTGTTGTTCTGTTTGTCCCATCCCTCCCTCATTTCTATACTTTTCCTGTCTTAAGTTGTTGTTCTGTTTGTCCCATCCCTCCCTCATTTCTATACTTTTCCTGTCTTAAGTTGTTGTTCTGTTTGTCCCATCCCTCCCTCGTCTCATACTTTTCCTGTCTTAAGTTGTTGTTCTGTTTGTCCCATCCCTCCCTCGTCTCATACTTTTCCTGTCTTAAGTTGTTGTTCTGTTTCTCCCATCCCTCCCTCGTCTCATACTTTTCCTGTCTTAAGTTGTTGTTCTGTTTGTCCCATCCCTCCCTCATTTCTATACTTTTCCTGTCTTAAGTTGTTGTTCTGTTTGTCCCATCCCTCCCTCGTCTCATACTTTTCCTGTCTTAAGTTGTTGTTCTGTTTCTCCCATCCCTCCCTCGTCTCATACTTTTCCTGTCTTAAGTTGTTGTTCTGTTTGTCCCATCCCTCCCTCATTTCTATACTTTTCCTGTCTTAAGTTGTTGTTCTGTTTGTCCCATCCCTCCCTCGTCTCATACTTTTCCTGTCTTAAGTTGTTGTTCTGTTTGTCCCATCCCTCCCTCGTCTCATACTTTTCCTGTCTTAAGTTGTTGTTCTGTTTGTCCCATCCCTCCCCCGTCTCATACTTTTCCCGTCTTAAGTTGTTGTTCTGTTTCTCCCATCCCTCCCTCGTCTCATACTTTTCCTGTCTTAAGTTGTTGTTCTGTTTGTCCCATCCCTCCCTCGTCTCATACTTTTCCTGTCTTAAGTTGTTGTTCTGTTTGTCCCATCCCTCCCTCGTCTCATACTTTTCCTGTCTTAAGTTGTTGTTCTGTTTGTCCCATCCCTCCCTCGTCTCATACTTTTCCTGTCTTAAGTTGTTGTTCTGTTTGTCCCATCCCCCCCTCGTCTCATACTTTTCCTGTCTTAAGTTGTTGTTCTGTTTCTCCCATCCCTCCCTCGTCTCATACTTTTCCTGTCTTAAGTTGTTGTTCTGTTTGTCCCATCCCACCCTCGTCTCATACTTTTCCTGTCTTAAGTTGTTGTTCTGTTTCTCCCATCCCTCCCTCGTCTCATACTTTTCCTGTCTTAAGTTGTTGTTCTGTTTGTCCCATCCCTCCCTCGTTTCTATATAGTTTTTAAAATTGCTGAACTTATTCTCATCCTGAATATATCTGAAAAACTGCTTGCTGGACATTAAGCAATAATCAATCAATCAATCAATCAATCCTATTGTTATCTGTTGCCTTAATACACATGACAAGGAAAAGTAGATTGCCAAAAAAAAGCAAGACAGTCAGGACCGACAGAAGAAAGAAGAACATAGTAGTTAAACTGATAGCTATTAGTACAAAAAAAGCAAACAAACATGTTGCATACGTACAAGTAACATGCAGTAGATGTATTGACAAGGTGCAATGCCCAATAACGTTTGCTTATGTTCACATAAATTATTTTGGCCATAAGATTTGTTTATATTAACATATATAATTTTGGCCAATAAGATTTGTTTATATTAACATATATAATTTTGGCCAATAAGATTTGTTTATGCTCACATAAATGATTTTGGCCAATAAGATTCGTTTATGTTCACATAAATGATTTTGGCCAATAAGATTTATTTATGTTCACATAAATAATTTGAACTTTTTTCAGCAGTAGGTAATAATTAAAAAAGACCATTTCACATGTAATAAATTAGGTTCCTTTAAATATTTCATCTTCACTATTATAGAATAATATCACTTTAATATAAGAAAACTAAGTCAATTGGAAAACAAAATCAACATAAGAAGAAGGGGTTGTTTCCTCTTCATTCACTTTAAATCACATAATTTGACAAATCTGCATTGATTTTCAATCTTTACATATTAATTTAAAGTACCATTTCTTGGATAAGATTGAACTTCCAAACAAATCTAAAAGATTTTCCTCTAATTTAATAAACAGATTTGCTTACATGCCATGATATGACTGAAGTAAATCTCTGGGGATTGATGCAGTCAAAAACTCTCTGTAAATTGTATTTTACGACACTTTTGGGGGTTTCCTTCAAGTTTCATACATGCTATAGGTAATGATTTTCTTAACAAATGTCAACTTTAACATTTAACTTTTTCTTAATCTGACAAGGAAAATCTAGTTTCAAATTTAATCTTTCAACAAATGTAAATACCATACACACAAACACTGTATCAAAATGATAAAAGTTAATATGAAATTGACGTTGATCGTGAAAATGACCATTCTGTGTAAGCCATATGACAATCAGTTGTATTATCACAATCACATCAATGTATAAAATCTTACCTTAACTGGTGAGTCTTATTTTTATGTGCAGCTTCTAACATATGCAATTCCTGACCTGGAACAGCATGACCAGCGATTGAACCCTTTCTGGCCTGGTGTGTGAATACCCTTATTGCCTGTAAAAAAATCTTGCTTTAGAAAAAGGTTGGTTTATGGTGTTAAATGCCACTTTCAACAATATTTCAGTTATAACTTGGCAGTCAGTTTTATTGGTGGAGAAAACCGAAGTACTCGGAGAAAACCACAGACCAGCCACAAGTCACTGACAAACTTTATCACATTATGTTGTATTGAGTACACCTCACCTGAGCAGGATTCAAACTCACAACGTTAGTGGTGATACATACCTGTTAACCCTCTCGTATCAATTTTTATCGAGTTTCTCTAGACTTTTCGTTCAGGAATACGAAACTGATTGTTGTTTACGTAATCGAACGGATAACAACACCAATTAGAAATATACATTCTCGATGAGTACTATTCAGATTTAGCTTTAAATAAGATTTGTTTCTGGCATTTTATAACGATGTCTCAATCAACAAAGAGAAGGTGGAATTCGGGACCTAGTACTCCTTCTTCGATATCAAAGAAAAAGAAATACAATTGTAAATTCCAGGACGAGTGGAAAAAATCACACCACTGGTTACAGTCAAGTTCGTTGGGAAATGATCTGGCATTTTGTGTAGTTCCAACTTCAGTGTTGCTTCAGGGGGACTGTATGATATTAAGAGACACTCAGAGACCAGTTTACACAAGAAAGCAGTCACTGCTACTAACAAAACCTTAGCTTTAATAAATAAACTTAGCTTTAGAGTTTTATACAAATTGGCTATTAATAGAAGGGTCAACAATAAATTTGTATACAATGAATGTGTCTTTATATACCATTTTACATCATTGCTTTATTATCATTCAACTACAAGGTACAATTTTGTGCATTTAAATGCGACGTGCAAAATCTCCCCCTTAGAAGAGTTGGTAGGGGGGAGATCTCCCCCCCCCTAGCTGTTCCCAGAGGTTAACAGGTATGGTGATAGGGACTAATTACATAGGTACCAAGGGCTATAAATCAACTACCATAAGATCATGACCACAAGGTATAGCAGAAAACTTGCTGAAAGTGACAAGAAACACTAACAACACAATCCAGTTCAACCAATACAATAAATGGCTGAGGTTACAAATCTCACAAATAATCAATGTACATTTGTATGTTTGCTAACTTAATAGTGTGTATTTTCAAATTGTTTTCATCAATGATGAATAGTAAATATTTAATGACAAACCAATACAACATATTTCTAACCAGAAAATTTAAAACAGACTAAATTGTCAAATAAAACATTTATTTAGTACCGACAGATGTGCAGAAGCAGCAAGAATATGCTCCCCCAAAAGCTATCTTGAATGGAGAACATTGCTAATTTTGAAAGTGGAACACCCAAGGACCATCCCAGCCACATTTGGTTTCATTTGAATCAATTGTTTCTGAGGAGAAGATAAGAACGTGAATTTTTTATCGAAAGTAAGCCTTATTTGTATAATCCGTATAAATCAACTAAACAAACAATTACAGAAAAATCTAGAAGATATCTTGAACTACTCATTGTCATGTAGTTAGTTGCAATTTAAATTGGACCTTATTTTGACTGGCAATATTAAAGCAGCAATGTTAAATTAATTACAGAAATTTTTATTATTATTATCATCAGCCATCTTGAATGGAGAGGACATTCAAAATAATGTTCAAAGAGGACCATCCAAGGACTATCACAGCCAAATTAAAATTGGTTCCATGGTACCTGAGAAGATGATATAAATGTGATTTATTTTTATCAAAGCATGTCCAATTTGCATAATTGAACAAACCAAAAACCTTTGACAAATACCCATAACATATGTTGAACTACTCGTTTCATGCAGATGCAGTTTAATATCAGCTCATTGTCATTTGAAATGGAGTTGTCATCATGTCATACTCAATTACGGTAAAGAAAATTCTATTTTTAGTAACAGCAGCCAACTTGAATGGAGGGTGGGAGTGACTGTCGAATCAATTTTGAAAGGGGACCATCCCTACCAAGTTTAGCTTAATATGGTTCAGTGGTTTCAGGAGAGAAGATTGAAGTGTGAAAAGATTATGATGTATGAAGGACGGATGACAAGTGATAGAAAAAGCTCACATGACATTTGGGTCAGGTGAGCCAATACGTAAATCATAATATTGTTATTAAGACCTCTACAGGCATTTATATAGATGTTACATACTTGTAACAGTTTATGTTGATGGGGAAAAAACTGCAAGGTGAGTGAGCGAGTGATTGTTGTTTAACGCCAACTCAGCAATTCTTCAGCTATATCATGGCAACAACAAGTTAATTTTCAATGTAAAATGCAAAGTGCATTATCAAGGCAAATAATGTAGATGAAGATATTCATATATATACTGTCAAACCTGCCTTAAAGGGAACCTCAATATAACTAATCACTGTCTATAAAGGGCAGCCTCCATTTTCCCATTAATGAAAAGTGCATATTATTTTAACCTGTATATAAAGGCCATATTTTCAGTTTCCCTATAGTCAGGGCTTTCAATATTTTTCAAGTGTATCACTATTTACAGGTGGTACTTTTTATTTAAATTTGAACATTTTTCATGAATATCTTATACAACACCCTTTAAAATCAGGAGGTACCAAATACCATCTTAAATGGGTTAAAGTACCTGGAACCGTCCCTTAATGAAGGGCCTGTTAAGTGTCCTTTATGTACAGGCTTGACTGTAATTATTAAAATTTACAATAAATTAGACATGATAATTCAACTGTAAAGCAAGTGACACTATTAATTAAAAATACCATTTAAAAAAATGTTTTATGCAAATAACAGTGAGCCCAAAACCTAGAGGCCAAGACAAAAACAAAGTGTAATTTTGATGGTAAGGCCAAAAAAAAATATATGTGTGTTTACGGTCACCCGACCCACCCTATTTTTCAGCCGCCGACCCTAACCTTTTTTATCGGCAATTATTCGACTCTTAATTTTTGCTAGCGACCCTATCAATTTTTACACAGAATTCGGATAACCATTTTTGTTGGTTAATCAGCAGCAATGTTTTATTTATTCAACCGCTAGCTTTTTGTCGAAATTGAGTGCAAAGAAGGTAGAAAAACTGTGTAACTCGTCATAAAACAAATGACGGCTTACCGGATGTAATAGATAATAAACAAACAATTAGATAATGAGTTTAATGACCTTGTTGTGTAATTGTGACTTGATATAATAATAATCATTTTAATTGTTACTGAATTAAAGTTACATACTATTCAAATAGATTTAAAGATTTATTTGGTATGTCCATAATACATTTTAGGTAATATAAGGTTAACTTCATACAGTAAATTAAAGTTTTGGATTAGACCCTTTTAAGTATTGCTATGGAGCTTAACAAATAAGCTTACATGTTTTAGAAACAGATAGATACACTATTAAGTAATTTAAATTTTGCTGTAATACTTTTAGAACAGTTCTCAAAGCAGTGTTGTTGAATCCACATACATTGTACATGTACCTACCTTTGGGCCCCAAATTTTAATTGAAAAAACAAAGTATTTGCAATTCATGTAACACATTTGAATTCCATACAATTGGGTGTTATATAAGTTGGAGCCGACAACTTTCTCAGTCAGATTTTGGAGAATGGTATTACATTTTGCAAAACGGAGGTGCTACTTTTTGTTGTTACTTGTTACACTATTTTCCAGCATCATTATATAAGATCTAATGTTTATACCGGTATACTGTACAGTATGTTTTTATGCTTGCCCTCATCTCCCCCCCTCCTTTTTACGGTCCACTACGAAAGCTTGAACATAGAAAAAAGACCAAGACATATGACGTTGAAATTCCTGGTCCTGGGTTGGATTAGGCACAAAAATATGGCTGGGTTAAACCAGGTTAATAGGTTAATGTGATCCCAATATTCCCCTCCAATGGCAATACATATATTAAAAACCTGCACAGATTCACTTCCACTCAAAAAGACCACACATTGACACACTGTCACAAAAATTAATGACAAAATAAACATGGACAGTACAATAGCAGAATTAATGAAAGCTCATAGGTAACTGACTACTTATTGGCATGTGCTAAAAGGTGGAGTGGAGTCGTCCAGACTCCAAGTTGGAGTGTAGTTTATGATTTTTCTGTAGATGTATTTTGTAAACTAGGAATTGATAAATAAAAAAGTAGATGATTACTAGATATTTTAAATCTTTTCAACATTTCACACTACATCAATCATATCAAACAGACCATAATTCAACGTTGAATACCAAGCGAGTCTAATAATTATGAATTAAGATATCTGAATTCAAACTGTGGATTTTTCTTCCTAGCACAGTCAACATTCAAATGAAAATATGTGCTCTGCAAAGAAGCTGAATGTTTCGGTATTTTAGATCTAGGACTTGGGTATATTCTGTGATCATATCTTTTCAGCACTAGGTCATTTGGAGCAATTCGATATCTTTCTGAAAATTCTTGTCCACAGCCATAACATTTTCTGATAATTCCAGCCATAAAAGTAAGATGAAATGGTTGGATCTGTGATATCTCAATTCATAATGAAATCAAGCAGATTTTATCACCCGAGCATAAGCTGTTATTAGACTCGCTTGGTATTCAACATTGAATTATGGTCTGTTTGATATGATTGATGTAGTGTGAAATGTTGAAAAGATTTAAAATATCTAGTAATCATCTACTTTTTTATTTATCAATTCCTAGCTTACAAAATACATCTACAGAAAAATCATAAACTACACTCCAACTTGGTAAGACTCCACTCCACCTTTTAGCACATGCCCTACTTATCATATCTATATTTGTACCATGGAGAATTATCAAAATAAAGGGTGAAAATCCTTTAATATTAAAGGGAAATTTATTTTTAATCTAATCCAAGCTGTAGAAAATAATCTTTTTAATACAGATAAGATCTAATAATTATAAATGTATATTTTCATAAGGAATTTAGGGTCACTGTTAAACTTGATTATTTTTCTACAATCAAATTTTTGTCAAGAACATGATCTTTTGATGGTTAAAATAATATATTCACTTTTAACATTAATTGCTTTTTATCAATGAACAGTTCAAAAACTGTGTTTTTGGATACTGACCTCTGCTCATGTGTTTTGTCTTCACAAGTTGAAGTGTAGCAGTGTTAAAAAGATTTCTCAACTTGGTACCTTGCAGTAATATCTTCCACACATTTCAAGGTCTTTTAAGCATAATTCTAATTTAAAGGATACAAATAGAAAGCTGTCTCTTTAACAAAGCGATCAATTACATTTTTTGTTGTTAAAATCACATTTAATGAAATTTTATCCGCTGTTTACCTCAATAAGATGGAAAAAAAACCATACTACAAGTGAAAGAATTGACTCTTTATAAGTGGCATGGGTGGCCAAGTTAACTTCTGACAACAAGCTTAACACCACTCATGTGTTGGGTTCATGCCCCAGAATCACATGTCTCCAGACACCTACCAATGTCCTCAAGATTTCATCAGTCAGTATGTTTTAACAATTCAGGTTTTTCTACTACATTAAGTGTGGCACTCACAATACAGCTGGAATATACTAGAGAGACTGTTTGTTCATACAATAAAACCCTAGCCTCTTTTAACATACAAACTATTCAATAAAAACAAAAATGAGATACTGTTATTTTAATGAACTGAAACATATGTCTCCTCTTCATTTGGCCCCAGACATCATATAAAAATAACTAATTTGACCTTGACATTAATAGACAACATTAAACTCAATTATTTGACCTTGTAGTCAAAAGTCAGTGATCTCATTTTTATATGTGACACTCAGTCATATCCTAATACATGTACATATATATACAAAATATGAAAGTTGCATAATAAAAAATCTATTATTTGACCTTGTGGTCAAATGTCATGGCCAGAGTGATCTCATTAGTATACATGACAGTCTGCCATGTTCTAATACATATACCTACCAAATATGAAGGCACTGGGCCTTATGACAAAACAGTTCTGCTATAGACAAAGTTGTATGATAAAAAAATCAGCTATTTGACCCTGTAGTCAAGGTCAAAGTAACAGTGACCTCATTCTTATATGTAACACTCTGTCATTTCCTAATACATATACATGCATAATGTGAATGCACTCAGTCTAAAGACAAATAAGTTCTGTTACTGACAAGATTGTGTTTGTTTGTTATTTGTTTGATGGTGCTTAACGCCACTTTCAACACTATTTCAGTTCTATAGTGGCTGTCAGTTTTATTGGTGGAGGAAACCAGAGGACACAGAGAAAACCACCGACCTGTCGCAAGTCACTGACAAACTTTATCACATAATGTTGTTCACCTCGCCCTGAGCGAGATTTGAACTCACATCAGTGGTGATAGGTACTGATTACATAGGTAGTTATAAATCCAACTACCATATGAGTATGGCCATGATGGCCCCTACAAGATTGTGTCTGTCTATAGACAGACAGTGACCTTGACCTTCAAAGATGTGTATCTACTGCTGTATTACCTACCCAAGTCAAGACAACATCAAAGACAAAACAGGCTAAGCTAAGCTGACATTTAAACCTACAAAATGACCTCAACCAAGCATTGCAGAGCTAATAATTATGCAACAGATCAAAAATGTCATTCTACCATTGTTTAATATGAAATATCAGAACATCTAATTAAACGGTATGTTATTGTTGAAAGATAAAACAAAAATTGGACAAAATCCAAGACTGATCACTAGAATATGTCATTACTCCTTCTAAATGAGGGCACAAAATGTGTATATTGTATTACATGATCTTTGGTGGTTTAATATAATATCAGAATTTTTTTTAATACTAGTCATAATTGTTTTAATTTTTGTGTTAAAATGTTTAATTTTTTTATATCATATTGCAGTCCTCAAAATTAGGAGTGTAACGATACAGAATTTTTATCACAATACGAATCGCAATATTTTGGACAAGTGACGATACGTATTGTGACATATTGTATACCTTTGTGTGCGTCACCATTTTTTTCTCTTAAGGATTCGCCACATACGTCTGTGAAAATTAAAACTAATATTTGAAGAAAAAAACCCACAATATTTATGTAGCTAATCAAATTTTGATCTAGGAATAAAAAAGTTATTTTATTTCATTGATTTCAACAGTTTTTGGTACTAAAGAAATAATCCGTTGAAACAATATCGCCAATATCGTAAGAAGCACCCAGATGTACAGTGGTGTCAATATCGTAAGGAGCACCCAGTCATATCGTGTCATCAATATCGTAAGGGGCACCCATTGTACCGCGTAGTCAATAAAATACCATGATGTATCGTCATTCGGTATATCATTACACTCCTACTCAAAATCAAAATTTAAATTTACTGGTTTGAATCAAATTCTTGAATTTATTTTTAGATGTGTTCTAATTAAAAACTGAAAAATGTACTGGCCCGAACAAAGTTTGACTGGTTTTGGGCCGGAGAACCAGTGCTCATTGTGAGGACTGAAACATTTGATTATAGTATATATTTACATTCATTTAATGCATCCATTTATTACTGGTAATAATTTCATCTATTTCATTTTCATATGACCTATTGTCATTAAACATGACATTTTAGCATGTAACTTTGCATCTAATAATAACTATAAATAACACATGTAATACCTGTATGAACACTACATGCTTTAGAATAAATAATACCTGGAATTAAAATAAAATAACATAACTTGCACCAGTAATTCTTTGTCAAATCAACATAGGAAATGATGAAATCACTTTTGCTGGCTTAATATATTTCAGGTATGCATATTTCGCTTTCTACTTTTTGTTTCAAATGAATATCAAATGTTTATGCCTTACAACATCATATCAATTAAAATCAAAAATATTTCAGGATTATATGTGCCCTATACAGGGATGATTCTAGTTAGAAAATAAAATAACTGAAAATCAATAGAAAACCATCTACAGTAACACCTCCTTTCAAAATGATCATTTTTGACCTGTTCTGACCATGTTCAGCAACTTTCCAAAAACAATTTTTAGAGGGAAATAGCTGAAATCAGTTAAATAACTGAGAGAGAAAAAATCATCCCTGCCTATAAAGACGATATTACAAAATATAATTATTGCAGAAGTTCCTCATGGGCAGCAGTGACTGCTATGAGTGGAGGTTAGAGGCCTGTTATCTATCCATTATATCTATTTTTTGGTGTAAATCTAGACCCATCTCAGGGCCACCTTTTCACTCCTAATATTTATTGTTTGTTAACTTGTTTAACTCAAATACTGCTCACATGAAGTAAAACTACAAACAATTAATTAATTATTTAAATTGTCATAACAATTTTTTTTTTAATTTGATTGATAGATTTCAACTAAATTAATGATTTAAACAGTGTTGAATTCTTGAAGTTAAAAAGTATTATAAGTAGTTTCTGATATTCAAAGTCAGATTTGTGGTTTCCTTGTGAATTTGTAAAAATCATAAATCACAGAATTATGTAAAAAAAAATTAGTTTACGAGTGAAAATTTAAGCAAATATAGTCAAGAAATTACCTCAGTATTTTTGTTTAATTGTGTATATCGGGGAAAAATCATAAAAGACTCACTATATAGTTGTAAATAAATTGTACAACTATTAACTTTGAATAATAATTAAAAATCCTACTCCAACCCCCATCCACCCCATTAAAAATATCTAACTTTTGCATAAGTTCTACAAAAAGAAAAAAAGAAAAATTTATTATTTACTGAGATTGGTAACATATTGTGTTGTTAGTGATCAAGCATAATTTTTCACGTTTTTATTTCTGTACATCGTTTTCTTGGATAAATCAAAGAAAGAATAAGGTAAACTCATAACTGATAGCTAAATTTTCCCTGACAACTCTAATACCTGCCTGATTGGAATCAAAATTCAGCAACACCCTACTTATAAGGCCATCCCTTCGGTAATGAAAAAATGACCTTACAAGAGGGGTGGATTCTCTTAAGAGAGACAATGACCTTACAAGAGGGGTGGATTCTCTTAAGAGAGACAATGAACTTACAAGAGGGGTGGATTCTCTTAAGAGAGACAATGACCTTACAAGAGGGGTGGATTCTCTTAAGAGAGACAATTTATAAAAGTATTTTTACTATTTCAGCACATCTAAAATCTAGCCGAATAACAAGGGTGGCCTTTTTGAGAGAGTGGCCTTATAAGAAGGAGAATACTGTATTAGGTCCCTTCAAACAGGGTTTTGACAAGTATTTTATATGATACATTCTTTGGTGTTTTAACACCAACTTTATACAGAGAAAACTTACCGGTTTATCTTCATTCCTAATCCTAGGTGGTGATTCATCAGAAACTGATGATTTACTTTTACATTTATAAAACCACCAACCGCTATCTTGAGCATAAGAATGTAAGACGAAAACTGGCATATAACCTACAGTAACCCAAGCTTCCCATGGCTCAATTACTCCTGGAGAAATATACTGAACAACGATCAACATCCAAACATATGCAAAAATTGAATAGAAAGTTGTTGTGAGAAAAACTCCAAATTCTTTGATGAATTTAACATCAGGAGATGGAACACTTATGATACAAATTGAAGTAATTATGAACAAGTTAAAAGCAGCACTTCCGATAATAGTAAAGACACCAAGGGAATCTCCCTGTTCCTTGCCTAACAGAAGGGCCTGTTCAATAACAGCTAACATAATCTCTGGTGCACTGCTGCCTAAAGCCATCAAAGTTAAATTTGCTACCGTTTCATTCCAAACTAATACTTCTACAGTCAATAGACCTCTTTCTGGGTCTAATTTAACAATTGATCTTTTTTTACTTGTCATCACTTCTATACTATTCAAAAAAATATCAGAGGCAATGGCTACTCCGAGGAAGAGATATAACATAGCTAGAAGATATATAAATCCACGTAGACCTTCATCCCAGAGGTTTTCTGCCGGCAGCAATATGAATTCATCGCAACGTTTAGTTGTATTACTGTCTAAATACTCCACAACATAGCCTCTTGAATAATCAGTTCTGTATTCAAAAACCATTTTGCATCAATTTCAACAGTAACGGTAAACCTAAATCATCATTTTAAAGAAAGACAAATCAGTCTTGATAAAATGCACACTTGTTGTCCACAATTCTAAATTGTCATTTTAAAGAAAGACGAATGAGTCTTGCTACCATGCACGATTGTAGTCCGCAATCCTAAATCGTCATTTTAAAGAAAGACAAATCAGTCTTGCTAACTACCATGCACGCTTGTAGTCTACTTGGGTGACAACTGAACTATGCTCTAGATGATATATAACTGACCTCAATGTAATTAAAATCACTCTATATGTTCTAATTTTCATTATCACAATGCTGTTTATAAACCATTAATCATGTCTTTGTCAATTAAAAAACTATTGATACGATTTATTTATCAGTATTAATTAGTGTGTTTAAACAGCAGTATTATTTCTAAGATGCTATCAGGATAGATCTGGACTTATCTTGTACGGCAAAATATAAACCTTACCAGACCATGCAATCATGTGAAACACACTCGATATGTATTGGACGGGTTGGGGAGAGAAAATCGTAAAACATTCAATGATATATTCCTTTTATGTTGATAGTAGACGTATAAAAGGTTTTTGAACCTCCCTTTTATGTACATAATAACTGATGGGAGAAACGTGAGAATTCAATATTGTACTTCAATATAACACAACAATGAATATAAAGGAACATTAAAATCATAATTGTCTCACAATGTACTGAATATTTAAATCACTCTTTATGTCAAAGTTCCATACTTAAAACAAATTGCTTATGTCAAAGTTCCATACTTAAAACAAATTGCTTAAGTCAACTTTTAATATAAATATTTGGATTATAAACTTATTTAAACATAAACTTCTGAATAATACCGATGCAATGCTATACAATAATTTAAAATATTATATGTACACATAATCGTTAATCAAATTTATGATTCTCAGTCAATCTTTGTTGTTCTTTGAGTTAGAGTTCCTTCTCTTGATCAACCGACTTATTCTCCGGGATTTTTTTTATTTGTTAAAGACCTTAAGGGTTTTCGGTATAGTTTCAATTTAGCGTTTGTTTTTCACAAAAACTTTAATATATTATTATTTCAAATTATGAACTTTCTAAAACTACAATAAAAAATACACTTTAAAGGTGTTTATTTTTAGAGATTTTTAAAAATCAAAATTGGCAGAAAAATGAAGAATTAAGGATTATTATGATAATCTTTTATTTTTTCTGAAATTTTGCAATATAATCTACAGTTGAACTTCATTATTTTGACCTTGGATAAGTCGTTTCCTTGGTTATCTTGCAGTAAATATTCAGTCAATGCATAGTAAGATACATGGATTTTTTAGGTACAACGATCGGGTCCCTTCCAGGCTTCGGCTTCAATACAAGAAGGTTAAACAGTGTAAATTTATGTCATAAGCTCTAACAAACTTATTTCCTACTGCATAAATAGATCAAAGGTAACCTTAAAATAACATCTCTTTGCTTAACTTTGATGTCTTGTGCTGTTTATTCTATAAATGAAAAAAAGTTTCTCCCATTGATTTTTTTTCAAATTGGGCCAAAAAAAAATATATGTGTGTTTACTGTCACATGTCAAAAAAATCTAGGGTCGGTCGGTCGGCATTAATTTTTTTTTTAACTTCCGACAAAATCGGAAATAGTCGTGCCCGGTTCCGGAATCCGATATTTCATTTTCGAAATTTTCGGTAAGCCGTCATTTGTTTTATGACGAGTTACACAGTTTTTCTACCTTCTTTGCTCTCAATTTCGACAAAAAGCTAGCGGTTGAATAAATAAAACATTTCTGCTGATTAAACAACAAAAATGGTTATCCGAATTCTGTGTAAAAATTGATAGGGTCGTTAGCAAAAATTAGGGTGGAATAATTGCCGATAAAAAAGGTTAAGGTCGGCGGCTGAAAAATAGGGTGGGTCAGGTGACCGTAAACACACATATTTTTTTTTTGGCCTTGGCATAAATGTCTTGCAGTTAGCTCCCATGTAACTATATCTTATGACACTTAGGTCTTGAAATTGAAACCATAGACTCAGCAGTCTCTATTACTAAACTGGTTATAAATTCTAAAAAAAAAATATTATCCAATTTTTATTCATTAATGGTTTGGGTTCAATCAGCTCTGTAGTTTTTAAGAAGATTTCAAGCATTTTTCCAAAGGGTTCCAACGTCTATATTAAACTAAATCCAGCATCATCATCTTTGATTTCTGATCAACACAAAAAAAAAACACAAACTTTGCAGATGTCTAGGAAAGTTGCATTTCTAACAAGCTGTTGGAGATCCATTTATCACAAGGAGGATTCCATATATTGGCTTTACTCATGCCACCTGCCACCTTTTAGTGCCTGTAAAAGCCAGGACCTGAATTGCCATGGACAAGTGTGGTCTCTCCTGTGTTAAGGGATTGGGAGTGAGAATTTGTAGTTTGTTTTGTTGATATTGGTAGAATATTTTACTATTACAGTTTCAACTTTCTCTTGATAAAAGTTTGTTTTTAAATTTAATTTACTAGTTTTGGACTAGAAGACAGTTTAGGGTAACTCAGGTTTGTAGTTTCAGAGAAGATTTACATACATTTTTCTTTTTATATAAAACTATGTCATGTGATAGTGGCCATCTTGGATTATAATGTGTCATGTGATGGTGGCCATCTTGGATTATAATGTGCCATGTGATGGTGGCCATCTTGGATCATAATGTGTCATGTGATGGTGGCCATCTTGGATTATAATGTGCCATGTGATGGTGGCCATCTTGGATTATAATATGCCATGTGATGGTGGCCATCTTGGATTATAATGTGCCATATGATGGTTGCCATTTTGGATTATAATGTGCCATGTGATGGTGGCCATCTTGGATTATATGATAATTCTTTATTTATAGCGGATTACGTGGTTAGTTAGAAAACCAATCTCTGCTAATGCCCTCATTGACATAAAAATGCAGATCATTGGTATATAAGTCATATTGTTCACAATATAAATTACAATCCATAATATGAAACAGGCACCGCCTGAAAAGCTTGCGAAACCAGTATCAATCGTGACTACTCAGCAATTTTTTGCGAAACCAGTATCATTCGTGACTACTCAGCAATTTCCGCTACACTAGGTGTAGCGAGAATGGCCGAGTAGTTACGATTGGACCGGATGCTCTTCAATACCTTTCGTGTCTCTTTCGTAAGTTCTCAAGGGTTCTCGAAAAGCGGTAACCCGGATGTGTTGAAACTTTTTCATAGGCATAGTGTATGGATGATAAGGATTTCTGTTTTAGTCAAAGTAAATGGTATTCCTCATTATTCCTTTATTGATTTAATTTTACCATGCTTCAGTCATAAATAAAGTCTCAGTTAACATTTGATGGTAATTTATTCAGCATTACCATTTAAAATTTTACCTTTGCTTAAAATGCACTAGAAAACAGGATTCAACAAAGAAAAAGAAAAAACAACTTTAAAAACTAATTACTTGGTTCACAGTAATTTTATTTGGACATGTTTCACAGTAATATAAATGTTAAAATAACAGACAGACAAATTACACAGTAATATTATAGGTGTTAAAATAATAGACAGACAAGTGTCTCATTTTAAAGTGTAGTTGACTTTATAGACAAATTAGAAGGGTAATTTGTTTTGAAAATCTTTTAAGTACACATGAAATTTGCAAAAACTGACAAAACAGAATATTGATCTTCTTTTTTTTATCAATAGGTGTAAACATTTGATTATTTTCTTTTTTATCAATAGGTGTAAACATTTGATTATTTTTCCAAGTCGAGGATAAATAAAATCAATCTGAAGAATCAATACAAACTACAAATGTTAAAATTCAATATGTTGTATAAATTACTGGGTTATTGGTGTTTACGACCACTTTCAACAGTATTCTAATTATATCACTGTCTTGAGATCAAATTGTATTGGTCGAAAAACAACAGGAGTTTCCAGGGAAACCTTATGCTCTATTACAAATCACTTACAAACCTTATCATATAAAGTTGTACGGTAAATATATAGAACGCCTTGCCACGGACATGAATTGAACTTTAGTGGTGATAGGCATCGATTACATTTCTCGTTGGGTTTTTTTCCAGTCAAACCTCTTGACCACATGGTTTTCAAATTGTTGACTGTGCTTGGTTCAGGTTAACAATTTCAAAGTTATAAATAAAAAAATGCACTAAATGAATTATAATATTGTGTCAGACTTGCAGAGGAAGTTTGAGACTTGAACTGTTATCATTCTCTATATACCAGCACCCAGTCCTTCAAAATTTAATTTCAATTAATCAAAATTCTCCCTCCAAATAACTCGGCCTCAATTTCTAGCACTGAAATTTTGCATAATATGAAGTCTAACTAGGATGAACTGTTTTAGATACCTAAAACTTATGTCTCCCCTTAATGAAAGCCATCTGTACAACAACCTTATAATCTCTTAACTCGAAAGACAAAAATGCTATGGCCCAGACAAGAAAATACTATTTAAAAAACCATTATTTGACCTTGAGGTCAAAGGTCAAGGTCCCACGGTCATTACAGTACGCGAAACACCGCCTTATGGTCATGCACCCACATACCAAATATCACTGACCTATCTCGAAAGACAAAAATGTTATGGCCCAGACAAGAAAATACTATTTAAAAAACCATTATTTGACCTTGAGGTCAAAGGTCAAGGTCCCACAAAGGTCATTATGGTCCGCGAGACACCACCTTATGGTCATGCACCCACATACCAAATATCATTGACCTATCTCGAAAGACAAAAAAGGTATGGTCCGGACAAGCTTTGCTGAGAAGAAGAGGAAGAAGCGGGAAAAAAAATCAGACTAAAACAATATGTCTCCCTTCGTTCGAAGAGGAGACATAATAAGATGCTTTAAAGAGATATTTCTTTTCTATTGTCATTATCTTTAGTGTTTTTGCCGTCATGTCTTATCAAAATTGTTTAACTATTTGCAGTGCATGTCTGTGGTAAATGTGTTTACAAATACAATCGGTAACTTGAGAATGAGATTTAGTCCCTTAAGCCCGGTATACACGATGCAAGTTTTGCATCCAAGTCTCCATTCAAGTTTCTTGAATTCAAGTTTTTTGATCGTGTATACCATACAAGAAACTTGAATCAAAAAACTTGAACGGACTTGGATGGAATAGAAATGCATCCTATTTTTTTTCAACTTGGATGGAACTTGGATGGAGATTGACCAATCAGAAGACAGAATCCTTATCAGCATCAATTTGTGAATGTAAATAATAACAACTACACGTGTTGTGCAAAGATGGCGGGAAAAGAGGAAACTCCAAAATGCAGGAAAAAGACAGTTACAAGGACTAATGAAATGATTGAAGATCTAATAGACTTCATAGAAATACATCCCATCGTTGCCTTCGAAGCCATTTACGAGCCCATGTTGACCTCTTTTTGGAGCTTAATCTCCTTCGCAGTACAATTGTACATAATAATGCAATACAAAGGGCAGCACCCTCCTCTCCTCCCAAAAATGCCATTTTGTTTGTTGTATCTCCCACCAAAACTTGTGTGTATTCATCAAAATTTCTTGCATCGTGTATACACAAACTTGAATTCAAGTTTTCTTGATCCAAGTTTTCTTGAATGGAGACTTGGATGCAAAACTTGTATCGTGTATACCGGGCTTTATTCGAACAATTTCCTCATACACCACAGCAATAATGATCAATTAAGAGGCAAATTATAGACTGCATAAAAAATGAATGCTGAATGTGGTAAATCTCAATACTATCAACTACTGATTATTCTGAATAAAACAAACAATAGTTAGAAATATAATACTTACATCACTTTCTTCTTCTTCTAAATCTACTTTGGTCTTTTTACACTTTTTACACCACCAACCACAGTCTTGGGCATAAGCCATTAATACAAATGTTGGCATATAAAGTAATGTCACCCAAGCTTCCCATGGCTCTATTTCTCCTGGTGAAATATACTGAACTACAAGTAACATCCAAACATAGGCCCATATAGACCATATAGTTGTCACAATGAACACACCAAATTCTTTAATATATTTAACATTAGGAGAAGAAACACTTACAACACATATTGATGAAATAACAAAAAGATTGAACGAGGCACTACCGATGATAGTAAAAGTACCTAATGAATCAGATATATCGGTACTTCCTAATTTTAAACACATCTCTATCGTGGCCATTAAAATTTCTGGAGCACTACTACCTAGCGCCATTAAAGTTAAATTTGCTACCGTTTCATTCCAAATTAAGACTTCTCTTTCGTGTTTTTCTTCTTTTTCCGGATCCCATGTCACTAAAGTTTTCTTTTTACTAGTAATCACTTCTATGCTTCCCATAAAAATATCTGAAGATATTGCAACACCTAAGAATAGATATAAAATGGCCAATAAATAGAGGAATGCTCGTATGCCGACAGACCACAAATTTTCTGCTGGTACTAGTAACCAGCTAGAACAAGCATCTGTTCCATTGGACAGAGTCTCCACCACGTAGCCATTACCGTAATAATTAACAATTTGATACGTCATTTTGTCAGCTTGCCATTCTCTTCTTCATATCTGAAATGATAACAAAAAATTTGCTCTACCAAAAGAAAGTACACATGATTCTATTTGTGGAAAAAATTACACTAAAAAACAAACAAACAAACAAACCAATACTAACGTATATGATGTGTTAATGCAAAAAGGGAAGTGTGGTTTTGTTGATGAAATTATAAAACATCTGTCACGTCAAACCATTAGATTGACTTAGTTAGGTTTTGCTATGGTATTCAACACCACTTTCATTAATATTTCAGTTATATCGTGGCGGTCAGTTTTATTGGTGGAGGAAACTGGAGTACCCGTAGAAAACCACTGACCTGCCGTGTCACTGAAATTTTTTATCACATAATGCTGTATTAAGTACACCTCTCCATGAACAGGGTTCGAACTCACAACTTTAATGGTGATAGGCATTGATTGCATAGGTAGTTGTAAATCCAACTGCCATATGATGACGGCCCCTCTCATTAGATTGGTGATTTGATTTGATTTTTGGTGTTTAATGCCACTTTCAGCAATATTTCAGCTATATCATAGCAACCAGTTTTAATGGTGGAAGAAGCCAGAGTACCCAGAGAACCACCGACCATGGGCAAGCAACTGGTAAACTTTATCATTTGCGTCTGCGAGTCGAGTGCACCCTTTTTTGTAATTTACAAAGCCGGGTGCGAACCCACGCCGTATTGGTGATAGGCTTGTATACTACCTAACTCATTGAGCCACCCAGGCCCTCCCATTAGATTGGTCTTCTTTAACAAAGGAACAGTATTAGCTAAACTTCCAACAATTTTTTGGGGTAGAAAACATTAAATATCACAGATATACATTACTCTTGAATGCTTTATATTATTGAGTAAGTTGAAGACTGAAAAAGCAATCAATGTCTTTTATTCTATTTCGGTAATCGCCACATGAAATTTTCATAGTCTGAATATTAATATAGAGGCCGTTGTGGTTGTGATCGTATGGTAGTTGGATTTATGACTACCTATGCAATCAGTCGCTATCACCTCTAACATTGTGAGTTCGAATCCCACTCATGGCAAGGTGTACTCGATACAACATTATGTGATAAAGTTGGTAACTGACTTGCGGCAGGTCGGTAGTTTTCTCAGGGACTCCGATTTCCTCCACCAATAAAACTGACCGCCATGATATAATTGAAATATTGTTGAAAGTGGCATTAAACATTATAACTACCATTATCACCATAAATATAATGTTGATAAAATTTATATAAAAAAAGTGCCAACTACCCATAATAACTGTTCATATCAGAAATCATTAACAGATTCATATCTTAAAATGAAAGAAAAGACAAATGGACGGACAGACAAGTGTAATCCAGTTATAACTTACTTATTTATAAGTCTTACCATAATTAATACATTCCAATTATTTTTTTATTTAGAAATACAAATTAATTACATATGTTGGGTTTAAAACTAAAAACGTTTTTCAAATTGAAGGATATCTTAAAAGTTAAATTTTGATTTTCAGGTCACATAACAACAGTTTCATAGGTTACAGTATATATATATGTAAATGTTTGAAATTGTTAATAGGTAATGTTTATCTAGTGAATAACATTTTATTCTTTTGTATTTCATATGTTAGTACAAACACTAGGAATAAAGGGGCTTAAGCATGTTATTACAACCCTATAATCAATATTGACATATTTTGTAACAACAAAATAAAATTGATTTAATTTCTTTTTAAGAAAGTTTGCTTGGATACCACATTGTATCGTGACTCTTAAAAATCATCATGTAAATTAATTGTTTTCACTCTTTTCTTAAATATTTTTGCACATAATCACGAATTTAAGAATAATGAGCTGTATACAAACAACACATTAAAGTAATGAAAGCAGGAATCAGAATTAAAAGAGAGCTCTACTTTAAAAGGGTTAGTATGGACCGGTGCCAACATGATATATTACTGAATACAAAATCATTCTACATTACTTTTAAATCAATCATTTCTTTCTCAATAGTCCTCGAAATGAAAATTTAAATTTACTGGTCCAAATTAAATTCTTGAAGTTATTTTTATAGAGTTCTTAAAAAAAAATGAAAACTTTACTGGTCCGAACAAAGTTTTACTGTACCAGAGGCTCATAAGAGCCTGTATCGTTCACCTCTAAACTAGTGCAGACCATCTAATGAACTTTCATGCAATATCATAATCAAATCTGCCCAATGGCCTGTGAGAAGAAGATTTCTGAAATTACAGCCAATCAGAACACATTATTGGCCCTAGCAGACATGCTGAAATTCTGATCAGTACCAAAAACTCAAAATTTGTAAGATGCCATCTATTGAACATTCCTGTTTTCAATGGAACACATGGTTTCAGAGAAGAAGATTGGAAATCTTTACAGACGATGACGGAAGCAAAGTGATAATAGCAGACTTGACCCTTCATATGAGGCTTGTGCTGCTTAACAGTAACACGACAATGTTAACATGTGGAGCAGGAATTGCTATCCCCTCTGGAGCACCTGAGTTCATCCCCACTTTTTAGTGGAGTTTGTGTTGCTTGATAGTTAGTTTTCTGTGTAATGCTTTGTGGATAGTTGTTCGTTCCTTTGTACTTTTTCTTTTGGCCATGGTATTGTCTGTCCTTCGATTTGTGACTTTTAATTACCCCTTTGATATCTTCAAAATTTTCTTAAAAGGCTTGTGCACCCTGCACAACAAAACAGTGAAAATAACAAGCTTTTGAGAAAAAAATGTACCATATGAAATTCTACAATTACTGCTGAATCTTAAATAAATTCTTCCAAATATGTGTGTTCCTATTAGTAACTGAATTCCAAAGGAATCAATTTTGTTTCAATAATTTGAAATATATATATATTTCTGTTGTTTCATTACAAGATATGCAATAAGTTGTGTTATTTTTGACAGGTTCTTTATTTAATCATGGCAGCCTTAAACCAATTATAAACAAGAAATGTGTGCATCACAAAATACGCCCGTCTATATAAATTATCAAACGGTATAATGGTAATGACCCCAAAATAAAAGGGTTCTTCCCCTTCCACAGGGGAATCATGTGGGCAAGTTTGGTAAAGATCCAAAATACAGAACTAAAGTTGTCTTGTGGAAACGATCCTGTTGTCAAAAATTATATTTATAGTAATGGTGACCTTGACCTTTGACCCCAAAATAAATAGGGTTCTTCCCCTTCCACAGAGGAATCATGTGGCCAAGTTTGTTAAAGATCCAATATACAGAACTAAAGTTATCGTGCGGAAACGACCTTATATCTATATTTATAGTAACAGTGACATTGACCTTTGACCTAATGACCCCAAAATAAATAGGATTGGGAAGTATGTGGTCAAGTTTGGTAAAGATCCAATATACAGAACTAAAGTTATCATGCGGAAACGACCCTGTTGTCAAAAAATCTATTTATAGTAACAGTGACCTTGACCTTTGACCTAATGACCCCAAAATAAATAGGGTTCTTCCCCTTCCACAGGGAAATCATGTGGCCAAGTTTGGTAAAGATCTGATATACAGAACTAAAGTTATTGTGCGGAAACCTGTGTGGACTCCCGCCTGCCTGACATACCCAATCATATAATACGGCCCGTCTCGAGACAGGCGTATAAATAATCAAAATTGCCATACAACTGTTTCCATAGCAATCAATTATTGCTGTATGTTTATTCCAAATGAAGACAACCTCTAATTCATTTGTAAACAAGAACTTATACTTATTTGTATTCAGTTTCGTATTGAAAGTAAGTCATCAGTGATTGATTCCACACAAAATAATGATAAATGTCAAATGTTAGAAGGATCCCAAAGAAATAGTTTGACCTTTACCCTATTGTCATAATAGTGATAGATGCCTAAATTCAATACCTATTTAAATAGAGATTACACTAGATGTCCCCCATCCACTCTTCTGTTTTGCATTATTTACTTATATAGATGTTGAACTTAAAATCACATTTTAACCTTTTTTCTATTTCGTAAAATATAAAGTATTATTTAAAGAGGGAGCCATCGTGGTTGTGATTGTATGGTAGTTGGATTAACAACTACCTATGCAATCAGTGCCTATCACCACAATAGTAGTGAGTTCGAATCCCACTCATGGTGAGGTTTACTAGATACAACATTATGTGATAAAGTTTGTCCGTGACTTGCGGCAGGTATGTGATTTTCTCTGGGTACTGCGGTTTCCTCCACCAATAAAACTGACTGCCACGATATAACTGAAATCTTGCTGAAAGTGCCATTAAACACCATAACACTAATCCATTAATTAAAGATGGAAACACATGTCAAAGAACACAATCCACCCATCACCTGATAGGGTGGATTTTGGTGTTTAATGCCACTTTCAACAATATTTCAGCAATATCATGGCGGTCCGTTTTATTGGTGGAGGAAACAACAGTGCATGGAGAAAACCACCGACCTGCCGCAAGTAACTGACAAACTTTACCACATAATTTTGAATAAAGTACACCTCGCCTGAGTGGGATTAGAACTCACAACTTCAGTGGTGCACAACACCTAATATACATTTTTATCATACAGATAAAGTGAAATAGAATACAGAGGTATGATACAGGAATAATTTCTACTTTATGATATATGACTCACTAAGTTGACATCGCAGAAAAAAAATATTAGGGAAGGGATTGGGTGATGGGGGGTCATTATTGAGGAAAAACTTAAATAAATAAGGCGACGGTTTACTTAGTCTGTCAATTTTACAAACATAGTCTAAGGGAGTACAGATAATCATATTGTATTATAGTGAAAACTGAACAAGCATGGTCTGGAAATTCCTTATGCAAATGATTTTTTTCATGCGGACCCTGCTGACAACCTTGGTAAAAAAAAATCTTTATAATAAATGAAAGCTTCTATTAGTCTAATAAAACTAGTCAAGATGCATATCTTTAACAAAATAGCATATCAGTATAACAAATACATCAAATGACTGCCACGATATAACTGAAATATTGTTGAAAGTGGCATTAAACACCATAAACCTAAAACTACACCATAAAATGAACTCTAAATTAAGGATATACATGTACTTCTACCTTGACCAAAAAATATGATATAATGTCATAAATGTATCCTGATAATACTTGATTAAAGACTAAATACAATCCATATTGCAAAACTTCTATAATACTTCAAATGCAAGAATTATGTTTAGTTGTCAACTTTAGCCATAGGCATATCAATTTAACTTTAATAGACTTTAATAAGCTTAAAAAATAGTCTAGTTTGTAACCTTCTTTATAAAGATTATAGAATTTTAAAAAATGGTGAATTTAACAAATGTTTCTCTTTAAAGACGAGGAATTTACATTGTACATATAGATGTGAAAAACTTATGTATGTATTATTTGATGTTTTATAGTAACACTGACGTCACAATTTCTTTTTAAAACAAGGTCAATAAAGATTGATTGTAAGATATTGTTTGTCTTTAATGTATCACTATCAAACCTACTCTTTAATAAAAATATTAGGACCTAATTATCACTGTAGTATCACAACTCATTACCAACAAAATTGAAAATTTTAGGTCAAATTTAACTTAGAGACAAATATTCTTTTTGACTGGTGTGAACAATTCAATAGGTAATGTTCCACTTTAAACTTGAAACGATTTATAGCCAAAAATAAAAAACAAAAGAAAAATTTTACCTAAACTCAAAACATCAACTTCTATCTTGAACCAAAACAACAACTTCTACCTTGAACCAAAACAACAATTTCCACCTTGAGCCAAAACAATAACGTCTATGTTGAACACAAACAACAATTTCTAAATATATTGAAACAAAGCAAACTCTACAACCAAAACAACTTCTACCTAGAACCAAAACAACAATTTCTACCTTGAACCAAAACAGCAACTTCTACCTTGAACCAAAACAATAATTTCTACCTGAGCCAAATCAACTACTTATATGTTGAACCAAAAGAAAAACTTCTTACTAGAACCAAAACAACAACTTCTAAGTTGAACTCAAACAACAACTTCTATTATCTTGAACCAAACCAACAACTTCTAGAACCAAAACAACCTCTACTTTCAACCAAAACAACAACTTTTACCCAGAACCAAAACAACAACTTCTACCCAGAACCAAAACAACAACTTCTATCTAGAACCAATACAACAACTTCTACCTTGAACCAAAACAACAACTTCTATCTAGAACCAATACAACAACTTCTATCTAGAACCCAAAACAACAACTTCTACCCAGAACCAAAACAACAACTTCTATCTAGAACCAATACAACAACTTCTACCTTGAACCAAAACAACAACTTCTATCTAGAACCAATACAACAACTTCTATCTAGAACCCAAAACAACAACTTCTACCCAGAACCAAAACAACAACTTCTATCTAGAACCAATACAACAACTTCTACCTTGAACCAAAACAACAACTTCTATCTAGAACCAATACAACAACTTCTATCTAGAACCCAAAACAACAACTTCTACCCAGAACCAAAACAACAACTTCTATCTTGAACCAAAACAACAACCTATACCTTCAACCAAAACAACTTCTACATAAAACCAAAACAACCTATACCTTGAACCAAAACATTTTCTACATAAAACCAAAGCAACAACTAAAACAACAACCTATATCTTGAACCAAAACAACAACTTCTATCTAGAACCAAAACAACAACTTCTATCTTGAACCAAAACAACAACTTCTATCTAGAACCAAAACAACAACTTCTATATCTAGAACCAAAACAACAATTTCTATTTAGAACCAATACAACAACTTCTATCTAGAACCAATACAACAACTTCTATCTAGAACCAATACAACAACTTCTATCTAGAACCAATACAACAACTTCTATCTAGAACCAATACAACAACTTCTATCTAGAACCAAAACAACTTCTATCTAGAACCAATACAACAACTTCTATCTAGAACCAAAACAACAACTTCTATCTAGAACCAATACAACAACTTCTATCTTGAACCAAAACAACAACTTCTATCTAAAACCAAAACAACAACTTCTATCTAGAACCAATACAACAACTTCTATCTTGAACCAAAACAACAACTTCTATCTAAAACCAAAACAACAACTTCTATCTAGAACCAATACAACAACTTCTATCTTGAACCAAAACAACAACTTCTATATCTAGAACCAAAACAACAATTTCTATTTAGAACCAATACAACAACTTCTATCTAGAACCAATACAACAACTTCTATCTAAAACCAAAACAACAACTTCTATTTTGAACCAATACAACAACTTCTACCTAAAACCAAAACAACAATTTCTATCTTGAACCAAAACAACAACTTCTATCTAGAACCAAAACAACAACTTCTATCTAGAACCAAAAAAACAACTTCTATCTAGAACCAAAACAACAACTTCTATCTAGAATCAAAACAATACCTTCTACCTAAAACCAAAACAACCTATACCTTGAACCAAAATAATTTCTACATAAAACCAAAGCAACAACTTCTACTTATAATCAAAATAACTTCTACCTAGAACCAAAATAATAGCTTCTACCCTAGACCCAAACAACAACTTCTATCTAACACTGAAACACTCATAAGTAAGTTCTCCATGACCTGTCAATGATTTCTACTGAAAACTGAAACAACTTCCATCAAGAACAAAATTAATAATAGGCATTTTTTTTCTTCAATCTTCCATCAACTTAAGGCTAAAAGTAGTCTTCGCGCAATCCCGCTTTCCCAAACCCTGGGACAAGTAAAACTAGATTCAGACAAGTGAAAATTATGAAAGAATTTGTTTAAATAATTTTTTTTTTTCTAAATTTGGCTTTCAGCAAGTAGTTGAAAAAAAATGAAGGCAAAGACTGTAAAGGGTACTTTTAATTTTAATGAGGATGATGGCATGCTAATATCTATAACATCTGAGACAATAAAATAGTTTAAAAAAAAAAGATTAATTTGAAAATTTCTACATGTAGCTCTTGCATGTGGTAAAAATGGGACACTAACAACAGTTGTTAAGCCTGATATGTATTTAGCTATGATTAGTGTGAGAATGTACAATTTGAACATATTTACATGCAGCTCTTGCATGTTTTGTGCATGTGGTAAAAATGGGACACTAACAATAGTTGTTAAGCCTGATATGTATTTAGCTATGATTAGTGTGTTTTTGAGAATGTACCGCTGTATGTAATATATATTGTCCACTGGTTAACCAAGAAAATCTCTGTTAGGAATCTATGGGTTAGGATTTCTTTTTATATCTTATATTGACATTTAAATTTATAAAAATTTCATGGTACCCCGTATACAATACAACAATATCGTTAATTTAACTCTACATATTCAATAGACGGCCATATATTTTTCATAATCCCTCTAACTAATTGTATCAGCTGTTTATAACAATGTACAGCCAAGTCTGCTTTAGTGACCACCTCTATTAAACAATAACTTGTTTTATGTGACCTTAATTTTTATTTCCCTTCACAGTGCATTTCATATCAATTAAACCTGTATTAAGCAACCACCTGCCTTATGTGACATTATTTCACTGTTTTTACTGTATATAAATACTTTTTAATAATATTTGTGATCACATTAAAAGGTTATTTTCCTCCCCAGATATAAGCATTATGCAATGTGTATTATATGTCAAATTCAAAAAGTAACTAGGAAGAACTGTTTTAGATACCTAAAACTTATGTCTCCCCTTAATGCGGCCATCTGTACAACAATAAGTTACACATTATGAGTTGAATGATACTATTTAAAAAACAATTATTTGATCTTGAGGTCAAAGGTCAAGGTCCAACGAAGGTTATTACGGTACACGACACACCACCTTATGGTCATGCACCCACATACCAAATATAATTGACCTATCTGGAAAGACAAAAAAGTTATGGTCCAGACAAACTTCGCTGAGAAGAAGCAGAAGAAGCCGAAGCAGAAGAAGCCGAAGCGGAAGAAAAAATCAGACTAAAACAATATGTCTCCCTTCGTTCGAAGGGGAGACATAATAAATTAACAATTAACTTATAACAATGTATATATACTTTTTAATATTATTGGTGTTCACTGTCACATAAAATGTTATTCTCCCCCCCCCCCCCCCCCCCCCCCCCCCCCCCCCCAGATATAAGTATTATGAAATGTGTATTATATGTCAAATTTAAAATGTAATAAATTAACAATTAACTCTTTTAACAATAGGCTCAACCAAGTCTGTAAAACTGTAACATTTATCTGGATATAAAACTGTCTTATTATTTATTGAAGTTATGTGGATCTGAAACTAAAAGCTGCCTGGGGAGCCTGAAATCACTCAACTGTTTTCAATATCATTTTTATGACTTCAAAATTTAATAGAATAAGTTGGAACATACAAGTATGCTTAACAAGTGAAAATTCAAATTTCAGCTGATTCCAACCTCAAATTAACTAGTAGCCATAATTGATGGAGGCTACGACTATGACACGCAAATTTGGAAGTGGACGACAGCCAATTTTGGTTACATCTAGATCAATAATTTCTGAAGAGAATACTTCAATTGGATCTTTTTTTATCAAAAAACCTTTTTTGTGTAATTGGTATAAATCAGCTGAATTAAAAATCTCACTAAAAGCTCGACAATATTTGATCAACTACTCATTATCATTCGGTTGCAAATTTGAGCCGATTATGACTCATTACACAAAATAGAAACTGACAATTTTGTTTAAATCTATTTTTAGTATTAGTAACAACGACCAGCTTGGATTGAGGCTGAGCCTGACAAAAGGGGACCAAACAAGAACCACCTCATCCAAGCTTTGTTTATTTGGTACAATGGTTTCGGAGGAGCTGTTGTTCACGCTAAAAACTTAAGATGGACGACAATGAGGGTCGTCAATCGATGTCAACATCTCACATGACCCTTCAGGTAAGGTGAGCTAAAATCTGATTGGTGCACTTTCAATGGCATAAAGACATCTGGTATAACAATAAGCTATTGGAGGAGGGATTATGTCAATCATGTACCCTATAGGTTAAATTAAGTTATTTTTAGAAAAAAACAAACGTCTTCTGGATTCAGAAGAGGTTAAGGTTCAAAGGGAAATCTGGAATAGTTCATGGTATATCTACAATTACAGCTTAATATGTACCATGTTTGTTAACCGATTCGGACAAAATGAGCAATCTTTATTTTAGAGGACCTTCCTTAGATGCTTCCCATCAAGTTTCGGTTCATTTTGCCAAGCGTATTAGAGGAGAAGAATTTTAGAAATCGACCAACTAGAAACAAGAATTGCCTGTGGTAGCCATGTTTGTTAACGATTCGAGACAAAATGAGCAATGTTGATAGAGGACCTTCTATAGATGCTTCATACCAAGTTTCGGTTTATTTGACCTAGCGGTTTCAGAGGAGAAGATTCAAATGTAACAGATGACAGATGCCAAGTGGAGGCAAAAGCTCACATGGCCTTCAACCAAGTCAGCTTAAAAGTGTTTTAAACTTATCCTGTAACAATTAACAAAAATATTAGTGCTATACTGAAAAAATATCCCCAAAAAATACAATATACTACTCTCAACCTCATTGTGGAGGTATAAAAAAAAACCCTCAGTTTCGGTTATATTATGGCTTGGCGATCTATTTTCTTGGAGGAAATAGAATACATGGAGAAAACTACTGACCTGTCACTAGTACATGTACTTAACAAACATAATCTTATAAAACTGAATCAAGTACACCGAGTTCACATTGCCATGGTCGGGACATTTAACTTTTAAATAATGACCTATTTCTAACGTGTCAGGTCTAAGGAATGAAAGCTTAAAATAAAATTTCAATGGATTTATGTAGAAATAAATAAGTTTCGTCATCGACTAACATTGGCAGTACATGTACCAAGCAGTACATAGCAGACAACAATGACATTTCTAATTGAAAATCTAAATATCTTTTTCCTTTTCTTTCTTTTTTGGGGATAAACTTGCAATTTCCATTTCTTTTAATTTAGAACTTTATCCCATATTCAGAAATTTGATTAAGCTTGAAATGACATCAGTCTGACCGACTTCTTTATCCAAACAAGCTGCCATAGTGGCATTTCTTGAACATGATCAGGAAAAACAAAATTAATTTAGGAATGGTGTTACAGTGCAGAGCATTGTAATCTAGATTCCATACTTGGACTTACGAAGAAAGGATAGCCATTGTGATGAAAATATATTATTAAGTTTGGGCAACAAACAGCAGGATATTACAAAACACCACTCTACTAATGTGATATTAAATGTTCCAGCTTATATTGTAGACATATCAATGTCATTCTGTTTACAGATATAATATTCCTTCCATAACAGCATGGATAGCAAGCAGTCTAGACTTCAATAACATTGAATTGTTTTTTTCAAATTAATATTTCTTTATCTGTATACATGTAATTGATATTTTTTTACTCATTAGTGTTGATTTATACCTAAATTACAATTTAAAAAAAATTTTTTTTTTACTCATTAGGGTAGAATTACAATTGTTATTAATAAAAAAAAAGGATATTTTTAGCCATTTGGGTAGATTTATTCCTAAATTATAATTTCAATTTTTTTGTTCTTTTATTTTGATTGATTGATTCATTAAATTGTAAATGAAAAGTGAAGTTTAAACAGTGATAGTCGACAATTCCAGCAATATAAAAAAAAACAAACAACCACCTACCACCTCAAACCATTTGTCTGCCTTTGTCATGTTAATGACCATGATAGTAGAAATCAAGTGCATTAACATATACAGTCAAACCTGTATTAAGAGGTTACTTTTGGTACAAAGAAAAAGTGTTCTTCCGTTTTGATGCGTTTTCTATGTAAGACAAGCCATAAAGATAGCTGCACGTGACCTTGTCTTACATGGCATTGTCAGCCAATCAAATCGGCCGAGTATAATCAATGGAGTCCGCTTCTACGACTGCTGTAGTAATATAAATTGCTGTCTTAGTAGATCTAAAAAAGCTTCAAATATCATTTAACTGATTTCCCCTAATACATTTAATGCGGTTTTAAATAAGTGTGTATTTACTGCATTGCACGTGGCGTTGTAATATTTTGTGTAGTAAACATGACATTGACATGCGAATGAATGAATGAAATCGACATGCTTTGTTTTGAAGTTGAAACGGAAGAAACAGGTACTTGCACTCGTCTTTATTGAAGATCTGGGATTTCTTCCACTCGTGAGAGAAATTCAGCGTCTTTCCACTCGTTCCGCTACGCTCCACTTGTGTAAAGACGGAATTTCTCACACTCGTGGAAGAAATCCCAGATCTTCAATAGGGACTCGTGTAAGAACCTATTAGTCTTTTAAGACAAGTGACCTTTAAAAAGAGGATCAATTCATATGAAATTTTCTATGACAGGACAAGAAAAAGGTGACCTTTTAATACAGGTGACTGCTTAGGCCACTAAGATATCACAGATCCAACCATTTCATCTTATTTTTATGGCTGGAATTATCAGAAAATGTTATGGCTGTGGTCAAGCATTTTCAGAAATATATATCGAAATGCTCCAAATGACCTAGTGCTGAAAAGATATGATCACAGAATATACCTAAGTCCTAGATCTAAAATACTGAAACATTCAGCTTCTTTGCAGAACACATATTTTCATTTAAATGTTGACTGTGCTAGGAAGAAAAATGCAGTTTGAATTCAGAGATATCTCCATTCATAATGAAATCAAGCAGAATTTATCACCCGAGCATAAGCTGTTATTAGACTCGCTTGGTATTCAACATTGAATTATGGTCTGTTTGATATGATTGATGTAGTGTGAAATGTTGAAAAGATTTAAAATATCTAGTAATCATCTACTTTTTTATTTATCAATTCCTAGTTTACAAAATACATCTACAGAAAAATCATACTCCACTCCACCTTTTAGCACATGCCAATAAGTAGTCGGTTACCTATGAGCTTTCATTAATTCTGATATTGTACTGTCCATGTTTATTTTGTCATTAATTTTTGTGACAGTGTGTCAATGTGTGGTCTTTTTGAGTGGAAGTGAATCTGTGCAGGTTTTTAATATATGTATTGCCATTGGAGGGGAATATTGGGATCACATTAACCTATTAACCTGGTTTAACCCAGCCATATTTTTGTGCTTAATCCAACCCAGGACCAGGAATTCCAACGTCATATGTCTTGGTCTTTTTTCTATGTTCAAGCTTTCGTAGTGGACCGTAAAAAGGGGGGGTGGGGGGGGAGATGAGGGCAAGCATAAAAACATACTGTACAGTATACCGGTATAAACATTAGATCTTATATAATGATGCTGGAAAATAGTGTAACAAGTAACAACAAAAAGTAGCACCTCCGTTTTGCAAAATGTAATACCATTCTCCAAAATCTGACTGAGAAAGTTGCTGGCTCCAACTTATATAACACCCAATTGTATGGAATTCAAATGTGTTACATGAATTGCAAATACTTTGTTTTTTCAATTAAAATTTGGGGCCCAAAGGTAGGTACATGTACAATGTATGTGGATTCAACAACACTGCTTTGAGAACTGTTCTAAAAGTATTACAGCAAAATTTAAATTACTTAATAGTGTATCTATCTGTTTCTAAAACATGTAAGCTTATTTGTTAAGCTCCATAGCAATACTTAAAAGGGTCTAATCCAAAACTTTAATTTACTGTATGAAGTTAACCTTATATTACCTAAAATGTATTATGGACATACCAAATAAATCTTTAAATCTATTTGAATAGTATGTAACTTTAATTCAGTAACAATTAAAATGATTATTATTATATCAAGTCACAATTACACAACAAGGTCATTAATCTCATTACCTAATTGTTTGTTTATTATCTATTACATCATGTCTTAGTCCTAATAAGTAATAATACTCTTAGGCCAAAAAAAAATATATGTGTGTTTACTGTCACATGTCAAAAAAATCTAGGGTCGGTCGGTCGGCATTAATTTTTTTTTTTTTTTTTTAACTATCGGCAAAAGCGGATATAGTCGTTCCCGGTTCCGGAATCCGATTCCGGTTAATCATTTTCGAAATTTCCGGTAAGCCGTCATTTGTTTTATGACGAGTTACACAGTTTTTCTGCCTTCTTTGCACTCAATTTCGACAAAAAGCTAGCGGTTGAATAAATAAAACATTGCTGCTGATTAACCAACAAAAATGGTTATCCGAATTCTGTGTAAAAATTGATAGGGTCGCTAGCAAAAATTAAGAGTCGAACAATTGCCGATAAAAAAGGTTAGGGTCGGCGGCTGAAAAATAGGGTGGGTCTGGTGACCGTAAACACACATATATTTTTTTTTGGCCTTACCATCAAAATTACACTTTGTTTTTGTCTTGGCCTCTAGGTTTTGGGCTCACTGTTATTTGCATAAAACATTTTTTTAAATGGTATTTTTAATTAATAGTGTCACTTGCTTTACAGTTGAATTATCATGTCTAATTTATTGTAAATTTTAATAATTACAGTCAAGCCTGTACATAAAGGACACTTAACAGGCCCTTCATTAAGGGACGGTTCCAGGTACTTTTACCCATTTAAGATGGTATTTGGTACCTCCTGATTTTAAAGGGTGTTGTATAAGATATTCCTGAAAAATGTTCAAATTTAAATAAAAAGTACCACCTGTAAATAGTGGTTGGATCTGTGATATCTTAGTGGCCTAAGCAGTCACATGTATCAAAATGTCACCTTTTACTTGTCTCGTGAGAGAAATTCAGCGTCTTTCCACTTGTGTAAAGACGGAATTTCTCACACTCGTGGAAGAAATCCCAGATCTTCAATAGGGACTCGTGTAAGAACCTATTAGTCTTTTAAGACAAGTGACCTTTAAAAAGAGGATCAATTCATATGAAATTTTCTATGACAGGACAAGAAAAAGGTGACCTTTTAATACAGGTGACTGCTTAGGCCACTAAGATATCACAGATCCAACCATTTCATCTTACTTTTATGGCTGGAATTATCAGAAAATGTTATGGCTGTGGTCAAGCATTTTCAGAAATATATATCGAAATGCTCCAAATGATCTAGTGCTGAAAAGATATGATCACAGAATATACCTAAGTCCTAGATCTAAAATACTGAAACATTCAGCTTCTTTGCAGAACACATATTTTCATTTAAATGTTGACTGTGCTAGGAAGAAAAATGCAGTTTGAATTCAGAGATATCTCCATTCATAATGAAATCAAGCAGAATTTATCACCCGAGCATAAGCTGTTATTAGACTCGCTTGGTATTCAACATTGAATTATGGTCTGTTTGATATGATTGATGTAGTGTGAAATGTTGAAAAGATTTAAAATATCTAGTAATCGTCTACTTTTTTATTTATCAATTCCTAGTTTACAAAATACATCTACAGAAAAATCATAAACTACACTCTAACTTGGAGTCTTCAAGACTCCACTCCACCATTTAGCACATGCCTTTTAGATCACCTTAACCAATGAACATTTCATTACTTTAACAATTTCTTCAGAGAGGGGGGTTGTAATGATATCAATCATTTGTATTTGTTTACTTCAGCACTTTCACTGATTATCTTTACACATGCATCTAAGAACCACCTACTGGACTGAGTGACAAATTAAGTGATTAAATATATAATTGTATCTTGGGGAATTGGGACACTTGTAGTGGTTGTTGTAATCATGTCTTAAAGAGTAGTTAATAAATTAGTATTAGAATTACATAGATTTTAGTCATCAGTCATTTAAGTAATTGATGAACATTACAGGCAGATGTTTTGGTTGCCACAGGATGAAAGGATATGTAAGGACAAATTTGCTTGTAAAAGGCAACCAAAGCCCACTCTTGATAAAGTTGTTTATTAGGCTGCTGCTGCAAGTTTTCTTTTACGTGCAAGGAGTAAGATATTCTCAATACACAATCCACTCATTCAAGTACAGTCGCAAGGGCGAGTAGTGTTTGATTGGTCCCTCACGACCAGCAGAAGCCTCCTTCAGAAGGATGAGTAACCTTCCCAATTGTACTTATGCTAAAACTATGTCCAGTTTCTATAAACAGGGGTTAACACTAAATTGCTTCAATTCTAAATTACAACATTCCAGGAAATGTTAAGGATTTACATCTACCATGCTTTATTTTAACCAATGAAAAGACAGGATCCATTAACAGGAGTTGAACATTTTTAACCTGAGTTGTTGAAGTCATAAGAGTATAATAACATCTTCATAAGGTCACACAGAAGGTGATCATCCTTTTAATGTATTCCCAACATATGTAAACTAATTTCTTTTTACTCTAATATTCTGAAGGAAATGTAAATATCCATATACAGATGTACCATTAAACCAATATAAATCAATTAAACCAGTAACTATCATATTATTTTTGTATTGAGGAATGAAGCTGTCTGGCCACTCTTATAAAGATAAACCAGTAGTCCATAGAGATTATCGTACTCATATAATGATCTGGATCATAAATATAATATATTTACTAACACTGTGATCCAACACTGAAGCTGGACCCATACAAATATCTGTATCTAATTCCCCCCCCCCCCCCCTACAAAAAAAAAACCCAAACAAAAAACAACTACAGTTAAACCTGCCCAAGAGGTCACCTCTATTAAGCAGTCACCTGTATTAAAAGGTCACCTTTTTCTTGTCTTGTCATGGAAAATTTCATAGGTCACTTGACATATAAAGCCACTTTGTCTTTGTCCCACAGGTGACCACTTAATACAGGTTTGACTGTATATGTATCTAATTCTACCCTCCCCCCCCCCCCCCACCAAAACAAAAACAAAAACAAAAAACAAGTATACTGTATATTTCAGTAACAGTATACATCGTTTACATAGAGTCAATATTACCACTTGCACTTCTAATGTTAAAAATATGCAAATAAACCACAGCAGTTTGCCAATTTAAATAGTGTGCGATACATTTACTGGTATATCATTGTAAATACAGCTAAGGCCGGATGCTAAGGAACTCTCGTAAACACACTAAATATGCAAAACGATTCCAGATCTTTTGACGAACTTTAGTTTTTGAATTTTTTATGAACTGGAATCAATTCTAATCAAGTCACTTTACACCCAAATCATGATTTTGTCGTTATTCTTCCTAGTTTTTTTTTTTAAAATATCCTTCTTTTTTTTCTAATAAGACATCATAAAAGACAGTCAAATGAAATTTATTTTAAAATAATATGAAGAACACTTTGTATCTTTTTAATTCATTTTTTCCCTTGTTTTACTCCTCTAAAAAAAAAATTCTAAAGAAAACCAGTTGTCATCGTGAGGACTGAATACCTTCCGATAGGTCTAGAAAAATTTGGGGGAGGTAATGTTACCAATAAAACAAGTTGTCATTTTCTTTGCCATATATATGTTTCCTTATTACATTATATTGATTAGATGGTTTTTTCCAGGAATGATTACTTCTGAATTGGTCCCCAAGGTACTATCAAAATGTTGTACTTTAAAATTCTTACATTATTAAATCAATGAATGACCTTGATAGATCGATCCATGACCTCCATTACAGACAAATGTCCAGGACAAGATCCAGTTAATGATCCCACCTGTATTATTTGGTTGAAATTTATCTATGGTAACATTTTCGTCCTATAATTCCTAAAATACGGTACAGTAAATGTAGGCATGTGATCATAGATTTGTCTGACTAAATGAAGGGGATGAAAATGTTTACAATTATTGAGGGGTTAGGGTTATGGTGTTTAATGCCACTTTTAATAATATTTCAGCTATATATAGCTGGCTGGAAACTGGAGTACCCAGAGAAAACCACTGATCCCAGCAAGTCACTGACATCATTTATCACATAATGTTGAGATATTGAGAAATGTGATATTATTTCAATAAGTACCAACTGCCCCCACATTTTGAAATTTAAAATAAAATCATTTTTAATAAAAAACTAGAGGCTCAGCCCACTGAGCCTGTATCGCTCACCTGACAATAGAATGATACTGAAGCAAATTTCAAAGGGAGATAATCATTATCTTAAAAAACAGCAGCCATCTTGAATGGAGGGTGGGGCTGTCGGACACAATTTTAAAAGGGACACACCCAGGGACCATCTATGCCAAGTTTGGCTCCATTTGGCCAAGCTGTTTCAGAGGAGAAGATTTTTTTAACATTAGCCAATCAGAAAAAAGAATTATTCTTGGCGGCCATGTTTATAGGCCAAATGGAACGAAATGGAGAAACTTTATAGAGGACCTTACATAGATGCTTACTGCCAAGTTTGGTTCCATTTGGCCAAGTTGTTTCAGAGGAGAAGATTAAAATATGAAAAAGTTAACGGACGGACGACGGACGCCAAGTGATGGCAATACCTCACATGGTCCTTTGGGTCAGGTGAGCTAAAAAATGATGAAAAAAGGGGAATAACTCCTAGACGGGTAATCAGATTTACTTCAAAATTGCAGGGCATGTAGATCTTGACAAGCTGAACATGTTTTCAGTTTACACTCAACATCTATCTCTTATAGTTTTTTAAATAAAGGATGAAAAGTATTAACATTTTTAAAATTTGATGAAAAAAAGGGCAATAACTTCAAGATGGGTAATCAGATTTACTTTAAAATTGTAGGCTAGGTTGATCTTGACATGCTGAACATGTTTGCTGTTTAAACTTAACATCTATCTCTTATAGTTTTTGAAATAAAGGACAAAAGTTATTAACATTTTGAAAATTTGACGGGAAAAAAAGGGCAACAACTCCAAATTGGGTACTCAAATTAACTTCAAAATTACAGGGTAGGTAGATCTTAATATGCTGCACATGTTTGCAATTTAAACTTAACCTTTATCTCTAATAGTTTTTGAAATATCAGACAAAAATGTTTAAATTAAAAAAATAAAAAATAAAAAAGGCAATAACTCCTAGACGGGTAATCAGATTTACTTCAAAATTGCAGGGCATGTAGATCTTGACATGCTGCACATGTTTGCTGTTTAAACTTAACGTCTATCTCTTATAGTTATTATTATTAACGGTTTTTGAGTTGTTACCAAAAACGTGCAATTTTACCCTATGTTCTATTTTTAGTAACAGTGGCCATGTTTGTTGGCCGAATGGAATTAAATGAAGAAGTTTTATAGAGGATCTTACATAGATGCTTCCTGCCAAGTTTGGCTCCATTTGGCCGAGCAGTTTCAGAGGAGAATATTTTTTTAACATTAGCCAATCAGAAACAAGAATTGCCCTTGGCGGCCATATTTGTTGGCGGAATGGGACGAAATGAAGAAACATTATAGAGGACCTTATATAGATGCTTTCTGCCAAGTTTGGTTCAATTTGGTCCAGTTGTTTCAGAGGAGTAGATTAAAATATGAAAAGTTAACGGACGGACGACGGACGCCAAGTGATGGCAATACCTCACCTGACCCTTTGGGTCAGGTGAGCTAAAAAAACAAAAAAAACAATGCTTTAAACATTACAATTATGTACATAATTTCATATATTACAAATATCCAATTTCATCTATTATTTGTTAAATATTTCTTTGATCTTTTACTTTGATAACTCAACCTAATCCCTTGATAGAAACTTATTATTATTGTTGATTTCTGTGTGTAACTTTGGGAGGTTATATTGACGTCACTGACATCAGTGTGAAAATCCCAGATAAACATGCTTTATCAGAAAAATGCACTGATGTCACATCTCGCATCCATGGCTTCACCTTCAATGCAATATTGCTCTGGGAAATCCATTCTTGCAAAACAAATAAACAACAGAATATACAGTGCTCCCTCGCCATATTACCACTCCTTTTATCACAAAACTCGCATACAACCATCAAATTGTGTGCCATGATTTCCACCCATTAAAATTCCCTTGTAGTACCACCAAACTTAGATATCGCAATTCACAACTTTTACAGAAAAAAAAAGTTGTAAAATTATATAAAATTCTCTTGTAAATTGCCAAAGTTCACTAATTTACCTGGACCTTCTGCCAAATTATTTTATTGCTTTTAAAAAGATTCATAATTGATTGTTATACAAATTTACTCTATGCACTAATTATGATATATAGTACAGACATATTTGTTTTTGTCACAAAGAAGGAACATTTTTCAAAATCCCAGCTTTTTTCAATAAACCTGGTTTTAACCCCAAAATAATATACAGACATCGTCCATTTTCTAAATTAGCCTAGGTCTTACTAATAATAATAATGTAATAGAAACCAGGAAAAGGTACACAGTGAAACTAATCAATTCTTGTTGTAATTATATAGTGATTGACAATCAATACTGTTTGATATCTGTTATGTCATTAAAAACATTCTATTTGTCAATTTATCTTATAACAATTTTATCAACAAAATATGGTAGATTCTATAATGGACAGATACTTAAAAGATATTTTATTGTCAAGCAATTACAGAGACAATAGATCAGTCAAAAGTTATATACTTACAAGGTCTTCTCTGTACAAGGTCTTCTCCAGACAGATGAGTTATAAGAAATAAACAAGGTACTGTTCACAAAAAAAATGCTTTCTTACTCATGATATCAATTTTTTCTAATTTTTTTGTACTGTTTCCTATTTTAACTTGCACTTCATACAGTCACAATATTTTTAATGAGAAAAAGAACTACAGCATCTTTTGATATGCCTTCTTTCTTTTTTTTTTTTAAGTTTCACAATTTTTTTTTTAACAATTAGTAATTAAAAATCATTTCAAATATTATGTAAGAATGTGAATTCTGAGTTTATGGAGTTCAAATAAATTCTCTTTGGTAAAATAAGTACTTTACATTTTCGCTAAACTTTATTAAATATACTTAATAGTATTATGATTTGAAATGGAAATTCTATTAATTTATCAAAACATTTTAGTTTTTATTAGTGTTATTTAATCTAAAGTGCATGGAAGGGTATAACAATAATTATACAGTCTAACAATATCTGTACTAGAAACCTGTGAAAAACACATGTTAATTCTTTCATTTATTTATTTACAAAAAAATTCTTGAAGTTAATATAATTTTTGTGAACTATTTCAACAACAATTCAAAGCTTGAGAGTGTGATTAAAGTTGAACACCAAGTATCCAAATTGTAAAGCTATAACAACAAGTCTTCGTGCTTACCCACTTGCCCGAAGCCTGTGACAAGTAAAACTGGATTCAGACAAGTCAAAATTTTGAAAGAATTTGTTTGAATAAATATAATGTTTTTCTATATTTGGCTTTCGAGCAAGTATGTGAAAAAAAAATAAGGCAAAGACTGCTATAACATGATGAGAACAAGTGTTACCTTTTAATGAAATCATGATGATAATACTTGTTTTGTACTAGACCAATAGATTGAGTTTAATTTTTATAGCACTATCTCACTGAAACAATAGTCCAAAGGTAGACAGACATGGAGCTTCATTTAATCACATTATCCTAACTCTGAGCCAACAGGTCTTTGTTCTTACTGTTTAATGCTGTGTGTTTTACAGGAAAGCAACAATTACATTTTATTTTCTTTGATTTGATCGGACCAGCATCAAACTTAAAATCTTCTGCAAGGGAATAGAGCACACTAATCATTACATCATCATGGCATTTCTAAAGTTTTAAATGCTATGAAGTCTTGTAAAATAAGAAAATTGTTAAACAATAGCAATACTTGATGGGTAGCACATTGGAACAGGATAATAATTCCCATCAGGTGACCAGTCTAATAAATTTTCACTAAAAAAAAGTGATGTGTATTGTAAAATAAAAATTACATTGTACACATTCTACCATGTAAAAAAAATTTAAATATCTTTTCAGAAACAACCATTTATTTGAGAATACTTATTCTAATAAAATTACTAAATTAAATATATAAATTTATATTTACTCAAGGCATGTAGAAAAGGGGAGCTAATCATATAAAAATATTACAAAGAGAAAATTGAATGATGCAGCTATTCACAACAATGATAAAAGCAATTGGTAATCCTATTGCAAGGGATTTATTGTGCTGTTAAAAACCAAATAAAATCCTCTTTAAATAGTTCTTTTAATTTCTGGCAATATTATTAAATTGACTTCTTAATACAGAAATAATTTGAAGAACTTGATATAATCTGACATTGTTTCTCTTAACACGATATTCTATTTTAATTAAATGGAAAAGCCCCAAATCCATATTTATTAAGTAGTGATCCTATTTTTTAGTACCATACTTTGATATAATCTTAAGGGACCTTTAAAGTACCATAGTCCATAGATATTATGTCTTAAGATTAATATTTAAAACAGATCACTATTGATGACAAGTCTCCTGGTGTTTAATGGACGTTGAGCAATGAAATAAAATCAAACATCTTAATATTTATTTAGTGAAACATTTATACACACTTTAAGGAATACTCCTGATTCCAAGGAAACATTTATACAAACTTTAAGGAATACTCCTGATTCAAAGGAAACATTTTTATACACTTTAAGGAATACTCCTGATTCCAAGGAAACATTTTTACAAACTTTAAGGAATACTCCTGATTCCAAGGAAACATTTTTACACACTTTAAGGAATACCCCTGATTCCAAGGAAACATTTTTACAAACTTTAAGGAATACTCCTGATTCCAAGGAAACATTTTTACAGACTTTAAGGAATACTCCTGATTCCAAGGAAACATTTTTACACACTTTAAGGAATACTCCTGATTCAAAGGAAACATTTTTATACACTTTAAGGAATACTCCTGATTCCAAGGAAACATTTTTATACACTTTAAGGAATACTCCTGATTCAAAGGAAACATTTTTATACACTTTAAGGAATACTCCTGATTCCAACGAAACATTTTGACAGACTTTAAGGAATACTCCTGATTCAAAGGAAACATTTTTACAAACTTTAAGGAATACTCCTGATTCCAAGGAAACATTTTGACAAACTTTAAGGAATACTCCTGATTCAAAGGAAACATTTTGACAGACTTTAAGGAATACTCCTGATTCCAAGGAAACATTTTTACAAACTTTAAGGAATACTCCTGATTCAAAGGAAACATTTTTATACACTTTAAGGAATACTCCTGATTCCAAGGAAACATTTTTACAAACTTTAAGGAATACTCCTGATTCCAAGGAAACATTTTTACACACTTTAAGGAATACCCCTGATTCCAAGGAAACATTTTTACAAACTTTAAGGAATACTCCTGATTCCAAGGAAACATTTTTACAGACTTTAAGGAATACTCCTGATTCAAAGGAAACATTTTTACACACTTTAAGGAATACTCCTGATTCAAAGGAAACATTTTTATACACTTTAAGGAATACTCCTGATTCCAAGGAAACATTTTTATACACTTTAAGGAATACTCCTGATTCCAAGGAAACATTTTTATACACTTTAAGGAATACTCCTGATTCCAAGGAAACATTTTTACAGACTTTAAGGAATACTCCTGATTCCAAGGAAACATTTTTACACACTTTAAGGAATACTCCTGATTCAAAGGAAACATTTTTATACACTTTAAGGAATACTCCTGATTCCAAGGAAACATTTTGACAGACTTTAAGGAATACTCCTGATTCAAAGGAAACATTTTTACACACTTTAAGGAATACTCCTGATTCCAAGGAAACATTTTGACAGACTTTAAGGAATACTCCTGATTCCAAGGAAACATTTTTACACACTTTAAGGAATACTCCTGATTCAAAGGAAACATTTTTATACACTTTAAGGAATACTCCTGATTCCAAGGAAACATTTTTATACACTTTAAGGAATACTCCTGATTCCAAGGAAACATTTTTATACACTTTAAGGAATACTCCTGATTCCAAGGAAACATTTTTATACACTTTAAGCAATAATACTGATTCAAAGGAAACATTTTTATACACTTTAAGGAATACTCCTGATTCCAACGAAACATTTTGACAGACTTTAAGGAATACTCCTGATTCAAAGGAAACATTTTAACAAACTTTAAGGAATACTCCCGATTCCAAGGAAACATTTTGACAAACTTTAAGGAATACTCCTGATTCAAAGGAAACATTTTGACAGACTTTAAGGAATACTCCTGATTCAAAGGAAACATTTTTACAAACTTTAAGGAATACTCCTGATTCAAAGGAAACATTTTGACAAACTTTAAGGAATACTCCTGATTTAAAGGAAACATTTACAATTGGATTTTTAACACAAGTAACATGATGGGTACAACCAGTGGAGCAGAAACTGCATACCCTTCTGGAGTTCACCCCTGGTTTTAAGTGTGATTCATGTTGCTCAATCTTTAGTCTTCTGTGTAGTTATTTGTGGACCATTTCATGTCAAATTCTATTTTGTCCAGTTTCTTGTGGCTATTGTATAGTCTGTCCTTTGGGTTTACAGTTCTGATTACTTCTTTGGTATCTTCAAACTTTTCAAATATCTGAAAGAGCTAACACATATGTCCCTACCTTCTAGGTTTAGTTTTGATGTTTAATGCCACTTTCAACAATATTTCAATTATATCATGGTGGAGAAAACTGGAGTACCCGCAGAAAACCAAAAACCTGCCGCAAGTCACTGACAAACTTTATCACATAATGTTGCATCGAGTACACTTCACCTGAGCGGGGTTCAAATTCACAACGTTAGAGGTGATAGGCACTGATTGCATAGGTAGTTGTAAATCTAACTACCATACGATCATGACTACAATGACCCCTTCCTACATTCTACATGTAAACCAAAGACAACATATTTCATCAGTACATTCACATCAGACATTTCCTACACAAACAACAAAGGCAAATGACATTTGACATCTAAATCTTACTATCATTGGGGTACAATTTTCATAATTTTTCATGTGGTATGAAGGGTCAACTGAGGTCACAAATTCTTTATCTAACATCCCAGTGGAACTATATATAAATAAAAAAAAAATGAAATTCATGAAATACTTTGAACGTAATCCGCCAATGTCAACTTTAAAGAGATACAAAATCAAATGCCAACATGCATTAAAAGATTCATAGACAAAAATTCAACAAAGACATATAGTATTTGTCATGGGAACTGAACTATAAAACTCCTTGTATAATACCTACACATCTTATTACATACAAAGATTACAGCATACTATAAATAAAACATGAAACATGAAGATTTTTTTAGTTATAGTCAACAAATTAGTAAAAACTAAATAGTCAACAAATGACTAAAGCCTTAGAAAACACTACCAACTTTATTTGTTTCTACCATTGAGGACAAATTAAAACTATTATTAGGTATAAAAAACTGTTAAGTAAAAACATGCTCACAACTTCAACTTTCACAACATAGAGAACTTTTCAAAATGACAAGATTTTATCTTTTTTTTCTCTCAGAAACTTTTAAACAGCTTTTAAATAAACTAATCCATATCTTGAATTATCAAAATATATTTCATGAATGGCAGAACAACTCAATAACTCACAAATGCTCTTTGAACATGAATGACTTAAAACAATGTTCTTTGAGCATGAATGACTTAAAACAATGTTCTTTGAGCATGAGCATGAGCATGAGTAACTTAAAACAGTGTTTTTGATCACAGGTGGCACTTGACTACAGTGTACATCACTGTAGGATCAATGTGTTAACCATGTTTGGTTTGTCCATTTTGTGAGATTACTGCGAAACAGACATGATCACAAACACTGTAAGCTACTTACATATAGATAACAGCTGGAAAAGTAACACATATCAATATAGTTTCTATGTATTGCCATCCTGTGATAATTCAATGACATAATGATGTCCACTTTGTACAGACTAACACGTTTAGTCAGATTTTAATCGTGCCAGCTCACTGAAACAACCATCCACAGGCAGAAATGTTACTCTACTCAAAAATATTATTCTAATTGCAAGCCAACCCGGTCTTTAGGTCTTACACCTTAATTCATTGTGTTCAACTGTGACTTCATAGTCTCTGCTTTGACCTGAACCCACAGTCTTCCACACCGAGGTGAATATTGCATGGTTTATGATGTGTTCTCAATATTGCCTCATGTAAAGCTTGTCAGTGCACGTTCAGGCAGCAGATTTCTCCAGACACACCCGTGTCCCCCCAAGTTGAAGAAAGATGACTGTTAAGATAACTGAAATATTATATACCCCCTCCCTTTTTCCCCTCCAAAAAATGTTTTTATGAATTGAAATGAAAACATTTATTTTCTTCAATCGAATCAAAATTAGAAGCTTTTTGTATCTTTTTCTTCTTTTTTGCTCTTATGCCATACACTTACATCTAACAACTTCCTGTTTGGGGTCAAGTTATGTAACCTTTGATTCATCTTTGAACATCCAATCATATGCAAGAAGGTTAAATATATTGACCAATCGGACAACAACTCTTGCATGTACTTGGTTTTGATAGCTAAAGATTAGTTTGCTCATTGCTGATTGGTCAGTTGAAAATATGAACTCTGGTGTGACCTCATACATGATGCTGTTAGAAGGTAAGTGTATCATCAAAAAAAAGAAAAAAGATACAATAAACATCCAAATTTAATTAGATTAGGATTTCATTGATATAATGTCCCAACAATTTATAAACACATATGATGTCATTGCATGGTAGCATGATGTCATAGTCGTCCAGTATATAGTACACTACTGATAGTATCTGGTTCTAATAACAAAGAGACAACAGATACATTACTATCAAATCTAAAGTCATAGTAAATCCATACCTGACCTCATTCAAGAAGATATAGTTCCTTAAGAATTAAATTGTCTTTCTATCTGAATAATCAAATATCAAAGTTAGTGGCATTAAACACCATTAATTGACCAATCAAACTGTGATAAAACTGTAAGGTAATGTCAGATTATAAAACAAATTGCTAACTGCACATGATAAAAGATTGAGAAATTAGCCATTATAATATTTCCTGGTATTAATATTGACAGATTGCACTATAATTTATAATATTATTGGTTAATTTTGTTTTGTAATTGATATCAACAAAAGTTGATAAGGCAATCAATACTTCATAATGCAGTCTGACTAGAATACACAGTCAAACCGGTATTAAAGTAATATTACACCAGTTTTGGGTGAAGAAAATTTTTCCCTTAAAATTCATTTAGAATACGGTGGTACCTTTACTAAGCTATTCATGCATGTTTCAAGTCGAAATATGTTCCCAACAACTAGAAATCTGCAAATCTGTGTGTATGTTTTTCGTCCTCGCCATTATTGTGGAGACTAATTAACTTTCGGTTGTTTTGTTCCGATGATTGCCGATCAAGAAAAGATAAACGGGTGTGTTCAATTTGGGTTTCAATTATCTCCCCTTTTGAAACCTGGCTGTCAAAAGTAGACATTTATTTTTATGTTGATATGTTTTATTGATATATTTTGTAATGATAAGGCTATTTGTAATATATTTATCGTATCTAAACATTGACAACCTTCTTCAAATAAAATTTGCTAAGAAATTTGCAGGAATAAAATAATAACCATACCATTGTCAAGGCGACAAATGTTTTATATAGTTTTTAATATTTATATATTCAACTTGCTCAATGAACCATTGGGTACTAACAGTATGGCATACTTAGTATAACTTTTGATCCTGCTTCTATAGGAGTAGCACCCAATCTATTTGTTTTGGGGAAAGCTTAAAATGAGAGACTAAATTTTGTTAATTTTCGGCTTTAAATTTTGATTAGCTTTAACCCCAGAATGCTTTAAAATATAAACTTTTTGTTAGCTGCTCACCACATCATGTTTTTCTGGGTTGAATTTTTACATTCGAACCTCAGTGTTATTTTTGATATTGGTATTTTACAGCCATTTTTGCATCTATTTTTTGTGCAGTATTTAATTGAAGCCTTTACAATTGTTGATTTTTATGTTCTGTTTTATCATGCCTTTTGTTGACTATATAAAGTATTGAACACTTATTAGCCTTAATTCCTATTGCCATAAGCTCGAATCCCAGTGGAACAAACCTGGATATGTCTAAATCTCATTTTGTATCCATCGTCAACTAATTCAATCACTTTCTGTGACAGGAGCGTGTTTGGATATGTCTCGCTTGGTGGATGCCAAGCAAAAAGCTCAGACAGACAGACAGACACAGGATCAAAAGTTAGGCAAAAAAAAAAATGTGTGTTTCCGATCGACCGACCGACCCTAAAATTTTACCGCCGACCCTAACATTTTTTATGCCAAAAAAAACAAAAAAATAGATCGGCAAAATCCGGAAATTCGTCTCCATGTCCGTGTTTGTTTCCGAATTCAACAATAGACACTTGACTGTTGCGATATTGACAGAATTTTCTTCATTTACTTGTACATTTGATCGATGTTTGGAACCAAAATCATTGTATTGCATGTCAAATAATTAGTAAGCTGTAGTAAGAAAGAAGCAAACAAGTGTGTGTGATTTTAGAGGAAGGAGCATACTTGTTTGTAGGTTTCAAAAAAAAAAAAAAAAAATCCCAACCTACCAACCCTAATTTTGAAGACCATGCAATCGGAAACACACATATTTTTTTTTTGGCCTTATACCTTTTTATATTTCAAACATCAATATTATACTAAGTAGGCCATACTGTTAATAGCCAATGCCAGGTTTCCAAAAGGGAGATAATTTAAACACTTATCGAACACACCCATTACACAATCTCCCCGAAAGAATTCAAATCTTGGGTCACGCGTATATCATTTGCATTACTGTTGTGCACAACAGAATTATCTGCTGTCAAATATTTTGCGATTTGCTCATAAATTTTGCTTTTGAGTGGATTTTTAATGTTAGTTATGCAGTTGATTTTAGTTAAATTAAGTGGCATATTAAGTAAAAATATTTAATCCAAAAATTCCACGATATTCGCCTTTCATATTACTTTAAGAGATCACCTTTGGGACAAAGAAAAGGTGGCCTTATAAGACAGGTGACCTCTTAAAAGAGGTTCAATTCATATGAAATTTTTTGTCAGGACAAGAAAAACTTGACCTTTTAATACAGGTGACTGCTTAATAGAAGTTACCACATGGGCAGGTTTGATTGTATATCAAACAATTTATATTAAACACCAGTCACTGAGCTGACAATTGATCTGATCAAATAAGAATTAACCATTACTTTCCTACTGAATCACATTTTTATCTGTAATTAGGGTTCAAATCAAAGACAGATACATCTGGATTACCAGTTACTAAAGGTAACATGATTAGCTGTCATTTGTAAAGAAATAATTAGACTAGTGAGGTATCAAAATAATTACCTGTCAATACTAGACATAGATTCTAATTGTAAATACTGTTTATGGTTTATGAGAATAAGGATATATACAGTCAAACGTGTCTTAAAGGGCACCTCTTATATAGCAAATCACTGTCTATAATGGGCAGTCTCACTTTTCCCATTAATGATTAGTGCATATAATTATAACCTGTATATAAAGGGCAACTGCTCATAAAGGGTACATTTTAAGGTTCCACTGAGTGCCCTTTATATACATGTTTAACTATATGTATAATTACAGATTTCATACACATTTTTTGTACATTGTATCACCTTTTCAAAAGTACAACTTCTATCTTTGTCAATTTATGGCCAATCTGATTAAAATTACATCTCTCACCTGCTCCCCTTACTGATAAGACGGGAGGCTTGAGATCTAAGGAAACCCATTATGGCCCAGGGGTCACATGTGGGTGACCCTATGGTACTGTCCAACTGGTCAAAAAGGTCATAACCCATATTGATCATATCATGAGGTTACTCGTAAGTGATCCATAATGTGGTTTCTTCAGATTTCCCACACCATGACATGTCATACAAAATTACAAGGGAAGCAAGTAAGAGATGTGATTTTAATCAGATTCTTTTTGGCCATATTGAAATAATCTTTTATCTGAAATTCAAACCAGAAAAATGAACACAATTGATTATGTGATATTTGAACTGTTAAGTTAGTCTGAAGTGCCTAAGATTTCACTAAATACACAGCATTAAAAATAACAGCTTGCACTTACGATAAAAGAATTGACTGGCATGTTGTAAAACATGCAGTGGAGTCTGGAGTCTTTTTTGGAGCACAGTTTGGAGTCAATTTTGGAGTCATTTTTGGAGTCGATTTTAAATTCAATATTGCCCATATATAACAATACAAAACAGACTCAAAAAAGGAGTAATGAATTAAAAATAGTTGGAAGTCGTCTCTCCTCAGTTCTAACATAGATGATCCATGTATGGTTCTAATGAACAAATAATGAATATATTGTTGTTATTTAGATTTGAAAGGTGTCTTACCTATAGGTAATTGCGCCTTGTACCTATATCCTAATATATTCACATGAATATAAATATTTTAATTATATTTATGAAGGAATTTAATCCTTTGTTTGGAAGATTCTTTTTGATATTTAATCTTCACTTTTTTATGCATTTAATATCAAAGAAATTGTGAAATTAGTTTAACTAAAAATGTTCTACCCTAGGAATGTTAACTTCATTGAAAAATAATCATGACATGTGGAATAGAAGAAAAATTTATTTTTACCATATTTGGTCAAACTTTGGTTTGTGCCCGGTTTCTGATAGTTTTTGATTGTAATGATACGAGTCTGTTGTAAGGTGTGATTAGGAAGACTCAAATCTACTATTATGTACTTAAATTAACATACCTTCAGTAATATCTTCTCTGTCAAACTTTCTTTCACAACGTATGCAAACTTCTTTTAAGAAAATGGTTTTTTTTGACATTTTTCAAAACTTTTATTTTGATTTCGCACTGCTGATGTTTGAAGTATAGCTTTGAAAGTGGAAATGAGTAGGGTCAGTTATATTTGACTATAATGTTGGTCAGACAGGAACAGTTTTCATCACCCCCTTTGACTTGTGGTGACACTTTATTACTCTTTTTTTCAAAACTGCAAAACCTTGTGCGAGAATGTTTTGATTCACAGGAAATATATGTCATAGATTATCTTTGATGCTTTAGGAATTGAAATATGACAGCAATGTTCCTGTCATTGTTGTCAAAAAGATTACAAATGTGTTATGAACTGCATGTATCTGTCAATTGATCTTTAAATATCTAAATACATATACTACAATAATAAAATATAAAAGTGCTTAAGTTAAATGAAAACATTTTGTATGTTTGACAATTATCCAACCAATTTAATTTCTGAATAACTTCATTGATACATATCTGTCAACAACTTTTTATATCCTTTATTCACCCAGGGTTCTCAAAAAGTAGATGGAGAATTTTTGGAAGTAGGCGGAGACTGGACATGCCACAGGCATGTGGCATGTCCCCGAGTGCCGTAGGCATGAGGGGGGATGAGTCCAAGAGGGGGGTTTCCCCCTTCTAGCTTGGTGGGGGGTCCGAAATTCTAGATGGCAGGAGATGCAATCTGGGCATATATTTGAGGAAAATGAAGCTTTTAATTGGTCTAAAAAATTCAGGTTTTTTAGGATGAATTTTTGTTCCTCTCAAAGAGAAATTGAAGAAATCCAAGCTACAGTCAAAATGCCACAAAATTAGAGCAGACTGACAATGCCATGGCAAACACTGAATACACCTGTAGATGTTAGGATAACATCTTGGCATTGTGGTTTTTTATTCATTACTGGAAATCTGTAACTTCTAATACATTCCAATTTCGGGACGACTCCGAATCAAAATCCGTGATCAACAAAACGTTTTGCAGTCATAGGTTACACTGGTTCAAAAAGATCAAGAGCGATCTGTTGTTTTCTAATGCGGAATGAAATTATAACAGAGAACGAGAAAAAAGTAAATATCTTGATAACATTTCAGTTTTACCAACTTCTATTTTTATTTTTGACAAATTTGTAGACAGCGCTCAACCAGAAGTAGCACCGGTCGCCAGCACATTTTGAGAACCCTGTTCACCACATTTTAATTTTTGATTTAGATTACATCATCCAAGTTGTATTGAAGCGAGAGCAAAAATATTATAGTCTCAATTTGAAGAAAATGTTTTGTTTACTTATTACTTAATCTATATGATATTGAAGTATTATTAATTAGAAATTCAATACAGGTAATATGATAGTTTCAAACTCCATCAACTGAAGAATAAGTCTCTGTGGAGAAACTGCACCAAAATGTGATTTATTTTTAGTCTGGTTCTTTTTTGTGGGGAGGGTGTTGGGTCAATAAACCTGAAATTTGTTTTCAGTGGTTCATCATTAGTATATTCATAAAAATGTGGGCTTGAAAATTCTGAGGGGCAAAAAAAACCACTCGTGCCCCCCCCCCCCTTCCATTTTTGAAAAACCACTCCAAAATTGACTCCAAAAGTGACTCTAGACTCCACTCCATGTTTTATAATATGCCCAATAGATTGCATTAAAACCATAGATTATTAAATTGCACCATGATTTGTTGTTTATTTAGTTTCTTTGTAAAGATTATTATACCAAACCGATTTTAATAAAGATTTATATTTCAAAACTTCGTCTATAATATTTCTTTCTTTGCAATATTATGTGATCAATGATATATTTCTTGCTTCCATATTGCAATCTTATATAAAATAAGTATGACTAAATTTTCCGAGTTTAAGTTTTGCAATCGTTAATGTAAATTAAACTTTCCATCTCATCATAATGGTGTGTAAAATAAGAGATGCACAAACCGAGTTGCCCAATATTGTATCACTTAAAAACTAAGTCCAGATCGTATTGTTAAATCTTCCATTAATGTAGGGGGGGTTAGGGTTATGGTGTTTAACGCCACTTTCAACAATATTTCAGCTATATCGTGGCAGTCAGTTTTACATGATTAATAGATTTACAACTACCTATGCAATCAGTGTCTGTCACCACTAACGTTGCGAGTTTGAATCCCCCTCATGGTGAGGTGTACTCTATACAATATTTTGTGATAAAGTTTTTCTGTGACTTGAGTCAGTTCTGTGGTACATTATTGACAAAGTTTTGATGTTTTGCAGATGACAAATAGTTCTAATGCTACCATAATGTATCAAGTTTACAAAAAGATTATTTGACAGAATTCTTATCTATCAACAGTGGTGTTAAACAAAAAAAAGCCTTGCTGATTAGGTCTTCTAATTAAAATGCTGAAAAAGGAATTTCAAAATACAAAAATTTCACATTTTATTGTTGTATTATTTGGGTAGAAATGCAATTTAAGATGTATTTAATTGACTAATTGATTGGTGTTTAATGCCAACCTTAACAGTATTTCAGCTATATCGTGGCATCAAGATGTATTTAAACCACTATTTTATAACCTTGATACCAAAGAACTTAGAAATAGATTTTTCATTTAAGACACATGTCTCCTGTTCCAGTGGTCATCAAGCATAACAATCGTAATTAAGGGGTAAGACTCATGGGAAATCTATTTCTCCCAAAACATCACAATCTGTCCATCTCATGACAATTGCCATACAGTGTGCTTAATGTAATATAAAAATATATGAATAAAGCTGTTTTTCTAGGAGGGTTTCCATTGAATCCCATTATGACAAAGTTGAAAAAAAGTCGACAATGATCCTTGTTCAATGTGATAACATCCTTAAGACAGGCTGACGTAAATCACTATAGTCAAAGTTATATTTTGAAACCAGAATTAACATTACAGTTATAATTGATCAAGAGATGTTCAGGTCAAAGGGATAACAAATATACAATATATCATTGAAATAATCACATATTTTTTTTCTTCCTGTTTTCAAAATATATTGACCTTGACTTTCTTTCATCTATCAACTTCATCCCCAATGCCATCAACACATTATTTATTATCAAAAGGTCATTTTGTTTTTATCTACATCAAGTTCAGAAGCTTAGCCATATATTGAATTTTTTTTTAAATGTCAAAAATTTAAATAAGAAAAACAACAAAAAGCGTTACCATTGAATTATTTGATTGAAAAAAATATTTACCAGACATATCACTTCTTCTAGACCACTACTCTTTTGTTGAAAATTGTAAACATATCCAATAACATAAGATGTTAGTGAAAAACCTTCAATTATACAAAATATGTTTCACAATTTTACCAACTGTTACCTAATAACTTTGTATTGCTGTCTAATTATCTTGTATATTTCTCCTCAGTGGAAAGAAATAATGTAAATAAAAGAATTTATACTACATAAGGATTTGAAGATATACTAAAAGCCTATGACTCATCTTAGCAAAATGAGTAAAGGCCATAATTTGCACATTGGGCACTGGTAACCGCTCCCACAACCCAATCCATAGAGCTCAGCTCAGCAAATCCCTAGGTGGGTTATAGTGAGGACATAATTTGCACATTGGGCACTGGTAACAGCTCCCACAGCCCAACTCATAGAGCTCAGCTCAGCAAATCCCTAGGTGGAGTATAGTGAGGGCATAATTTGCACATTGGGCACTGGTAACAGCTCCCACAGCCCAATTCATAGAGCTCAGCACAGCAAATCCCTAGGTGGGTTATAGTGAGGACATAATTTGCACATTGGGCACTGGTAACAGCTCCCACAACTCAACCCATAGAACTCAGCACAGCAAATCCCTAGGTGGGGTATAGTGAGGGCATAATTTGCATATTGGGCACTGGTGATACAGACCTCAGCTCAGGAAGTCGATAGGTGGAGGATAGTGGATGCCCTCTTGTTGGGGATGGGTTGTCATGTTGTGAGACAGAAAGCATGACAGTAGACCATCTTTGATTTCCGATCGACAAAAAACAAGCTTTTAAAAGCATCATATAAGGAACATTCCTACCAAATAACATTTTCATCCCTCATGTAGTTTCAAAGAAGATTTTTTCAGTTTCAGCCAATCAGAAAGCTTAATAGGTCCTAACAATATAAAATGTTTAGGACCGCTCAAGTAACATTTCTACCAATTTTGGTTCCAAATGGAAAAGTGATTTGGGAGAAATAGATTAAAATGTAAAAGTATACAAAAGCCAACAAACGAGAACGCCAAGTGATGGCTATAGGTCGTTTGACCCTGAGGGTCAGCTAAGTTAAATTAGATGTTCCTGACAACTATGTATGCTTACAACAGATGAAAACTTTTTAATATTTAAAATTTGGTTTCTTGTTGATTTCAAATTAATGAAAAAAAAATTTTTAAACAAAAAACTACTTCGAAATTGAATTGAAATCGCCAACTTTTATTAATTTTGTGTAAAATAATCAACTGATTTTGTCTTTTAGTCATACATAATATTACAGGCTGTTTTGAAAATACATGTAACAGCTTAGATATTTAAAGATATTAATCCAGGCTCATTAGAAAACCTTTTCTTAAGTTTATTACCCTATATAAATCAGACAATAGTTTGCTTCATAAAGGATTATCATTCTCATAAAGTTATATCCTTTAGACTAAACCGTCATGCAACCACTATATGAACAAGCAAAAAAAAAAAATAATAAAAAAAAACGTTTTGGTGTTTTCTTTCACAATCCACTAAAAAAGATCATGAAAAGAAAATTTCTTTCACACCCCACCAAAAAGTCATGCCAAAAAAATAATTAACTATATTAGTAAAATTGTCACGTCAAAAATTCAAGTTCACGTTTAACTTAAGATTTCTTAAAAAGCACAAATAAAAAATTATGTGAAAATATTGGTTATGAATCTACATAAAATTATGAATTTAATGGAAAAAATTGCATAAAAATTGCATGAGAAATGACTACAGGAGAAATAAAAAAAAATATGGCTTTATATGAAATTTTTAGGAATATTTCCAAAAACAGAATTACTTTTGTCCACATGCCGTACAATGAAAATAATAGTTTCTATAGCATTCATTTTCAAATGACCCATTTATTTAAAACCACATAATTAGTAGGAAAAAAACGTAAGATACAATTATAAACATTAGACTATTGAATTCTTAATGAGAAATTTAAATATCTCTTTAATTTTAAAATTGAAATAAATGTATTTATCATTATATACTTACATAAATTTGCTTGGTTGTCAGTGAGGAAACAAGATTCCCACATTACAATGTGTCAATATCACAGTGTACATTTAAACTCCCTTGGTAGAACTATTGTAAAGTTTTTCACACCATAAAATAATTATTTCACACTTCTAACAAGAAGTTTAACCGATAGCAAGTTTTTTTTTGTTTGCACATACATACAACACAGTGTTGGTCGGATGGACAATTGAAAGTAAGGTTAATTTACGTTTCAATGGATATGGTTGGTGTCCGCAATATTATAACGGTGTGTGACGTCAAAGAGCTCACCCTTGGAGAAATTAAAAACCATATTTAAACTTAGAATTAAAAAGTATTGGCTTTATGTGTTAATGCTAACCTAAAGAAAAGGCTTATGAAAGGTACATAATAATAACAAAGGTGTAAAGAACTAAAGGTAAATAAATCCCCACTATGTTTCATATTCCCCCCTTTTTTCTATTTATGACATCAATCATAAATAAAAAAAATTGAAAGTAATATGATAAAAAATTTTTTTTTTAAATTGATATCAATAGTCAAAATAAACAATTTAATGAATAATTTAAATCTATCTACGATTACAGTGTCTGATCCAGTAAATCAGGTATTAAACTTGTTCAACATAACATAGACTAATAGTTAATACATTGTAAAGAAAAGGGGTTTCAAAGGCTTGCCATGAGAAATGAAAATCCACAGCCTTTTACTGAATACAGTACATAAATCACACAGAGAATCAATTAACAAATTATAATATATTAACAGGTATACTGCCATCTTTTGGATGTTGTTCAAGTGTGAAAATATCACAGGCACTAATGTGACAAGGTGACACATAGGGTCTTATTAAACATTAAAAACCAAGATTTAATGCAGTGGGAGAAGAGATAAAACTATTCAAATTGTACAGGCTTCTCTTAATAAAATCTATTCTATTGAACAGTTTCATATTCTAAAGTGAAAATCTTTATGTGCAGTAAATATTCCTTTCTATGGTTTAAATGAATTCAAGGTGATTTATTCAATAATTCTTATTTTCCATTGTTATCCTATATTGATCATTTATTTTGAGGCTGAACAATTTCTTTCAAGAGCAAAATAAACCTATCCAAACACCCTGACATTTCTTCTTTTTATATTTTATGCTTTATCTGATTCTTAATTCTAAAGAAAAGGCAAAACTTTCTTCTTAACCCAATTCACACAGAAAACAGAACAGCATTAAGCCAAAGAAGAAAAAAACCAATGTGTTTTCATTAACATTCTTTTAAAAAATAGGGTAGTTATATATATAGGGTAGACAAAACTTTCTTCATGATAAGAATCTGACATTGACAGTCCTTGTCCAAAAATGGCAATAAAAACTTTTAAAAAATCACAAAATATTAGGGAGGGACCATCATGGTAGTTATTGTATGCAGTCATCGTCTATCATCACTAACTTTGTGAATTTGAACCCCGCTCAGGCAAGAAGAACTTGATACAACATTATGTGATAAAGTTTGTCAGTGGTTTTCTCCAGTTTCCTCCACCAATAAAACTGACAGCCACGATATAACTGAAATATTGCTGAAAGTGGTGTTAAACACCATAAACCTAAACATTAGGGATGGTATGGATAGTGGAAACACATGTATTTTTTGGGACTTATTTGTTGAAAAGTTTGTTATTTTACATTTTGAAGTTAGCAAATGTCACTTTTTTAACAATTATCACCCGAAATATAGGGCTATTGCTTGATGATGGCTTGATACTACCACAGCAATCCGGATGGAAATGTTAGATCATTAGGCCTCTTGTTTAGAAGTGGGCATGGCTAGAATTCTCAAATTCAATCAACACCTATATTCTGTGAAAAGAATTATTGTTTTAAAATTTCAGCAGGATCGATAAAATAGAACTGAAGTTATTGTGATAAAACATCGTATCTGCAAATGGAAAACAACATCAATTTAACACACCAATACAGCCATATTAATATGATAAAATTCATATACAGTAAAGTGCATTAAGAAATATGCCAAGTACACCAAACTATGCATATCAAGTTTTCCCTGTTGTCCAGAAGGAAGAATTTGGTTTTAATATGTATTATATAAGTCATAGCTGCTTGTAATATCATTAAAATATGAAGCTATTGTATATAAAAACAATATGTAATTCTCAAAATCTGAGAACCGAAACCAAAACTTGTTTTTACCCATAAAAATGTGTGTACATCTTTTTGTATGATTGAATTTATAATAAGGTGCTTGCCATGGGACTTCCCTCTATATGACCTATTACATCAATATCTGATAATAAAAGATAAAAGAAGGGTTAGGGTTATGGTGTTTAATGCCACTTTCAACAATATTTCAGTTATATCGTGGCAGTCAGTTTTATTGGTGGAGGAAACCAGCATATCTGAGAAAATCATGGACCTTCCGCAAGTCACTGACAAACATTTTCACATAATGCTGATAATAAATGTTTGTTATTTCATAAACAATGTGTAATTTTCAAAATCTGTAAAAATTTGTTTAATAAACATGCTTTTATTGAATAAATGTTAGATGATTGGAAATATCATCAGATACAATTTTGAAAGTAGACAGATTAAGAACAACTCTGTCAAAATTTGGTTCAAATTGGTCCTGAGATTTCAGAGAATATTTAAATTAAAATGTAAAAAGTTAAAAAGAAAACAATTGTGTTTTAGATCTCAAACTTTTAAATTTTGGTAATCTTACACTTTCAATTAAACTGAAGAAAATTATTTTTAGGCATATCTTTGAATAATAAAAAGGTTTGAAAGGTTTCTTATTGTGTGACTAGTTCACTAAGTGAACAACCACAAACGACTCTCATTTTCTTTATTCTATCTGTTCTGGTTCAATTTTCATATTTCAATACAAGAAATACTTATCTATAATACATGCATATTATTGTAACTTATTGTACATAGGAGAAAACTGTCTAAGAAAAGTTTGAAGATACCAGAGGGGTAAATCAGAAGCCATGAATTGAAGAAAAGACAGTACAATGACAAAAAGACAAAAAACTATCCACTACACAGAAAACTAAAGATTGAACAAACAAACCCCACTAAAAACTAGGAGTGAACTCCAGCACTCTTGAAGGGAAAGTAGTTTTGCTTCATTAGTAGCACCTATTGTGTTTCTCTTATTCAAAATCTGTCAATAAGTCATGAAAGAGGAAAGGACAGGATTGTGACAAACAGAACACGATTATTCTGTTAGGGTTAAACAAGTCATGATGGCAACAGAAAAGTCTTGAGTTAGCCTTTAAGAACCCTTGTTAAATTCTCTAGCCTCCTTGTTAGAAGCAACCCTCTACCAACTTGTGTCTAATCATTTTTACATTTTTGAGTAAATAGAAATAAATAGTCCAAATGGAGAATTAGTCTGAAAATTGAGTGACCAAATACATGTAGTTGGAAAACAACGTGAGCATAAATTTAGTCTGCAAACAAAGTGATAAGAAAATTAGTCTTGAAAACAAAAGTGAATGGGTTGATAGCCTACAAACAGTCGACTGAACAAATATTCTGTTAACAAAGTGTAAGTTAATGATGTAACAGATAAAAACAGTGTGATTTTAATATCTTATTATCAAGATGTAATAAAAACCTACTTCTTTTATCAATTTAAACACTAAATATTTAGATAATCTTCAACAAAACACACTTTCTATTAGATCAATAGAAAATATCAATAACTCCAATAAAAGTAACAAAGAAACAAAAATACTCACATGAAATTAATGGGGACATAGTTTTAACAACAAACAATGTTTTCAACTCATTTTTTCCATAATATGTATTTTTTGTAACAAAAGTACATATAACAGGAAAGGTTTAATGGGATATCAATACATGTAAAGGACAGAATGAAAGTCTGTAGGTAACAGCACTTCATGATGATACAATATACAAAATACTTACCTTATTGTATTTCATGGAAACAAAATTCAAGGTCTGAAAATCCAAACTTTGAATCATATAACTGGCCATTGATTTCTGAATTCAAGGGCATTTTGTAATATATTAGTAAGTGTTTTCAAGGAATAAAATCCAATATATTCCTAAAACCAAAGTCTAAAGTTAATCCAGAGGCTCGCTTGGGCCTCTATCGCTCACTCATTGTTCATACTAGGTGAGCTAAGCTATGATGAAATGTTTTAAAATTTCTAATTAAGAAATAATTCATGGAAGCCATATGTATATATTGTTTTTACCAACGGGTAGGCCTTTATGTCACAAAGTTTTACCCTGAGCGTAAGGACGTCATATTAGAATCAAATATTGATTTGTTCCAACTTTTAAATTGGTTGCAAATTTGAATCTTATGAATTGCCTTATTGGTAGTTTATCATCTATTGAAAAGATAAGCAAGTGTAACAGTGAACTTTCCAAAACATATAGGATTCTATAGTAGACCTTGCTCCTGGGGCACATTTCTTTTAGGTGAATCTGGAACGTGATTCTGAATCACGTAATATGTTTTGTTGCTTTTTTCATCTAAAACAGAAACAGGTTTTCGAAACATGCAAAACATAGGTGACCCTAGTTTCAAATCGAAACATGAACCGGAACCGGTCCGAAAATTATCATGTAACATAAAATGGTCTCAAATATTGCATGGGTAAGTCTAAAATGTTGGCGAAACTCATTGAAGTTGTAGTTAGGGACTACCAATTCTATATAACTACTACATCTATTTGCATCTTCAAGTTTTTGAATATCAATGGTGTCATGCAGAATCATATCACAGTTTAGTCTGAAAGGTTGATGAGCTATCAGCATGGCAAACTAATCTTGCAGAGTACATGTTCTGTAATTCTAAGAATGTATAAGCTGCAGGTGCAACATGCTTTTTGGAGGCTATCTTTTAATGTTTCATAAAACATTGTGTTATTCATTTGGTGGAAACATGTTTCTGATTTCCTGAAACATAATTTTGAAACATACCGTTTTTTAAAGCAACAAATCATGATTTTGTTTTCTGGAACAATGAAGTGAAACATGTTCCAGATTCACCTAAAAGAAATGTGCCCCAGGTTAGACCTCTAAAAATATAACTTTAGGAGCACCAGCACACACGAAAAACCAGAATATTTCAGGACCAACTAAACATCCAGTCCAAAAACACAAACCTCAAGTACATCTGACTAACGATTTCTGAAAAAAAGGCCTCAAACAACTTTATGGAGAAGAAATAAATAAAAATAAAAAATTAATAAATAGGAAAAGACAAAGACAAAAAACAATAAGTCTCCAACCATTTTTATGACTGGTTGATATGACCATGTTAGCCATCTACTTTAACAGTGATATAATTTTATCTAACATCACACAAGCTAAAACTAAAAGTACATATCAACTTAATTTGTCTAGGAATCTATCTAGTAAATATTTATACCGCAAACAAAGTTCTTTCCAAGAAACCAATTCCAGTTTGATTCCTTTGTGCCAGTTTTACTCGAATTGTCATACTTCATAACTAATGTAAATATTGGAGAAGCAAAATGTTATAATTCTACTGATAATTTTACAATATTTCATCTTTGAAATCTTGTAATATTAAAGTTAATTACTAACAGTCAAATGTGTAATATTAAAGTAAATTACAAGCAATCAAATCTAACTCATACGAGACACGACATAGTTAGATGTATCACATTTTGGATATCTAACTTTTTTTTTACTAGCATTCCAACATATCAACAATAAACATGAAAATTACCTGAAGAAATATAAAACAAAATCTTTTGAAAGAAAAAAAAAATGGTTGCTTCCCTTTCTCAATATATAGACACATCTAAACAGTACTAAACAATCACCTGTATCCTTACAGTAAAATACAAAACATTAAACAAAAAATATGGTTAGGGGTATGGTGTTTAAGGCTTCTTTCAACAAAATTTCAGTTATATCATGGCGGTCAGTTTTATTGGTGAAGGAAAACGGAGTACCCAGAGAAAACCACAGACTTGTCGCAAGTCACTGACAAATGTTATCACATTATAATATTGTATCGAGTACATCTTTCCATGTGCAGGATTAGAACTCACAACTTTAGTGGTGATAAGTGCTGATTGCACAGGTAGTTGTAAATCCAACTATCATATGATCACGACCACCACAGCTCCTACATGAAAAATAAATTATATACAATGTATATCTGAAAGGTAGACAATATCTTAAAAACTAAGAAGAAAAAAGTGCAATAGAACAATAGATAATTCTAATAATATAGTATTATTACGTGATGTTTTTCATATTGGCCTAGTTATAGGTCCGAGGCCCGCAGCTGAACGCCAATACAGCAGACCGAGGACCTATAAATAGGCCAATATGAAAAACATCACGTAATGATACCTTTATTAATTAACCAGTCCAATATCTCTCGGGATTTTTCCTTGCAATTGTCGAAATGTCTAGTGGATTCCGATCTAGTTCTTATTGGAGTGACTGGAATTGGGCCAATACGGAAAATATCCGTATTGGACTGGTTTTTGCCGTATTGGCCCAATGAGAGTTTTTATATTGTATTGACAGATTTGATCATATAAAGGCTAATAAATCAAAGTTAATTAATAACAGATATTAATTTACATTATGATGCCAGTTTTAAACTGATATTAAAAGTACCTGTTATATTGACAAAGACAAATAAAATCCTACTACAGGCACAACATGATACGAGAACAGCAAGTCGATAGGGGTCATTCTTCCTTTACTAGTTTTACTGAAAATAATTATTGTCCAGCAAGTCATCACTAGATAGAATCGGATGCAAAGGACAAGATTCCTTTATAAGCTCAACCCTTGTAGACCCTTATTTAAAAAAGCCTAGGAGAAATAAGTCAAAATGCAAGCTTACAAATGTATTTAATATTATTGTGTCATTGTACTACCCTTATATATTATAACAATAGCTCTTTAACTAAAGTTAAATAGCAGGGCTTTCAATATTTTTCAAGTGCACCAGTACTTCACTATTTACAGATGGTACTTTTTCTTAAAATTTGAACATTTTTCAGGAATATCTTATACAACACTCTTTGAAATTAGGAGGTACCAATTACAATTTTAAGTGGGTAAAAGTACCTAGTACCACTCTTTATTAAAAGACCTGAATAGTATTTAAAAATATTTGCTCTCTCTCTCACTTTTAAAAGAATGTATACTGGTACAATTGTGTAAGGGAAATAATCAAATAAATAATCTTATATCAATAATTTTTTGTTGTTGCAAAGTTTTATTATTTAACTATACATATAATTAATTATGTTGCAAACTATAATGTCTATTTAATCATTTTACCTGTGTTTACCAGCATAAGAGAAATAACTCAAAAATACTAATACTGTAGAACTTAAAAAATAAATGCTTTTTTATTATTGTTATTTTTTTTTTAACCCTGTGAGTTCACAATATTTTATACTGTTTAATATACATTCCTTTCATCAGTAGCATTTCATTTCATTCATTGCCTCAGAGAACCAGGCCTTTGATAGATCAATAATGGAGACAAAAATAATATCAATAAATCCTATGGATTTAGGCCAGGTAAGCTTAAAAGGACAAAAAAAAAGGTCAAGCTGATTTTGATACAAGCATTTATAAGTACAAGTCAAGTGGTTATGTAGTGGGTGTACTTCCTGAGAACAAAAATTAATCAAGAAGATTCCATTCATTGAAGGGACAAATTATGTGCAGATTATATTTGTGCTTAGCACCACTTTCAATAATATTTCAGTTATATCGTGGCCCTTAGTTTTATTGGTGAAGAGAAACCAGTGAAATCAGAAGACCTCTGTACTACACAGGAGTAATCACATTAGTCTCATTAAAATATCTGTTAAAGATTAATTGGCACTTAAAAGCATTACTTGAAATGGGCATTAATAAGTCAAAAATGTATGACTAAATATACTGGTATATACTGCATTTCATTTGAAAACAATGGTACGAAGGCACAGAAAAAGGAACACTTCAAACCAATTTCCACTAGTAGTACATCATCAGACAGTCAAACTAAAATTCCATTTGCTGTTGATATTTATGAGCATAAAGAGTGTCATAAGCTATTTTTTTTTATATGAGCATAAAGAATGTCAAAAGCTAAAACTTGTATGAGCATAAAGTGTGTCATTAGCTAAAACTTTTATGAACATAAAGAGTGTCATAAGCTAAAACCTTTCTAAGCATAAAGAGAGTCACAAGCTAAAACTTTTATGAGCATAATTAGCATCATAAGCTAAAACTTTTATGAGCATAAAGAATGTCATAACCTAAAACTTTTATCAGCATAAAGAATGTCATAAGCTAAAACTTTTATGAGCTTAAAGAGTATCACAAGCTTAAAATTTTATGAGCATAAAGAATATCATAAGCTACAACTTTTATGAGCATAAAGAATATTATAAGCTAAAACTTTTATAAGCAGAAAGAATATCATAAGCTAAAACTTTTAGGAGCATAAAGAGTGTCATAAGCTAAAACTTTTAGGAGCATAAAGAATGTCATAAGCTAAAACTTTTAGGAGCTTAAAGAGTATCACAAGCTTAAACTTTTATGAGCATAAAGAATATCATAAGCTACAACTTTTATGAGCATAAAGAATATTATAAGCTAAAACTTTTATAAGCAGAAAGAATATCATAAGCTAAAACTTGTATGAGCATAAAGAATATCATAAGCTACAACTTTTATGAGCATAAAGAATATTATAAGCTAAAACTTTTATAAGCAGAAAGAATATCATAAGCTAAAACTTTTAGGAGCATAAAGAGTGTCATAAGCTAAAACCTTTAGGAGCATAAAGAATGTCATAAGCTAAAACTTTTAGGAGCATAAAGAATGGCATAAACTAAAACTTTTATAAGCATAAAGAATGTCATGAGCTAAAACTTTTATGAGCATAAAGAATGGCATAAACTAAAACTTTTATAAGCATAAAGAATGTCATGAGCTAAAACTGTTATGAGCATAAAGAGTGTCATAAGCTAAACTGTTCTTCTAAGCATAAAGAATGTCATCAGCTAAAACTGTTATGATCATAAAGAGTGTCATTAACTAAAACTTTTCATCAATATGAATAAAATAGTATATGATTTGTAGAAATTTCAGCATTACATGACAATTGATAATAAATTATCTAAGCAGGAAATACTCTACTGTATATCAACAATGTTACAATTATTAACAAATATCCACAGGAAACATTTACAGTTGTCAAGGAAACCATATAACAATGTCTTACCACTTTAATATATCAACACAACATACATAAAGTTGAAGGAATTCACCATTTGTAAAAGAAATTGTATACATAATGCAATGTATTTATAGGCAAAACATGTACAGGTCCTTCCTTTTTTAATGTTAAGTACCAGTACTTACTCTTGTCTACCATAGCAATTACATTTATTTCCAAACATAGAGCAAAAAGGTCATAGTGTACAATAAAATAATATCACAATAACAACTTAATCACTACTATAAGTCATTAAACTTTTGTCATTACAAGGGCCTCATTCACCTTATACTAAAATGCAGTAACTTAGGTAACAAATTCAACATTCATAAAAAATCATTACTCTCTTTGAAAAATTGACAATCAGTTATTAAAAATTCTCTTGTCGTCAAATAATTGTCAGTTTTCATGTGGTTGATTAAGTCCCCTCAGTGATTAGGGTGAAAATAAAAAAAAAGAAAAAAAAGTAATAACTCAAAAGTTCTAAAAATATTATGTCATCAACTTACTTTTTATAGAAAACAATGAGTCCATAATTTGGGTACTTGATTGTGCAAATATCACTTCATCATCATCTAGAGTACTTTACCAGTGAAATCTGGGTGTCATTATTCAAATCTCTTTAAATTCTGTATGGTTTTTACAGATAGTCAGAGTAGGGAAATATCTAAAAACTAGAGGTTCATGAGAGCCTGTAATTGTTCATCTGATTTTTAGTTCGACTTCTAAATTTCATAGAAAAATTTCAGCCGATTCTTTTTTGCCAATTAATGAAATTTCTACTTATAGTAATGCCTACTAATGGTAGCAATCTTGGATGGAGGGTGGGGGTGTCACACATAATTGTTTGGTCTGTTCGTAGGTACTTTCAGCTTTATTTATGAATGAAATTTGACTAAAAGTTGCCATTTAAATACAAAACTATGCATAAATATAATGATGAGTATCCAATGACAGTAATTTACAATTGACGAGAATTACTAAACACACAAAATGCTCTTGTCTCTAAACCTTTGGACATCATATATTGTTATATCATTTAGTCCAATGAAAAAAAATTGAACAATATGAAAAATATAGAGAAAGTTGATCTGGTGATCACAGATACCCCCGCATTCCAAATTTTGAATGAGGCAATGAAAGAAATGAAACGTGATTTATCTTACAACTTATTCATTTCATGGCCATCAAAAATTTACAAATTCTTGTAATTGACAATGTAGTAAACTTTTTATTGCTTGCCAAATTAATTTTAATCAGATTACCTGTAATCAGTTCCTTTTTTCTTTCACTATTTACATCAAAATACTGATTATAAGACATATGATGGAAACACACTTGTAATGAAGGAATGCTGAGAAAAGTGAACTGGTGTAACAATTAGTGTAATGTCTCCAGGAAGATCAAAGTTGATTTTCATATGGTCTAGAAGTGATCCAAATCTATGTGTTGGTTCAGTGATAAGTTGACGGAATCCATAGTAATGCATGAACTTTGTTAAAATTTTGATTCTAAACCTGATTTTGATAGGTCTATGTTAAAGTCTCCAGTCACTATTGTAGGCACATTCAATTGTGGGATGCATTTCATCACAGAATGTATTTGTTGCAAATATAGGTGAATATCAAAATTTGGAGCTCTGTAAGTATGGTATACAGCATTGTGTTTAAGTTTGAAAAGGTTTGGTTGAGCGGTACATTAAATATCATTCGGAAACCTAAAAAGTCCCTATTTTCTAAGAGAAAAAGGGCCATAACGCAGGAACGGTAAATGTGAAATACACCGTAATCAAATTTAATCTGTATTTTATGGTACACAGCAATGTGTGAAAGTTTGAAAAGATTTGGTTGAGCGGTACTTTAATTATTATCCGGAAACCAAAAGTGTGACAGACGGATGAACGGACGGACGGATAAATGTACACGAGGATCCCTATATTACCCCCGACTCTTGTCGAGCGGGGGTATAAAAATTATGAATTATATTTTTAATAATATATTTACTAAAGAAATATAAAAAAAAATGTTACAAACCCATAGTCCCTTCTGTTTGTGATAATTTATGATAGATATGTTCAAAATACAGACAAATGAATTTATTTCCAGGTGGAAAAAAACTCATGACAACAGTCTTAATCATGATGACCTCTTGTGTGACCCATCACAGTAGATGCTCAGAACCAGAATGGGCAGCGTACCATGTGCGTTAATGATCATATGTTTGTCCAATTGCGGTACATGTATATTGTATTCTACATTTTGTTCTATCACATGGCATTATAAGAACTTAAATAAGACCACTTCTATTTTAAAGTACAAACATTGCAATGACAAACTGTTTTTTTTTTTGCTGGGTAATGGTGAAGGTTCTCAGAGCTCAAACCCACAGTGATGGAGAGAGGAAACCCTCTCGATGGGGTGTTGTCAGTTTATAATATAGAAAGCCTGACCATGGACCATAGTGGGTAATATGTTTGTTGAGAATGCCAATCTCCCTGCACGCTAAAGATCTCTTTTGTAGATTTGAATCAAGATTAGGCACATTGTAGACGATACAAAAGAGTAAATTTTTCGTCCCCACCTAATTCTTCATACTTTTTCAGTAGCAGTCAAAAGTCGAAGACCCATCCCTTCCCTCATTTCTAAATAGTTTTTATATTTTTTTTTACCTATGTTTTTTTAATAAACTAGTGAATTTACATATCACATTTTAGTCAGAGTCCACATGTGTGGTTCACGTAAAGTATTACTGAAATTCTTACTGAAGATTTAAAGAGGATGACAGAAATTAACTAAATCAAAATTCCCATCCTGTTCAACCATTTTTTTATTCCACTTATATAATTAATTTTCTTGGTTTTGTTTTTGTTTTCTTTGTTTGTTGTTTGTTTTCCCCTCTTTTCATAATTTTTTAAAGATCACATTCAGCCTTGATAGTTGTAAATATGAAGGTCAATAATTAGAACAATGTTTCATATTTTTGCTTGATTATTTTGTAACCATGAACTTCTTAATCCCCACCTTTGTAAATATTGCTTTGTCATTTATACATTTATGTGCCATCTTTCTTCTAATATAATTATTTCTAATGTAATAAATGTTTTAACAGAATAAATTACCCTATCCACAATATATATATTGTTTTTTATTGGATTGCAGCGATAGCTCAGATTCTTGGACAATGCTATCAGTGGTGTAGCATGCATACAAAAATGCTTTTTATATGTGCGTGAAGTAATCAAATGGTAGTCATTTTCCTAAGAATCATTCCACTTATTATAATATATTAACTATCAGTAAATAAACATAATTGATTGTTGATAGCTATTTGACCAGAAATGTAGAAAGGTGAAAATTATCCAGTCATAATGTACAATGTACATACTGATCATTTTGGACAAGTGCCAACTAACTTTGACCACAGATGACATTTAATGCAGCTATAATTCAAAATAGCTTAAGAACCAATGAAAATGTTGTGTAACAAAACTTCAAGTTACCGGTATGTTAAATTAAATTTTCTTAATTTCTTAATTTTTAATTGTTCTATCAATGGAATAAATAAATGAATCATCATTAATTACTTTTTAGGGTTGTTTTTTTTTGCTATTACAATGTATATCAACATTAAGTTCCCAGTCGAATTGATTAATTGTTCTTTGATATCAACTTAGACAGTACAGTAAATCAGCTATATTCCTGTTGAGAACCAGGTTAATGTGTTTAACCCCATTTTTACCAATAAAACCACAGACCTGCCGCAAGTCAATGACAAACTTTATCACAATAAGTTGTATCAAGTACACATCGCATGAGCGGGATTCAAACACAACTTTAGGCACTGACTGCAATTGGTAGTTGTAAATCTAACTACCATACAATCAAGACCACGGTGGCCCCCGTTAAAAACCAGTTTATTAGCAATAAATCATGTACAATGTATGCAAAAGGTGGCTCTGAGATTAACCTTATATGGAAGAATGCTTTACTTGCCATGAGAAAAAGGGGAGACAATTGATATGAAAAATTTGACTTGCAATGGGTCATCTGTGCCTATTTCCTGGCAAACTGTTGCTCATTAAAACTATTTGATATAGTTATAATATATTACAAAAAATTTGTAAAATGAGAGTCTGCATTAATTTTATATCTAATTTAAAATTGAAGAAGACAATTTTAAACAAAAAAAGAAATTCTCTAAAGAATTATAACATTTACTGTATGTAAATTTGCACATAATTTTTGTACATATCATGTAATAAATATTATATACCTATTTAAAAAGTCCTTAAATGATTATATATTCATTAAATCAACAAAATTATTCTTTCAATCAAACAAACAAAAATTAGGATAAAAAAATATAAGATGATTTGTATTGTTTAAAAATGTATATACTGCCATTCGAGTGTTGAACTTGCATTCAGGTGAAACGAATTCTTAATTCCATTAAATGAACAATAAAACTTAATACCAGCTTTAAATTTTAATTGCACTTGAATTCTGCAGAAACTAGTATGCTAAGTAGAAGTCTAAAAGATATTAAGTTGTGCCTTATATTATTTGATGTTAAACAACAATCAATCAAAATTCTAATTCACACTTTATATTTTAAGTTGTTTCACCTTGTAAAATGTAAATGTCCACAATATCTTCATAATTTGAAGACAAGAGTACTTAATTTACAACACCACATTAGTGACAACATTATTATACTACTGACAACAATGACACAACACCACATTAGTGACAACATTATTATACTACTGACAACAATGACACAACACCACATTAGTGACAACATTATTATACTACTGACAACAATGACACAACACCACATTAGTGACAACATTATTATACTACTGACAACAACACAACACCACATTAGTGACAACATTATTATACTACTGACAACAATGACACAACACCACATTAGTGACAACATTATTATACTACTGACAACAATGACACAACACCACATTAGTGAAAACATTATTATACTACTGACAACAATGACACAACACCACATTAGTGACAACATTATTATACTACTGACAACAATGACACAACATCACATTAGTGACAACATTATTATACTACTGACAACAACAACACAACACCACATTAGTGACAACATTATTATACTACTGACAACAATGACACAACACCACATTAGTGACAACATTATTATACTACTGACAACAACAACACAACACCACATTAGTGACAACATTATTATACTACTGACAACAACACAACACCACATTAGTGACAACATTATTATACTACTGACAACAATGACACAACACCACATTAGTGATAACATTATAATACTACTGACAACAATGACACAACACCACATTAGTGAAAACATTATTATACTACTGACAACAATGACACAACACCACATTAGTGACAACATTATTATACTACTGACAACAACAACACAACACCACATTAGTGAAAACATTATTATACTACTGACAACAACACAACACCACATTAGTGACAACATTATTATACTACTGACAACAACACAACACCACATTAGTGACAACATTATTATACTACTGACAACAACACAACACCACATTAGTGATAACATTATTATACTACTGACAACAATGACACAACACCACATTAGTGAAAACATTATTATACTACTGACAACAATGACACAACACCACATTAGTGACAACATTATTATACTACTGACAACAACAACACAACACCACATTAGTGAAAACATTATTATACTACTGACAACAACACAACACCACATTAGTGAAAACATTATTATACTACTGACAACAATGACACAACACCACATTAGTGACAACATTATTATACTACTGACAACAACACAACACCACATTAGTGACAACATTATTATACTACTGACAACAACAACACAACACCACATTAGTGACAACATTATTATACTACTGACAACAATGACACAACACCACATTAGTGACAACATTATTATACTACTGACAACAACAACACAACACCACATTAGTGACAACATTATTATACTACTGACAACAACAACACAACACCACATTAGTGACAACATTATTATACTACTGACAACAACAACACAACACCACATTAGTGACAACATTATTATACTACTGACAACAACAACACAACACCACATTAGTGACATTATTATACTACTGACAACAACAACACAACACCACATTAGTGACAACATTATTATACTACTGACAACAACACAACACCACATTAGTGACAACATTATTATACTACTGACAACAACAACACAACACCACATTAGTGACAACATTATTATACTACTGACAACAATGACACAACACCACATTAGTGACAACATTATTATACTACTGACAACAACAACACAACACCACATTAGTGAAAACATTATTATACTACTGACAACAACACAACACCACATTAGTGAAAACATTATTATACTACTGACAACAACAACACAACACCACATTAGTGACATTATTATACTACTGACAACAACACAACACCACATTAGTGACAACATTATTATACTACTGACAACAACAACACAACACCACATTAGTGACAACATTATTATACTACTGACAACAATGACACAACACCACATTAGTGACAACATTATTATACTACTGACAACAACAACACAACACCACATTAGTGACAACATTATTATACTACTGACAACAACAACACAACACCACATTAGTGACAACATTATTATACTACTGACAACAACAACACAACACCACATTAGTGACATTATTATACTACTGACAACAACAACACAACACCACATTAGTGACAACATTATTATACTACTGACAACAACAAAACACCACATTAGTGACAACATTATTATACTACTGACAACAACAACACAACACCACATTAGTGACAACATTATTATACTACTGACAACAACAACACAACACCACATTAGTGAAATTATTATACAACTGACAACAACACAACACCACATTAGTGACAACATTATTATACTACTGACAACAACAACACAACACCACATTAGTGACATTATTATACTACTGACAACAACACAACACCACATTAGTGACAACATTATTATACTACTGACAACAACAACACAACACCACATTAGTGACAACATTATTACACTACTGACAACAATGACACAACACCACATTAGTGACAACATTATTATACTACTGACAACAATGACACAACACCACATTAGTGACAACATTATTATACTACTGACAACAACAACACAACACCACATTAGTGAAAACATTATTATACTACTGACAACAACAACACAATACCACATTAGTGACATTATTATACTACTGACAACAACAACACAACACCACATTAGTGACAACATTATTATACTACTGACAACAACACAACACCACATTAGTGACAACATTATTATACTACTGACAACAACAACACAACACCACATTGGTGACAACATTATTATACTACTGACAACAACAACACAACACCACATTAGTGACAACATTATTATACTACTGACAACAACAACACAACACCACATTAGTGAAATTATTATACAACTGACAACAACACAACACCACATTAGTGACAACATTATTATACTACTGACAACAACAACACAACACCACATTAGTGACATTATTATACTACTGACAACAACACAACACCACATTAGTGACAACATTATTATACTACTGACAACAACAACACAACACCACATTAGTGACAACATTATTATACTACTGACAACAATGACACAACACCACATTAGTGACAACATTATTATACTACTGACAACAATGACACAACACCACATTAGTGACAACATTATTATACTACTGACAACAGCAACACAACACCACATTAGTGATAACATTATTATACTACTGACAACAATGACACAACACCACATTAGTGACAACATTATTATACTATAGGGATAATCCTGGTTAGAAAATAAAATAACTGAAATCAATGAAAAATAGCTGAAACCATCTACATCCCCTTTCAAAATGATCATTTTTTACCTATTCTGACCATGTTCAGTAACTTTCAGAAAACAATTTTCAGAGTAAAATAGCTGAAATCAGTTAAGTAACTGAAAAAAACATCCCTGATTCTATTACAAACGGCTATTGCAAACACATATAATTTTCACTCAATTTGAAATTGTTTGTAGTAAGCAATTTACATGGAATCAATAAATAAACCAAGATAACAAACTTTAATTGAATTGTTGATAGAATAATAAAAATCCTATCAATTACACCACCTTTGAACAATGCCATCAATTGTATAGTTTAGAAAACATTACCATCAAAAGATATTCTACTTTTCTTAACATTTTTATTCCTAATTTATCAAAATAAATATGGTGAATCAAATTTGAATTTTTTTTTTGCTGAAATGAGATGTTTGCTATGAATTTTTTCATATGACAAATAAAACAAAAACTGAAATAGTACCAAGTTAATATCATCATAAAACTCAACATTGAAGCTTCAATCAACAATCTAACTTCTGAGATTATTAAAAGTAGATTTAATTAAACTTGGGATACGGATTTATATAAGTTTAATAACTTGTTTTCGGATCCTCTTAATTAATTCATAGTCATTACTATTGTTGTATTTAAATTGTTGTACTATATTCATATGTATTGATTAATAAAATATGTTTACACTAATCAACAAGAGTTATAATGCCACTTTAACCAACATTCAAGCTTCACTTACCAAGCTATATAGTGGAGGAAAAAATCAAGTAAAAATCGAAAATTTAATGGACCGGAATACCTCACGGCTACTTTTGGTCTTATTTAAAAGATATTACCGAGGTGCTTCGATGAAGCCCTGTCGTAGAGTTCCACTATGGTGCAGTTTTTGCAATATTGGGGTTAAAGGTCATTCGTGGAAAATGTCGAAAATCACAATTTTCCTTGAAAACAGTTTACTATTACAATTAAAAAATGCTGGCATTATGTAGAGTATTATGTTTTTGATCAAATCATTTCTTTTTTGTTTGAAAATATCGGGTAAAGGTTACTGATATATGCCCCTGCCGTCGGGAAGTACAAAAATGTATTTTTAAAATTTGTGCATCAAAATTGAAAAAGAAAATACAGAAATTACAAATGGAGCTTAATCATAGAAAAATATAGTATATGAAGATATTTTCTGGAAAGTTTCATAAAAATCTTACGAGAAATAACGGGGTGTATGAAGTCTAAACTTTACCACACCAACCTAAAAGTAGGACAAAAATTGATTTACTTTTAATAAAAGAGCATAACTACAATGGTAAAAAGTATAATATGCCTTTTACAGAGGTCTCTTGTTAGTTGAAAGCCAACCAACCGCGTCAAGGTCTGAGACCAATGGCAGGTTGTTGTTTTTGTTTGTTTTTGTTTTTATTTCAGTCAGGTATCTGCTTTAGATGTCGCTTGGACAATCCTCGTCGTTTCCCAAATTTTCAGCTACCGACAATTGGTGTGACAGCTGATTTCTACATTCTTCATTTCAATGACAACAGCAGATAAATTTTGTTCAACGCAAACACAATTTTTGCTGCAAATGGACTTGCCTTTACACATACATACAAGGTCTTGCAAGAAGTCTGACGCCATGGGTTCTTCAAAGTACTTTGGCATTAAGTATTTGTTCTCATTTCTCCATCCATACTCTAAAGGTGACATAGGCGGTGGTTTAGCTTCATTAGCATGTGTCCATACATACACTTGGAATGCAACACGAAGTATGTGTTGTCTAAATGCTGCTTCAGATGGAGGAAGTTTGACAAGAGAGGAATCTTTTGACAAAGCTAATTTTACCCTGAGTTTATTTAGATCTCTGTGAACAGACTTAGCACTACCTTTTGGGTCATACAGATCTGACAGATTTCGACTGAGTGTTTTCAAAACTTGTCTCCAACTGTAAATTTCAGTTCGGCTTTTAGATTGTTTGCAGCGTGAATAGCCTCAGACACAGTGATTGAACTACTGAATACTGTATTAGATTTGCCCTGTCCACGTTGCTCTTCAACAATAATGGCATTTCCAAGATAGTTGAGTAACTTTTGCTGCAATTGTGAAGTTGTATACATGTATTTGCTAGCAATGTTTGGTGGGAGAAAGGAACAGAACTTATCAAGCAAGAAAGACATAGAAAATTCCTTTTTGTTAACAAAGAGATCATCTCGTATGCTATCTATGAATTGCTGAAAAGCACTTGCATGCTCAGACTCTTTTTCGACTGGTACAGTGTCTGATTTCATGTTTAAAAGGTAGTTCGCTATGCATGACGAGTGATACAATGCATTTTCCAAGAAATTGTCAACTGACTGAATTAAACTAACCATATCGAAATCGGACTTGTTATTCGCAGCATGGAGTATGTTTTTGACTCGATCTTTAGATTCAACGCATTTTAAATTCCTATCTTTTTTGTAACTTTTCTGTTTACAAAATATGCATTGAGACCAATCAAATGGAGCAGTCATTGAGCGGGTCTTTACACAAATAGATTCTGATGTTCTCACCGAGCCACAGGCAGAGGCATTCATTTGTGCTTCAACTGGTTCAAATTTTTCTAAATTTATTTTGCTTGTGTAGCTTTCATAGTAGGATCTATGATACTGTATCCTATCAGTTGGAATCAAATCAAGTGAATCAAATTCGTCATGAAGACGGCGATGGACATCATCTTTCCTCAAGCCAACAGCTTTAAATAAGGTATATTTCCCCTTTTCGCTTGCCTTAGATAGAGTATCATCGCAAGAGATCTGACAAATTATGCATAATTCCCAACTGCTGACCGTTTGACTCTTTTTCGATAGTGAGTGAGCAAACTTTACGGGACTACACATTTCCAAGAACGAATCAGATATAGTCTGATTGGCAATAAGTGACAAATTAAAATGACCACATCGGTATAAAAACTGGTACAAAACAATCTTAATTTCAACACAAAACAAAAATAAGGTATATCATAAAACAAATTTAAACAACAATATAAAACTTCAAGTGTTCAGAACTATATACATAGGACGAAACTTTTTCCGGAACATTTCATGTCTATTCCGATAGGTACTAAAATGCTAACTAAACCACCAAAACAAAAAAGTAAAACCCACTTAAAAACCATACATTAAAAAAAAAGAACTTGCACAAAACACTTTTAAACTCAACAATGAACAATGATTTATGTATTTCACAAACGTATTCGAACGATAATGTCAAAAACTTCAAGACTTCACGACACGCATATTGTCATGAATAAGGGTGAAATTAATACAGGGGAAAGTAACGAGAACGAAAACGTTCATAAATTTAATGAGTCAGAGGTTTCGAAAAATTGCTGTTTTAAGGTTAAAATTGTACCTTTTTGAGTGATTTGTAATTATAGAGTGTAAAAGAACTGATAAATATACAAATTTATTCACCAACAAACTATCTACGCGTAATTCATTAAATTATATTCACAATGACAGGTACTGCAATCGGAAAAAGCTTTCACATTCTTCCGAGAAATGCTCAATAATTATTTAACTATCCGTCAGATGCTAAATCTTCTATGTTAAAATGTTTGCTTGTTCTTTGAAAATTCTGACAATACCTTTTTTGTGTCAACAATTTACTTTGTTTAATGTTCTTACAGCCTTTTTGTAATTGAAGTTGTAATTTGAAAAATCTATGAAATTTCACTTTCAAGAGCTCTAACAAAAAAATGCACCATGGGAAAATTCTACGACAGGGCTTAAATGATAATATAATGTATACCTAATCATTTTGCAAAATATCAGCCGTGAGGTATGCCGGTCCATTAAACTCCGAAAGTACGCGTCTTTTTCTAGAATCCTTCCCGTACTAATAATGCCACTATTCCTAACATTCAAGTTCCAATTACCACATTATAATACCACTTTACCTAACATTCAAGTTTCAATTACCAAGTTATTTTACCTCTTTACCTAGCATTCAAGTTCCAATTACCAAGTTATAATACCACTTTACCTAACATTCAAGTTTCAATTACCAAGTTATTTTACCACTTTACCTAGCATTCAAGTTCCAATTACCAAGTTATAATACCACTTTACCTAACATTAAAGTTTCAATTATCAAGTTATTTTACCACTTTACCTAGCATTCAAGTTCCAATTACCAAGTTATGATACCACTTTACCTAACATTCAAGTTTCAATTACCAAGTTATAATACCACTTTACCTAACATTCAAGTTTCAATTACCAAGTTATAATACCACTTTACCTAACATTCAAGTTTCAATTACCAAGTTATAATACCACTTTACCTAACATTCAAGTTTCAAGTACCAAGTTATAATACCACTTTACCTAACATTCAAGTTTCAATTACCAAGTTATAATACCACTTTACCTTACATTCAAGTTTCAAGTACCAAGTTATAATACCACTTTACCTAACATTCAAGTTTCAATTACCAAGTTATAATACCACTTTACCTAACATTCAAGTTTCAATTACCAAGTTATTTTACCCCTTTACCTAGCATTCAAGTTCCAATTACCAAGTTATAATACCACTTTACCTAACATTCAAGTTTCAATTACCAAGTTATTTTACCACTTTACCTAGCATTCAAATTCCAATTGCCAAGTTATAATACCACTTTACCTGACATTCAAGTTTCAATTACCAAGTTATAACACCACTATACATAACATTCAAGCTTCAATTACCAAGTTAAAATGCCACTATTCCTAACATTCAAACTTCAATTTAAGTCATAATGTCACTAACTCATTATTCAAGCTTCAGTTACCAAGTATTAATTCCACTATACCTAACATTCAATTACTAAGATGTCTCCTATGCAGTAACTTGATACAACATTATGTGATAAAGTTTGTCAGTGACTTGCGGCAGGTTGGTGGTTTTCTCCGTGTACTCAGGTTTACTCCACCAATAAAACTGACCACCACGTTATAGCTGAAATATTGTAGAAAGTGGCATTAAACACCATAACCCTAACCCCCCCCCCCCCCCCCTATATGCAGTAAATACAATTTGCTTAGTGCTTATTGTGTCAATATGAATAAATCAACACAACCTTGTACACATTTCTGTGAAATCGGAGATGAAAAAATTATTTCCTTTCACTTGAATGTTCTTTTCATTTATGCAATTCCATTTCAAGTTACGACTGAAAATTTTTAATTTGACAGGGTGGAAGGCAAAAATTGTGTGCAACTCTACCCACATCCATAAGCATAAACTACTATTTCTTCATATTGTACCACCATATTTGTACTGTTAAGACATATTAGTATGGAGAAATAATTCATGGTAGTCATAATTTGTTGTCAGTTTTATCATGGGTTGACAGAATATTAGTAAAATTTTATCACTTTGCTATGATTCAGGATAAAACATCAAAATTCCAGTCTTTGCATTAATTTTTTTCATCTACTTGCCTGAAAGCCAAATTCAGAAAAATTTCATAATTTTCACTTGTCCGAATCCACTTTTACTTGTCTCAAGCTTCAGGCAAGTGGGTTAGCACCAAGACTGATATCGTGCCAACCCATGTTAAACTGGCAACAAATAATGATTTCCATGAATTATTTCTTAATTAATGCTGTAGTTACTTAAAATTTTCCTCATGAGGTCGTACCGCGCATGTAAATGACATGTGTCCCATATACATTGATTTTCACCATTAATCCTGAACAGGAACAATTGCACACACTTCTAATATGAGCAATGTCTTAATTAAATTGCTGTGTTATATGGGGACAATCTTAAGTCTTTTTTATTGAAAAAAAAAACATAAACAGAGAGATTAAACAAACCATAAGAAATTAATTATTACTATGTTAAGCAAGATAGTGAGTAAAAATCAGACCGGATCACTCAAATAAATAAAAGATTGAGGTAGTTATTGTCTGTTTGATAATTGTGACTTTCTATTTTATTCTTTTTTATCTTTGTCTTATTTTCTTCTGTGAAAAACGGTCCTAATACCAGTTTATTACATAATTTAAAAAACTTATAAAACAATACTGGCTAATATGGAGAAGCAACAAATACCAATTTCATAGTCTTTGGATTGACCTGATCGGTGCTTTAACCCACATGAAAAATAATACCTTTACAATATATTATTTCATGGCCTTGCATGACTCTGGTTGAAAGTCACTACACAAAATGTTTTGGAAAAATTTCACTTTAATCAATAAAAAAAAATTCTGAAATATGCAGGATTAAAATATTTTCTTTAAATAAAATTTTCTTGAAATGCATTCTTATTTTTATGGTCAATATTTAATTACTTTGAGAAGAAAATATCCAACATCAAGTAAAAAAAAATAATAAATCCATAATTATTGCAATAAAAATATAGCCAAGTAATATAAGTACACTGTATATCACTTACCTTATGACTGCTTCAGTGGAAATAAAACTATTTATCTTTTTCCATATCAATTTTTAGAAAACCAACTAAATATCTATATCTGCATATGGCATCAAAATAACAACAACAGTTCAAATAAAACACATAAAAGTCTTACCAAAAATCGTTAAGAAGTCTTGTAATCCCAAGGCAGCCTCAATTCTCTCAAGTCTTTTTATTGCATCACAAAGTGTCCATATCAACAATTTAATGGAATCTGTTTTCTTCTTCTAACTGATTCTAAAATGTTTTCAAGCACATATATACTGGGATATATAACACAAGAAATATTTTTATAGCAAGTAGTGAGAGCGTAGTACCAATAAAATCTACGAGATCAAGGAAATATTGCCAACGGATTAAAGGTAGAATTATGAGTCTAACCATATCTATATCCATGTATGTAATATTACTATATAACTCTTAATCACAACCAAAACAAATCTATGTTATAGATGTATAAATATAGCAATTGATTTATTTAAAGATCGTGCCATCAGACTCTTTTTCCTGTATGGTGCATACATACAATCAAATATGAATGAAATGTAAAACTTAATTACACTTTTAATATGTTTTATTTAAGGTTTTTTAACACTATTTATAGATTTGTTCACTTATCCTGCAAGGTCAAATTTACTGAAGACATTTTCACTGCATTTAAAAATGAGAAGCTCAATAAACATCAGAGAATACCGAAGAGTCAATCAAAATAGGACAATCCAGAGAAACTGGCAACACAAGACGAAGAAAAATAAAACAACAACACAACACAATATGTGTTGTACACAATTGTATAATGCTGACTTTGCAAAGATTTTGTTTTTGCTATTACACTTCTGTATGATTGCATATGCTAAATTATGAGCACATAGTCTATGAAACTGTATATATCCTAACAATTCATACATGTATGTATAAAATTAAATCTTTTCCACTGCCAATTCAAGGTGATTATAAAAATGTTCACCATCACAGTCAATATAAACACATGTAGTTAAGACAACCATTACTCAGATCCAATAGACCCAGGGGCCTTCATTAGTATAAGCTTAAATCTGAATATTACAATGATGTTTTGTGTCAAATACAATTGTATTTTCAATATTTTCAATGTTGACACTTATGAAGAAAAGACAATAACAATGATTTCCCTTGATAACATTACAGTTTATACTATGTATGTTCAAAGGTTTTTAAGCCATTAGTGCCATTTTGAATCCTTATATCACAGTGATCCTTCAAAAGAAATAAAATCATTCCATATCTTTTACTTAAGAGAATATTTCACCCAATGCAGCTATATATACACGTATGTCAAACTTTGGTTTCTATTGCATAGAACATATAGAACCTAGAGTCTGCATTTCCGCAGCTCCAAACACTTATATTTATATATTAACAATGAGAGAGTTGTGATTGTATGATAGTTGGATTTACAACTACCTGTGCAACCAGTACCTATCACCACTAAAGCTGTGAGTTCGAACCCTGTACATGGCGAGGTGTACTCAATACAACATTATGTGATAAAGTTTGTCAGTGACGTGTGACAGGTCAGTGGTTTTCTCCAGGTACTTCGGTTTCCTCCACCAATAAAACTGACCGCCATAATATAACTGAAATATTGTTGAAAGTGATGTTAAACACCATAAACCCTCTATTGAACTTTCCAAGAATAGATTAAAATGTGAATAGAGGGCCTCTGGTTTCTTGATGCCAACCTAGCACATGACAATTTTTGGCACCTTTTGAATGTAGGGTTAGAATCCCAAATATCAATATTTGTCAAGGACCATTGTGTTAAAATTTCAAAAGAATCAGTCTAAAAAAATATAAAGGGATATTGAAAGTTCATTTTAATTGTAAATTTAGTTTCGTTCCTCTGGAAATGTTAGTCATCTTAGTCCATGTAAATGATGTTGTAGGTGATAATTATGTCATAAAAATGTGGTTAATATTCATAAAAGGTCTAAAAAAGAACAATATATATTGTTGATAATACTGTCATACCAAGCTGTCAAACGTTAATTAATTACACTACACTGGCTGGTGCTGATGTTAATAGAGGTGGGAATCATATTGATTGAAATCAAGGATGCTGACAAAGCACATAGTAGTTAAATTTATATAATTTCTTTAAAAAAAAACCCATAGATTATCGTTGACGTTTGTACTTTAAAATAAAAAAATAAGAAGTGATCTTATTCAAATTTGAAATGATACCATGTGATATAAGAAATTTTAGAATGGTTGGTTGGTTTGTGACTGTATATTTGTTCCACATAATATAAGTTCCAACAGGAACCAAACTGTGTATAATAAAAGTTCTCCAGAACAAATGTTATATAATATTTGTCCTACGTTTATAAAAGAATTTCCAGGAATAAATCTTTGTAATATTTGTTCCATCTATTGATGGAAATAATATTATGATACATGTATAGGTAAGGTCATGTGATACATTAGTCCGAGATTCCTCTGCCGTCCGACGGCTTTTTGTTCGACTTGCTGGAGCCGCGGGACGTCAGAACGCTCTCCATAAGGAAAGACGATATAAAGCGTATTCTGCAGGACAAACAGTCTATCTACAGCTCAAATCAGAGCAGAAGGAAATAATACAAAATGTGTTGGAAAGAAAAGATTCAATGGCAGTGTTACCCACGGGCTTCGGAAAGAACATGCGTTATGTTCTCCCCCTCTCATTTTGGACAAGGTAAGATCATATATGCAAATCATCTCCCATGATACATTGCGGTAATCGTAGTTTTCTCGAAGTCACGTGACAAATGTTTGAAAGTGAAAGTGAAATGGCGAAATGAGAGGGTGTAAGGGAAAATCGTGCAGTAATCGAGTGTAACACCACTTTCTGAGAGTAAGATGGTTATGAATGAATAGAAAAATGATTGGTGAAGCGATTTATATAAGGGTTTCAGATAGAAAATAAAATCTGATAGCCAAGAAACGTTGAAATGTGCCGACCCGGAGTTGGAGCGTTAAACCGCTGTTTTCCTTATGGAGAGCGCTCTGATGTCCCACGGCTCTAGCAAGTCGAACAAAAAGCCGTCGGACGGCAGAGGAATCTCGGACTAGTGATACATGTAATCAGTTTTTAAATCATCCACCTGTGACTTGTTTACTTTACGGTAATACATGAAAAACATGGAAGCAGAGGAGTATGAAAAGATTTTCTCATATTTATCAGATGGCTCTAACATTAAAGGTAAGGACTTTCTATTTATTTACCAATATTAGTATTATGTTCCTATCTTCCTGTTCAAATATTTAAAAAAAGAATGTTGAATGTCATAATAATGTCTTTACAGTCAGTCAATGAATGGCCAGTATTTAGCTTAAAAAAAAACACATTGACAAACATTCTAAGAGTCCTGCTAGTAAGGATTCATTGCAGTATTTGATAAGATTATTATCATCTAAACAGTTATTGTGTTCCCTTAACATCTGGAACTTCTATTATGTAATATTTATTCCTATCATAAATTTGCAAAATAATTATTTCACATGGAAATTTTATTATTATTATAACAAGTGTGGACACAGAAATGTGCTGTCCAAAAGGCAAGTGTGGATGTCAATATTTCATATTATTAACTTTAAAAAAAAAAAATTCATGGACACAGGGGTCCTGGATTTTTTTAATAAAAAACTAATCCTGGATTAATATTTTTGCTTAAAGTCCGGTCCTGTGTTTTTATTTCAAATTTTCATCATAGCCCCCCTCCCCCTCCCAAGGGATATAAAATTGTATCATTAAAAATAAATTAATAAATAATAAATTCAGATTTTCTATTTAAAATAAATCTCATTTACAAAACCACTGATATTTGTTCAATTTTTAAAGCTGATTTAAGCTTTAGTCGCAACAAATTTTTATTTTTCTCTTTAAAATGTCGAAACATAACATTTATTTAACTGTAAAATTCACAAATAAAATTCATCCCCCCCCCCTTTTCCCTTGTTTAAATCAATGATCAACAATATTCCAGATTCAAACAAATGAATAAATATAACATAGATTTCTTTTACATGCATCTTTTTGCCATGCGGAGTCGGTGTGTTTTAAATCGGTCATCCAAGATAAGAATACATCGCTAAAATTACCTGTGGGTGTTTCCCCACTTCAACTCGTTAATTTACATAGAAATCAGAAATATTTCGTCATAAAACTTCACACATGGTTTTGTCTATCATATTTCTTGAAGACAAACATAAAATTTTATTGCATTTATCAATATTTTATGAGTATCAACAGTTTTTTCAACACTGTATCTGTTTCTCGATACAGCTGCCCGATTACAGTGACCTGTGACCCACTTTAGCACGTTCTACCAGTTTTTTCTTAATAATGTTGTTTAATCATACATTCCACTTGCAAATATCCTTATATGATAATAATTCATTATATAAGAATTTTTCTACCTGAAAACTATACTACATAATAATTATTCCACCCGGAAAATCTACTACATAATAATTATTCCAACCAGATACTCTACTACATAATAATTATTCCACCTGGAAAATCCACTTCATAATAATTATTCCACTTGGAAACTATACTACATAATAATTATTCCACCCAGAAACTCTAGTGTATAAACAAAGATAGAAGGAACAGCATTTATGAGTACTTTCTTATAATACAGAAACAAAATTGAATTTCCTAAATGTAAATCAAAAATAGTTTATTGTGTACATAAAGCTGTTAAACTAATATATCTATTTTTAATTTCTTTATTAGTTTGCTTGCACAAAATTTATCAGTCATGTTAAAAAATCTCTTTGGATATATTTTTCCTCTGTTGGAAATTTTATTGTGTAATTATAAAAGTTCCGGAGGGAACTTTCCTTATATAATATTTTATCCAGTTCCATGGAAGATTCCTTATGGCATTGGATGAAATATTATATAAGGATAGTACCTAATGGAACTTTTTCTCCATAATAAAATATCCGAGGAACAAACATTATGGTGGAACTTATATTCCGTTACAGGTTTATGGCGCTTAATGCCACTTTCAGCAATATTTCAGCTATATTGTGGCGGTCAGTTTTATTGGTGGAGTAAACCGGAGTACCCAGAGAAAACCACTGACATTTAAAAAAAGACAGTTGTGTCCACTATAAGGATAACTATAACAACACATTAATTTGACTGCAAAAGGTTTGTATTCATAAATATATAAAAAGTTATGGGAGTCAGATAGTTGATAATGGAAGGAAGACAGTTTGAAATGAAGGGCAAAGGTTGCCAAGAGACAGCAAAGGCCTTTTTTCCAGTTGAGCTAATAATAGAAATAACCATTCGGTTTGCATACATCTCTTAGAGCAATTGGCTATGTCAATACAGGGAATTCCACAGCAGTCGGGCACAGGGCAAATTGGCAATCTAATTGCATTGTTCCCAGGCTACTTTGTTTTCAAAATGAAAATATCAAAGTGAAAGTAAAATACGGCTTTGGTTTGCATACTGGTTTTGCAGGATCCCCCCTTCTACTTTAGGATTATTACCTCCTACTTGAAAATGAGTGGAATGCCATGCAATATAAGAATTTATAAGTGAAATAGTATATATATCAAGTCATTAATTTCTCTAATTACATAGCTATTAAATGTCACTCAATATATTTTCATTACTGCATATACATGTATGTGAAGGTAGAAATCTGATTCTCCTTCACACTAAACATTAAAATAAAGTTCTATGAATTACATAATGTGGAAATTTTGAAACTTAATTATCTTTGAAATGAAGCATGATTTATATTGACATTGAATGACGTTAAAAGTGTAATACTAGGATTTTTGTTTAACCTTTATTTAATCAAATCTAAATTATTGAAGTTACATTAAATGTTTTTGATTGTTGTTTGAAAAAGTCATGTTAATTATGGAATTGGGTGCAAATCAATTATATAAACCTATTTCACACTTCACTCAATCTCCTTATCAGCATTTTAGAACATTTATGTGCATTTACAATGTTCTAGACAATGCAGATTTATATTACAACCTCAGTTAGCAGGCCTTTCAATAAGGGGCAGTACCAGGTACTTGTACCCACATAAGATGGTAATTGGTACCTCCTAATTCCAAAGAGTGTTGCATAAGATATTCATACAAAATGTTCAAATTTTAAGAAAAGGTATTGCCTGTAAATAGTGAAGTACTGGTACACTTGAGAAAAAAATTGAAAGCACTGAGTTAGCCTTGTTGGAGGTGAAAATGATAACCAGAGGCTCTCAAGAGCCTGTATCGTTCACCTGGTTATAAAAAAAACCAATTGGTCCTATGTAAAAACTATGTCCTGCAGTGGTAATCATCTTGGAATTACGATCAACATAAAAAACACAAAGTTTGTAAAGGACCTTCCAATGATTGATGCATAGTTTAGGTTCAATCAGTGCAATAGCTTCAGAGAAGAAGATATGTCTGTATTTTCCCGATATGGTCCTGTGTTAATACTATGACCTGTGGTGGCAGCCATCTTGGATTTCCGATCGGCATAAAAAACAGAGGACCTTCCAATGATCATTCCTGGGCAGTTTGGTTTAAGAGAAGAAGCGTTTTGAAACATTTTTCCCATAGGGTCCAATGTTAAACAAGTCCTGCCGTAGCCGCCATTTTGAATTTCATATCAGAACATTAAACGTATAGTTTGTAGAGGACCATCCAATGAACATTCATGTACAGTTTGGCTTTAATCATATTTGTAGTTTCTGAGAAGAAGGCATTTGAACATTTTCACATAGGGTCCAATGTTAATCTATGTATTACGGTGGCGGCCATCTTGGATTTCCGATGGGCATAAAAAACATAAAATTTGTAGAATACCTTCCAATGATCATTCCTGGGCAGTTTGGTTTCAACTGTCCTAGTGGTTTCAGAGAAGAAGCGTTTTGAAACATTTTCCCCATAGGGTCCAATGTTAAACTAAGTCCTGCCGTAGCCGCCATTTTGAATTTCATATCGGAACAAAAAACCTTGAGATTGTAGAAGACCGTGCAATGAACATTCATGTACAGTTTGGCTTTAATCATATTTGTAGTTTTTGAGAAGAAGGCATTTGAATATTTTCCCATAGGGTCCAATGTTAATCTATGTCCTGTGATGGCGGTCATCTTGGATTTCTGATCGGCATAAAAAACAGAAACTTGGTAAAGAACATTCCAATGATCATTCATTTACAGTTTGGGTTCAGTCAGTTCATTAGTTTCAGAGAAGAAGATCTTTGAAATTTCAGCCAATCAGAGCATATTATTGGCCCTGGCAGCCATATTGAATATCCGACTGGAACGAAAAACAGTAAATTTGTAAAGGACCATCCAAGGAACAGTCCTGCTAAGTTTGATTCCAATCGACCCAGTGGTTTCGGAGAAGAAGCTTGAAATGTGAAAAGTTTACAGACGACGGACGACGGACGCCAAGTGATGGCAATAGTTCACCTGGACCAAGGTCCAGGTGAACTAAAAATGGATAATATATCTGTCATACCATATGTAACATGCTATATAAGGCTTGAAGTTAATTACAAGACATAAAACATTTCCCAAAGAAACAACCTAGTGCCACCGTATCATAATTAATCAATATGGTATATCTTGAGAGTAAATTATGATACTAAGATAACATATAATGCATTTGTTTCATCTTCATCAGTAAGTAAGAATATCAAAATGTGTCACACGAACATACAATACTGACTAGTAGAAATTTCAGTGATTTAAAAAAAAAAAATTCCAGTAATTTATTTTTGCAAGGTATTAAATTCTAAAAGAGTGAGTGATTATTGTTTAATGCCAACTCAGCAATTTTTCAGCTATATCATGGCGAGAACAAATTAATTTTCAATGAAATGATGATGAGGTCTGCTTTGTACTAGACCAACACACTTAGTTGAATTTATAAAGTGCCAGCTCACTGAAACAACAGTCCTCGAATAGACATGTCACTCCACTCGGACACATTATCCCGATTACGAGCCAACCAGTCTTTGCTCATTCTCCTTAATGCTGTGTGAATAGTGGAGAAGCAACAAATACCAATTTAATAGTCTTTGATTTGACCCGATCAGGGCTCGAAACCATGATCTACCACACTCGAGAAGAGCACCCTAACCATTACACCACTGATGCATTTTTTAGACAAAGGTATAACAATGAAAATTGCATCCAATTGATAAAGCATGTCTTGTACTATCCATGTATTACACAATTGAGCTTTGATGTTTTAATTATTGATGCAAAAATTATTCCTTGTATTATTGATGAAATTCCTGTTTGCGATTTTCTTTTTATGAAAGCACATTGAAACTTACATGACAGGAAGTTGTCTGTAAAAATCCTTTTTAACCGTCTGACATTATAGAAAAAATGATAAATTGCCATTAATTCCAACAATTATATAAAAAAAACTTAGTTATTGATAATAGGTCTGAAGACTAATTACTTCCGCTCCTAAAACACCTAGGTAGTAATAAATTGCATTGATCTTTGATTACAGGTAAAGTAAGAAACCATCCCCTGTCTTCTAAATAATTACATTCATCACCATTACAACTATTATTTAACAAGAATCCTGTCAAATGGGCAAACAGACATTTAAAGTACATTTGTCTAAATTAGACATGGTGTGTGTTGGTCTAAAACACAGTTTTTGATCTACCATATTTTTGTCTACCTTTTCATCATTGAGGTATCGGGTTTCACCACTATATACAGATGTGCAAGGCTTGTACTTTTAAGTCATATTTGCCTTAGCTCAGCAGTTTTTAGCAGAAAAAATGGTTTCCTTCAATACTTTCCTTAGTTAGGATGGAATAAAAGAAATATTCTAACATGTAACAGTTTTGCCCATTTGGAGAAATTTCTATTTTTAGTAATGACAGCCATCTTGGATAAAGATCTAAGCTAGTGGATAAAATTTTGAAATCAGGGACCTTATTCACAAAGTGTACGTTAATTACCTTATCCATTAACGTCTCTGTTCAAATTCCACTTTTAAAAAATGGTATTCACGAAGCTTCCGTAGCTTAACGGATAGGTTACTGTACCCGTTAAACAGGCACTTACAGGTAATTAAACATGTTAATCTAATTTCATTTATAAACAGCAATAAAAAAATCATTTTATGATGGGAATGCATAAAATAAGACAGGTTATATTGCTTTTTTTTTCATTAGCCAAACACAAGGAATTTAAAAAAAAAATCTCATTATTTTTCCATTATTTTTCCGATGCAAACATAAATGTTGCATATGGATTTCATTTTCTTTTCTTTAAGATTTAATGCACCGGGCATGCACTTTGCCTCTAAGACTCAGCAGCGGTGCCCTTATGAAAAATAATACATTGGAAGCGAAAGTGTATAATATTCATCGGATGTCAGATCTGAAAGGATCAGATAGTGTAAATAACCCAAAGATTCTAATCAGCAAATGTGTTGACCTTGGTTTTCATTAGCGTTCCGCGGAATCCATGGCTTGTCTTACTTTCTTTCTATCCTTTTCTCTTCTTAGTTTTTTTCCTCTCTTTCCGAAAATATGTCACGATGAGGTCAAACAAATAATAAAGGTCTTTCTCTCTCTCCCTCTATCTATCTATCTATCTCTTTCTCTCTCGATATATGTGACCATCTACTCTATATACTAAGTACATGTATATGTTAATTTTACCAATTATGAATTTATTTATCACACCTACCTTTTGCTTAAATTTTATTCTTCTACTTTGCTTCAACCAAAAAGCAATTCTTATAGGAAGCATAATGCAGTGGTTTTATTGGAAAAGGATGCAAATGTATTATCCAATCAAAATACTTGATACAACTTTTTTGACTCATTTGCATACTAACGGACCCGTTATTAACTCTCCTGTTAACTTGACGTTTATGGAGACGCTTGTGAATACCACATTAAAATTTAGTGGACATAGTTTACGTGTTAACATCTCCATTAATTAATCTGCCAGTCACTGATACAATTTAATTAGTGGTGTCAAAATCAGCATAATTTAAATGTATTTTTTTCTACAACAAAAATCGTAAAATGCATTTTGTCTCAGTAATACCCATATGTAATACCATACCTTACACTAAAATATTGGCTCTACAGGTGTGCTTTATATAACACTTATATGGATGCTAGATAATATTATTACAAGTAAAACTCCCTTATATGGTTGACATAGGACAATTAGATGTTGAGGAACTAATAATAATCACAAAAACTAAACAAATTTAGTATAGGCCACGGAAATGAAGTCAGTGGAGCCTGAAAAATCACTTAAAAAGCAACACATTACTTATACTGATTTGAAATGTGGATGCTAAAATACAAGAATTAATCATTATACAGCAGTTGAGGTCATGATTGTATGGTAGTTGAATTTACAAATACCCAAACAATGAGTGCCTATCACCACTAACGTTGTGAGTATGAGTCCCGCTCATGGCTAGGTGTACTCAATACAACATTATGTGATAAAGTTTGTCAGTGACTTGTGGCAGGTCGATGGTTTTTTCCGGGTACACCGGTTTCCTCCACCAAAAAACTGACCGCCACGATATAACTGAAATATTGTTGAAAGTGAGGTTAAATACCATACCATATATAACCCCTAACCCCAAACCAGAAATGTACGGTTGCTGGGAACTTTTTTTTATCTAAAAAAAAATATAATAGGTCTGAGAGTCTTGCAGCTTTTATACAAAATAAATTTGAAATCAAATCATATTTACTCAACAGACAAATTCTCAAAATGCTTGTTTTAGCAACTAATGAAAAAAAAAAGATCTTCATTAAAACCAAAAAGTCATGGTGATATGTCATTCTCATTTTTTCCATATCATTTTTTATCAAATGTTCTATTTTCAGTAACCATGATGGACATGCTTGATGGCTGCTTCAGCTTGGGTCATCAACCATAATAATGAAAGGGAATAAGAAATGTATCATTTCCCTTAAGTATGAAAGCAATAGCTCCATTATCCAGCTTTTTCAGATTTTTTTTATTGAATTTTTGTTAAATTTCATTTTTTTTATTAATAATGGTTGGTGTTATCAAACATAATTCTTAAAATAGATCACAAATGTATCATTTGGAAGCAACTGGATCTTCAAAATATTTTTTGAAGATTTTTAATTCAATTTTTCATTGCCCATATATTCTATTTTTATTGATGGCAGTCAATTTGGTTGGTTAACAGGCACACCAGAAAAATATTTTTCAAACTAGACACCCTAAGGATGACTGTACATGTGGCCATGTTTTGCTCAAACAGGTTCTGTGATTTCAGAGAAGAAGATCTTTGAAAATATTTACCACAGACAGACAGAGAGACAACAGATATCAAGTGATAGAAATAGCTCACAAGGCCTTTGGCCGGGTGATCTAAAAACCAGAGGCTCCCAGGAGCTTGTAATCGCTCACCTGGATCAAAGCTGCTTTCAATAACAACGCAACTGCACTGTGGTGGCCATCTTGGCGGGAGAGCGCAACTGCCGGACACCATTTTGGAAGAGGACCATCCAATGACTATTCCATCTAAGTTTGGTTTTAATTGAGCTACTGGTTCCAGACAAGATGGTTTTTATGTGAATTTCCCATAGGGTCCTATGTTAAAATAAGTACAGCTGTGCAGCCATCTTGGTCAGAGGGTGGGACCACCAGACACAAATTTGGCTCAGCGGTTTCGGAGGAGAAGATTTAAATGTGATCTTTTATCAAAATATGCCTAATTTGCATAATCGGTATAAATCGGCTGAAAGAAAAATTTCAAAAAAAAACCCCGAACATATGCTAAACTACTCCTTGCCATGTAGCTGCAGTTCAAATTTGAGCTCATTTTGACTTATACTAAAGCAGCAATGGACAATTGAAGAAATTTCTATTTTTAGTAACAGCAGCCATCTTGAATGGAGGGCTGGGCTGTCGGACACAAATTTGAAAGGGAACCACCCAGGGACCATCCCTGCCAGGTTTGGTTTAATTTGGTTCAGCGGTTTCAGAGGAGAAGATTTAAATGCGATCTTTTATCAAAATATGCCTAATTTGCATTATCGGTATATATCGGTATATATCGGCTGAAAGTAAAATTTCACAGGAATATATGCTAAACTACTTCTTGCCATGTAGCTCATTTTGACTTACACTAAAGCAGCAATGGACAATTAAAATTTCATCCCCCCTTTTTTCTATTTTTAGCTTGGCGGCCATCTTGGTTGGAAGTCGGGATCACCGGACACATTTTTGGAAGGGGGCCATCCAAGAATCATTACAGCAAAGTTTGGTTGAGATTGGCTCAGTAGTTTCAGAGGAGAAGATTTTTTTTAAATTTCATCCCCCCTTTTTTCTAATTTGTATAATCGGTCAAAATCGGCAAAAGTTCAAAGTTCATAAAAAATCCTGTAATATATGCTAAAAAGCTCATCATTATGCTTACACAGTTCAAATTTGGGCACATTCTGGCTTAAAATAGAGCAGTTTTGGCCATTTGAAGAAATTTCTATTTTTAGTAACAGCGGCCATCTTGAATGAAGGGCGGGGCTGTCGGACACAATTTTGAAAGGCACCCACCCAGGGACCATCCCTGCCAGGTTTGGTTTAATTTGGTTCAGCGGTTTCAGAGGAGAAGATTTAAATGTGATCTTTAATCAAAATATGCTTAATTTGCATAATCGGTATATAGCGACTGAAAGAAAAATTTCACAGAAAAACCCGGAATATATGTTAAACTACTCCTTGCCATGTAGCTGCAGTTAAAATTTGAGCTCATTTTGACTTACACTAAAGCAGCAATGGACAATTAAAATTTCATCCCCCCTTTTTTCTATTTTTAGCTTGGCGGCCATCTTGGTTGGAAGTCGGGATCACCGGACACAATTTTGAAAGGGGGCCATCCAAGGACCATTCCACCAAAGTTTGGTTGCAATTGGTCCAGTGGTTTCTGAGGAGAAGATTAAAATGTGAAATGTTGACGGACGGACAACGGACGACAGACGACGGATGACGGACGACAGACGACGGACGAAAAGTGATGACAATAGCTCACATGGCCTAAAGGCCAGGTGAGCTAAAAGGTGTTTCAGAATAATTGAAACAAAATATGATTTTAACCATGATGTTTCTATGTCAATCTCATTTCATATTCTTTCAAAATTTGGGGGATCCCCCTAATTACATGAAACAGAATCAACCAATAAAGGTTGTGATACAATTTTGTCATTCAATTTCAGCAATTTTCTGTTATATTCAATACCATAGAAATTATCTACAATTTTTTAATTACCAATACAGTCTTATTCTCAAATTTGCTGATTTTTAGCAAATATAGCTGATTTTCACTAGTCACACTTCATCAACAATACAAAATAATATTATTTATCAAAAACAATAAAAACTTAACAAAATTCAAGACAAATAATATATATATATATATGCAAATGTACATCAAAATATATTTTAAAATAAATAATCTATAAATGGTACAAATATTAACCTGTCAATCCTACATCATAATCAAAATAAACATTCTGTGGATGAAATTAATCTTTGAAAACAAACAACTTTTGAATGTTAAAAAAAGTCCTTGAACTATAATGAAGTTATTTTAACAGGAGGAAATATCACTTACTTGTAACATTGTAATAACAAAATCCAGTGTGACAGAGAACATTTACTATACATCTATCTAAAAATATAACAGGAAGAAAGCATTAATAATAACAAGTTACTTTTTATAATGTCATAGTAATCTTTATCACATAATGTTGTATCGAGTACACGTCGCCTGGTACATGTATTATTTTCATAACCTTTTACTATTAGTGATCCATAGCTCTACCAACTGAGCTAAAGGAGATCTCCACTAACGATGTTAGAGGAGGTGGTTATGATCCTACTACAGTTCCTATAACCTTGGGTAGAGGAGTACACATATGTTACAGTGGTCCACTCTTATAAGATCACTTCTGCCTAAGAACATGGCCATATAAGAGAAGTTGTTTCTGATGAGGGAATTATTTACCAACATCTTACTAACCTTATTTATTGTAATAATTGTCATATAAAATTGTGGCCGTTTATGAAACAAGAGCTACAGTACTTTAATGAGATGATGATGATGTCTATTTTGAACATGAACAACATGGCATATTCAATTTTTGTGAAAAATCACTGAAACAAGAGAAGAATCTTGAGTCTAAACCAAATAGTATTTGCTCTTACTCCTTAAAGTTAAAAGGCTTGGGTGGCTCAATGAATTAGGTAGTTGGATTACCTAACAACTCATACAAGCCTATCACCAATACGGCGTGGGTTTGCACCCGGCTTTGTAAATTACAAAAAAGGGTGCACTCGACTTGCAGCCACAAGTGATAAAGTTTACCAGTTGCTTGCCCATGGTCGGTGGTTCTCTCCGGATACTCCGGTTTCTTCCCCCACTAAAACTGGTCGTCATGATATAGCTGAAATATTGCTGAAAGTGGCATTAAACACAATAAATCAATCAAATCAAATCCTTAAAGTTAATGCTGTGTGCTTAACAGAGAATTAACAAAAACCAATTGTATAGTCTTTGGTTTGACCCCACTGGAGATCGAACATACAATCTACCACACTCAAAACAGCAGGCTAACGATTACATCGCCAAGACAGTTTCATCTCTTTAATGTAATGTAATCAACAATTATTTAGAGAAATGAATATAAATGTATTTCAAAGTGACAAAACTCTCTTTAAATCTATGCAGGTATAATTAATATCGTAAAAGTTTTAGTAGTTCAGGAGGAGTCATATTATTGGCAGATTTTCTTGTTGACACTGATTGCATAATGTTACCCTAAATATTTCAAGTGTCAAATATCTTTTTTTTCTTTCTTTTAGATAAGAAACATTGATGGTGCATGTCTCCAACTTAGAATCAATATTTTGCAGCTTTTAGATAAAAAATCAGCATGTTCAGTGATTTAGATGGAGTACTGGATATCAAATTCATTCAGTGTAACTTAAAATTTCAAATGTATTATATTAATTAAAATTTATGTTTTTAGCATTAAATATCTTTAAATTAATACTTGAAATGTAAAAAAACAGATACCAACTCGATGGTAAAACCTTACAATATCTTTGGTCAAGAACCAACAAGATATGATCAAGATTTGCATAAACTACATGTATTTCTACATAGTCTAACTCGTTACAAATGAATCGCATCAGCGGTGTAATTGTTAGCATGCTCGCCTCGAGTGCGGTAGAGTGTGGGTTCGAGCCCTGATCAGGTGAAACCAAAGACTAAAATATTGGTATTTGTTGTTTGTCTGCTAAGCACACAGCATTAAGGAGAAAGAGTAAAGATTGGTTGGCTCTGAATCAGGATAATGTGTCCAAGTGGGGTGACATGTCTATCCGCGGACTGTTGTTTCAGTGTGCTAGCATTATACAAAATCCAACTAAGCAAGTTGGTCTAGTACAGGGAGGGCCTCATCATCATCTCATTGAAAATTAACTTGTTCTTGCCATGTTAGTTAGAAATTTGTTTAATTCTCGTATTCAATGTATTTAATTTGCAAGTGGCCTCATTTTAATAGGTATCCGAACACATGTACATATACATACAAAATATGATAAATCAATTATTTGACCTTGTGGTCAAAGGTCAATGTCACAGTGATCTCATTATAATGTGTGACACTTCATGTCTTTAAACATATACATACAAAATAAGAAAGTACTGGGCCTAAAGAAAAACAAGTTCTAATTCAGACAATGTCATATGTTAAAAATCATTATTTGACCATTAGGTCAAAGTTCAAGGTTACAGTGACCTCATTCTTATATGTGACACTCTGTCATACTTAAACACATATAAAATATGAAAGCACTAAGTCTTAATACAAAAACGTTCTGTTTCAGAAAGAGATGTATGAAAAAAATATAAATTATTCGACCTTGTGGTCAAAGGTCAAGGTCACAGTGACTTCATTCTTATATGTGACATTCTGTCATGTCCAAATACATATATCGGTACATACAAAATATGAAGGAACTGGACCTCAAGACAATACAGTTCTGCATCAGACAAATTGTGCCTACAGATAGACGAAATCAGCATCCACCAGGTCAACTTCTGTAGCAATCTTCTCTACAGCAAATTAAGTCTTATTATATTAATCTAATATGATATATGTAATAAAATAGAAGTAAACAGAGCAGCTCAATAAGAAAATTATCTTCATACTGGCATAAAAAAAACATGATTGCATTAAGACAGTATAAGTGTATTCACTCCTACAATTTAATTAAGGTCCAATCTCTGTTTGACCCTGATGAAATCACTTGTTTACCAGTTCAATTAATCCATCCCAGAAGATCTTTATGGCATTTTGTATCTTTCTGGTAGCAAGAAACTTGAACAATCTAACCATAAATTGATTTCTTTTAATGATTTAGAGTCAAATATCTAAACATATTATTAGCCACTTGAGAACCAAACAATTCCTGTGTATATATTTACTGTTTGTATTGGATTCGGTAACGAAGTAAATATTGACAAACAGTTTAAATTATAATTTTTATTTGTAACTGGGTAAAACCAATTTATTAATTGATTATAAATTTACATTTATTTAATATTTATAAAAGTAAACTTTTTCATGACTATAACAATATGTCAATTTCTGCTTGAAACAAACACGATAAAAATCAATTAAATAAGTTGTTTATTATTTTAACTAATAAAGGTCAACAATATTTTCTTAATTAAATTTCAATCATAAGATAAGAATTCAATTAAAATCAATAACTTCAAACATTTATATTTCATACTAGAATACTTTTTTTCTATTTTGAGAAAATTAATGGTGTCATCTTGGTTATATAATGTCTTGAAAACTATAGCACCCATAAGAAATACAGAAACCAACCCTTTTCTTGTAAAATATATTGATTTTATATTTTATGTGTTAATGATTCATATAAAGCCTATAAGAATTGTAATTTATTGCTAGACAAATTAATTTCAAATTTACAGAATTCCCTAAGGTACAATGCATCTTCTTATTTGAATACTAGTATTAAGAATAAAAGTAATTTTATTTGCAAATTTGCTATCTCTGTAATATTTCAATGTGAACAATACTTTATTTAACATGCTTAAAGTATTACTAGGGTAAACCTACGATGTTCTGTTATTAAAATCACTTTGTTTGTAAAAATTAACTCAAGTTTTAAATAATCTTATGAAACTTTTCATGGCATTCTAATAAATCAATTTTTTGTAATTTATTTTACTCTGGTGATTTAACAAATTTAATTATTTTCCTTTTTACATTTTCCTATCAGGTACTACATGTATGTTAAACTATGTTCTTTTATGAAAGCCATCTTGAATCTCCATGCATTCTACATTAACACTAACTTTGAACAGCAATATCTAAGTACCAATCCTATTGGGTTTATGGTTTATGGTGTTTAATGTCACTTTCAACAATATTTCAGTTATATGGTGTAGTCAGTTTTTTGGAGGAGGAAACCAGAGTACCCAGAAAAAACCACCAACCTGTCACAAGTCACTTACAAACTTTATCACATAATGTTGCATTGAGTACACCTCGCCATGAACGGGGTTGTAACTCACAACTTAAGTGGTGATAGGCACTGATTACACAGGTCGTTGTACATCCAACTGCAATACGATCACGAGCAGGACGATCACAATCCTATTGGGTATATTTGTACAATCAAAAGAATGATTCAAACAAGAATGCTTTCTAACGGTACCCTTGTTTCATAGAATAATAATTTTGAAATATTTTATTCTCCATAGGGTTCCAAACTATGTCATCAGGAGGCAGCCATCTTGGAACTTTCAATCAACATAAACAACAAACATTTCATATTGGTGCATGCACTTCATGGCCATGTATCTTTTAAATTGTCTAGTAGTTTCAGAGACCTTTAGTCTTTACAACAATTTTCTAATAGGGTCCATTTTTAAACTTAATCCTTTGCCAAATGTAAATCTAAATAATCAATTGTGTGCAGTTTGGATCAATCAAGTTTACAGTATTTGAAGATTTCCAAAGGATGCCTGTCATCTTGGATATACAATCAAAATGAAAGGAGGAATATTTTAAAGGTTCATCTATTAATGGCTCCTGCTAAGTTTATGCTTTATCAGCCCTGTTGTTTCAATATTTCCAATATTCAGCCAATCAGAGTCTATTTCTTCCCATGGTGGTCATATTAGATGAAGGATAATAATCAAAAGAGGATTTTTTTGGGGAGGACAATCTTCATGTACATATCATTCCTGTTTCAAACAGCCCAATACTTTTTAGAAGAATATTCAATATTATGAAAAGTTAAGACAACAAATCATTTTTTCAGCTAGACTTTGGTATCTTCAGGACAATTGCCTGTTTTTTTATCAAAATTTCTTCAGGACATTCTTTAATAATTTAATTAATTTTTATAAAGTTCTTCGGGACAATTTGAGAAATAGATGGGAAAATATCCTGAAACTGATGTCTAGTTGAATCACTGCTGATGCCAAGTGATGGCAGCTTAAGCTCACACCGATCTTGCCTGTTATTTAATATCAGATTTAGATGATCTAATTATTGTGCCAGTCAAAAGTGTTACCTGATCTCAAGTGTTATAATGTCACCTTATGTTTGTAATAAAAATGTTCATGGACTAGTTTTTTTTGTTGCTCTTTCTAAATTTTCATATACCTGTATCTTAAAAAAAATAAAAATACATTATGGCCATATGGGGCCATCAAGGTCATGATCGCATGGTAGTTGGATTTACAACTACCTGTGCAATCAGTGCCTATCACCACTAAAGTTGTGAGTTCAAACCCCATTCATGGCGAGGCATACTGGATACAACATTACATGATAAAGTTTGTCAGTTACTTGCGACAGGTAGGTGGTTTTTTTCAGGTACTCCGGTTTCCTCCACCAATAAAACTGATCGCCACAATAAAACTGAAATATTGTTGAAAGTGGCGTTAAACACCATAAACCATAAACCAAACCTAAAAATACATTTGAAGAAGCTTAATTGCAAGCTTCCTGTTTACTCTATTCATGACATAATTAGAAACAAACCCTTAATGGATTGGAAAACTGCTTTATCCGATTTATATGCTACTGTATTTTTTCAGTATAACACTCCCTCTCCCCACTGGGGAAAAATGCAAAGAGAAAATTAAACTACTTTTCACAGCTTCAGTTTCAAAATTGATTTCCACATGAAATGAATGGTACAAGGTATTTGTTTTTATCTGATTTCACAATGTTGACTGAATATTTGAAATATGCAGTTCCACTTAATTAAAGATGAAGTTCTGGTATTTAATTACATTTTTTTATGCAAATAACTAGTTAATTAAATCTTAATGTTCTAGTTTTTTAACGATTGGAAGAGAAACTGCTTTTGATAGGACAAAACATTTACCAACAGACTCTCAAAGAAAGGAACATCTTCTTTGATATGCAAGATATGTGATTAAAATTTACATATAACAATCAGACCAAACTACTAACTTATGTTTTCATTATCATCATCTTCTTGCTCCAATTACTATATTGAACAAAAACGTCACAAACAGTCGTCACTTTTTAACAGAAAGAAGATAGCTTTTCCCAGAATTTGTTATTTTAAAGATGAAAGAATGTGTCCATACTTTTGTCAGTAACCCACAACTGATCACATTCAGACTCCAATACTCTCCACTCATCACTCAACTGACAGAGGGTTGTCCATACTTTTGTCAGTAACCCACAACTGATCACATTCAGACTCCAACACTCTCCACTCATCACTCAACTGACAGAGGGTTGTCCATACTTTTGTCTGTGTAACCACAACTGATCACATTCAGACTCCAACACTCTCCACTCATCACTCAACTGACAAGAGGGTTGTCCATACTTTTGCCAGTAACCCACAACTGACTACATTCAGACTGCAACACTCTCCACTCATCACTCAACTGACAGAGGGTTGTCCATACTTTTGTCAGTAACCCACAACTGATCACATTCAGACTCCAACACTCTCCACTCATCACTCAACTGACAGAGGGTTGTCCATACTTTTGTCTGTGTAACCACAACTAATCACATTCAGACTCCAACACTCTCCACTCATCACTCAACTGACAAGAGGGTTGTCCATACTTTTGCCAGTAACCCACAACTGATCACATTCAGACTCCAACACTCTCCACTCATCACTCAACTGACAGAGGGTTGTCCATACTTTTGTCTGTGTAACCCACAACTGACTACATTCAGACTGCAACACTCTCCACTCATCACTCAACTGACAGAGGGTTGTCCATACTTTTGTCAGTAACCCACAACTGATCACATTCAGACTCCAACACTCTCCACTCATCACTCAACTGACAGAGGGTTGTCCATACTTTTGTCTGTGTAACCACAACTGATCACATTCAGACTCCAACACTCTCCACTCATCACTCAACTGACAAGAGGGTTGTCCATACTTTTGCCAGTAACCCACAACTGATCACATTCAGACTCCAACACTCTCCACTCATCACTCAACTGACAGAGGGTTGTCCATACTTTTGTCAGTAACCCACAACTGATCACATTCAGACTCCAACACTCTCCACTCATCACTCAACTGACAAGAGGGTTGTCCATACTTTTGCCAGTAACCCACAACTGATCACATTCAGACTCCAACACTCTCCACTCATCACTCAACTGACAGAGGGTTGTCCATACTTTTGTCTGTGTAACCCACAACTGACTACATTCAGACTGCAACACTCTCCACTCATCACTCAACTGACAGAGGGTTGTCCATACTTTTGTCAGTAACCCACAACTGATCACATTCAGACTCCAACACTCTCCACTCATCACTCAACTGACAGAGGGTTGTCCATACTTTTGTCTGTGTAACCACAACTGATCACATTCAGACTCCAACACTCTCCACTCATCACTCAACTGACAAGAGGGTTGTCCATACTTTTGCCAGTAACCCACAACTGATCACATTCAGACTCCAACACTCTCCACTCATCACTCAACTGACAGAGGGTTGTCCATACTTTTGTCAGTAACCCACAACTGATCACATTCAGACTCCAACACTCTCCACTCATCACTCAACTGACAGAGGGTTGTCCATACTTTTGTCTGTGTAACCCACAACTGACTACATTCAGACTCCAACACTCTCCACTCATCACTCAACTGACAGAGGGTTGTCCATACTTTTGTCAGTAACCCACAACTGATCACATTCAGACTCCAACACTCTCCACTCATCACTCAACTGACAGAGGGTTGTCCATACTTTTGTCTGTGTAACCCACAACTGACTACATTCAGACTCCAACACTCTCCACTCATCACTCAACTGACAGAGGGTTGTCCATACTTTTGTCTGTGTAACCCACAACTGACTACATTCAGACTCCAACACTCTCCACTCATCACTCAACTGACAGAGGGTTGTCCATACTTTTGTCAGTAACCCACAACTGATCACATTCAGACTCCAACACTCTCCACTCATCACTCAACTGACAGAGGGTTGTCCATACTTTTGTCTGTGTAACCCACAACTGACTACATTCAGACTCTAACACTCTCCACTCATCACTCAACTGACAGAGGGTTGTCCATACTTTTGTCTGTGTAACCCACAACTGATTACATTCAGACTCCAACACTCTCCACTCATCACTCAACTGACAGAGGGTTCTCCATACTTTTGTCAGTAACCCACAACTGATCACATTCAGACTCCAACACTCTCCACTCATCACTCAACTGACAGAGGGTTGTCCATACTTTTGTCTGTGTAACCCACAACTGACTACATTCAGACTCCAACACTCTCCACTCATCACTCAACTGACAGAGGGTTGTCCATACTTTTGTCTGTGTAACCCACAACTGACTACATTCAGACTCCAACACTCTCCACTCATCACTCAACTGAAAGAGGGTTGTCCATACTTTTGTCTGTGTAACCCACAACTGACTACATTCAGACTCCAACACACTCCACTCATCACTCAACTGACAGAGGGTTGTCCATACTTTTGTCTGTGTAACCCACAACTGACTACATTCAGACTCCAACACTCTCCACTCATCACTCAACTGACAGAGTGTTGTCCATACTTTTGTCTGTGTAACCCACAACTGACTACATTCAGACTCCAACACTCTCCACTCATCACTCAACTGACAGAGGGTTGTCCACACTTTTGTCTGTGTAACCCACAACTGATCACATTCAGACTCCAATACTCTCCACTCATCACTCAACTGACAGAGGGTTGTCCATACTTTTGTCAGGAACCCACAACTGATCACATTCAGACTCCAATACTCTCCACTCATCACTCAACTGACAGAGGGTTCTCCATACTTTTGTCAGGAACCCACAACTGACTACATTCAGACTCCAACACTCTCCACTCATCACTCAACTGACAGAGGGTTCTCCATACTTTTGTCAGTAACCCACAACTGACTACATTCAGACTCCAACACTCTCCACTCATCACTCAACTGACAGAGGGTTCTCCATACTTTTGTCAGTAACCCACAACTGACTACATTCAGACTCCAACACTCTCCACTCATCACTCAACTGACAGAGGGTTGTCCATACTTTTGTCTGTGTAACCCACAACTGACTACATTCAGACTCCAACACTCTCCACTCATCACTCAACTGACAGAGGGTTGTCCATACTTTTGTCAGTAACCCACAACTGATCACATTCAGACTCCAACACTCTCCACTCATCACTCAACTGACAAGAGGGTTGTCCATACTTTTGCCAGTAACCCACAACTGATCACATTCAAACTCCAACACTCTCCACTCATCACTCAACTGACAGAGGGTTGTCCATACTTTTGTCAGTAACCCACAACTGATCACATTCAGACTCCAACACTCTCCACTCATCACTCAACTGACAGAGGGTTGTCCATACTTTTGTCAGTAACCCACAACTGATCACATTCAGACTCCAACACTCTCCACTCATCACTCAACTGACAAGAGGGTTGTCCATACTTTTGCCAGTAACCCACAACTGATCACATTCAAACTCCAACACTCTCCACTCATCACTCAACTGACAGAGGGTTGTCCATACTTTTGTCAGTAACCCACAACTGATCACATTCAGACTCCAACACTCTCCACTCATCACTCAACTGACAGGAGGGTTGTCCATACTTTTGTCTGTGTAACCCACAACTGACTACATTCAGACTCCAACACTCTCCACTCATCACTCAACTGACAGAGGGTTGTCCATACTTTTGTCAGTAACCCACAACTGATCACATTCAGACTCCAACACTCTCCACTCATCACTCAACTGACAGAGGGTTGTCCATACTTTTGTCTGTGTAACCCACAACTGACTACATTCAGACTCCAACACTCTCCACTCATCACTCAACTGACAGAGGGTTGTCCATACTTTTGTCTGTGTAACCCACAACTGACTACATTAAGACTCCAACACTCTCCACTCATCACTCAACTGACAGAGGGTTGTCCATACTTTTGTCAGTAACCCACAACTGATCACATTCAGACTCCAACACTCTCCACTCATCACTCAACTGACAGAGGGTTGTCCATACTTTTGTCTGTGTAACCCACAACTGACTACATTCAGACTCCAACACTCTCCACTCATCACTCAACTGACAGAGGGTTGTCCATACTTTTGTCAGTAACCCACAACTGATCACATTCAGACTCCAACACTCTCCACTCATCACTCAACTGACAGAGGGTTGTCCATACTTTTGTCTGTGTAACCCACAACTGACTACATTCAGACTCCAACACTCTCCACTCATCACTCAACTGACAGAGGGTTGTCCATACTTTTGTCTGTGTAACCCACAACTGACTACATTCAGACTCCAACACTCTCCACTCATCACTCAACTGACAGAGGGTTGTCCATACTTTTGTCAGTAACCCACAACTGATCACATTCAGACTCCAACACTCTCCACTCATCACTCAACTGACAGAGGGTTGTCCATACTTTTGTCTGTGTAACCCACAACTGACTACATTCAGACTCCAACACACTCCACTCATCACTCAACTGACAGAGGGTTGTCCATACTTTTGTCTGTGTAACCCACAACTGACTACATTCAGACTCCAACACTCTCCACTCATCACTCAACTGACAGAGGGTTGTCCATACTTTTGTCTGTGTAACCCACAACTGACTACATTCAGACTCCAACACTCTCCACTCATCACTCAACTGACAGAGGGTTGTCCATACTTTTGTCTGTAACCCACAACTGACTACATTCAGACTCCAACACACTCCACTCATCACTCAACTGACAGAGGGTTGTCCATACTTTTGTCTGTGTAACCCACAACTGACTACATTCAGACTCCAACACACTCACTCATCACTCAACTGACAGAGGGTTGTCCATACTTTTGTCAGTAACCCACAACTGACTACATTCAGACTCCAACACACTCCACTCATCACTCAACTGACAGAGGGTTGTCCATACTTTTGTCTGTGTAACCCACAACTGACTACATTCAGACTCCAACACTCTCCACTCATCAATCAAATGACAGAGGGTTGTCCATACTTTTGTCTGTGTAACCCACAACTGACTACATTCAGACTCCAACACTCTCCACTCATCACTCAACTGACAGAGGGTTGTCCATACTTTTGTCTGTGTAACCCCACAACTGGACTACATTCAGACTCCAATACTCTCCACTCATCACTCAACTGACAGAGGGTTGTCCATACTTTTGTCTGTGTAACCCACAACTGACTACATTCAGACTCCAACACTCTCCACTCATCACTCAACTGACAGAGGGTTGTCCATACTTTTGTCTGTGTAACCCACAACTGACTACATTCAGACTCCAACACTCTCCACTCATCACTCAACTGACAGAGGGTTGTCCATACTTTTGTCTGTGTAACCCACAACTGACTACATTTAGACTCCAACACTCTCCACTCATCACTCAACTGACAGAGGGTTGTCCATACTTTTGTCTGTGTAACCCACAACTGACTACATTCAGACTCCAAACACTCTCCACTCATCACTCAACTGACAGAGGGTTGTCCATACTTTTGTCTGTGTAACCCACAACTGACTACATTCAGACTCCAACACTCTCCACTCATCACTCAACTGACAGAGGGTTGTCCATACTTTTGTCTGTGTAACCCACAACTGACTACATTCAGACTCCAACACTCTCCACTCATCACTCAACTGACAGAGGGTTGTCCATACTTTTGTCTGTGTAAGCCACAACTGACTACATTCAGACTCCAACACTCTCCACTCATCACTCAACTGACAGAGGGTTGTCCATACTTTTGTCTGTGTAACCCACAACTGACTACATTCAGACTCCAACACTCTCCACTCATCACTCAACTGACAGAGGGTTGTCCATACTTTTGTCTGTGTAACCCACAACTGACTACATTCAGACTCCAACACTCTCCACTCATCACTCAACTGACAGAGGGTTGTCCATACTTTTTCTGTGTAACCCACAACTGACTACATTCAGACTCCAACACTCTCCACTCATCACTCAACTGACAGAGGGTTGTCCATACTTTTGTCTGTGTAACCCACAACTGACTACATTCAGACTCCAACACTCTCCACTCATCACTCAACTGACAGAGGGTTGTCCATACTTTTGTCTGTGTAACCCACAACTGACTACATTCAGACTCCAACACTCTCCACTCATCACTCACTGACAGAGGGTTGTCCATACTTTTGTCTGTGTAACCCACAACTGACTACATTCAGACTCCAACACTCTCCACTCATCACTCAACTGCAGAGGGTTGTCCATACTTTTGTCTGTGTAACCCACAACTGACTACATTCAGACTCCAACACTCTCCACTCATCACTCAACTGACAGAGGGTTGTCCATACTTTTGTCTGTGTAACCCACAACTGACACATTCAGACTCCAACACTCTCCACTCATCACTCAACTGACAGAGGGTTGTCCATACTTTTGTCTGTGTAACCCACAACTGACTACATTCAGACTCCAACACTCTCCACTCATCACTCAACTGACAGGGTTGTCCATACTTTTGTCTGTGTAAGCCACAACTGACTACATTCAGACTCCAACACTCTCCACTCATCACTCAACTGACAGAGGGTTGTCCATACTTTTGTCTGTGTAACCCACAACTGACTACATTCAGACTCCAACACTCTCCACTCATCACTCAACTGACAGAGGGTTGTCCATACTTTAGTCTGTGTAACCCACAACTGACTACATTCAGACTCCAACACTCTCCACTCATCACTCAACTGACAGAGGGTTGTCCATACTTTTGTCTGTGTAACCCACAACTGACTACATTCAGACTCCAACACTCTCCACTCATCACTCAACTGGGACAGAGGGTTGTCCATACTTTTGTCTGTGTAACCCACAACTGACTACATTCAGACTCCAACACTCTCCACTCATCACTCAACTGACAGAGGGTTGTCCATACTTTTGTCTGTGTAACCCACAACTGACTACATTCAGACTCCCAACACTCTCCCACTCATCACTCAACTGACAGAGGGTTGTCCATACTTTTGTCTGTGTAACCCACAACTGACTACATTCAGACTCCAACACTCTCCACTCATCACTCAACTGACAGAGGGTTGTCCATACTTTTGTCTGTGTAACCCACAACTGACTACATTCAGACTCCAACACTCTCCACTCATCAATCAACTGACAGAGGGTTGTCCATACTTTTGTCTGTGTAACCCACAACTGACTACATTCAGACTCCCAACACTCTCCACTCATCACTCAACTGACAGAGGGTTGGTCATACTTTTGTCTGTGTAACCCACAACTGACTACATTCAGACTCCAACACTCTCCACTCATCACTCAACTGACAGAGGGTTGTCCATACTTTTGTCTGTGTAACCCACAACTGACTACATTCAGACTCCAAAACTCTCCACTCATCACTCAACTGACAGAGGGTGTCCATACTTTTTGTCTGTGTACGCCACAACTGACTACATTCAGACTCCAACACTCTCCACTCATCACTCAACTGACAGAGGGTTGTCCATACTTTTGTCTGTGTAACCCACAACTGACTACATTCAGACTCCAATACTCTCCACTCATCACTCAACTGACAGAGGGTTGTCCATCCTTTTGTCTGTGTAACCCACAACTGACTACATTCAGACTCCAACACTCTCCACTCATCACTCAACTGACAGAGGGTTGTCCATACTTTTGTCTGTGCAACCCACAACTGACTACATTCAGACTCCAACACACTCCACTCATCACTCAACTGACAGAGGGTTGTCCATACTTTTGTCTGTAACCCACAACTGACTACATTCAGACTCCAACACACTCCACTCATCACTCAACTGACAGAGGGTTGTCCATACTTTTGTCTGTGTAACCCACAACTGACTACATTCAGACTCCAACACTCTCCACTCATCACTCAACTGGACAGAGGGTTGTCCATACTTTTGTTAGTAACCCACAACTGACTACATTCAGACTCCAACACACTCCACTCATCACTCAACTGACAGAGGGTTGTCCATACTTTTGTCTGTGTAACCCACAACTGACTACATTCAGACTCCAACACTCTCCACTCATCACTCAACTGACAGAGGGTTGTCCATACTTTTGTCTGTGTAACCCACAACTGACTACATTCAGACTCCAACACTCTCCACTCATCACTCAACTGACAGAGGGTTGTCCATACTTTTGTCTGTGTAACCCACAACTGACTACATTCAGACTCCAACACTCTCCACTCATCACTCAACTGACAGAGGGTTGTCCATACTTTTGTCTGTGTAACCCACAACTGACTACATTCAGACTCCAACACTCTCCACTCATCACTCAACTGACAGAGGGTTGTCCATACTTTTGTCTGTGTAACCCACAACTGACTACATTCAGACTCCAACCACTCTCCACTCATCACTCAACTGACAGAGGGTTGTCCATACTTTTGTCTGTGTAACCCACAACTGACTACATTCAGACTCCAACACTCTCCACTCATCACTCAACTGACAGAGGGTTGTCCATACTTTTGTCTGTGTAACCCACAACTGACTACATTCAGACTCCAACACTCTCCACTCATCACTCAACTGACAGAGGGTTGTCCATACTTTTGTCTGTGTAAGCCCACAACTGACTACATTCAGACTCCAACACTCTCCACTCATCACTCAACTGACAGAGGGTTGTCCATACTTTTGTCTGTGTAACCCACAACTGACTACATTCAGACTCCAACACTCTCCACTCATCACTCAACTGACAGAGGGTTGTCCATACTTTTGTCCTGTGTAACCCACAACTGACTACATTCAGACTCCAACACTCTCCACTCATCACTCAACTGACAGAGGGTTGTCCATACTTTTGTCTGTGTAACCCACAACTGACTACATTCAGACTCCAACACTCTCCACTCATCACTCAACTGACAGAGGGTTGTCCATACTTTTGTCTGTGTAAGCCACAACTGACTACATTCAGACTCCAACACTCTCCACTCATCACTCAACTGACAGAGGGTTGTCCATACTTTTGTCTGTGTAACCCACAACTGACTACATTCAGACTCCAACACTCTCCACTCATCACTCAACTGACAGAGGGTTGTCCATACTTTTGTCTGTGTAACCCACAACTGACTACATTCAGACTCCAACACTCTCCACTCATCACTCAACTGACAGAGGGTTGTCCATACTTTTGTCTGTGTAACCCACAACTGACTACATTCAGACTCCAATACTCTCCACTCATCACTCAACTGACAGAGGGTTGTCCATACTTTTGTCTGTGTAACCCACAACTGACTACATTCAGACTCCAATACTCTCCACTCATCACTCAACTGACAGAGGGTTGTCCATACTTTTGTCTGTGTAACCCACAACTGACTACATTCAGACTCCAATACTCTCCACTCATCACTCAACTGACAGAGGGTTGTCCATACTTTTGTCTGTGTAACCCACAACTGACTACATTCAGACTCCAACACTCTCCACTCATCACTCAACTGACAGAGGGTTGTCCATACTTTTGTCTGTGTAACCCACAACTGACTACATTCAGACTCCAAACACTCTCCACTCATCACTCAACTGACAGAGGGTTGTCCATACTTTTGTCTGTGTAACCCACAACTGACTACATTCAGACTCCAACACTCTCCACTCATCACTCAACTGACAGAGGGTTGTCCATACATTTGTCTGTGTAACCCACAACTGACTACATTCAGACTCCAACACTCTCCACTCATCACTCAACTGACAGAGGATTAGGTTATGGTGCTTAACATATGACAACTGTTTAGTGTTGTTTCATTTTGTTCAACTGATCTGTGCCAACTTTGTATGTAGAATGTACAAATCAGAATGTTTTAAAACAACCCATGAATAATTCTTGACTACAATGATTTCTCTATCAGTTTGTGTGAGTTCAAATCCCACTCAGGTGCGGTGTACTCGATACATCATTATGTGATCAAGTTTGTCAGTGACTTGTAACAGGTCAGTGGTTTTCCCCGCGTACTTCAGTTCACTCCACCAATAAAACTGACCACCACGATATAACTGAAATATTGTTGAAAGTGGCGTTAAACTAACGATAATAAAAAAGGGCCTATCAATAATACTACCTTTATCATACCTTGTCCTTCTACAATGTTGCTGTAAAATTAAATTAGAAGATCAGCAAGCACATGATATATCTATTTCCTATGTTCACTGGATACATTTATCTTTTTAATTTCTTTGTCTGAAAAAACCCCCCAGATTATAGAAAATATTGAGTTAAAATCAACTGCATAGTTAGCCTACATTTATATATGGATTAGGATTATGGTGTTTAATGCCACTTTCAACAATACAGAGCTCCAGATAATTTTCAAGTCCAAAGGATTACCCCTACCCCCTACTTTTGAAAATGATGCATATTTGCATATTTCCTTTGCACTGATGTACTCTCTACTTCAGAAAAGATTGCTTACATGTACACTTTTAAAATTATGTTTGACACAAGTGTTATTCAATAAACGCAGGATGCAAGTGAAATGTATATCTCTATTTAATTTGACACGATTGTGTCATGTTTATTAATAAAATGTTGTAAATATTTTATCTTTTGCTCGTCGACTTAGGCAGTTTTCACAGCTGTGTTGATAATGTCAACAATGATTCCTTTAACTATACTGTCACTAGACACAGATGAAACTGTCAGGAACTTAAGTATATAATTTTCCATAGCGCGCTTATTCATGTTTTTGCTCCTTTTCAACGAACAACATGTTCCCAAATTTACTTTCGTTTTAGTTCTTAACTAAACCGCATTTATTTGTAATATTGACTGCGATTGGATGATTTATCCTAAAGATCCAATCAGACCTCTTTCGACATCGATGCTTAGAAAGGCAAGCATTCTGTACCCCTCGGATGTATACGCTCTCTCCTTCGAAAAGTATAAAGGCAAGTAATTACGGGGAATTTCTCAAAGACAAAAATGTATTGTTATGTACACGACTGTACAAGTACGCTCCGAATTTGGAAAGTTTGCTTACACAGCAATATGTATGCATAATGTGTACACTCTGATTTGACAATACATGCATTTTTACTCGTTTTCATTGCGTAAAAAACGCAAATACGCAGCTTATCTGGAGCTCTGCAATATTTCAGTTATATTGTGGCGGTCAGATTTATTGGTTGAGGAAAACAGGAATACCAAAAGAAATCCACTGACCTGCCGCAAGTCACTGACAAACTTTATCACATAGTGTTGTATCGAGTACACCTAACCATGAACAAGATTCAAACTCACAACGTTAGTGGTGATAAGCACTGATTGCTTAGGTAATTGTAAATCCAACTACCATACGATCAAGACCACGATGGGCCCTATTTATATGGAGTAGATTTAAAATATATGGGTACCATCATATATTTCTATTTATTAAAACAGGAATCTACATTTGTATACTGTTATAATTTCTTTATTAGAAATATAGATCAGTCATATATGTTTCCTTTGAGCACAAATGCATCTGCAGATTTGCCTTTGTAGAGATTTACTTATTATTCTGGATCCAGAAATGTACGGTGCAGTCGTGGTCATTATCAATATCATATGGTAGTTGAAAAATTTTTGAAAGTGGCGTTAAACACCATCAAACAAACGAAAGACAATACAGCTCCTTCAAAATGTGCGAGACATAATCACTTATATAAATTCAAAACTTTCAACTTCAATTTTTTTAATATATTTTTTATTGCACGACAGGAAACTTTCCAATGTCAGACATGATGTGTAATTTGGCATTTCATTAACAAAGTAAGGGAGATAATTCTAAAATAACAAAAGTAAAAATTACCAAAATAAAAAGCTCCTATGTGTAATAATTTTGAAAGAAATTAAACCAAAATTACACGGGAAAGTGTTATTTGGTAATTTTTTCAGGAGACTGAAAAAAAAAAAAAAAATCAAGAATAACAAAAAGGATCTTTCAATAGTTAATTGAATCCTGATGTGCACAAAAAAAATGCATTTAAGGAATCTGTTGAATGACACTTCAGTTTAACTAATCGCAATATAGACATCGTTTTCCATAAAGTCCTTCAAATTTGAAAGGTACATTGATAACCATTCATTTTACCTACAAGGGTAAACATTTTAAAAAGTAAAGAAAAACTGTCTCATTATATTTTCAAATAAGTTTTTTCGCTTTTCAATTACATGTAAAACAACTTTTCAAATTGTCAAATGTTTGATTTCTGTGTAATAACAAACAAAATACAAAAATTTAGATAAAAGATAATTTAGGAAGCTCTGAAAAGATTAAACATTTATAGGTATTTATTCAAACAGTTATTGTACTTCAATATACACTGAATTCTGATAACAGTAAACACAAAATTTACTTATTAAGCAATTTTGTATTTAAATATGACATTTTGAAATGCTTAAAATCATAGCAATTGTTATATATTTAGTAAATATATGATCTAAAAATAGTCTTCAATCTTTACATTTCTTTTTTATTTTCATTTCAATAAGTTTACAGATTAAATACTCAGACTCCAAGTTATAATGGTTGAAAACTTTTAAAATCTTCAATTCTAAAATGATATTCTTCCTTTCCCTATAATTATGTGTAATATATAGTGGTTGCGTTTACGTGAAAATCCTCGTTTTTCACGCAAACTTTTGGACCATCACATAAATATAAAAGTTTACGTGACATCATCTCTCAATTTTATCCAAAATTAGTATCAAAATATTTTTTTAAAATGCCATTCAATAGTGAGGCAAAAAAAACTTTGTTTCTGCTCTAACATTCTTAGATTGATTGATTGATTGATGTTTAACACCAGCATTCTTAGAAACAATCAGTTAAGTACAAAAGTACAAATGTATATTATATATGCAAAACAAAAACAATTATTCTAAGTATTCTACCTAGGTTTCTACAGGACAAAGATTTGACTTTAATAGTGCTTGTCAAAAATGGCAATAAAAACTTTAGGGTAGGCACTTAAAAATTAGGATCAGTAGATTTAATGGAAACACACATTGTTGGGGGTCTTTATACAAATTAAAGAAAAAAGAAACATTGATTTTTTTTTATGACTTTAACATGTTTTATTTTCCTAAATACATTATAGTATAGGTAAAGATAACCCTTGATACTGGCAAGAATGGTTATCATTCAGTCAAAATCAAATTTGTAAAAAAGTACAAAAGAATGCCAAGAATATATTCCTACTTCATGGAAAATTTAATTAAACTTCGACATCAAGTGGATTAATATTATTAACCAGGTTTTTACCAAATGAAATATGCAGCTATTTGATTGGTAATGTTCCGAATATGGGAGAGCACCCTAATGTTAATTGTTTTGTGGGTAAGCTGTACTTCAGAGACCAATAGATGAAATTAGTATATTATTTTTTAACTACTATAAAATTTTAAAATTGTGAAATTCTATTATTATAAATATATGTATAGCTGCCAAGACATGGCATAAATCATGACCGCCAATAGAATGTTAAAGTTTGGTGCAATTTATCACATAATTTGGGATAGAACTTTTTTTGTCTTCAGGCCCAGTACCTTCATATTTTGAATTTTAATGTATTAAGACATGGTGGAGTGTGGAGTATAAGAATGGCATCACTTTACCTTTACCTTTACCTTAGATGTCAAGATCAAATAAGTTAATTTTGTATACCTTGTATGTTATCCAAGACCAAATTTTTGTTGCTGTTTTCTAGTTAGCCTTATTGAATTTGAGGGGTATATGCTTCAAAAATTTTAATTCCAACTTTGGAAAATATTTTGAGCTTTCATACCTATAACTTTTCTTAGGAAAAGTATGTAGCAACGTTACCTTCCTTGGACCAGAACAATAGCTGTGATATGAAACAATGGGATTTCAAATATTTTAATTCCAATTTTGGTAAATATCCTGGAAGACACCCAAACCTAATTTTTTTTTATGGAAAATACCTGGCAACCTGCAGACAGTTTTGGAATCAGACAAACAATAGCTGTGATATCAAACAATTATATTTCAAAATATTTTAATTCCCACTTTGGTCAACTTTCTGAAAGGTTCACAGACCTATTATTTGTCATAACAATGGAGGGATATGTCATTCATGTACTAGAATTCTCTTCAATATCATTAATAGGATTTCCTGGAGTCAAATGAAGGGACTGCATATGTAAACATTAGGCTCGCTAGGTAGTTTCAACTGAATCAATTAATAAGCATATTTTATTTACTCATTAGCAATTAGGAATGGGAGTATCTATCTTGAACCAGGGGTGGATCCAGGGGCGCATTGGGAAAAATAAGATTTTTTTGGGTAAAATCGTGATTTTTCACACGAAATACCACAGAAATTTTCGCGTCTCCCTCCGCTCTGCGCAATTTTTTTAAGTGCGCCACCCCTAACTTGAAATCTTGGATCCGCCCTAATCTCGTTGAGATTAGGATTCCGAAGAAATTTTCTGTCTAGGATGAAGAACAGACAGAAAATTTCTTCGGAATCCTAATCTCAACGAGATTAGATCCGCCCCTGTGAACCACAGGGGCTAGGTGCGTCCGAAAAAAAACCACAAAAAAAACTATATAATACTACAAGGCCTGATGGGGGCGAACTCACTTGCTCCCATTTTTTTAAGTCGTCGTGTTAAATTGATCGTAACTTCGGAACGCCTTAATATTTTCAAAAAATGTTTCCACCAGTCGAAAGTCAAGTAATTTTCCTTTCCAAAGAGACCCCAATTGTTAGTGTAGGCCTCCGAACTGCTGAGGTATCATACACGAACCAAAACAAAACGGCGTGAAAATCCGAAGTCGTACAAACGCTGGCATGACCACTTCCCATCTGTGTACAGACTTTCCCATGCGTAAACGAGTCATTTTGACTAGCTAAATACTTTCATCCATTCACATTATGATAAAATTTCTTACCTTACGCCAATTTATATTTCCTTTAAGTCTGTTTTTTGAAAGAAATCCCATTTGCATCCTTGACAAACGCCATAGACGTGAAAATTGAGAGAGTTCTAACTGGCTTTTTAATCAAGAGTGTTTCAGCCAATCAAAAAGCCCGTTAGAACTCTCTCAATTTTCACGTCTATGGGGCGTTTGTCAAGGATGCAAATGGGATTTCTTTCAAAAACAGACTTAAAGGACATATAAATTGACGTAAGGTAAGAAATTTTATCATAATTTGAAAGGATGAAAGTATTTAGCTAGTCAAAATGACTCGTTTACGCATGGGAAAGTCTGTACACAGATGGGAAGTGGTCATCCCAGCGTTTGTACGACTTCGGATTTTCACGCCGTTTTGTTTTGGTTCGTGTACGATACCTCAGCAGTTCGGAGGCCTACACTAACAATTGGGGTCTCTTTGGAAAGGAAAATTACTTGACTTTCGACTGGTGGAAACATTTTTTGAAAATATTAAGGCGTTCCGAAGTTACGATCAATTTAACACGACGACTTAAAAAAAATGGGAGCAAGCGAGTTCGCCCCCTTGTAGTATTATATAGTATTTTTTTTTTTTTTTTCGGACGCACCTAGCCCCTGTGCTGTGAACATCATCTACTATTTGACATCATGCCCAATAAAAAATGGTCCCCTGCCAATGTATTTTCGGACTTCAGTACTAAAAGGTCAACAACGTGTTGTATTTTCGGCCTTCAGTCAAATAAAGGTCAACAACGAACACGTCACGACTGAGAAAAAAAAAGAAATTTCAAAAAAGCAAGAAAATAAATATTCGTTATATTTATGTTTGTTACGTCATTGTTTTATAAACATTTTTAGACTGAATTCATTAATATAGTCTGCTTCAACGTGTATATTTTTGACTCATTAATATTTACACGTGCTTTTGTGTCCGGTCTGATCACATAGATCTTCAATCATAACTAAAGACCGCCATTTCTTCTTCTTCTTTTTTCGTTTTCCCTCCAGTCTAGGAGCACTCTTTTTTTCCCACCACCAATATTGTGATGACCATGAAATTCCTCCACCAATTTGAATGAATCAGGTATATGTACACTGGAATTATATACAAAGATATTTGCGGAACCCGCACGTGTAGATAGGGTAGCGATAAAGTTAAGGAAAGTTAACTCTATAATGTCCTGCTACTACTTTACTATTTGCTTATTACTATCATTAATATGCAACGGCGGTTAAGTTCCTGTAATTTGCATAGGATTCAGACGCACCTGAATCGACCTATCCTATATATTGGGCTTATAGTAAGATATAAAACTATATTATTCTTAAAATCTAAAAAACCTAAATTGTGGAACGTGTAGTTGACTTGTTTTACAATCTAAAAGCTCAATTAACGATATTGAGGATTCATACAAATCATATCACAAGCAGTGACAAAAAGGAATAAAAAGTTAAGAACTTATTATAAAATCTAAAAATAAAGTAACCAGGGGCGGATTCGGGGGGGGGGGCGGCCGCCCCCCTAAAATTGGTAAAAATATGATTTTTTTGGCGTAAAATCGTGATTTTTCACATGAAATACCCCAAAAATTTCGCGCGCCCCCCCCCCCCTAAAATTGGAAAAATATGATTTTTTGGCGTAAAATCGTGATTTTTCACACGAAATACCCCAAAAAAAATTTAAGTGCGCCCCCCCTAACTTGAAATCCTGGATCCGCCCCTGGTAACAATAAGTAAATTTATAATAGTCACCATCTATGGTGACATAAATGGATAGAGATGTGGCGGATGTTACACAGAGACTGCCATCCATATCAGCCTTTATTCGGCACAGTTGAAGTTTAGTCTTTTTGTATGTATGGCGTGACATAGGACCTTTGATGCTATTTCAATATCATATATTAGATCATCAATCTTTGGCAGCAGACCAGAATCCACCAGTTTTTGACAGTCAATGACTAGCTGGCATATAATGTCCTTTTTATTGAAATTTCTTTTCCAACTATCAAAGCCAATAGCAGTTATAACCGTTCCCTTAATTTTTACAAAGTGTTCTTTCCTGATCTCATTATATAGTGGGCAGCTTGTAATAACGTGAGTTATGGTTTCTGTTTCCAGTCTGCATATTGGGCAGGTCGGATCCACCTCGGACTGGTTAAACTTGCTCTTTAGTGTTTGTAGCATGTATGTTCCTGTTAGCATTCTTGGCTTTGTGATGGCCTGTCTTACATTCCGGACTGAATTGTTGATCGAGTCCCAAACAATATGAGTTTTCCCCATCTCTAGCGATGTAGTACTGAGCAGGCTCAAGGATGATTTACTCTGGCCGTCCAGTTGTAACTTTGTATTCCAGTAGGTGTTGATTGACCTTTTTACAATACCTTTCCATTCATTTTTTTTGAAGTGTCCATTCATTACCTCAGTAAAGGGTGGCAGTTCGTACAGGTCTAGTATGCCAACTATTTTGATGAAAAAGCTAGCAGGTCTGCCCACATTGTACTGTCTCCAGGCTATTTCTCTAATTGAAGCATTTTCACTCATCGCTATTTGGTGGAGCAGGCTCAGTTGTCTTTTGTGCAGTTCCCAACAACAGGTATACAGCGGAATTTGCTGTTCTGATTGGTAGAGATTGTAGACGTTTTAGTGTACCTATATGGAAGCTGGAGAGGGTTATGGCTGCCATATCCTTCTTTTTTAGATTTAGTGTTTCAAGGCCATATAGTAATCTTGGGATCACGTAGACTTGGTAGATTTGCATGATGTTCTTGGGTTCAGCCCATTTGTGCCATGAACTCCTGTTTTTATTAATGAGTAAAGCGTTCTCCTAGCTAAAGCTATTCTTTCCTCTATGTTAATTCTATTTTCATCCGAGCTTGATCTTGTTAAGCCAAGATGTGGAGTTTCCGATTTGAAGTGCAGTGTATTATCTCCAAGTTTAAGTTCATTTTGTTTTTCTGCTACCCTGTCTATCTTTCTTTTTCCTACAGTTTTTATAATGGCATTGCTCTTGACTGGGTGTATTTGGAATCTATGGTCTCCTGCATAATCGAGTACTATGTCTAACATTTCCTGCATTTCGTTGTTGTTAAGTGATAGTAGTACTATATCGTCGGCACAGGTAGGACAGCCAGCGCATGTGTTACCAATTGAGATACCAATGTTGTGATTTTCCAGATCATTGAGTAGCTTGTTTAAGTATTGTTTGTACAGATGAGTTGAGAGAACACCCCCTTGACGAACTCCCTGGTTTATGGAGAAGCTGAGGCTGGTGTCGCCATTCCATTTCACCGTTGACGTAAGTCCCAGTAGCCCTTTTCACAAAAATTCGTAACTATAGTCCTAACTTTTTCACTTAAGATTATCTTACGACAATTCCTAAGTCCTTTTCACAAAGATTATCTTACGACAAATTTTAAACTTACGACTAAAATTACACTTACGATAAAAAATTCTTCCTTAGGTGTACTCGATACAATATTATGTGATAAAGTTTGTCAGTGATTTGCGACAGGTCAATGGTTTTCTCTGATTACTCCCGTTTTCTCCACCAATAAAACTGACCGATATATTGTTGAAAAGGGCGTTAAACACTATAAACCATCTTCCATAGCAACCTAATTTCATTTCCATAGCACAACAAAGCATTTTTTTTTAAATAAAATTATTCTAAAAAATATCCCCGGCACTAATTTATAAGCAATTTTTATCTAATACAAAAAAATGTATATGAATCGGTCACCAATAACTGCACAAAATATGAACGGGTATGATTTTCGTATAGAGGAACATTTCTAATGCATGTAAATTAAAATGATCTATAATAATTATCATTACTTGGGAGTTGTGCGTCATCATCCACGCCTGGTTACTTTTGGTAGAAGTATTTTTTAAGGGAGTGCATCTGGAGTGTGAAAAAAAACCCTATTCATATAATTCATTTTATCGGTTATTTGTCAGCAAAATATTTACCCCTTTTTTCCAATTAATCCCATCCCACATAAAATCAAACGCTTGTTCTTTTACTGATGAAAATGTATCCCGATTTTTCTGAGATAACGGCCCAAATAAAGATGTATTTATCATCTATCAATCATGAAGACGAATAAATATCCCTGTTATATATTAATATTAATATAACAGAAGAATGTACACAAGTTTGTGTATTGCCAGAGTGTTCGATGATCATCGAAGTTGCCAGAAATTAATAAATTATATTACTAATATAAAGGCAAAATCAAAACGATATCATTCGATCCAGAAAATTCCAGTCCTAAAGCGGCTGTTCATACAAAACTTTTGTAAGCGAAGTAGATGTCTAGAAGAAAATCCCGTATTCCTGTTTTTATCCCAAAAAAAAAATGAAAAAAAATAATTCTCCCCAAGTTTGCAAGTACATGTAGTCTTTTCGATTGTCGATCGTTCCCAATTTGAAATCTAAAGTTAATGAGAATTATCCTGATTTTTTTGGTCATGTAAACGATGCACTGCTGCATTGAAGAGGTAAATGTACGGAATGCATCGTTATAGACAGACTCTGTTATTAGTCACGCCAAAAAGGAGTAAACAACAATGCCATTTGTAGCGTCTGTTTGTATTAAACCATATTCATTTCAATAAACATTTATCAATATGTGTAAATAGGTTTGTCATACGGTCAGAGAAAATGCGCTAACGATGAATTGCTCTCTTATTTTCAAGTCGAAGCGCCATTACATCGTCCATCTTTTTTTCTATTTTTTTCACTTACGATAAAAGATAAGACCAAAATTTCTCTTACGATCAAAATTTTACACTTAGGACAAGGTAGTTTTACACGTCAAGTTAGGACTATTTTTACACTTAAGATTATCGTAAGTATTTTTGTGAAACTCTTTTTAATCTTAGTTTTACACTTACGACAATTTTTTATCGTAAGAATTTTTGTGAAAAGGGCTACTGATATAGATCAACTATTATGTCCCAGAACTCCAAATTTACTCCTAGATGATACAGTTTATCCATAAGTATCTGGTGGTTGACCACGTCAAATGCTTTCTGACTATCTAGTGTTGTAATAAACAGTATATCTTTTGCTGTGATGTTAGAACAGACTTCGCTCAGTATTAGAGCAGCCATATTTGGGGAGAGCCCTTCTGTAAATCCAAATTGCATGTTCGATTGACCATCTTTGGCTATTGTTGTTTTTTCTAGTAGTATATATTCAAAAACTTTACCATGGACTGATGTTATCGTTATTCCTCTATAGTTCTCCGTTAGCATTTGATCTTTACTTTTTTTAAGGATCGGAGTAATTACTCCCGTTTTAAAACTCTGTGCTACCCTCCCTTCTTGGAATATTTGATTAAATATATCCTGGTATAAAGTGTAAATTTTGCTTCCATCAAATTTGACGTATTCTGCTGTAATACCATACTCATCAGCCTATTTTCTGCTGTTCATCTTTTGTATTGCCTTTTCTACTTCTTCGATGGTTACAATTATTTTCTTTTTCTCTTCAGATTTTGATATTTCGTTAATTAGTTTGAGCCGTCTTTCGCTTTCTTTCAAGTGTTAGTTATTGAAGTTAGGTGCATCCTTTGGAGTTGCTAGTTCTTTGAAATATTCAGCAAAGAGATCTCGTTGTTCTTCTGGCGTACACGCAGTTTTCTCTCCCTTTTTAATGCAGTCTGGTATTTTTGATCTGACTTCTGCATGGTTTCTCCGGATTAATTGGAAAAAGGTCTTTTGGTCTGGTTTACTTTCTAACTTTTTCATAAAGAGCTCTCTCTCTCTATTGCTCTTTCTTTTCGTTGCTGTTTTCTAAGAGCCTTTTTTGCCTCTTTTTTGTCAAGAAATAGGTTATGTCGGTCTCTGGGTCTGCCAGCCTGATCCCACAATCTATGTTTGTATTTACTTGTTCCGATTAGCTCTCGGACTTTTGGGGAAGCCTTCCATTTAAATCCATCTAGGCGAATTAGGCGTTTTGGTACGATTTGTTCAGCAGTTTCGCACATTATACTCTTGTCAGATAGTCCAGTTTTTTTGTCAATTGTATCTTCTTCCGACTTATCCATATTTTGTGTTAGAATACAGTTAAAGGTGTTTTCATATTCCTGGCGATCCGTTTTGTCCCAGAGCAACTTATATGCTGTACAGCTTGTTCTCTTTTTTGTCTTCATAGTTGCCATTTTGCTAGATAACTTAGCCTTGACTGGGATATGTGTAGATGAGTTTAGATGGTCTTGATCGAAAAATGTGATAGATTCTATTACATCGTCATTTGCAATGATGTAGTCGATTTGAGATTTTGACTTTCCGTCATGATGATAGAAAGTTGATTGGTTTCTGGCATCTGTGTGCAGGTGGAATTCATTTAGTTTCATAAATGATTTTAACTTGGCATCATGACTGTTGTTTCTTTCAATACTGAGGCTACCATTCATATCCCCGCAAATGATGATGGTGTGACTATCTACGTACTTGTCGATCATGGTCTGTAGTATGTCTAAATTTTCTTGATATTGGTTATCAGAATTCGCCATTTTTGTTGGAAGGTAACATTAATCAGACAGATTGGTTTATTTTTGGTTTGTATTTCTGCTGCAATTATTCTTTCATTTCCATCGGTTAATTTCTTGATGTATTTGTCCCTTTCACTTGGCCACAAGATAGCCACCCCACCTCCACCTCTTCCTTGCCATTACAGGGACGTCATTACAAACACGGAATCCATCTCTCTCACAGAGTTATCGGTCCTTATTGGAGTGTAAGGATCGATAACTCTGTGAAAGAGACTGACACGGAATTTGACTAGGGGCTAAAATAAAATACTACGAATCCATTATCTTTACAACTTTTCCTGAACGGTTGAGAAATAAGGAAACTTTTAAATTGCATCGGAAAATAGGACTACATGTATGTTTAGTGTTGTGGTACCCGGAGAGAACCACCGACCATGGGCAAGCAACTGGTAAACTTTATCACTTGCGGCTGCGAGTCGAGTGCACCCTTTTTTGTAATTTACAAAGCCGGGCGCGAACCCACGCCGTATTGGTGATAGGCTCGTACGAGTTGCTAGGTAATCCAACTACCTAACTCATTGATTTTGTTACTATTAGTGATCATGATGAGTAGGCTTACTTAGAACTATGTGGTTATAGTAACTCAAAAAGTTTTAAGAGACTTATCTGGAATGATAAAAAGGGAATTATGATGAAACAAAAAATCTTGTAATTAGATTGATTGATTGATTTATTGATTGATTGATTTTTGGTGTTTTAACGCCACTTTCAGTAATATTTCAGCTACAGATCCCTCCAAGTGTATCAACGATCAAACTCTCAGGTCGGACACAGAGTTTTGTCGGACTTCACTCTTAAAATTGTCCGACAAATGTCCGACCAAATTGTCCGACAAAATCCTCCCAGGTGGGAGTGAGAGTCTCCACTCTCAGATAGTTAAACTGTAAACAGGAAACGTCCCCAAATTCTGCTAACCAATAAATTCGTGCATAAAGAAACATGCGTATCTTAGTAAAGCTGAAGTAAATGAGTGATATACAGTGGTACGGAAAGTATAGATATGTTAACGGCTGTCACGGGCGATATATACAATAATATTCATGAATAAAATGTATTAACATGCAGTACCCATGTTTTAAGTGTACTAGAAGTGAATATTAATATGTCCCTATGTACTCGCGACAATCGATGCCAAGGCCCTTTCACTTGCTGCAGACAGTTGCCGGTTTACGATATCGGGTGCGTTTGCTCTTTTACGTGTTTGCCAAATGTAGGGCGAACAAACCCGGGTAAATAATTCTAATTTATACATTTATTTCTTTAAAGGCAAATTTGGATTAAAATTATTTAGTAAAATTTAAGTTTTATTTTGTTCATGGCGAATGGGTCATAAATCCGTAAATCCCGTTTTTTTTTTCTTGAAAATTGGCAGTCTGCGGAGTCCTGATATAGGTGAAATAATATTTTATTAGTGGATTCTACGGGTTTTTTTTTTACAGTTTACCTGTCAAAACATCACCCATCTCAGCATGTTGTCGCATCGTGCATACATGATATACAAATACACCTATCACAGTTGTGAAAAAAAACGTTGCTCAAGACTCTTTTTACTAAGACTTATAAACATAGATAACTATTCTATGTTTTCGATTTTCAAGCCGTCTTCCAATTTATTTGTACTTAAAAAATAAATTTATATCTTTTTTCTTATATATGTGTATAAATATCTTAATAAAATAAATACATTTACGGTGAGAAATTATTATACGTCACAATATCGTTATTTAGGTAAATACTTATTAGACAGATCTTTTTTTAAACCATTTTCGTCTTTTTAATTGATATCTGACCCAAGCTAAATAAATGAAATGTGACTTAATGTGTTAATTATATAAATCCTTGCCTTCTATAAATTTTAATTTCTTATCTAATTCTTATTCCATTTAACAATATGGTCAGGTTGTTATTTTCATTGAATGGCATCTCAAAATCACAGGCGCATGGGGCATGGATTTCGTTTCCTCATCCCCCCTTTTCTCTACTACCCCCCCCCCCCTTTTTTTCAAAATTTTCATATAAATCATTCCTTTTTAAAAAATTTCATAATCATTCGTTTTTTCTTCATTTGACAATATCAGTAGACGTCATACATCATGAATAATACGTGTATTCTGTGTCCACAGTTTTTCGACTGATATGTCAAATGAAGAAAAAACGAATGATTATGAAAATTTTGAAAAAGGAATGATTTATATGAAAATTTTGAAAAAAGGGGGGTAGTAGAGAAAAGGGGGGAGGAGGAAACGAAATCCATGCCTCATGCGCCTGTGCTCAAAATAGATGGCTTCACAGTAGGGGCTCTTCCTGTATATTGGTTACATCCTGTATATTACAACTGACAGCTAATGCATGACAAACAATTTTGATCAGCCATCATTATCATGAAATACATTTTTTAATCTTTATTTTGATGATGGCACCTAATTCCCATCACCTAATCTAAATTAGTATAGTAGAGGAGTACCGTATTTTTCGGACGATAAATCTAGATAAAAATGACGATTTTGTTTACAGTACAAAAAATGTATACCTTTATTTTGCTGTATGTTAATTTCTGAATAAGAAGACTCGTATTATCGATGTTCTTGGTGTTATTTTTTTTTTTAATAAAGCAATAAAGGTATACTAACAGGGGGTGCAATTCTGGGGATAAAATATTCAACATCCGAAAAAATCAATATTCAATGATTGAAGTGTTATCGAAAATCAGTTCAATATTGTATTTTATAATAAAATATATACTATAAAAAATGTATCTTGTTGAAAAAAATCACAGGGTGGATCGATTTACAATATAAAATTATTATCACAAAATATCTAAATATAGCTATAGCTTTCCATCAAACACGAGCATGCGCACGTGATTGTAGTAAAAAATGGCGGTTGCAATACATTTCACAGTAATCGTGTAGAACAAGCTTTTTATACTAAATATACTGGAAAATAATTTATATCAATTTCGTTACTTAATCGATATTTTATTGCAATAATTTATATGAGGCTATGGGTGTTTAAACGTCACTTTTCAACAATATTTCAGTTATATATTGACCTTTGAGCTACCTTTCCTGGCGCGAATATTGTGCAAGGTAGAAATACACTAGTGTATTTACGTAACCGGACATTCTACATACCGGAAAGAAAGTACGCTTACAAATATGCACCGATCACAAAATGTTTGACATGTTCACCTCGAGAAATGTAAAAAAAAATCTTTAAATATCCTCTCTCACGTCCGACCAAATAGTGGGACTTGGAGAGTGTTGACTCTCCAATTAAATTTACTTCAATGATTGCAAATGTACCTACAAACAAATAGTAATAAAAAACAACAATCCCTCTCCTCCCCTCCATAACCCCCTTCCCCCCTATTAGGGGGTTAACCCTTATTCAGGGTACCAGTTATATACTCATCGGCGTTACTGGGCTCAAATGTGCAATGTACCCATTCCGATATATGTATATGATAGCTGGATTTGCAAAGGAGGAAATGTATTATAAGATATTATAAAATGCATGATATTTGTATATAAGAGGTAAAATTGACAAATTATTTTAGCAAAGAAACTATTATTTAAAAGGCGAATTATAACAAAAATTAGTTAAATATGTTTGGCTTGTCATTATATAATTTGTTCATATTTCAACTTTAGACAAAGATGTCATTACAAATAGCTAAACTAGAATTTTCTAAATACTATTTCTAAATAAGGGCAGTAATTATTTTATTAATAGGTATACATGTACATGTAATGTGCTTGCATTGTTGTAGGGCATGTGTACAGTTAGTTAAGTATACTCACTTTAGTAATAACATAAATTCAGTGCTAATTTTCTTGCAGTATAAAAAGATAAATATATTGTAAACATTTCTAATGAAAATTATGGATGCTTATGTGTGCGAGAAGTGATGCACGCACGTTCATCGTTAATTTGATACTTATTTTAGCGGAAATTCACAAAAAAGGAAAAGGTACACATTGTTTGTTAAAGACAAATGATACCGAGAGGTAAACTTTAGCTTAAATTGATAATGATTGATTGATTGATTTTTGGTGTTTAACGCCACGTTCAGCAATATTTCAGCTATAATCATGGCGACCAGCTTTAGTGGTGGAAGAAGCCAAAGTACCCGGAGAGAACCACAGACCATGGGCAAATAACTGGTAAACTTTATCACTTGCGGCTGCGAGTTGAGTGCACCTTTTTTGTAATTTACAAAGCCGGGAGCGAACCCACGCCGTATTGGTGATAGGCTTGTACGAGTTGTTAAGTAATCCAGCTACCTAACTCATTGAGACACCCGAGCCCTTAAATAGATAATGACAATGTACACAAGCATAATCAGTTGATAAAGGAGTCAGATTTCTGTCATTCTGTAGAGAATCGAAATAAGATCTTTAGGCCTAGAACTTTATCACGTTTACACTTACGTGATCCTTTTTAGAGACCAAGATGTTTGAGCTCTGAATTCTATTTTTGTTTTGTTTTGTTGTTTTTTGTTGTGTTTTTGGGGGTTTTTTTTTTTTGCTTCTTTTTTTTTTATTGCTACCAAAAGGACATTAATATCAGCGTCCACTATTTTTCATTACCTAAAAACTAATAAATAGTGAACCCTGTTATACTACCAAGAACTATCCATTGACCCAAACGCAAAAACTTGACCAAGTCGTTGGAGTGTAAAATATAGGTCATGGTGACCAAGTTACTGGTGAATCCTCATGTTCTATTCAAGATCTATTCTATCCACTAAAAAAATATCATGTCTTTACAGTATTCAGGATATGGACCTCACCTCAAAAACTTAACTAAATTGGATGTGCGTACGGACGGACAGTAAAGTGTCAATCTAAATACCCCCTTCACTTTCTTGATCGGAGCATAAAAATAACAAATTGTAAGTTATGTTGTGCTAAGTATAGCCTCACAATTTGTTGGACTATGTCTGTAGTGTTGTCAGAAATTCTTTAATAGTACTAAAATTGTTTACATCGTTAAAAGTTATAAAATCATAGTTTATTACCAAGCCCTGCAAAATATATCGCACCCTGCAATTAGGCCTCCATAGAGTGTAGATAAAGTATAATTTGAGAAAGATACTTGATAAGTTTTAAAAGTAACAAGTCGACTTCATATGCCAACATGTTCACAAACAAAAGTGTACATGAAATCCCAAACATCTCATGTGCACTTTAAAATGTCGTTATGTTGACTAAACAACTCCACAAGATGTCATGAAAAAGTCGACACGTTGCATAACAAGTTGGCATTTGAATGTTGACTAGTCGAAATAGAACTAGATTTTCTGACATGTTAGCTCAGAAATAACTCAACAATGGGTGTAATATGTGCGCCTCCATAAATTGATTCTGAATGCAATCTGTTGATGAATAATTTGTGGCTGAACTAGTGTGAAAAAAAGGAATATTGTAATACACATGTGTGAGTACATTAAGGTTCATTATACACTTACCAAGGATGTGTTCGACTTGCAATTTGATAATAGGAAAAACACAAATTTATCTTAAATGAGTACAAAATGTAAAAATACAACAGCACAGTCAGAATATTTTACATTGGGTATGCTTTGTATTACATTAAAAGAAAGAAATATAAAATGAATTTGCAGAATTGCCATTCGCCAATGTCGTCTTGGACAGAATGGTCATGATTTTTTTTTATAGAATTTGTATTTTTTACTTTATTTGCTATGCAGTTTGATTATTGCAATACTCAAAGAGTGTATGATCAAAGGTAGGAACTCCCACTGTTTACATATTCATAAGTTGTATTTTAATGACTCAAAATTGTATCAGAAGACGGAAAGATTGATAAATGTACGCCATATTTACAATGTTTTCAAGTTCAGAGGTACCTTTTCTACATTTCCTAATTAAATAGCGCTATGTATATGCTGAGAGTGCCTAGCCTTCCCATAAACATCATGTTGTGCTATTTAGTTTTACAATCTTTTACTTAAAACAAAAGATCTGAATTCTATAACAAAAAAATGATGTTGCATCATGTTTGTTTGTTTGTCTTTTTGCTTGATGGTGTTTAATGCCACTTTCAACAATATTTCAGCTATATCGTGGCGGTCAGTTTTATTGGTGGAGAAAACCGGATTACCCGGAGAAAACCATGCACCGACCTCTCGCAAATCACTGACAAACTTTATCACATAATGTTGTACATCTCGCTCTGATCGAGATTCGAACTCACAACATTAGTGGTGATAGGCATTGATTGCATATTTAGTTGTAAATACAACTAAATTGACCATACGATCACGTCCACGGCGGCATCTAGCTGTAATAATGTAGCTCCTGTGACAAACTTGTGTCTCGGCAGAGCTACAACGCGGTTCCATTCGACACAATGGAGCAAAAAAAAAGTTGCAGTTGAAACCACAGGGGCTAGGTGCGTCCGAAAAAAAAAAAAATAAAAAAAAAAATACTATATAATACTACAAGGGGGCGAACTCACTTGCTTCCATTTTTTTAAGTCGTCGTGTTAAATTGATCGTAACTTCGGAACGCCTTAATATTTTCAAAAAATGTTTCCACCAGTCGAAAGTCAAGTAATTTTCCTTTCCAAAGAGACCCCAATTGTTAGTGTAGGCCTCCGAACTGCTGAGGTATCATACACGAACCAAAACAAAACGGCGTGAAAATCCGAAGTCGTACAAACGTTGGGTTGACCACTTCCCATCTGTGTACAGACTTTCCCATGCGTAAACGAGTCATTTTGACTAGCTAAATACTTTCATCTATTCAAATTATGATAAAATTTCTTACCTTAAGTCAATTTATATGTCCTTTAAGTCTGTTTTTGAAAGAAATCCCATTTGCATCCTTGACAAACGCCATAGACGTGAAAATTGAGAGAGAGTTCTAACGGGCTTTTTGATTGGCTGAAACAGAGTGTTTCAGCCAATCAAGAGTGTTTCAGCCAATCAAAAAGCCCGTTAGAACTCTCTCTCAATTTTCACGTCTATGGCGTTTGTCAAGGATGCAAATGGGATTTCTTTCAAAAACAGACTTAAAGGACATATAAATTGACGTATGGTAAGAAATTTTATCATAATTTGAATGGATGAAAGTATTTAGCTAGTCAAAATGACTCGTTTACGCATGGGAAAGTCTGTACACAGATGGGAAGTGGTCAACCCAACGTTTGTACGACTTCGGATTTTCACGCAGTTTTGTTTTGGTTCGTGTATGATACCTCAGCAGTTCGGAGGCCTACACTAACAATTGGGGTCTCTTTGGAAAGGAAAATTACTTGACTTTCGACTGGTGGAAACATTTTTTGAAAATATTAAGGCGTTCCGAAGTTACGATCAATTTAACACGACGACTTAAAAAAATGGAAGCAAGTGAGTTCGCCCCCTTGTAGTATTATATAGTATTTTTTTTATTTTATTTTTTTTTTCGGACGCACCTAGCCCCTGTGGTTGAAACATAAAAACTCACTATTTACGCTTCAAACATTTCATTATAACTATTACTGATGATCCCAGTCCTTGTTAAATCGGTTTGGCTGAGAAATATATGCTTTTCAAAGGTAGCAACAACCTTGTTCAAATTTATCGATCGTTTTTCATAACCGGAAACTACGGAAGGCGGAGCTTTTCTAAATATGGTATTTCTTACTACGATGCTTACGACGGCTGATGTAATCATTCACGCCTTAATCGCCAAATATGGTATCGACATCCAAATAGTGAGGCCGGAAATGACGAAATTCAAAACGTTCAGAGTAAAAGTAAACATGGATTTTTATTTTGTGGGAATTACATTCTAAAATACTGGTAGGTGATAAAAACTTGTTATAATAATGGACAAAAGAAAAGGTTATGTCTTATTATTGATAAATGCAGGCGTCAGAAACTCTGTAAGCGAGCGCAAAAAATCTCGGCGGCTGCTCCATTACGTGTAATGGCATCCCGTTATAACCCTTGCGAGTAAGCGAGCATTTAGGGTTTTATTATTAGAATTAGGCGGCATCATGAAAAACCGGAAACTTTACAACCCATTATTAGTGTGATGTCTATGTGAAAACAGCATCTTATATAAATATCAAGTAACTCTTATAGTTTTTGGTTCATTTTTGCTTTCAAATAAAATATGGAAGGACACTAAGAAATTTTGATAAAAATAAATTGGCATATCGAGTGCACCCTTTGAGTGTAACACGTGTTATAATGAACCTTAAAAGAAAAACTCTTAATAAATAACTTTATACATGACATAACTTTTGATAATATATTTAGTAACTTAATTTTAAGAGATCTTACCTTTATGGAACTAATAATCCAGTTATAAAACTTATCGATTTTCTTTACACGTGTGTGTTTAGATACGATAACGTAACCCTGAGTCCGCCTTTGCTCCAGCGAGGAGCAAAAGCGGACTGAGGGTTACGTTATCGTATCTAGTGTGTGTTCTGTATCCAATTATAAGTTTTTTTAAATTCTGAACCATTAACCTGGTTTCAAACTTTTTTACGGTTGAGGGTTTTTTTACGGTGTGGTTTTAACCATGCGGTTAAATGGTTAAAGAACATCTTATCCGGGATCGAAAGCACGTTTGAATATGTTTGCACCTTGTTAATTACCAGTATATGTTTGTAATAGGAACATCTGTGTATTATAGACCCATTTCCAACTGAGTTGTTTATTGATATTCTGCATTGTTGTACATTTGTATTTATTTGTTAATGAAGAATTAATTTTACTTTGATAATGATTAGAAAAGTTCTTTTAAATATTGTTCTTCAACCATTGCTTTTTTTATCTAAAGCATGTTTATGGTTCATGAATTAAACGTGTTTCAGGTTGTTTTCAACCATAAACATGTCTGAGAATAAAAAAACAGGCCTATAGTAAAGGTGGGTTCGATTTGTCATTTGGCAAATAGCAAAATCGTGTTTCACAGGTACATTTCATGTGTCCTTGTTATTAATAAATATTGTAACTTTTGTGGGTTAGGGTTGTGGCGTTTAACACCACTTTCAACAACATTTCAGTTATATCGTGGTGGTAAGTTTTATTGGTGGTGGAAACCGGAATACCTAGAGGAACCATCGACCTGCCACAAGTCGCTGACAAACTTTATCACGTAATGTTATATCGAGTACACCGCGCCATCAGCAAGTTCGAACCCCCATCTTTAGTGGTGATATGCATATGTACGTATATACAGGTACATGTAGTTGTAAATCCAACTACCATACGATCACGACCAAGACTGCCCCTGATAAAAAAATATATATTGAAAATCCATCCAAACACATAGGTACCCGATTTGTGGACCCCCCCCCCCCCCCCCCCCCCTCTTCCCCACATTTTTTAAATTTGTTCATTCATCACTTTTTTGGGACGTTTTCATTATAAACAGTGTTGAACAACTTCAAACATTACCAAAAACTCAATCCGAGATCGATATAAGCCCATTTCTAAAAACACAAAACCCTCCTCTACTCTATTAGAGTAGAGGATGGTTTTTTACTCTAATAGTATAGGAGGAGGGATTTTGTGTTTTTAGAAATGGGCTTATATCGATCTCGGATTGAGTTTTTGGTAATGTTTGAAGTTGTTCAACACTGTTTATAATGAAAACGTCCCACAAAAGTGATGAATTGAAAAATAAAAAAAAGGGGTGGTCCACAAATCGGGTACCTATGTCCAAACATGCAAATTTGATTTCGGAATTTGGGCTTCTTTTACCCCCTTTCCGCAAAAATAGTTTTTTTCTTGTTTATCGTCTCATAAATAATGCACAAAGAAGAATATTTCGGAAAATAAATGCTTTACAACTGAATGAAAAATAGGAAAGTTCAAACATTGCAAATTCCCACTTTGGTCTCCTTTTTGGAAACTCATTAAAAACAGACAATTTAAGACTACAAGCAAAACAGACACGGGGCCGTGGTGGTCGTAATCGTATGGTTGTTGGATTTACAACTACCTATGAAATAAGTGCCTATCACCACTAACATTGTGGAGAATGAATTGAATGAAAAATAGGAAAGTCCAAACATTGCAATTTTGCACTTTTTTGAAACTCATTAGAAACAGAAGTACACATGTACAATAAAGGCTTCAAATAAAACAGACAATATCCTTTCTTGGTCTCTTCTTTGGGAACGGGTATAATTCCAACAATCAATACCAATCTTTATTCTGTGCAATAAATCATTGTTCAAAATTCAAAAGGATTTGGTCATCAATAATAACGGTTATTGCATGGAAACTAAACCATTGTGTAGATTATATGGACTACATGTACGTGTACGACTACGACAATGACAGATCCAAAACATATTAATACGACTACAACGTATAAAAACTGAAAATTTACGTATACGTTTGTGTTTTATTTAGCTACTTGATATTTTGGATTTTAATCGGACGCTGTACAGTTATAAACACCTTTTACAATTGTATTATTTATAAATGCAAAACCAAGAACTATAAAACTTTATGAAATTCTGATCACATACATGTATGTAATATTTAACCAAACAATCTTACTTTACAGGGAGTTGAGATGAGCTGAATTGTAAATCAGCTAATATTGTCTACGGATTATTTAAGTGTAACCTTTGTGGGTTGGAATAGATCGGTGAACTATAAGGTAAACGACACAAACGGATGTGCGGTCATAAATCAGACATCGAAAGCATGGTTAATCATATTATTTGTCAGCATTTCAATTACAAAGACAGTTAGCGTCATCGAATAAAATACACAATAGGGCTAGCAATCCTACATGTAACTTACGTAAATAAAAGGAAAGTCATTGGACTAAAGAAAAATGGAAACAGTAACACCATATGGTTGTAATAGCGAAATTGATGGAATTGGCAGTCCGTGGCTGTGATTGATATTTATACTCAGTAACTCCGCTTCCCGACGTAGAAGTCATAATCAATGTCATTATTCCCCACCTACACTCCACGACGTCTAAATGATCTTCTAATCATGATCAAATCAATGCAACCTTTCGTTCAATAGTTGTGGATATGGTCCATCACAGACTTTTCAAACCTGATGTTATTATGATCAAATCAATGCAACCTTTCGTTCAATAGTTGTGGATATGGTCCATCACAGACTTTTCAAACCTGATGTCATTAAGGACTGGTTAAGCAGTGGCATTAAGAAATATGACACAGATAAACATTCCTTTCTTACACTTTCGTTTGCCAACAACAATTTCGATGCAATTAACCAAGACAATATCCTTCCTCAAAATTCAATGATATCTAAAATTCATCCCATTTTAAGATCAGTCTGTTTGAACGGTAATTTCGTATACAGATACAGTACTGATACTACAACCAAGATTTATACAATCCGGTCTTTTCATCGTTCATAAATTGCCACCGGGTTTGTAACATGAGCAACACGACGGGTGCCACATGTGTAGCAGAAACTGCTTACCATTCTGGAGCACCTGAGTTCATCCACGGTTTTTAGTGGGGTTCGTGTTGCTCGGTCTTTAGATTGTTGCGTAGTGTTTTGTACACCGTTGTTTGTCTTTTTGTCTTTTTTCTTTTTGGCCACTGTATTGTCTGTCCTTCGATTTACGGCTTCTGATTACCCTTTTCGTATCTTCAAACTTTTTTTCAACTACAAACACGTGTTACAGCTTCACAATGATATTCATCCTGATTACACCCGTACCAGTAAAACATTCAATTACATTTGGTTGATCACATTATAGGTTGATCGATTTTTGATTTTTGGTGTTTAACGCCACTTTCAGCAATATTTCAGCTATATCAAGGCGACCAGTTTTATTGATGGAAGAAGCCGGGGTACCCGGAGAGAACCACCGACCATGGGCAAGCAACTGGTAAACTTGATCACTTGCAGCTGAGAGTCGAGTGCACCCTTTTTTGTGATTTACAAAGCTGGGCGCGAACCCACGCCGTATTAGTGATAGGCTTGTATGAGTTGCTAGGTAATCCAACTACCTAACTCATTGAGCCACCCGGGCCCTCACATTATAGGGTGATGGTGTTCAACGCCCCATCAACAATATTTCAGCTATATCGTGGCGATCACTGTTTTATTGGTGGAAGAAACCGGAGAAAACTACAGACCTGCCGCGAATCACTTCCAAGTTTATCACATATGGGATCGAGTACACCTCGCCATGATCGGGATTCGAACTCGCAACGTTAGTGGTGATTGACACTAATTGCATAGGTAGTTGTAAATCAAACTACCATACGATCACGACCACGACGGCTCTGATCACATTATAACTGGTGAACATAACAGCATCAAGTTAGAATAAATTCATGAATCAAAAAATTAAATTTCTTATGAATCTGTCGAGAATTATCCTAAAATAAGCAATATGTGAAAAGAGAAGACAAGGCTACTATTGACGAATAGGTTAAAAGAAAAGTTTTTTTTCCATTGGCTCACTCCCCACGAATCCTATAATTCTGACTAAACGTCAGAGTGACCTTTGGCAATCACTTGGAGTCATGGCCATTATTAACTTTTTGTATCGTCTATCCGGAAACCACTAGGACAATATAAACCAACCTTGGCATGAATGGTCATTGGGTGGTTCCCACGTGCACCCAACGCCATCCAAGATATATAGCTACCATTATTAAAAATAGAAAATGATTAAATGGGAAAAGCAGCTGTATAATATGAAGCCAGTGTCGGCTGTAGTGGCATACTGGTAATTAGGAGCTGTTTAAAACACAGCACGTTTTTTGTCAAGTTGATACCTTTGTCGATATTTGCCATTTACTAGTGGAGCAGGGGCTGCTACGCTTCCGGCTTACACGATTTCACCACCAGTTTTTGGAGATTTCTGCCATTAATTCATGTCATCCAATTACAGGTCTGTGCTATAAGTTACGTGTTGTGCTCTGTGTTGCTCGATTTTCACATAAATACAATGTCATGTTTTGTAGAAGGTTGTGCTTTATCTATGTTATTTGTATTTAATAACCTTGTGTCCAGCATGATTTCCATGTAACATGATATTTGTGTCATTTAACAGTAGCAAGACTGGTGGCTGGCAAGTGGAACAGGAAATGCTTATGTAGTCTTTCGGGAGAAACCACCTGGCTTCCACATGGTTTTTAGTGGGGTTCATGTTGCTCAATCTTTAGTTTTCTGTATAGTGTTTTAGTTTTGGTTTCTCTTTTTGTATGTAGTCCCTCACCAGAGATGTTAGGGTTCATTGGTGTCTTTTGAAATGTAATTGAGAGAACAATCTTGACTTGACAAAATTGTATATTATCCATTTAGTAATAGAGCTACTTTTAACATTCTAAACTGATGCAATAACCAGCTGGATAAGAGATCACATACAGAAACCAACAAGTGTAAACATGGACATATGTCTCACGACCTAGTTTGTATCGCAATAAGGAGAAACTGACCAATGAGTAATCACAAAAATACAACATAAATTTAAGTCAGTAGACCATGAAAATAAGCTGAAGGTCAGGTGACAGATATATTATATCTGGCCGACATATACCCACCATGATCAAACTGTGGACCAAGTATGGTAAACCTATATCTAGGTTGTATATGGTAATAGAGAAACTGATCTAATAACAATTTAACAAAGTCAGTAGAGCATGAAAATTAGGTAAAGGTCAGGTAATAAATGTCTGGCTAACATGTAACCCCCATGTTCAATGTGTGGACCAAATATGGTGAGCCTATATAGCTAGGTTTTATGGTAATGAGGAAACTGACCTAATAACAAAAACTTCACAATGTTCATGCATAATTAATGGGCATAACTCTGGAACGATAAAAGTCAGATACCTCAAAATCAAGCCTGACCTGTATTTTAAACAATGGGTAATGTAATTACAAAAAATATGGTCAAATCAGATTTGAGAAACTTAAGATAATGCCCTGAACCCTCTCCATAAACATTTTGTGTATTATTATGGAGCATAACTCTAAAAGCATAAGTCATTAACGGTTGATAAAGGCTTGTTTCTGCTCCATCTCTGTGGATCAATCTATATGGAAATCTCCAAACTCAAACAATTCATGAGTCTATTTCTTTGATCGTCTCGCAAAATCTTACAGCAATATCTACTAGTCTGATTGTACATGTTGTAAACTGAAGACTTTGGGTGTTGTTGTTAGAAAAACAACCAAATACAGATGAGCTATGGGAAAACACTGGAAAAATTGTTTTTATATAAATTAATGTGCAGGTGATGGAGACAGAATGAGTGTAAACAGATATGGGTTACTCACAAATCGTCATCAGGGCAGAAAATTTACCAAATTCAAAATCAATAGATGTACTAGTATGAGTAATTTTCTTATCAAGTGTTCATTTCCATCCATATCTTTACATGTGAACTTTACTATAATCAAAGGTAAAATGATTGGTTGCTTTTGGATGGTTGGTTTTTCGGTACTTATAATTAACTCCACTTTCAACAATATTTCAGCTATATCGTGCCGGTGATAGGCACTGATTCCATAGGTAGTTATAAATCCAACTACCAAGGTAACATGACAAAAACAGGTTGCCATAAAAAGTGACAAAGTATAAATAGTACAATTAAAATCATTTTTATTCTCCAAAAGCATTCATTCAATGGTTTACACAAAATGATATGGAAGATATTGTAATTTGTTCTGTTTATTACTCACTGTTACTCAGAACATTTTTTTTTACCAACCTTGGTGAGTATTACATGTATGAAAAAAAAAGATTGTATACTGGGAAAGTATTATTATTCGTAAAGTATTAAATATTCGTGGATTTCATCGTTCACTAAAACCACAAAAATTAAAATCCAAAGAAATACAATTTTTCCATAGAATTGCAACCTTCAGTTTTTTAACCCACAATATCAAGAATCAACTGATCAATGGATTTTGTAGAAATTATGAAAACTGGTGCTCACAAATAGAAGTACTTTCACATTACATCTGTTTAAAACCAGAAATGGAAAAATCAAAAGAGGGTAGTGTGCAATACATAAGCATACTATACACAACCAATTATGGCATGCTTGACGACTATAATATATAAATAGATATGAAAATGTAGAATGAATGTATGGGAAATAAATCTTTTGTCATATTCAAATTCTTCATACAAACATGTACAGTAGAACTTCGCTGGCTCGAACTCAAAGGGACTGTCAAAATCTGTTCGAGCTATCAGTAGTTCGAGCCACCGAGGTCCCGTAATTTTAGAGAAAAAAAAAATCTGGTTCTGATCCGGGGCAGTTTCATATGATAACTGATGCAGAATAAAGTGAGCCTTTCTCGTAAAAAATATTTAATCCTTCAGACAGTTCTCAAAGACTACGGCTTCTGAATACCTCTTTGGTATCTTCAAACGTTCCTTAGAAACATTTTTTCACTTTGTTAGTGATCTGTTTTATTAACAGGAAATATGAGGTCGGGTATTAACACTTGGATCAATATCGGTATAATACTGATAATTCAGATATATATTTTTAATGGCCAATTTTAAAATTTAGCCATTTTCTTTTTTTTTAATTTGAATTTGAAGAATATTTGTTTCTTTTGATATTATATACACATAAAAACTCAGGTTAATCGGAATTTCAGAATGAGTACATTTCTTTTGTTTTCGGTATTTAGATGAACCTTGAGACCACGCAGTTTGATATTATTCGATCCCAGTAACTATAAAAATTAAAATAACACTCTCAATAATAATAATTCATGTAATAACAATTTTAAATATTGTTTTAATCAACTTTATTACGATTGTAAACATTTGATTGTTTTAATTATTGTTGAGTGTAGGCTCGGCTTGGTAAATCAGCGACACGAGTCTCGGGTTCAATAATTGTTCTTTATTAATCATAATTAATGGTCAATAATCAAGCTACAGCTGAATTTAATGACTAGTTAACACAAATGATGACAAGTTTATCCCTCTACCTGTAATTGTTAAGTAAACAATTATCTGTTGGTAATCTGACATTTATCACACATTGCAGAAAGCACATTCAACCGTAACATACATCTGTCAATTAAATTGCCATGTTCGAGTTTGGCATGGTAAAACTCATGATTTTATTATTGACAGGACCATTTATTGAGTTCCACTGTTCGAGGTATCGCTGTTCGAGCGAAAGGATTTTTTTTTACTAAGAAATATAGGGAAAATTGATCGGACTTTCAAATCAGTTCGAGCCATCCATGGTATTCGTCCCATCCGAGTTCGAGGCACCGAGGTTTGGAAGTTCTTAAGATCATGAAAATATGGAAGTTCTTAAGATCATGAAAATATGGAAATTCTTAAGATCATGAAAATATGGAAAAAGTGATCTAGATACTGACAACACCATTTTTGTCCAGATATACACATTATTTCATTCATTCATAAATTATTCAAAAGAAATGAATACAGCCTAATAAATTTAATTTATACATATCCAGGATTTCTCTTTCTCCAATAATGATTTCTTACCCATTAATTTTTTTTTAATGTGCCTTGATAGTGAAACTGAAGCTGTTTGTTTTAATGTGTACCAACAATTTAATTTATCAATGGTGTGAAGATATACATGTACATGATTTTAGTGCAATTCCTAAGTAATTCGTGAAAATATACAATATCTGTATGAAAAAGATATTTATATAGTCCACGTTTTTAATAATTTACAAAAAATTTTTTTTAGAAAAAAATAGCATTAGTATACCACCTTGTACCGACAATATAAAATTAACATTAATATTACACAGTAAATACACCCCCCCCCCCCTTTAGAATGCATAGATTTGTATAACATTAGTAGATCTATAACTCTTCTCTTGGTTTATGTACTACCAGTTCTACTTTAGCTAACTGTGACTGGAACTTTCCACTGACACTGTTTACTGAAAAAGTCAAAATTTAATATATTTGCATTGATTAAATATACATGTATATATATATAGTCAATCCGGCTTTAGTGACCACCTCTATTAAGCAATAACTTGTATTATGTGACCTTAATTGTAATTTCCCTTCACAGTACATTCCATATTAATTAAACCTGTATTTAGTGACCACCTGTCTTATGTGACCCTATTTCAATGTTCCCAGGGAAGGTCACATAAGACAGGTTTGTCTGTATATTTGTTTCCATCAAAAGACCACCTGTGTTACAAAAACCTCAATTAAATTTAAAAGTCAATTAAACTTCAAAAGTAAGCAAAATGTGTGAACTGTTCCATTAATTTTAAGTACAGGCTGTGTATACAATTTCAGACCCTCACTGGGTTAACAACTGTATGGCTGTATTCCAAAAATCTTTTAAATTCATAGATTATTCTTTGGTGAGACACATTTTTTAATGTGATTGATTGACTTGTTTAACATCAACTCGCAGCAATATTTCAGTTTTATCGCTACTTTGGAATTTCTACTTTGATCTCACCTAGTGATATTGTCAGTCGCATCTAGTGATATTGTCAGTCACACCTAGTGATATTGTCAGTCTCACCTAGTGATATTGTCAGTGTCACCTAGTGATATTGTCAGTCTCATCTAGTGATATTGTCAGTCTCATCTAGTGATCTTGTCAGTCTCACCTAGTGATCTTGTCAGTCTCATCTAGTGATATTGTCAGTCTCATCTAGTGATATTGTCAGTCTCATCTAGTGATCTTGTCAGTCTCACCTAGTGATATTGTCAGTCTCACCTAGTGATATTGTCAGTCTCACCTAGTGATATTGTCAGTCTCACCTAGTGATATTGTCAGTCTCACCTAGTGATATAGTCAGTCTCACCTAGTGATATTGTCAGTATCAATGAACTGACTAAGATAAATTATCTGTCAATGTGCCATCAAACAAATTATGATGTTACCGATAAAAACAAAAACGTTTTGAAGGTCTGGACATACATTATCACTAGTATCACAGCTCGTCCTGTCGGTCTTGCTGTAATACTTGAGATAATGTCTGTTTCAATCTTCAAAACTGTCGTTATTCTTTATATATTCATGAAAGGAACAAGTTTACAATAAACCATGTAGATAACAGGGTGATGGTTTGGGTAAATGGACAAATCTTTTGATTGACACAAGTAAAGAGGAGTAAATGGGTATTGTTTGCCTGACAACATATTACCAATGACGACTCCTAACAAACTGTAGTTCATTATGATCTGCTACAATTTTTCTTTTACTTGAATTGAGTTTGGCATTCTCTACACATGAGACACTGTCCTTGTTGTAAGTTGTGTATTTGATTTTATCCTGCACACCTAGCGATGCCCCTTTTTACTTTCACAAAACGTTATAGCTCGTTCCAATGATCATACAACTCGGTAGTTACTAACATAAATCAAGATTATTTATTTGTCTGTTCACTTCTTTTTTTCGTTTTCTGCATGCGGGTTTCTTCCCTGTCGACTTGTCTGTAGCTCAGCTGTCTTAACATCATCAACAAATGTGGTGCTCATTCAGCCTCAGAGTGGAGATATTTCAGATGCCACCATGAATAAAGAGATTACAGTAGTGCAATTTTTGCGTCCTGGATACAATTCAATTTATCAATATTTTAAACATTTTGATTATTAATTGACAGGAATATGGTGGCTATAGGTTTGCAATCCTAATAACTAAAATACAAAATTTAGTATTTTTTTCAAATTTACCATAATGAGCAGATTTCTATTCCCATGCCCTCTAAAATATCCCTCTCAACACCTAATTCAAAAGACAAGCATTAATATAAAACCAATATATCAACCTCTGGTCCTGAGTAGCATTCAAAGAAAGATAACTCTAACATATCACTGCATCATCATAAACATTGTATACAAACAATAGCAGCCAGTTCTGGACAGACGTCGAGATCGACATAATTCTTCAAAAGGGACTATCCAAGAACTTATTGTATCAAATTAAGTTTACTTTTGGCCAGTGAATATGAACAAAATTATTTTTGTTTGAATATCTTTTTTTAGAAAAGCCTGCTAATTTCCATAAATAGCAATGGTGGCCATTTTGCTTTGTGGACGGGTTCAACAATTACAAATTTGGAAGAGAACAGCACAGGGACTATAAGTGGTTCTGGAGAAGATTTTCAGTTTTCAATAATTCAGAAACCTTGATGGGTATTAAGTCATTGCACACAATTTTGGAAGTAGACTTTACAAGGATGTATCATAATAAAATTTTGTTCCAGTGGTACTTGAGCATAAGATTAAAATGTGACAGTTTAACAGACAACGGACATCAATTGATGGGAAAATTTCACTTTAATTCCACTAATATCTACCTGTTTTCTCTCCTGTATTTACCATGTATTCTTCTACACCCAATGGTTTTCCTTGTGGTCCCTATAATACACATAATGTTATACGATATTAATATTGCAAACTGTAGTAAAAGGTAACACAATTCCAGGGGATAACTCTTTTTGGTTGGAATATAAGGGCTAGGCATATACCGTAAAATCCACTTTAAACAATATTTCAGATATATCATTGTGGTAATTTTTATTGGTGGAGGAAACAGAGTACTCAAAAGGAAACCACTGACTTGCCACAACACATTGAAAAACTTTATCACACCTGACTTTGCTTGAACAAATCTGAATCTCCTCTTTCCAAGAATTATTCTCTGCCAAATTTGGTTCAGTAGTTATGCAGTAGTAGAATACAATGAAAAGTTCAGGCGATGGACAGACGCTAAGTGATACTAAAAGCTCACTGGGCCTTTGGTGAGATGAGCCAATAAAAAGTGTTATATGTTTTCCTGGCAGATAACGGGAGTAAAACAGCCTAAAAATGGCCAATTTGTTGATAATGGGAGTTTAATAAAAGTTTATAATGTTGACATGACACCATAAAGAAATGATTTGCTTGGAAGTGAATCGTTCTCTTTAAATATATTTGTTGAACTGACTGGTCAAATTGGGTCTTTACGGGAATAGGGTTATGGTGTTTATCGCCACTTTCAACAATACTTCAGTTATATCGTGGTGGTCAGTTTTATTGCTGGAGGAAACCGGAATTGCCAGAGAAAACCACCAACCTGTCGCAAGTCACTGACAAACTTTATCACATAATGTTGTATCAAGTACACATCTCCTAGCCTTTACCATAAATTGATCATTCAATCTATATCATAAACAAATGAAATTTATTGGGGTATGAAAAATAAAAATAAAAATAATGTGACAGATAAATTGTTTTTATATATCACTTATAGGATACTCTTATAAATAAAAATTTGTCAATCATACCAGTACTGTTCCTTCTACAACATTTCCTCCCGTCACAGCCATTTGAAAACTTTCAAAAAATAAATATGACACTCCACTTTCTCTTTCTACTGAACAGGAAAACTGTGTCTTAGGTTCATCTACAGCCAATTTCATCAGCCATTCCTGTAAATAATGGAATATTTTCAATAAAATAAAAAATAGTTTTTTATAATAGACATGTTAGATGTACTATACATATTTTATAATTTAGGTCGCCTATTCAGGAGGCATTGCTTCCGTGTTCCTATGGTTGTTGGATTTATACCTATCCATCACCACTTAAAGCTGTGAGTTTGATTGTAACATGTGGAAAGGTGTACTCATTACAATTTTATTGATAAAGTATGTTAGTGCTCTGGTTTTCCCCATCTATACTACTGAAGGGGCTGTCGTGTTCGTATGGTAGTTGGATTTATAACTACCTATGCAATCAGTTTCTATCACCACTAACATTGTGAGTTGGAATCCAGCCCAGGGGAGTTGTACTCGATACAACATTGTGTTATAAATTTTGTCAGTGACTTGCGACAGGTCGGTGGTATTCTCCGGGTACTCTGGTTTTCTTCACCACTAAAACTGACCGCCACGATATACTAGTAACTGAAAGATTGTTGAATGTGGCGTTAAACACAATAAATCCAAAACCATTCAAATTAGTAATTAGAAGATGCTCAGGTATTCTTAAAGTACAAGGACAGAATTCTCTACATATGAGGCATCATTCATGGTCATCCCATCCCCTGGGCGAGTCGTGTATTTTGATTGTCCTGCACAAACCAGCAGAAGTCAGTTAAAACTTATTGCTATTAATCATTATTTACTCACTTCATCAGTGCCTCCTTCTGCTTGGTAAGTAAAAGAACATGTGTACCCTTCCTACAAAATAATAAAGAAACAATTCGAATTTATTTACAATGTCCACATCTTTCTAACTTAAAGCTTAAATTTATATGCCAAACATAAATGCCAAAGGTGATCTGGAATTTTTTCCAATCTTTAGCAGAAAGAAAATCCAAGAGATGTAAACAATGTTTCAAAAATTGATTTAAGATGTTATTCTAGAACCTCATTTCTTGTCTATAGGTACAAAATGTATATTGAAATCTTTTGACTGCTTTTTTTGGTATTAATTGTTCTTTAACATGAATAATTTTACTATATAATATATTAGTTACTAATCGAATGGTGCATGAAATGTTGTAAACATTTATTTAAAGTCTTATGAATAGAATAAATTTCCATAGCATCTTATTTATGCTATTTATGCAGGAATTTTTCTAGCCTTGTTCCGGGTCCGGTAAAAGGACCCTTTCCAAATGAAAAATATTCTAAAATCATGCAAAATTCCTCAAATTGTCATTCTGACCCCCTTATTTTGATTCCCAAACTAGCCAATTAAAAAGCATTCAAAATGATACCAAAAGTACCATTCCCAAAACACCTTGATAAACCCCTGTTATGATTAAAAAAAATAAATGCAGAAAAGCTAAACAAATATGGATACACAATATTAGCAACCACAACAAGTTGAACCATTGGTTTACCATCACTCTCAAACACAAAGTAGATTATAATATTTTTTTTAACTCAAAAAAGAGCACACAACATTACAGAAATAGCAATATTGATAATACATGGACAGTACAATACTTGTAGCAGTGACAATATTTGTCACTAAAATTAGTAAAAAGCTATAAAGGTAGAATCTGCTGGTTGTAGATCACTACTCTATTATCATAAGGACAAAAATATAAATGTATACATCTAAAAAGATAATGGTCTTCATAAGAGATCAGATTAGGATTGATTGATTGGGGAGGGGGGGGTTACAATAAAAATGAGTAAAAAAAATGAAAAAAATGAAAATTGCTTTCCATCTACATGTATTTCAACCATAGTCCCTTCAAGACTATTTGACTTCGTACTGTTTTATTACCAGATATTTTCTTGTCCAATGCATTGAGTGAATACCAACTATTAAATACGTACATACACTGTACCTTTGAAAATCTTTGTTGGGTAGAGAGCTGGGTTCGAACTCAAGTATTCTAATTTGTAGGCACTGTCTTTACCACTCGACTATGAGCGATTGTTGACAGTTATCGTTAATTAATGTTATTTAAATCTTATATTAAAAAACGACAGGTAATATGTTACCTGTAAATTAATGTCAGGTAAGTGTTTTAAACTATCATTAAATGCATGTCAATAAATAAACATACAAGTAAATCGATGTGGCATACAATCCATCAGGGAGAAGATTTATTTGAACATTTTTTAAGAGACATGGCAAATCTGCATTCTGTTTAAGAAATGAAAATTAATCAATTTTTGGTGGTGGGGGGGGGTTCAAAAGGAAGTCTTACGATTAAAATTAGATGTTATATTTTTTTTTCTTTGGCGAGGCACAAATATCTAACAACATCACATTTGAGGCAGAGTTCGCGAAATGTGTCAGTCCTGTCAGACATGACCAGCAAAATTTGGGCAGATTTTGCTAAGGACTGACACAAGATTGGTATTTTGCAATAGAAAATTAATGAGGACTGACATTTTTTTCACTAGGACCACCAAACCCATATGCAATTTCGCGAACTCTGTTGAGGTCGTGATCATTCCATGTAACCTCTTATTCATCTTTGACCATCTAATCATGAGCTAGAGTTAAATATATTGACTAATACCGGTACTAATAGGACAACAGCTTTTGCCTCTTATTCGGTTTTGATATTTAAAGATTCACAAGGATCATCACCGATTGGTCAGTTGAAATTAAGAACTCCATACAGGATGTGTTAGATGTTAGTGCAATTAAAAATGATACTACAAACATCTAATTTTAATTTAATTGTACCCTTGGGATTCCTTCGTCACCAGAGTGATTTTCATTTGCAAATTGTATTTTAAGTTTTTTAATTAATTTTAACTTTATTAATTTCATGAAATCTTTACAGGAATCAGTTTGTGTTATAACTTGAAGTGTATTATATAGTTTATTGATATAATAATGGTGTCAAAAACTAGTGACAAGATAACAGTTATGTATTCGACTTTTCATATGATATTCGACAATGGACTTGGTACGTTGTTATCAACTTATCTCCACGTTGACTTTTGAATTTTAGACAAACTGTTTTTTACCAGGTCCTTTTCTTCTGTTATCTTTTTCCCCAGGGGTCTGACATCAATTTTTTCCGCTCTTACTTCATCTGGGTCAATGTTGCTCGAGGCAACAACGCCAAAAAGATATAAAATACACAAATAATACTGAGAAAAGGATCGCATCACTTTCACTTTATATTCAGAGCCTTGCAAAACCTGCCAGATGGACCAATCAACGATGAGATTTACGGTTCAAAATTTAGGACGCCTGTTCGGAACATCTCTTGATGTGTCATATATTATAAAATATCAAAGTCCAAACGGGTGATCATAAGAAATTGAAAGATGGCATCCCCCATGAGATATGATGGTAAAGTGGCTCTGGTTACTGGAGCTGGAAATGGTAAATATTTAATTTATATCTCTTTGACTTACGCAACCTATCTTAAGTGATGTAATTGCATTTTGATAATGCCACACACTTCCTCAGTACCTGCATCAAAACTTAAAAGAAAAAGAAAACGTACAGATACACCAACTTCTAATTTTAACAATGATTATTACATTGCAATTAGGCTCATAATTATGATTCACTGGTCTTTGATGGCTCATTGGAATAAGCCAATTTTTTTCGACCTTGTCCTTAACCCATTATTGCATCTTTTGCATGTGATAATCAGACAAATGGGAATTTGTTTATTTCATCACTGTCACTGATGTGATGGCATCGTCAACTTTTAACAGATATTATGATTATATTTTTGCAAATTTGTTTCCCTCCAAAGTATAGCTGTAATAGTGTTCACATGATATTAAACAACCAACAATCGTTTATTATCTATTATTTTTTACTATCAACATTTCCCATAACATAATGCATACATGTCAACAATATTTGATTTAATATGGGCTGACGTAATAGAATATACATTTTTGTGTGTCTATAATTGTTATTAAAATCTATATGTATTTCAGGACTTGGTAAAGAATATGCTTTGGCATTTGCTGCAAGAGGAGCTTCTGTTGTTGGTATGTTATCATGGTCTGACATAGAGACGGTTACATGTACATGTATATCTTTTAACAAAGTTACTACACACTACATAGAGTTGAGGATAAATGTTTTCAGATTTTTTTTTGTAGCACATTATACCAAGGTTACAATAAATCAAATGTTTCACAACACCCTACGCTATATTATAGTGTAAACCAGGTAGGTGGGTCTGTTTGTCTTATTGATGCCACAAAATGTGTATACACATGTATAAAATATATGCTGAAAACATCAAATGAATTTTAATTTTTAATTTATATACAGAAAACACTCCCGGAAAGTCTTCACATGGATACAGTTACTAAAACAAACCATACATTTTAAAAAGAAACAACTATTTAAACCACTGAATCTTATTTATATATTGTTTGTAACACTTTCAAATACAATGCACTAAAATGCTTTTGAATATGGTATTGGTGTGTCATTGTTGTTTGTAGATATGTTTTTTTCCTATAACTGAAGGTCTATTTTACCAATCTTCTCAATTTTAGCTCTATGATCCTTGGCACAGATAAAGATTCACATTGATTTTGCTGTGGTTGTGTAAAGCTAATACTAGGCGTTAGCCCTTTATTTTTAGAATTGTGAGCAGAAAAATATTTATCCCAATTACTATTTACTCACCCATTTCTCATTTTCCTATTAAATTAAAAGAAATAGTTATTACCTATTGTCAAAATATTTTTTTTATTGCTATTATCATTACAAGACCATTTAAATATATTGTTTTCCTCAAATTATAAATTTGTTCAATTACAGAGCTAACAGAAGGGAATATTTGGAATTAATTATCTGAAATAAAATGTTAAAAACTTGTATTTTTATAATTTCCCCTGTCTGTTGTAATATATAGACATGAATTTTTAATGACAGAAAATGTAATGTGACATCAGGTACCAGCCTGAATAAATCTATGTTTTTTTTATCATTTCAGTCAATGACCTTGGAGGTGATTTTAAAGGTCAAGGACGTGGCACCATGGCAGCAGATAAAGTTGTAGATGAAATCAGGGCCAAGGGAGGCAAAGCAGTAGCTAACTATGGTAAGTCAAAGAATCTATAACATGCATGACCTGCATAAATCTAGAATATACATACATTGTTAGGGGATTTGAATTTTTTTTTCAATGTCCCCAAAGAAACAAGTATAACTGCAAGATTTGGTGAGAATATTTGTCTTATTTCACAAAATTATTGTTCCCAATCCACATGAATCTGTAGAATAATATGCTTAATATAACAATGCACTGTCCAAAATCCATACATCAGGTCTGTATTTGTGTTTTGTAAAACGTAATCACAAGAAAGGTAAAGCAGACTTGATTGTCATTGGTTTAGACACTTTTTCCTATTAATTAAAATGTGTCATTGTCGTGATCATATGGTAGTTGGGTTGATTATTACCTACAGGTACATGTATATGCAATCAGTGCCTAGTATCACCACTAACATTGTGAGTTCAAATCCCGCTCAGGCGAGGCTTACTCAATACAGCATTATGTGATAAAGTTGGTCAGTGACATGTGGCAGTGGTTTTCTCTGGGTACTCCGGTTTCCTACACCAATAAAACCAACTGCCACGATATAACTGAAATATTGTTGAAAGTGGCATTAATCACCATAACCCTAATCCCTAGCCCTATATTTATGGGGTAATTATTGAAATGAGAGGGACCATTGTGGTAGTCTATGATTGTATGGTAGTTGGATTAGCATCCACCTACATGTACATGTATGCAAGCACTGTCTATCATCACTAAAGTTACAAGTTTGATTCCCACTCCTAGTCAATTGTACTTAGCACAACTTTTATGTGATAAAGTTTGTCAGTGACTTATATCAGATTGATGGTTTCCCCTTGGCATGCTTGGTGTTCGTTTGCCTCAGTGGTTTAATGGTTAACATATTCCCCTCTAGTGGGGTACATGTAGGTCATGGGTTAGAATCCAGATCGGGTCAAACCAAAAATTAGAAAATTGCATATGCAGTATAGGGGAGATAATTCATGAAATTTATTACACTTAATGAGAAGCACCCAGTGACATTTAGATTATAATTATTGAGAAACAGCCAGTGTTATTTAAATTACCCTTATTAAAAAGAACCCAGTGACATTTAGATGGTAAACAAGAAATGTTAATGCAATTATAAGAAAGATTTCTAGTGTTTGGAGAGAGTTACACATGTTAATGGATTTGTGTTTTATTTGTAGATTCTGTTGAAGAAGGGGAGAAACTTGTACAGACAGCATTGGAGAATTTTGGAAGAATAGGTCAGTCTTTATTCTATAGTATTGTGATTCAGTTGTTAACTTATAACATCTCATGCAACATACATATGTTATATAGTATAATAGAAAATATTGTAACATCTAGCAATAGGGAAGCATTCCCTTCTGGTAAATATGCATGTCGTCTTTATTACATTTTTGTATGAATTTAATATCTTCTAACTTAGCTATTAAATTTTATTTTTGTTGTTGTGTGTATTTGATATATTATTCATTTAAGTTACCATTAATATATTTTCAGTTTATTCAAAAGAATTGAGTTGTTATGAATATAATTCAGTTACAAGGTTTGAATTTTGTAATCCGTAATAATTTGTATCTTCAAACGTGATGAAATTATTTGCTTGAAAGGGCATCCTATGTCCCATACTCTGTTTTAAATGTATATAGTTTAACTTGGTTGTTATGTTGTCAATGTTTGCTGTTAAAGGATACAATGCATTATTTTCATGTTGGTAATCTGTTATCTTAAGATCATTAATAATTTCAAAATTCGCAGTATTTAACATATTAATATGGTTTCTTAGAGAACAATAAATTTAAAAAATATAATGGAATATAGTGCACTCTGTCTTGAGATGATGAGAAACCACTATTCAATCAGCAAAATGCAGTCATTCAAGACAGGTGGTCTCTCCAGAAAGACATGTATATAAAGAGAGGTCTCTAAAATTAAAGACAGATTTCACTCTTTTTGATATATAGCATATGACACTTGTACACTGATGAGGTATGCCACGATATAGCTGAAATACTGCTAAAGTTGGCGTTAAACACCAAGCAATCACTGATGAGGTTAATTTTCTATGTTCTCCTTTGTAGATATTGTGGTAAACAATGCTGGAATTTTACGAGATAGATCATTTGCTAGGATTAGTGACCAAGATTGGGGTAAGATTTACAATAACTTATACATGTTGTATGTTCTTTTGTGATAAGTAATTGGCACACATTACTCAAGACCTAATTAACACCTGCCTAATACAAAATGTGCATACATGTTAGGTTCTAATGTTGACAAACAAGGCAATTATGGTCAATCTAATTAAAATCAGATATTTGTTGTATCTTTGTTTGATGGTACACCGTATCAGGGGCATCTTAACAGCATCATAGATCAGGCAACTGCTCAGTATGCCCATGCGTTAAGATGGCACTGCACCCACTCTAATTAAGTATAGATGTCTGTTGTATATTTTTAAGAAAAAAAGATACACAATGTAGCAACAATGGTTTTTGACAATAAGATAGGTTCTATTTGATAGATTCTTATGAAATACTAACACAATGATCATTGGCACAGAATAAAGGTTTGGAATGATTTTACTGTTTCTAGCTCTATCTGTTTAAAAACAAGAGTCATAAGGTTGACAATAATGGTTGATTTCATCTGGTTGTATCAAGCTGACACCAGGCCATTTATTTGGATTGTCAGATTCCTAGGATCATACATAAGAATAATTTATTTATCATTTAACACTGTTTAAGATGGATCTTTATATCAATATTTTCAGATCTAATACACAAAGTTCATTTAAGAGGGTCATTTCAAGTAACTAGAGCAGCTTGGCCACACATGAAGAAAAATAATTACGGCAGGTCTGTATGAGTTACGATATCAATAGATTTATCAATATAAACCTGATAATAATATACAGGCTTTATTTAAAAGAAATTGAACAAATTAAGAAAGTTCTCCTTTTGCATTGAGTAGATTATGATATTTCTCGACTATAGACTGTTAAAAATAAAAATTTAATTATTTATTAGAATTAGGGTTATCATGGGAGTTTATTGTCTCTCAAATTTCAACAATATTTCAGTTATACAGTGATGAAGGAAACTATAATACCCAGATGATCTTCTGCCACAAGGCACTGACAAACTTTATTGCATAGAGTTGTACTGAGTACACCTCATCACACATGTTGAACACAACAGTCAACAGACCTAATAAGAAATATTTCTCTTACAATTAGAAGAGAGGATAATGAATGGGGTGTGTATAATACATCTATGCATGCTATGCACAGCCAATTACAGTATTTGTTAATGGTTACATAAAAAATAAATTTGTACAAAGATTTTATTGTGTTATGATAGACAGAAGACAATTTGCAAAAGTATTTGAAGAACTACTTCTTTATTTTATTTCAGAATAATCATGGTAACCTCAGCGGCTGGTATCTATGGCAACTTTGGACAGGCCAATTACAGTGCAGGTAATTAATTTGCAGTCTTCAAGCTAACCTACTTGCCCGTAGCCCGGAACAAGTAATACTGGATTCAGACAAGTGAAAATTATGAAATAATTTGTTTGAATACATAGAAAGTTTTTTCTAAATTTGGCTTTCAGGCAAGTAGGTGAAAAAATTAAGGCGAAGACTGAAATTGTATGGTAGCTAGACAAATCATTTAGAAATAGGTAAATATGAAATGTTATGAAGGCTATGAAGTGAAGTGTGTACTAAAGTGGAAATATGCAGATTATAATATGATTTACATTACACATGAAGATGTGTACAAAAGCAGTGGATCATAGAAAAATGCATTAACAAAATATTTAAAAAAACTTCTAGAAAGTAAAAATATTAAAAACCTACATCAATGTTGTAATAGTTAACATGCTTGCTTCAAGTGTGGTGAATTTGCTTCCCAGACTATAAAACTAATATTTGCTGCTTCTTCACTAAACATGCAGTATTAAGAAGTTAAAGCAATGATTGGTTGTCAGGTGATTACGGTATATGGAAAGCTTGAATGTGGACCATTGGCATTGTAGAAGCTTGAATGTGGACCATTGGCATTGTAGAAGCTTGAATGTGGACCATTGGCATTGTAGAAGCTTGAATGTGGACCATTGAGCTTGAATGTGGACCATTGGCATTGTAGAAGCTTGAATGTGGACCATTAACATTGTAGAAGCTTGAATGTGGACCATTGACATTGTAGAAGCTTGAATGTGGACCATTGACATTGTAGAAGCTTGAATGTGGACCATTGGCATTGTAGAAGCTTGAATGTGGACCATTGGCATTGTAGAAGCTTGAATGTGGACCATTGGCATTGTAGAAGCTTGAATGTGGACCATTGGCATTGTAGAAGCTTAATTGTGGACCATTGGCATTGTAGAAGCTTGAATGTGGACCATTGGCATTGTAGAAGCTTGAATGTGGACCATTGGCATTGTAGAAGCTTGAATGTGGACCATTGGCATTGTAGAAGCTTGAATGTGGACCATTGACATTGTAGAAGCTTGAATGTGGACCATTAACATTGTAGAAGCCATGTTTAAAGAGTGCCACTCTCATTGTATGCTAAAGATTTAAAACAAATAGTAGGTGCATTGTAACTGCTACAAAAGGCTATTTAAAAAAGAAAAAAAACTTTCCATAGTTGTCCAATGGCAGTCAAAAGATATTGCCCTGATGATTGTCCCATTCCTCCCTGATTTCTGTAGAATTGTTACATATTGATGATCTAGTTCTCATACTGAATATGCATGAGATATGTACCTCTGGATGTTAAATAATCAAGTCAATCAACAATCTGTATTTTAGTGAAGATTTTTTTATTCCAGTTAAGTTTGTAGCCTTAGATTTATGTATGATAGTCGTCGTAAACAGTTAGAAGAATAAATTGTCTATTTTTTTGTATTTCAGCAAAGCTTGGAGCTCTAGGTTTATCAAACACCTTGGCAATTGAAGGACGAAAGAATAACATTAGATGTAATACAATTGCTCCAATGGCAGGATCAAGAATGACAGAGACAGTTATGCCACCAGGTTTGTATGGAAAAAAAATTCTTTTCAGATAAAACTCAATTTAATGTCTATCACCACTGATGTTGTGAGTTTGAATCTCAATCAGGGCGAGGTGTACAACATTATGTGATAAAATTTGTCAGTGACTTGCGACAGGTTGGTGGTTTTCTCTGGGTACTCCGGTTTCCTCCACCAATAAAACTGACCGTCACGATATAGCTGAAATATTGTTGAAAGTGGCATTAAACACCACCAAGCAAACAAACAAACAAAAATCAGTTTAATGTCATCATTTAAAAAGACTATTATATTTAGTGAAAGAGTAGATATAAACGACTTTAAAAATTGATCATAAAATATGTCAACCAATTCTGGCTACAATAATAACCTTGATACAATACAAGTTTTTGATCGTACAGGAACTTATTCTTATTTCAAAATAATTGTTAAAATGATCAAATCCAGGCTAGTTCATAGAAACAAGAGGTTTATTAACACAATTGTGAACATTTACTAAGTGAAAAATCACATTTCTGAATAAATTAGTGGCTTGTGGCAGGCTGGTGGTTTTATTCCGGGTACTCAGGTTTCCTCCACCAATAAAACTGACTGCCAAGATGTAACTGAAATATTGTTGAAAGGGAGTGGCATTAAACACCATAACCCTAACCCTGAATAAATTAATAATTTATCCTGGTGATAGGCAAAATGTTCTTGTGTTATCTTAAAATGTCAGTTGGAAATTTTTGGTGAACTACAGATCTTATTTGTAGAACATTAACTGGATGCTATCCATAATTAGTGTGAAATAAGATCTTACAATAGTAAACTTTACCAATCCTTTTCAGTAAATTTTGAAACAGATACAGTCCATCAGCTAGACCCGAAAAAAAATTGGGTGCTGGATACCTCTGTAGACTGCATTTTTTTGGCACAAATCGAATGATAAATATATGTAGATTATTTATTCGAGTGTTATACTCAACTAAAATATGCAGAAAATAGTATAACAAGCGAACCTTTAAGGGTACCTTAAATTAGCAGGAGAAAAACAAAGCCAAGCAAGCATTCCCATCTGTTAGGGTATATCTTTTCAGTTAATTTACTTCAAAAGTTATTTATATGCTTATTTTATGTCGAATTATGCTATTTTTATACTTGCACTAAACATATATAATCCAATATTGAACATCAAAGCGGTGATATGTATGAAACGTCATATAAACTATTGAACCCCACTACATAAGTACACGAGTGGGTAGAAAAAAGCTGAATTTATACTATTTTCCACGTTTTGAATTTTAGTATAACACATGGTAATCGACAATTTAAATATCAAACTTTAATTTCTTGCAATAAAAATGTGGTCTACAGTGGTATCACACAAACTTTGTTATTAGAGGCTTTTTCAGACTTGGCTGATGAGCTAAGAAGTTTGTTTTGACATTGTGTATATATATATTTGTAGATGTTCTAGAATCTTTGAAACCAGAATATGTAGCTCCTCTAGTTCTTTACTTAAGTCATGATTCATGTGAAGAATCAGGTTCATTGTTTGAAGTAGGTGGTGGCTGGATTGGTAAATGTGAGTATAATTGTGTACACATTATAATAAGACCTATGACCTATACATGGAGTTGTAAACTGTTTACAATAGTTTATGCATTGCAATACACCCATGTAAACATATAAAAGATAAGACAAGATATCCCTGGTTTAAAAATCAAGATCTTTGCTATAAGCACATTCTACCATAACATGCACCTGTCAATTAAATTGCGATGTTTGAGTTTTGCATGGTAAAACTTGTGATTTTATTATTGACGAGACCATTTATTGAGTTCGACTGTTCGAGGGAAAGATTTTTTTTTACCGAGAAATATAAGGAAACTTGGCAGAACTTTCAAATCAGTTCAAGCCATCCATAGTGTTCGACATATTCGAGTTTGTCCCAGCGAAGATTGACTAATAGTATACAGTCATAATTTTAGTGAATCATTAAGTTGTCATTAATTAATCAAATTACACTATTTTTCATGAGCTATTCATTAAATTGTCATAAAAAATCCTGGACTTTCAGTGTGGGAAACGTTTTTTTCTCTTATCTCGCCATTTTGGCTAGTTGCTTCAAAATTGTACTCGCCAAATTAAAATTGCACTTGCCAAGTTTTACTCTACCGAATCCGTATTTAAGATAATCTGAATCGTTTGCAATGAACTTTGGAAGGTATATATTAATTTTATTTGATCCCTGTTCGGAATAGGACGCCATCTTTTAGCGTTTTCTATCAATAAAAGAAATCAATATGGCGGACGTGAAACATTGCACTGCTAGTCCTATCAACGATTTTGAAGGATTTCTTCACATCTTTTATTGTCGAATCAAAAATTTTACGGAATCATTGACTAAGAAACTACTTCGTCAAGTTGGTTGACAGGGGCGAGTGCAAAATAATCGGAACTCGCCTCACGATGTTTGGTCGCCGGATTGACAAGTTCTTTCACAAACGTACTTGCCGAATTTTTCTCTTCTCACTTTGGCGAGTTGGAGAGCAGTGGTTTCTTCCACTGAACTTTTTATTTGCCGAGTTGCAACGAAGTTGCAGTCGGCTTATGTTTTTGCGAAAGGCGGGCGGGCAGGCATATGTTAGCCTATCTTCGTTAACGCAATAACGCTCTTAGTTTTTGGCCGATCAACATAATTTTTAGTAGCAAGCATTATTACACCATTATTTAGAGTGAGTTCGAAATTCAGATTAATCTATTGTTTTTTGTCTTTTAAAATCATGTTTTTTTATAGAAAAAGTACATATTTTGAGAATTATCTTCGTTAACGCGATAGCACTCTTAGTTTTTGGCCGATCAACATAATTTTCGGTAGGAAGCATTATTACACTATTATTTAGAGCGAGTTCGAAATTCAGATTAATCTATTGTTTTTTTTCTTGTAAAATCATGGTTTTTTTATAGAAAAAGTACATATTTTGAGAATTATCTTCGTTAACACGATAGCACTCTTAGTTTTTGGCCGATCAACATAATTTTTGGTAGGAACCATTATTACACTATTATTTAGAGCGAGTTCGAAATTCAGATTAATCTATTGTTTTTTTTCCTGTAAAATCATGGTTTTTTATAGAAAAAGTACATATTTTGAGAATTATCTTCGTTAACGCGATAGCGCTCTTAGTTTTTGGTCGATCAACATAATTTTTGGTAGGAAGCATTATTACACTATTATTTAGAGCGAGTTCGAAATTCAGATTAATCTATTGTTTTTTTCTTGTAAAATCATGGTTTTTTATAGAAAAAAGTACATATTTTGAGAATTACACATTTCTCTGAAACTACAAAAGATAGAAACTTAATATTTGGTATGGGTGGAGATGCTAATGTGAAGTTGTGCATTCAACATTTTTTATCCCCAGGGCTCAGCCCCACCCTGCTGGGGAATCTGTTTAAAAAAATGTGATCGAGATCCCCACCCTAAACCATATATACTTATGATCAGGGTGACTAGGCAAATTAAATGCATTATAGCTCAGGCCCCAGGGTCATACCCCACCCCCTACCTGAAGTGAACTTTTTAATGGTTGAGATCCCCACCCCTAAACCATATATATTTATGATCAGGGTGACTAGGCAAATTAAATGCATTATAGCTCAGGCCCCAGGGTCATACCCCACCCCCTACCTGAAGTGAACTTTTTAATGGTTGAGATCCCCACCCCTAACCCATATGTATTTATGATCAGGGTGACTAGGCAAATTAAATGCCTTATAGCTCAGGCCCCGGGGGGGGGGGGTCATACCCCACCCCCTACCTGAAGTGAACTTTTTAATGGTTGAGATCCCCACCCTCAAACCATATACATTGTATATTTATGATCAGGGTGACTAGGCAAATTAAATGCCTTATAGCTCAGGCCCCAGGAGGTCATACCCCACCCCTACCTGAAGTGAGCTTTATAATGGTTGAGATCCCCACCCCTAAACCATATATATTTATGATCAGGGTGAATAGACAAATTAAATGCCCCAAGAGTTGAGGCCCGGGGTCATCCCCATCCCCTACCGGAAGATTTTTTGAGAATATTACATAGGAAAATATTTCCAATCCATCATGCATACATTTATTCTTTAGTTTCTTACTTATTTATAAAACAAGACCAAATGATTTTGACTTGCAACTCGGCTGTTGCATCTCTGATGCTTTCTCGATTTTTGACAGTTGCACCTTGTTGTCTAAAATTCTGATAAAGTTGTTTCTTTGAATACCTTATTACAATTGCCATTTGGCTGTAGCTTCCAGCTTAATTTGTCCCATATAACTGAAATAATTCAATATTTTGAAGTAAAATCATGTTCTTTTGACTACAATATAGAAAAAGTGTAGATATCTAACTTAGTGTGCACAACACATCTCTAGAATAACCTTCATCAGGAATACTTCTCAAACATTCGGTTTTTTATGGGGTTGTTATGATTTTTACCTTGTTATTCCGCATTCTGGATTTTAGTGTTAGGGTAATGGTGTTTAATGCCACTTTCAACAATATTTCAATTATATCGTGGCAGTCAGTTTTATTAGTGGAAGATACCGGAGAAAACCATGATCTGCCGCAAGTCACCGATGAACTTTATCACATAATGATATATTACGTATGTGATGTACAATGGAAAAAAGTCTCTATTGGGAGCAAGAAGACTAATGATAATTTTGGCATTACCAGGTATGCCTCTTGAAAATTAAGGGAAGTTACTGTAAACAAATTTTTTTTGTCATTTTGTCACTGTTTAAATTATATTGTTCAATCACATATATTATTTTACAGTGAGATGGGAAAGAACAAATGGTAGTGTATGTAGGGAGAAGGGATCACCAATGACACCAGAAGATGGTAGGATTTTATGATTATAAATTTATATATTTAATGTGTCAAGGAGTCTCAATATTTAAAAAGGTAGCATTGAATTGAGGGAAGTAATGGGAGGTCTCATTATGGCTCCCGAAAAAATACTTTTTACTGATCACAGTCTATGTTAAATAAATTCTGCTGATCGTTATTAAAGAAAAAAAAAGATACCCAATGTAATTGATAAAGTTTGTTTTACACTTGTAACATCCTCATTAATTGAGTCATCTGTGTAGATAAGTTTCAATGGAGATGCCAAGTTGGGATGCTTGTACTATTGACAACAACCAATTGAGAGAGAAAAAACCACACATATAAGTCAAGATGTCCATTCACATTAAAAAAAAAATCACAAAAACGTAGATAATAGACCGTTATCACTAAAAACATAAAAGAATTTGGATGAAAACGATACACGGATAATGTTAGCGATTCACAGCATATTAAAAACGATTAAGATGAATCATGAGGGAAAAAAATCTACAATCATACAGAATGAAAATAACCTCAGAATTTGTCTCTCTGTAGTATCTGTATAGGCATTGTACATAGATTCCAGTATTTTGGCAGTAGTTTCTGTGCACATTTTTTTTATATAAGATTTCAAATGCTAATGATGTAATGTCTGGAGAAGGGTTATATACAAGGAGGATGTTTGGGGGTAGGAGGGGATTCTTTTCTTCTAATTTGTGTGAATTAAATCATCAAATCCTGATTTCCTGAGAAAATAATTGATCCCTCCTGAATTCCTGTGAAAGCAAAGTAACGTTTCATTATAAAATAATGTAACATCGGTATATTCTGCAAATTGTTTTAGATTTAAGCTTTACTGATGAAGTTAATCTATAAACAGCTGTCTAAGGCTGAAAAGCTGCATTCAAATGCAAATTTGTTTTTTTTCTTTTGATTACGGTAAGACACACCAGACATGTTTAAGTTTAACATGAAATCTACATAGAATACCTGTATTGAATGAAAGAATAACAGATCCAGTAGTATTATTTTGCTAAAGGATTTTTTTTTAGCTTGCCTTGGTTATGGTTTAGGGGCTTTTAGAATACAAGATATTTGTAAAAATTTTGAAATCATGTGAAGTAAAAGGCTCAATCACAAAGTCCTTCCGCCCCTCGATCTAAGTTTTATAATGTATTTTGTATTTTAATTACATTTGTTGTATATTTCAGTGAGAGATAATTGGGATAAAATTTTAGACTTTAGAAATTCATCACATCCTACTACAAGTGGTGGTAAGAGAATTAGCTTTACCATACTTTGTTTAAGCATTTGTATTATTTTCAGAATTTGAAATGAAAAATAAGATAAAATAATATAATGAACATTTTATTTCCATGACGATGATTTTTGAATTCTGCATGATATAGTAATTCAGTTAAGTTCTACACTAATTTATTTCTTCAGATGAACGGTAGTGTTAGCAATGTTTCATTATGATTTTATACTAATTAATATTCCAGTCTTCACGCTAACCCATTAGCCCGAAGGCCGGGACAAGTAAAACTGAAAACTGGATTCGGACAAGTGAAAGTTATGAAAAAATTTGTTTGAATAAATAGATAATTTTTCTAAAATTGGCTTTCTGGCAAGTTGGTGAAAAAAATTAAGGCAAAGACTGATATTCTTCTTCTAGTAAAAACAAATGGTAAGATTAGATGAAATATGTTTCGTAGTGATAACATGAGATTAAAGTTAATTAGAGAATAGAAATGATGTGTGTATTAATTTATGTTTATATTTCAGAATCAACAGCTCATATGTTAGGAGTAGTACGATCAACAGACAAAGAAAAAAAAAGAACACAAGTTTCCAAGGGAATAGACCCAGTATGTTGAGTTTTAATTTTATTATACAGTAAAACCTGTCTAAACTGAACCTCTTTGAGACCCATTTTTGTGTTCAGAATAGATAGGTGTTTGGTTTATACAGTATGAATTAACAAAGATTTCCTACATTGGGACTTTATGCAAAGTTTGATTTAAGCAGGATTTCAGTTTATTCAGGATTTGATTTAGACAGGTTTCACCTTATATTCAATCAGAACTTTGTTGTGTAAGAGTTGAAGGGATCAATTTTTTTTTAAATACAGGGTAGTAGAGTATTTAAGTTATCTGGGATGAATTAAGCTACAACAAACAGACCAAATGGTTTTTTCTTCAGCTATCTGAGGAAACAACTTGTTCGAGTTCTAGATAGCAACAACCCCCCCCTCTTATAAGGTCCCTCTCATCAAATGCAATCCCATTTATCAGGCCAGATTATGCACGGATACAGTAAAATACTACTAACACCCTCCAGACATGGTACCCCTCTTATAATGCCACTTTTTACTACAGAATGGGTGGTCTTATTAGAGGCGGATTACTGTAATGAGATTCCACTTTTTATATAGACATTCTGTTCCCAAAATTTCCCTGGAACTGATACAAAGAAAGTGTTTATTTTATGGCTTTTCTGTATTTCAAGATTGTTTCTTGTTTTTGTTTTCTCCCCTGGACCAAATGGCCATGTGAGGTCTTATCAGCACTGTACATCTGTTGTCATCATGTGAGTCCCCTTTGCTTTTCACATTTCAACATTTGTCTCTGAAATCACGGAGCAAACGTATTCCAACATTTTCAGATATTTTATTTTGTAGTCTTCAACATTTAATATGATGATAGTTTTATTTGGAAATCAAACATGGCTGCTAGGCCAATTATAATTTCGGATTGGCTGAAATTTCAAAAATCTCTTTCTCAGAAACCACATGTGTGATGAAGTTTCAAGAACATTTTTGCAGAAGCTAGAAACTAAAAATATGATTTACCCAAACTGTACATGAATAATCATTGGATAGTCTCTTGAATTTGTTTTCAATATTTGTTGCCATGGATATTGATTGTTTTAATGTATCTGTAGGATTGGGGTTTTATCATATTGTAATGGCAGTACTAATTTTTTAACAAAAATCAAAATGTCTTATTTCTTTGATGTCAAAACAACGAGGTTCCTTTGTTAGTAATTGTTTTTTCATGTATTTTGTTTTTATTAGGAGGCAGCAATAAATCAGGAGCTAGAACCAGCATCATTTTCTTATACACACAGGGATGTCATCTTGTATGCTTTAGGAGGTAAGATTAACTCACAAGGATGTCATTGTTTATACTATAGCAGGTAAGATTAACACAGAGGTTTCCTGTCTTGTATGTTTTAGGAGGTTAGATTAACTCACAAGGATGTCATTGTTTATACTATAGCAGGTAAGATTAACACAGGGGTTTCCTGTCTTGTATGTTTTAGGAGGTTAGATTAACTCACAAGGATGTCATTGTTTATACTATAGCAGGTAAGATTAACACAGGGGTTTCCTGTCTTGTATGTTTTAGGAGGTTAGATTAACTCACAAGGATGTCATTGTTTATACTATAGCAAGTAAGATTAACACAGGGGTTTCCTGTCTTGTATGTTTTAGGAGGTTAGATTAACTCACAAGGATGTCATTGTTTATACTATAGCAGGTAAGATTAACACAGGGGTTTCCTGTCTTGTATGTTTTAGGAGGTTAGATTAACTCACAAGGATGTCATTGTTTATACTATAGCAGGTAAGATTAACACAGGGGTTTCCTGTCTTGTATGTTTTAGGAGGTTAGATTAACTCACAAGGATGTCATTGTTTATACTATAGCAGGTAAGATTAACACAGGGGTTTCCTGTCTTGTATGTTTTAGGAGATTAGATTAACTCACAAGGATGTCATTGTTTATACTATAGCAGGTAAGATTAACACAGGGGTTTCCTGTCTTGTATGTTTTAGGAGGTTAGATTAACTCACAAGGATGTCATTGTTTATACTATAGCAGGTAAGATTAACACAGGGGTTTCCTGTCTTGTATGTTTTAGGAGGTTAGATTAACTCACAAGGATGTCATTGTTTATACTATAGCAAGTAAGATTAACACAGGGGTTTCCTGTCTTGTATGTTTTAGGAGGTTAGATTAACTCACAAGGATGTCATTGTTTATACTATAGCAGGTAAGATTAACACAGGGGTTTCCTGTCTTGTATGTTTTAGGAGGTTAGATTAACTCACAAGGATGTCATTGTTTATACTATAGCAGGTAAGATTAACACAGGGGTTTCCTGTCTTGTATGTTTTAGGAGGTTAGATTAACTCACAAGGATGTCATTGTTTATACTATAGCAGGTAAGATTAACACAGGGGTTTCCTGTCTTGTATGTTTTAGGAGGTTAGATTAACTCACAAGGATGTCATTGTTTATACTATAGCAGGTAAGATTAACACAGGGGTTTCCTGTCTTGTATGTTTTAGGAGGTTAGATTAACTCACAAGGATGTCATTGTTTATACTATAGCAGGTAAGATTAACACAGGGGTTTCCTGTCTTGTATGTTTTAGGAGATTAGATTAACTCACAAGGATGTCATTGTTTATACTATAGCAGGTAAGATTAACACAGGGGTTTCCTGTCTTGTATGTTTTAGGAGGTTAGATTAACTCACAAGGATGTCATTGTTTATACTATAGCAGGTAAGATTAACACAGGGGTTTCCTGTCTTGTATGTTTTAGGAGGTTAGATTAACTCACAAGGATGTCATTGTTTATACTATAGCAAGTAAGATTAACACAGGGGTTTCCTGTCTTGTATGTTTTAGGAGGTTAGATTAACTCACAAGGATGTCATTGTTTATACTATAGCAGGTAAGATTAACACAGGGGTTTCCTGTCTTGTATGTTTTAGGAGGTTAGATTAACTCACAAGGATGTCATTGTTTATACTATAGCAGGTAAGATTAACACAGGGGTTTCCTGTCTTGTATGTTTTAGGAGGTTAGATTAACTCACAAGGATGTCATTGTTTATACTATAGCAAGTAAGATTAACACAGGGGTTTCCTGTCTTGTATGTTTTAGGAGGTTAGATTAACTCACAAGGATGTCATTGTTTATACTATAGCAGGTAAGATTAACACAGGGGTTTCCTGTCTTGTATGTTTTAGGAGATTAGATTAACTCACAAGGATGTCATTGTTTATACTATAGCAGGTAAGATTAACACAGGGGTTTCCTGTCTTGTATGTTTTAGGAGATTAGATTAACTCACAAGGATGTCATTGTTTATACTATAGCAGGTAAGATTAACACAGGGGTTTCCTGTCTTGTATGTTTTAGGAGATTAGATTAACTCACAAGGATGTCATTGTTTATACTATAGCAGGTAAGATTAACACAGGGGTTTCCTGTCTTGTATGTTTTAGGAGGTAAGATTAACTCACAAGGATGTCATTGTTTATACTATAGCAGGTAAGATTAACACAGGGGTTTCCTGTCTTGTATGTTTTAGGAGGTAAGATTAACTCACAAGGATGTCATTGTTTATACTATAGCAGGTAAGATTAACACAGGGGTATCCTGTCTTGTATGTTTTAGGAGGTAAGATTAACTCACAAGGATGTCATTGTTTATACTATAGCAGGTAAGATTAACACAGGGGTATCCTGTCTTGTATGTTTTAGGAGATTAGATTAACTCACAAGGATGTCATTGTTTATACTATAGCAGGTAAGATTAACACAGGGGTTTCCTGTCTTGTATGTTTTAGGAGGTTAGATTAACTCACAAGGATGTCATTGTTTATACTATAGCAGGTAAGATTAACACAGGGGTTTCCTGTCTTGTATGTTTTAGGAGGTAAGATTAACTCACAAGGATGTCATTGTTTATACTATAGCAGGTAAGATTAACACAGGGGTTTCCTGTCTTGTATGTTTTAGGAGGTTAGATTAACTCACAAGGATGTCATTGTTTATACTATAGCAGGTAAGATTAACACAGGGGTTTCCTGTCTTGTATGTTTTAGGAGGTAAGATTAACTCACAAGGATGTCATTGTTTATACTATAGCAGGTAAGATTAACACAGGGGTATCCTGTCTTGTATGTTTTAGGAGGTAAGATTAACTCACAAGGATGTCATTGTTTATACTATAGCAGGTAAGATTAACACAGGGGTATCCTGTCTTGTATGTTTTAGGAGGTAAGATTAAAACACAGAGCTATAACATCTGATGAAAATTGATAAAGAAATATCGACCAATGATTGATGTTAGGTTTACAATATTAATTATTATATTTTAATCTCTATGATAGATTTTGATTGAATTAAATTAGTCATGTGATAATAAAATAATTGAGATGTTTTGCCAAAATTTGCGCTGCCGGGAAACAACTCTGTTGTTCCCCGCCGAACAACCCAATTTTCCCCCACAAGGGAGATAACCTATAAAACATTGGCAAAAATATAATAAAACAATTACAGCCCTCTGTGTAGGGAAACATCCAGATTTGTCAATCCTCAGGGGGTTGTTTTCCCTCAGGTTGACAAATCTGGATGTTTCCCTACACAGAGGGCGTAATTGTATATTTATTTGATAAAGAAACATTGACCAATGATCAATGTTAGAAGACAATAACTACTAAATGTATTTTCTGACTGTGATTAAGATGATGGTTATATATTAAAAGTATTTGATAAAAGTAAATAGTAAATATAAAGTTGTATCATATGAAATTTTAATAAGGACACAGACTGCAGAATTTTTAATTTATTGTGTTTCGGTCGCTGAGAATTTTCAAAAATTGTATAGTTCTATTATTATTAAGTTGTATTCATGGTCACTGACCCAAACATTACATATTTTAGAAAATGTTGAAACATTCTGTTTAGAATAGAATATGTTGTATGTATTCAAGAATAGTAAGATTAAGATTTTATTAATTATCATCAGAATGGACAATTATATATGTTCTTACACAGGAGTAGGAAATTTTATCAATATATCCAGCTGAAAATAGTTCAAACTGGGGAAAAACTGTGAAGTTTCACAACTCGTGTGGTGTGAAACTAGTCTAAATACATATACAGTTAAACCTGTATAAAGAGGTCACCTTTGGGACAATGAAAAGGTGTCCTTATAAGTCAGGTGACCTCTTAACAGAGGTTCAATTCAAATGAAGTTATCTATGACAAGACAAGAAAAAGGTGACCTTTTAATATAGGTGACTGCTTAATAGAGGTGACCGCATGGGCAGGTTTGACTGTATGTATGTGTATTAACTGGGTAGCTGAAGTTCCGGATAAAATTGCAACAGAATTTGTCATATTATGTTGACAAAAACAATTGATTAAGTAAAACATCTCTCAACATTAAGAATCACAATCAACCACCAGACTTAAAAAATGCATTATTATGAGCAGAGCACCACTCAGGATTAGCACAGAATGATGGTGTATAATACACAGAAAAAGGGTGCTGAAAGATGAGCAGAGCACCACTCAGGATTAGCACAGAATGATGGTGTATAATACACAGAAAAAGGGTGCTGAAAGATGAGCAGAGCACCACTCAGGATTAGCACAGAATGATGGTGTATAATACACAGAAAAAGGGTGCTGAAAACAATTAAATATAACTCAATTGTATTGCTTGATTGTTGTTTAACACCTTATGAACAATATTTCAGAAAATATATCTGTCAAAATTTTAGTGAAAACTAGTTGACAATCAGGGGTCATCGTAGTCGTGATCGTATGGTAGTTGGATTTACAACTACCTATGTAATCAGTACCTATCATCACTGAAGTTGTGAGTTCGAACCCTTATGTGATAAAGTTTGTCAGTTACTTGCGACAGGTCAGTGATTTTCTCATGGCACTCTGGCTTCCTCCACCAATAAAATTGACTGCCCCGATATAACTGAAATATTGTTGAAAGTGGCATTAAACACCATAAACCTAAACCTAGTTGACAAGCATCACATATTTTCGTTGTATATATTTTAGTTGGAATGTCAACAAAAGAAGATGATTATTTAAAGTTTTTGTTTGAAATGTCAGAAGATTTTAGTGTTTTACCATCTTTTGGTGTCATCCCAAGTTTTTCAGCAATGACTAGTTCTTTCTCAGGAGGTTTACCAGGGTTAAATGTTGACCCCACCAAGGTTTGTATATGTTTTAATGATGTTATGTATGATTAGGGGTATGATAGTATTAAATTTTTATTCCATCAATGTATGTAATGTCATTGTATTACAATAAAAAAAAAAGATCTACAAACTATCTCATTTTAAATAGATTGGTTTTAACAAAGAGATGCTTGATAAAAGCTCACTTAAACTTGCATTAAACAACATTCAAATTCTCACTTAAAATAAAAAAAAGTCAGCAAACATACATTAAAGTGAAAACTTTATTAACCCAATCTTAAATAATGCAGTTGAGTATCTGAAATTTTGGAAATTTTAGTCTCTGTAATCTATGTACCTGCATACCTCCATATTACATGTATAAAGCAAGCAAGTAGTCCTAAATATGTTTCAATTAGAGATTTAGGGTTATGGTGCTTAACACCACTTTCAATGATATTTCAGTTATATCGTGCCAGTCAGTTTTATTGTTGGAGGAAACTGGAGTACCCGGAGAAAACCACCGACCTGTCACAAGTCGCTGACAAACTTTATCACATAATGTTTGATTTAGACAGGTTTGACCTTATTGTATTACTTCAACATGAAAAGTTAAGAGTGAGTTAGTCAGTGATTGTTGCTATCTCATATTGAGAACAAGTTACATTTCTATGGGATGATGATATGATGTATGTTTTGTACTGGAACAACTCAAGTACTTGGATATTAATAGTGCTAATTCACAGGAGCAACAGTGCACATGTAGGCATGTCTCTCCAAGAAAACACATTATCACTTATTTTATTGAAATAACACCGAATTTGCATGTGTAATAAAAGCATAATTTGTGGCGTGTTATTTGCCTCCGGGGCAATAACATTTTACGAGGGCAATAACATGTTATCTGCCCTCTTGTGAAGGGCAATAACATGTTATCTGCCCTTGCAAAATATGTGATAAATAGATTAATACATGGCCTTTTTCATATTGCCCTTGTCATCAGCCCTCAACTGATATCATCCCTCGGGGCCGATATCAAGGTCTCATGCTGATTACAAGGGCAATATGAAAAAGGCCATGTATTACCCGTAATCTATAATTATCATGACATTGACTGTGCCAGTCTTTGCTCTTACTCCGTAATGCTATATACCGAGTGGTGAAACAGCAAATATTAGATTTATGGTGTTTAATTTGAACTAAATAGGGCTTGAATCCATAATCTACTGCAGTTGAGGTGAGCATGCTAATCGTTTAACTGCTAAGGGGGTCAAAAAGCTAGATTATAAATGTATCCAATATATTTAATTACATACATTTGACAATTTATATTCTAGATACTTCATGGAGAACAATATACAGAGTTATTTAAGCCTATTCCTCCCACAGCTACACTTACATCAGTGGCTAAGATTGTGGATGTACTAGATAAAGGATCTGGTGCTGTCATTATAATGGATGGTATGTTATATAGGATCCTGTGTGTGATAATTAACCAAGATTGATCAGGGTAATATGGATGTTTGAAGCTAATTTTTACAATGTTTCAATTATATCGTCATCATCAGTTTTATTATTTATTATTGTTGTGACAGTTTCAAGGAAGTAAGAATTTTCCATTCGCCAGTGTGGCTAATGAGACACAAAATATCTTAGCCACACCACCTCTGAAATTGCAAAATGTGAAGTGGCGATCGTGTACTGCGAACAACAGCTTCATTATTAGAGGGAGTTGAATCAGTTTCAATTTGATCATTTAAACAGTGAATTTAAAGGGAAAAAATTGGACATGTAACCACACCTTCAGACACTTGTAATTGATACCATATGCATCTCCCTGATGTTGTTAATTATAATTTTGGCACTTCAAGTATGCATCTGTACAACTAACTCTTAAAGATATTTTTTTTATTTTTAGTGGAGACATTCAACGAAAAAAAAGAAAAAGTAATATACAATCAATCTTCTACATTTGTTGTTGGTGCTGGAAAGTTTGGTGGTAAAAGAAATTCAGACAAAGCTACACCAGTAGCTAATCCACCGTCTAGAAGTCCTGATAACAGTATCAGTGAAAAAACTAGTATTGATCAGGTTTGTAACCATAGTGATAAAGCTAGCCATGTAACTAATCTATCACCTAGAATTACTGATACCAGGCCATATGGTCCTGAAAATTTCTAGTACCATTTTTTTACGACCAATCAGAACACTGCATCAAATATGGTAAAAGTATTATTTTTTGTTCATTACAATTTTTTAGATTTCTGGTTTACAGACGTATTTGCGGGTTTTGCGATTTAGTAACAATTTTGCATTAAATATAATATAAGATTTAAAACATATCAAACAATATTTGAAATAAATTTCTTGGTTGGTTTCAGTTTTGGGTTTTCCGATCTTGAATAGGTTCATATATATTTGTGGAGTGTTTTTAACAGATACTGCTTTTCGTGGTTTCATACTGACCGTGAAAATTGTCTACTGTCTAAATAACTAAAACTCGAAAAATAAGATCATTTAAAAAGTTTGGAAATCTCCAAATATGGAAATAGGTGAAAAATTAGGGTGATGAAAATTTAGAGAAATTACAGTATAAATATGGGGGAAATTTTGGAGGGAAAAAAATTGCAGTATTTGAAAATTTGCAAGCATTCATTGTTTAAGATTTTAATATCACAGTTATATGTAATGTGTTGACATTGGAACTCAATTTGTGACAGTAAAATTAGTTTGCAAGTGATTAAATCCTTTTCAGGGCACCAGCAGCTGAGTGGTTGTCGACTTCTAATCGCAAGCCTTACATCACTGATCTGAGGTTGTACTAGGATACCCACCTTAAGTGTTAAAGTTACTGGACACCTATTCATTGTGGGGGGGGGGGTCACCAGTCAGTTCATTATTTCACCCCTTCCCTTCTGTTAGTAGTCATTATATAGCTGAAAAATTGGCAAAATACGGTCAGCATCAATAAACTCAGCCCTCATATCAGATACAATATCCCCTAAATGGGAGATTAATCAAATTTTAGAACTTAACTTTCATTGAATGTACATGTACTATTTTATTTCATTGAACGTACATGTACTATTTTATTTCATTGAACGTACATGTACTATTTTATTTCATTGAATGTACATGTACTATTTTATTTCATTGAATGTACATGTACTATTTTATGTTATCATAGATGGTTTTTAATAGGTCAAAGTTAAATGTTGGGTGCACTAAATTGGGTTAGGGTTATGGTGTTTAACACCACTTTCAACAATATTTAAGTTATATCGTGGCAGTCAGTTTTATTGGTGGAGGAAACTGGAGTACCTAGAGAAAACCATCGACTTGTCGCAAGTCACTGACAAACTTAATCACATTATGTTGTGCATATTATTTCATATTGTCATGGTCAAGGTTAAGTGTTGTCAGCACTAAATTAGATATCTATAATGATTTTATTATTGTCATTACAGGCAGCTTTGTATAGATTAAGTGGTGACAGAAATCCTCTCCATATTGACCCTAGTTTCGCAGCCATGGGAGGTAAGATATTTAATTTAAACATTGTTACTAGTAAAACATCCCAACTCTGTCCACAGAGTTATACAGAAATCTATATATTGAATCTGACTTGTTATTATGTAAGTTAAGCTATGTAGTTAAATCTCTTTTTGTACCGATCTTTTTATAACTATCCCAGAAAAATGTTAATTTTGTTAATTATAAAGGTTAGCTGAAAAATAGACGAGTACCTATGGTAATATTAAAATAGTCATTCACACATGGAAGTTAATATGCTGTATCTACAAATTTATATTCTACACATTTAGTGTATTTATTGCCTGTTTAAGAGGAAGAAATGATTTTTACAACAGACACACCTTAATAGATTAATTTTAGAGTCACATGTCATTTTGTACGTGTTTTGATTGGTTTAAAAAGTTGAGGTTATTTGTCAATGTACGGAATCGAAAAAATAGACGTCGTTCTCAAGGCTTCGCATGCCGTTGTCATCAGGTGATTTTCTTTAAATGAGGCACCTTTGGGGTTATTTAAATTTATTTCTGATTATTTGCCTTATTTTGAAAAAATAAATACATTTTTCAATATCATACCAAAACATTTTGAATTAATTTGTAAGGATTGATCGAAATTATTTGTTCGGTTCATTCGAAATAACTTCAGTCAGGTTGTACACACCCTTGTGTAACCCACTATGTGCGTTACATAGTGTGTACAACCTGATTGAGGTTATTTCTTCATGAACCGAACAAAAATTGAGATAAATCAATAAGATATAGCAAATATACACAAATCTCTAAATGTTTGTAAATATTTTTGATTTAAATAACATAGAATCTATCAAGGCATCTTTCTTTTCAAGGAATATGACAAGGTGTCTTTTATAAATTTTATATGGGATATGTGATAGTTTATAAAATAAAAGAATAATTAGCACAATACATGTCATGTAAAAAATGTTTTATTTAATAGAGATTTTTTATTTTGCTACAGGATTTGACAAGCCAATATTACATGGTTTGTGTAGTTATGGTTACGCCACACGTCATGTCATGAAAGCCTACTGTAACAATGATGTATCAAAGGTTAAAGCTATAAAAGTAAGTCAGACAGACTTGTAATACTGAAGCTATCTATTTGTATCTTTATTTATTTTTACATTCTATGACGTCCTTCATTCGATGTATAAACTGATAAAATCCCTGATATATTATGCTTCACACAGGAACATTGTATTCCAAATTGTGTGATTTCATGTATTTATACAGAACAGTCGCACACACATTAATGCTATCGCTCAGGATAAAAAAAATTACGAAAATATTGTTACCCATGTTAAAACTAGATACCAACTATGGCTTCTATGAATTATTTCCTAATTAATTCAATAAAAAAACTAGAAATAATTGGACTTTTAAGGTAGGATATGAAAAAATTGTTAATTTATTCTGTAGGTTAGTATTACCTGGACATACTGGTGTGATTTTGTAATGTTATTCTGTAGGTTAGATTTGCCAAACCAGTATTACCTGGACAGGCAAGTGTGATCTTGTAATGTTATTCTGTAAGTTAGATTTGCCAAACCAGTATTACCTGGACAGACAGGTGCATACCTGCCAAATAACCCGTTTTCATCGGGTCACACCTGGAAATCGAGCTTGTCACCCTCATTTCCCTGAACACCTGTCGGGACACGGATTTCACTACGATGACTCGGAATCACCCGGAATTGGTTCAGATATTAGAAATATTTATTTATTCAGAAAATACCGGGATTTTACCTATCGAAATAACAACAATCCGAATGGTCAACTACAATCAACAACAAATGAACAATATACCTTTGATTGGGTTTTTTACAATAAAGTTTTAATCCCCTTGTGGAAAGTTTGAGTTGTTTTTACAATAAAAAAGTTAAATCATTTCTGCAAAATGTCTACTGGAAGGAAGAGGTCCTTATCAAGGCCTGCTTGTTCTTCGCCCGCTAAACGAAAGAAATATTTATTGCAAATTATTCAAATATCAAAAAGCTTGGGAAGCAGAGTTTAGTTGGCTCAGTCACAGTGATCGTAGCGTAAATGATGCATATTGCATTCTTTGTAAATCACATTTATCTATTGGATCCGGTGCAAAGAATGACCCGACAAGGCATGCAAAGTCACAAAACCATATGCAGCTGGAGATGGTTCAAAGACAAAGGAAATCAAAATCAATGTCTTTGTTTGTAACAACGCCAAACAATTCTTTGAAGAGTAATATTGAACAGTTTTGGGGAGAAATGGGGAAACTTGACATTTTTTTCGGGAACAAAAAGATTTGGTGATCTTTCAAAACTTGCAAAAACTTTATTAGTATTACCAAACAGTAATGCTGATTCTGAAAGAGCTTTTTCAATCATTAAGAAGATACACACTGAATTCAGATCAGATTTGAACAATGACACCATATGTGGGTTACTGAGTTGTAAATTCAATCAAAATCAATGTTGTTATGAATATCAACCATCTGCTTCTGTTCTAAAATCTGCAAAGAGTGCAACTAGTGATTATAACCAGAGCTTAGAGTCTATGACATAGTTTATTGATACAGCTGTTTATTTGTACATACATTAATAATACATATTAAACTAGATATGATATCATACGATTTACAATAATTATGGCCGAAAATGTCGTTACGTGTTATGACCCTCATTTTCATTTAGGAATGAGGATCATGACCCTGATTTGGTGTTTCAGAGGTTGGCAGGTATGGACAGGTGTGATTTTGTATTTTTTCTGCAGGTTAGATTTGCCAAACCAGTATTACCTGGATTTGTAATTTTATTCAATAGGTTAGATTTGCCAAACCTGTATTACCTGGACAGACCTTACAAACAGATATGTGGAAGGAAGGAAACAGAATTCATTTCCAATGCAAGGTAATTTACATCATATGGACACAACTATACATGTATAAAATTTAAATTGTTTTGACAATAAAGTTTAATGAGTGAAATATTTTGGGTTTCATTTCTACAGCCATAATACAATCTTAAGGTGTGTTTTAGACATTAAGATAGCAATGTGACAACACAAAGGATTGTCACAAACTCAGCTGTCTGGTATTGTGTATACATTTGTTTGTACATGTAATATCGGAAACCCAAAGCATTTTATGGATTGGTTATCTCTTGAATTATTGCTAAAAATTATTTTTCCACTTTTTTTATTGAATTTATCATATAAACTTGATTCAAATGCTTCGTCAAAAATATGAAGATCATTTATAGCTGCACCTTCAATAATCGGACATTTGTTTTTGTGTTAAAAAACAACTTTTAATTTTATTTTTATTTTTATTTGAAAGGATTTTCATGTCACACTTATTACTTAAAATTACATAATAATAATAATATGTCATATTTTATTTCGATGAATTAAATTACAGTCACACCATGTTATGCTTAAGTTGAAGTGACCTACTTGTCCATTTTGAATTAACCAAGTATTCAAGTTATCTGGAAATATTTAGCTTTCTGTGTACAGACCATATTCAAAACAAATTATCCAAATAAAAATCTTTTCCGAGAATTAATTTGAGGCGGTTGGTCGTGGTCATGATCATGTGGTAGTTTTGTTTATAACTACCTGTGCAATCAGTGCCTATCACCACTAACCTCTCGTAGCGAGGTGTTCTCTGTTCAACATTATGTGATAAAGTTTGTCAGTGGTTTTCTCCTGGTATTTAGTTTCATCTACTAATAAAACTGCCTGCCACATTATAACTAAAATGTTGTTGAAAGTTGCATTAAGCATAATAACCCTAACCCTATCCCTAGCCCAAGCTTAAATTATAAAGGATCAAATAAATAATTGTTAATACAAATGTAATTCTAATGTTTCTTCAGGTGGCAGAGACAGGAAGTGTATCCATATCTGGTGCTTATATTGACCTTCATGAAGGAGCCACTCAACAAGTGTCGACACAGGTATCTGATATATTACACTAGTATTTGTATTGTTTAAAGAGATTGAGACAGCACATTTATATTATGAAAAAGTAGCACACACATACCTTAATTAAAATTACTTGGAATGTACATGAACTGTAATTCACACTTTAGGTTTAATTGAAAGTTATAATTTAAGTAAGGTTTAAACAATCCAGTCTAGATGTTTTGATTGGCACATGGAAAAAGAGTCAATCATGGATAGACTTGTAAAATTATCCCCTACTAGCTATAGATGCTGTAAGTTGTCTATTCTCTATTCATGGAATTCATTCAAGCCCTGAACTTAGGGTGAGTGTATTTGATTCATCCTGCACAAACAGTGGACCTCCCTCTAGTGTGGGGTAGATTGTGGTTTCAGTTGAAACCAAAGACTAAAAATGATTATTTTCCGCTTTTCTGCTAAGTATATATATATATATATTATATACTTATTGACTGGGTATGAGGGAATAGCAAGTTTGTTGTCCACGAGACTCTGACTATTGACCGAGGCGAAGCCGTGGTCAATAGTCAGGGTCGAGGGGACAACAAACTTTCTATTCCCGAATACACAGTCTATAAGTATTTTATTATACCGAAAAACATTAGACTCATGGTTGAACGATCACCTCAAAATGATAAAGACCAATAAAATCACGCATCTTTTGCCAGTATTTTGCATTATAAATCTGAATATTGTCTCTTGGACATGTTTATGCTATTTCTCCAGTCATTCATAAGAGTTTGATTCTTTTGAGAAAGTAGACTTCAACTTCAATTTTAGAAATTTTTAAATTTTATGAAAATTTTGAAATTTTGAAATTTTAAAAAAATTTCAGAGTTTTCGTTAATAGACGATGAAGTCCGAGTGTTCCGAATAAATATAAAACTTCTATCCAATACGGTCGCAGATCTAAAACTCCACGAAAATAATTCACATTGCCAGTCCATAGTCTTAAAAACTATGGACTGCTCAATAGTCAAACAACTGGAAAAGGAGAAAAATAGCAATTTTAATGTAGAACATTTTGTAGTGATGTTCATATACTGAGGTACAATAAATATATATATAATATTATAATATTTAGTATATATGTACCATCTTCACACGCTTATGCACATGTCTTACGTCTATCCCTAGATTTGCCTTACGAGAAAAGGTAACACTACGATTATTGAAGCTCCTTTTTTTAGGGAGTGGATGTGGTCGAGTGGTCTAGGGCGCTGGATGTAAGGCTAAGAGAATGGTGCTACAGTGTATCAATGGTGTGGGTTCAAATCCCGTCGAGGGAAGAACAAAAATTTGACAGCTCTAAAATCTAATTCTATCACTGTTTGGTTTAATTTTCAGACGTATATAATATTTAGTATTAACCTAGTATCCTTAGTAACTTTGAGATCCAGTGGGACAGATATATTGTATGGTTGTCACTTGCTTCTAGACGTTTGTATAATATACTTTATTTCCTGTGACTGTATAATGAATTCTTCATTATCCTATACAATATATTAAAAATTGCTGAATTAGATTGCTGTCAAATTATAATATTAAGTATATATGTACCTTTACACATGTCTTATGTCTATCCCTAGATTTGCCTTACGAGAAAAGGTAACACTACGATTATTGAAGCTCCTTTTTTTAGGGAGTGGATGTGGTCGAGTGGTCTAGGGCGCTGGACGTAAGGCTAAGCGAATGGTGCTGCAGTGTATCAATGGTGTGGGTTCAAATCCTGTCGAGGGAAGAACAAAAATTTGACAGCTCTAAAATCTAATTCTAACACTGTTTGGTTTAATTTTCAGACGTTTATAATATTTAGTATTTACCTAGTATCCTTAGTAACTTTGAGATCCAGTGGGACAGATATATTGTATGGTTGTCACTTGCTTCTAGACGTTTGTATAATATACTTTATTTCCTGTGACTGTATAATGAATTCTTCATTATCCTATACAATATATTAAAAATTGCTGAGTTAGATTGCTGTCAAATTATAATATTAAGTATATATGTACCTTATACACATGTCTTACGTCTATCCCTAGATTTGCCTTACGAGAAAAGGTAACACTACGATTGTTGAAGCTCCTTTATTTAGGGAGTGGATATGGTCGAGTGGTCTAGGGCGCTGGACGTAAGGCTAAGTGAATGGTGCTGCAGTGTATCAATGGTGTGGGTTCAAATCCTGTCGAGGGAAGAACAAAAATTTGACAGCTCTAAAATCTAATTCTAACACTGTTTGGTTTAATTTTCAGACGTTTATAATATTTAGTATTTACCTAGTATCCTTAGTAACTTTGAGATCCAGTGGGACAGATATATTGTATGGTTGTCACTTGCTTCTAGACGTTTGTATAATATACTTTATTTCCTGTGACTGTATAGTGAATTCTTCATTATCCTATACAATATATTAAAAATTGCTGAGTTAGATTGCTGTCAAATTATAATATTAAGTATATATGTACCATCTACACACGCTTATGCACATGTCTTACGTCTATCCCTAGATTTGCCTTACGAGAAAAGGTAACACTACGATTATTGAAGCTCCTTTTTTTAGGGAGTGAATGTGGTCGAATGGTCTAGGGCGCTGGACATAAGGCTAAGCAAATGGTGCTGCAGTGTATCGATGGTGTGGGTTCAAATCCCATCGAGGGAAGAACAAAAATTTGACAGCTCTAAAATCTAATTCTATCACTGTTTGGTTTAATTTTCAGATGTATATAATATTTAGTATTAACCTAGTATCCTTTAAAGTGACTTTGAGATCCAGTGGGACAGATATATTGTATGGTTGTCACTTGCTTCTAGACGTTTGTATAATATACTTTATTTCCTGTGACTGTATAGTGAATTCTTCATTATCCTATACAATATATTAAAAATTGCTGAGTTAGATTGCTGTCAAATTATAATATTAAGTATATATGTACCATCTACACACGCTTATACACATGTCTTACGGCTATCCCTAGATTTGCCTTACGTGAAAAGGTAACACTACGATTATTGAAGCTCCTTTTTTTAGGGAGTGAATGTGGTCGAGTGGTTTAGAGCGCTGGACGTAAGGCTAAGCGAATGGTGCTGCAGTGTATCAATGGTGTGGGTTCAAATCCCGTCGAGGGAAGAACAAAAATTTGACAGCTCTAAAATCTAATTCTAACACTGTTTGGTTTAATTTTCAGACGTATATATATATATATATACAGCATTAAGCAGTAAAGTCTGGTTGGCTAAGTAGAGCTACATGTCACTTGGCATTGAATAATAATGACTTACTCCCTCACTAATTGTCTCGCTAGATTTTACTGTATGTTTCGGTTAGATTTGTCTTATTGTCAATTTGATGTTTATAATAATTGTTGATTAAAATTGCATTTCATTTTTATATAAATAGTCTGTGCAGCCATCAGGACCAGCCCTGCAGAGTGATGCCTTGTTTGCTGAGATACAATCCAGAGCTAAAACACAGCCAGATATGGCAAAGAAAATCAAATCTGTCTTCTTGTTTGATATCTTGAAAGATGGAAAGTCAGTAGCTAAATGGAGTAAGCAGTAAATATGTATTGGACGAGTTATCATTGTTTAAGCTCATTTTCAAAAAATATTTCAGATATATTGTTGAGGTCAGTTATTTTGGTGGAGGAATACAGACAAACTTTAGTCACACAATGTTGAATCAAGTACATCTTGCTAAATGGGTTGAAATAAAATTAAAAAAAGCTCACTTGAAATGCCAACATTTCAACTTAGATGATATGTAAACAAAAGCATGTTTTCTAAAGTTTATAACATATGACCTCTGACCTGCACTTGCACAAACAAAACAATGTGAAATGCCTAAAGGAGTTTTACCAGAATGAGGAATAACATGTTATGAGGTGAAGGGAGTATATAATTTACTTTTTCACAAACTGTCCCAAATATACAACAGCCTAAATATATGATAATTTAAGAAGTAAGAAATAAATTCAATAATCAAAATACTAGTTTAAAAAATTAGAGTGTAACAAACAATTTAGAGTAATTAAGGTCCTAATATATCAAAGTGTCTGATTTTAAATGAAACGTGATACAAACATTTTTTTTCCCATTTGTAATGTGATTTAAAAATATGATTTTCTGCTTTATAATGATTATGTCATTGTTTACAGCTGTGGACATGAAGTCTGGAGATGGAGAGATTTACAGAAGTGAACCAAAGAAACAGAAAGCTGATTGTACCATGATCATAGATGATGGGGATATGGTGAAAATGGCCACTGGTAAACTTAATGGCCAACAGGTATGATATGTTGCCATGGTAACTTAAGTGCTGTTCTTTTACATCCATATCCTTTCTTGTGGTTTGGGTTGTGGGTTATTGGTATTTCACACCATTTCCAACAATATTTCATTTATGTTTTTGGCAGTCAGTTTTATTGATGGATGAAACCAGAGTATTTGTTAATGGAATGGAAGTACCTTTGTGGATGATATTGTATAGTGTTGGATTTACATCTACCTATGAACTCATATCATATCACCACAAAGCTTGAAAATTTGATTACTGTATGCAAATTCACATATTATTAGTATGGCATTTTGATCAGACCGTTTAGAAGAATTAATTGCCCTTTTGGAAAATCTTCCCTACATTATAAATTGTATTACAAGATATCTTTCTCCAATGATGACAAACATAGGAGACATTTGTTTTTGCTAAAAAAATATAAATTATTAAATTTTTTCTTACTATTTTCAGGCATTTTTATCTGGCAAGCTGAAGATCAAAGGAAACATTATGCTAGCACAAAAATTAGGAGCACTGTTCGATAGTTCCAAGGCTAAGTTATAGCTCAGTTGATGCTGCAAACTTTTATCTGTATGTAATCAGTATACAATGTGATTTTTATATGACTGATGAACAAAATTTGTACTTCAGTGTGGGAAATCATTTTTTTCAAACACTCGCCAAAATGACGAGTGGACTGAAACAAGTACTTGCCAAAATGAAATAGAGCTCGCCATGTTTGGCAAGTGACATTTTTTTAAAACTCGCCAACAAATACCAAATACCGTATTTTACGGACGATAGGTCGATATTTTTTTCCCCACAACACGCTGGCTTCGACCTATCATCCAAATCAACCTATACAAGGATGAATTAAAAAAAATCTGGAATCCCTCAAAAAAATCTCAATAAAAATGACGATTTTGTTTACAGTATACCTATATTTTGCTGTAGTTTTTTTTCCTGAATAAGAAGACTGAAATCATCGATGTTCTTGGTGTTATTTTTTTTTTAAATAAAGCAATAAAAGTATACAGGGTGTGCAATTCGGGGAAAAAAATGTTTGCAAATTTACTTTAGAAAATGAAATTTAATGAGTATATATTTATTTTTTTTACTTTTGATTTTAAGATAAAACTATATACAAGAGTTTTTAATGAACTAGTGATTAATGAGTGAGACATCTGATTTGAATGACTCAACAGAGTCACTCTTCACAGTGTTCAGGGGGAGGCTGTTCCAGTTTCGTATAGTTCGTGGAAAGAATGATTGCTGTCTGAGTTGTAAGCGTGTTGTTGGTATTTGATATGAGAGTGAGAGCATGTCCCAGGAGAATCTTAATGATTGTATGAGTATGTCTGTTTTTGGGATAGCTACTAGTAGTTCATGCAAGATCTTATATAACATGACTAGGCGTGCATACTATTAACTGGTTCAGCCCAGCCAAATTATTGTGCCTGTCCCAAGCCAGGACCTGGATTTCCAACATCATTTGTTGTGGTTCTTTTTTTGTGTGTTTAGTCGGTTAAGGTGAGAGGTGATCATGAAAAGAAAGTTTAAATTTTGTTCTTTGATTGTTGTTTTAGTTGATATTGGTGGAATTGTTGACCATCACTGTTTAAACTTTCTTTTCATAATACAATATAAAATGTGACAAAATGATTACTATGTATATTTGATTTCATGTGAAACTATAATGGTAGTGAATTTTGTATTGTATCCACGATTAATACAAATGTAGATTAATTACTTTGTTTACATAGTTAATTACTGTGTGTAATTTTCACATTTGATTAATTACCAAACTTTGCTGTGATATAGTAATTAACTAATTAAAATCATATGGTAAATATGCTATGGTTCATTTAAATCTGACACAACTTGTTTTTGTTCAGTCAAATTTTAGAATTCTCTCAGGCTACTGGCAAGATTTTGTAGGTGGCCTTTTCATTGGTTAACATAAATAACATTCTAAAGTCCCCTAAGATTAAATTGTGTTAATAAGTGTAGAATATTTACTATATCAGATTTTGATTGTAAAATATATACCTACATGCATATGTATATTGTATAATAAAGAAAATAATAAATATTGAATAAAGATGAAGATATTCAAAGAACTTTTTCCAAATATTTTTACCTTGCTTTCAATTTTGAGCGTACCTGATGAAGGTTATTCCAGAAACGTGTTGTGCACACTAAATTTGATATCTACGTTTTTATTGGCTCAAAGGTACTATGAACTACTGTCATCAATTTGCCTTCATTGCCATGGTTACTGTCAAACATTGCCTTGTTAACTTTTCACTGTTTAGCTCATGATAACCTGGCCGAAACACCATGTGACCTTTTGCCATCACATGGCGTCCATCGTCTGTCGACTGTTTACTTTTCACATTATATTATTCTGTCCTCTGAAGCTGCTTGGCCAAATGAACCAAAACTTGGTAGAAAGCATCTATGGAAGGTCCTCTATAAAGATTGCTCATTTCGTCATAATATGTTAACAAACATGGCCATCATAGACAATTCTTGTTTCTGGTTGGTCGATTTCTAAAAATCTTCTCTGAAACTCCTTAACCAAATGAATCGAAACTGGGTATGTAGCATCTATGGAAGATCCTCAATAAAGATTGCTAATTTTGTCCGGATCTGTCATTGGTAATTCTTGTTTCTAGTTGGTCAATTTCTAAAAATCTTCTTAAAAACCATTTGGCCAAAATAAAGCAACATTTTTCAGGAAGCATCTATGGAGTGGAAGGTCCTGTATAAGATTTCCGATTTCATCCCGATTGGACAAAAAACATGGCTGCCATCAGCCATGGGCAATTCTTGTTTCTGAATGGCTTAAATCCAAGTGGGTCCTGTGCTCTTTTTAACATATATAAATGATATTGCCTATAATAGCCTAGGACTGTACAGGCTGCTTGTGGATGACACATCCATGGTAAATGATGTTACGAATATTAATACTCTACATAGGTGGGTAGATTTATATTGACGTATATTATACAATTATTGACTTAATGAGGTGTACTCATGACTATATGGACCTGGTCAATCAATGATTGATTAACCTCGGCTAACGGACCTGGTCAATGATTGATTGACTGAGGCCAACGGCCGAGGTTAATCAATCATTGACCAGGTCCGTATAGTCATGAGTAAACTGAAATTATAAATCAATAACTGCTTTATTAAATAATAAGGAATTTTTCAAACTTTTCAACAGTATATTCAACAAAATAGGCTACAATTGTTTTATCATTTTTCAAGATTATTTAAATATTAAAATTTTGAAATATGATGAACATTTTGAAATTTTTTGAAAATTTTGAACTTTTTAAAACAAAAATTATAATTTTGAAAATTTTGAAATTTTATATGAAATTTTTGAAAATTTTGACCTTTTTTGGGAATTTGATTGGCCGACTGGAAATGAAATCTCGTCTCTAGTTGGACAACGTTGAAACACCGAATAGACAATAGACAAAAATAGACACAAGCCTGAATATACCTCACGTGAGGTGTACAGTGTACTCACTGCACGCGAGGTGTACTCACTCTGAGGTAGAGTTGAGAAAATGCTGTTTAGGCCAATCAGAAAAAAGCGAAATTCCTTATTACATGTATTTAATAATTATAGATTAATACATGGGCTTTTTTCATATTGCCCTTGTTATCAGCACGAAACCTTGATATCGGCCCCGAGGGCTTTAGCCAGAGGGACGATATCAGTCGAGGGCTGATGACAAGGGCAATATGAAAAAGGCCATGTATTAATCTATTTATCACATATTTTGCCAGGGCAGATAACATGTTATTGCCCTTCACAAGAGGGCAGATAACATGTTATTGCCCTTCACAATGCAAATAACACACCGCAAATTATGCTTTTATTACACATGCAAATTCGGCGTTATTTCAAGAAAATATGTGAAAAAATATATTAGTGTGGTCTAAGCGGTGCAACATAGTCCGAACAAAACTGAAATTGTCTACTTTACTATTCTAAAGACAGCTGATAATGGTTTATCAATTACTGTGGGTGACAAATGCATCGACCCCATTTGAATATTTCAAATATATTGGGAGTGTTCCTTAGCATTGACTGCAAATGGTCAAATCACATAAACTATTTGTGAAGTCATTATAGAAAAACCATTCAGACACTTGACTATTTGTTCTCAGATAGAAACTGAAATACAAGGTGTTTATATAAGAAAAATATGTACCTTGCATTAATTATCTGCCCTTTAACTGAATAATGAAGTGTAAGATAAATAAATTAATGTTCTCACCATTGAAGCAGAAACGCATTCAATATAAAGGGTCTAACAAATGGTTTGCATGTATAGTAACTGTGCTAACTTCTTATGGTGCTATTTCGACATGCACTTGTGGCACAGAATTACCACCCCTTTTTTAACTGTCTGTTTACATATTTATTTTGAATAAAATTTCTTTATTATTTCATCTCTTTTTCTTAAAATTTCTTTATTATTTCATCTCTTTTTCTTAAAATTTCTTTATTATTAAAATTTAACTTGTTGGTGTCCATATTCATACAATCTTATGTTAATAGCAACTTACATGTGTCGACCCTATATATTTTACGTGGAAAATAAGAGTATATATGGGTCATTCTCCGACAATTTTTACAATTGTGATGGTAAAGGCTGTAATTGTAACCCATTAATATTACAGAAAAACAACAAACTTCAGTCACAATAAAAGTTGATATGTCGGTAGTTCATGTTAAATTGTGTTCATTTCATTAAAAGATTTATAAAATACATTAAGGGGTACGCCGAATAATGGATTTACAAATTCTATTTTAATACCCGTCACATACAGAATAATATACGTGACGGTAATGTCCCACAACAGGGATGATTATAGAAAAAAAACATTCGAAGCTTAAAAAAAGGTGTTTCACAAAATTTTAAAGGTAAAAAATAAAACGCTGTTCCCGATAGCTACATTTTATGCACATATTTCACCTATTCTACCGAAATGCGGAATTGTCTCTAAATTGCCCCTAAAGCCCCCCCCCCCCCCCCCTTGAATCCGCCACTGAAAGACTTTATATTTCCACCACACGAGAGTAAAAGACGTAGAAAAAAATATGTTTGGTAAAGCAGCTTGCCAAACACTTAATTCTGTCTTAAGAATGATCAATTAAACGAAATGTATTAAATGAAACGTTTACGACAAACTTTCTTTTCATATAACGGGATAGCAAAAAGTTGTCGGAGCATGACCCATATAGGGTCGTGGTTTACTATCTTCGATTGTGGTTTTTAGATTAATTTAAAGAGTTACGTCCCTTACAAGAGACTCTCCTCTAGGGCGCACTCTTTAAAATTTTGTTTATCTTGCCGACAGAATTTTCAAGTTTTCGGATAGTTTTGGTTGCAATGTTTATCTAAATACGAAGTGTAGCATAATATGCATTAGTCATGAAAGGTTGAAGTCATCTTAATCAGAATTGGAAGGTCAGTATTCATATTTAACCTTAATCGAACCATTCATATTCAAGTATCAACATGTTTTACAGCATGTGTATCTTCATCCTAATACTTTCATATGGACTACATTTTTTTAAAAATATGGGAAAGGTGCCCAATTTTTGTTTGCATTTGATATTTTTCATCTATTTTCAACTAAGCATGTTGGTCAAGTACACAGCGGACCTCATCATCATCTCATTAAGAATTAACTTGTTCTCGCCATGATATATCCTACCGTGACATCTGCTCGGTCATGCAATAATGCCGGTCATTTGTTTTGATTCACAATTCTCGCACAGCACGAGACCAATGACGTCGTTCTGTATATTCATAGCGTACATAAACACAGAGGGAATACTTTTCAACGTCAAAATTACAAGATGAGATTAAAACAGATGAGATTGAATTGAATAAATTCCATGCAAGTAAAAAAGATCCTTTTTACTAATGTCTTTTTTCCCTGATCATTATGCTTGTTAAATATGTTTCCATCGATGGTATTCCCCAAGCATTTGTATTTTTCCGGTTTGTTGACATAATCGACATCACAGTTCATGACCGTTTCTGGAATGTAGGCCAAGCAAATTGTATTTTAAAATACTTTGAAAATATGATGATTGATCATTCAGATTCCACCATTTTCTAGAAAATGGCAGATTTTACCGGGAAAATACATGCAAGTGCTCTCCATTAGTCACAAAATGGCAGATTATTTTGCATTTCCACTGCTGCTTTAATAACAAATATACCCCTTATTTCTTGGGGTAATGAAATGAAATTCACAGAGAAGATAGAAAAAGAATTAATTTAACAGCAATAATCAAAATTTATAGCATAAATTGAACAGAGAATTAAATTAAACCAGACAGAAAAATGAGATTGTCTGGGTAAAAAAAAACCTGTCATTATTACAAATTGCATCAACAAAACTGTATTGTTACCACTCTGTGATAATAAATGTGATTAAAATAAATTGAAATCAGTCATTAATTGTTTTACCAAAATATGTCGGTCTAATAGATTGTATTGACAAAAGCAAAAACACCAAATTCACTGGATTAAATACTTTTTATGTGGGTAAGCAAGTTTAATATTTGCATCAAATAATTAATTTTTAATACTTCAATTTCAAACTATTTAAAAAAAACATCTTTTGAAATTTTTCAGACAAATCAATTACACTGAAAAAGCTAAAATACTGTACTTTCTTAATCTGGTTTACTTTTTAAGTTTGGTTGGCTTATGACAAAATCATGTGCTTTATTGAACTTTGATCGACTTTATGTGACGTCATACGACGCCATTTGGAAAATGGAGGGTAATCAAATATGTGTCAGTATGTAATTATTATCGATCTTTTTTCCATGGAACTTTACACATGTGAGCAAGAATAGATGAGGAACATAATTAAAAAGAAAAAAATGTTTACTTTTCAAACATGAAAAAAATAATCAAACATTATCCAATGACTGACCGACTTTTATTATTGTCAGAGGAGGATACCGTAGCTGAAAAATTGCTGAGTTAAACAACAATCACTCACTTACTAATTTTAGCATGTTTGATGCCTTTTTTCTTTGAATTGATTGTTTAATTATTTTCAGCTATATTCCTTATAACATTCCCCATGTTTTTCAATCAGATTCAACCTAGCAAGTTCTTTTGGTTTTCAAGATTAAAAGAGTTAAGGGAGCTATTAAGAGGAATCAATGCTAGAAATACTAAAACAAGACAAATGTCAAAGTTACTATCTCCATCATATTGCAATAACAATATCGAAATATACAAAGAAGAAAACGTCAATGGTACACTTTGTGATATTCTTGAGTACTACCATTATTTTGGTGTATTTTGTTTTTTGCTCGTCGACTTCGGCAGTTTTCACAGCCGTGTTGATAATGTCATCAATGATTCCTTTAACTATACTGTCACTAGACACAGATGAAACTGTCAGGAACTTTTTAAAAAAGTATATAATTTTTCGTAGCGCGCTTATTCATGTTTTCAACGAACAACGTGTTCCCAAATTCACTTTCGTTTTAGATCTTAACTAAACCGCATTTATTTGTAATATTGACCGCGATTGGATGATTTATCCTAAACATCCAATCAGATCTCTTTTGACATCGATGCTTAGAAAGGCAAACATTCGGTACCCCTCGGATGTATACACTTTCTCTTTCGAAAAGTATAAAGAGGAGTAATTACAGGGAATTTCTCAAAGTCAAAAATGTATTGTTTATGTACACGATGTATTATCATCAACAGCGTACAAGTACGCTCCGAATTTGGAAAGTTTGCTTACACAGCAATATGTATGCGTAAATGTACACTCTGATCTGATAATACATGCGTTTTTACTCGTTTTCATAGCGTAAAAAAAGCAAATACGCAGCTTATCTGGAGCTCTGTATGGTCATATTACTAGACTACTAGTATTTACAGTGTAATGTCTTAAGTATTTAGCTTCCTATTGTGTAATAAATCAATGACATGAACCAATTTTATTATGTTTGAAAATGGAATTATTGTATTGTATTGGAATATGGGTGTTTAAACCCACTTTCAACAAAATATTACAATTTTACTGCAGTTTGATACTGGAGAATCGATGAACCCTGAGAAAACAATTGGACTTCTGTTAGCGACAGATAAATTTTATCACATAGCCACATAAAACTAAACACTGTACTGCCATACGATGAATATCAACAATGGTCCATGGCCATATCCATCAGGTTTGATAGTATTGAATTGAGTGTACCATAATCCGTGGTGAAATGCATTAAATCCAACTACATGTACTAAGTATCATATAATCAAGGTCATGTGTACAGAGGCCTTCTAATGAAATGACATTGACAGACAGTAATTATTTCAGTGAAATTTAGTGGATATTTTTTTTAGGATTATGGCTATTTGACAACAATTTAAAAAAGTTATATTTCATTTTTGTCTTGGTCAAATGGTGATAACTTTTATTGATGGAGGGAATACCACATGTCTGCAAGTATCAACTGTGTACAGACATCACTTTTGGGGTTAGGGTTATTGTGTTAAATGCCACTTTCAATAATATTTCAGTTATATTGTGGCCGTCAGTTTTATTGGTGGAGGAAACCGTAGAAAACCACCGACCTGCTGCAAGTCACTGACAAACTTTATCACCTGTTGTTGTATCAAGTACACATCATCTGAACGGAATTCGAACTCACAGCGTTAGTGGTGATAGGCACCAATTGCATAGTTAAAATAGTTGTAAATCCAACTACCATACGATCACGACCATGGTGGCCCATTTTAGGTTATGGACCAGAATCTAACTCACTAACATTACAATTTATAATCATTGATTGGTAGATGTAAATCAAACTAGATCATTGTGCCCACAGAGGCCCCCTAATAATATAGCTTTGACTTAGCAATCAATTAGACATTTGTCTGCACTTTATTATTCTATATAATACTAGAATGGTGATGTCTATATATAGGATTTTACAGTACATATATATATATATACAATGTAAATCACTCACTGGGATTTATTTTCTTGACATGAGTTTCTAAATAGTAATGATAATGTTGATACAAAGAATTAACAACATACATTTTGTGAACAGTAAGCACATTTAATACATTGTTTTTGTTCAGAATTTTAAAACAGGTAAAATGTCCATTCAAACTTCAGTTTTAAGGTTGTAAAAAAAATCAGGTAATTATTAAAACTGTATTTCTAAGAAAAACATATTACTATTCAGAATGACATTGATTATAACAGATTTTGAAATATAATTCATCAAATCAATCTCAACAACAGTTAATTTGAAAATATTGAAATATTTGAGGTTAGAAATAAACACAGTAGATTCATTTGTTATCTTTCAAAAATAAATACAATTTATTTCTAAGCAAATAAATCATATAAAATTTTGTTGTCATATGTCATTGTATGTCAACAGAGAAAGATGTTTAAAGTTGATATATAACTTTAACTATACATTTATTTTGAATGAACCAATATTTCTTCTCCACAGCTTTTATCATTTGTTGATTGGTTGTTGTTCAAGACGTTAAAATGGAAGTGTTTGTACTGTTTATAATAGATTAGTATCATTACAAAAATGTACATAAATCATGATAAATATAACGGACATATTTAGACATGGAGAGATACTGCTGGGCTGTTTAATCCCTATGTATTAAACTTCAATGAAAACTTAAGATAAATCGTAGAGAGGAGCGTGTTGGCAATCTGAGATTAAAAAGATATAGATCATTCATTTATTTACTCATTATTGATATCAAAGGAATAAAAATGAAATGTCACTCAGTGTGTAACAAATAATTTTTAAATAGTTTTTAAATAATTTTGAATGAAAAATATTTCCCCCAGCATAATTTATAAAGCATTGTTAACTTTTTTGTTTTATTAAAATTTATTAAGATGTTCGTTGATAATTAAATTTCAAAATTTTATTTTAGTTGTTTACTTTGTGATGCATTGTTTTGCTTTTCATTTTGAATCAATTTAATGGAAATATTTGATCTAACCGTTTGAAAAAATTCAGGTAAATTTAGAAAAGTAGCCGGAGTACGTTTCTAAAGAAAAAAAAATGTGGTGTTTCTTCGAAAAGTAGCCGGAGTACGTTTCTAAAGAAAAAAAAATGTGGTGTTTCTTCTTGAATTTAATTCCCACTAGTGACAACCTTATTTGATAGAATTTGTCAATAAATACTTGCTGCATGTCTGTGTTTTCTTCTGTGTACTCAGGGCTGTCATGGTCATACATGATTGTATGGTAGTTGGATTTACAACTTACCTGTGCAATCAGTACCTATAAACACTAAAGTTGTGAGTTCAAACCCCGCTTTTGTCAAGGTGTACTTGATACAGAATTATGTGATCAAGTTTGTCAGTAACTTTCGACAGGTTGGTGGTTTTCTCAGGGTACTCTGGTTTCCTCCAATAATAAAACTGATACGTGACTTATTGTCACGATATAACTGAAAGTGACATTAAACACCAGAACCCTTCTGGGTATTCCAAAGTTTATATGTACTTTAGGAATCGCACTGCTGGGGTATTTAAAAAAAAAGTATTAATGATTTATATTGTAAGGACATTTTCTTTCTAAATTGAGCATGTAGTAGCTTGAAATATATCTACAATATATAAAATAATAAAAAATCTAATTTAAATAAATTATTGAAAATAATGTCAACAGAAAACACATTATGGTATTTGCTCAAGGAAGCGTATCCTGTCAATACACAAAAATAATAAAAGCTGGAATTATTCTTTTCTTTTTAAAATCCTTTAAACGGTATAATATTTTTGTATATGTTTAAAGCGAAGCTATTCATTGAGGATTATACTGTCAAATTTAAATGGAGGTTTATATAACACAGCCTTCTTCATTTACATGTGATGTCTTGGCATGTTAACAGTTATGATAGAATTTTAAAACCAGTTCAGGTTGTAAAATTTATTAAGGATTTGAACAAGTTATCAATTTGTATGGACTTTTAAATATTTAATATATCATGTAAGTATGAAGAAAAATTTATGAACAGAAAGAAAAATAATGTAATTCTGCACGTTAGAATGAATGCAAAATATGTAATTGCTGACACAGATTTGTTTTTACATTTAATATAATTTTAGTACAAAAATGTAGGTTGTCAAATGTATTTGTATATTTGCAGAGAAATTCGGCTAATGTTAAGCATGTTTACCATCACTTTTACAATATTTCAGTGGCTGTCAGTTATATACATCGGCTGAATCACAATCAGGTGGGACTATTTTGTGTCACATTAGGTCAAAAAACATCAAAACTTTCAAGAAAATACAAAAAAAAGATAAGCAAATAGCAACTGAAAGCAATGTATTTTATTTTAAAATTTTCAAATAAGCTAGTTCAGAAAACCCCCACAAGTAAATGAATATTTCATTCTTAAAAGAGACATTGTACATGCTACCATAGTATGTAACACACATTTTTGTTGATATCTTTTCATGAAAAAAAAGTGGTGTTCAAAGACCTACGGACTCTACCAAATTCATGTATTTCTTGTAATTATTATAAAGTAGGTAGTAATACCTAAATTGACCATTTAACTTTTATGTAAATTTATTGTTGCTAAAGTACTAAAGGTCTGGTAGAATAGAAAAAAAAACACTTTCTTATACAACAAGTAAGTGGACACATTTGCAATCGGCATACTAAATTTGGACTAAGCATATTACGGTACATGTAATTACCAACACAAAATAAAAGATTAAAATGATAACATGATTGACTTATATCTAAAGTATAGTAATTAATATGGGAAGAAAAGTTATCTTAGCCAAAAGATATAAGCATTGTCAAAGGCCTACCGACTACCAAAATAACTTTAACTTTGAAAAAAGCTTATCAAAAGTGTTTCTATATCAAATAACTATCATAACTACATTATGATACTCTATGCTTTTGTTTTCTTCTTTGTTTTTTTCAATCAGATTTGTATAATGTGTATATAAAATTCCGCAGCTGTTACATTAGGCAACTATTCTTGTGAAATTATGCATCTTCTGTGTTTTCACATAATGATAATTCAGATATTCAGGTTTTGTCTGTCTTTACATCTCTCATTTAAATCTGTACAGAAAATTTTCACAGAGCTTCAGCCTTCAGAGCTGCATTACAACATTTTTGACATAGACCTGATCTCCTGTTAGTTTCAGATACTTGTTTAACTTAAGGTTTTCTGAACAGAATTAAGCCAATTGTATAATTTGGAAACTTTACTTTGTATAGATCTGCTATATGCTTCAACTACAGTTACAGACATGATATGTTTCTGTACCAATTCAACATTTGTACCCTCTTTTATCTAAAGAACTTCATTCTTATTTGGTACTTCCTACTTATATCTGGTGACAAATAGAAGTTGATAATTCTTCTCCTGACATCATCTGATACTCTGTCTTTTCTTAAGCTTCTCTAAGGTTGTCCACTGATTTCCTCTTTTGTGGTGTTTCCCAATATCTAGCATGAGTCTGATATTATATTTTCTACTAATTGACATGAGTGGTGTTTGTACAATGATAGTATATTTTACTTTCTCATCAATCGGCTGGGTTCCCTTTAGCTTTAGATCTGAGATAGAGATATCCTTTCTTACTGTTTTCACATACAAATGTAGCCATCTGCTATTTCTAGCATATTCTTTACATCTTTACCTACCATTACTCCTCTTTTCTTTAGAATACCAGAGGTACATGTAGAAGGAGAATCAATAAGTTTTTCAATCACTACAATTTTTTTTACAGGTGTTTTGGGCAAAACCTCTTTTACTTTTATCATCCATTTTCTTGTTGCAATTTTTATTTATCTTTAAGGAGTGAATCATCAAGTTGGTTATTTTCTTCATTTAAGTCTTAGTTTTTCTGTTATTTGTTTTCTTTTTTTCTCTATCTTTTCATCTAAGTGTTTCTTTGCATCTTGATCTTTTTTTTCTAGTTTTGTTTTTCCACTTTTAATGGCTTGCCTCTGAAGATCTCTCTTAGTCTTCTTACACTCTCTATCCTTCTCTCTCATTTTCTCCAGCCTTGCTGCATCAGATCTTACATTTGATCTGTATCCTCTCATTTTTCAGATTTTTTGGTCAGTTTTTCATGTTTTGGCTCTTCCTCTTCATTTGAAACATAAGCTTATTTCTTTTTTTCTTCTTATTTCCATTATTTATGTACTTAAATGCAAAATCTTCATGAATTCTAAATTAATGGTAGAGTCCATAGCCCAACTGAAAAGACTTCTTTCTGGAGTTTTTATCAAACAAATAAGTAATTTATGTACTTTAAACTGTGAATTTGAATTAACACACAACTATGATTGTTGAAGTACTACCATAAAATGATATTTAACCATTTTCTGAATAAAGAAATTTAAAATCAGCAAAGAAAGTTTAGTCAGATATCAACTATTAATTACTTAGTTCTTTAAAAAATTGATATTATGGTTCTATATTTGTTATTTCATGTTAACTTTGCTAAAGAAATAATTATATTAAGACAAAGCAGAAATACAGCTTCTTATATTAGATATTCATGTTGTAGAAATTGAGGGCTACAGACTCTACATTGATACTAAAACAGAAAATTCTGCTCTAAAATTGTAATAAATGTCTGGTTTCCACAATTTTTTCTGCAGTATGTGTAACTCTTTTTTGGACATTCAAAATATAGAAGAAGATGTGTTAAATATCATGTCTGAATAAAGCTTATGAAGCTTTACAAAAATAGGGCATACAGACTCTACATGAAATAAGCAATTTTCATAGTAATTTTTTGAATAAAATACAGTTCATTAGAAGATGTTAATAAGATTTTTCTGGTTTATAAATCTCTTAAATGATAAAATATACTTATTTAGTAACTCAATTAACTACTCTGTATTTCTAATCATACAGATATAACTAACACCCCTTAAAAAAAAGAAAATATCACACATGGGTGGCGAGACTAATTCAGCGATAACTCTATCAATTGTCAGTCAAATTTCAACCTGTAAAGTATGGCTTGAAGTGCAGAAAGTAAACAACCCCATAGCAAATTATTTAAAGCTTATGATCACACTTTCTATTGTTAATAAACTAAGCAAAATCATTGTTTTAGATTTGACACAAATCACACAAAAAACATGATATATTTTGCACTTCGAAGCCACATTTTGGATGACAAAATCAGAGTAATTGTGTAATGTGATAGTGTTTTAGAAAGCTTAGAGTATAAACTTTTAAATGAGACCACACTCAGTCTTGTATCTATGAAGATGTAAAAGAAATCTGTTTTTGAATGTAGCTAGTAGTGAATTCCAGCCTGATTGTGATTCAGCCGACATGTATGTTATGGCTGTCAGCTACATTGTGGCTGTCAGTTATATTGTGGCTGTCAGTTATGTTGTGACTGCCAGTTATGTTGTGACTGCCAGTTATATTGTGGCTATCAGTTATGTTGTGACTGTCAGTTATGTTGTGGCTTGCTGTCAGTTATATACATGTACATGTATGTTCTGGCTGTCAGTTATATACATGTATATTATGGCTGTCAGTTACATTGTGGCTGTCGGTTATGTTATGACTCAGCTATATTGTGGCTGATAGTTATGTTGTGACTGTCAATTAAGTTGTGACTGCCAGTTATGCTATGGCTGTCAGTGATGTTTGGGCTGTCATTTTGTTTTGACTGTCAGCTATATTGTGGCTGTCAGTTATGTTGTGGCTGTCAGTTTTATTGGTGGAGGATATTGGAGAAAAGCACTGACCTGCTGCAAGCTTAAGGTCACAGACAAACTTTATCATATGATGTTGTATCAAGTACACCTTGCCACAAGCAGAGATAGAACTGACAACTCTGTGGTGATAGGTAGCATATAATTAGCTGATTTTTATTTCATTTCTTAAAAAATAGGAATGTGTACATAGTAACTGGAACAGTCATATATAGAAGATATACATGTAATATAGTAAAAGTTGACAGCAATAACTCCTGTGCATACAAGTTAAAGGAGTCATGTTATCAATAATTGTAACAAATATGCTTCTTTAAATCAACAAGGTTAAAATAAATATCAGTAGGTAGATAATTATTATATATTTTTTCCAGAGTAATGCTGACTGAATCAAGAAATATTATTGTGATGTCATCATAATGTTACAGACAAGACATAATAGGGTAGGAAATTTATTATTTAAGTAAGTTTACCAAAAATTTGGTTAACACAGGATACTATTATTTTTAATTAATATCATTTAGGGTATGATTAACACAGAATTCCTTGCGTCCTTGAAATGCTGTTGCTCCACGTTAGCTATAACACTCTGCGTTAAAAATGTGTAAAGACATCGCAAAAGGGTTTCATGTAAATTATTGATAAAGGAAATATTGGGAACCTTCAATCTTAAGACCGATGGTGAAGACTTACAATATATGCTCCAAATGGCTGGGGAAAAAAATATGTCTCACTTGGAACCAGTGTAGATGATTCTATAAAATAATAATAAAAGGTTATCACATTTAGATGAAATTAATTACGGGCATACAAAAATGTATCTACTATATGTAATTAAATCAGTCCTGATAAATTTAATCAGTAAGTCAGAAATCTTTAAATCACAGAATTTTCATTACTGTTCATTGAACCTAGGTATGGTAGATTTAATATGGGGTTTTATGACTAACCTAGGCCATGTATGTCCTCAAATGCCTTGGGATTTAAACAATACTTATCATGTTTTAAATCACATGTTTTGACACATCCAGAATATTTTTTTGCTACCAATATTGAAGTGAAGTGTGCCGTTGCAAAGGTTTTATATAAGTTAAGATAAAGGTAAATCTTCTAATTAAGTTTTGGACATCAAGTTGAAAATATATCAGTGAATAAAAGTTTGAGACATAAAAACTTGGATTCTATCTAACAGAGGAGCTTTTGCAAGATATTAATTCAAATAGTACCTGGAGTACAGTTTATATTCTAAGGTTTCTGTTCAAATATGTACTTGGAGTACATGTGATCTATTGCTAGGATTTGGTTCAAATATGTACTTGAAGTCCAGAGGTGCTTTTGCAAGATATTGGTTCAAATATGTACTTAAAGAGTACAGCTGATCCATTGCAATATTTTGGTTCAAATATGTGCTTGAGACACAGATGATCTATTGCAAGATTTGGGTTCAAATATGTACTTGGAGTACATATCATTATGATATATTGTAAGGGTTTAGTTCAAATATGTACTTGAAGCCCAGAGGAGCTTTTGCAAGATTTTGGTTCAAATATGACTTAAACTAGAGCACAGATGATCTATTGCAAGGTTTAGGTTCAAATATGTACTAGGAGCACAGGTGATATATTGCAAGGTTTTGGTTCAAATATGTAATTGAAACACAGATATCTGATGATATATTGCAATGTTTTGGTTCAAATATGTGCTTGAAACACAGATTATCTATTGCAAGGTTTTGGTTCAAATATGTACTAGTAGCACAGTATTTTAACTTTATATTTAATTCATATATATCTTTGAAAAAGTAATCTTGTTTTATTTCTTTTTCAGAAAATAAACTTTTCAAGAATTTAGAAGAAAGATTGATTATGCAAATTTAAGATAATCAAATTGACGATGGAAATAGGCATGTCACAAGGAGGCCCTGTTGGAGGGGGACTTCCTAATTGTAGAATCAAATGTAATGGGACACGCATACAAGTGGGTAGTAGAGACTTTACCTCAGCTAGCGAGGCACTCCAAGCTTACCTTGATCAATACTCTGGTGTTACATCTCGACTTTCTGTACCTTATAAACGTGATGTGTCTGACCTACTAGACCCTAAATCTATACTGCACATGACGGCAGATAGGTCATTACAGACAGGGGTACGAGACACTGAGATGGAAATGAGGCTGGCGGATACCAAACATAATATAACTAATACATATGACAGAATGAAAAAATCTTCTAAACTCAGAGCTGAAGGTAGGGTATTTGTTATAATATTATAATTAAGTACATCAGCTGATTTGTGTGGTCATAAAATGTAACATTGTGCACATTGCATTTGTGGAAATGATGACGTTATTTGTGATAATAAAATTGCAGTCAATGAAACTAAAAGCACAAAATCAACATAACAAATATAACCTTTATTGTAAAGAAAGTCTATTTTAAATAATGATTAACAGAATAATGAATCTTTATAATATTTCTGATCATGTTTCCTGAAATAATTTGTTGTATTGAATCTTATCGCTAAACTTGGGTCTATGGATACATACATGTATATAAATATATATATTTTAACGTTAATTCAGATGAATCATATGTGTAATTTTAATTAATTGAGAAAGTTCAATATGATTCTACAAAATAAAGCACATGTACTAGAAATACATTTATATTTCATGATCACAAATCTTGGAAATTATTTAATATTTTTTAATAGTAATTTTGATATTCAAATTTGTTGACAGTGTAAGTAATTGGCATGTTTTCTATGATAGACATGACTCCTGGGTATAGAAATACATGTAAGACATATATTTTTTTTTTATTTGGCATGCAACCCCTTTGAAAATGTAAGAACAAATATATTACTATTAGGATAAAGGGGGGGGGGGGGTGCAAAAATGTGTTAAATCAGTTAACAAATGATATTTAGAAATTCCGGAAGTTTTGTCAACTGTTATTTCTGATGTTCTGACAGTCAAATAGTTATTTTACCGCCTCAGATTTTGATTGTCATCCAATAGTTGACAGTACATTTGCATCAAATTTAAAGTAAATGAATATCTAGTACATGTACATGCATGTTGTCATTGGTTATGGATACATCTGTATATCATTTCATCATATCATTGTCTCAGGCTCCTTACATAAACAAGGTAAGCATCATAATAGGTGTAGGCTATGTGTGTTTGTGTGTGTGTATGTGTGTTGTAATCTTTATATATACAATGTACTAATAAATCTGGGTATGACTCTAGTGTAGCTTCAGAACTGTAATTCTTGATGGTCTTTTTTTCTGAGTCTACAGCCAGACTGTTAAGAGGTACAGTTGAATGTACAGCAAGACTTTAGCTGTAGTTCTTAATCGTCTTTTGTCTTAGTCTATGGTTCGGAAAAAACTGTTAAGAGCTACAGTTCCACATACAGCAAAACTTTTGCGGTAATATTTTTATCCATGCATCACATGGTATCTGGACATCAATAAAAAAAAATTACTACAACAGTCCTCACCAAAAGCACTGGTCGTCCGGCCCAGAGCCAGTAAAACTGTTCGAACCAGTAAATTTTTCAGTTTTTATTCAAGAATCTGATCTGACCAGTAAATTCAAATTTTCATTTCGAGGACTGCTTACGAAACTCCTACTGTATAATAAAGTTTTATGAGGGTCAGGCCTGATGACATTAAGAATGTTCAGTACATGTATGGAAAAAAAACATTTTCAACCCGTGATATATTTTTGGCCTTACGGTGAATACAAGAATATTTGAAAAAATTTCTCAGTCTCAGTAAAAGACATTTACACATACAGCCCAGATATTAGGTGTGACAGACATATCTGAGCACTTTCCAGATCTATATGTCATACCCTGTTTTATTTTTACATAAACAGCCAAACCTCATTTTGTTTAGATCAAAGGTCCGAGATATACAGATTTTGTTGCCCTCAAATTATAAGATATTCACTTACTTCCGATCTACTGTAAATCACATTTGAGTGCCAAATAATTTTTACCTGGATGCGAATCCCAGGTATGATAAATTACTTAATGAGTTTTGGCCACCTGTAATATATTTATTTTGATACTGAAGGTTATTCTGAGCTACCAACCAGAGAGTACAGCTTAAATATTCTAACTAATAATACTGACATTCATATTTGGCAGTAACCATTAACATGTTTACAGAATCTATTGTACATTTTTTTTTTATTTTGTCACTTTATTAGAAGGTTGAAAGGTACACCAGAGCTTATTTGGATCAATTTTATTTTGTTTTTGTTTTATTTATATCACATTATATGATGTACATTTGCACTCTACATTACCTTTTGTTTGCTATTGGTTGTATCTTTATAGATATACGTTTTTTTGTATTATTTAATATAATAAAAAAAATCTATTTAAATTGTAATAGACAACTGAAGAAATGGACGATTTAATTTTTTGGGTTAATAATGATAAGGGCTATGGGTGTTCGACAACACAGTGAAACCTGTCTAGAGAGACGACAGGTGAGGATAGATGACCCCTTTTGCCACCTAAATACATATATGGTCTTTCAAGAGGGGTGGCCTCTCAAAAGAGGTTTATTTTACATATAGTTAAATGAAGAGTTTGACATTTTTAAGTGGTATCTCAAAGGGGGTCTCTCAAGAGAGATTTCACTGTACTTTGTACACTATTTCATTTATATCATGGTAGTTTTACAGGAATACCCAGGTACAGTCAACCACCCTTCAGTAAGTCATGGACTAATTTGATCACATGACTTGTATAGAGTACACCTCACCGAAGGTGGATGGTTGTATAGAGCACACGTATCTCGCCATGAGTAGTTGGGAATAGAACTTGCAAACCTTATATATAAGTGATGAGAACCACTGAATGCCTTGGTAGATGTAACTACCCATTGAGGCACACGTTGTTACATCTAAATACCATGTAACTGTACTGTACCCATTGAGGCACACGTTGTTACATCTAAATACCATGTAACTGTACCCATTGAGGCACACATTGTTTATTAGATTTATTGTTAGATACAACATTAATAGGAAAACAAGTTTCTCTGTTAAAGTTAATTACATGTTATGAGGTATTAGAGGGTTAAGTTATGGATGTGTAACACCACTTTTAGCAACTTTTCAGTTATATCGTAATGTTCAGTTTTTATTCCCATAGGAAATCTGAGTACCCAGAGAAATCCACCAACCTGTTAGTACTTACATGTCACAAACAAACATTATAACAAAAATTTGAATTGAGTACACCTTGTCACAGGTAGGAATTAAACTCACAACTGTAGTTTTCAAAGAGTTTATTTATGAGCCTATAATGAGTTAACAATATTTTATGCTTTTTACTAGATTTGTACACTGTTTCTGTACTCTTTTTTTTTGAGTTCTCATTCTGTACCATTTTAAGTCTGAGTTATCTCCCTTTATTTTTGTTTATGACTATATATATATATATATCAAGAATTAATTTTGATATTCTGCTCATAACAGCTTAATCTGTACCATGCTTATTATATTATAAGAGTCTGTCAATATTTACAATATATCTTGGTCCAACACATCAAAAATAAAAAAAGATATTTAAAAAAAATTTGCAACTCAAAATATTTTGTTGTAGTAATCTGTTTTGCTATGCTATTTTCGATTTTTATTAAGAAAAAATGATTGGATATTTTTATTATCATTATGAAGATACATTTCAAGTATACTTTGAAAATACAATCAGAAAAACTTGTTTTAAATTAGTATATTACAGTAACAAAATATGAAAAGAAGAAAACTGTTGATTTAATATTCTCATTATAAAGATAATTTGGACATCATTTGTTGATGTTGAATTAATATTTTTAATATTTTGTTTTATCTTAGCTGAAGATGCTTTAAATAGATCTGGAGAATTACTGTATCAAATTCAGAATGATGACATAAGACAACAAAACAATGGAAGTGACATAGGTAGCATGTCTACAGATGTACTTATGTCAATGAACCCTCTGGCTGGGTATTCAGAACGTAAACATATCTATTCTTATAAAATACCAAAACAGAAACAGGAACCTTTAACAAATAGGTCTGACAATGCAAATGACTTCTTTAATCGTAGGCCTCCGAGTAGCTTCAACACCAGAGCAGGATCTATTCCACTGCGTGAAAGAAGTCGCTCTGTTTCTCCGTCATCTAGCCGTCAAAATGAAAAACTTTTCAAGAAACCTCAGAAATGGATAAAAGATCCAAATGTAATTGATAATAAAGCTCCAAGCTGGATAGACGCCTTGGATATAACCGACCCTGCAGACTCATTGTGGTCGAAACGTGATATGAGGTCCGGTAGACCTCCTCCTAGCTGGGTAAATGGACTGGAAGGCTCTGATATTACAAGTTTAGCCTCACAACCAGTTCATACTGTTGGTGTGTCAGAACTATTAGGTAACAATGACTCTTTTAGAGAGAACACAATGAATTCAGGCCTGAGGTATGACGATTTAATGAAATCTCCACGAAAATCCAGACGGGGTAAAGACAAATATGATCTTACCAGTCAACTTCCTAAAGAAGTCATGGAAAGTGGTAGAAACTTAGAAAATAGTAGTGATATTTTAGAAAAATACTTAGACAATGCAAGTGACAAAAAATCAGATTCCATATTAGATTCTTTAAGGGAAGATAACCGTGCTCCCCGGTGTTCTAGTTTAGATACAGAAGCATTGATAGCAGGGATGTCAGCTCCATTCCATAATGAAATAGCAGGAGCAAGTCCTATTACTGGTTAGTATGCTTATTTATTACAGGTAATTATATATGTACAGGTGTATATACTTCGGTATATAGAATAACAGCGGTTTAGAAGGTCGAGACTGACATTATCACTAGTATCGCAGTGAGACCGACTAGGACGATCTGTGATTAGTATGTCGAAACCTTAAAAACAGACTTTATTGATTTTATCTGTATTAAACTTCATTATGTGACATCACACTGAATGATATTCCAGTATCAGTGTCACTAAGTTGATACTGACACAATATCATTCATTGAGATCAAAGGAAAAATGTTGAAATATATACTTTTTCTCTTCAGTATAAAAAATGGTTAGATTTTGCAGGACTATTGATCTAATTATATTATCTACCTGTTCTTTGAGATTAACTTTTTATTTCAGGAACACCTTTAAAACAAAGATGCCCACAAAGTCCTGATACAGATTTAGTTTTGGAAGGTGACAGACCATGGGAAAAACAAGTAGCATTGTATGTAGTATTTTCAAACAAATCTTATGAATGATCTGTATCATAGTGTGTCATTGATAAATAAGATCTGTTTCTTTATACAATATTTCAGTTATTATTGTCAGTTTTGCTTGTGGAGCGAGTGAGTGATTGTTGATTAATGCCAACTCAGCAAATTTTCAGCTACTGTAAATCAACTTTTGTTCGCGTGCTATAAACCTTCGCGACTTTCGCGGTAGAGTACGAAATCACGAAAGTTTATATCCGCGAACAAGTCGGTCTAAAGTGTGTAAGAAACACCATATAGCGTAATGTATTTTCTGGTATAGATCGATATCCGTTAGACAACACAAAGTCATGTATACGCAGTTGAATTTGGGGGGAGTCATGTAAATTAACATAATTAATTTTCAAAAGAACTTTATTTGTAAGCTACTGACAATTAATTTAATGCAGAGTACTAGTAAGTGTTATACTTCATTATATATAGTATATACAGGATTTCGGTCCACAGTATTACAATCTTTCTGCATTAAAATTTATAAAGTTGCGCATTGGCAAATATAATTATAAGTGAAGAAAGTTATCGAAATGTGTTCAAAACAGGTTTTATAATTATACATGTATATTGTAGTATAAAGTGCCGTGAGCATAATGTTGACAGGTAATTAAAAGCGTTTGATTGTAATAATCAGCTGGGATTATAAAAACTTTTTTTCGTTTTTTGAGAAAATAGCACAGGTGACAAATTTATTATATGATGACAAAAACTGGACAAAAATATACACACTTAATTATGGAGTTGGCATAAAACAACAATCAATCAATTAAAAGGTACTGGATTGTTGTTGTTTATAATAATGCTGTATTGATGACTGACAATTAAAACATGTAGAAATGTTGAAGATATCTAAAAAGGAAAACTCTAGTACATATGTGTTCACGAAATCAATGGGGTATGTCAATCGAACGATCAATAATATATTACGAAAGACAACTCTTGTTATAAAAACAACCGATGTTGGCGGCGATGCAGACCAAAGTCATACCGCGAAAAATTTGAACTTTTAGCATTTTGGTTATCGTGAAATTAAATCTCTGCGAAACTGTCTTGAAGCAGAAAAACGCGAAACATAATAGCCGCGAAAATAAGTTGGTTTACAATATATCATGGCGAGAACAAGTTCATTTTCAATGAGATGATGATGAGGTCCGCTATGTACTAGCCCAACAAGTTGGATTTTTATAGTGCTAGTTGAATGAAACAACAGTCCACAGATAGACATGTCGCCCCACTCGAACACATTATCCTAATTCCAAACCAATTTTGCTCCTTCTCCTTAATGCTGAGTGCTTAGCGGAGAAGCAACAAATACCAATTTGATAGTCTATGGTTTTTATCCGATTGGGGCTCAATCCCCAGATCTACTGCACTCGAGGCAAGCATGCTAACCATTACATCACCGATACGGTTGTTTTGCTTGTGGAAGAAAAAACCAATGTGTCATGAAAAAAAAACCAACAGCCTTCCAAAAGTCACATATAAAATTTTATCGCATAAGGTTGTATCAACGAGTCAAAAACACAAAGATTTAGTGATGATAGACAATAGAATAATTATATTTTTTGTGCCTTTCCCAAGTCAGGACCTGGATTTCCAACATCATATGTAATGGTCTCTTTTTTGTGATAAAGTTTGTCAGTGACTTGCAACAGGTCAGTGGTTTTCTCCGGGTAATCCTGTTTCCACCACCAATAAAACTGACCGCCACGATATAACTGAAATATTGTTGAAAGTGGCATTAAATACCATAATCCCCCACCAAGCCTATGGTCAGTCAGTCGGAGGTAATTGGTTATTGGTCAGTGATATTGGTGGATTTGTAGAGGATCACTTTAACCTTTCTTTTTATGACTTTAGAAAATGGAACAGACAGAATTGAAGTCGTCTCACACTTAGTTTAATGAATGAATTATTTTACTCGTCTTTGAAGATCTCACTGTAGATATAAATTAGAGATTGACAATAATAATACCATTCCATAGCTGTTGATTTTTGTACCAGAGTTTCAGATAGAATTACTTTCATGTTCACATACATGTATATATCTAAATCATATCATGTAAAAACTAATTTGGCTAATTGATGTCATGTAAATTGTATAACCATGTTTACCATTCTGTATTGTCATGTTCAGTCATTTTATATTTACAGTAAATCCCCGGTGTATGTTGATGAAGATACCAGTGATTCTGACGTTAAGGTAGGGTTTTCAAGAACTGTTTCATTCAAATTCACTCCTTTATAGAGTATATGATAAAATATATAACAAAATTAATTTTTATATAGTGTATCAATCCTGGACCTCTCATAATGAGGAGCTGTCGTGATCGTATGGTAGTTGGATTTGTAACTACCTATGCAATCAGTGCCTATCACCACTAGCGTTGTGAGTTCAAATCCCACTAAGGTGAGGTGTACTCGATACAACATTATATGATAAAGTTTGTCAGTAACTTGCGACAGGTTGGTGTTTTTTTTAGGGAACTCTGGTTTCCTCCACAAATAAAACTGACCGTCACAATATAGCTGAAATATTGTTGAAAGTGGCATTAAACACCATAACCCTAACCCATATCATGTATCAACCCTGGACCTCTCATGATGATATTGTTGGATTCTGATTAATGTGGATTGTGATATTAAAACAGAAATTTAGTTAATAATTAATAAAAAAATTCCCACGAATTTATTTACACAAATCTTCCAATTTAGTAGAATCTGTGAAAAATATCTACTGTACAGTACACAATATTATCTTCATTTCATCTATAAGTAAGTATTTCTAAGAATACTAAATATTAGTTTTTTTACTTATTTTTGTTAATAATAATTTTACAGGCACCTACATATACAGGAAGACACCAGCCAGGAAGTTTAGAAACATTAAAAAATATGTTGTATAAACTACAGTCAGAAGAATCTAGCAGTTCTAGAGAAAAATTATTAGCAGCACAGGTTTGTATAGTGTGGATGTAGCTTAATATAAAAGGGCTATCCATATTCATCAGTACTGAATAGCGCCTATATTTGGCAGTGAATTTATTTTGGCGCTCTTGGCGGATTTGACAAAAAACACCAAATATAATCCGTCAATATTTCATAAGTTAGGAGAAACTGTAACCTAATATATACTAGTATTTATAGGTGAAGTCACTCAACTATAGCGTTTTATTACAAACCAATCAACACTTTTACGAAAGAAAATTATTATAATTGATAGTAAAAAACTGTATTAAAATCGGCAATTAACAATTATTGTTTTATTGTTAAAGTAACTGATTAAAAAATGCCATGTTTCAACATTCATCTTGACATTCAACAATCATCTGTTTCATTGTTAAAATAACTTTACAATTTGAACAAAGGCAGATTAATTAGGGGGGGGGGTGGGGAATACTACTTAATGGAATCATAATTAGATATTAATAAAAATTAATTATTATCTCGTTTTAAAATAATTAGCTCACTGTAGTTTGTTTACAATTAATTTTAAAAACATAAATAAAGATCAAATACAATAAACATGGTTTATGTTAAGCTTCCCTTGTTTAAGCCAGATTGTAAACAATTTTAAAACTCAAATGACGACAAAACGATAGGTGAATAATACTTTCAGGGAGTAAAATTCATTGAGTTTGGAAAGTAAATGGCAGACATGAAGCGAAAATTTAGCTCGTGAAATTGATTACTGGTATATGTGATGACTGTAAAAACAGTAAAAAAAAATATTATTTTCATAAAACCGCCAATAAATTTGATTTATAAAACCATCTAATTTTGACACCACAGGAATAGCAAATTTTGAACTATATCATGACTACCAGACTTTACAGATGTAGAAATGATGGACAATGAAACTTGTTGTCATGAGTAGGTGTCTGGAAACATTAACCTGGGTATCAATATTGACACAAAATATCTATGTTTCTTGAATAGAATATGGCAAGTTTTGGAGTTCTCTCCCTTTACAATTTTGAGTGACAGATTAAGTAAAAACAAATTGTATTGTGGATAGCAGTTTTTTTTTGCTTATACATGTATTGGGTCAACACATTAAGCTGGCATCTTATAGTGCTACTGCACTGAAGTAACACTCCACCTTAGGCATGTCTCACTAGCATGACAGATTAATCCGACTCCTATCCTGGCCAAACTGGTTGAAACTGGATTGCATTATCCTCCCAGCCATGTCATTTAAGGAAATGCTATGGTATGACTTATCTGGATACTTTAAAGGTGATTACAGTAAACGATCTGAAATGAAGATTCGATAGTGTTTGCAAAGGTAGTGACAAGTGTTGACATACATTTGAAAAAGTGTAGTAAAAGTTTAATGGTAATTGGTCTATAATTGACATAAAATGTGGGGTCAGCTGACCAACGAAAAATTTGCCTACTATCCAAAAATGTTTTTGCTTTGTTGATGGTTACAGAAATAAATAAACTGTGTACAGACTTATCCACAGTTTCGTTTGTTTTTTTTAGCTCACCTTACCAAAGGCAATGTGAGCTTTTGCCATCACTTGGCATCCATTGTCCGTTTACTCTTCACATTTTGATCTTCTCCTCTAAAACCCCTTATCCAAATGAACTGAAACACTGAGCCTCTAATTTTATTTCAAGATGACCTCCCACATTGGGACTTTATCATTTGCTGATACTAATATAATAATTTTGTTATTTTATATAGGAGGAACTGAATATGTCAAATGAAGAATTAGAAGATGCATTGAGAGGTTATAACTTTGATGATGAACCTGGTGGCAAGTCTTTAGAAACGTAAGTTTACAAACATTGTGTTACTCGTTTGTACAATAGAAATATATTCTTATCCCCTGGATAATGATTGGAAGATATGCATACTGTTTATGTTGGTCAAGATTGACAAAAAGGCAAGAATTTTGTATTTAGTTTGACAATTGTAAAGAATATGCTATAGGTACTACAAATTTCTTTTGAAATATGAAATTAACTGGGGTGTGAACATTTCAATGAAATATGGAATTTCCTTGTCTGCAGTATCATGTAGTGTTTAATTCTACTTTCTGTGTCAATAGATCAATCATTGTATTTCTGTGTTTTTCATCTAAAAAAAAGTAACAATCATACATTTTCCATTTTTCATTTTTTCATTTATATTTTTGGCCTTTATATACATGGAATCATTAGAAAGTGTGCTATTTCTACTTTTGCAACGAACAATTAACCTTTCTACCCACTTTATAGTGTACATTCTGATTAAGTACACTTGTCTCCATTAGAAATCGACACAACTCGATTTAACCTCTTCATCCAGGTGAACTTTAAATTAACCAATGAAAATGCTGGCATCAAAATCTTGCTAGCGAGTTTGGGTACTGGTCAAGGAAAAGTCAAGAGAATACTAATGTTCAGTTGAACGAAAGGTTAGATTGATTTGTATCGGATGTTATTGGGGGGTAATTTATTTAATATATAATTTTAATTAGATGGAAAGTAGCAAATAGTGACTTAGGCAACAAATATAATACTGAAGATTATTATCATTATTTTATATCATGTTCTTTTTTTTGAAGAAGTTTTGGAGGAAAATTCAAACTTCAAATACAAATATCAAATATAGAAAAGCCTTTTACATTGAAAGATATTGTTTTTTATTATTAAACATCAGACAGAGATTGGTACTTTGTTTTTAACTATTTCTTAGCAATTTTTGGATATTATATTTATAAATCATATTTAGTATTTGATAACAAATTTGAAGAAATAAAAGTTTATTCACTATTTATCAGAGAGTTTACTAAAAGAAAATAGAAGGTGTTGCATCAATAGAAAATATTTATTCAACATATGATCACATTCATATTTCTTAAGTAAACTTCACAAAGAGATTGGACTTGTTGAAGAAAATGTAACAAGTATTTGAATCAAATAAAGAAATTTCTTACTGGGCCATAATTAATGGATTGTTTGTTTGCCCAAACGTGACCTACCAGAAAAACAGATGCCTACTCAAATTATTATTTTACCTCAAAAACAACTTTTTTCTTTTTCGATATTTCCATATCCCATAGTAATAAGGTATTGTATTTTTAAATTTTTAGCACATTTTAAAAGAAAAAAAAACAAGAATTTTCCTACTTACCAACTAATGTCCAACACCCATGGATCTGGATCAGGAAAACTAACATTTTGCTAAGAGTGACCTTGATGTTAAAAAAATACATAATAATGAGATATCTAATTTAGTTTGCATGACGCTTATATGTGTATACGATTGTAATCAGATTTTGGAGTGTGTGTCAGGAAACAACAAATGTCTGAATATTACTTAGTACTGATACAATATAACCTGCAATATTTTACAGATATTTTTAATTTTTATTTAAGAAGGTGAGATATAGTATAGGTTTCTGTATATATTCTAGATCCATAATTTAAAAAAAAAACCTGTATAATAATTAGCCATCTTTTCTAATAGTTTCTTCAGAAGGGGTAATATGAATTGATTGATGTAAAAATAAAATATACAACAAATGGTTAAAGGGAGAATTGTATTAATGAAAACTTAATAATTACAACAAACAGGTTATGTTATCATACAATTGCTCATGTGTCTACGACAGTTGTAAGGGGACGTCATTGCCATGATAATTTTGTACCTATACAAGGGCCGTTGTGGTTGTGATCGTATGGTAGTTGGATTTACAACTAACTATGCAATCAGTGCCTATCACCACTAACGTTGTGAGTTTGAATCCCGCTCAAGGGAGGTGTACTCGATACAACATTATGTGATAAAGTTTGTCAGTAACTTGCGGCAGGTCAGTGGTTTTCTCCGGGTACTCTGGCTTCCTCCATCAATAAAAGTGACCGCCATGATATAACTGAAATATTGTTGAAAGTGGCATTAAACACCATAACCCTAATCCTGAACTCTCATACATTTTTAGTTGTGTTTATTGACCCAAATGCATAGATGGATGTAAATACAACTACAATACAATCGTGCTCACAGCAGCCCTTTTACTAGAAATATCTGAAGGTCTTAAAAAAAAGTATTTACCTGAACATATTTACCATTATGAGAGAGGGGAAGGGGAAAAAATGGGAGATATGGAGAATGATTTGTTTTAATGGTAATGGTTTATATTTCGTCAAATGATATTGAGCAATTGTAGTTTTTTAAGGGCCAATTGTTTGTTACTATTTATTTAATAAAAGTTTGTTTTGTGTTGCTTGTTCACTAAATCTTTAATGTTGTGTGAAACAGGTTTTGGAAAAAATAACATTTATTGTTGATTTCAATGTTTTATTGAAGTCTAAGAGATACTGTTACTCCCTCCTTGAGTAAAACTTACATTACATCTGCAGATGACACCTCGTTGTGTGGAAATCAAAGTGACCATGGATTTTACCTTGAAGCCAGCGAGTATTCAAATTATAAAAGATAAATTATATTAATAGCTATTAGTATTACGAATAGACCAAATATTTACTTTGAGGTATCCATGGTAACTATTTCGAGATAACGAGGTTTGACTGCTTATTTCTTTCATTATGCATGTCATATATTCATTTCATCATTGCAAATCTTGTCCTGTCATTGTTTATTAGCTCACCTGGCATTCATGGTTGATGTGAGTTATGTGATCACTTTTCATCGATGGTTCTTACAGGAAATATTTTAAATCATTTTTCTCTGAAACCACTAAACCATTCTAAAAGAAGCTTGATTAGAATGTTCCTTGAATTGCACTTTAGAAAATATCTGTCTTTTGTGGAGATCAGAAATCCAGAATGGTTGACACAGCAGGACATAGATGTGGGAAAATGAAAATATAAGACACTAGAATCTGATTGAACCCAAATTGTACAAGAGTAATCATTGGATGGTCCTTTGCAAAATTTCAATTTTTGGGTGGATTGAAGATCTAAGATCCATCCTACATGGTTGTCACTACAGAATAAATTTAACATGGAAATGCTTATGGGAAAATATTTTTGAATTATTCTTATCTGAAACCACTGCACTATTTTGACAGCAAACTTAGTTGGAATGTTCTTTGAATGGTTCATTACCAAATGTCTATTTTTTTGTATGGATTTGAAATCCGAAACAGTCGGCATCATCTAACAAATTTCCAACAATGGACCCTGTAAGAAAATGAAAAAAAAGTGTTGTCAGATACTAGAAAGTTGATTGTATCCAAACAGTGCATGAGTAGTCAATAGATGCTCCCTTGCAAAATTATGATTTTTGGAAACCCAAGTCAGATACACCACTAGAATTTAGAAAGCTTTTTCTCAGAAATTAGATACCTGCTTGAATCCAAACAGTGCATGAATAATTAGGTAAGGGATACAGACTCAAGTGAGCCTCTAGTTTGTACTCAAGTTAAATTAAAATCATATTTTGTATTCAGTAAGTAATTGTGTTGAGCTTTATGTCATTGTAATCTAATTATATTAAAATCTAGAGAAGGTCACATTTTTGTCATTTTGTGTCCTAAATCGAATACAAAGTCAATAATTACACAGATGTCATATCAACATTGCACTATGGGTAAAATGTTGTTTTTCCTGACATTACTAACCTGTCAATCAATGCTATTTATCAATAAAATATTACCATGGAAATTAAATGTTTTTATTTTTATTATTATTTGCACAATTATTGATTATTTATTTATTTCATAGGGCCTTAACACATTTGACGAAGTTAAAGACATTAGTGAAAGATGGAAAAGCATTACGAAGCAGGTCACCATCTCCACACCATAGATATTCATCAAAATCTCCATCTCGTATATAATTGCCATGATACATGAGATGATATAACAGAAGTAAAATTACAGAGCAGGTCAACATCTCCTCATGTCAGATTACAGAGCAGATCACCATCTCCTCACCATAGATATTCATCAAAATCTCTGTCTCTTATACCGCTGCCATGATTCAAGAGAGGATACAACACATGTCAGATAACAGAAGAGCAACTCACCATCTACACTCCCCCCACTATAATGTAAATCTACTCCAAATAACTATTTGAAAGGTGGTGTTTTTACTGTAAAAAAAATACAGCAGACAACTTTAAAAAGTAGTAATAGTTAACTCCCTTTGTTAAAATATATGGCTTAATTTATCTCAAGTTACTCAAATACTCCATTTTATTATGTAAAGTTAACATTATACAATAAGGTTTATGAAACATAAGACCTGAAATATGATGATAAAATAAGGGATAAAGGGAGACTATTTTATGTCTAACTAAGGGAGATAACTTGTTAACATTTCTTATTCATATTATGACCATTCCAGATAAACAAAAAATGAGGTATATAATTGCATTTATTTTCCCAATGGAAAATTAAGGTGACATGATCCTACAGATAATTTGTCCTGGAATGGCCATGATTATAAGTTCGAAGATGTGAAAAGTTTTATGTACTTTTAATAGTAGTATGTGACATGTGTAATTTCAGTAGATAATGTCTGTTTTATTTTAATTTTTGTCATTATTGATTCATTTGATATTTATTTCGTTATTATTTTTTAAATATTTTATCATTAAATCCATATTATGATGTACTGCTTATTATTGATACATCTAAAACTCTCTCAAAGAAAGAATGGCATCAGTGGTGTAATATTTAGCGTGCTCCCTTGGAACCACGGTCTAGCATGCTCCCCTGGAACCACGGTCTAGTGTGCTCCCCTGGAACCACGGTCTAGCATGCTCCCCTGGAACCACGGTCTAGCGTGCTCCCCTGGAACCATGGTCTAGCGTGCTCCCCTGGAACCACGGTCTAGCATGCTCCCCTGGAACCACGGTCTGCTCTAACCAAAGACTATGACATTAGTATTTACTGCTTCTCCGCTAAGCATGCATCATTAAGGAGTAAGAGCAAAGGTTGGCTGGCTTGGAATCAGGATAATGTGTCAGTGGAGTGACACATCCTACAGTGGACTGTTGTTAGTTCACCTGGACCAAAGGTCCATGTGAACACTTGGCGTCCGTCGTCTGTTGTCTGTAAACTTTTCACATTTCAAGCTTCTTCTCCGAAACCACTGGGCCGATTGGAACCAAACTTAGCAGGAATGTTCCTTGGATGGTCCTCTACAAAGTCACTGTTTTTCGTTCCAGTCGGATATACAATAGCGTAAATCGGGAAATTTTGGTCATGGTTTTATTTTGGCCCCTAAATACGAAGTGCCAAAATTAAACACACCAAAATATGTCACACTCCAAAAATTAACCGCCAAAATTGAACACTGCCTTAATATCTTTTTATATTTATATTTCCTAACCTGTACCTTTTTGTCTTACTTCTTTCCTAAGTAAAACTTTGTCAATTACCGTTATACATGTATATACACACACAAGTCAAACTGAAAAGTGTTCACGATGTGAAATCGTTGGCTTGGATGACAAGAGAGAAATTACAGGTAAATAAAGTACATTGATAAAAACCATGCAATACCAATAAAATTTATTCAATCAACAAAATGTGAAATATCATTAAAATGACAATTACCTATAGAAAAAAAGAAAAATCAATAAACACGTAATTAGTGTCTTATCGGTATTATTTATTATGTATAATTGTTGTGTAAGCAAATACATGTACTGACCGTTATAATAAGACTGTTTACCTGTAAAAGCGATGATTAATACCAGTGCAAAATTAATATTTGTTGTTTTTATATTAAATGCATTTTACTTTATGCTGTTTAAATATAAATTTAAATTCCTATTTTTAATAAATATCACAATTTATCCATAATCGATTTGGTTTTTAGTACGACATCAAAATATCCGGTAAGTAACAGTAAAAACGTAGTATCGCTGGTTGAAATGAGAACACTTCCATTTACGTTCTGAATGAATTGACAAAAAAATTAAACACATGGGAACCAAAAGTGGCCAAAATTAAACACACTAGAAACGAAAATGGCCAAAATTTCACACACCAAAATAAAACAACCCTCTTTTGGAGAAAAAAGGCCAAAATTAACCTACACCAAAATTTCCCGATTTACGGTATGGCTGCCAGGACCAATAATATGCTCTGATTGGCTGAAATTTCAAAGATCTTCTTCTCTGAAACTAATGAACTGACTGAACCCAAACTGTAAATGAATGATCATTGGAATGTCCTTTACCAAATTACTGTTTTTTATGCCGATCGGAAATCCAAGATGGCCGCCATCGCAGGACATAGATTAACATTGGACCCTATGGGAAAATGTTCAAATGCCTTCTTCTCAGAAACTACAAATATGATTAAAGCCAAACTGTACATGAATGTTCATTGGATGGTCCTCTACAATATTAAGGTTTTTTGTTCTGATATGAAATTCAAAATGGCGGCTACGGCAGGACTTAGTTTAACATTGGACCCTATGGGGAAAATGTTTCAAAATGCTTCTTCTCTGAAACCACTTGGACAGTTGAAACCAAACTGCCCAGGAATGATCATTGGAAGGTTCTCTACAAAGTTTCTGTTTTTTATGCCGATCGGAAATCCAAGATGGCCGCCACCGCAGGACATAAATTAACATTGGACCCTATGGGAAAATATTCAAATGCCTTCTTCTCAGAAACTACAAATATGATTAAAGCCAAACTGTACATGAATGTTTATTAGATGGTCTTCTACAAACTTTACGTTTTTTGTTCCGGTATGAAATTCAAAATGGCGGCTACGGCAGGACTTAGTTTAACATTGGACCCTATGGGAAAAATGTTTCAAAATGCTTCTTCTCTGAAACCACTTGGACAATTGAAACCAAACTGCCCAGGAATGATCATTGGAAGGTCCTCTACAAGGTGTGTGTTTTTTATGCCGATCGGAAATCCAAGATGGCCGCCACCGCAGGACATAGATTAACATTGGACCCTATGGGAAAATGTTCAAATGCCTTCTTCTCAGAAACTACAAATAGGATTAAAGCCAAACTGTACATGAATGTTCATTGGATGGTCCTCTACAAACTTTACGTTTTTTGTTCTGATATGAAATTCAAAATGGCGGCTACGGCAGGACTTAGTTTAACATTGGACCCTATGGGAAAAATGTTTCAAAACGCTTCTTCTCTGAAACCACTTGGACAGTTGAAACCAAACTGCCCAGGAATGATCATTGAAAGATCCTCTGTTTTTTATGCCGATCGGAATAATCATTTGAAGGTCCTCTTAAAAAGGTTAGGTTTTTTATGCCGATCCGAAATCTAAGATGGCTGCTACCACAGGTCATAGTATTAACACAGGACCATATGGGAAAATACAGAAATATATTCTTCTCTGAAGCTATTGCACTGATTGAACCTAAACTGTGCATCAATCATTGGAAGGTCCTTTACAAACTTTGTGTTTTTTATGTTGATCGTAATTCCAGGTGAGCTAGCACTATAAAAATCCAGCTAAGTGTGTTGGTCTAGTACTACATTTAAGCAGACATCATCTCGTTGAAATGTAACTTGTTCTAACCATGATATAGCTGAAAAATTGTTGAATTGGCGTTAAACAAAACCAGTGAGCTAGAACTACAAAAATCCAACAAAGTGTGTTCATCTAGTACAAGGTGAACATTATCAGCATTTATCCAACTAGCTTGTTCTCATCATGATATAGCTGGAAAATTGCTCATTTGGCATTCAACAACAATTACTTACTCTCTTACTCTCAAAGAATCAATTGCAGGGAAAATAACACATCTGTCTTTAGTTCTATGGTATCAAAACATACGATTATCAAAGACTCTTCATCTTATCTCTTTCTATATTGAATCACAACATTACGCTAGTGTCCATACATACAACTGCTTCATCCAGATGTTAAGTTCTGTCAAATATGTTTCTAAAACACTTACTTCAGGACTGTCAGCAATCAACAATGGTCTCCAAAAATATTGTGAACAAGCATGCTAAGCCTGTGGTGTGAAACAGATAATTTCAAATCAATAGAACACTTACGTGTTTAGAATCTAAATTACACATGGTTTGTTCGAATATTTGACTTTTGTACTCTTTACACTATTTTGTATTACACCTCATTTAGAATTTCTATTTCTGAAGATATAAATTTAGCAATGCTAATTGCTTTATCGAGATAAATGACACACACTCACACATATTTCTATTTAGTTTTAAGTAAGAATAAATCGTAAGAAAAATCCAGATTCAAGAAAAAAAATGGAATTTCTGATGAACAACATATTTGCTGAATTTTGCATTCCATTGGGTACAAACTGTGTATCCTTATTTTACCACTAGTTTTTATGGTGTACATGTATTTGTATGATGGTTGGACAATATTATCTTCCATAACTAAGAAAAAAAGATCCACACTTTGTATTGATTTCCATTGTTTTCAGTCTTTACTACAGACAGTGGATTTAGTAGAATCAAATCATACATCTTTCAAATATCAACACTAAGCATCAAGTACACAATGTAAGCTTTGTTTACACATTTCAATGATCCTATATTGGAAATAACCAAATGAATGCATACTCATTACCATACTAGAAAGACAACTTTTATTTTTAATCACCCTAGTTTGACCATGATCACCAATTAAAATGTGAAAAAATTAAAAATCAAGGAAACAAATACAAATTCAAGAGCTTTTAAGAGTCTTAAACACACAGACAAGGTGGTTCAAGATTGTTCAAGATCACAGAGAACCTCATCGGTGGCGTAATGGTTAGCGTGCCCGCCTCAAGTGCGGTAGATCGTGGGTTCGAGCCCAGGTTGGGTCAAACCAAAGACTATAAAATTAGTATTTGTTGCCTCTCCGCCAAGCACGCAGCACGAAGGAGAAAGAGCAAAGACTGGTAGGATCGGGATCAGAATAATGTGTCCGAGTGGAGTGACATGTCTACCCGGGAACTGTTTTTCAGTGAGCTAGCACTATAAAAATCCAACTCAGCGTGTTGGTCTAGTACAAAGCGGACCTCATCATCATCTCATTGAAAATTAACTTGTTCTCGCCATGATATAGCTGAAAAATTGCTGAATTGGCGTTAAGCAACAATCACTCGCTCAAGATCACCCTATATTATGAACACCAACAAAGCCCGTATAAAAATACCAAAGTTTGACCAATGATTTCAAACCTTATTTGGACAGGTTTCTTAGATATGACATATAGTGTGAGAATGTCGAAACTAAGAACCACAAACAATCTAATTAAAATTTGATCTCTGCACTTGTGGAAGAACAATAGCCAACAACACACACTTGCCTGGAAGAACATGCAATAACCAACTCTCCAGGAAGAACAAAAAACCCAGCAACAAACTTGTCAGGAAGAACAAGTCAACACAAACTTGCTGGGAAGAACAATGGCCAACAACACAAACTTGCCTAGAAGGACATGCAATATCCTACTATCCCGGCAGAATAAAAGCCAACACAAACTATAACCAACAACATAAACTTGCCTGGAAGAACAAACCAGAAAGATCGATAGCCAACACAAACCTGCCTGGAAGAACAAACCAGAAAGACTGATAGCCAACACAAACCTGTCAGGAAAACAATAGCCAACAACACAAACCTGCCAGGAAAACATTAGCCAACAACACAAACTTGCTAGAAAAACAATAGCCAACAACACAAACCTGCCAAGAAAACATTAGCCAACAACACAAACCTGCTAGGAAAACAATAACCAACAACACAAACCTGCCAGGAAAACAATAGCCAACAACACAAACCTGCTAGGAAAACAATAGCCAACAACACAAACCTGCCAAAAAAACAATAGCCAACAACACAAACCTGCCAGGAAAACAATAACCAACAACACAAACCTGTCAGGAAAACAATAGCCAACAACACAAACCTGCCAGGAAAACAATAGCCAACTACACAAACCTGCCAGGAAAACAATAGCCAACAACACAGCTGCTAGGAAAACAATAACCAACAACACAAACCTGCTAGGAAAACAATAGCCAACTACACAAACCTGCTAGGAAAACATTAGCCAACAACACAGCTGCCAGGAAAACAATAGCCAACTACACAAACCTGCCAGGAAAACATTAGCCAACAACACAGCTGCCAGGAAAACAATAGCCAACTACACAAACCTGCCAGGAAAACAATAGCCAACAACACAAACCTGCTAGGAAAACAATAGCCAACAACACAAACCTGCCAGGAAAACAATAGCCAACAACACAGCTGCTAGGAAAACAATAGCCAACTACACAAACCTGCCAGGAAAACAATAGCCAACAACACAAACCTGCTAGGAAAACAATAGCCAACAACACAAACCTGCTAGGAAAACATTAGCCAACAACACAGCTGTCAGGAAAACAATAGCCAACTACACAAACCTGCCAGGAAAACAATAGCCAACAACACAAACCTGCTAGGAAAACAATAGCCAACAACACAAACCTGCTAGGAAAACAATAGCCAACAACACAGCTGCTAGGAAAACAATAGCCAACTACACAAACCTGCCAGGAAAACAATAGCCAACAGCATAAACCTGTCAGGAAAACAATAACCACCAACAACAACACAAACCTGCCAGGTAAACAATAGGCAACAACATAAACCTGCTAGAAAAACAATAGCCAACAACACAAACCTGCTAGGAAAACAATAGCCAACAACACAAACCTGCCAGGAAAACAATAGCCAACTACACAAACCTCACAGGAAAACAATAGCCAACAACACAAACCTGCCAGGCAAACAATAGCCAACAACACAAACCTGCCAGGAAAATAATAGCCAACAACACAAACTTGCTAGGAAGAATATGCAATAACAATTCTCCGGGGAAAACAAAAGCCAACAGCACTAAAATACCAAGAAGAACAATAGCCAACAACACAAACCTGCCAGGAAAACATTAGCCAACTACACAAACCTGCCAGGCAAACATTAGCCAACAACACAAACCTGCCAGGCAAACATTAGCCAACAACACAAACCTGCCAGGCAAACATTAGCCAACAACACAAACCTGCCAGGAAAACATTAGCCAACAACATAAACCTGCCAGGAAAACATTAGTCAACTACACAAACCTGCCAGGCAAACATTAGCCAACAACACAAACCTGCCAGGAAAACAATAGCCAACAACACAAACCTGCCAGGACAACAATAGCCAACAACACAAACCTGCCAGGAAAACAATGGTCAACAACACAAACCTGCCAGGAAAACAATAGCCAACAACACAAACCTGCCAGGACAACAATAGCCAACAACACAAACCTGCCAGGAAAACAATAGTCAACAACACAAACCTGCCAGGAAAACAATAGCCAACAACACAAACCTGCCAGGAAAACAATAGCCAACAACACAAACCTGCTAGGAAAACAATAGCCAACAACACAAACCTGCTAGGAAAACAATAGCCAACAACACAAACCTGCCAAGAAAACAATAGTCAACAACACAATCCTGCCAGGAAAACAATAGCCAACAACACAAACTTGCTAGGAAGACAATAACCAACAACACAAACCTGCCTGGAAAACAATAGCCAACAACACAAACCTGCCAGGAAAACAATAGCCAACAACACAAACCTGCTAGGAAAACAATAGCCAACAACGCAAACCTGCCAGGAAAATAATAGCCAACAACACAAACCTGCCAAGAAAACAATAGTCAACAACACAATCCTGCCAGGAAAACAATAGCCAACAACACAAACTTGCTAGGAAGACAATAACCAACAACACAAACCTGCCAGGAAAACAATAGCCAACAACACAAACCTGCCAGGAAAACAATAGCCAACAACACAAACCTGCCAGGAAAACAATAGCCAACAACACAAACCTGCCAGGAAAACAATAGCCAACAACACAAACCTACTAGGAAAACAATAGCCAACAACACAAACCTGCCAGGAAAACAATAGTCAACAACACAAACTTGCTAGGAAAACAATAGCCAACAACACAAATTTGCTAGGAAAACAATAGCCAACAACACAAACTTGCTAGGAAAACAATAGCCAACAACACAAACCTGCCAGGAAAACAATAGCCAACAACACAAACCTGCCAGGAAAACAATAGTCAACAACACAAACTTGCTAGGAAAACAATAGCCAACAACACAAACTTGCTAGGAAAACAATAGCCAACAACACAAACCTGCCAGGAAAACAATAGCCAACAACACAAACCTGCCAGGAAAACAATAGCCAACAACACAAACCTGCTAGGAAAACAATAGCCAACAACACAAACCTGCCAGGAAAACAATAGCCAACAACACAAACCTGCCAGGAAAACAATAGCCAACTACACAAACCTGCCAGGAAAAACATTAGCCAACTACACAAACCTGCCAGGAAAACAATAGCCAACAACACAAACCTGCCAGGAAAACATTAGCCAACAACACAAACCTGCCAGGAAAAACATTAGCCAACAACACAAACCTGCCAGGAAAACAATAGCCAACAACACAAACCTGCCAGGAAGAATATGCAATAACAATTCTCCAGGAAAAACAAAAGCCAACAGCACTAAAATACCAAGAAGAACAATAGCCAACAATACAAACATACCATGAAGAACAATATTCAACAAAGAGGATTTTCCTCTCGCGCCATTGCCGAGTACAGTTGGTTTTCACATGTCATGGTCATGAGCAGGGCTTGATTGACACATTAAATGCCTCTACATGTATTTCTAAAATGAAATATTAATTCGGTCAAGACTAATTAAAACCTTATCATTTGTTATGTCCAACCTCTAACGCAATCTGCAACCTGTTGAAGGTTGTCAGTATTTAATTAGATGAGATGGCACCAATATTCGGAGAAGAGGCTTTGATGTTGTCATGTTAATATTGTTTATAACACCCACAATCCTTTTTAGTGAACAAATAGGTGTGTCGGAAATGTAAGATGTCTAACTTCGAGAAATAGACGGGCCAAGGGAATTGGGATGACGCCAAATTGTAGGAACTGCACACATATCTTATTGCTAATATAATGTCACACGTATGTGTATTTCCATGGATACTAACGCTTATTTTCTAAAATATAAATAAATATGATTTTTTTTGTTTACACTGATTTAGTTGTTTCGATTATACTGGCTGATTGCGAACCATACTCAACGATATACCGATATTCATGGAATCTCGGGAATGTATTCTGACACGTTTTTAATTTCCACTCCAAAGCAAGTTATTGCTTCCATATATATTTGTTTTTTAATCCTTGTGAAAACCAATTAGCATTTTTATCGTTCAAATTGTTTTGACGTGATATTATGGACGGGAGCTGTAGTAATTTTGAAAGCAGCTGGTGTTTTAATATCTCAGTTTGAAACTTCTTTTACAATGTCGTCCACAACTACGCACGTGTATATCAATGGTACCGAAGTTTCAAATGACGGAATTGACTGGTCGTACACTATTTTAACAACAGTCATGTCATCACTGTCCATTCTTGGTGGACTTGGAATAATTATTATATACGTGTGTTACAAAGACATGAGGATTCCGGGCAGACGACTGTTGGTTTATTTGTCTCTGACGAATGCAATGACTGCCTTCGGGAATATTCTAGGCGTCGTTTGGTTGATTTATCGAGACAGTTATGTCATCAACAAAAGTGTGGTATATTGTAAGATACAGAGCGCTTTATCTATTTATTTCAGCATTAGTTCGTTTTCTTGGACAGTGGTTATGGGTCTTTGTTTAGTTTTCAGCATTGTCAAGTCGGATCCATCATTCACATCACAATACATGTGTTTTTTCCACATCGTTTGCTGGATATTACCAGGTACGTGTATTTTTATAATGTAAATCCGTTCGCAGGATAAAATAAAAGTATTTATGAATGGGTAAAATCAAAATAAAAGTGTTTATAAATGGGTAAAATAACAGTGTTTATAAATGTGTTTATAAATGGGTAAAATAAAAGTGTTTATAAATGGGTAAAATAAAAGTGTTAAGAAATAGGTGAAATAAATGGGTAAAATAAAAGTATTTATAAATGGGTAAAATAAAAATGTTTAGAAATAGGTAAAATAAAAGTGTATATAAATGGGTAAAATAAAAGTGTATATAAATGGGTAAAATAAAAGTGTTTATAAATGGGTAAAATAAAAGTGTTTATATATGGGTAAGATAAAAGTGTTTAGAAATAGGTAAAATAAAAGTGTTTATAAATGGGTAAGATAAAAGTGTTTATAAATGGGTAAGATAAACATGTTTAGAAATAGGTAAAATAAAAGTGTATACAAATGGGTAAAATAAAAGTGTTTAGAAATAGGTAAAATAAAAGTTGTTTATGAATGGGTAAAATAAAGTATTTATCAATGGGTAAAATAAAAGTGTTAAGAAATGAGTAAAATAAAAGTGTTAAGAAATAGGTAAAATAAATGGGCAAAATAAAAGATTTTATAAATGGGTTAAATGAAAGTGTTTATAAATGGGTAAAATAAAAGTCTTTGCAAATGGGTAAAATAAACGTGTTTATAAATGGGTAAAATAAAAATGTTTAGAAATGGGTAAAATAAAAGTGTATATAAATGGATAAATTAAAAGCATTAAGAAATTGGTAAAATAAAAGTGTTCATAAATGGATAAAATAAAGATGTTTATAAATGGGTAAATTAAAGTGTTTAGAAATGGGTAATGTAAAAGTGTATATAAATGGGTAAAATAAAAGTGTTAAGAAATGGGTATAATAAAAGTGTTTATAAATGGGTAAATTAAAAGTGCTTAAAAATAGGTAAAATAAAAATGTTTATAAATGGGTAAAATAAAAGTGTTTATAAATGAGTAAAATGAAAGTGTTTAGAAATAGGTAAAATAAAAGTCTTTGTGAAGGGTAAAATAAAAGTGTTTAGAAATAGGTAAAATAAAAATGTTTAGAAATGGGTAAAATAAAAGTGTTTATAAATGGATAAAATGAAAGTGCTTAGAAATAGGTAAAATAAAAGTCTTTGTGAATGGGTATAATAAAAGTGTTTATAAATGGGTAAAATAAAAGTGTTTATAAATGGGTAAAATAACAGTGTGTATAAATGGGTAAAATGAAAGTGTTTAGAAATGGGTAAGATAAAAGTGTTTAGAAATGGGTAAAATAAAAGTGTTCATGAATGGGTAAACTGAAAGTGTTCAGTAAAGATTGTGATTGGTTATTTTTGTGGTAACATTGTTTTATCTGATGTTCTTGTGGCAAGTAGAATTTTGATTGGCTAATAACTTACTTTTAAAACTTCAGGGAAGCCGTGCTGTGTATTTCATACGGCACAGAAAATCAATAATCGCTCTCACCTATTGCCTGTGCTGTGTATTCCATTTACATTGTAGCCGACGACACACATACGGCACAGAAAATCAATAATCGCTCTCTGTGACCTTTTTCCAAAGATACACGTATTTATGTTTTTCCTATAATAAGGACATGCTTATTAATGTTAGAACATTTAGAATAAAATGTTATCAGTCTCGAGTTGTTATATTTAAAACCACTGCCCTTTAAAACGGGACGCCTCACCGTTTAACAAAAACCACTGCCCTTTAAAACGGGATATATAACATCTCGAGACTGATAACGTATAATGTATATCGTTATTTTATTAGTAAGCTCAATGGGATTAACAAACCGACCTGATATGACGTGCAGTCTATGCTTACGTGTTTGAGTTTCACAAAAGCCTTAAATGAATGGAAGTTTTAAATAGGACTTTTGTTTAAACTTTTCTTTATCGAAATCGACAAATAAGAAAAATATTTGGAATAGCGCAAAGGGATTCAGAGGTCATATGCGATTCCACTGTGAGTAGATATTGTGCCATGTGTTCTGTAAGTTTTTGTTGTTCATCTTTTATGTTCATTTGGCTTATTTATTCTTGCTTTAAATTTTTATGACCATGGTTCATCCAAACTATTTGCAATATAAACGGTCTTGTCTGTCGGGAAATGTCAGTTTTAAAATAAGAACGCTATACAAAGTATTGGTCAATTTCTTTGTTCAAATTTGAATGAATTTCAAGAGCGAACATCTAGGGAAAAGAAATCAAATATTATTAGGAAAATAATTGTCATTTTACTGTTAAAATTGAATGGGCTTAATTTGAAACTCACGTGAAAATCAAATTTCAGGAAACAAGCGTTTTAATGGATGTTGTTCATCTCATGATTAAAATGAAGTCTTCGGTTATATTTGCTACTCTTATTTAAATAAAAATGAGTTGTACTCTTACTCGAAAAACGAGTGGTATTCCTACCCCCAAAAAATAGTATTTATTAGCCAATTAAATGTCATGATTTGTTAATTAATATTAAATAATTCATATCTGATTTATAATTTTAAAGTCAAAAACTACTTTGGTGAAGTCCAAGAAATCCAGAAAGGCAGCTCTACAAGAAGCTAATACAAAGCTGACCTTTGTACCACTGGTTTTCATAGTTCTCAGAATCTGGGGAACTCTGAGATTCTTACTGGGATTTTTTGTACACGAGTATGCCAGTTCTGACGATTCCAAGTGGATTGCTATATTGCAAGTAATACTTTTACATAGAATGAATTTAGATTTTTTCAAATTCGAACACAAATGCGTTCGAAGTTCGAACATCGCTGTGTCATGGTCGAAAGGACTCTAGGCATTACCTCCCAATAGCCTAGCATTGGAGTATCCGTTATAACAAAAAGGAACAGTATTCAGAACGGACCAAATTATACTCAGTTATCTAAGGAAACGACTTGCCCGAGTTCAAGATAACAAATAAGTCATGAGTGAGTGATTATTGTGCAACACCAACATGAGCAATTGTTCAACTATATCATGGAGAGAACAATTTACATTTTGATTAGATGGTGACGGTATATGCTATTTTATTAACCCAACGCTTTTGACTGGCTTTTTATACTGCTAACTCTTCTGAAACAATAGTGCGTGGGTAAACATATCTTTCCACTTGGACACATTATCTCGATTCCGAGCCAACCAGTCTTAGTTCTTACTTCTTAATGTTCATGCTGAGCAGAAATGCAACACTATCAATTTGATTGTATTTTGTTTGACCCGACCGGTGCTCTTACCTACGATATACCGCAGAGGTGAGCACACTAATATTCGTTGGTCATTACTGTGCCGAATGTGGTTTCGAGATAAAGAAGTTCGGCCAAAGTTAGCAACTTGTATAATAACAATTCTGTACATTTCATTCTATTAAAACAACTACAACATAAATTTAATAAATTAACACATATTTAATACAATGTATTGTATGTTATACAAACAGTACCTATTACCACTAAAGTGGCGAGGTGTAATCGATACAACATCATGTGATAAAGTTTGTCTGTGACTTGCGACATATTTAAACCTGATCATTTGCAAATTACATTCATATATGGGTCAAGCAAAAAGCAATTACAACAACAAATTAATAAACAAACACATACTATGTTCATGTATATATACAAACAACACAAGAAATGTCTTATTAATATATGAAAGTCTGAGGTCACGGTGGTGTGTTGTCCTCAGTTTCTGCAATTCTCTAATAAGGACACCAATATTATCCAATATGAAGAACTTTTGTGAAGTTAATTCTTTTATATGATTGAATAAAATTATTGTTGTATCCATAGTCAAAATGATTAGTTCTTTTTCGTTTCTTTCTTCAGGGTATAGGAGACAGTGGTCAAGGTTTTGCCAACTTTGTTCTGTATATATGTTTGACCGAAAAAATCCGACAGCGCATCTTCATCTCTATTCAGTGTAGAAAATATGAGCCGCCAGTAGCATCAGAGACTCTTGGTCAAATATCACATTCTAGAGTGGGTGTAGATAATGCTACGACTGAAATGGAACTCGCTCACCAATAGAAAACAAGAATTTGACATTGAAGAATTTGAAAAAAATATCAAGGCAGTCAGCCATTAATATCAAATCAAACTAACTTTTATTTGTGCTACATATATACTGGTGCAATAACGTAAGCGACCAAAACAAAATTTGAGGCATGAAAATGATTAATATTAGAAATATCCATTTTATTATGACTGTAGATCGAGAATAGTCGATATATTGGCCGACATGACAAACTTGTCTGTCTGTATAATTTTCTGTATTATCGTTGTATATTATCATTACCGCACATGAAAAAATAATACTTTTAACATAAAAACTTCTTTATGCTTTCATAAAACATACATTTTTCAAAGTTTTTAATTTCAACAAGTTGATGTGATATACCGGTATTAACACTTAGCTTTTTTTTTTATCAGGTCAGTGGGAATTATATCTTAAGAGCCATATATTAGTATATTTATGTACCTCAATGTGCCAAAACAAACTACAAAAATGTAAAATTAATACACTATCAATTTCAAGCGTGTTCGCCTCGAGTGCGGCAGATCGTTGGTTTGAGTCCCGATCGGGTCAAACCAAAGACTATAACATTGGTATTTGTTGCCTCTCCGCTAAGCTCACATAATTAAGGAGAAAGAGCAAATACTGGTTGGCATGGAATCAAGATAATGTGTCAGAGTGGGACAACATGTTGTTTTGAGCCAGCACTATAAAAATCCACCTAAGGTGTTGCAACAACATGGTCGAGTACAAAGCGAGCCTCATCATCATCTCATTGAAAATTAATATGTTCTCGCCATGATATAGCTGGAAAAAAATGTTGTGTTCGCGTTAAACAACAATCATTCATTCAATTTCAAACTGCCTCTAATGAGTTTAACAATACAAACACTAAACTTACAAAAGTGAAATTAAACGTATATATATACAGTGGGACAGATATATTGTAATTCTAACACTGTTTGGTTTAATTTTCAGACGTATATAATATTTAGTATTAACCTAGTATCACAAGTAACTTTGAGATCCAGTGGGACAGATATATTGTATGGTTGTCACCTGCTTAGATGTTTGTATACTATACTTTATTTCCTGTGACTGTATAATGAATTCTTCATTATCCTATACAATATATTAAAAATTGCTGTGTTAGATTGTTGTCAAATTATAATATTAAGTATATATGTACCATCTACACACGCTTATAGACACATGTCTTATGTCTATCTCTAGATTTTCCTTACGAGACAAGGTAACACTTCGACTATTGAAGCTATATTTTTATAGCGGATGTGATCGAGTGGTCTAGGGCGCTGCACATAAGGCTAAGCGATTGGTGCTGCAGTGTATCAATGGTGTGAGATCAAATCCCGTCGAGGGAAGAACAAAAATTTGACAGCTCAAAGATCTAATTCTAACACTGTTTGGTTTAATTTTCAGACGTATATATGTATAAATACATTGTATTACAAATTCCAATTATAATCTTGAACAAAAATGTGAAAAGCAATGGCCATCATGAACCTAGCTTTCGCAATTCTGTTGAGTGTTATTTAAAGGCTACTGTGCATGTATACTGTCTATAAAAGGCTGGGTTGGGATTAAGCAAGGGGAGATAATAGTGTGAAAACATTATCAAGTTGATTTATTTTATCAAAAGTAAAATGTTCTATCATTTATATTAATTTTACAAAGGAGAAAATCAAATAAAACGAAGTTTACAAAACCTCTGTTCTTTTGGAATATTTTTGTAACATCCAACATCCATGTTTGTCATACATTTTGAGGGATATGACAAACCTAGTGTAGATAGAAGTATTCTAACTAGCAGAACAATGTACCAGAACGTGCCGATACCCACTTTGTGAGGTTCATTTACACAGCTACCGATTCGAATTTTTCAGTTCATCACAACCCGTTATGTATGCCTACAAAACAAAAACGAGAGAGAAAAAAAAAAAAACCACACACACACAATTTTTTTCTTAGAATAAGATAAAAACAACAGGAATATGAAAATCTTTTTTTAGTCAAATTACAACTATATTCCTTCATATTTTTTTTAAAGCAATTTTTAGAATTGAGAAATTAGGAGCCATGTCTGCCAAAAGTTCCCACAGTCATTTTACTGTTATACCTTGAACTTGCTTAGTCAACTGAATTTCAAATGAATCAAATGGAACAGTGAAACCATAGAAATCCACATTGTTAATATTATTAAATGTTTCCGACGAAAACAAACCAAACAGGAGATAGTGGTGACCGTGATCGCTTGGTTGTAACTTTAGTTAGTTGTACTTGATACAATGATAACGTTTGTCAGTTACGGTCAGGGTAGGTCGGTGGGTTTAGTTTAAACATATTTTATTTGCTCAAATGTGCAAAAAGGATAAGACACAAGTTAAACAAACTTATGAAGTCTTCTCCTATATACAATAAGTTACAACATTATTTGATAGAGCATGCGTGTATATAAATATTTCTTACATTAATATGTGTAGATTGAACTAAAACAGAATTAAGAAAGGAATAAGAGAGAGGGTTCGTGGTGATGATGTGTGCGATTGTTGTTTTGGTGAACGACCTCTTTATATATTCAAACACATGCTTAAAAATAATTTCGTTCTGTTCATACGGGAGTGTAGGATTACCACAGGTCAAAAGTGTAAGGTCTAAAGCACAATAATTAGGTAGCCAGTTGAGATTTTGAAACAATGTATGTCTTATATTTGAATAATGGGAACAATCTAAGAAGAAATTATAGGAGTCTTCGCGATTGGCACCACAACGACAAGACGGATCTGAGACTATATTTACTTGGAACAAATCGTAATTCAAAAAAGAAGCATAACATAGTCGGTGGGTTTCTCCTCGTAACCCGGTTCCCTTAATAAAACTGACCGTCACCGATGTTAATGAAATATTGTTGAAAATGACCTTATATAAAACCCATAACCCCTTTTAAAGAAATATTTCGTGTGATGTACAACAAAATGTCCACATGCACTCAGTTGAGAAAATGAATCTCCCCTCTTTGTATGTTTTAATTATATTGTTTTGTTTTATTTTTTAACAACTAAAAGTCTTAAATTTTCACTTGAAATATACGTTATACAGTCAATAAATAACATCTATGGAAACCCCGGAGATATAGAAAAATGACTTAGTTTATCTGACATGTGGAGAACGACTCTTACTAAGAAAAGGGGCAACCAGAAGCCGCAAATCGCAGGACACTGATAATACAAAATGGCAAAAAGATTAAAAGACTAACAGTGGTCCACAAAACATTACACATGATCTAAAAATTGAGCAACACGCACCCCACTAAAAACTGGGGATGAAGTCAGAAGTGTAAGCAGTTCCTGCTCCACTATTCGCACTCGTCACGACCAGTTATTGTAAACCATCGCTTGCGGACATCATCTGATAAAATTTAGTAATAAGTAACCGACTAGAAAGGAATAGAATTTGGCTAGTATAAACGGGACATATCCGAGGTCATGGTCTGTGACACAAACATTTCGTAACGTTTAAGTAAGTCGATGATGGCGATAGTAAAACATTTGAAGTGATGATTTTACCACTAGAAACCCTTTGTTCTGTGGATTTCTGGTGAGCAGCAATCTTCTATCAAGAAAATCCAAATAGGAAACACATACTAGTATATAATCGATAAGTACATGCTACTAAAATGTTGCTACATATAAATGGAAAGATAATCATGTGAAAGTTGAAATCATCTCTCTTGTAAAAATTTCGTTCTCAACCGGCATTGCTTGTCAATTTTAGGTGTATATGTATGAATCATAACTAGCTATTAGTAATTAGTAATTCCAACCCATATGAAAGTTTATACCATCACAATGAGAATGATCGAAGTGGTTTACAAACTCCAACAAATTTTCCAAAACCATCACATCAATCTACACCCATTCGTATAAACAAATCAAGATCAAAATGTAAAGCACCCCAGAGAATATTAAACATTAATTTTCAATCTATAAAAACAAATGACATCTTGTACATAACATTCTAGATAGCTTAAAACCTGACATTGTAATAGGCACAGAGACATGGCTAGACCCAAACATAAAAGACATTAAAGTCCAGCAAGGTGGGGGAGTACTTCTTGCAATCAATAAAAACTTCATCAGTGACGAAGTTGAAGAACTCCACCCTGGCAATGAGTGTGAAATTATATGGACAAAACTCGAAATTAAAGGCAGTAAAACATTGTATATATCATCTTTTTATAATCCTAAAACTTCTGACGAAAAAAACTTAAAAAATTTCGACATATTATCTGTAAGAAGAGCAAGTCAAATAAAGAATGTTGCATTGTTTATAGGAGGTGATCTTAATCTTCTAGGATGGGATTGGAAAAACAAGAATACTAAAACCAAACGCAGTCCATTCAAAAAATCATTATGAATTTGGTAACACATGATACAGGTCTTGTACAATTAATTGAACAGCCAACGAGACAAGATAACACCCTTGATCTAATGATAACAAACTTACCAAGCCAAATTCCACGTACAGAAATAATACCAAGTATCTCAGATCATGACATTGTGTTTGTTGAATTGAACATCACACCAACAAAACTTAAACAAAAACAAAGAAACATACCTATATATACAGGAAAGCAAACTGGGAAACAATGAAAACAGAATTGGATACACTTTATAACGATATGACAGGAAAAGTAAGTACCAGATACTGGAAGATTCTGGAAAATACTGGTAATACCAGTATTGCAGATACTGGAAAATACTGGTTATACCAGTATTGCAGATATTGGAAGATTAGGTAGAATTCCGGTTAACCCGAGTTTTTATGTCTACATTATACTAAAAGAATTGAATACAATTCATACTCATACGTCATTTCTGCTGTACATAACATAAGAGGCAAAAGCCCTGTAATGTCAAAATAATTTGTATGGTCCCTTAGAGTTTGATATATATTGGTAAGGTAATTTGACATGACTGGGCGGAGCCTAATACTAACGGTAAATACAATGAGCTGTGATTTACAGTTAGAATTAGGCTCTGCCCACTCGTGTCAAATTGCCAGATACTAGAGTTTCCAGTATTGTGTGTTTTACAATACTAGTATTACCAGTATTGCTGGATGAAGAATACTGGAGCTTCCAGTATTGTGTGTTTTACAATACTAGTATTACCAGTATTGCTGGATGAAGAATACTAGAGTTTCCAGTATTGTGTGCTTTACAATACTAGTATTACCAGTATTGTTGGATGAAGAATACTGGAGCTTCCAGTATCGTGTGTTTTACAATACTAGTATTACCAGTATTGTTGGATGAAGAATACTGGAGCTTCCGGTATTGTGCATAGATCAACGATTCTGGTATTCCAGTATTGTAAATGCACGATACTGGTACATCCAGTATTGTATATGTACGATACTGGTATTACCAGTATTGTAACATTACAATACTGGTATTTCTAGTATTGTACAGTGTATTGTAATATTTGCAATACTGGTATTTCCAGTATTGTGAATATTATAATACTGGTAATACTAGTATTGTAAATATTACAATACTGGTAATACCAGTATCGCGGCCGGCTGCTTCATATTATCCAACTAAATTACTACGTGATACAGGGTAAAACGAACACTTGGATACACAACTTTTTATCTAATCGTATACAAGCTGTTTTACTGGAAGGAGAGACGTCAGATTACATACCGGGTATTTCTGGTGTGCCCCAAGGTTCTGTTCTGGGACCAAGTCTGTTTTTCTTACATAAACGACATTCCTGACGGTATAACATCAACTGTCCGATTGTTTGCAGATAACACAATAGCCTACCTAATAATAAAATCCAACAGAGATTGTACCACCCTTCAAAATGATTTAGATAAACTTAGTACATGTATATGGGAACAAAAATGGAAAAAGGCCTTCCACCCTGACAAATGTAACATTCTATCCATCACACGAAATAAAACACCAGTAAAACACACATACACCCCACACGGACACCAACTCGAACATGCAGACAAAGCAAAGTATCTGGGTGTCACAATACAGTCAGACCTTAAATGGGATCAGGGGCGGATCCAGGATTTCAAGTTAAAATTGCACCGAGCGGTGGGAGGCGCGAACATTTTTGGGGTATTTCGTGTGAAAAATCACGATTTTACGCCAAAAAAATCATATTTTTTCCACTTTTAGGGGGTGGGGGGGGGGGGGGGGCGCCACACCCCCTGGGGATATCCATATAAATAACATCACAACAAAAGCCAACAAGACACTTGGGTTCCTCCGAAGAAACACCAACATCAGTACTACCAAAGTCAAAGAACATGCATATAAATCCTTAGTTCGACCATCACTCGAATATGCCTGTTCTGTATGGGACCCATATACCAAAGAAGACATAACCCAATTAGAACAGGTACAACATAGGGCTGCTAGGTATTTTAATACTAACCGCTATCATAACACCTCTAGCGTTAGTAACATGATAGAACATCTGAATTGGCGAATCCTAGCAGATCGAAGAACAGATGCACGCCTAGTCATGCTATATAAGATCACGCATGAACTAGTAGTTATACCAAAAACAGACATACTCATACAACCAGTTAGATTCTCCCGGAACATGCACTCTCTCTCATATTAAATACCATCCACACGCATACACCTCAGACAGTAATCATTCTTTCCGCGAACAATACGAAATTGGAACAGTCTTACCCTGAACACTTGTGAAGAGTGACTCTGTTGAGTCATTCAAATCAGCTGTTTCAGTCATTAACCATTAGTCATCATAAATTCTTGTACATAGTTTTATCTTAAAATAAACAATATTTTTTTTATTTTTTTTAATTTTCCTAATATTTGTTAACAGCGCTTGATGCGCAGTACCTAGTAATTGGCGGAATCTTCAATTTGCTGAAGGCGGCCTCTTATTGAAGTAGAAATGAAGGGATGTCCGATTGTTGTTCGAGATGACAAAATAAATTGTCTGCTGAACAAGAAAAATGCGGGGCCGATTCTGAGTAGAATTGTCAAGAATAATTTATACATTACTTTTTACCTTCTACCCCAAGCAGCACTTAGACTGGGAGTGACATAACTCCCAGACTTTTTGATACGAGGTTCTCCTAAAATAGGAGAGATTAACTGGACAATAATAAGAATGGCGGGAGAATGCAGGAAGTACAACATAAGTTCATTCTCTTTCTGGTCTGGTTTGATTAATAAATATTTTTTCTTGCTGTGTGATTTCATTCTATTTTCATTTTTTAAACTTGAATCATATCAAGTAGCCTATTTGAATATCATTTTCACCTGCTGAAGTACAAATTTCGATTTTATTGACCTCGGTTAACCTCGATGGCCACGTGACATGTTATTCACCAATCAAATTCTTTCATTTGATTTGAAGTTGACAGAACACATGCGAACCGCTTAGAAAAAAGGCAACTGAAAACAAACCCTTGTTACTTGACTTAAAACATCGATTAAAAATGGCACACAAAAACATTTATTATTCCGACAAATATACAGATGACCAATACGAATACAGGTAATGTTGTTATTTTCCGCGAGAACCAAGAAAACGTGATGAAACATGCTCATTGACGAGGGGGGTTCAGGTTGTCTGTTTTGTACAATTTAAAAAAAAAATCTGATATACGATTTGTATGCTGTAAAGGATAACAACGACACCAGACAATAGGGAAAGCCTCTAAGACCCTTGGCTTCCTCAGGAGAAATCTGGGAAGATGCACTACCAAAACCAAAATAACAGCCTACACTACTCTAGTGCGACCTGTTTTGGAGTATGCTTCCCCAGTATGGCACCCACAAGAGACATAGAGCAAGTACAAAGGCGGACAGCTCACTTTGCCTATAGCTGTTACCAGGACAACTCCCCAGGCTGTGTAACAAACCTGCTAAACAGTCTTCAATGGGAATCCCTCCAGCAGAGACGATGGAAACAAACCCTTGTAATGTGCTACAAGATCCACCATCAGCTGATTGCCATTGAACCAGCCAACTATTACACAGCAGGGGACTCCAGAACAAGAGGAAACCAGACTCGGACAGATCAGAGCAAAGAAGGACACATACCAACATTGCTTCTTCCCGAGATCCATCAGGGAATGGAACCGAGTACCATCTTCAGTTGTAGATGCTGGTTCCCTAGAGGACTTTAAGGTCAGGTTGAATTCCATCCCCTGGCCTTCATCACAACACAGATAACCGACAGGGCAGCCATACGATGTATATATTGTACATGATTTATTTGTATATACCATCCATCTCTTTGGACTTTTACCTGTTTTGGAGGAGCCCCCTGTCTGATTGTTTATGCGCCCGAGTCACACACACTCAGTAACTACAGATTCTGACTCGTATCCAGGAAGAAGAAGAACTCGACTGTCTACATGCATGTTTGTATTTAATGTGGAAACGTAGTTATCGCAGTCCGTATTTACTTCAAAATTATACAGGCCTCGACATTAACGTTTGTCCGATTGTCCGGTACCAGTGAAAACTGACATCGGACAATTAGATCTTGTATTACGGTTGTTCGACAGGACAAGTGAAAAAATCAGAGATTCCCAAACGTTCCGGTACGACGGACAAATCTATTTCCACTGAATCGACTGATATAAAATACTGGGTTTGTTGTATTCAATTCAATTCTTTATTAAAGATAACTAATAATAATACATTAGTGTTCTCCATTACAAACCACATGATAATATACAAAACAACATTTAAAAGTTACATGCAGTATATAATAATACAATTGTACACATATTTTAAGAAGTGTTTCTTATTTCTAATGCGTCCCTAATGAATTTATATAAATAATTACATTCAATAATATTTTTTGGATTTAAAAGTTTAGTCAGTAAAAAATAAGTATTATGTGAATCTTTTTAGATCTAAACCATAAGACTGGAAAAAATTTTCCTTATATCTTTATATTTATGGCATGATATCAAAAAATGTTCTTCTGTCTCTACTTCAGTACAGAATTTGAAGAATTGTTCTCTTGGAATTTTAGGTTTATTATTCGTGTATCTACCCCACTATATTTAAACAATGAGCACTGATACGTAGTTGTGTAATTTTACTTTTTATACTTTTGCTTAGATTGGTTTCAAGATAGAAGGGAACAAAATTTGGAATAAAACTAATGCTAAAAAGTATCAATTTACTGTCTACAGCCCCAGATTTAATTTTTTGTAGTTGTGAGTCAGATTGCTGATGATAACACTTATTATTTTCTAAAAATGCTATTATCTGATATCAAGTATTTTAGATATTTTATTTAGTGTAGAAAACCAGCATTTTGAGTTTTCTTGAGCTAAATCTTGATCTGTGGTAAATGCACTATATAATACTCTATCTCTATTTATTTTAACTAGTCTCATATATAATAATTGTACATTAAACATAATGAGAAAATCAACATTGGACTCCTGTTACATTCAAGTCTGCTGGCCATATTTGATGACTGTCTTTTGACCCCAAGTATACATTTCAACATCTTACGTTGTAATTTTTCAATTGGTAGATTGTCAAAATTATTTAAATTTATGTTATAATCTGACAACCATATTTCACTACCATATGTCAAAATAGGTTTAAGTAGACTATCAAAGAATTAAGACAGGTTTTCAATGGTACCTCTTGGCAATTATTAAATTTACTTTTAACAGAGAAAAAGACTTTCAGTGGTTTATTATAGAGATCATCTGCGGCATGTTTAAGATTACCATTGAAATAAAACACAATGCCTAAATATTTGTATCTTTCAACAATTTCAATTTGTGAATTATTTTGAAAAAAGTGATAAAAGAGCCCGGTTTGATCTCCAATTTGTCCATGATTTATTTTGATTAAAACCAGGCTGTGGAAATGATTATCTCCCTTGGCTATATACTCAGCCATTACAAAATATAGGGGTGTGTATCGTGTTGTGTAAATGAGTTTGCCACATTTATTTATGGATATATTGTGACAAAATATGGATGTAATAGTTTGAAATATATGATTTCCCTAGGGGGTTTGTATTATTTTACATTCAACATACGTCTTCTTTTAAAATTTTGGATGTGAAGTAAAATATAATCAAATTTTGGGCCAAATTTTACCAGCGAGCTGCTGGTAAGATCAGAATCAGGAAGATTTTTAGTTTGACAAATTTTTTTGAATGGTTTTTTGTTCTTTTGTAAGGTAATTTTTTTTTACCAGAAACAAGTGGCTGAAGTGCCTGTGATATGAATAAAGCAAAGTATTTTATTTAAATTCACAGAGAAATAAAAAATTTTAGTGGATCTTTTCAACCAGATCAGGAAAAAGCATGTAATATTTGTCCATTTCAAAGGTTTCAATATTTCCCAAAAGACTAATTCAAGTCCTCTATCATATTTTGCACAAAAGATAAGTTTAAATTTGGCGCTAAATGGATATCTGATAATTTTTACGTGTCCGTTCCGGAGTGATTCTTGTTCTTATATTTAAAATATTGATATTTCCGTTCATTAAAGCGTTTCTGAGATTGCGACTTTAATTTTGTCAGTGTCCTTGAACTTCATCAATGCATGGAGGAACGATGAATGAATAAAAGAATTTTGATCTGGCGTTTCACTTTAGTTTTAATCAAAATAAATTATGGACAAATTGGAGATTAAACAGGGCTCTTTTATACAACAAACCCAGTATTTTATACCAGTGGAAATAGATTTGTCTATTGTACCGGCACGTTTGGGAATCTCTGATTTTTTCACTTGTCCCGTCAGACAACCGTAATACAAGATCTACTTGTCCGACGTCAGTTTTCACTGGTATCGGACAAACGTTAATGTTTGTTTTTTAAATTCCTTCTATTATATTCGAAACCCTGTTTGGTTCAACTCCCAAGACCTTATTCTTTTCAAAAAATATCATGACCTCCGCTCGACTACCTCTTGTGAAGACGCAGCGGTCGTTTTTGTCAGGAATTCGCCTGAGTACACAACTCCATGGACCCAAAGTGAAAGTAACAGCGCCACCTATAAAAAAACGGAAGTTCAGAACTCTCTGGGTTTTAGCTTTGAGGTAAGGAAAATACCGTTAAGGTTCAAACAACATGATTAAACGAACGGGACAATTTGAAGTTTAATGTTTGAATCTTAACGGTATTTTCCGAACTTCCGTTTTTTAGCTCACCTTGCAAAAGGTAACGTGAGCTGTTGCCATGACTTGTCGTCCGTTAATTTTTCACATTTTAATCTTCTCCTCTGAAACCCCTCACAGGGGTTAAAAAGTCCCCTAGTCCGACGCCCAGGGCTAGTAATTTCCACATTTGGGCTAGCTGAAATAATCAGCTGTATGCCCGACGGGCTAGTAAAAATATATATCGGATATTGACAAACTTGTCAATATTCGTGTATCTACTTATATTCATATATGTTATATGTTGTTTAATCAGCAGCAATGTTTTATTTATTTAACCGCTAGCTTTTTGTTGAAATTGAGAGCAAAGAAGGTAGAAAAACTGTGTATTCTCGTCATAAAACGGCTTCAACAAATGAAGGCTTACCGGAAATTTTGAAAATGAAATACCGGAATCGGATTCCGGAACCGGGAACGACTATTTCCGGTTGTGCCGATTGTAAAAAAAAAAAAAATTGATGCTGACCGACCCTAGATTTTTTTGACATTTGACCATAAACACACATATTTTTTTTTTTGGCCTTACAGTGACCTGAACTGTGGAAAATAAGTGAAAATAAAACGCAATACCAGATCTGAAAAGAAAGATAGTTAAACTAATATACATTGTACATGTTGTACAAGGGTTCAAGTGTCTGCAAGTCGGATTCATGAAATCATGGTATTGACCAGGACTAGTGGTCCATAGATTCGGGCTAGTAATATTTAGGAGTATGCTAGCCCTGGGCTAGTGAGGTGGTCCAAGATTTTTTAACCCCTGCCCTCAACCATATGAACTGAAACTTGGTAGGAAGCATATATGGAAGGTCCTCTATAAAGATTGCTCATTTTGTCCCGATCCATTAACAAACATGGCCACCACAGGCAATTCTTATTTCTGATTGGCCTATTTTTTTAAATCTTCTCTTGGCCAAATGAACCGAAACTTGGTAGGAAGTATCTATGGAAGGTCCTCTATAAAGATTGCTAATTTCATCTTGATCTATTTACAAACATGGCCGTTGCAGGCGATTATTGTTTCTGATTGAGTGATATCTAAAAAATCATTATTTCTGTTAAAAGGGAGATAACTCTAGTTTAAATATAGATACATTTTGTATAGATCTATTCAAAATGCAGTTATCTCTGAATTGAATTACAGATAAATATGCCTCTAAAACCCCTCAACCAAATGAACTGAAACTTGGTAGGAACCATCTATAGAAGGTCCTCTATAAAGATTGCTCATTTCGTCCTGATCCATTAACGAACATGGCTGCCACAGGCGACGCTTGTTTCTGATTGGCTGATTTGAAAAATTCTTCTCTTTTGAAACCGCTTGGCTAAATGAACCGAAACTTGGTAGGAAGCATCTATGGGCGGTCCTCTATAAAGAGTACTCATTTCATTCCGATCCATTAACAAACATGGCCACCACAGACAATTCTTATTTCTGATTGGTCGATTTCTAAAAATCTTCTCCTCGGAAACTTAGTAGGAAGCATCTATGGAAGGTCCTCTATAGAGATTGCTCATTCCGTCCCGATCCATTAACAAACATGGTCATCACAGGCGATTCTTGTTTCTGATTGGTATATTTCTAAAAATCTTCTCCTCTGAAACCACATGGCCAAATGAACTGAAACTTGGTAGGAAGCATCTATGGAAGGGCCTCTATAAAGATTGCTCATTCTGTCCCATATCCATTAACAAACATGGCCACCACAGGCAATTGTTGTTTCTGATTGGTCTATTTCTAAAAATCTTCTCCTCTGAAACCGCATGGCCAAATGATCCGAAACTTGGTAGGAAGCATTTATGGAAAGTCTTTTTATAAAGATTGCTCATTTTGTCCCTATCTGTTAACAAACATGGCCACCACAGACAATTCTTTTTTCTGATTGGTCAATTTCTAAAAATTCTTCTCTGACACAACTTGGCCAAATAGACCGAAACTTGGTAGGAAGCATCTATGGGAATTGCTCATTCTGTTTTGGTCCGTTGACAAACATGGCCGTCGTAGACAATGCTTGTTTCTTATTGTTTGATTTCTAAAACAGCTTTTCCTCTGAAACCGCTTGGCCAAATGATATGAAACTTGGTAAAAAGCATCTATGGAAGGTCCTCTATAGAGATTGCTCATTTCGTTTTGATCCATTAACAAACATGGCTGCCACAGGCAATTCTTGTTTTAGATTGGTTGCTTTCTAAAAATCTTCTTCTCTGAAACTGCTTTGCCAAAGCTAACCGAAATTTGGTGGGAAGCACCTATCGGCTATGTAAGTTTCTGTATTAAGTTTCCTCAGAGCAGAATGAAAGGTGAGCGACACCGAAATTTGGTGGGAAGCACCTATAGGCTATGTAAGTTTCTGTATTAAGTTTCCTCAGAGCAGAATGAAAGGTGAGTGACACAGACTGAGCTTCTAGTTTATAGGTGGCACTGTTACTTTCACTTTGGGTCCATAGAGTTGTCTACTCGGGCGAATTCCTGACAAAAACGACTGCTGCGTCTTCACAAGAGGTAGTCGAGGGGAGGTCATGATATTTTTTGAAAAGAATAAGGTCTTGGGAGTTGAACCAAACAGGGTTTTGAATATATTAGAAGGAATTTAAAAAACAAACGCGTCTTAAAGCGAGTGGGGGTAAAAAAAAAGTGTCCACCCTTGTAACTGTTTATGCATTGATAGTATATTTACGTGGATAGTGACAAGGCGAAGTGTACTCGATACAACATTATGTGATCAAGTTTTGTCAGACTTGCGGCAGGTCAATGGTTTTCACCAGACACCACGGTTTCCTCCACCAATAAAACTGACCGCCACAATATAATAAAAATTGAAATATTGTTAGAAGTGGAGTTGAGCACCATAAACCTAAAGGGGCAACTGGAATAGTATGGAGATTTAGGTAGTGACGAATAATTAAGTCTTTAGTAGCAGCTACCATGCTTACTGTTTTACGAAATCTACAGATGGTCCATGATCAAACTTTCCATATTATAATCAGACAAGACTCTCATTGAGAGGGCACCCTTAATCCACCACTTGGGGACGTGCTGAGCAGCTCTGTGGGTCTGAGGCCTGGGTACCTTCATGAGAACCCAGCTATTTTAACAATAAATACAAGTTGAATAAGTACCACCAAATGGGACTTATTTCACAATATATAGTTAAGGGTGTCTTACACTTCTATCTCTATCTCAAATATTTAATTTCTGACCCTGCCATTCAAATGTCCATTGATGACCATATAAAGGTTTTTCCACCTCACGCTGCCGCCACAAATTTGTCAGACACTGAACAACACATGCCTGGTCCCTTTTACTGCTCTTCTTCATGGCTATAAAACCAGTCTGATTAAAATCAGATTTCTCACTTGCTCCTCTTTACTGATGTGTCGCATCTGAGAAAAACCCATTATGGGTCTCGGACACCACATGCCATCTATGAAACTGGTTATTTTTCATATTGTAAGGTACGTGTATTTACCCACCGAGGCACTTTTTCTAAATTTCACCAATCATATTTGCTTTATACATTCTAGCAAAAGTGTTTATTTTTTATGTCGTCCAGATAGGTGTTTATTCTTCACTTGTTTAAAGATGACTTGATTTTATTTTTCCATTTAATTCCAGACATGTGATGTTACCGAAAGAAATTGCCAAGTTAGTTCCAAAAACTCATTTAATGTCCGAGACAGAATGGCGAGGTCTGGGAGTACAACAGAGTCAAGGATGGATACATTATATGAGACATGAACCAGGTATAGAGCTGTCTTGCTGAACCTAGAACTTCTTGTTTACACAGCTTTGTCTTGTTCAGTTCAAGGGTGAACTGAAATCTAGTTGATAAAAATTTAAGTCTTCGTTGACTTAAAAAAAGTTTCTGGATTTTGATAGCTATAATTAAGTCATCTCCAAATAGTAAAATCAAAGTATTTACAGCTACATGTATATACCGTAACCACATCAGAGGTGTAAGGGTTAGTGTGCTTGTCTTGAGTGTGGTAGATTGTGTGTTCGAGTCCTGGTGGAGTCAAACCAAAGACTAAATTTGGTATTTGTTGCTTCTCTGCTAAGCATGCAACATGAAGGATGGTTGGCTCAGAATCAGGATAATGAGTGGAGCAATATGTGTTCCCGCGAACTGTTGTTTCGGTGAGCTAGCACTTTAAAAATCCAGCTAAGCGTGTTGATCTAGTACTACTGGTACATTTAAGCAGACATCATCTCGTTGAAATGTAACTTGTTCTGACCATGAAATAGCCAAAAAATTGCTCACTTGGTGTTAAACGAAACCACTACCTCACTCTACAGCTATAGGTTTACATGACATCACACATTGTGGTTTATCTAATATTATCCATCTCCAGTGAAGTCAAATTGAAATATGAAGTTTGAAATCTTGGATACCTAGTTTCTGAAATTTCAATCACTGGGAAAAGCTCTACATTTTCTTGTAGACAGTACTTTTCTGCTTAGTGGAAGAGTGGTTTAATGTGAACAAAATTTTGTAGTTATATGGTACTGACAGACACTATCAACATCATGGTTGATATTAATGCTATACAGTCAAATGATCAGAAACAAATTGTCAATGGGTAATATAAAAAGAGAAGGCTTCCAATGCAAAAATCGTCAACAGTGTAAGCAAATCAGTTTATTTTTTCATGAACAGATTCACTTTACAATTGCAGTATTTTAGGACGAAGGACTACCATATGATTTCTCCGCCATATGATTTATTTGATCGCTCACAATTGTACATCGGCACATCTTCTTTTGTCATGCGGCTGCTCTTTACTAATACTAGTGGCCATGACTAGTTTGATTATGGCAGCTACCACCTGTATTTTCTTAGGCTAACCTTGTAGTATATAACATCTGATTGTACATATGTATATGCTGCTCCATATAAAAAGTTGTATCTAATTTAATTTTCTATTTTCAGAGCCACACATATTGCTGTTTCGACGCCCAGTTACGACAAATTAACTTGGACAACAATGTTGATAAACTTCATTTAGAATACCTCTACAATCTAACTTATGAATTGGCTGATGATCACCTTTACAGACCATACAGTGTATTTATATATCGTGTATATTGGTGTATTTTCTCAGTTCATTTGTTAATTTGTTTGACTGTGAACAGACACATGTTTTTATCAAGGGATTGAGATGTATAACAATTTGTTACCATGTTCTTTCAATTCTGACAAATATGTAGTATGAGGTAAACATTATTACAGTCTATTTAAGATGGAAGGTCATAGTTGTAACCAAAATTGAACAGACATGTTTTTTTTTTATCATATCCAAGTCTTTTATATATTTATCTACTAATCTACATTCTATGACAGGATGTTACTGAATCATGGGTTCAAATTATATCTTCCTGAATGGTTTTTTTTTTTGCAAAAACATTTATATTTGAGAGAGAGAGAAAAAAAAGAGAATGAATTGTTTTTTCTCTCATTAATTGCAGGTAAATATTTTTTTTTTTTAACTTTTCATTCAGTCTCCTTAGCTTTTATGCCTAGCTGTGTTCATTGAAATAGAATTTTCATATTGTTAAATGTTATATGCTGTGGATGAAAAGTGACAATCAAAGCCTTGTACATGTAGTGTTTAGATTTATTATGTAAAAGAATTATTTATGAAAATATGTAGAATTGCCTGTATTGTGTATGTAAGAGATAGATAGCATTGTGAACTTTTCTTTGTAAATTCTACTTGCATTTTCAATATTTATCAGACATATCGAAAATCCAAGACAACTTGTCTGACATTTGGTCAGGCAATTTAGAAAAACTGTCTGACCGAGTAAAAACCTAAAATGCCACCACATATTCCGCATCGCCATTAAAAACTCATTTATTTGTTTAACATGTTTACTTCAAGAATAAATTTTTAGGTATTCAGTTATCTCGTGACATTCTCAATATTTGTTCGAAATTTAAAAGCTCATCCTGGAAATCATAACATTAATCTTCATAATCATCATCATCAATGTCTTTGTGAAGAAAAAAATGATTTGTTGTGAAAAAAAATTTGTTCAGACATTAAATTCCCCTCCCCCCTTTTTTTTCAACCTAAGATAAGAAAATGATGGTTTACTAATACAAGAACACTTGATATTTTTATAGAATGTTATTTTTAATGTGGTCATAAGTAAATAAGGTATTGTTTGTTTTCCTTGCTGACTAACTAACTCTCTGAAAGAGATGCCGGCTCAAATATGTTTTGGCAATTATCTTTCGGTTTCCGGTTCATCCGTATTGTATTTATCAAATCGTGAATCTTTCGTACCTAACCATGTCGGACCGTTAGGTTCTGAATTTTTTTTAACAAATGACAATGTACCAAGAAATTAGGTTTTAAGAACATAATTTATTTTTTTATATAGTTCTAATTAAAAACTGAAAAATTTACTGGTCTTAGGCTGGAGAACCTGTGCACATCGGGAAAACTGCTTCCATTACCTTTACACTCATAGACAATTTCTAGTCCAATGATTAATAATTTGCATATCAGGATATATTTGTGGGCAGGAGTATGCTGTTTACAGGGCATTAACAGTATGAAAGAGAGAAAAATCAATGTATATATCAAAATCTATTTCTTTGTAATAATTTTTCATTGATACTTGTAGAAAATTTTAAATCCTCCATTTCCTTAATGGGAATATTTCGAGCAACATTCATGAACTCAACCACGGCACTGTAAATACGTGACTACATAAAACCGTGTCACAGACCTCGAAATGAAAATTTGAATTTACTGGTCCAAATCAAATTCTTGAATTTATTTATATATATTATATACATCTATATCTAAATAAAAACTGAAATATTTACTGGTCTGAACAAAGATTGACTGGTCTTGGGCCGAAGGACCGGTGCTCATTGTGTGGACTGGCATGAGATGGTGCAGGTGAAGTGATAATGCATGTGTGGTAAATAAAACTTAGGGTGGGTAGGACCAGATTTTTTCTTACCAATTCATAACAGAATATGGAGGAGGAAATGATAAAATTGTATTGTCACCCATTTAGTTATTGTAAACATTCAAGCAGAAATACCTTTGTATATTGCATTTATGGATCGATTCCATTGGTCAGTAAGCCATGACAGACTGGCATATGTGACCATGTCTCTTAACAGAAAACTATTTCCTCTAAAAGTAAATATTTGTAGGTTACGACATACAAATGTACATATATATTTATTACATGATAGAGACAAATTACAACACTAAATTCAATAGATATAAGTTTGAACCTTATTGATTCTGTTATTTATTTTGTACAATTTTAATTAAAATAAGATTTTTGAAGGATCTTTTAAATTATGTTATCTGGCAATCCACTTACAAATGTACATCTGACAAATGCCTGAACTGAGTCACATGAATTTAGGTAATCTTTAATTCACATTCATCAGTTCTGTTACTCTGTCTTAAAACAGCTCAACCTTACGATTTTATTAGTTTGTCACTGATTGGTCAATTTGAACTTTTTTTTAAGATCTAACAAATATCTAATTTTAATTAGATTCCATTGTTATTTAACTATGTAGATAGTGACAATATCTCCATATAATGTTATCAGATTTTTCTTTGATTATGGCTACAATTAAAGTGCAATTATTGTACCGGTTAAGTGATTTTATTGAATATGTAATATTTATGCCACGGTTTTCCACATTAGCCATCCGTTTAACTCAGAACACTGTGATATAAGTGATTTGTAACATGAAACCATGCACTATCACATCTAGGTCATTGATTATTCCACGACAGCCCAGATTTAAAATGTGCAATATCTTGTATCTGCTTGTATTATTTCATAGTTCTTAGCTGTTGCTTACATTCTCTTATTTTAACTATCAAAAGATCAAAGGAAAAGAATGCATTCATGTTAAATAATAATAATAATGTATGATGTAGGTGCTATATTATTGTGGTGAAAATGATCAATGTGTCAAGTTCATTGTTAATCAAGATAAAAATTGTGTTGTATCTACAGTCTATGAAGAAGTATAATCTTCCATTCATGGTATAAATCATAATTTGACTGTGGAAAATGAAAAAATCATGAAATTATTTTAAATTGTACAAATTTTGGTGCAACTAATTTGAATTGACAAAATCATTCATATCTACATGTAGTCAAACCTGTATATAAAGGGTGTTCAATGGAACCTGACAGTGTGCCCTTTATCTGCAGTTGACCTTTATATACAGGTTAAAATTATATGTACTAATCATTAATGGGGAAAATGAGGCTGTCCTTTATAGATAGTGATTTGTTATATAAATGTTCCCTTTAAGGCAGGTTTGACTGTACAAAGATTACATTTTTTCCCCTAAGTATTGAATAATGAGGTTTAGTAAATAAAAAAAGGTAACACTTTAGCCTGTCTTATAGAGGGAAGAAGGAAATATCATGTCTTATACAAAGAAGGTGTACTGGTACATTATCATACAAGAAAGTATCCAGTTTTATAAAAGGAAGGTACTGTTGTAGGTTTTGTAAAATTTATATATCTTTTCAAACACAAGGACTCTCTCTGTTGTTATTTGTATATACATATATTTAGTTATACCTGTCTTTTCTGAATTCCAATGTTTGAAAATGTTAAATAAATTTTGTAAAATCTTATGATTTGTTTTTATGTTTTATTTATTGTATGTCTTCCCATCTATCTCCCTGACAAAGCAAGCAATAAACTGAAGCTTCTTTGCACATGTATTTATCAATCAGTAGTTAGATTTTAGCTAAACTGTGGGAAAATCTTTTAACTTGACTTTGATTAAGGCCATGACAAAAAGATACCGTTTTACAATGTTACATTAGTAAACAAATTGACATTTCAATTCTTTCATTACTTTAAACAAATAATGGTCATATGTTCAATACACAAAACAAATATTTGAGTGATTATCGTTTTATGCTAAATGATAATTTATCAGCTATGTCATGGCAAGAAAAGTTATATTCCATGTATACACAATACAAGTACAAACATTTATGCAAGTGATTATTGTAGAACCCCAAATAAGCAATCTTTTTTAGCCATAACATGACAAGGACAAATTACATTCAATGAGAGGAAAATCATATTATACAGCCACTTTGTAGTAGACCCACAGGCTGAGTTGGATCTTTACAGCACTAATTTTTTGTTGGGTTGTTTTTTTAACCCCCCCCCCCCCCGAAATTTTTTTCCCAAAAAACATTTTTTTTTATAGCTGAACTGAGCCAAAGGGTCATGCTTTGCATCCAGTGTCTGTGAACCTTTACATTTAATTTTTCTGTGAAACCACAGTTAATTGGAGACAAACTGGATAGGAATTGTCACTTTAATAAAAAAAAAAATTCTGATTGGAAATCCAATTGCAAATAGGGTGTTTCCATATATATTTTAAAGATGTCTAATTTAGTGGGGGCAAGTCAAAAGATTGCAAAGGGAAATACAAGTCTTTGGGAGCAAGAAAACAAAAGGGCCTAAAAGGATAGCCAAAATAGGATATGTCACTTATTCCTGAGAAAAGAGAACATCAGTCAAAATGTAATGTATTGTTAATCTCTTTTTATGGGATTTATGCTTTTGGTAGAGGGTTGCTACTAACAAGGAAGCTTCTGAACCAAAGGTTCCTATTGATTAAGCTGAAGTAATCTCTTAGTTTGGCTAACCGTTGCAGAATAACTGTCACAAATGACCACGAATATGTTCCACTTCCTGGTTGCTCTTTCTTCATTCATGATTTACTAACGGATGTGTAACTAGAGTAACACGACGGGTGCCACTAGTGTAACAGGAACTACTTACCCTTCCGAATCACCTGAGTTCACCCCGGTTTTTAGTAAGGTTCGTGTTGCTGGATCTTTAGTTTTCTGTGTCGTGTTGTGTAGATCGTAGTTTGTTATGTTGGCATTGTGTTGTCTACCCTTCTTCGAGTTACGTAATCTGATTACCCCTTTGGTATCTTCAAAGTCGTTTTTAACTTCAGTAATACTGTTGTGGTTGTTACTGAACAGTTTTAACGGTCATTTTTACGGTTTTTAATTTTCTCCGTGTACTCCTGTTGTATTTACAATAACAATGACTACCACGGCACGAATGAAAGTGGCTTTAAACACAAATAACCAAGAAAGTAATTAATGTTTGTCGATGATGCAGTCCTTTTAAAAAATGACTAACAACATAAGCATGGACAGTACAATCGCATGGTCAGTGAATTCTGGTAGTTAACTGACTTCTAGGTAAGAAGGTAGAATCTGTTAGTTAGACATTACTCATAAGAGAAAAAAATATAAATAGATTTAATATCAATTAGTCAGAAGTATCTAAAGAAACAATAGGGCCCGTCGTGGGCGTGATCGTATGGTAGTTGGATTTACAACTACCTTTGCAATCAGTGGCTATGCCACTAAAGTTGTGAGTTTGAACCCCGTTCAGGGCGAGGTGTACTCGATACAACAGTATGTGGCAAAGTTCAGTGACTTGTGACAGGTCGGTGGTTTTCTCCGGTTTCCTCTACCAATAAAACTGACCGCCACGATATACCTGAAATAGTGTTCAAAGTGGCGTTAAACACCATAAACCAAACCAAAACATCTAAAGAAATTGAGTCTTGTGAGAATAAAAAAAAAATAGGTAATCAATTTGTTAAGAGTTAAATATTGAATACATGTATATACTAGTAATATAATATGGAATGAAATAAACGAGTAAGAACTGATTTATTTGTTATTTAGGACCTACTGCTTCTATCAGCAGATTGTCTATATTTTTATCATTTTCAAAATTTCGTTTCCTGTAATAATTATAATGGTATAAACCTAATTCAAATGTGAAATTTTCACCTACCATGCAATATAAATTGATATTTATGCTTAATGAAAATGGACGTAATTAAGCAAACCGTTTGACAATAATGCACATTTTGGACCCAATAATACAATATGTAAGCAGCGTAGCAAATTAAAATTGTTGCAAAATGCCATCAACAAATAAAGCTATTGTCAAGGTGTTGATTTCCTGGAAGAAAACGTCAAGATGTTGATTTACTGGAAGACAACACAAAATATGCTGATAAAGAAGAGAATAAAACCGACACACAAGAAGTATTCCAAACACTCTTGAGACCGGGAATAACGTGGTAAAATCAACCGGTCTATCCGTAATGTATACTGAGTTATTTCCTTAGCGGTTGGTCTTAGCCAAGGTTCACGATCCCAACATTCTTGCAGTAGTCGCATAACTGTACTGTCAAGATCAATATCACTACTTTTGATTGGTGTAAGACCTAGCTCACAAACTTGTCGTTTCAGTTGTCGATAGTCCAGTGCGTGAAATGGCTCCTCTTCGCAAATGATCTCAAAAACCACTAATGCGTATGAATATGTATCTGCCATTTGCTCATGCGTAACGTTAGGTAGATCTCCACGGAGAACCTCTGGAGCAGAATATCGCGATATTCTAGTACTTCGTTGTGATGATGTCCGTTTATCATCTTTCATGCTTAAACTAAAATCTGTTATTTTAGCTACAGGTGCTTGACTATGAATGTCGTTCAAAATGATATTTTTAGACATGATATTACAATGTGCAATGTTTGAGTTGTGTAAGTATGATAGTCCAAGAGCAATATCTTGAATAATTTTGATTTTTCCACTCTCTAAAAACTTTATCTTGTCTTTTGTATATAAAGCGTTGTAAAGACATGTTTGCGTGTATTCCATAACGATACAAAGATTAGGCTTGGCAGTAAAGGATGCTATACATTTAACAACATTAGGGTGGTTTAAAGTACGAAACACTAATATTTCCTCTTTAAAATCTTTCAATTGCTGCTCTGTTGCCCGTTGTAAATTGATTTGTTTTACAGTAACAACAGTGTTCTTCCACTTCGCTTTGTGAATTTCGCTGAACCAACCTTCGCTTATCTTGTGGATATATTCGAAACCATTAAAATCGCTTTCATTATCTTCCAGATGAGTGCCATATAGTATTTCTACATCGATATCTTCGTCAGGAAATCTAAGCAAGGGATTCTACAATCAAAAGTAAACATATAACAATATAAACATTCCATGGAAAGAACTTATTCTATTTGATTATTTCGTAATGAAAGATCTGATCAAGCTTTATCGATTTGCCTAACTATAAATAATGTTAAACTGTAATCTACTTTCTTGAACAAAGAATGAGGTTTTCTAATAGACATTTTGCAAATTCCCGATTTGATTCTAAAAAAGATTCGTTTTAAAGAAGAGTTTGAAGATACTAAAGGGTTAATCAGAATCCGTATATCGAAGAAGAATAGACAACACAATGGCTAACAGAAAATAAACAAAAGGACAAACAACGATCTACAAAACTTACAAAAGCAGTTAAATACATACCGGTATTCTACCAGAGGCCGTCGTGGCCGTGATCGTATGGTTGTTGGATTTACAACTACCTATGCAACCAGTGCCTATCACCACTGATGTTGTGAGTTCTAATCTCGATTAGGACGAGGTGTACAACATTATGTGATAAAGGTTGTCAGTGACTTGCGAAAGGTCCGTGGTTTTCTCTGTGTCCTCCGGTTTCCTCCATCAATAAAAACTGATCTCCATGATATAACTGAAATATTGCTGAAAGTGGCGTTCAACACCACCAAACAAACAAACATATTCTATCAAGAGCAACGGAAAGGACAATTATCAATCTAATTAAAATTAGACGTTGGTTGTATCTTTCAAGGTACATGCCAAAAGTTGTTACAACATTAAAATTTAGTACAAATTATGGGGAAAATATATGTTATTTTTATTGAACTTTGCATGAAAAAGGACCCCATAGCCCACATTAAAGGGGAATAACTACTATAAAAACGCACAATTATAGAATCAAGTAAGAAATGTGTAAAAGGTATATTGCAACACTATTAAAGTGTTCTTAAATTTCCCATTGTAAACTTCCCAAATTTATTTAGAAATATCTCCGTCTCACCTCCCACATGGAACTAATGTTGTGAGTTTGAATCCCGCTCAATACGAGGTGTACTCGATACACCATTATGTGATAAAATTTGTCAGTAACTTGCCGCAGTTCGGTGGTTTTCTCCGGGTACTCCGGTTTCATCCACCAATAAAACTGACACCCACGATATAACTGAAATATTGTTGAAAGTGGCGTTAAACACCAAAGTCATCTCTCAAATTTTGTTATGATGGTCTTCATCATGAATTGATCGGCTGACTTCAGACTTAACGACAAGTCCCTAAAATGGAATAAGAGAATCTCTCTTAACAATCAATTTTCGTCTTCCGATTTCTGTGACAGTTCATGTGTTTCTTCGTGTTTGTTCTCGTTTTGTATCCAGATCGTCCGTTTACTCCCAGAAATCCTCGGATTTAAGTATTTAGTGGTCGCTTTACATTTTAATCTGCGTTCAATGCTTTCAAATATGGCTACCATTCTCGTCTATCGGATCCATATTCAGCCTCCCTTATTTTTCCTGTCTATCAAGCTTCCGTATTCTATCTTAACTGTGGAAGTTATTCTTGTATGTCAAAAAAGAACTTATTTTGCACTTCTCGAACAAAGTATGTATTCACATATGATTGATTATTGCTTAACGTCCAGCAAGCAATATTTCAGCTATATTCAAGAGAACAAGTTCAATGATATATAAAAAATTAGGGAAGGGATGGGTCAGTCTGGTCAGTGGCTTGTTACTGCCATTGAAAAAGTTGGGGGTAGGAATAGAAAAAAGAATAGTCTTTTGTAGTGACCACAATGTGCTCACTCTTTTTAGAAATCTACAAAAGTGGTCTTTCGAGTGTAGGGACCGCGACACGTTGCCTACTATGGTCCACTGTCAAGGGTTCCGTATTATAGCCTGAAACCTCCACAACCGTGAGGGCTTCCCCTATCCATCATCCATGAATGCGCTGAGCAGCTCTGTGGGTTTTGAGGCCTAGGAACCTTCACCAATACACAAAGACCTTATCAACTATTAACTCTTATCATTGTGTTAATAAAACAATCACACACGAGATTCATCACACTTTTTTTAATTCTCGTTTGTAATCTTACTCTCGTCATAATTATAGCTTAAATATTGCATGTCAATCAATCAATCAATCAATCAATCAATCAATCAATCAATCAATCAATCAATCAATCAATCAATCAATCAATCAATCAATCAATCAATCAATCAATCAATCAATCAATCAATCAATCAATCAATCAATCAATCAATCAATCAATCAATCAATCAATCAATCAATCAAACCATTATAGTATATAACAATCCATACGATCATAATTAAAAGGCTCAATATTATGGATGAAGCTTAAGTTTATTTTGAAATCACTTTAGTGATCACAAAATAGTATTTACCATCATCAATAAATAGATACTTTAAATTCGACCCTTTTATTATTTATCCCTTTTGCGTTTTATATGTCGCCGATGTTGCTTTGACTATTCAGGTTGTGTTTCCTTTGTTTTGATACAGTCTTTTCTATTTAATATTTTGCCTTTTTCTTAATATAATGAAACCCGAGAGGACGAGAGTCGAATGTCTAATTTTCTTATGAGACTCCTCAATAAAATTATGGAGATAAATGAAAAACAAAAAATGAACTAACTTTGACTTATCTTTGATTTAATATTAAATACTTACTGAATGTTTCATATATTTATCTTTACTTTTCCGGTGTTTCTGTTTTGATCCACTGATTGCTCCAGAATGCATATTAGGTATTTTACAGTCTATGTCTGACTTCTTGTGAATTTGTCTTGGGCTTTGGTATGAAGGACTACTGGAATAGTTGACATTACATTCTTTACGCCTTCTCACAGGATTATATTTTGTGACAATAGTGGAATCGAATGGACCGTACATTGATGTATCAATACCACTGTCGTTATATAACAGCCCACTCTTATCACTTTCTCTTTGGTATAAATCCAATGTCTCTCCATCATTATCATCATCTTCCGGCACACTGGCAGCATTATTAACTCCTGGGCCTATATTCTGAACTAATACGCTATCCCTTTGTGAAAAATTATTAAATGTTTGCGTTTCTGGTGATCTCCAAACAATCTCTGTTTTACTGTCAAATTCGTATACTTGTTCATGATTAATACTACTCCATATATCTGGACAGTCAATCTGAAAAAGAATTTCTGGAAAATATTAGAAACACACAAGTTATGCCTTGTGACATACATCACATTTCTTGCAACTTGAGGTGTGTCATACTCCATCTGAAATGAAGAATATTGCACTCTTAGATAAGTGAAAACTTGAAAAGTACAAAAGTATAATGATACAAAAGTCAAATTGCACACTGTTGTATAAATTATGTATTTTTCATGCTATTATTTCATTACCCATTTTTATTCACATCAATTGTCAACTTTGAAAGTTTCTCACTTTAATGTTTAGCATGTCTATTTTTCATTTTATGATTTTTAGGAATGGATTTTGTCACAAATATAGTCTGGTCTGTTGAAGTTAAGACAGGAATATTAAAAATCAGTTCGTTTCAGAATTTGTTAAATTTCTTTAATTTTTTTTAAATATGTACCTCATATTGTTGTTTTTGTAGTTCATGTTCTTGTTGTAGTTGTTGTTCTTGTTGTAGTTGTTCTTGTTGTAGTTGTTGTCGTTGTTCTTGTTGTACTTGTAGTAGTTGTTGTACTTGTTCTTGTATACGTTGTTGTTTTTGTAGAAGTTGTTCTTGTTGTAGTTGTTGTTTTCGTAGTGGTTGTTCTTGTTGTAGTTGTAGTATTTGTTGTAGTACTTGCTGTAGTTGTTGTTCTTGTTGTTCTTGTATACGTTGTTGTTCTTGTATACGTTGATGTTCTTGTAGAAGTTGTTCTTGTTGTAGTTGTTGTTGTTGCTGTCGTAGTTGTTGTTCTTGATGTACCTGTATTAGTTGTTCTTCTAGAAGTTGCTGTTGTTGTAGTTGTTGTAATTGTTGTCGTAGTTGCTGTTCTTGTTGTCGTAGTTGTTGTAGTTGTCGTAGTTGTTGTTCTTGTACTTTTATTAGTTCTCGTTTTTGTTGTTCTTGTATACGTTGTTGTTCTTGCATATGTTGTTGTAGTTGACTTAGTTGTTGTTCTTCTAGAAGTTGTTGTCGTAGTTGTTGTTCTTGTACTTTTATTAGTTCTCGTGTTTGTTCTTGTAGAAATTGTTGTTCTTGTATATGTTGTTGTTTTTGTTTTAGTTGTTGTAGTTGTCGTAGTTGTTGTTTTTGTTGTACTTGTTGTAGTTGTTGTTCCTCTAGAAGTTGTTTTTCTTGTAGAAGTTGTTCTGGTTCCTGTAGTTGTTGTCGTTGTAGTAGTTGTTGTACTTGTTGTAGTCCTTGCTCTTCTAGAAGTTGTTCTTGTTGTTGTAGGTGTTGTCGTAGTTGTTGTTCTTGTATTTTATTTAGTTGTCGTAGTTGCTGTTCTTGTAGAAGTAGTTGTTCTTGTAGAAGTTGTTGTTCTTGTAGAAGTTGTTGTAGTTGTTCTAATGGTTGTTTCTCTAAACGTTGTTGTTCTTGTTGTCGTAGTTGTTGCTCTTGTACTTTTATTAGTTGTCGTGTTTGTTGTTCTTGTAGAAATTGTTGTATTTGAATACGTTGTTGTTGTTTTTGAAGTTGTTCTTGTTGTCGTAGTTGCTTTAGTTTTCGTGTTTGTTGTTCTTGTTCTAGGTGTTTTTGTTGTTCTTGTTCTAGGTCTTTTTGTTGTTCTTGTTGTCGTAGTTGCTTTAGTTTTCGTGTTTGTTGTTCTTGTATACGCTGTTGTTCTTGTTCTAGGTGTTTTTGTTGTTCTTGTTGTCGTAGTTGCTTTAGTTTTCGTGTTTGTTGTTCTTGTATACGCTGTTGTTCTTGTTCTAGGTGTTTTTGTTGTTCTTGTTCTAGGTGTTTTTGTTGTTCTTGTTGTCGTAGTTGCTTTAGTTTTCGTGTTTGTTGTTCTTGTATACGCTGTTGTTCTTGTTCTAGGTGTTTTTGTTGTTCTTGTCGTAGTTGCTTTAGTTTTCGTGTTTGTTGTTCTTGTATACGCTGTTGTTCTTGTTGTCGTAGTTGCTTTAGTTTTCGTGTTTGTTGTTCTTGTTCTAGGTGTTTTTGTTGTTCTTGTTGTCGTAGTTGCTTTAGTTTTCGTGTTTGTTGTTCTTGTATACGCTGTTGTTCTTGTTCTAGGTGTTTTTGTTGTTCTTGCTGTCTAATATATCTAATAGGTAAGTCTTCTCTTTGTGTATTTTGTTGTCGGTCTGGTATATCATGCTTGACAGTACTCCAATTTGTCTAGAACGATACAACAAGTACATAACATTAACATCCAACTTATTATGTATTAAAGAGAAAGAAAGTATGTAGGATCTATTTGAGTGAGTGATTGTTGAGCAATTTTCAGCTATATTATGACGAGAAAAAGTTACATTTCAATGAGCTGAAGATGAAGCCCGCATTGTACTATTTCAACGCGCTTTGTTGAATTTTTAAAGTCCTTGCCCCCTGAAACAACAGTCCGCGGTAGACATGTCGCTCTATTAAAACACATTATCCCGATTCCGAGCCAATCAGTATTTACTTTTATTTCCATAATGCCGCATGCTTAGCAGGGAAGCAGTATACACCAATTATAAAGTCTTTGGTTTTAAACGACCGGGGCTCGCTTACCAATACACCACCGACGTGGTTGGGATCATTTTGATGATTTTCTCTGCTTCTAAATATTTAAATCAAATCAAATATCAAAATTGGTTGTCTTACTGAATTATTCATTTATCGAAATGAAGACTACCTACCCTCACATGAAGGTTAAGGTCATATTGATTAATACCATGTTAATTACCAAACTGTGACTGTAAGATAAAGAACAGGAATAAAAGCGAAGTTATTTAAATTTGTCTGGTGTTGTAATAAAAATGTATATGTTTATATACTTCTTGTAAATTAATTTGAAAGACCTGCACTTTATCTCTATTACATGGCTCCATTTTGAAGCCAAGACTTTCATATGGATTATTTACTATCGTCTGGTATTTACCGTCCTCTACAGTTGTTCTTCTATTTGTCAGTTTTACATTTTCTGTCGTCTGCAATGTTCCAGTACGGTATAAAGTCATTTGTTTTAGGCATAAATACAAGTTTAAAGTATAAACTTTTATATTAATCATTAACTATTGAATTATAATTGTACTTCCCTTAAAAAAGGTTCGAATTCACTTTTTTTTTAAATGGAAGCTGGTCATTGGCATTTACAGATGAAGACTTGATTAATAATTTGTTAATTTTATACTGTCCATTTCTCATTTCCTACACTCTATAATGATACCACATGACAGAACAGTTGATATGAAACCGATTGAATCATTAGGTAGCTGATGATGACACTTCGTTTGATACAATTGTAAACGAGGTAATATAAAACTTATTTGATCATGACTTTTCACCGGGTTTGTAACTAGAGTAAGTAGCATGACGGGTGCCACAAGTGGAACAGGAACTGCTTACCATTCCGGATCACCCGAGTTCACTTCCGGTTTTTAGTGGGGTTCGTGTTCGTGTTACTCGATCTTTAGTTTTATAAGTAATGTTTTGTAGATCTTTGTTTGTACTTTGTCCTTTTTCTTTAGGTCATTGTGTTGTCTGTCCTACGGTCTACGAATTCTGACTACCCCTTTGGTATCTTCAAACTCTTTTTATCGCCAATCATCGACTATCTAATGATGGCAAATGGTTATGTTATTGGTTTTTAACTTCCATTTCAACATTTTTGTCTGCTACATCGTGTCTATTAGGCTTATTAGGAAACGAATGTCCGCACTGCCTGGTGCAACGGGTCATCGGAAGGTGTCTGGAAACCGCAACACTTGGTGTGCATTGGGGCGCGAAGACACATCAGTGGAAAAAAGTTCGTAATCATAACCACGCGACCACCCATGCCTCTCATTAGTGATATTAAGAACAAGTTGTAAAGGGATTCCCTCATGCCTGATTCATGATATTAAAACAAGTTGTAAAGGGATTCCCTCATGCCTTTGATTAGTGATTAGTAATATTAAAAACAATTTGTAAAGAGACCCCCCCCCCCCCCCCCGCAGCCCCCCTCCCTTGTCTCTGATTTGTGATATTAAAAAGAAGCTGTAAAGAGATTTTCCCCATGCCTCTTATTAGTGATATTAAAAACTAATTGTACAGGGACCCCCCCCCTCCAGATTAGTGATATTTAAAAAAGCAGTAGTAGGGAGTGTGGTTTTTAAGTCCCCCCAAAATCCCAAGGCGCTAAGGCGCTTCCATATAAGGCCATAGTCACACCCATTTCTCATATAGGGGCATAACCCCACCCCGGAACCGAGGTCACAAAAAATATTTAAATCCATATATGGTCATGACGACCCTCTCGTCGTAGTATGACTCATGGTAAAAGAATTCCCCGCACCCCGACGACCAAATATGTCCCCCCCCCTCTTGATATAATAAACTACATAGGTATTGTTTTTGCTTTCTCTGCTAATAGGGAAGTGCTCAGTGGTCCCGTTCGGTGACAAATTTGTAAACAATTCCATTATTACAAAACACATGGTACTGATTTATATTAAATTCATTTTTAAAAATTATCAAATTGCTACCTCTTTATGTTATACTTATCGGCGTCATAAAAATGTCAACAATTTCAATAAATTACACTCATCACAACTTTAATGAGGTATTTCCGTTTAATGTTTTCTGAATGTGTCCGGTGGTAAATTTATTGTGTTCGGTGGTAATAAACTGGTCACTAACTTCTACACTGACCAAAATTTAAATATGTATATTATTACACTGAAGGTGTTCGGTGATTATTTAAAAGTGTCTATAGGTGTTCTGTGGTAATTTTTAGGCGTTCGGTGGTGGTCGGTGGTAAAAAGACACACCCCATAAAATCTATGTAGAAATTAAGGCAGCGATGGGTCAACCGGGCCAATGCCTTTGACTGCCACTGAAACTAGAGGTTCAGTGGGCTGAGCCCGTGTCGCTCACCTTTCATTCTGCTTTGAGGAAATTTAATACAGAACCTTCCATAAGTGCTTCCCACCAAATATCGGTTCATTTTGGCAAAGCAGTTTCAGATAAGAAGATTTTTAGAAATTGACCAATCTAAAACAGGAATTGCCTGTGGCAGCCATGTTTGTAAATGGATCAAAACGAAATGAGTAATTTCTATAGAGGATCTTCCATAGATGCTTCTTACCAAGTTTCATATCATTTGGCCAAGCGCTTCAGAGGAAAAGCTGTTTTAGAAATTGACCAATAAGAAACAAGACTTGCCTGTGGCAGCCATATTTGTTAATTGATAGGGGCGAAATGAGTAATCTTTACAGAGCACCTCCATAGATGCATCCTACCAAGTTTCGGTTCATTTGGCCAAGCGGTTTCAGAGAAGATTTTTAGAAATCGACCAATCAGAAACAAGAATTGCCTGTGGCGGCCATGTTTCTTAATGGATCGGGACGAAATGAGTAATCGTTATAATGAACCTCCCATAGATGCATCCTACAAAGTTTCGATACATTTGGCCAAGCAGTTTCAGAGGAGAAGATTCTTAAAAATAGGCCAATCAGAAACAAGAATTGCCTGTGGCGGCCATGTTTGTTAACGGATCAGAACGATATAAGCAATCGCAACAGAGGACTTTCCATAGATGCTTCCTACCAAGTTTCGGTACATTTGGCCCAACAGTTTCAGAGGAGAAGAATGTTTAAAATCAGCCAATCAGAAACAAGAGTCACCTATGGCGGCCATGTTTGCTAACGGATCGGGACGACATGAGCAATGAAGGCCTTCCATAGATGCTTCCTACCAAGTTTCAGTTCATTTGGCTGAGGAGTTTTAGAGGCATATTTATCTGCAATTCAATTCATAGCTAAGGCCAAAAAAAAATATATATGTGTTTACTGTCACATGTCAAAAAAATCTAGGGTCGGTCGGTCAGGATTTTTTTTTTTTTTTTTTTATTATCGGCAAAACCGGAAATAGTCGTTCCCGGTTCCGGAATCCGATTCCGGTGTTTCATTTTCGAAATTTCCGGGAAAATGACGAACTATGCAGTTTTTCTACCTTCTTTCCTCTCAATTTAGACAAAAAGCTAGCAGTTGAATGAATAAAACATTGCTGCTGGTTAAACAACAAAAATGGTTATCCGAATTCTGTGTAAAAATTCATAGGGTCGCTAGGAAAAATTAGGGTAGGTCGGGTGACCGTAAACACACATATTTTTTTTTTTGGCCTAACTATATTTGACTAATATCTATATTTAAATTAGAGTTATCTCCCTTTCCACAGAAAAACAGTTTTTTTTTAGAAAGCATACAATCATAAACATGAATTGCCTGTGGCGGCCATGTTTGTAAATGGATCGGGACGAAATTAGTAATCTTTATAGAGGACCTTCCATAGATGCTTTCTACCAAGTTTCAGTTCATTTGGCCCACTGGTTTCAGAGGTGAAAATTTTTAAAAATAGGCCAATCAGAAACAAGAATTGCCTGTGGCGGCCATGTTTGTTAATGGATCGGGATAAAATTAGCAATCTTTACCGAGGACCTTCCATAGATGCTTCCTACCAGGTTTCAGTTCATTTGGCTGAGGGGTTTCAGAGGAGAAGATTAAAATGTGAAAAGTTAACGGACGACAAGTGATGGCAAAAGCTGCCTTTGGCAAGGTGAGCTAAAAAGTAGAGAAAATTAAGTAGAGACGAAAATTCAAAGAACAAACATAATTGTAAAATATAGAAAATTATTTAAAAGCAAAAAAATAATATTATAAAGAAAAAAAGAAGTCTTAAAGAAGGAATATTAATTATGCTGTATGATTTTTCCGTTATTGATATTTAGCGCCATTTTGAGCTCGATAGTTCTAATTCACAGGCGCTCGTGGCACGGACTTACCACCCCCCTTTTTCTAAATTTCTGTTTACAATTTTATTTGCCATAAAATTTCTTTATTGCTTTATTATTTCATCTCTTTTTCCTTATTTTTAACTTGTTCGTGTCAATATTCATACAATCTTATGTTGACATCCAATTGCATGTGTCGACCCTATTTTTACTAAGTGGATTATTAGTATCTATTATATGCAATTTGATGTTAACATAAGATTGTATGAATATTGACACGAACAAGTTATAATAAGGAAAAAGAGATGAAATAATAAAGAAATAAAGAAATTTTATGGAAAATAAATTTGTAAACAGAAAGTTAGAAAAAAGGGGATGGTAAGTCCGTGCACGAGCGCCTGTGGTCTAATTAAGTGGTGATGTAAACTGGAGTACCAGCAAGAAACATGGTGTTTCAATATATAACTTGTATCGTGATGTGTGAGAATAACTCGCCAGTATGATTTGAACTATTACCTTTAAATGTAGATTTGTGGATGATCTAATACTACTGTAACAAGTATCTGGACTGTGATGTGATACATCTATGCCACTGTCATTAAATATACGTGATGCACCTATGCCACTGTCATTAAATATACGTGATACACCTATGCCACCGTCATTATACTTCCTTCCCAATCTGTTAACAGAATCGTTTTCTTTTGTAACTACCATACTACCGTGCGGTAGACCCACTCTACCATGTCTACGGTTGAAGGAATTGTCCACATAAGTCTTGGCGGGCGAGTACGTACCATCAGCTGAAACTGGCATGCTACCGCGTGGCATGCCAACACGTCCCAGTTTTCTGTTCTGTGCATTATCGACGTAAACATTCGCCATTTTCTATTTCCTGTAACGTTGTTATCTGCAAAATGAATTAAAAATAAGCATAACACAGTCTGTAATATTGCTCTGAATGCTTGTCGATGTTCTAAATTTCAGAATTCCCATCGTGATAAATTAATATTCTCCATCTTATATAGAAATGGAAATATTCCAATAGACCAAATTTTTTCTAAACTACATTGTGAAAAGTTACACTTGAAGTTCTGTAAATTTCTTTTGGGAGTGCATAAAAAAAACACCAATCTTGCAGTACAGTCAGAACTAGGCCGGTTCCCTCTTCATTTCGATATATTAAAGCAAATTTTAAGATTTTGGCATAGACTTGAAAATCTGGATTCATCTTTCCCACTTCTTAAAGCTGCATATAAATGTACTAAAAATTTATATGAAGGCAAGCAACCATCATGGTATGGCTCTGTAAAACATATTTTGCAAAATATGCCAAGCTTAACTAATTTCTTGACAGACAAAACATCAACCTTTAAATATAAATGCAATAAAATTGTAAAACAACACTATTTGGAATTGTGGACAAAACAAGCCCATTCACTTAAAGAGGGAAAATTAAGAACTTATTTAAAAATAAAAACCAATTTTGGATATGAGAATTATTTGTCAATCATTAAAAATTTTGAGCAGAGAAGAAGGTTGTCCAAATTAAGAATATCAGTTCACAAATTACAAATAGAAATAGGAAGATACCAGGGTACTCTCCGGGAAAACCGCATATGTTGCAGGTGCACTTCGGGTCAGGTAGAAGATGAGATCCATTATTTACTTCATTGTACTTGCCATGCAAACCATAGGGAAATTTTTACTACATATTTGACATCTGAGTGTCAAAATTTTCAAAATTTAGATGACAAATGTAAACTCATATGGATCTTAAATAATGAAGACCCAACTATACTCAGATATCTTTGTCAATATCTTTTATCAACAACTATTTGATTAAATGGAATTGGAGATCTGCAAACTGGATGACCTGCATTGAGCATGAGAAAGAAAATATTCTTTTTGGCATCGTCCCTTGATGCTCACTGCTGGTTATCCAAAAGCTCTGATCCCTTTCCATGTTCCAAACAATATTCCTTCCACATCAACATGGCCGGTCTGCACTAGACACAAGTAGGACTTTATTCCTTTTAGCATCGACTCAAGGTGTCTCTTGCAGATTGGTGATGAATCACCTGATATATATGTATATGTTCTCTCTCATCCCCCCCCCCCCCCCCCCCCTCATATATATGTGAGTAAGTGTATGTACGTTTATGTGCATATATCTCTTTTCCTGCCCGAGTGTGCCTGCACCACAATTATTGATATTTCACCGCGAATATTTAAGTTGATATATTGTTGTTGTGTATCAATCATAATTGTTATTTGTATTGTTGTTGTGTATCAATCATAATTGTTATTTGTATATGCCCTCCTGGGGCCCTGATTTGGTTAATAAACTTATTCTATTCTATTCTATTCTATTCTATATGACATATATAAAAAGAATAAAAACAAGTATAGATGATCGACACTGCAGGGGGGAAACCACCCATAGGCAGAACAAACTATGGCAGTTTATAGCTAATATTATGATATACATAACAATATATATTATACAAATATAATATGATGCAGATATAGCATGGTGTTCATATCATGAATACTATTTTATCTTTAAGTAAGGTTAAATTTGCAATGTATGGTTCTTCCGTATTTCAAAACTTTTGTTTAGGAAGACAGCAAGTTTATTTAATAACAGAGTGTCTTCACTACTAAGAAGCCAAATCAACTTAAATAGAATAGTGACTTATATTTCCGTTTTCTAAAAATGAAAGAGTGTTTACGTGTAGTTATCAATGGGGATAAATTGTCAATTATTTCCTTTTTATCAAACTATGACTTTTATCACAATGACTTTAAATATGTTTTAAACTATGTTCTGTGATGGGAATGTCTTTTATCTAATATTCGTGTATGCTTCATGCTCATTTTTAATTTTGTATAGTTATTTACAGGGGCGGATCCAGGATTTCAAGTTAGGGGGGGGGGGGGCACTTAAAAAAATAGCGCCGAGCGGAGGAAGGCGCGAAAATGTTTGGGGTATTTCGTGTGAAAAATCACGATTTTACGACAAAAAAATCATATTTTTTCCAATTTTAGGGGGCGCGCCCCCACCCCTGGATCCGCCCCTGATTTATGACATTGGTATCCCGCTGATGTACACGTGCACCCTGCGTTGTAAATTTTGGAATAAAATCAAAGATCTGTACATTCACAAGTTTTACATATTGCCTAACCAGTTTACCAAACTGTTAACCTAGTAGGAACATTCATACAGTCCATTTGGTCATTTCAGTTAAAAAATGTTTGCTCCTTCAAGCTTACAATTTCGAATCCAGTGTAATTTTGAAACAGTAAGAAGCCAACAATCATTTGTAATATAATTAACTTATGACATTGCATATTTATAAAAGGAGAAACCCAGGTGGATTACAAAAAAAAAAAGAGCAAAAATATTTTCTCAATTTCGTACTGACTGACCATTATATATTAACAATAAATTCTAATTAAAGTAATCTCGTCTTACCTGTCAAAAGTCCTATAATATTTAAAATAATCTTTTACACAGTCAGCATATATAAGTTACATAATATTAAACATTATTATTTTATAGGTCGAACGTATGTTATTCTAATAAACTCACGGTTTTCAAAAATCACTGTCGTGTACCTGAGAAGGAATGGTCATTTCAAGATGGCGGACGGGCCAGTTTGTTCAGGCCTGTTTAATGACCTGATTACCGCCATATTGGACGTTTTCCGAAAAAGTAATATTTACGGACCGAAGGGGAAAAAATCAGAATTACCAAAAAATGAGGTTTGCAAATATATAGATGATATTACGTTATGTAGAAATGATTTATCTTTACATTTATATAAATTATATATACGATTATTGATCTGTTAAGCTGTTATCCAAGTGTTTTGTGCAATATTTACATGTAAAACTTCCCTTTTATATTAACAGCATTTGTTAAAGGCCAAGGCTGACCCAGATAAAAATCCGGTGGGATAGCAATTAAGCCAATATGGAAAGTGGGAGGAGCTTATCTTTGTTATCAGTTATTAATAGCAGACAGCATGGATTGCCAGTAAAGAAACACATGTGTTTATATTTACCTTTAGTTTGAGATATTAAAACTTCCACTGAACATATAAATAGTAGATAATCTACATCCCACTGGCAAATAATTGATTAAATAAATAATTATCTAGTTTATCAAATTTTAGACAACCTAATACTTGATAAGTTTATCCAAGTAATTTAGAATGTTATTGTCAATAAAAACTTGAAATATAACGATTCCAGATGTTTTGACGATAATTGTATGTTAGCGGTTTGTACACCTTTTTCCCTTTTTGTGTAGCTGGCGCATTAGGATTGCTGGACTTCCAAATTGAAGTATATCCTCTGTCCACATTTTCATTCCAATGGCACACAGCCAGGTCTGAACGAAACTTATATTGTTCATCCCCAAAACAAATTCTCTTATCTTGAAAAATATTCATAACATTGTTAAAGCTTTCCACATAGAATGTGTCTTTGCCCAAAATATAATCCTGGGGATGCTGGTAAATTGTCGATTTACGGATCACATTTTCAAGCATGTTTTTCGCTTTCCCATTAGTAATTACAATCATGGATGGCTCATAGTTTGAATCACGTTTGCATCTGGATGTATTGTGACAGTTAGCATGGTTATTGCAGTAGTGTTCAATAACATTGTCCAGACTTTCCTTAAGCTTCTGTGGATTAACATCACAATTACGGACAGACCAACTTATGTGGGTAGCTATCGGTTCTACCTTATCCGCTAGTTGTTGACTCCAGCTTAATCCTTCTGAAAATTTGGCTCCTTTTGAACCTTTGGAAACAGATTTTTTAACAGCCTTAACAGCATGCCACAAATCATTTTGATTGGTTGTGAACTGTGTTTCCTTCACAAATTTGTTGACTGCCATATTTCTGTCATGTGAATGAATCTTTATAGAAACATTTTTGCTCTCCATATTTTCATAAATGTTTTGAGTACCTAGTCTTTCGTGTCTCTGGGCAACTTTATCCTGTGATTTTATTATGTGCACACAGTCCATAACTTTATGAGTTTGTTCTCCTAATGCCACGACAGAAGTGTCCTTGGAATTTTTTCTCCAACCATGTCGAGCATCTGTCATAATGTTAATACCATCCAGTTCTTCATAAGAGGCTATTTCATCATTTACAGCATTGTCAATGGAATTAACACATTCATTTTGAGCATGGTCCTTATATTTACCGAAAAATTTGGATCGTCTTTCTTTTGAAATACACCCAATGCCTGCTGCAGTAGCAAATCTGGTATAATGCACTGGTAAAAGTCCACTGCTAACAAATGCATGGTTAATTCTGTGATTTACTAAATATTCATCATTCGGTAGGTAGGGTGATGATGACCATAAGTATGAATGGGATTTATCCTTTGTACATGACAGTCTTATGGATACTACATGTCCTTTCATTGTTCTTTTGGCAAGCTTAAGTTTCCCCTTACAAATGCTTGTATGGGCCTCATATATTTCTCCATTAATAACCATGGAACTTTCTGTAGCAATAAACAGTCCTTGGTCTACATCCTTACGTTTCACTTGACTATAGGTGGATGGAAAAGGGTGCCTTTCATTATCAGTCTCATTTTCGTGATGATATTTATTCCAAAAATCTAAAAGGTCTTCTATAATAATACCATTGTTCACTGGTTTGTTATATTTTGATGTTAAACAACTTTTAACTTGTTGAATTTTTTCCAGAATTCTACTTTTTAAAATGTCATCACCGGGAATTTCTATTCTAAAATTTGGAGGTCGTTTTCGAACAGAATCTTGCTTTGGAGTAGCCATGATAGAAATGAAAGAATGACCAGAAATAAGACCCAAGACATAATTAGAAAATTATAGAATAGAATAGTTTTATTAAATCAATCAAGAAGCCCGTGAGAGCACAGAATTACAGACATTTGCATTTTTACACTTACAATGATTTTGATGATTAGTAACATATATGACATATATAAAAATAATAAAAACAAGTATAGATGATCGACACTGCAGGGGGGAAACCACCCATAGGCAGAACAAACTATGGCAGTTTATAGCTAATATTATGATATACATAACAATATATATTATACAAATATAATATGATGCAGATATAGCATGGTGTTCATATCATGAATACTATTTTATCTTTAAGTAAGGTTAAATTTGCAATGTATGGTTCTTCCGTATTTCAAAACTTTTGTTTAGGAAGACAGCAAGTTTATTTAATAACAGAGTGTCTTCACTACTAAGAAGCCAAATCAACTTATTGTTCGGACTCAGATGTTCAAAATTTTTACAATTATCTTGAATGTATATCAGTAATGTAGCCCTTTCAGTTTCATATATTGGGCATTTGAATAACATATGACTTTCGTCTTCAACCTCATTTAATGTACAATGAAGGCATTGTCTTTCCCCTCTATCTAGCATAACTAAATTTCCTTGGGAGTTTCGGATACGTTCATAACGTCCCGTTTCTATTCTTAACCGATGAGCACTTATTCTAAATTTTGTTACAATAGATCTATTTATAATATTTTTCAGTTCAAAGTATTTTTCTGTGGTAAATCTGGTTTTAAATTGGAAGTAAGTGGATAATTTACCAGATTCTCCCTGATTTTGTTTAATATTATTCCAATAGGATAAAAATTTATGTTTCAACGTCTTTTTTAGTTCATTTTTAAACTTATTCCTGCCAAAAGTTTTTGATAAATTCATATCAATGTTTAGTGTTTTACAAAAGAATTTCACTGTTGAATACCACGTGTCAGTATATCCTGATCTGTATAATGATTTATATTCTTCATAGGCAGATTTTAATAGATTGCTTGGTTCGTTTTCAAGCATATGCCAATAGCTAAGAACTTGGGTTATTAATTTCAAATATATAGGATATCTACCCAATTCTGACAGAACTGCTATATTAGTACTTTTTTTATTTACTCCCAGTAAATATTTGCAAAATTTAATATTTAGCTTCTCAAAGTCCCAATCTTTGAATGTTTCAAATAAACTAAGGTTGTTATTGTTAATTTTATATGCTGATAATGTGCCCCAGTTTTCACATCCATATAGTAAGATAGGGCATATTGTATGGTCAAAAAGATGCAGCACAGTGTTGACATTTGGGTTTAGAGAATTTACCTCTTTGTACAGTTTATAAGAAGCCTTCATTGCCTTATTAAATAAGACCTTTTGTGCCTGTTGAAATTTCCTGAGGCAGTAAGCATTATACCAAGATATTTATAGGTTTTAACACATTCAATACTCTGGTTGTTTATATTAAAGTTTCTAGTGATCAATCTACCAGATTTATTAAAGATTATTACCTTAGTTTTGTTAATGTTAATTTTCATGCACCAGTCTTTGCAATATTTGTGCAAGATATTTAATCTATCTTGAAGGCCCTGTTCAGAGTCTGATATCAGAATTAAATCGTCTGCATAGAGCAGACAGGAAATTTTCTTGTCTTGTAAGTATACAGAGTCGTTAGAGTTTTCAATTATATCTGAGAAGTCATTTAGAAAGAGCTTAAAAATGTTTGGACTTAAAACACCCCTTGACGGACTCCTAAACTTGAGGTGAAGGGTTCAGTTAGTTTGTCCCCGATCTTGATGGACACCATGCTAGAACTGTACATGTTGCATATTATCCTATAGAATAATCCATTTATACCATTTCTAATAAGTTTATATCTAATGCCGGGATGAATAACAGTATCAAATGCTTTATGGAAGTCCACAAAGCACACAAATAACTTTTTTGTATCTGTTTTTAGATACTTTTCTAAAATACATTTTAATACAAAAATGTGGTCAGAAGTTCTGGACTTTTTTGAAAATCCTATTTGGTTTTCATGAATAATATTGTTTTCAACTAAAAATTTATCTAGTCTATTATTTAAAATCGAATTGAATACCTTTCCAATGCTATTACATATAGTAATTCCTCTGTAATTTTGAGGAAGTTTAGGATTTTCTGCCTTAAATATTGGAGTAATGTACCCCTCAGACCAGATCTGAGGATAAATGCCAGATGTAAAAACTGCATTGAATAGTTTAACCAGACAAGGATTTAAATAAGTTTGTGCCGTTTTTAACAATTCATTTCCAATCATATCCAACCCTGGGCTCTTCCCGTTTTTTAAATTACAAATAGCCTTATTAAGCTCGGAGGCTGATATGCGAAAATCGAGACAGGAAAATGATTTAAATTCTGGTTTTTGTTCTAATTCCTTTACTTTTTTGTTTAGCTCTTCAATTTTTTTGTCAAATTTAGGAGGAACTGTAGATAACTCTGAAAAATATGCTAACCATATTTCATCATCAATACTTTTTTCTGGGTTGTCTCTCTTAGATTCACGAAGAGAGTTTACTAAGTTCCAATATTCTTTTTGATTATTCGATTGAAAAGTATCTAGTTTGTCTATTATTTGTTGCCTAAATTGTTTCTTTTTATATTTTCTAAGTTTGGCATATTCTTTGTTAATTTTAAAGAATGATCCTCTAATTAATGGGTCATGAGGGTATTTTGACATTAAGAAGCCTTTATCCTTAACTTGCTTCTTTTTCTTATGCAAATCTTGGTCAAACCATTTTTCATTCTGTGTTTTTTTCCTTTTGTTTTTTGATTTTTTCCTTAAAGTAAGATCCGCAACTTGTTGGATTACCGAGTGCAGATCGTTTGTTGCTTTGTTGATATCAGAAGTTGTTAAATTTATTTCATCTTTTAAAAAGTTATCAAGTTTATTTTTAATATTTGGGTTCAAAAATCCCTTTGTAAAATCTTCAGAACTTTTATCGTTCCATATGTATCTATTTGGGAAGTCCTTCAGTTTTCTATTGATTATCTCTCTCTGATAGGATGCCAAAATTTTAAATGATAACTTACAATGACAATCAGACATTCCAGCATAAAAATTAGAAATTTGCATATAAAGAATTTGACATAAAAGATGTTGTGATACAATAGCATAATCAACTACACTACAACCCGCTGTTTTATAGCAGGTATAGGCACCAAATGTTCTTCCATTAAGGATTCTTAATTGGTTTGAAATACACATGTCTAATAATTCTTTACCTCTTGTGTCAATATGTGAATCATGGCTAGATCTTTTATATGAATCATAGTATTAAGTTACCGCACCCACATAAATGCACCCAAGGGTTAACTTATAATTCTGTAGATGTAATATATACGAGGGCTTTGAAATAGAACTTTCTAAATTGCATAAATGGGTTACAGTGTTTGTTTTTGTATTATATTTTTTTCACTGTTTATTAATACATGTACTTAATTCTGAAAAGATGTTGTAATCCCTAAATTGCCCCAGTAAGAGTGTAAATATTTCATGCAGTCACCTGCAGTGTCAGTAATTTTCTGTGTGTATGTAGTATGACCTAGAGACATTATCAAGATAAGACTGAAGTTAGTAATATTATATTTTGTTTATATATTATATAATCTTGAAAATGAGTGAATTACAAAATAAGACAGTTACAATGGAGTTAAATGACCTTCAACTAGAAACTATAAAATATTTGTTTGGACATAATGATTGGGAAATGAAAATTATTGAACAGTCTGCAGTTGTAGAGGAAAATGGCGGAAATTCCCATGTACAAAACAATACTGATCAAAGTACGCAAACAAACAATGACAATGTTGCAAATGAAACAGACGAAGATGACAATCCTGAATTTGTTATTCCACCGGACATCTCAGAAGAGGAATGCCAATATTGCTTCTGTAGGCCGTGCATCACAAATGAACAAAACAAACAAATGTGGTGGCATGATCGTGTAGAGGCCCCTCACCAAAGAAATTCAGGTTTGAGGAAGGAACATTACAAAACGTTTTGGACAATGCTACTCCACCGTGGAGCATGGAATGATGATAGATATTTGCTAATGAAGACAGATGCTTTGGCAAGAGACCACAGAACACAGCGCTTTGACTGGCACAAGAGGGACATAATGCCAAAATGTGTCGTAACACTTGTTCGCCATTGCTTTCCCAATCCTGGTGGGTTTCCCTACATGGGACACATGTGGGAATAACTTACATAACAATGATAAAGGAATACACATTGTCTGTTGTGTTTTGTTATGTTCAACAGTTTTGGAGGGAAAATCAACTAGTAGAAGATTAGATCAGAATTACTGCAGATAATTTTTATTGGGTGATTGTAGGCCATATTCACTATTGTGATTTAAGAAAAAAAAGAGATTCTGAAAACAGGATAGAAACTTTAAAAGTTGTGTGTCTTTAGGATTAATTAGGAGATGAAATTTTAATAAAGGTAAGAGCATGTGACTATGCATGGCTGCATGACAACATTTACTTCCTGTGTAAACAAAAACAATACTTAGTATACGCCCATCTGTCTGTCAAAACGAATTTCAAATCAAAACTGCTCTGCCTCACCACTTTTTCTTGTTCAAACATAAAATATAATTTTTTATTTTTTATAATTATTTGGGTTCTTCAAATCAGTTCTAGGACACACAACAAAAAGTTTATTGAATATTGCTTGTTTAAATGAGCTATTTCAAAAAACCTGTCTCTGATATGAATGTGACCAGAAAAATTGAATTCCCCACCTTTCCTTTCATTGGCTGCTATTTATACTCCTTCCCTGGCCTTTAATATCAAATAATATCAAAATAATGCACAATTGATAATCTTATTTTATCCGAAATGTACATACGTTAATACTAGTTTTAAATACAATCGAATATGCGTAATTTGTTCAGAATATTGGTAATCAAAGGAATTAATTGGTGTGTGTTCATATGCTGCATCAATTTTGTTTTAATATTTAAATTGTCAGCCATATTGTTTGTTTATTGTTACTTTAGACACGCCTACCTTATGTTTATGTAAAGTTTATAGTAAGCACGAGTATATCATCATGTTATCGTTTTGGCTATTAAAAACATAATACAGATGATTATGTACTATTCACACAAAAACACATCACTTTGAATGACATTATTGTAATCTTTGTTGATAATTATGATTTTTCTCTTGCATTTGATTTATTGGAATAATAGCTTTGCACAAATAAAGTCTGTCTGATTTACAATTTCACCCAACACTTTTTAATAATAAAAATTCATGTATAGTGTAATATTTCAAGTTCACCCATGTTCCTCTCATATGTAAGAAATGGATAACAACAAACCAAAAGAGGTTTGAATAAGATAAAAGGAAAAGAAAGGTGAACTGGAACTGCCATGCATGAGGTAGCAACCTAAGCATGTGCACAACACACTATCTCCGTGTTCATGTTATCCAAGAGAACAATACCTTAGGATCCACAAATTAAAACCCTGAACCACAATTTTTTTTTTTTTTTTTATGGTCGAGGTCAGGTGCACCAGTAGAGTAAGCATCTTCTGTTTCTTATAAGACACCCGCCGTGTTGATCATGAAAAATGCGGTAATGAAGTAAAATCCGGTGAAAGAGGAAAGGACTAAGTTGCCAGAGGGAAAAAGTCTGTTTTCATCTTGAAGACAGATGTTTCATAGCGGTCAACCAACACATGATATCAACCATAGCACTTCTGTAGTGCTGACATCAAGCTTTGGGCAAGCAACAAACCCTTGCTGGATTAGCTTGTGTGTCAGCAACTGGGCTCTCTTAAGGAAGTCGTAGTATCAACAACAAGCTCTAGAATAGCAAATGAGTTGGGATTGTGTGGATTACTTGCCCTTGAGTATGAAGGCGTAAGAAAATTTACGAGTTTCAAAATATGGAAAATGTTATAATATTGATCGTAAATTACTATTTCCAGCCACTAAGTTATGTAATTTGATGTTGTGGAACAAAGTCTGAGTGTACTTTTGACATTTTTTGTGCATATATAGTGACTTTCTGTGATTTTGTGGACGACAAAGGATTGTAAACAACATTCAAGATGGGGAAGGATGGTAAACAAGAATCATTAGATAGGTTTCTGACACAAACTCCTAAAAATAACAATAAAAGATCAGATCCATTTAGTCCAGATAACATATCACCATCCCTACTCCAAGTGCAGAAACAAGCCAGATTAAACTCTAGTCCTACCACACCTGAACACCCTAGTAGACTTGCATCTAACTCTGATCCACCACCCTGTTCAGAAGTACAAGAAGTACAAGATGATACAGTTGTTCAGTTGTCGCACGTCGTTTGTGCCACCCTACAAAATCAAATATTTATGGACCAACTGATACCTATGATAAGTCAGAAAGTCATAGAGTCAATTAAACCCACTCTGAAAAAAATGGTAGATGATAGCCTTCTCCCACACATTGAAAAAATCCAAAGTGCTCACCATGTAATTAACTTACAAAGAGAAGAAATTGACAAACAAAACACAATTATTCAGACATTACAAGACAAGTTGGACAAAGTCGAGGAAAGGGTTGAAGAACAGGAACAATACAGTAGACGAACAAGTCTGAGATTCAACAATGTCAGAGTTCCAACTAACAGTAATGGTGACATTATCCAACCCATTGATACTGACTCTGTTGTCCTCCAAATCTGTAAAAATCAGCTTGGTGTTAAGCTCAATCTTAATGACATAGGCAGATCTCATCCAATAGGTCAATCTAGAGATGGCAAAATCTCAATTATTGTCAGGTTCCTAACCTACAGACAACGAGCAATGGTCTTCAGTAATAAAAAAAAACTCAAAGGAAACAAGGACAAAATATTCATATGTGAAAACCTCACCAAACACAGATATGACATGTTAAAACGTCTGAATACCCATCGAATAAACAACAAAGTTCACTCCTACTGGACTCATGATGGTTCCATCATTGTGAAGAAGAGCGAACATTCGGGTACTAAAGTTGTTAGGAACCTAGAAGATGTTGACAGACTTGCTCTTGGTTCCCTAAATTAAATTGAAATGATGATTGCTGTTTTATATTTGAACTCACAATGTGAACACTATGCTTTACTTGTAATTTGTCATAAGTACCAATTTGCTTATTTACTTTGTTACCCTTTTTGTCCCTTCTTTACATACATTACTCGACCACGTGCATTTGTTTATACATATATATACCGCATGTTTACAAACAGTATTCACGCAATCATGGCAATAGTGTATCGTTATTTAAATACATTATATTTTGTATTGGTCATTTAAATTCATCTCGGCCTTCATGCTTCACTGCGCAAATAAATTGCTCTACCTACAAGTTTTTGTATAAAAATATATATTAGTTCGCCTATATATACTTTAGATTTGCCACAAACATCATACCAAGAGTGACATGAAATAAAACTGAAACATAAATAACTCGACCACGTGCATTTGTATACAAATATACCGCAGGTTTACAAACATTACACACTCATTATTGTGTTGTTATCCAAATATAACAATTTAAATACACTATATATATAATAGTTTGTATTGGTCATTTAAATCCATCTCATCTGTCATGCTCTACTGAGTAACCTAAGAGTTGTTTGTGTATATGAACGCGTTTACATATAGATTTGCCAAAGGAAAAAAAAAAAGAAAAGAAAAAAAAAAGAGGCATGAAAATCAACTGATTTTACACGTATTACAATATTAATAATGTAAATTTCAACATGTTCTAGATCTGTTGACCACACATTATAAAATGAACCCTGACTTGCCTACTATTTATTAAAAAAAAAGAAAAAGAGAAAAAAAAGAAAGACATTTATCTACTGAATATTTTATTTTAGTGATATAAGTCGAATAGCTGTTAGCACATACCCGAGGTCAATGATGCTACAGCTATCCGTCCTATAGCTACATGTATATAGATTTATTTATTTAGTAGATACTATTCATTTGGTTACAAGTAAATAACGCAACCACGTGTATGTGTATACAAGCACAGTCACGTTTACCGTATGTTTATAAACAATCAAGCAATTGTACATTCAATGTCGTATTGTTCATTTAAATCCACCTCACCCAGCACGCTTAACCACATAGCTATTTTTTCTACTTAAAGGGATATTGTCTACCAGCTGCGTAATTTTTTCATACCCAACATTATTGTCGATTTCCGTACTGACCTTCATAAAATGAAGATTAAACACCGAATTATTGATGAATACGCTCCGAAACGTTGTTTTTTCGACTAAAAAAGCTGACCATCGTTACCGGAAGCTAATTAATTATGCACTGACCTGGGCGAGGCCAACTCTATTTATTTATCTATTTTTATGTCAGTAGCCCGGATGCTGCAGCATGGATATTGAGGTAAATTTCTATAAAAGTTGAGGAAAAAAGCTATTTGCGAATCGACTGTATCTAAAAGACGTAGAATAAATAATTTCTGTATCAGGAATAGATTTTCTTTGATGAAAACTACATGCCTTAACAGATTCAGCCGATATTTCCACGATAACCATTGAAAACATGCCAGGAGGCACCCTATGGGGACAAGCTCAACTACGTATTTTCGATCGGAAATTTTTGCCGGCGTTAAAAATAACTAAATTAGTTTTTTTCTTCTTATAAGTTATGAAGTTGTTTCCCGAGATTTTGATACACGTGTTAAATTAATTTATTTTAGCCAGTTTACCGACGATATGAAAACAGAATACATGTAGAACACAGTGAAATACATGTCTGATGAAAACGAATGACGTAGCCAGTGTTGTTTTATTTGTTAATTGACTGGAATGTTTCAGAGAAATTTGGGCTGGATTAGAAACAAAAGAGACCTTACTTCTAGTTCCACAAGACAGTTGCTGCAAAATAATATAGGACTGACCATTTACCTTGAAGGGGGCTATGTCACGTTTTTTCGCCGTAGAAATGTTTTTTTCAGACGCCACATAAATCATATTTTCTTATTTTCCGGCGAAGTGCCAATCTAATTAAAACAAGGTGAACTGTGATCTAATGCTCACTTATGATACCCCTGCCATTTCCCATGATATGGGGTACCTATATGAAGCTTGTGACCAAATACCAGATTTCTGCCATCAATAGTTGTTGAGAAAAATGTGCATATATGTTCAATGTGGATAAAAACCAACTAAGTCGGCAAACAGGAAGTAGGAATCTGATGGTTCCAAAAACGCTTCCCACGATATGGCATACCTATGTGAAGCTTGTGACCAAATATCAGATTTCTGCCATCAATAGTTGCTGAGAAAAATGTGACGAAAAATATTTTGGAAGGACGGACGGACAGAGGTAAAACAGTATACCCCCCTCCCCCTTCGGGGACCGGGGGTATAATTAGATCTAAAATAGGGAGCAAGCGCGTAGATCTAATTTTAATTAAATTGGCGAAGTGCTGGAATAATTTTTTTTCTTCAAAATTGTGTATATGATTATACTGTGAAAATGGCAAGTCAGAATATATTTTTTTCTCCTGTCCAGCCAAATTTTTTTCTTCAAGATTCAGAATCAAAATAATTTTTAGGAAAAAAAACATAAAATTAAAATTGAATAGCTTGAGGGGTAAATTGATAAAAAAAAATTGCAAGACCAAAATGGTTCTCCCATATACCAACAAAAAAAGAAATAAAACTGTGGTCATAAGAAAGTCCCACGAGAAAATCTTTCCTTCCAAAATAAGACTTTTTTTTATTTCTCTAAACTGAATTTGTGCAAACTATTTCACTTATAATGAATTATATTTCTTTTTTAAATAGAGCTCATTTTTCTAGATGAATGTATAACCATCTGTCTTTACTCTGTTTTTATTAAATCTTTTGTCTTTATTACAGGACTTTGATCGGATTGTCCTTGATGAGGCAGTGTTGGGGGTTGCTAGAATGTTTCGAGAGGAACTTGTAGTAATGCCCCATGATGAGGATTACAACAGATCCAATAGGTATGCAGCCTACCGCCAGTATACCATTTGGGCACATGGCCGACTTGGAGCTGGGGTCAGACGTGTGATCCCAAGCTGTTGTACTTGGAAAATTAGGGACAAGTATCCTGATCTATATGGACAATACAAGGGTTTCATTCCTAGACGATTTAATTAAAACTTGTTCATGAAATATTTTGTATTTTATCCCATATACCCTAATGATAAAGTTTACCACTTGCTTCCCTATGGCCGGTGGTTGTCCGGGTACTCTGGCTTCCTCCACCACTAAAACTGGTCGCCATGATATAGCTGAAATATTGCTGAAAGTGGCGTTAAAACACCAAAAATAAAAATTAAATCAACCCTAATGAGTTGTTAATTTCACAAGTTGGTCAGTTGGAATTGTAAATTTAATTTGAAAGTTTTGCCATCTTATTATTATTTTTTGTTCTATCAGCACTGACAATTTCTTCTAAAATGGACTGACAGTCTTTTATATAATTCAAAACCAAACTTGGCAGAGATGTTTTCTATGAGGTCCTACACAAGAGTTGTTACTTTTGTGCAGATTCGTCAAAAAACATAGCCACCATGTGACTTTGAAAATTCTGATTGGTCGATTTTCAAGAAACTTCTTCTCAAGAACCGCTGAAGGGATTGAATTGAAATCTGGTATATATGTTCCTATGAATGTCTTTAACATGTGTTGTTACTGTTTGCACCATTTGAAAATTCAAAATGGCCACCAGCTATCATTATTGTGCATTGGACAATTTGTAATGGCCATTATCCTGACTTGGGTACTTTTCTGCTCTAAATGTGCAGAACTTCTGTTAGACCAGGAAAAACAAAGAGTGACAATCTAAATTTATTTTATGCGACAATATAGTCAATTGTTTTGTCTTGGTCTTCAAATCTGGATTTCTGAGATGCTACAATATCATCCCGAGTTGAAGGTTGTGGAATTGGTGCAAGATGGACCGAGATTCTTCTGGGATCATCTACTTCCAACTGCACATGTTAATTCATTCCTTCATTATCTTGCTGTCTCATACAAATGATGACCCTTAATAGTCTTGGAACATAGGAATATGACTTGTCAGCTTTAACAGGATGCACAGACCATCTAGCTCTTTTTGTTGTAACTTCTCTGCCACCTGAAGTAGAAAAATACATACAATGTAATTAACAAGAATAAAACAATAGAATTGAGATTATGATCTATGGAGCCCTAACTTTCAATTCAAGATGAATATCTCGAATGTATAGTGAATGACAAACTAAACATATCATTACAAGTCCACTTTATGAAGGATTTGAGTGATTTGTAGACAGATTTTAGGTTGTGGTCATCCCTCAAGAAGTTCTATGGCAGGCATCACGAGCTGGTCAATGGTTACAGGGTGTCTGTTACCCAAATCAGACCTGATCTTCATTTGTTGTTGATGTCTTTCCCTTCATCGGATGGGACTTCTACCGGACTTGACCATGGACAACACAGCGGGTTTGCGACTTTCGATTGACCCTTCTGAAGCCTATGATCAAATATCAGATTGCTGCCATAAATAATTACTGAGAAAAATGTTATGAACATCTTGGGACGAACGGATGGACAGAGGTAAAACAGTATACCCCCTCCCCCTTCCAGTGGAGGGGGGGTATAATAAAGCTCCTATGACATATGATCATGCATGGTTCTGTTATTAGGACAAAATTTCAAGTATGTAAGTTACAACTGAAACATATGAAATTAACATGACAAACCTTAGAGTGAAGTTGAAGCTAGGTTCAAAATCTCCATCGTCAGAATCATCACCAACATCACTGCCCTCTTCAGTAATATCTATTGAGAGACTGTAAGAATAAAAAATAATTGTTTATTACAGTGTATGTGTATAATATCGAAACAAATTTTGCTATATGGTTCTGATGTGCAGCTGTATAATGAAAAAGCTTTTCAAAATAATATTAAATCTATATACCGGTACATGTATCCAGCACACATCTACACAACCCAATATAAAGAAACAAAATTACATCAAAGTTCCAGGAAAAAATTTTGTGCGCCAGACGTGCGTCAATTCTGTCCCAGTTTGGTTTCATTCCCGTAAGTAGCTAAAGAGGACTGGCCATTTCAGCTTGTGGATTGATGAAAAAGTAACGATGACGCAGAAGCCAACATGATCCCTATATAATATAGCTACTAGTAGTATCACTATGCAAGCCACAATAATTAATAGGAAACTGTTATACGAGTGACTGTGTTGAACAATATTGACAATGTTACCTATAAACATAATGTAGAATATGTCTAATCTTTAACAAAATGAACATACTCAAATGGGTTCACAAATGAACTCGATTTCTCCAGTTTCATCCGTTTCGTTGAAATGTAATGGCTGCTCATTTCTTCTACTCTAGAATTACCTTTGGTCAGAATATCTAAATCAAAAGTACAAATATCAATCACTACAAAATCACATTTGTCTGAAATTACCAGTTTTTGTAGTAATTTGCCTAAAAAATTTAGATAATTTTACAAAAACCTGCATGATTTTAACACAGACATGGGCCATCGGTCTACTGTTAAATTCACACACTGTGAAACATGCAAATTGCTATGGATCTTCACATTATTTCTTAAAAATCTTGTTTATAAATCATACTTACAAGATCCAAACTAAACAAGGGCAAAGCGTGGCATATCCCCTTGCCTAAAAATTTGACCCGGTGACCTTGACCTTTGACTTTGAAAATCAATAGGGTTCCAGATCCTCTTAAGGACTAAGTATGTACCAAGTTTGGTCAAAATCCATTGAAGGATGTTGATTCTAGAGTGTTCACAAGGATGTTACGTGGTAAAATTTTGACCCGGTTAACTTGACCTTTGACCTATAAGGCTATGACCTTGAAAATCAATAAGGTTTCGGTATCTTAAGGACTAAGTATGTACCAAGTTTTGTCAAAAATCCATTGAAGGATGTTGATTCTAGTGTTCACAAGGATGTTAGGCGGTAAAAATTTTAGGCTGTGACCTTGATCTTTGACATACGACCTTGAAAATCAATAGGGTTCCAGATTCTCTTAAGGACTACGTATGTACCAAGTTTGGTCAAAATCCATTGAAGGATGTTGATTCTAGAGTGTTCACAAGGATGTGACGGACGGACGGTAGCGTTACTATATCCCTTGGCAACTTTGTTGGCGAGGGGATAAAAAGCAGTTCAAATGACAATTCTTTAAATAGAAAGCCTTTATATGAAAAATACATATTGATTTCCCTCTATCATGTCTATGTTGATAATTCTAAGATAGTAAAGTATAATTTTGGCTCCCTGAACTAAAAATTATGTCAAAAATTGTTGAAATGTAGTAAAAAACTAGTTAATGTACTGTTTTTAGAATAGTCAAGAAATAAACTTGGTTTGCATAAGGAAATTGAAAATGATTTTCATTTAGTCATAGTCTAAAATATGCAGTTCAGGACATTTCAGTAAAATTTTATAGTCACATATATAGAAAAGTTTCTGAAACTTGCAAATTTCTATGGATCTTCATATTATTTTTTAAAAACCTTGTTTATGTATCATACTTACAGGATCCAAACTAAAAATGCTACTGAAATGACACTTATTTAAATGGGAAGCTTTTTATATAAAAGATACATACTGATTTTCCACTATGGTGATAATTCACAGACAGGAAGATATAATTTTGGCTCCCATAACAAAGTGTTATGTTCAAACTTATTGAAAAGTTCTTTTAACCTTATTTATGTAATGTATTTCCAGTACCCAAGATATAAACTTGTTTGCATAAAGGAATTGAAAATGATTTTCATTTAGCCATGGTCTAAAATATGCATTTTAGGACATTTCTGAAATTTTCAGTAAAATTGTGTAGTCATATATAAAAAAAGTTCTGAAACTTGAAAATTTCAATGGATATTCATATCATTTCTTCAAGACCTTGTTTATAATTATATATTATACTTACAGGATCCAAACTAAAAGTGCAATTGAAATGAAGCTTCTTTAAATAGAAAGCTTTTATTTGAAAAATACATACTGATTTTCCATTATAGTGATAATTCGCAGAAAGTAAGGTATATACTTTTGGTTCCCAAAACTAAGTTTCATGTCCAAGTTGTTGAAATTTGATAAAATTAAAAGCCTAATTATATCAAAGAAATAAATTTGCTTGAATAAAAAGAACTTTATAGGGTTTTCATTAAGCCATGTACAGTTTTAATTCTTGCATTAAAAATGAACTGATTCGATATTTTTTTTTAAATTGATAAAAAATATAATAATAAACTGCATTGTCATTGATATCATTTTTGCACTCCCATTTCCCCTTTGCTGGCCTCTTAAAATTTGTGTTTGTTTACCTCGCAAATACGGCCGTTTTATGCTACTCATTGACAATAATTTGCTGTTGCCAGGTGCAAAATTACATATATTGATTAATATCTACCAAAAATTATCATAGGCATCATCATAAATTCATAAAATATGAAAAACGATTGAGAAAAGAAGGCAACATGCTCGGCTTACCTATCAACAATAATCAAGCACTTCCTTGAGTTCGCTCCATCCAACGGCAACGGTCCAACTGATATCCTGCATTTGTTCCATTTGGAAGATACTTCACTTCTATTCCTCTTTATCTCTGAATCCGTCAAAGTCCGCTTTCTTCCACGCGTTGACAGTTTCTCTTTTGCCCAAGAACCACATGTTGTTTATTGTTTCTAAACAGTGCGCATGCTCAAGACGTGTTCGCATAGAAGGCCATATGAACAGATTTGAATATTGTCATCCGGACAATAATTCTGATAACGATAGTTTTGGGTCTTTTTCGTATCTTTTGCAACATAACTCGGTGTTAATCTTCATTTTATGAAGGTCAGTACGGAAATCGACAATAATTTTGGGTATGAAAAAATTACGCAGCTGGTAGACAATATCCCTTTAAAAGAGTATTGTTTTATTCTGAATATATGAACACTTAAATACGCATACATAATAATACCCCCGCTTCTAAAAAAGAGGCATGAAAAACAACGGATAAATCCCAATATACTATGTCAATTACGCATTATAAATGAACCAGTATTTGGCTAAACCTACATGTATTATTTGTTGCTGTTTTCTTTGGAAAAAAAAACCCAAAAGAAAACCAACATTAAATGCAATGTTATCAAAGGTACAATTTACATTCAAGGTGAACTCGATTGATTCACTTCAAGGCATTGAAATTGAAATTCATGGTTGACCGACCGTAACAATGTAATCATGTAATCAAACGGGACGGTTAACAGTAAACCCGAATTGTTTTCAAAAAGAATATACAAATCGTCCTATTATACAATATGTTTGTGTGTGTATGTGTATTTGTATGAATCTATACGTATATATATAATGTATGGATATTATTTTTGCATATATATATATATATTTATATATAATATGTAATTCTCTTCTTTTAAATGACGGTGATCTAGTGAATTTAGATCAAACAATATTAATAATTTGAATTACTTAGCAATTTCCCTATTTTTGCTTGCTTAAAATTCCATCCATACAAGATCGCTGGAAAAAGTTTCCTTTGCATCTTGTATATACATGTATTTTCTTTCCCTTATGTTTTTCACTCGATACCTATAGTGCGACCATTTGAAGTTTATTTTCATGTTTTTCCTGTATTATGACTGTACTAATAAAGCAACCCAATTTTTCTTATGTAATGTTGTTTATTTTTGATAATGGGTAATGATATTGTAGCACATAGAATTGTAATTGGGTTGTTTTATCATAAAATAGGTATGGCTTGTTGTAGAAAAGTTAAACTGATTGTATCTTTCGATTTATATGACATTTTACATTGGTTAATATTATATGTACATGCCTTATGTAGGACTGCGTTGACCAGGTTCAGATCTACATACTCTGTTATCTCATTTAACTTGCTTCTCATCAGCTTATTGTTATTATCTGGCGATGTTGAAATAAACCCTGGCCCAGGAGGCACATCCAATATTGCGAATGAAAATATATTGTCCATCTTCCATTGCAACATTAGAAGTCTCAGAAATAAGCTTAATTATATAGCTGATATTATCGAAGAGTTCGATATTGTATTTTTTACTGAGACCCATCTAGATAATCAAGTATTAGACAGCGATATTATTATCGAGGGTTTTGAAACACCAAGTAGGAAAAATAGGGATTCAAGAGGGGGTGGAATTATTACGTATCATAAAAGTTGTGTAAATTTGACTAGGAGGTTGGATTTAGAACATGAACATGTTGAAAGTATGTGGTACAAGCTTAAGACAAAATTACATAATATTTTAATAAATATAAATTACAGATCTGAAAGACAATCTCATATTTATTACTGGCAATATTTTGAGCATATGCTTAAGCAGGCTCATGATGAGAATAATAATATTATCTGTTTGGGAGATATGAACAAAAATTTTCTTGGTAATCTTCCTCATAACGTTAATGACATTCTTGTCATCAACGGATTAGTTAATATAATAAATAAACCTACACATTTCGACGCACGATCAGGCAACACGTCTCTATTGGACCCAATTTTAATTACCGATTCAATACCGGTTATTGATTGTGATACAATACCTATTGACAGGGAAATAAGTGACCATGACGGCACTTATGTCAGTATAGACTGTGGCTATTGTAACAGGAAAACCTTTCAGCGTACCATCTGGGATTATAAGAGGGGGGACTATTTACTTATGAAAAACAAAATAATTGAAACAGACTGGGAAAACGTGATTGATGCAGAAATTGATATTAACTCGGCATGTTCAAACTTTACTAAAACATTTCTTAATATAGCAAAAACGTGCATTCCTACAAGGGAGGTAACTATTCGTAGTGATGATAAAGTTTGGTTCGATTCGGATTTACGGCGTGAATCGCGTAAACGCGACAGACTACGGCAAATATTTTTTAGGACGAAAACGGAAACAGCCGAAAAAAAATTTAAAACACAAAGAAACAAATTTAATAACTTAAAGAAACAGGCGAAACAACGGTTTTACGATAATATTAACGAACATCTTGATGATCTCAAAACAGTAAATAGCAAAATGTATTGGAAAACAATTCACATGTTACTTAAAAATGACCGCTCTACGAATGAGTTACCTCCACTTCATGATCAATTCAATAATTTTAATTTGGCATATGATGCCACTCAGAAATCCAATGTTTTGAACAAATATTTTTGCTCGATTACCAAGTTGAACGACGATGATGCTGTCTTGCCAGATTTTCATGACAGATGTGAAAATATTATATCCCAAGTTATCGTTACTGAACAAGAAGTAATCGATATGTTATGTACTCTTAATGCTAATAAAGCTGTTGGTCCCGATATAATTAGTAATATGATATTGGTGTCTGTAAAGGAGGAGATATCGAAACCATTGTGTAGTTTATTTAATAAATCCTTACGTGAAAAAGTATTTCCATCGGACTGGAAAATCGCCCATGTAATCCCTTTGTTTAAAAATGGGGACAAATCTTTACCGTCTAACTATAGACCTATTTCTTTACTTTCTTGTGTAAGTAAGGTGCTGGAAAAACTAATTTTCAAGCATGTGTTTAATCACCTACTTGAAAATATACTATTATACAAGTTCCAGTCGGGATTTATACCAGGTCACTCTACAAGTCATCAACTAATAGAGTTGTATCATACAATATTACTTGCATTAGAGGCAAAACAAGTGACCAGCGTTACATTTGCTGATATAAGCAAAGCATTTGATACAGTTTGGGTAAAAGCACTTTTATATAAACTTGGCAAATATGGTATTAAAGGTGATCTGCTTTGTTGGTTAAAAAGTTATTTTTCTAACCGTACTCAAAGGGTTATGATAAAAGATGCTTTATACGGGATTGGTCATTTGCATGCGGGTGTGCCTCAGGGGTCAGTATTGGGTCCTTTAATGTTCTTGATCTTCATAAACGATATTACTGATGAGATAGTAGGTCTAGGTCGTCTTTTTGCTGATGACACGTCTATTGGACATATAGCACAAGATGAAAGCACACTAAGAAATATGATTAATACAGATCTGAATCACCTGAAAAAATGGTCAAACAGGTGGTTATTAAAGTTTAATCCCACCAAAACTGAAATTATTATTTTTAATGTCAATGGGGTTGAATGTAATTTAACATTTAATTTTGACCAAACAACTATTGATCCAGTACATACACACAAACATTTAGGGATTGTATTCAGCAGCGACTGTAAGTGGACTAAGCACATAGACAAATTAATTGAATCAGCTTCGAAACAACTTAATGTCCTCAGAAAATTAAAATACCGTCTTAACAGAAATTACTTAGAAAAAATTTATTTAACATTTATTAGACCTGTATTGGAATATGCATCTGAAGTGTGGGATAATTGTGGACAAACAAATTCGGACAGATTAGAAAAAGTACAACTTGAAGCTGCGCGTATTGTTACGGGATTACCATCGTTTGCCAGTATACATTCTATTTATATCGAGACGGGGTGGGAAAAGTTGAAAACTAGAAGGGAGGTAAGAAAATTGGTGCTATTTTATAAAATCGTCAACGGTCAAGTACCTGATTATTTAACAGAATTAGTACCACCTACAGTCGCTGACACTAATAATTATAATTTAAGGAACAGACTTAATATTTCACAACCATCATACCGATTATCTACATATCAACAGTCTTATTTTCCCACTACGATTAAGTTATGGAACACTCTAGATCTGAACCTTCGTCAACTGCCGACACCTCCCGTCTTTTAAATCCAAATTGCAACAAAAATATTTTCAACCGAAAACTGTACCTTCTTACTTTTCTTTTGGAGACCGATATCTTAGTGTGTATTGCATGCTAGGCTTAGAAATAAATGTAGTTCTCTGAACAGCGATTTATTTAAATCGAAGTTGGTGCCTAGTGCTTCTTGTTCATGTGGATATAAAAACGAGTGTTCCGAGCATTTTCTATTATATTGTAATAAATTCAATTTACTTAGAAATAACATGATCATTGAATTACATATGCTTGATATGGGGGGTCTACCGGTAAATATCGATATTTTGTTATTTGGAAATGATGACCTGTCTGTAGAAATAAACACGTTTATATTTTCATGTGTACAAAAATACATAAAAGATACACGGCGTTTCGCTTGAACTAACAAGTCAACATGTATAACGTTATTGACAATTGTCAACATTATGTACTTCTACATGTATGTATATTCTTTTCTTGGTCGCGCTGTGGGGTATTGATTGATTGGCGTGTCAAAGGTCGATGAAATATACATGTGTTATTCAGTTCAAATTGTACTTACCTATGCAAGATCTCCATGAATTAATTAAATCCCAACATATAAACTATGTCTAATCGTAATACCATCCAAGTATGCAACACACATACACCACGTGTTTAAGAATGGTTTTTGAGGTGTGCTCGACTTGCCATATATTATACCTTAGCACACAGTATGTTTCATCGACCTTTGAAATTTGCATTTTTCGTTCTATTCTATTTTTTATTTTTTTTTATTCGTCTTCATATTCTGAACAAATATGTTATTATTATGTAATTAATGCTGTTCTGATTATATGTAAATTGATGTAACTAGCGGAGAAGACATTTCTAAGTTGTAAAACTTGTGTCTGATCCATTTGTTGTTATTATGAACAATAAAATAAGTTTAAATCAAATGAGTTGAGAGATGTAAACCCCATATGCTGGTGCTGCTGGAATGTTGCTACAAAGAAAAGGGAAGTTTGATCTCGACACACTTAATAAAATCCTCCCAAGATGTAGATCCAATAGCGAATATGCATTACCATACGACCTCCAAACAAGTAACGATGGACGCGCAGTGACCGCTTATCTTACACATTCGAGGAACCATATGGGGAACTTCAAATAGTGTAATATTTCAAGTTCACCCATGTTCCTCTCATATGTAAGAAATGGATAAGAACAAACCCAAGAGTTTGTCACAGACTTCAGGCCATGTATAACAGAAACTTGACAAAGTAGTCACAGACTTCAGGCCATGTATAACAGAAACTTGACAAAGTAGTCACAGACTTCAGGCCATGTATAACAGAAACTTGACAAAGTAGTCACAGACTTCAGGCCATGTATAACAGAAACTTGACAAAGTAGTCACAGACTTCAGGCCATGTATAACAGAAACTTGACAAAGTAGTCACAGACTTCAGGCCATGTATAACAGAAACTTGACAAAGTAGTCACAGACTTCAGGCCATGTATAACAGAAACTTGACAAAGTAGTCACAGACTTCAGGCCATGTATAACAGAAACTTGACAAAGTAGTCACAGACTTCAGGCCATGTATAACAGAAACTTGACAAAGTAGTCACAGACTTCAGGCTATGTATAACAGAAACTTGACAAAGTAGTCACAGACTTCAGGCCATGTATAACAGAAACTTGACAAAGTAGTCACAGACTTCAGGCCATGTATAACAGAAACTTGACAAAGTAGTCACAGACTTCAGGCCATGTATAACAGAAACTTGACAAAGTAGTCACAGACTTCAGGCCATGTATAACAGAAACTTGACAAAGTAGTCACAGACTTCAGGCCATGTATAACAGAAACTTGACAAAGTAGTCACAGACTTCAGGCCATGTATAACAGAAACTTGACAAAGTATGCCTTTACTACACATGTACTGTATATTCTATATAAACAATGAAGAAATACATCTGCAAAATAGTACAATCATAAACAATACTTATCCAATACTCACAAATGCAATGTACATAAAATTCAACAATCAGTTTGAGGAAAAATACATATATTTCATTTGAAATTTACCTTTTTGAGGTTGTTTAAGCTTGTATAACAATTTGAAACCTTGTCAAGAGAAGAAGTTCCCCGCCCTAAATTTTCTGCTGCCTTTGATAAAATGGAAGCAGGTCCAACGGGGCTGACCAATTTACCGATACTGGCGTAATGATCTACCATTCTTTTTGACTCCCAACCTACATGTTTATTTATTTCCTGGTCATCTACCCCCAACATGCGCAATGTTATAGCACAACCCCTTCTGCTGCTGTGTGATGTCTCTCCTTCATACAAATTCAAAGTGTTCAAATGTAATTTTAATCTTTCTGTCATGCCAGATGATGAGACTGGTTCATTGACAATCGTGCGTGATTCTCTATCTTTAATACGGAAAACGTACCCTTCATTGAGGTTGATATTTGACTCCATAGCCACCTTGATGTATTTTCGAAAGTTTTTTACAGGGCAAATCTCATTATCTTTTGATGGAATAATGATGCAATTCTTTGGACTATCTAAAGTAGCCACCTTTCCTTCTACTTGTGATATAAGGATTCCCTCGGAACCAGGGATATCAAAACATCTATCCGCGGTTACCAATCCAAGGTCACCCCCTCTACGCCCAGAATGACACAAGATTGAAAAATAGGCTAAATCTCTTGCGAAAAGAAATCTGGTTAATGAATCTTCTTCTGCGAAGACCCTGTATGACAAATGTCTACATAACTGTCCTAATTTACTAAACATTAAAGGTGTAGCTTGCTTAATTGAAACCTTCGCATTTACTTGTTCTTGCGTGACAGCTTGCAAATGTTTTTTTAAGATGTGCGAGGCAGCGGGGTTTCCCGTTAGGAGCATGGGGTTCCACTCCCCTGAACGCCCCTCGTCTCTGAAAAGCGCTCTAATTTTCCCCACCAAAGAATTAACTGACTTGAATGCCAACGTTCTCGGACAATGACAGCTTTGTAGACCATGATTTGTTCGGAACTGACATTTGTCATCATGTAATTGCGTTTTACCATTTTTTTCTTTAAAAATCAAAAACTTTCGGATATCCTCAGGAGTTGCATTTGAAAAGTTCTTAAGAGGATCTAATAAAACAAGGAAATTTTCCACTTCTTTTTTTAAATTGCACTTTTGCTTAGAATAGCTAGCAGAATTCAATAAAGCATCTAAGCTCTTTTTTCGATCATTAATTTTAGTAATCGTTCCCTCGTTTTCATTTTTTTCTTGCTGATTGCGATCTTTATCCAACCTCGATAATCCACATGCTTTACAAAATTTAAAATCTATGTCGTTAGCAACGGTACAGCTTGAACATGATATATGAGGACACCACATTTTTTTTTTTTTTTAAACTATAACTTTCTTAATAATGCATCAAAATTAACAAATTAGATACCATTTGAAAGAAGAAAAATATATTTTCCACTGATTATAATATTGTGAATATGCAAAAATTACATAATTAATTCTTATGCAATTAGTTGCAAAATCTTGATGTGTGCACTTGACCAAAATTAACTGTTTCATGTTTATTCAAATGGTAAAACTTTTACAATTTCTTAATCAACCCAGCATGACCTCCAAAATTGTGTCTCAGATTTTTCTTGTGATGTTTTAATCTCTCTTAACGCCCCATATGTGTATACAGCCTGACTTCATAAGATTTCACCAAATTTAATTGTGTGTAGAATTTGTTGTATTAATTCTATCAGAAATCCGAGACACGGTTTTGCAGATAATAGCCAACCAAGCCTCTAGGGGTACCAATGCAGGAGCTAATTTCATTCATATTCGACATTTTATGTCAAAATTTGCTTCTATCATCTCTGATTCAAGCACATGTTTGTTTACCAAACTAACTAAAAGTAATGCTCATTAATGGTACATCATATCTGAATTATTTGTTTACCTGTGTGTCAAGAATATTATAATAAAATAAAATTTGATTAAAGAAAAATATCAATTTTTGTATAGTGCTACCTTAAAACCACCCACATTTTATGGTGTCATAAAAATTCTCCAGAAAAACAGATTCACCATCTCCATTTAAATGTACCACATCCTTCAAATGGTGATATGAAATATTTGAATTGTCCATCACAAGCCATCCGTTCTGCTTGCATACATTTGTTGTCCTGTCATTCATTATTCGTGATTTTGCATTAATGAATTCATCTTTATATTTGACAATCAGAGAAAATATTACTGTCACATTCCATTCCCATGAGCATACATGTTGTAACATTATAGTTAATGCATCTAGTTGTTTTATAGCAGCGTACAACTGTTCATTTTCACTTTCAAACAAATAATCTTTGCTTAAATTGTTGATGCCTGCATGAATAAAAACTACCCTTGGGGTGTACACATTTGCTAATCTTTCAATGTGGTGATTTACTTGAGATATAAGGGCACCATCTATCGAGAATACATGTACCATCGGATTTTTGAAACTTTTACGCGATAAAAGAAATCTAATCATAGAATCGCCGATACATAACAAATTGAAGTTTGACGAAATACAAGCGTCATTCAAAAATAAGAATTTCCCGAAAGCAAAATCTTTTGACTGTCTGTCTTTTATACGAACTGCCCATAGATTGCCAGGCAGGCCGAATTTATCATCCAGATAACCCTTCTTTGTCGGATATTTTAAAATTCCCTTTTCTCCTTTATTACCAACCACAAAAGCATCATCTATATGATTAAAAAGGTTAGGTACCCACGTTGGTGTTACCTCGTCTACGCACACAATCAACGTGCAATTTAACGAATTTTCTCTGATGAAAGCTATAACTGGTAGTAAAAGAGCAAATGGAGGAAATACATAACAATACTCCCTTCTATCCACAGTTTGAGAAAACAAGTTTACGCCTGCGGACAAAGGGGTAGGATACGGAGTAAAATGTTTCAAAATCTTTCCGTCATAGTGTTAGAATCAACAGACATTAAGTCAATTGTATGCCCCGTGCCACCTCCAAATTGTTCCTGGATTTTGTGCCAAATGCCGGTATGCAGAGTTGCATCCGACTTATTTAACTGTCTTGATGGTTCATCAGCTAGATTTTCCTTAGAAGGGACATAATGTAAATTCAAAATTATATCCAAGTCTAAAGTTAATTGGAAAAGTTCTTTCAAAGTTGAATTAAGCATTCGAGATTTCGATCCCTCGTTATTCCAAGCCCCTATTAAAGCTTGATTATCCACGTGTGCGTCCACCCTGCATCCTCTGATGCTCTCTCGGATAGAATTTAAAACGTTTAATAAGGCTTTTGCCTCCAATATCATTATGGGAAGAAAAGTCATTTCCCTAGGCCACGAGTCACCAAATTTCTGTTCTTTCCCATCAATAGTCAAATAACCACCCCATTTAAACAAAGATGAATCTGTGAAAACATTAAACCGCTAAATGCCTTTCTTTCTTCCATTCTAACTTCCCGGTCCATGAGTCTAAAAATCTCCACGAAATAATTTCAGATTTAAGATCATCTGTCATTATTACACTTGATTGATTTCGGATTGCACAAGATATAGCGTTGTTCATTTCCCGTGTGTATAACTTTGCTGCGGGAACCGCTAACATAAATGAAATACAACGTCCTGTTAACTTTTGCAAATCTAAAACTGAAACAGTACTTTTAGTACTACATTCTTCCCGTAACGCTATGAATTTTTTTTTCTTTGATTCAGTAATTCTAAAACATCTATTCACAGAATCCACTAAAAAACCTAAAAATACTATAGATTGAGAAGGGAGAAAAACAGTTTTTTCCAAATTAATACAATACCCTAATCTTGTTAAAACCTCGCAAACAATGTAATTTGCAAGCAATGCACTTTTTTTTACCGGCTTCAAAATTCGGATTTCTGACTTCCTCGACTAAGCGATCGTCTATATATAAATGCATGGGTATTAAAAATTTTCTCCTTATATATGAAGTAGCTTGTAAGTTTATAGTGTGGTAAATATAACTAGACAGTTTGAAACCAAACGGCAAAGTTTTAAAAACGAAATAAAAACCGCCCCACTGGAAACCAACTAATGTTTGTGATTCCTCCGATAAAAGTACATTGTCGAATCCCGATTTATCATCTATTGAGGTGAAATAAGCACCTTCTCTGACGGTTCGTGGAACGTTTTTTAAAGTATCCAATTTAAAAGGAATATCCTTGATCCAATTGTTTAAATACATCAAGTTAATGCATAATCTCGGTTTTGTAGGTTCCACAGTAAGTGGGGCTACTATGTGTGGTGGTTCGACCATTCCCACTTTTCCTAGACACCTTATTGAACCGTTCTTCAGTCTCTCTAAAACTGTATTTGTAATAAATTTTGAAAATGTCTTGCATTTATTTGAATTGTTAAATCTCCTTTTAGGTGGAAAATTATTATCGTAATCATTACCCCAAAATTTTCCCGAAAACTGTACTACATAATCATGAATATTTACACCTCGTTCTAGTCAATCAAAAATTGTTGTAGCGAGACATGTATCATGCATTAAACTTTTCCATTGATCGAGCCTGGTATGGATTTGACCTGCAACAAATTCTTTTGGATTGAGGAACTTCAAATTTTGAATATTAGGCTCCATACCATTCACCGCTTTTGCATACGCGACTTCTGCAGTATCCACTAACTTTTCGCGAACTATTGAATTATTTTTAAAATCAACGTATGTTGCTTGCCTCACTTGAACCAACAATAGATCTGTGTCAAATGTTATTTCCTTTTCCCACGATTTAAGGTAGCACTATACAAAGATTTTTTTCCTCCAATCTTCCATCTGAAAACAGCTGTAACTTTCTTAATATTGCATCAAAATTAACAAATGAGGTACGATTTGAAAGAAGAAAGATATATCTTTCCACTGATTATAATATTATGATTATGCAACAATTACATAATTAATTATTATGCAATTAGTTGCAAAATCTTGATGTGCACACTTGACCAAAATTAGCTGTTTCATGTTTATTCAAATGGTAAAACTTTTTACAATTTCTTAATCAACACAGCATGACCTCCAAAACTGTGTCTCAGATTTTTCCTGTGATGTTTCAATCTCTCTTAAAGCCCCATTATGTGTATACAGCCTGACTTCATAAGATTTCACCAACTTTAATTGTGCGTAGAATTTGTTCTATTAATTCTATCAGAAATCTGAGACACGGTTTTGCGGATAATAGGTCTAAGAACAACATATACCAAAACTAACCCTCTAGGGGTACCAATGCAGGAGCTAATTTCATTCAAAGTCGACATTTTATGTCAAAAATTGTAGTGGAAAAATCCCAAAAATTGTAATTTTCCTCTTTGTACCCCATTTTCTTGAATAAAAGTCACAAATGTGCCATGGGAACACTTCAGGATTGACCTTGAATCATAAATCAACAATGATTTGACCAGAAAGATAGAATTTCTTCACACAAACTCTAAATATAGCTGGAAAATGCACAACCTGTGCAGCAAACACATGAAATTGGCGGGAGAAGTTACATCACTCAGACCTTACTTGAGGTTAACTGCCTACTGATAAGGTCAAAACTCCACCTCCACTGACCAGACGTGAACCACTAATTATAACAGGAATCTCCTGGAACCTTAGTTTGCTCATTATGTGTATTCTTCCCTTTTAGTTGGATTTTACTAAATGAAAATTATACATTAGATATTTTGAAATAAATTCCATTGAAAATAACTAATTTATTTCTTTTGGTATTGATGAAAAGTTAGCTACATCCATGCTGCTTTCCCCTTCATTTAATGGAATGTTCTCTTATCTCAAGTGTTACTGGTCAGTGGTCATAAAACTATCAAATTATCCAATAGATAAACAATTAAGGACCGGCCACTTGTTTTTATCATCTCTGATTCAAGCACATGTGTTTGTTTACAAAACTAATTAAAAGTAATGCTCATTAATGGTACATCATATCTGAATTATTTTTTCACCTATGTATCAAGAATGTTATTATAAAATAAAAATTGATTAAAAAAAATTTTGATGAAAAAATATCAATTTTTGTATAGTGCTACCTTAATTTGAAACTCATCCTGAAATAGATTAATTAAAATTTTGGTGAACCGACAGTTCTAAAATTTCCATATACATTTTTATGTCAGATAGGTGAAAAAGTAGGAGAAAAATAGATATGTATTACAACAACTGGTTACTCAACTTAAAATACTCGTTATAATTACACCTTAATTAGGACCCGAGGAAGGTGGCATTGAAGGGCAGTCACGGACAAAGTGGCCTGGCTTGTTACAACGGAAGCACAACAATAATCTTGGTGTAGCCGGAGTGCGAGGTCTTGGACGACGGTATTCTGGAAAACGCGGAGGAGGTACATACGAATGATTAAACTGTCCCATAAAACCCGGTGGTACATGTGAAGAAGGCAACATTGATTGAACATTGTACAAATTATCACGATTGTCTATGAAACCAAAAGATTTCATTAACTTTTGTTCTTTATCGAGAACAGCTTCCTCTTCCTTTGAACATACAAGTTTGAGCACTAATGCAGCAGCGAAAGCCGGGCGATTCTTGTGGATGTGGAATCTGCTTGAAATTAATGTAATTTTATCTTTAAGTTCATGATTCCGCTTTCTAGCCAAATTTTCAAAAGCAATCAATTTCTCATGTAGAATGTCTATATCCACCTTAGTTTTCGATGCTCCTTCTTTTACAGCTCTCTTTGTTCTCTCAAACTCAGAAATTTCGTCATCCTCCTTTTTCTTGTCAAGTTTTTCTTCCAGCTCTTGGACCTTCTCTACTAAATTCTTAATCTAATAAATGAACAAAATATTCTATTCTTATTTTCATAGCCGAAAAAATTGAACGTAATTTTAAATGCCTATATTACCAATTACACTGTTTCGTCATAAAATAGCACTTAAATTGTGATGAAACCAACTGCACTATACCCAATTCCATACAAATTATTCTGGTTTCATTTCTCAAGACAGATCCTATAAACACAGAACTACTCATGCATGTTTAAGCTTTCGTAATAATATCAAATGTATGATATAAAATTGAAAATTAATCGTTTAAAGATAAAAAGAGATGCTCTCTCTCTCTCATTTATTTATGCCCTTTTAGTGTTAAAGGCATAATACCCTAACTTCAGAATAAGCATAATACATTAGTTTATGTATGATGCCTGACATTGAAAATGATTAAATATTACACGAGGATAAAACTGAAAACATTTAATATATGAAAAACAAAGCAGTAGTCGTGAATAGTGTAATGCCTAAGATCAATAGTATTGATAATTCACGTTATTTGATCGTAAACTCTCGCAGGGCCACCCTGTTATTAATTGTTTTTGAATACCCATTTTCAAATATGCCAAGTTTTAAAGTTTAAATCAAGCCAGATGTTGTTTGTCAGTGACCAGCAGATCCAAATTTTGTTGACTTAAAAATTATTAATTAAAACATCGTTATCATAGGCATCTCACTGATGGGAAAGTGGTTCTATCTTAGCTTAATTACCCACGTTCACAGCATGTTCGGATGGAACATATTTCCTCCCGATTTATGAGAACCAGAAAAATCTGTAACTTAATCATGTCAATCTTTGACATTTACCTAACTACACGAAATCCACCGTTATTTCTATATATAAATTCAAAATTGTTTGCGTTAAACTTATTATTTCTCTGAAAATATTAACCTTTACTCCATCTTAATTAATTAATAAGAGTATCTCCTTTCACATATTTTCCCGCCCCCAAAGCGACCTTTATTTCATATATATGTATCCTCATCTTCTTAGTTGTATACATTAATTGTCTTAACACAACTTTTCCAGTTTTTATTCCGTTCATCTATGAGAATAATTATAAGTTTCAGTAAGTTTTTACCGGCAAACTGAGATAGATGTATTTTTTTAGCAAACTGCAATATCCCCAAAGACACAATCATATCAATAATTTTTTTTTTTTTTTTTTTTTTTATACTTATATCCATTTTATTTTCAACATCTTATTTGAACATCCCAAAATAATATGTCACATCCCTGTTCCTAGAATTATCTATTATTTCCACTAAAATACATACATTTTTATACATCGGTGAATACTTGTAAATATCCCACACCCGTATGAAGACAAAAATAAAATTCTATTACGTACTTCAAGATTTTCAATAAAATATATCACATCTTCATTAAAACAACTTATATTTTCAAATATACACGCCTGGTAATAAACTTGCCTGAATTTTTATTATTATTTTTTTTTATCTTGTACCCAATCCATTCTTTTCTTTTAGCAATAACATGGGTTCCGATCAATATATCTTAAACTGTAACATAATTATTTCACGTCTTTTCCAGACAGATTATTAAAATTCTTGTTTTTTCTGATTCAATATATGTGGGTTGTTTTTTGTTTTTGTTTTTGTTTGTTTTTTTTTTAACGTTTGCAGCAAATTCGCATCTACTGACAAGCACATTTAAAATTGTTAGTATTCACGTCTGTTCACCAGACAAATCTTTAAAATATTTTTTTCCTCTTATACAATACGATTCTCAAATGATATTTTATTCACGTCTGATTCAGACAAATATATATATACATATAAATATATATATTTTTTTTTTTCCTCCACGTTTTCAGCAAATTTGCATCTACTGACAAACCAATCTAAATTGTTACCTATTCACGTCTGTTCACCAGACAAATCTTTAAAATAAGTTTTTCCTCTACCTTTGCAACAAAACACCAAATTAATTGAAAATGTTCATCTGTTTACAATACAAATCACAATTTGTATTTTTAATCACGTCTGATTCAGACAAGTTATCGATATATAAATCAACTTTTCACTCCTGTACTCGGTTTGTTGCTGTTTTAATCTACTTTTTTTTTGTCTGTCAACTATCTTATTTCACTCGTCTGTACCAAAACAACTGAATGCAAGTACCTTGTTTTAATAACTTTTGATACTTCTATCGACACCTCGATTAATAAGCAAGTCAAAAACATATAACTTATTGTTATTCTCTAAATATTGCTGAATTTTACTTTAATTTACAAATTTCGTATTCAGCAACATTTCTTCATTTTAAAAACATTTCATAAAAACGAATCCAACAACGATTGTTTCCAAATTACTGATGGTAATTTCTCCTACTATTTCTAGAGAAAATAAATAATTCTTCTGACTTCTTTTTATACTGACAATCCGGAAAATAATGCGTCATTAACTATTAAAGCGACTCTTCGTAAATGACGAAATGTGATTTCTTTTAATGCAACTGTGTAAATTTCATAATCGAACATGGCGGAGAAATCTATAATGCGAGTTCAAATAACTGCGACGTCCGGTCTGTCGCATAAATTCGCATTGATAAAACCTCGCATTAATTTCCGAATTTACAGTGAATACATAATAAAGTATGTTGCCTCAAACTAAATTAAACAACTGCACCCTCATATATTTTACATCTATTACACGTAACTTCTCCCAAATGATTTTTGACATATCGTAAGTGAGATAAGCATGTCTTCATTTTTGCATTTTCTCATAAAAATCGTATAACATTGAAACTGAATTTCGCCCCGTAAGCTAAAAGTACAATAAATACCATTGAATGTCATACAATTCCAATATTCTTATACATTAATCAGCTTTCTATGAAACGTTAGATTAGATACAACACAAAACCGATTTGTTTGTATCTTTCTGCCCCAACTTTAAACAAATTAAGCAGTTTGAATTATATAAACTCGAAATAATTAACATTTGAACTTTATGGGATTTCTACAAATTGAACAGCGATCAGTTTCTAATGCACAAATCCCCTTATATCCAACCTTCATTCGCTTATCCTTGTATTACTAAATTTTTCCACACATAGTTTTCTATTGACCCTTACTCTTACCGTAGAGGAATAATCTTCTGACTTCTACTTCTTTTTCGGCGGCTCCTGTGGAACTATATCTCTCTGGTTCCATTGTTCCAAGCCAAAACTCACAAGTTTCACTATGTTTTCCCTTGAATCGTCTTCATTTAACATAGCTAAAATGTCATCCAGAGGCAGATCAATCTTTTTGGCGATAACTTCCAAATCGTCTCTACTACAAGCACTGACTGACTTTCCTTCATAGCTTTGCAAATCAGGATCTTTCTCAGACCTATATTGTTTAATTATTCGGAGTTGATCCATTTTGCGTGTTGCCTTATCGAACGACCTCCAAACAAGTAACGATGGACGCGCAGTGACCGCTTATCCTACACATTCGAGGAACCATATCGGGAACTTCAAATAGTTTTAGCATCCCTTCTTAGACAGTTTTATAGGTTTAAAATTATCTTTGTGTTGTGTCTAAATAGATGAATGGTACAGTTCTATATATACCTGTATTTTGTGTAGGGATATATGTTACTCAGACAATTATTTTATACTAACTTAAAACTTTTCTAAACCTCAGTTTTATGTTTTAATTTTTTTTAAATGTTGAAATTAACAAATAGTAACTACCAAAACCCTGTTAGACAGACAGACCCACTATTGTCATCTGTTTCTATTAATATTATTTATTTATCCAGCAATGGTAGCTCCATTTAATAATTTTTGAAATAGGAAAACTACCTCATAGTATTATGGGATTTCATTTTAAAATTCAAATTTTGATTTTATATCAATAATCTTTTGTACTGGTGATTGTAAAACAAGAAACAAAACATGAAGACTGTGTACATTGTATGTTATTTGTGCTAAAAATAATTAAATAATATTTTGTACACAATACCAAAAAAAAAATTTTTTATTAATGATATCTTCGTCTGGTTGCATCTACCTCATTAATTAAAACATCACAAACATTTCTCAATAAACAATATTTTATTATTTTTGGGATAAGATAAAAATGTCTTTAGATAAGTGACTTTTGAAAGACATTGTAGAACCCTTGAACTCTTATAAAGTCAAGATCATGCTCATTCAATTACTAGTAAATACTATTCTGCAAGAGACAACATTCATTAATATTTATGCAAATAACCCTTTTATTTTATAACAGAATTGTAGAATTGATGAAGATATTATACATTGTCAATAAAAAAAATTCAGACAAAATTGTAGAACTCTGTCCAAAATGATGAATGATCCAGGATGAAGACTCTAGCATTGATATGACAATGTTAGATGGATTTTAATCTCGAAACATTCCATTATGGAAAGCTGGGGCATACTGTACATGTACCATTCACTGGTTGTTGGGAAAATTAAAGAATTTATTTGTGATAATGCATTTATATCGTATTAGCTGGTACACTTTACAATATTATGAAAATTTTCATTTACCCTGAAAACATTCATGGGAATAATATATGTGTATTTCAAAGAGCTGTGAAAACAAACATTTTATTGAGTAAAATCTGACAAAAGATAAATTTAGCTTAAATTGTTTATGTTTTTATTACCATTCTCCCTGGAATTGTTACAAACAAGAAATAGTATATCTAAATGTACTCTGTCAAGTGTACTCCATGTATACTTTTAATGGGATAGTGTCTGCAATTTGAGGCAGTTTTTTGGGATTATTTTTTTTACAGAAAAAAATTAATCTGTATCTGTTGAAAATTGTACCACATTGTAATAGCAATAATTAGGGTTAGTTTTATGGTGTTTAACACCACTTTCAACGATAGTTCAGTAATATCGAGGCAGTCAGTTTTATTGGTGGAGGAATCCGGAGAAAACAACCTGTCGGAATTCACTGACAAAATTTATCACATAATGCTGTATAAATTATTTATGTAAACAAGAACCATTTCTGAATCATTTAAATGGCACCATTTGGAGGACTGTTTATAAACCATTAATTTATGACATCATTAAAATGGTCACGCCCATTAGCATATTTTGCCAAATAAATGGAAATTCAATGGAGTTTCAAGTAAAAGCCAATGGTTTTTAAATTGAGTTACAATGGTTTTACATATGGAATTTAAATTAAAGACAAAAGGTTATTAATTTTTTTTTCAATTGGGTTTTCTATGGAGTTTCAATTGAAAAAAAAAATCCTAGAAGGCAATCACCACAGGGAAAACTTCTTTTTTTTTTCTTTTCTTTTTTAAACATTTGACAGAAATCATAACTGGAATGTTCCTCTGGTGGTCCTTTACAAAATGTGTGTGTTTTTGTGTCAATCAGAAATCCAAGATGGTAGACAACACAGGACATTATTATTTTCATATACTCGAAAGATTCAATCTAAATAGTGTTGATCTGAAATCCAAGTTGGCTTACTCCACATGATATTGCCTAACTATACTAAGAATATGAATGTAAAGGTTATTCTAAAAAACTGAAAACTTGCTTGAACACAAACAGTGCATGTATAACCAAGTAAAAGAGAAAGGTGTAAAGATGGTCATCTTGTCAGGATATATTAAATAGCAAATAATTTTTTTTAGATATTACTGAAGTAGAGAGACTTAACCCACCATTGAGACAATAAATAAGTTAGCTATTTCTTAAGTAGAAAAACTTCATCCACCCTTGAGACAATCAATAAGTTTGCTATTACTTAAATAGAAAGACTTAATCCACCATTTACAGTAAATTTGATAATACCACAGACCCTCAATTTCAAGGTAAACAGTTAAAAAAAGTGCATTTGTCTGTAATTTATTAGTTAGATTTTATGTAAATTGTTGAGTGATTGTTGTTTATGCTTATATTGCAAATGAAAATTTGGTACAAATACATAGCTATATCCAACAAAAATTCGTTAGAAACTGATGATATCAACTAAATTATGATTTCTTTTATACTTTGAAAGATGATACAGCTTATTTTGTGCAGCTTGTTATTTAAAATAATGTGTGAAATCTTATACACAAAAAACATTTGATGTCATTACTCATTGAAATGCTTGATTCTGTTGGGTAGTATTTTGTACTACATCATGGCATACGAATATTTCTTTGAATCAATTATAAAGAAAATAATAATTCTATTAAGACATGTTTAAAGTATTGTACATCAAAGATTAATTGTTATTTTTAATGTACGACCGTTGTTAGCTTGGGTGTTTAATTGGAATTATAATAATAATCTTTATTTCTCAAACTGACAGTGCATAGCACATATACAGAGAAGTTACAAATAAATGGACAGATTAAACTATATACAATATATACAAATACAGTAAATCGACAGATGGAATTAGCCGGGAGGACAAACTATCATATTTATATATCTAATAAATTTACATAGTTTTTGCAGGATTGGTTTCCGTTCACTAGTCATTAAATTTTTGAATTTTATTATATTGGGACGTTCAATTAAATGTTTTGGAAGTAGTGAAGTACGTTTTTCGCTTAAATTAGTACATTCAAATATGTAATGATATTCGTCTCCAATTTGATTCTTTTGACAATGTTCGCAATAGCGATTTTCCCTCGGAATATTACTCCATCTTCCCTTTTCTATGGGCAATTTATGATTTGTAGTTCTAAATTTACATAAAAGAAGGGAATTTTGTTCATCTAAAATATTAAAATATTCTTCAAATTTAAAATCAGTTTTGAAAATTCTATAATTAAATGCTTTAGGGGAATTATGGACTGACGAGTTCCAATCCTGTAAAAACTGGTCTAACAATGTTTGTTTTATACTTTGTTTTAGCCACTCGATGTTTTGAAAGTTTGCGTTTGCCATATATTAGAAAAACCAGTTTCGTTTAATATTTTTTCCGAACATTTTATCCATTTAATATCGAAATTTTGTTGCGAATACAAATGATGTGATAAACTATACATAATGCATGATATTTTGGATTGTTTTCCACAAATAATTTTTGCCCAAAAAGAAATAATTCTAATTTTAATGTCGATTTCGACCGGATATCTACCTAATTCACCATATATTATATAATTCGGAGTAGACGTCTTGAGGTTCAAAATCATTTTACAAAATTTTAAGTGTACTTTTTCTAACACGTCATTGTTTCCAAATCCCCATATTTCGCAGCCATAAAGTAAAATTGGTTTAACCATTTTATCGAAAAGACTCAATAGACATTTTATAGATAAATTGTGTTTTCTTCCTAATTTCAGTACTGCATACATAGAAACAACTGCTTTATCCACTAAACGTTTTTTTGCCAGATTGAAATTGCCAGTTTTGCTAAAAATAATACCGAGATAATTGAAGTTTTTGACTACTTCAATTTCAGAGCCATTATATTTAAAAGATAAATTTTGAGGTGTACGACCACTCCCAAATATGACAATTTTAGTTTTATCAATGTTAACTTTCAGCTTCCAGGTTAAACAGTATTCATGAAAAGCATCGAGCTGTGCCTGTAAATCACTCTCAGATTCTGATAATATAACCGTATCATCAGCATATAGTATTATAAATAATTTCAAATAAATATTTAACTGGTTTTCGAGATCGCCTGAGATTGATTCTAAGCCTGTAACATTTTTGGCTTCTAGAAAAGTTTCTAAGTCATTTAAGAATAAGAAAAATAAAAACGGGGATAAATTTTCTCCCTGTCTAACTCCATTGTCACATGCAAAATAATCTGATTTGCACTTATTAAACACAATACATGATTTTATATTACAATACATATTAAAAATAGCATCGTACATTTTCCCATTTATATTGTTTAGTAACATTTTATGCCATAAACCAGCTCGCCAAACAGTATCAAAGGCCTTCATAAAATCAACGAATGCGCAGTACATTTTTTTCTTTTTACATTTTAGAATTTCAAAAAAAGATTGCAAAGTGAACATATTATCTGAAGTGGAATATCCTTTGCGGAAGCCAGATTGGTTTTCACTTAAAACAGAAAAAGATTCAGAAAATTCAGTTAATCTCTCATTCAGTATTGCAGTGAAAAGTTTACCGAGGCAACTTACAATTGTAATCGGTCGATAATTTTTGGGGTCAAATTTATCGCCTTTATTTTTATAGATAGGTTTTATCATCCCAATTAACCAACTGCTAGGCATAATACCATTATCAAATATAACATTAAATAATTTTTCATAAACATTAATAAACTCGTTCACCGTACTTTTGATATACTCGTTTATTATTTCATCTTCACCGCTTGCTTTTTCATTTTTAAGTTTTCGGACACATTTAAAAATTTCGTCTTTTGTTATTGGTAAATTAATATGGCTATTGATTTGCTCTAAAGTTCCTTCATCCATATCTAGTTGACCTTCGTAAACGTTACCTTCTGAATCGGAATTTAGATCTTTGAAAAAGTCGAAAAGTTTGTCAATGCCAATATCAGGTTGATTTTTTCTCTTCCCTTTATTTAATAATTTCCAAAAATCCTTTGGGTTTATCGAATGTAATTCATCTAGATTATTTGTCATATTTTGAGAATAATCTTTGAATTTTTTATTTAAAAGATTTTTATATTTCTTTTCAGCGTCGCGTAGCTCTGAATGTAATAAGTCGGTCTTTCTAGATTTGAATCGTCTCTTTATTTTCCTATAATTTTTTCGGGCGAATTTACAGTCTAAGTCAAACCATGGTTTACTTAAAAACTGTTTTTCCTTATGGTTTTTATCTGAATTTGAACCAAGGGTTTTCCTGGCAGACGTGATCAAAATATTACATAAATCCCCTGTTAATGAATCTATTATATTTGGGTTAATTCTTTCGTGTGGTAGATTTTCTAGTTTATCTGAAAGTTCGGTCAGTTTAGAAGATTCTATATTGTTTTGGAAATCTAATTGCTTGTTTACATTCCATTTCCTGATTCTGGCTACACCGTTGTTTTCTATACTTTCCGGATTAGTTTTATCTTTGACGGAGTTGCATGAAAATGAAATAGCAAGCGGACAGTGGACGTCAGAAAAAAGACAATTAAAATCTTGTACAGTGAAGTTTACAAACGATTTTAAAAAATACGGGCTACTAATACAATAATCTACAGTACTGGAATTTCTACATGTTAATCTACCAATACCTTTGTCATCACCAATACGACTATTTACAATAAACAACTGGTTTGCTTTACAAAAATTAAGCAACATATTTCCATATTTATTTTTAGTTTTATCAATATTTTTACGTTTTAGTGGTATGTTTAGGTTTTCTAAAATACCAGCATGATTTTCGATAAACTCATCATGTTATTGTCACCATGTTCAAAATTAACATTTACATAATCATCATCTTCTCCGGTTCTTGAAATAAAATCACCAATTAAGCCAACATATTTAGAATTAGTAGAAAAAGAATGTAATTCATGTTCAATTTGGTTAAAGGCTTCGTCTGAAGAATATCTAGTATATTCTGGTGGTATATATATTGTCCCGAATATAACAGGTTGCTCTAAATTGAATACTTTTCCGTCAATTTTAACCCATAATACAAACTCACATTCATTTTCTAATATCTGGACATGGTTCACTAAATTCTCTCTAAATCCTAATAGTATACCACCTGATCTCATACGAGCTACGTTTTTTCTATGTTTAGATTTGAATACATAACCTGGTAAATCGATTGAATCGAACATATCGGTTTTTGTTTCTACAAAACAAACAAAATCATTCGACCTAATTAGATTTTCGAATTCAGGGTATTTAAGTTTAGATTTGAAACCACAACAATTCAAATAGAGTAATTTTATATCGTGATTATTGACCGGATTTGAGTACAAAGATGAGTTTAACGATTCAGTCCTATCAGATATATTACTTTGACACGATGATAAATGCTTAGACGAGTCTAATGTATTGTTACAATGATAATCTTTCGTTTTTATACAAGTTTCATAATAAAAATTATAAATGATATCAAAATTTCTATTTTCTATTTCAACTACATCAAGATAATCTGATAATACATAAATTTCTTTTGAATATTTTTCTGAGTTACAAGTTACATTTTTATTTATATTGCTCTCGATACAGTTAACAACATTATAGCCACGGGTACATGTTATATTGGTGGCAGTGGTATTTGAAACTATATTTGAGAGACCATCATTAGATATTTCAGTTTCATTACTTAAATCATTAATATATATACATGTATCAGTAGATAAAGTACTAGTATTATTTACTAACACAACTTCATTATTAACATTATTAAATGAAAATTTAATTGATTCATCTACAACAACAGGAGTATCATCTACAATCATATGAAAGTCTTGTATTTTATCAGACTTTGAGAAATGTTTATTTATAATATTTGTATGCATAAAGCCATAATTTTTACAAACGTTTAAGTCTTTTTCAACATAGTTCGGAGAATGATTGTGAGAGGGTTCTCCCTGGCTGTCCTATTCACGGCCTATAAAACCACCTTGGTTTGGTGACGATCCCTGTCGGGGTCGCTTCATTGGTCTACCAGGTGTTATATGCGAGTTATGTCCTTGTCCGTGTTGTAAGTGGGGAGGGGAGTTCCACACATTGTCAACATTAACGGGTCTGTCTTTAGGTGGTATGTATTGCTCTCCGTCAATGAACAGCGGTCGCGGACAAGCACCACATGACGTCGTTGTTGTTTTGCCTCCCTCATTATCGAATTAAACTTTATAATGATTTCCTAAATAACCTCTTAAATTATTAATTAAACTTTAATACATTGCAAAATTAAGGATTCTATCTATCGAAATAAATATTATTTCTTTATTATTAATTTATGCCGATATATCCTTAATTTAAACAGCTATAATAACAAAAATGTGATGTACTTTATTTCCGTTACAACTTTCATTTGATCTGTAAAAAAAGGGGGATCATAATTTTTTTTAAATATATCCTTAATTTAAACAGCTAATAACAAAAATGTGACGTACTTAATTTCCGTTACAACTTTCATTTGATCTGTAAAAAAAGGGGATCATAATTTTTTTTATTAACACAATGCTAAGATATCGTATATCTTTTTTTATCCTGCAATCAGTACATTTGCTGTACAAATATGCTATACGAATACATTTTTGCTTTATTCGTACTAGACGAATAAACTTTTCAGCCTACGAATAAACTTATCAGCCTACGAATAAACTTTCCTGGTACCCTGTAGCTATGTACAGCGGAAGGCGCAGACAAATATGAAACTGGTACTAATGTAACGCGGACCACGAAGAAGACACCCTTGACAACATTTTTGAAAGGCGGGGAATGACGCTTGTTTCTGTCCTTTTTGCTTAAATCTGACAAGTTTTCCGACTTTTTTTACATTGCAGGATAAACACAATATACGTACATTGTCGTTAAATATAAAATTCGTTTGTACTCGCTGCGAAACAGGCCTGAAAAGCTCGCCGAAGGCTCGCTATTCTGCCTGTTTCTAAAGCTCGTACAAATAAATTTTATATTTACCGACAATGTACGTATATTGTATATATATTTTATATTTTAATCAAATATATTTTTTTTTTACCAACAAATATTCCTAGGATATTATTAAATAAGGATTTATTGATTTTTGTACCAGGGCCCGGGTTACAACTTTTATTAGTTTCCATCATGAAAAGTGCCAAAAACGTCATTAAAAACTATTTTTTCAAAAAAAAAATTTTCTATTTTACATTTATGTTATATATTTCTACAAAATATATCCAAGTTTCAGGAAAAAAGCTTCATAAATAACTATCTAATCACGAATTATTGATTTTGGACCCAGTGTTTTACAGTTCTTTCCACGTTTCAACTTTTATTCACCTTTGTCACGTAGCAAAACTCCCACATACCCGTGCATTATATTTTATTTTTGACTAACAAAGGTATAGACCTATTTCACATTAACCTATTTTTGCTGTAAGCGGCCTTAGTCCAAAGTCCAATCGGAGTAAAATCCGGGTGGTAAGCGGCCTTTCTGTTTGGATTATACGATGATTTTCTATATCCACATCATTTTTCAACCTTTTCGAAGTTTTATTCACAAAATTTTATTATACATCTACAAATGGATCCTGGTGATCAACTCTACACTCTTGTCAGTCTTGATGAGCTTCGATGTTGGAAAGTCGAGAATCTTAGAGTTCTTGACGATGAGAGATCGAACGAAGGAGGAGCTAGCGGCCTTGTGTTTTTCGGCATGCAAGTTGAACTTACCTTTGGTGCCATCACAAGATGATGTTTTGAAGGACAACAAGAGATGCTACGAAAACATTTTGAGTGAGTGTGGAATTACAGACCCCCTTCAGATTTATTCTGGTTGGCTTGATGAACATGATCATGGACATGGTATGCAGTTTGGCCACCAAATTTTTTGACAGTTCTTGTTAGCCCATGGTGATGTAGCATTGACAAATGACATGCTGAAAGACTATAAGGTTGGCAAGGCCTATGAATATTTTTCAAGTGGGTGGCTACAGGAGGGATATTTCTTAAAGGCTAAGTCGAACAACAACAACTTGTGTATTTTAAGAACAAAGTGTTCACCATCACAGACACTGGATGATGACCCCCACAATGTATAGATATTGCGCCAAAGAAGATGATGGTTTGACAGAAGGAGCTTATTGTTCTTGTACTGCAGGGTATGAAATTTATGCATGTTTTTTTTAAATTCTCTATGTGTCTATGCAGTGCCAATTCAGGACCATTAGATAATAACAGAAGGGATTGCAACCAATGATGGGCAATCTTGGCTGAAATGTTCCTAACAAATTCATGACAAAATGTTGTAGTTACTATGGTGTCAATGAATCAGTACATTTCAATAATGTTTGAGAAATGTCAGTTCAAATCTCTCTGGAAGCTAATGATCGGAGTACTGTATTAGGTTTGTCAACTACTAACAATTACAATACATATAGCTTCTATAGTACAAGGTAGTACATTTCAATAATGTTGAAAAGATGTCAGTTCAAATCTGACTGGAAGCTAATCTATGGGTTTATTTTAATATATGCTTGATCATGTTGACTGCATTAACTAACTTGGACACAAGTCCCTAGCTTAATGAAAGTTTTGAAGAACTGCTCCTTTTTCGGTGTGATTTTTACACGACTGCACACATGTTGTGTAATGGTTAGCATGCTCACCTTGAATGTAGTAGATCCATGGGTTCTAGCCCCTGTCTAGTCAAACCAAAGATTATAAAATTGGTAAGAATGCAGCATTAAGGAGTAAGAACAAAGAATGGTCGGGTCAGAATCAGAATAATGTTTCAGAATGGAACGACATATCTACCCACAGACTGTTGTTTCAATGAACTAGCACTCTAAAAATCCAACTAAGGGTGTTGGTCTTTTCATTTTTTGTATCTAAATGTGTTTCCTGTTGCTCATGCTTAAATAGTTTACACATCACATGTTATAGTTTATGTTTCTTGTTGTTTATTGTTTAAAAAATTTATGAATAGAATGTTTTTATCCCCCATATGAGTGTTGTTTTTCATGTAAAATTATTGAATATTTTGGGCTTTGTTCATTTACCTGAGAAAGTCTTAGACAAATTATTACATGTAGTATGTTTTTGGGGGGTGGGGGGGGGGGGGGGGGGGGGGGGGGGGTGGAACTTTAGTCAGATTTCTTAACTTCTCAATTCAATAACTAAAGATAGAGAAAATTGTATAGTGTCCCAATATTAACTTTTTGATGTTAAAAGCAATATAATGTTCATTCAATTATTACTTAAGACTTCACCAGGATGAGGGGAATGTGTTTTAATTTATTACCCATTCTTCAATGTTCCAGTTCATAGTTTTGTTAGTTTACAGCATTGTTATTATACATGTAGCTGACCTTTTAATAATGTTTTGTTTTTGCAATAAATATTTCTTGTTAATGAGTATTTGTTTAATTTTTGTGCTCTATGATTTACAAAAGTTATCGAGTTGAATCATTTACAAAGTACATGTGCATGTACATATTTTGCCCAACAAAGACTGACTTGTTCCTGAATATAGCACTTTTTCCATACTAATCCTTATATGTTATTATTGGTCTCCTGACATTGGCATAAACAAGAAAGGATGGAGTGTCTCACGAACAGAAACCACACCATAATAATGTGTTTGACATACATGTAAGAATGGAACATGACTGTTAATGTATAGCCCTGTATCAGGGCATACTATTTAACTCCTCTCTAACCCTCCCTATAGTTTTGAGCTAGAGTTTTTGTAATATTTTGTAGTGTGTTTAATGTACAAATACTAAAGGTGTGCATTCTTACAGGATTTTGACTTCTAAAAAATCATAAAATGATATATAGTTGAACCAAGTCATTTTTAGCTCACCTGACCCAAAGGGTCATGTGAGCTATTGCCATCACTTGGCGTCCGTCGTCGTCGTCCGTCGTCCGTCATCCGTCCGTCGTACGTCGTAAACTTTTTCAAAAATCTTCTCCTCTGAAAGTACTAGACCAATGGAAACCAAACTTGGTCTGAATCATTACTAGGGTGTCTAGTTTCAAAATTGTGTCCGGTGATGCCGTGCACCAACCAACATGGCCGCTTTTACTAAAAATAGAACATATGTTAAAATTGCAGGTTTTTGGTAATAACTCAAAAACCGTTAATAATATCAAAAATCTGACATGGGGTAAAAATGATCAGCACATCAAGATCTACCTACCCTGCAATTTTGAAGTAAATCTGATTACCCATCTTGGAGTTATTGCCCTTTTTTCATCAAATTTTCAAAATTTTAATACTTTTCGTCTTGTATTTCAAAAACTATAAGAGATAAAGGTTAACTTTAAATTGCAAAAATGTGCGGCATATCAAGATCTACCTACCCTGCAATTTTGAAGTAAATCCCATTGCTCATTTTGGAGTTATTTCCCTTTTTTCATCAAATTTTCAAAATTTTAATACTTTTCGTCCTTTATTTCAAAAACTATAAGAGACAGATGGTAAGTTGAAACTGCAAACATGTTCAGCATGTCAAGATCTACCTACCCTGCAATTTTGAAGTAAATTTGATTACCCATCTTGGAGTTATTGCCCTTTTTTCATCATTTTTTTTTTTCATTTTAATACTTTTCGTCTTATATTTCAGAAACTACTTAGAAATAGATGTTAAGTTTATTGCAAAAATGTGCAGCATGTCAAGATCTACCTACCCTGCAATTTTGAAGTAAATTCCATTACCCATTTTGACCGATTATGCAAATTAGAAAAAAGGGGGGATGAAATTAAAAAAAAATCTTCTCTGAAACTACTGAGCCAATCTCAACCAAACTTTGCTGAAATGATCCTTAGGTGGTCCCCTTTCAAAATTGTGTCCGTCAGCACCGTCCTGTATCCAAGATGGCCACCATTACTAAAAATAGAAATTTCTTCAAATGGCCAAAACTGCTCTATTTTAAGCCAGAAAGTGCCCAAATTTGAACTGTATAAGCATAATGATGAGCTTTTTAACATATATTATGGGATTTTTTATGAACTTTGAACTTCTACCGATTTTGACCGATTATGCCAATTAGAAAAAAGGGGGGGATGAAATTAAAAAAAAATCTTCTCCTCTGAAACTACTGAGCCAATCTCAACCAAACTTTGCTGAAATGATCCTTAGGTGGTCCCCTTTCAAAATTGTGTCCGTCAGTGCCCTCCTGTATTCAAGATGGCCGCCATTACTAAAAATAGAAATTTCTTCAAATGGCCAAAACTGCTCTATTTTAAGCCAGAAAGTGCCCAAATTTGAACTGTATAAGCATAATGATGAGCTCTTTAACATATATTACGGGATTTTTTATGAACTTTGAACTTCTACCGATTTTGACCGATTATGCAAATTAGAAAAAAGGGGGGATGAAATTAAAAAAAATCTTCTCCTCTGAAACTATTGAGCCAATCTCAACCAAACTTTGCTGAAATGATTCTTGAGTGGTCCTCTTCCAAAATTGTGTCCGGCATTTCAGAACACCGACCAAGATGGCCGCCACAGCCGAACTTAATTTAACATAGGACCCTATGGGAAATTCCCATAAAAATATTTTTGTCTGAAACCATTTGCTCAATAAGAACAAAATTTTGATGAAATAGTCATTGGATGGTTCTCTTCCAAAAATGTGTCTGGCGGTTCGACCCTTCTATCCATTTTTTTTTACCTGCAATTTTGAAGTAAATCTGATTACCCATCTTGGAGTTCTCGCCCTTTTTTCATCAAATTTATAAGAAAAAATTAATACTTTTCGTCTTAAATTTCAAAAACTATAAGAGATAAAGGTTAAGTTTAAATTTCAAAAATTTGCAGCATGTCAAGAGTAAATCCAATTACCCATTTTGGAGTTATTGCCCTTTTTTCATCAAAATGTTCTCAATTTTAATACTATCATCTTACATCTCAAAAACTATTAGAGATAGAGGGAAAGTTTAAACTGCAAAAATGTTCAGCATGTCAAGATCTACAAAAAATTTCCCACAGTTAAAAATGTGCGACAGCTGTGAAGAGTTATTCCTCTTGAAATGCATATTTTTGTCAACTCACTGCTTTTGGTTACTCAAATAATCAAAGGGAAGCAACTCTATTACAAAATGTGAAGTAGGAAAAGCTAAATTTGAGAATCATTGACATATATGTGTTTTTACAGGAATTTTGATAACTTACATTAAAGGGGGAACCCCTGCCTAACTTACATTAAAGGGGGAACCCCTGCCCACATTTCTTTGTAGAAGGGGTCTGCAATGATGAAGGCTACATTTGTTAATTTTTTTTACCGAAGTTATCAAGTTTTATTGACTGATGTTGTTATTATACCCAGGTGAGCTATACAGGCTCCTGGGAGCCTCTAGTTAAGTTAGCACATCAAAAGTGTCTTACACACACAGACTTTATACATTCTCTAACAAAAGGGGCATACCAGTTTTAAGTTGGGCCTTTTAAAAAGTTTTATTTGATGCTCCATAATTTAAACATAACAAATAAAAATTGACTTTGATTTTCCTATATATATATTTCAACTAAAAATAAATCCTAAAAATTCACAATCCTGTTTAAATTATGTACAAATAAAAATCACTCATATAAACATAATGAGCAAATAAACAATCAAAATATAGACAATTCTGAATGTTTTGGTGTAAAATTTGTTAAAATCTATCCAAAAATGACTTCACAAATTGTTTTTGAAAAAATATGGTTTTGGTTGATTATATAGGGATTTTTTTTACATGTGGCAATACTTTTGGCCACATACTGTATAGCTGAATATTCACACGATTTCTCATTATTTTCAAGATCTACGGGATACATGTAGTCATAAATTATTTTCCTAACCAACAAATTCACGAAAACTTCCTTACGACCGTGACGATATGTGCATAACTGCCACGATGAATAAACTGCGTCACCGTGTTTACAAATACAATGGCGTCTTGTTTACGTTTTTTTTACTCCGATTGACCTTTGAACCATAATGGCGGCGGTAACGTGAAATTGGTCTATTGACCTCTGACGAGTCACAAATCAGGTTAACATGCATACGAAATATTTGTTAACATATTAATCACATGATCAATATATTAATAACGACCAATCGCAATATACAGGAAGTACGGAAAGTTTCTTAGGTATGATCATTGTGACAACAGACAAGCATAGAAACATTCCGAAAAGAAAGACGCCATGTTATCACCATCTCTCTACTACACGTTAAACTCCCCTCTCTATGATTATCCCCTGGTTTGTTCAAGGTAGGTCTTGTCGTTTGAATGAAATTTTATCGTTTACCTTGCATTATAGCATCAATTGAATATATACGGAGACAGATATAGGAATCGTTCACCTCATGTATAAAAGGGTTGATCCGAAAATTCACCGAAATTCACATACTAACCATTCAAAGTGGAGTAAACAAACGAAATAAAAATCGAGGTGAGCACAGCGTCATAAAACATCAATTTTCTATCCATTCTTACATTCCTGTGATAAAAAAGTATCATGGTAATCAAATGTAGGTTGTATAGACCTTTTTATTCTTAAAAACATGGGCGCGGCCATTATCGATTTCCGAGTGTGACCGCCATTCTTCTTCGTTTGTTTGTATTATCCACCATTAGATTGGTGCACCTATATATAGTTATAGTCGCAGATACTGGATAAAAAACTAAATAAAATCATAAAAACTAGTTCTTCGACATTCCCGAGTTAGTTATATGGAGTCTACCACTATGTAAAGCATGGCATAATCTTCTGGTACAGTTCTCTATTTTACTAAATATTTCATTATTGCACTTTAGTAGATTTCGTCTAATTAGTATATCTGGCTCCAAGATTACATTAGTCAGTAGATTAAAGTCATTTGACAGAATTCTCCAGACGGATTCATCAATGTCACTAATAATATCTTTCAGTTGCTTAATGGATTCCTTGCGATAGGCACAGAGAGCATTACATTTAATGAGAAAGTGTAGTGTGTCCTCGTCTTCCAGTTGACAGAGAGGACAAGTCGCATTTACTTCATGTTGGTTAAATTTGCTACGATTGCATTGGAGTATATATGTACCTGTTAGCAATCTAGCCTTAATTCCACCACGGCGCACATCTTTGATGTTGTTTTGAACTGCGGTCCAGATTCTATGGATGTTTCCGATGGACAAGATTGCGGTTTCACAGAAAGCTAAAGATTATTTTTGAGAACAGTCAGAGATCAGTTTCTGATTCCAGAGTTTATCTACTGCTAGTTTAACTTCTCTTTTCCACGTTATCTTACACGGTACTATATGTAATAATGTTTTTATGGTAGGCAGGTCATAGTGCTCAAGCAAATTGATGATATGGGTAAACCGGGGTAAACCAACTGTTCGAATCATCGGACTTTGTATGTATCTGTCTCGATAGAATGTTCTTTGTCGTTACATTTTCATTTCTGATAATGCTACATAATAGTTTGAGTTGTCTAATGTGGATTTCTGCGGTAATAGGTCTCACTCCTAACAATAAGTAGGTAATTCCTCTAACGGACCGAGATGGTAGACATTGAATTTTTCTCAGAAAGCTAAGGTGAAATCTTTCTAATAAGTTGAAATGTGTGGGTTTTAGAATGAATGTTTCTAATCCATAGAGAAGGCGTGGAAGTACATATGTATTGAATAGTTTAATACATGTTGTAGGTGGTAATCCATTGGTTCCATGTAATCCGGTACCAGTTAAGCTATAGATTGTTCTTCTCGCACAAGAGATTCTGTCTTCAACGTTGGATGTAATGTCATTCCTGGTTGAACGTAGTATGCCAAGGTGAGTAGCAGTTTGTGATATTGAGACTTCTTTATCGCCGAGTTTCCAATCAGTTACCTCAAAACGAGTACTCTTCTTCGGGATTCTCATTATAATTGTACTTTTCTCTGGATGAATAACATATTTTTCTCTGTTTGCAAAAGAGTTTGTAACATCTAGCATTAGTTGTAAATCGGAAGTGGAATTTGCGAGAAGAGCTAAGTCATCTGCTACCGTAGGACAGCCTACATACGTTGTTCCAATGTGGGTTCCAACTCTGTTACGCTCAAGGGGGAGTAGTAGTTCATTGATATAGGTTTTGTAGAGACATGTTGACAAAATGCCGCCCTGACGGCCTCCTTGTTGGATCGGAAACGGATCACTGATATGGCCAGACCATTTAACTCTTGATGATAGATTGAAGTACCAAGCATCCATGAGACTCCATATTTTCCCGTTAATACCATTATAGAAAAGTTTACATTTTAGAGATTGATGGTCTATAACATCGAAGGCTTTTTGTGAATCGAGAAAAGCTATATATAGTGGTAAATTCAGTTTCTTGGCTTCTATTTAGATTCATTGATAACCAATGCTGAAAGAAGTATAGACGTTCCTTTGGTGAAACCAAATTGTAATGATGACTGTTGTGACGGTAGTAGATGTTCAATTCGATTGAGTATTACGTGTTCCAGAATTTTCCCTATAGTACATGAGACTGTTATTCCTCTATAATTACTAAAGTCAGTGGCATCACGTCCTTTTTTGTATACTGGTGTTATAATCCCTGATAGAAATTGTGGTGGGATGTAACCGTGTTCTAAAATGGCATTGAATAGTTCTACTAATGCGGCTACTATAGACTGACCAGCAAGTTTAAAGTGTTCAGCACTTATTCCGGATTCGTCACCAGATTTCTTGCTATTTAACTTAGTTATAGCTGCGGTAACTTCATAATGGGAAATAGGTATAAAATCGCTGTCCATATTATTAATAATTTCTCGAATCAAGTCTATATGCTGTGATACATCTTTCTGGTAGTCAGAGTTAAATTCTACTAGTTGTTTTGGCACTGCCAAGTCTTCATAAAAATTTGAAAAGCCTTAGTAAAGTGTCAAAATATTGACAGACAAAAAGTTTTAATTTGTTTTACAATTTAACAAACAAAAAATAAATAAGAATAAAACAGAATTGAAAAATGCACCTTAAGATGTCACATTCAAAGTTAGGTTATTTCTTATAAGTTTTTGAAAGACAAAATCTGTCTACTTGTTTTTGGTGAGGCGCATTGCATATCTTCATGGTAAGTTTTATACTAAAGTTTTACTGTTAACTTACACCTGAAATTATACCTGTATTCCATCTTTTTACATGTATGCAAGGTACATATTAATTACTGTGTTGTAATGTGATACTTTTTTGCAATATTTTGTCATCAATTATCAAAACTTTAAAATTTAAAAGAAAAGCATTAAAAAATCTTAATTTGTGTGCACAAGTGCACTTTTTGATGGACAAGTAGAGCAACTGATCTTCTGACAGAGTTCACCCTTAATGTTGTCATATCCATTGTAATTACAACATAGATCCAGGTGAGCTGTGCTCCTATCTGAACCCCTAACTGACAGTGCAAAAATAAATATATGGTGCACAACTATACTACACATAGGTGCTATAGTATGAGTTTGGTTGAAATCCATGAAATCCATTAAGTAAAGTTTAAAAGGTGACATGGATTGCAGATGTCAGACAGTTGACCACCAGGAACACTATATACCCTCACTTGGTGGGGGAGGGGGGGTATAAAATAAAAAAGTTAAATGTTTTTAGATCCAAATGCGTGTTTGTCTCAACACTGTTCATTGGATGTTTCTTTATATACATAACCCGAATAATCCAGTCGTTATATTATGCTTTGCTATATTAACCAGCGATAGTGCAGATATAGGGCGCAGTATTATTCGAGTTATTATATACAGAGTGTTTTGAACTAAAAATTCAACATGGCCTCCAGGGCTAGTAATACTTTTGAATTGGCTACATTCCTAAGATCCTCCAGCCTGAAAGCACTTATACATGTTTTTGCTTTTTTTGCAGGGGCCTGGATTTCAGACCAACTTACAGACAAGTGTCTATACTGCTGAGTCTTTTTGATGTCCCAAATCTCATTTTGACAGCAACTGCAAGAATTCAGATCCAAACTGACATCTGTGATGTTCTAGGATTACAGGAAGAAAGGACAAAGGTAGTTGCTGCACTGCCTAACAGATATGATAAACTTTTTTTCAAGTCAATACACTGAAACCCACTGCATTAATGCATATTTTTATAAAAAATGAAACAATCTCTGAGAAACTGTAATAAGTACTGCCAATGGTTTTGTTATTGCTATTTAGTAAACAACACCTGCAAATATTAATCTGTTATGTAACCTCTGTTGAAACAGAATGAAAACCAAGCAGCATTATACATGTAAATAAGGCCACAGGATGTTGACAAGGAAAATTGAAAAAAGAACTATTGTGAACACAAGCCATGTATAATTGTACTCATTACAAAAACAAACGATTAAGACTATGCAGGGTCCCTTTTTCTTAGGAGGGGCCCAGGTGGCTCAATGAGTTAGGTCGTTGGATCTAACAACTCATACAAGCCTATCACCAATACGGCGTCACATGGGTTCACGCCCCGCTTTGTAAATTACAAAAAAGGGTGCACTCGACTCACAGCCGCAAGTGATAAAGTTTACCAGTTGCTTGTCTAGGGTTGGTGGTTCTCTCCGGGTACTCTGCCTTCCTCCACCATTAAAACTGGTCGCCATGATATAGCTGAAATATTGCTGAAAGTGCCATTAAACACCAAAATTCAAATTCTTTTTCTTAGGTGCAATAATGTAATATTCATTTTTCAAGAGTGTTGTAAAAAACCAATTAATCTTTCTAATCTCAACTTTTATTAAGTATTCTTATGCTTTTTTTCAGACCATCCATCTTCCTGGACATCAAACAGTCTACAGAGAACTTTGACACAGAATTAGAATGGCTACTTGAGCACCTTAAAACACCAAGAAAGAAAATTATTGTATATGTGCGCTCCATAAATTTTTGTTACCAGATTTTCATGTATCTTGTTACCAACTTAATGGAAAAATCTTTTGTTGACGATGAACCATCTACCAAGAACAGGAAAATTGAAATGTTCCATGCAAACACAGACACAGAAAGCAAAAACAGAATTTTGGAGGAATTTACTAAAGCAGATAGTAACATTAAAGTATTGATCTCTACTGTAGCATTTGGCATGGGTGTCAACATAACTGATATTGACATTGTTGTTCACTGGGGTCTTCCAACACCTCCTTTAAGTTACTGGCAGGAGGTTGGACGCTGTTCAAGGGATGGAAGAAATGGCTATGCAGTATGTTATGCATATAAAAGGAGTTACTGCAAACTGAAAGAAGATGATGACTTCGTAAAGTCACATCTTTAGACACATGTATCAGGGTTTCGATTTTAAAGAATTTTCTGTTAAAAGGAATGGACCATGACGAGTATGACAAGCTAAAAACCAGCAGTTGTTGTGACAATGACTGTGAAAGTCCGTGTAAATGTTTGAAATGTCTGTGTTGTGTCATTTGCCAGAAACAATGTGCATGCAAAGGTAAAGCAGAAGAACCACTAACCAAATTTCTGAGAGATTAATGCAACCTGCCTGTATCATAATGAAATGTAAATAACTTTATCATGTACATGTTTAGTTAAAACAGTAAAATAAATTTAGACTACTTTCAGTGGACATTTTTTCAGCATGTTGTTGTGCTATTTTGATTGCAAATATTTTGTATTTCCTCTGTTTATACTTCCATTGAGCAGAAACAGATCTCAGGAAAGTAAATTTCCCAAATGAAAAGTTTAAATTTTGAAAGGGAAGTAACCTCTGCTAATACACAAAATGTTCACACTTTTAATATACATGCATAGTTTTCTTTTGTTCAATTCTGTTGCATCTGCTTAACCAGTTTCCTTCTGTCTGACATCTCCTTTCTAATTCTTACAAGTCTGGACTTGAAGTTTTTAGGAATGATTTTTGAATACAATAACAAGTCCATATCGGGGAAGGAGGCATGCTTTCTGCCAGGTTTTATCACAAATATGTCCTCCTCAATCATGAGTTTAGTAAATTCCTGAACATCTTTTGACCTGTCAGTTGGTGTGGTTGAGTGAACCAGAGGTCATGATAAACCAGAAACCTGCTTTTCATAAACTGCCCTTATAATTTTCCCCACACCAACCATCTGGCTATGTCTAGCAATGGTGGCTTCGGTCAGCTGACCTGCTGCATCTTTCACACTCTCTGGAATACAGGAAAATTATTTTAAAACAATGGTTATCACAAACAAAAACGTTCATACTTCATGCATCTGGCACTGTACATAAATTATATAATAAATTAAACATTTCTAAGTACAACATGTAATATATATAAACATGTATATACATTGCAGGTCATCTACACTGTTGTACATTTTATGCTTCAGCTCAGAAATAAGTATAGAAATATGCTGGTGAAAGCTACAAAAGTTCTCTTTGTTATTGCATTGTTTCATGGCAACAACTAATCACCTCTACATGTTTCACACATACATGTGGCTTGGAGAAACATTTTTAGCTAGTAGTGAAGACAAAATGTATGAACAAGTGTATGGAAATAACTCGTTTCATATTTTGTAAGACCAAAACTTTTTTTTACATGTAATTATTAACTGTTAGTTCAAACTGATTGCAAACTCAAAACTAAAATATTGTAGACATATTTTAAAATTAAACTAGTATTACTGTGAGCATAGCTCACTAAAATATAACCCCCGCTCCCCACATCTGTCCAACCTATTTCCATAACCAAAACATTACTGATTCTTCCGACCAGAAATGAAAGGGACCCTCCTCTATTACCCAGCCAATGATTATTATAACCCCCAAACAAAGTTTGGGGGGTATGTAGGAATCACCCTGTCCGTTCATCCATCTGTCCGTCCGTCCATGTACCTTGTAAGCGCAACTCCTCCTAAACTGCTTATTGGAATTTTGTGAAACTTTACACAGTTGTAGTACACTACCTGCAGATGTGCATGGAGGAATATGGTTGCTGTCCAAAATTTAAAAAGGGAGATAATTCAACTTATACTTTCACGAAAGGGGAGGAGGGCATGCACCTTGTAAGTGCAACTCCTACTAAACTGCTTATTGAATTTTTATGAAACTTTACACAGTTGTAGTACACAACCTGCAGATGTGCATGAAGGAATACCGTTGCTGTCTAAAATTTAGAAGGGGGGGTAATTCATCTTATACTTTAACGAAAAGGGGGGTTGTGTACTTGTGGCGACCCCTAGATGTATGTTCTTGGTTAGTTTATTTTGGAGATGGGATGTCGTCTCCTTGACATAACTCCATATCCGTTCATTTTTCATACGTAACTTGCTAATATACCTGTATTCCAAAGTTTGAACATCATAGTATTGCAAGCGGGGGGTATCACTCAGTGAGGTCACTCACAGTTCTAGTTTAGTAAAGTTTCACCAGATTCCATCATACATTACTAAAATTTTCCTATGACATTGTATAAAATAAAAGGTCCCTAACTCTGGAACAATAAAAGTGAATATCATCAAAAATGAAAGAGACCCTTCTCTCTTCATGAGTAAACTACTGCTCAAATTTCAAAATATTCTGAGAAACACTACTCAAGTTATCATACGACATAGGGTAAAAATCCTATTTTCCGTCATATCAAGTCCAATAACTCTGGAACGGCAAAAGTGGAAATCGTCAAAAATTAAAGGGATCCTCCTCTCTTCACCGGTAAGCTGCTGATAAAATTTCAAAACATTCTGAGAAACACTACTCAAGTTATCGTACGGCATCCTGTCGAACCCGTTGGTTTAGCCCACGCCACATTACTAACAAAGCATAATTTCTTTTGCCATCTAAGAGGTTCTCCACTACAGTCTTCCTCTTTTTCCTTGTCCCCTTTTGTTTTTTACAAGAGTCCGAGCAGTACCACTTGCCATCTGGAACATCATCTGGTGTCATATCAAAGCACTCTAAGTGGAACCATACCCCATTCAGACAATTCCTGTTATTGCAAAAAATCATATCAGCACCTGCAATGTCTTCTTTGCATATACAAATTGGGTATGTTTCATTGCTAGGTTCTTCGGTTTGCAAAATTGTTTGAACCATTGGCTGAGAAGATATGTATCGACAATCAGAGCGGAAATATGGTGTAAATATCTTAATTTTTCATCTTATGTAAGCGGAAAATCATCTAGTGTTTCATTTATTTCAGCTATATCCATGCAATGCATTCCTGCTAGTACTATATAACTGTCTGTACAAAACTGGAGAAACTCTTCATCATAATTGAATGCTTCTTTCACATTATTAGTAACGTTCCTGTGATTAAAATAATTCTTGATGTAGAAAAGTGTGCCTTTTTCACGACTACTGGAACCAATATACAATTCATCAAAAGCATCCTGGAATGTAGGAAATAATAGATATATTTTTTTACTCGGCTTATATTCTGTAGAATATTGAACACTGCAGAATGGTTTCTTTCACTTTTATGAAGGCACAATACAAATAATTACAGAACAGTGATATGTTAGTGCAATAGATACATCTTTGTTGTATTGACACAATATCTGATTCACTGAGGCCATGTAGACATTGAATCAAATGTACTATATGTATTAGCCAAGATACATTTGTAAGTGAATAGAACATACCATCTCAGTGGGGGGAGGGGGGATATTCTATACCATGTTTTCAACCACTTCTGACAAAAATTATATAGGAATATAGGATTTTTTTGCATGAAAATATAGGATAAATTTAAGGTATAATTCACCAAAAATACATGGCCTCCGCCTCCCCTGTAGCAATGCCTCGCCTCCTTTTTACTGACAAATGAAAAAAAACATAGTAGAAAAAATACTGAATTTCTCATAATGGTATTTATCAGTAAAGATCGCAAACTAATTTTACAATCATAGTGAAAAAAAAATCAACATTTGGCTTAGGGTTATGGTGTTTAACACCACTTTCAACAATAATTCAGTTATATCATGGCTGTCAGTTTTATTGGTGTAGGAAACAGGAGTACCTGGAGAAAACCACCGACCTGTCGCAAGTCACTGACAAGCTTTATCACATATAATGTTGTATCGATCACACCTCGCCATCAGCAGGGTTCAAACTTACAACTTTAGTGGTGATATGCTCTGATTACACAGGTAGTTGTAAATCCAACTACCATACGATCATGACCATGATTGCCCCTAAATCAACATTTGTCTTTTTCAAAGGATTGAACATTACAAGAACATGACAACTCCTTCAAAACTTTAAAGGACAAATTTTGATATAATGTCATCTAAATTATATACAATATTTTTGTGAAGAAAATGGTACCTATTCAACTTCACAAAGTTTGTTGGAACAAATGCTCTGTAGCAAGATGTAGGGTTTACATTTTATCAATGACTCTTTCAATAGATACATGATGTAGTAATAAACTGGACTTGTCCAAAAGTCCTGAGAGTATTCTTTTTATGTCATAGACCATTCATCATTGTATTATCCTAAACCAAGGAACCAGTACTGAGTAGCAGACCACTATACAAATGGACATGTACCACAAAAGATTACAATACTGAAAGAAATACACAATCATGTGAATTCAAACCCTAAGAAAATTCAACTATAAATAAGTCACATGAATGCATCTGTTGCTATACAAGATCAGCTAAAAACAATAGAAGTATCAGCATTAATAATAATATCTTGTACATGTATAGTCTTTGTTTGTAATGTTTATATGAAATTTCCATTCAAAATAAAAGATTCAACTTTTTTTCTCATAGTTTTGGAAAAATATAGGATTTTGGGATGAAATATAGGAATTTTTAGACAAATATAGGAAATATAGCAAAACCTTGAAACACCCTCCTATACAAATATGACATTTAAATCAATAGTAAAATTTAAAGAAAGGTAATTACCTGTAGAAGAAGACATCGTTTATGCCATTCTTGTATATTCATGGTTAGACCTTGCAGCTGCAACCATGCAGTTGTACCGTTTATTCGGGCACTCTTTCACAACTAAGACCGTCAGCATGCAGAGGCAAGATGAAAGGGTTCCCATCTGGTTTCACAGGTACATATTTATGATAAGCTTCCATTATATCGATCATATCTGCTACTTTACATTCGTCTTTGTCAATTACACCAAGTGGTACCTGTAAAATTTAACAGATATATGGTTTACATGCTTAATTATGAAATGTACATGCTTATACATATTTAAACTAAACCTTTAACAATTTCCAATTTTTTATCTCTATTTTGTATATAGAAAAGGCCAGGAACCTAATCATTTTCATTTTTGAAAACCTACAAGTTCATTACTATGATATATTCCTACAAGGTTTGAGCTACTAGTATTGTGGCCCTTTGTAATATGATTGATTAAATAATGTTTTGCACCATCTCTACACAAAGCTATATCACATTCAATGCAAGGTGAGTGCATCTTTTTGCAAATGTCGGCTTGACTTGTAGTTCTAGGTTGAGTGATCACAGAACAAGTGTCAACTAACTAGGCTACTTCACTAACTTGGCTACCTAAGCCCCTGTTACTATGCATACAGGTCAAATGTAAGTTGACATTCATGAGACATTTTTTTTAGCTTTTACATTGTATTTAACAAATGTAACACCTTTGTCAAATATTTGTACTTTAACTAAGGTGCTTCTCAAGATTTTATGTAAAATTTATAAATGTTCAGTTATAACACTTACACATTCGCTCTTTTGTGAAGATTCTTTGGAATAAGGGTGATCAATATTCCAATTTACTTCATCCTCCAGGCAATGAAACGCTGGGACAAATTGGCAAAGTGTTCTGGTAACCATTGTTGTTATTTCTGAACGTAGATCTATTTCGTCCATTTCGGATGGCAGATAACATCCAAGAGGCATATTCAATATATTCTGTGGTGAAGGAATGGAATCATCCAAATGAATACTTGCAATTCTGTCTTTTGCTGCATAAGCTTGCACCATATTGAGCATCTTATTGTTTCTGTCTCTGGTTTGATGTCTTACAGTCAATTTTTGGTTTACGTTGTCAAAGCATATTGAAAATCCAAATCTACCTACAAAAATGACACTGTATTGATTAGCACATTTATAGTTACAAACCATGCCATACATTATGTTCAATAAACATCACATCTGTACTTTCCAAGATATGAGCACTGATAAAAGTATCTAATATGCCTATGTGTATAGCACAAAATATATATTATACATATTGAATTTTTTTTTCCATACATACATTTTTTTACACTTTTTGTTTGTTTGTTTGTTGTTGTTTTTTCTAACAGAAATGTACATTCCTATAATCCAGGGGCCCAGGTGGCTCAATGAGTTACGTCGCTGGATCTAACAGCTCATAAAAGCCTATAGCCAATACGGCGTGGGTTCGTGTCCAGCTTTGTAAATTACAAACTAGAGGCTCTCAGGAGCCTGTAATGAACATTCCTGCCACGTTTGGTCCCATTTGCTTCAGTGGTTCTCTAGAAGAAGATTAAAATGTTTACGGACGGACGACAAGTGATGGCAATATATAGCTCACATGACCCTACTGGTCAGGTAAGCTAAAAAGGGTGCACTAGACTTTACGCCGTTCCAGGGTTATTGGACTTGATATGACCAAACATTCCCCACTTCATCATAAACTTTACGTATTTGCTTTGTTTGCAATTTCGACGAGTTGTGATGCGGTTAGTTCACGCAACAGGAAAGACCTGATAGAAAGACTATGTATGTAATACGTTTATCTAACATTTCACTAAAAACGAATTTTAAACAAATAACACGGATTGAATTAAAATTTGTACAATTCTCTGAGGGAGACTATATTTTGTGCATGACGTCACGTTATTTTTGTCGTTCATTTAAGGAATAACAGTACTATTTGAAGAGTTGGAGGTGTCAAATCCACAATTGACACCGAAAACTCTTCAAATACAGTACTGTTATTCCTATTCTTATGAAATTCTCCCAACGTGTACACACTAGTTTGAAAACATACTTTTATGTTTTGTGGGTTCTATAAAGACCAGACGTCCGTTTTACTACAAACTACATTTTAATACTAACTAAATATAATTACAAACATATGATGAGGAAAACAGAGTAGTGCATAAAGCTTATAGGTGTACCGTGGGAACTGTCATATTAAAGATAGAAAGTGTTGATGATAAGTTACAGTCACAGCATGTAGAGTTACTATATGATAACAAACATAACACATACAAATAAATGACGAAATATATATGCACTTTTCAAATTCTTTCCGCTAAAAAAATAGTAATGTAGTTGTTTAAGGATCCGCCATCTTGAAAACGTGAAATCCTACATGTCATATGTACAGCAATACACAAAAATAATTAAAATGCCTACCGTGAAAACTTATTTTAGTTAAATTCTATCTAAATTGAAGCGTACACGAAGCCAAATAACGTCTGATCTTTACGTTTTAAACTGGAAGTCTTCATATGTTTATGTGCCAAAGTCGTTCAAACAATATTTCCCGGAATTTTAATTGTTGTGCTTTTTAGACCCAGGGATATTAAGCCATGGACTGAGATAGCCTACCGTGCACCCCCCCCCCCCCCCCCCCCCCGCCACCTTCGAACCCCACTAATTGTTTTTTGTCCTTTGATATGTCCTTTTGAAAAAAAAACCTGTTAACATTGAATATTTTGGGACGAACTTACATTTTTGAGCCCTTTTTTACATCCTTTCGACAATTTTGCCGGATTTTCAGATTTTTTCATTCTTCACTGTTGCTTAGGTCTTGTAGCTTATGCACAACTATTAGAATATAAAAACTGGGGTTTGGTGGATAGCTGATTATATTATCGTTGAAATGAATACAAGTTATTAATATTTTATGAAGCTCTGTAATCGTAGGAGGCAAAAAATATATCCCTATCCCTAATAAATTGCGTAAAAACCGAGATTTTTCGCCTTTTGTTTTGATTACGTAGACAAAATATTACACAACTTTGATGATATTTTTATATTAAATTTATTAAAACTATTGCATTTACGGAACATTAAACCCATTACATCATCAAAGACATGCTTTGTATTGTAGATTGCAGAAAAATGGAATATTATGATTTTTGCAGATTTTAACACTATTCAGCACAAAGCGCGTAATATCTTTTTCATAATATAAATTGACAACCAATATTATACATCTGTCGTGTGAAGTTATGTTATAGAGACATCTTAAAATAAAATTTGCTCTAGTACCACCCTGTATATGGCTTCTAGCGGCAAAATATTACCCCTTACCCTTCCGAAAATTGCATAATATTTTCTCATCAGTATATATAAGGACAAATTTACAGCTTTGCCTGTTGTTAATTTAGATATATGTTCTTAAGCAACACGGAAGAAACATTAGATTAATTAATTTCGCAATATTGCCCCATTTTATAGTCCAGTTAACTGTATTTAATAAATTTACGCAGATCAATATTATAAAGAACAAAAAATTAGTTTTGGCGTTCTTACGTCACCGATATTATCCGGGAAGTTCTGGTTTCAAATACTTGCACAGAAGTCTTTGACTCAAAGTTTTCGAGTGCTTAATACCAAATTAGTTTGATATTAAAATAAAATGAGTTCAAGAAAAAAGAGAAAAGCACAACAAGAGGATTGTGCAGTCTGTATAATACACAGCGCAAAATCGAACAATGAAAATTTGGTATCATGTTCGGTTGATTGTTTTGAAAAATTGTTAGACATAAAGCGGCGACGTCTTGAAAGCACAGCAGAAGCTCTTAGGATGGCGGATGTCTGTGTCCAAATCTCGTCCACTTTTTCTGAGGAATTGGGTTATCACAGGGATTGCTACCAGAAGTTCACAATGAACCTGAATCGCTTGCCAGCACCGCCACCATCCATTGCAGGCAGTAGTGATTTTGAAAGTAGACGCCGTAGGTCTCTTGATCCTGACAAAATAATATTCAGACCAGACTGTATATTTTGTGAAAAGGAAGGGAGAAAGAAAGTTAAAGTGAAGGGTAGTGGGACGACAGAAGGAACCGTTCGGTTTGAATATGATGGTGGGGTGACTGTCCAAAGAATTGCATAGGAAAAGCATGACGAGTATCTGCTCACTAGAATAAGAGGTGTTGACCTGTTTGCCTGTTAAGCGCAGTACCATCCATCTTGCAGAAATAAGTACTGCCAAAACCCTGAGAAATGGAGAAGTAAAGATGAAGATTCCAAAGAGCGACAAACTCACACTGAGAAGGCGCACAGGGAGGCTTTCGATATAGTGAAATCGTTCATTGAACGATTCGTTATTTTAGGCAAATCAGTTGTTAAATTGAATGAACTCAGGGAAATATATGTCTCTAAATTAGCAGAAACGGAGTTTTCAAATCCGAATTATAGAAGCGAAAATCTCAAGGTTAATTTGGAAGAAACTTAAAAAAAGATATTGTTTATAAAGATGGAGACCCACGGGAAGTTTGAGTCTTACCTGGTAGCCAGTTCTGATATTGATTTAGAGTCTGCCATTAGATGTGCCTATGACCTTGGTAGTGCGGACACAATTGGTGATACCGCTTCTCTTCTCAGACAGGAAAACTAACGATATGTTCGAGAGTGAAGGAAGCAGTTTGTCATGGCCCCCGACAGCAAAGTACCTGAACGATCTGAATTTTTCTTTGTCTGAAAAGCTAGATCAATTTCTTACTTCTCTTTTTACTGGAAAAAAAACCAAGATTACAACTCCAAAAGTTGCCCGTTTAGTTAATTCCATTGGGCAAGATATATGTAGAGCAGTAACGCATGGAAGCTGGAAATTGCCCAAGCACATTCTCTTGTGCATGGTACTTCGTAACTGGTTTCGAAGTGCTGAGATCACAACACTTCTAAATAGGTTCGGTCACTCAGAAACGTACTTATTTTACCTGGAGCTTGAGACTTTTATTGCCATAGCAGTTGAAACATCACAGCTCTTGACTAATGGGGCGCAAAAATTGCCCTCCCACCCCCCGTTGATTGTGTTCTACATGTAATTTTGAAGAAAATGACATGGAAATGTTGGTTGGTATTTTTTCTAATGCATTGTATACATATGTGCCGAGGTGTAGAAAATTTCCCCAAAAAGAAGGGTGGGGTGGTTGCATAAGAGTAACAGAAGTCATTTAAGAGTTTTACTTGTGAAGCACACAAATATAATGTACATTTATTTTTTTAATTTTACGACCTTGATTTCAAGTAAACATGGTGTCACGTGATAAATGTTTGCATAATTTCTGAGAGGCGGAGCTTATTTTCTTCTTCTTCAATTTTTTCAATATATCGCCCCTTTAACTTGTGCATCTGAACTTACCAGTAGTAATTCCTACTTTAATTCCTATTGTAAGCATCTAAGCCTACGTAGTACACTTTCAAAATACCTTGAAAATCTTGATTATCTACTGTGTACACATAAATCAAATTCATCGATCTCCATCAGTTTTCCCGCGAAAAATGGATTAGCCTATTTGAAGTAGGGTCTAAGCCCTCAAATAAAAATAGTGTTCTATATTCGGTATAGCTTATTAGGATTAAACCATGCATAGGTTATAACAAAACATGTGAAAAATATGTGCAAGAAGTGAAAAAGTGTGTATTTTACACTAATCGATGGATTTCAGCAACTTATAACATCCTGTTTCACCCCACTGAAACACATATGGGAAATTCCGAAATTCCAGTGTTTGAGGTGCCCCAAAGGGTAAATTCTTGTCTTTAAACAGAATGATAGAAAGTCGTTAGTGAAACATAAACACAGGCCTCTTTCAATTAAATTTGAAAGATATTTTGTCATTGCAACCCCGTTCACAGTTGCCTAACAGGAGTCCACAGGTCGTCCACGTGTCACAGTTTAGAATAATCCTTCAGAACCTCACAGTGACCTGTGACCCACTTTAGCACGTTCTACCAGTTAATTCTTAATGATGTTGTTTAATTAAGATATATGCAGAATCCTGTGAAAATCTGCAAAATTGAAAATATCCCTTTTATCAAGTATTTTGACCACACAAATCACTTCATAAAGGATTACTAGTGCTTGATTTATTAAATGTGATATATTTGTTTGGTTTAGTATAAAAAAAAGATCGCAGTTTAGTACGAAATATTTTTTTATCTACACTTTTAAGGAAAAAATGTCTTTTTTTTTCATTTCAGGAAGGGGGAGGGGTAGGTTTTTCACGTCTGACAAAATTTGATAGCCACAAAGTGTATATATCTTGTATTCAATTGAAAGGTAATACTATAGGCTTTCACTTGATACCATATTGATATACTTTCAAGACTGTTTAGTATACATTTAATGCTCGCAAAGACAAAAATTGAAAAAAATCAATAAATCCTCAAAAAGCTGCGACAGGGTGTAAATATTAGCCTCAAACGGCAAGTTCGTCCCAAAATTTTCAATGTTAACATGTTTTTTTTTCAAGAGGATATATAGGAGGACTTTAAAAAATATGTTAACATGGAAGGTGGGGGTGCACGGGGGTTATCCTAGTCCACGGACTATATGCAAGAATATATTTTTATGTTCAGTATTGCATTAGAATGGACAGTAAACTCGATTTGCAACCATCAAATCTCCAATTGATATCATGAAATTTTCAAATACAATACTATACAGTTATCTCCTAAGTAGGTCGTCATCGTCAAATTCATAATCGGAAATATCTGGGTAAGTCATATTGTTTACAAACAAGTGAATTCGGCGTATAAGAATATAGCATTCCTTCAGGCATGTCAACTGCAGATTTGACGGCTCTCGATAGCCAATGAAAATACACGTTACATTATAATACGATTGTTTCGAATCATGTCAATACGGTTGTTTCAAATCATTTCCATTCCGTCAAATTTTTTTTATTTTCGTCCGCCAGATCATGTGATTTCGATGGACTAATCGGCATTGAACTTCCGGTGTCAATGTACACAACAAAAACTCCAATCGATATGTGCCGTTTTAACATTCGATCCTCAACTTAAAAAAAATCTTAACTTACATTTTCTGTAAAAGACAGATATCAATTAAATTATCTTATTTGTATCAAAGACTTCAATGCAGAGACAAATACTTCTTTAAAATTAAATTTGTTTTCTTTCTTTATTTGCGGCTGTCAGTATCATCAAAGGAAAACGATCTGCCTTTATGTATATATTTCTGATATCAGACAGATAGTGAGGTACCGAACACCAGTATTTATTCAGCGGTTTCCTTGGCATCTCCATATTACAATTACTTATAACCTACCGCATCTACGACTATGATATGCTGACGTTGTCACAGTGATAGCGTAAACACCGGAAGTCGCCTGCCGATTTGTTCAGACGTCAAGACAAGAAAAAGACGGAACGTGGTCGGAATTGACATGATTCGAAACAACCGTATTCCGACCACGAAAGTAGTTCCAATGGGAGCTATCGTAATACGGACGAGGTTTGATGAAGGTACGGAATCAGCCGAAGTTGCGACGAGTGGTCTGAACCCCTTGGCAGATGACTTCCGGTGTTTACGCTATTACTGTGACGTCAGCATTTCATAGTCGTAGAGGCATTAGATTATAAGTAATTGTAATATGCGGACACCAAGGAAACGGCTGAATAAATATACTGATGTTCGGCATCCCAGTATATGTCTGATATCAGAAATATATAAAGGCAGATCGTTTTCGTTTCATGATACTGACACTGACAGCAGCAAATAAAGAAAGAAAACAAATTTAATCTTAAAGAAGTAATTGTCTCTGTATTCATGTCTTTGATACAAATAAAATAATTTAATTGATATCTGTCTTTTACACAGAAAATTTTAAGATTTTTTTAAGCTGAGGATCGAACGTTAAAACGGCACATAATGTCATATCGATTGAAGTTTTTGTTGTGTACATTGACACCGGAAGTCTAGTGCTTGCATAGCCATCAAAATCACGTGATCTGGCAGACGAAAATAGCAAAATTTTGACGGAATGGAAATGATTCGAAACAACCGTATTGCATTAGAATCACGTTTATACTGGTTTTTTGTGTCTCACATTCCAATGATATGACGTCATGACAAAGTAGTTCGGCAGAGTCTTTCTTTTATCACCATAGTGTGGTGATACAACATCTTGTATCAAACACCTTGTATCAGACAAGCGACTTTTGTTAATTTCAAAGGAAAACTTACATATGTTAGATAAATACCTATTAAATATATATAGTGTGTTGGTATAAAACTTTGTATCATTCAGGTCGAGCCTGCTGTGTGAATCAGTATTCACTACGAGTTGCGAAAGTGACGAGTTGTGATGTGGTTAGTTCATAAAACAGACAAGATCTGATATAAAGTCTTGTACCAACACACTATGTATGTAATACGTTTATCTAACATTTCAATGAAAACATAAACAAATAACAAGGGCTGAATTAAAACTTGTATCGTCTAGGTATCAGTTTCGGAGCCGCCGATATGCATATTCATAACTCGTGAACTAATGACCCGTATGACGTCAGAGGCGTATGTTTACATTGTCGATACAGTTGACAGTTCACCATACAAAGCAATGTCCCGACAGCTTTCAGTTAACGTAATTATTTTATACGTTATAAAACACATATAGAATATCACTGTATTTCCAAAGTCCATTTTTTATACCTCAAATTTCCTTAAAAAAATACCTATTGTTGTAGTGCAAGTCATTCGAATGTTGTTTATCCTTTTGTCGTCTGTCCATTGAACACATTTCAAGTGTGGAAAGAGGGACAACTCTTAACAAACAAAAAATCTATGGAAAGCCGTAAGTGTCATTTCTTATTGTCTGAAATCTTCATTTCTACAATTTTACAGATTAGACAGGAATGAGAAATGGTTCAAAAGTCATTCATTTCAACTTTTTTGGTTTGTTTATTTGAGATAAGGATATCTACTATTGAAATTGAAAAAAAATAAAAAAAATAAATTAAAAATTATTAAAAGATTTTTTTTTTTTTTTTTTTTTTAATTAATGTCATTTTCAGCGTTGGATCGTTATTACGTTAAATTGTTTGAAGTTAATTTGGATTTTTTATTTTTTATTTTTTATTGTTAAAAAACGTTTGAACAATATGGCAAGACAGCACACCATACCTTGGAACAAAGTGCGTGCTGTTCCATCTATTTTACATACAGTAGGAGTGAATTGGAATAGCCGCTCCAAAATTGATACCGCCTACACAGGTAAATGTGACGTAGCACTCAATAATAAACAAGTTTTGCGTATGTGTTTGAAGGCTCTAGATAAAGTTCATGTTAAAACATTTTAAGGGAGATTTGTATCTAGATATTTCCAATATTTAATATTTCTTTCAACGCCATGAAAGAAAGTAATTTACTATTTTCCCTTAAGGGCTCCGAAACCAATATCGCGAGGATACAATACTCTCAGGGAGACTACATTTTGTGTATGACGTCACATTATTTTTTCCGTTCATTTGTAAATGTTGGGTTAGTGTTTTTTGTCTCACATTCCAATGATATGACATCATGTCAAAGTAGTTCGGCAGAGAATGTCTCTTGCAACGTCGCGCCTTTCTATTATCACCACAGTGTGGTGATACAACATCTTGTATCAGACAGGCGACTTTTGTTATTTGCAAAGAAAAACGTACATAATGTTAGATAATATTGTGTATTGATATTCTGACAATATTGTGCCTTGCTATTCTGACGATATTATGTATTGATGGTTTTGGTTTGGTTTGGTTTATGAGTTTTAACGCCACTTTCAACGTTATATCGCGGCGTATTGTGCATTGATGTTCTGACAATATTGTGCCTTGTTATTCTGATGAGATTGTACATAGTTATTCTGACGATATTGTTCATTGTTATTCTGACGATATTGTTCATTGTCATTCTGATGATATTGTTCATTGTTATTCTGACGATATTGTTCATTGTCATTCTGGCGATAGTGTTCATTGTTATTCTGACGATATTGTTCATTGTTATTCTGACGATATAGTGGCTTCCTATTCCGACGATATTGTGGGTGGATGTTCTGCTGAGATTTTGCCTTGTTATTTTGAAGATATTGTGCCTGGATGTTATGACTTTTCAATATGGCGTTATGAAGTTTTGACAATATTGTGTATTATTATACGACTTCAGATAATGTCTTTTCTGATTAGCTGACGCCCCTAGTAACGTTCTTTGATAAAACGTTATAATCACCATGCAAAAAGTCACGAGAGGTGAATATAACATTCCAACGTCTTGTACCATACGAAACCAAAGAAAACGTCGTGATAAAAGCTTATTTTAAAGGTAAAATCAACATATAAAATGTGTCGTATAATAAAACAATTAATGACTTTCAATTCATGGATACCAGGATTTATTAACCCAAGAATAATATATTTACCTCGGCCATCTGGCCTCGGTAAATATAATGTTTCTGTGTTAATAAATCATTGTATCCACCTTATTAAAAGTCATTAATTGTATATTAATGTTCATACTGTGTATTGACATTCTGATAATATTGTGTTTTCCTGATACGTGATAATAATATCAATAATTAACTCAGTAAAAACAGAAGATAGATATATCAGTTTATTTATTTTACAATAAGAATATATATTTTCAAAAAAAATAAAATATTTATTTGATATTTTATTATTTAAAACGTCAAAGTTCACACAGAAGAGTTTGAAGATACCAAAGGAGTAATCGGAATCCGTATAATTGAAGAATATATGTTATTATTTAAAACGACAAAATGATTTAAAACATACAGTTTATTATTGTAGTTATTCATTTATTGCTTTAGTTTTCGTCATATCCATAGAAATTCAAAATTCGACAAATTATCTTCTTATCAATATTTTGTTGTATTTATTTCTATATTGTGCCGTTTAAGTTTGGTAACATTTAATATTCAGAATTTTTCAGATGGAATTTATTTAAAAAATTTCTTTAGTACATTTTCTCAATAGGTAAGTTTTCCATTTGTAGACATTATTTTACATGAAATATTGTCCATTGAATGGACAAAATTTTATAGCAGCTGACAATATTTCATAGTGAAATATTGTCCCGGACAAAATTTCATAATAAAATTTAATGAAATTTTGCCCATGGACGATATTTCCTATGAAATTTTGTCTCATGGACACTATTTCATAGAGGACAATATTTTATGATACATTTACAACAAGTGGAACATATTCGTGATCATTTGTGACACAGATATTCCATAACGGTCAACCAAGTCATGGTGGCGACCGTAAAACTTTCGAAGTGATGACTTCAACTTAACTATGAGGAACCACTGGTTCAGTAGCTTCCTTGTTAGCAGCAACCATCTAAAAAGGAAATCCTGGTAGGAATCACAAGAGCTCTTGAATATCGTATCAACTGAGAAATATATACTCCATAATTATATATGCAGGTGCTGCTGGAATGCTGCTACATGTACATATTGTGTTTTATGACAGATCATCAGAAATGGCACAGCAATATAAAACAAGCGTAATTATTCTTTATTTGATCCAATTTTGATCACCGACTCGATAAGTATTATTGATAGTGACACAATAGGTTGTGGTTTCAGTAATAATAAAAATTATAAACGTAAAATTTGGGATTATAGACAGCAGATTATCTTCTTATGAAACAAAAAATATCTGAAATAGACTGGGTCAATTTAATAACTGGTGCATGTGATATTCATGGAGCGGTCTCTGATTTTACGTCAATATTTTTGAAAATAGCTAGTATATGCATTCCGACAAGGGAGGTAATTATAAGAAATGATGACAAAGTTTGGTTTGATTCCACTTTGAGAAGAGAGATACGAATACTTGATCGTTTTCGTAAAACTTTTCTTAGAGTGAAATCAGTACTAACAGAGTCGAAATATAAACAACAGCGAAATAAGGTAAATAATTTAAAAAAACAGGCCAAAAAGAAATTTTATGCAAATATAAATGAAAATTTAGATGAATTAAAATCAGCCAAATGGTAAATTATATTGGAAAACCAAGAATATGTTAATTAAAAATGAAAATTCATCTAATGAGACTCCTCCTCTCTCAGACCCACAGAATGATTTCAAATTATCATACGAATCCATAGAAAAAGCAGAAATTTTAAATAAATATTTTTCTTCAATATCTAATTTAAACGATGAAAATAAGGTTTTACTGGATTTTGATTGTAGATGCTTGAATGTTCTCTCTGATATTGAAGTTTGTGAACAAGATGTTATAGATATAATTTCCACGTTGAATGTAGATAAGGCTGTTGGACATGATATTATAAGTAACCGAATGTTATTAGCTGTAAAACATGAAATAGCAAAACCACTGTCCTTGTTATTTAATAGATCGATACAAGAAATGGTTTTTCCAGATCAGTGGAAAATTGCACATGTCATTGCTTTGTTTAAAAAGGGGGATAAATCTCTACCGTCAAATTATCGTCCAGTTTCCTTATTGTCATGTGTTAGTAAGATTTTAGAAAAAATAGTTTATAAACAGATTTATAATCATCTGCATATAAACAAACTTTTATATAAATTCCAGTCTGGATTTCTGCCAGGATATTCAACTACCCATTAGTTAATTGAACTTTATGATAATATTTTACTTGCATTGGATAAAAAACAAATAACTAGTATAACCTTCGCTGATATTAGTAAAGCCTTTGATACAGTTTGGATTAAAGCGCTTATATTAAAACTCGAGAAATATGGCATAAAAGGGAAGCTTCTTTTCTGGTTAAAAAGTTATCTTTCAAGACAAAAATAACGAGTAGTTGTTAAAGATGCAATATCAAGTACTGGGGAATTAAAGGCTGGTGTGCCCCAAGGGTCGGTCTTTGGCCCATTGCTCTTTCTAATTTTTATAAATGACGTAGCAGACAATATGACTGGCTTTGGTAGACTATTTGCTGATGACACTTGTATTGGCCATATGGCACATAATGAAGAAAATTTAAATACATTAATAAGTACAGATTTAGAATATTTAAATGCATGGTCATATAGATGGCTTGTGAAATTCAATCCCAATAAAACAGATATTATGATTTTTAGTACTAGACATTTAGAAAATAATGTACTATTTGACTTTAACAATATTTCACTATCTCCTGTGCATATGCATAAACATTTAGGTGTTATTTTTAGCAATGATTGTAAGTGGACAAAGCATATTGATGTACTTATTGAAAGAACTTCCAAGCAACTTAACATATTACGAAAACTTAAATACAGGTTAAAAAGGGATTATCTTGAAAAAATATATTTAGTTTTCATTCGACCTATTTTGGAATATGCCTCAGAAGTTTGGGATAATTGTGGACAAGCAAATTGTAATCGTCTAGAAAAAATACAAATAGAAGCAGCTCGTATAGTGACTGGATTATCTATATATGCTAGTTTTGATTCAATCTACAAGGAAACGGGGTGGGAAACATTGAGTACAAGAAGGAAAGTTAAAAAACTGCTACTTTTTTACAAAATTGTCAATAAAGAAGCACCAGATTATTTATATGAATTAGTTCCGCCTTTAGTGGCAGCAAACGTTAATTATAATTTACGTAATAGTCACAATATACATGTACCTTTTAATCGTTTGTCTGTTTACCAAAATTCTTACTTTCCATGTACTATTCAAGCATGGAATTCTTTGGATCTAACTATTAGAAATCTTCCTACGTTTTCCTCTTTTAAACTAAAACTTCTGCAAATATTTTATACTAAGAGGAGAAATCCTCAATATTATTCTATAGGTGACCGCTTTCTCAGTGTATTATTATGTTATTTGAAATAAATAAGTTGAATTTGATTGGAATTCCGGTAAATACTGATTTATTATTATTCGGAAATGAAACACTTAACTGTGATATAAATTGTTCCATATTTTTGGCTGTACAAAAATACATTAAAAACACCTGTCGCTTTTCTATGTCATGATCATAAATATTTGTAAATTAGTCATATTTGTAATGTGTAACAGTTTAATAATAGATTTATGTCTTACTTTATTGATCAAGATCGTATGAACTAGTTTCGAGACAGCCTCATGCAACTGGATTATCGAGTCGTCATATCATAAATAACAATTTTTAACAAAAATATTATAAAAAAAAAGCAATATACTCACCGAACGTTAATAGAATAATGATTCCTCCCTATATTTTCACATGTTAACAACCTTAATTAAGCACCCACTTTATATATAAATCCACTAGAAAGTTAAATCCCAATTGAATGTTTGGTGTGTTCGTGTCATTAAGATGAAAGGGTGTGTTCGATTAAGTATACTTTAGATAATCCACCTGCATGACCCTCAACATTTTTAGTCTTTGTTTGCTTTTGCTTTTGTTTTTTTCATGTCATCGCTTAATATGAAATATGTATATAATATTATATAAGTTCATTTTGTATTAATTCATGTATGTATTGGAGAAGACGTTTCTAAGTTGTGAAACTTGTGTCCTATCCAATTGTTTCTTATTGAACAATAAAATATGTTTAAAGTACGTAACAACCGTCCAGTGGTGAATTTTATTCTACTGTTTAAGACAGAATTTTGTTTAGAAAAATATTTACTCAGATTAAGAATTGATAAAAAAGCATATATTTGCAAAATATGCTGTTCAAATTACAAATTTCTAATCGAAACTTGTTGATGGCGTATTCCAAAATATGAGCATTTCTGCAATTTATGTAACTTGAGAGAGACAGGAAATGAATGCCATTATATTTGTATTTTCCAAAAAGCAGAAATTGTTTAGCTAAGATCAAGGTACATCCCAAGTTATTTTGTCAAAATCTCTAGTAAAAATAAGTAATGTTAAAGCAGTAAATAATTTGGCAATTTTTCTCAAGAAAATCTCCAATTATTTATGAAAAAAATAACAATGATTACCGACATATTGGACATTTCCCATTTGACGTGTACTGCTGATAAAAGTCTGGATCACTGAACTGACCTTGATCCACAAAAATAATAGGTCAGTTTCTCCCATATCAGTTAGTCTGACGTCAAACACATTATGATGTCATCGATAAAAACAATAAAACCAGTTTTGAAGGTATCAACAGACATTGTACGATGTTGCATTTATTTGACGACCTATGATTGAATAAAATCATTCCTAAAAATAACGATAGATACAGAGCCATATATGGAAATCTAGAGAATAAGATTAATATGCTTTACTGGCCAGTGGAAAATTCCATTCATAAAAATAACGATGCAGACGATAGATAAACGCGCAGTTACGAAATGATGCAGAGGGAAAATTACAGAAGGTCAGTGGGCGGTGCTTAATTCTGTGCAGTGACCATTACGTCTTTAGCCTTAGAATTCTATTCATAAAAGTAACGATGCAGACGATAGATAAGCGTGCAGTTACGAAACGATGCCGACGGAAAATTACAGAAGGTCAGTGGGCGGTGCTTAATTTTGTATAGTGACCATTACGTCTTTAGTCTTAGAACTTCCAAGAAAGTCTGTCAAACATAGTTCGTGGAAAAAATGTAGTTACTGTTTCAAGTCATAGATCAGCAACATCGTACAAAAATGTTCTAAGCTCCTGTGACCGACTATGATTATTTGGACGGTCAGTAAATAGTTGAAGTGTTCGCGCTAAAGCGCTCACCCTTCAATAATTTACTGACCGTCCAAATAACGATAGACGGTCACTAGGGATCTTAGAACTTATATTATCACTAGTATCGATAGCTGTGAGACTGGCGATAGTGTCCGTCTCGACCTTCAAAACTGTCGTTATTCTATATATCTCGACAATTACCATTGCATTTGTATAGATAATCCAGACATGATACATACAAGTGACATGTATAGAGGTCACCTGTACTTATATTGTTATGCATAATAATTATGTAAATGTGTTTCATTCATTCAATTCGTCATTATGTATTGTGTATTTTATTGTCTGCCTCTTGTAACAGTGTATTCTGTCAGAGTGTAATAAAATGTCTGGTTTAGAAAATATGACATTGGGAATGATCAAAGCCCTCATTACGTTTATTTGGAAACATTCAGGAAGTCTCAGTAATTTTCAGCTTGAAACAATTAAGAAGTTTACATAATATTTTGTTTGGAACATTTAGGAAGTTCTCATTGTATTCTGGTGAGAACATCCAGATTTGTTTTGTTTTTTGTGACTGATATAGGATTGTATATTTCACAACTATTAATAGTCAACAATCACACTGCTCTTGAAAATATCTACTAACTAAACATGTTTACATTATAATGTCTTTTCCAATTGCCATATCCTTTCTTCCGAAAAACATCGAACAATCTTTCCTTACTTTCTTGATATTGCCGAGCCAACATTTTTGCCTCATTGTAGGTTACACTTTGTTCACGACTGTTTAAGATAGTTATCTTTTGTTGACGAAAATTATCCACTTTTTTATATAACTTGTACAGTTCTTTCTTGCATAACCTGGACGAACACTCCTGATTTCCTGAAAACCTTTAATTAAAAAAAGATAATGAGTTTATCATCCACAACCTGGAAGAACACTCCTGATTTCCTGTAAACTTTAATCAATGAAAAAAGATAATGTGTTTGTCATCTACAACCTGCAATTTTCTATGCGCATTTATCATCGGAAAAACGTAGAATGTTATATTTATGGACACATTATGCATTTTAACATGCTATATGTGCGTAAGGATAACGTCAGAGATTGGACCACTCCTGGGTATCTGCAGTTGTTCCTAGTTTTTGTGGTAGTTCATGTTGTCCGTGCTTTTGTTCCTTAGTCTTATTTTACAATTTTATTTACTTGAATAATTTTTTTGTATCCGGATCGTCTGTTTATCTGAAAATCGCAAGACCTTTCCCATGATTATATTAGGAATTGGGTAATCTGCATTCGTTTTCAGACTAGAATATTCTATGTTCATCTCACTACCATTAAATCAAGATAGGCCTATACTGGATTTGCAAATAATTGATAATTGCAAAGCTTTGTGGTATTCACCACTTATTATCAGAACATAAAAGACTTAAACGTATCAGGATCTTACAGATATATCCACGGTCGAATTGAAACATTCAAATTTGAAGGGAAACAGATCCAGAAAGAATCGTAAATCGAAGAAAAGACAATACAATGGCTAAAAGAAAAGGTACAAAAAGACAAACATGGATCTACAAAACATACACATAAAAACATAAAACTAAAGATCGAGCAACACAAACCCTACTAAAAACTGGGGGAGAACTCAGGTGCTCCGGTAGGGTTAGCAGTTCCTGCTCCACTAGTGGCACCCATCGACCCGGTGATAAGTCATGATTGACAAAAGGACCGGGAAGTTTTTACGACAAGTGGAACATATCCGTGGTGTACGGGTTATTTGGAGTATATTAATGGAATACAGGTAGCAAAGTTTTTATGACAATTTGATAAAAGGCTGCAATCAATGAAATACTTACGAAAGATATAATTCAGGCCAGATTTGTCCAGTTCTGCCATTTGTAACCTCCACAGAACCATCACCTATATTCCAATTTACACTGACTGGTTTAGATTTGCCTAGTTCAGGTCTTTCATATGCTTTAGATATACCAATGTTTGGATGGTTGACCGTTAAATTGTTATCATCAGCAAACGGTGATCTTTGAGTCTTCACCCTACAGCACAGTGCTCTTGACAAATGGTTAAAATTGTAGACATCTCCTGTGTGCATATTAAAGTAAAACAAAGATATATTAAAATTTGACAATGAACCATTAATTTTGAAAACATTTAAGAAAAGATTGAAGATACCAAAGGGTTACGATATTAAAAATCGGTAAATTGAAGGACAGACAATAGAATAGCCAAAAAAAAAAACAAAAAAAACACAAGACAGAAAACTAACGATCGGGTAACACAAACCCTACTCACAAGTGTTGGTGAACTCGTGTGCTCTGAAAAGATAAGCAGACCCTGCTCCACATGTGGCACCTGTCGTGATATGCAAGATATCAATTTTCAGTTAATAATTATATATATGTATTTGTATAACAGTATGATATTTAGAATGCAACCAAAAGCTAGAGTGCAATATGTTCTCAGATAATTGCTCTAGTACAATGTCGCTTCCAAGTATGTCGTCATCGGAAATTTATATGGGACTCTCGTCATTTTTAAACTTCTGCAATACAAAAAAGGAATATGGTACGAATATTGATGAATGTTGTCTCTCGCATAATATATAATGCAGTCGCAAGCCTGTGCGATATAATATTATTCGTGCAATAACACTATAATATAGCACAGTGCAAAACAAATCATGACCGTAGAAGCCTCACCCTGGATTTCTAAAATCAAAAACGTCAGGTATGGAAGGGTTGTTGCAAAAATGCTGTACATTACATCACAATGCTAATGAATGTAAAGGGAGCTCAAAGTAACGAAAGTTTAAAATTGTGTAATTTATTTTGTAAGAAACTAGCTAGTAAAGGGTAAACGAGACGTTTCCAAAATATAAAATAAATAGGAAAATGTCACTGCTGAAATAAATAATATCCTCAAAAAACTGCCAATGGTATTTCATGTTTATTATCATCTCTTAATATACACCTTACTAACAACAATAGTATCAAGTTAACAGACACCTTACTAACAACAATAGTATCAAGTTAACAGACACCTTACTAACAACAATAGTATCAAGTTAACAGACACCTTACTAACAACAATAGTATCAAGTTAACAGACACCTTACTAACAACAATAGTATAAGTTAACAGACACTTTACTGACAACAATAGTATCAAGTTAACAGACACCTTACTAACAACAATAGTATCAAGTTAACAGACACCTTACTAACAACAATAGTATCAAGTTAACAGACACTTTACTGACAACAATAGTATCAAGTTAACAGACACTTTACTGACAACAATAGTATCAAGTTAACAGAAACTTTACTGACAACAATAGTATCAAGTTAACAGACACCTTACTAACAACAATAGTATCAAGTTAACAGACACCTTACTAACAACAATAGTATCAAGTTAACAGACACCTTACTGACAACAATAGTATCAAATTAACAGACACTTTACTGACAACAATAGTATCAAATTAACAGACACTTTACTGACAACAATAGTATCAAGTTAACAGACACTTTACTGACAACAATAGTATCAAGTTAACAGAAACTTTACTGACAACAATAGTATCAAGTTAACAAACACTTTACTGACAACAATAGTATCAAGTTAACAGACACTTTACTGACAACAATAGTATCAAGTTAACAGAAACTTTACTGACAACAATAGTATCAAGTTAACGGACACCTTACTAACAAAAATAGTATCAAGTTAACAGAAACTTTACTGACAACAATAGTATCAAGTTAACAGACACCTTACTAACAACAATAGTATCAAGTTAACAGACACTTTACTAACAAGAAGAGTTTGAAGATACCAAAGGGGCAATCAGAAACCGTATATCGAAGAAGAACAGACCACACAATGGCCAAAAGAACCAGAGACTCTCAAGAGCCTGTATCGTTCACCTGGTTATAAAAAGAACCAATTGGTCCTATGTAAAAACTATGTCCTGCAGTGGTAGTCATCTTGGAATTCCGATCAACATAAAAAACACGAAGTTTGTAAAGGACCTTCCAATAATTGATGCACAGTTTAGGTTCAATCAGTGCAATAGCTTCAGAGAAGAAAATATTTCTGTATTTTCCCATATGGTCCTGTGTTAATACTATGACCTGTGGTAGCAGCCATCTTAGATTTCGGATCGGCATAAAAAACCTAAACTTTTTAGAGGACCTTCAAATGATTATTCCTGGGCAGTTTGGTTTCAATTGTCCAAGTGGTTTAAGAGAAGAAGCGTTTTGAAACATTTTCCACATAGGGTCCAATGTTAAACTAAGTCCTGCCGTAGCCGCCATTTTGAATTTCATATCGGAACAAAAAACCTAAATTTGTAGAGGACCATCCAATGAACATTCATGTACAGTTTGGCTTTAATCATATTTGTAGTTTCTGAGAAGAAGGCATTTGAACATTTTCCCATAGGGTCCAATGTTAATCTATTTCCTGCGGTGGCGGCCATCTTGGATTTCCGATCGACATAAAAAAATAATTTGTAGAGGACCTTCCAATGATCATTCCTGGGCAGTTTGGTTTCAATTGTCCAAGTGGTTTAAGAGAAGAAGCGTTTTGAAACATTTTTCTCATATGATCCAATGTTAAACTAAGTCCTGCCGTAGCCGCCATTTTGAATTTCATATTGGAACAAAAAAACTAAAGTTTGTAGAGGACCATCCAATGAACATTCATGTACAGTTTGGCTTTAATCATATTTGTAGTTTCTGAGAAGAAGGCATTTGAACATTTTCCCATAGGGTCTAATGTTAATCTATTTCCTGCAGTGGCGGCCATCTTGGATTTCCAATCGGCATAAAAAACAAAATTTTGTAGAGGACCTTCCAATGATCATTCCTGGGCAGTTTGGTTTAAACTGTCCAAGTGGTTTCAGAGAGGAAGCATTCTGAGACACTTTTCCCATAGGTTCCAACGTTAAACTAAGTCCTGCTGTAGCCGCCATCTTCCATTTTATATCGGAACAATAAACCTAAACTTTGCAATGGACCATCCAATGAACATTCATGTACAGTTTGGCTTTAATCATATTTGTAGTTTCTGAGAAGAAGGAATTTGAACATTTTCCCATAGGGTCCAATGTTAATCTATTTCCTGCGGTGGTGGTCATCTTGGATTTCTGATCAGCATAAACAAATTTTTTTGTAGAGGACCTTCCAATGATCATTCCTGGGCAGTTTGGTTTCAATTGTCCAAGTGCTTTCAGAGAAGAAGCGTTTTGAAACATTTTTCCCCATAGTGTCCAATGTTAAACTAAGTCCTGCCGTAGCCGCCATTTTGAATTTCATATTGGAACAAAAAACCTAAAGTTTGTAGAGGACCCATCCAATGAATATTCAGGTACAGTTTGGCTTTAATCATATTTGTAGTTTCCGAGAAGAAGGCATTTGAACATTTTCCCATAGTGTCCAATGTTAATCTATTTCCTGCAGTGGCAGCCATCTTGGATTTCCAATCGGCATACAAAACATATATTTTGTAGAGGACCTTCCAATGATCATTCCTGGGCAGTTTAGTTTAAATTGTCTAAGTGGTTTCAGAGAGGAGGCATTTTGAGACACTTTTCCCATAGGTTCCAATGTTAAACTAAGTCCTGCTGTAGCCGCCATCTTCCATTTTATATCGGAACAAAAAATCTAAACTTTGTAGAGGACCATCCAATGAACATTCCTGTCTAGTTGAATTCAGTCTGATTTGTAGTTTCTGAGAAGAAGGCATTTGAACATTTCCCTGTAGGGTCCAATGTTAATTTATGTCTTGCGGTGGCGGCAATCTTGGATTTCCGATCAGCATAAAAAACAGATACTTTGTAGAGGACCTTCCAATGATCCTTCCTGGGCAGTTTGGTTTCAATTGTCCAAATGGTTTCAGAGAAGATGCGTTTTGAAACATTTTCCCCCATAGGGTCCAATGTTAAACTAAGTCCTGCCATAGCCGCCATTTTGAATTTCATATCGGAACAAAAAACCTAAAGTTTGTAGAGGACCATCTAATGAACATTCATGTACAGTTTGGCTTTAATCATATTTGTAGTTTCTGAAAAGAAGGCACTTTGAACATTTTCCCATAGGGTCCAATGTTAATCTATGTCCTGCGGTGGCGGCCATCTTGGATTTCCGATCGGCATAAAACACAGAAACTTGGTAAAGGACATTCCAATGATCATTCAATTACAGTTTGGGTTCAGTCATTCATTAGTTTCAGAGAAGAAAATCTTTGAAATTTCAGCCAATCAGAGCATATTATTGGCCCTGGCAGCCATGTTGAATATCCGATTGGAACGAAAAACGGAAACTGTGTAGAGGACCATCCAAGGAACATTCCTGCTAAGTTTGGTTCCAATTGGCCCAGTGGTTTCGGAGAAGAAGCTTGAAATGTGAAAAGTTTACAAGTAATGGCAATAGTTCACCTGGACCTTTGGTCCAATTGAACTAAAAAGTACAAAAGAACAAACAACGATCTACAAAACATACATATAAAATTAAAGATCGAGTAACATGAACCCCACTAAAAACCGGGGGTGAACTCAGGTGCTCCGGAAGGGTGAGCAGTTCCTGCTCCACTAGTGGCACCCGTCGTGTTAATCTAGTTACAAACCCCAGGGGTGGATCCAGGATTTTGTGTTAGAGAAAACGAAAGTCGGTGAGGGGTCTGGGGACCGCTTAAGGTCTCCAGCGGGTCCAGGGCAGAGCCCTGGTAGGGGGTCTCGAGGGGCAAAGCCCCCCCCCCCCCGGAAGCTCCTGGGTTGTGAGTATTTAGGAAGCTTTTCCGTCAACAATTTTGAAGCATTTTGTGAATGTGATGAAGTGTATTAAAACACATGAATCTTCTCCAAACAGTTTCAAATAGTTTCTAAGCAGTGAGTGTAAATTAAAGGGAGATGTCACTTGAAATTATCTATCTGGAGCTGTGATACCCCTGATTTCCTCATCACGCCGGGTATTCGTATACTCAGAACTGGTGCGGACACTTTGAACTCGGTGCAAGCTAGTTATTTTGAGTGTTTTCATTGGCCAATTTTGAATTTTTGGACACTACAGACCGTAGAGCATGACGGCAACGGAACAGCATGCTCCGCGGTCTGTAGTGTCCAAAAATTCAAAATTGACCAATGAAATTGTTCAAAATAACTAGCTTGCACTGAGTTTCCGAATACCGGGCGTGCTATATTAGCCAATTTTCTCATGTTTCTCTGTTGAAAATGGAGTAATTTGTATTGAAGTGTTTGTAGAATGAATGGATTTTGATAAAATTAATGTCTAAGGGATTATAATATCACTTTGTTTTCTGATTAATCGTCGACTGCTTCAAAAGTTCAAAAGTAATTAGATAAACTAAAAGGGCAATGCAACAGGTAAAAATATATAATGATTTATTACATTTAACAGGCTAATGAATGAATGCTGATTTGCTTAATAGAGGGACGGAAGACCCCCTCTCTCTCTCTCTCACTCTCTTTTTTTTTAGGGGGGGGTGAACATCCCCTCCGCCCCCCTCTGGATCCACCACTTAACCCGGTAATAAGTCGTGAATGAGGAAAGGACCGGGAAGTGTTTACGGCAAGTGGAACATATCTGTGGTCATTTGTGACACAGATATTCCATAACGGTCAACCAAGTCATGGTGGCGATCGTAAAATTTTCGAAGTTATGACTTCAACTTTACCAAAAGGAACCCTTGGTTCAGTAGCTTCCTTGTTAGCAGCAACCCTCTATCAAGAACATCCTGATAGGAACCACAAGCTCTGGAATATCGTATCATCTGAGAGATATATACTCCATATGCAGGTGCTGCTGGAATGTTGCTACAATGCTACAAAGTTCACAATGGGAAAATTGAAATTATCTCTTTTGTCGTAAAGTTTCGTTCTTAACCGACCCTCACTGTCGATTTCGAGGTGTAGGTCAAGGTATGAAGCAGACCTAACTGTATCTGTGGTATCCTTTATTTCAAGCTCAATGGGATAGATGCGATCAACAAAATCACCAAACCTAGAATTATTTAGTGAAAGGACATCATCTATATAGCAGAACTTGAAATTAAAGGATCGGGCTAGCTTCTTTTCGTTTTTCTTGAGAAGCCCCTGTATGAAGTCTGCCTCATACGAATAAAGAAACAAGTCGGCGAGAAGAGGAGCACAGTTTGTACCCATAGGTATGCCTGTAACAGTGTGTTCTTTCCACCAGTGTATTCTTTCCAGAGGACAAGTTACACCAGTGTATAATTTCCAGAGGAATTATTGCACTAGGTTATTTTTTCCATGCTTAGTGTAAATTATCCTTTGTTTAATTGTGTATCCAAAACACTCTTAAAAGGGAGTTTTTTTAGGGGGACTATAAAACAATGGGGCATGGGTTTTTTTGAGGGGTTAAAAAATATTGAAGTGATTATTTCAAAATGAATTGTTATGTGGAAATTATACATTTAGTATAATTTATCATGGAAAAAATTACCTAGTGCAGTTATTCTTCAAGGAAATACTACACTACCTTAAGTGTCATCCTTTTTCTAATAGATGTGATAATAAATTGTATATCAATTTATGCAATATTTCCAGAGGAATTATTGCACTGTTATTTTTTCCATGCTGAGTGTAAATTATCCTTTGTTTAATTGTGTATCCAAAACACTCTTAAAAGGGATTTGTTTTAGGGGGATTACAAAAAATGGGCTTTTTGGGGGGTTAAAAAATATTGAAGTGATTATTTCAAAATGAATTGTTATGTAGAAATAATACACTAGTATAATTTATCCTGGAAAAAATTACATAGTGCAGTTATTCTTCAAGGTTGTAACATCTCCTTTAATCCAATGTCGAAATTCATATTATCATCACATTCAGCTCCTAAAACACCAGAATTTGATTCGTTCAATCCAAATAAGTCTATCATACTGTCGTTTTGATCATCACCTGTTTCAGTTTCAGAGCCAGCTCCAGATCCAGATAATTTACCACTACTTGTAAATTTGTTCGGAGTAATGAATATATCGTCATTGTCATATTTTAATATTTAATCTTTGTCATTATAGAATAAATTGATGAGATGCTATTAAATAAAATGCACGGGCAATAGGAAAACCGGTTCTGAGTGATTAGCGCGTTTATAAACATGTGTGTTAATCATAATAAACAAAACTTACCTGTGTTTTTTAAAGTTCGCACTATTTATGGATAGACAACACTAGTGTAAATTTGCTCATCGGAAATTCTACACACCGGCATAAAAGTACGCTTACATGCCGACTGTCTGTTGAAAAACATGTCCACCAAACATAACAAATATGTTGTCAATCAAAAACTCAAGCATGTTGAAGATATCAGTTTCAGAGAACTTTTTGGTAGAATCAGAGTGGTGTTTTACAAAATAAGATCTGTCTCTTCCTAGCACAAGGTATTTGTATCTATGTTGGCCATTCTTTTTTATGAAAAACAGTTGCAGGGGCGGATATAGGGGGGGGGCGCACCCGGCGCGCGCCCCCCCTAAAATTGGAAAAAAATATGATTTTTTGGCGTAAAATCGTTTTTTTTTACACGAAATACCCCAAATATTTTCGCGCCTCCCTCCGCTCGGTGCAATTTTTTTAAGTGCGCCCCCCCTAACTTGAAATCCTGGATCCGCCCCTGAGTTGGACCAACTCCCTTAATTTGTCCTTCAGCTTAGAGTGAGGAATAGTAGTGTAAAGGGTAGAGAAGTCAAATGTCTTAATGCTATTGCAGGAGGAAAGGGACCTAGATTGTATGTACTCTAATAGATCTTTCGAGTTCTTCAGAATCCACATCCGATTCACACCACCTCTCGAGTAGCTAGTGTCACAGCTAGTAGCTCTGAAGCCCGGTGTTGACTGCCGATAGAATACATGTTAATAATTTGGAAAGAGGTTTCGTGGAGCATTTGGCAGACCCAGCAATATAGCACTGTTTGAAAGGACACTTGTGTAATTTAGGAATCCAGTAGAGTGATGGTAGATCCAGTTCTTCATCTTTGGTTGAAATTCCAAAGGAACATAAAACAGACCTATGATTGTCCAGGATTTCCTCTTTCGTAAGTGTCGTCGGGGTATATGTAGGGTTGTCAAGTGAATTGTCAATACCTAATTCCTTTATCAATCAGTCTATGTAATGTGATTTACACACAAAAACAATATTGTTAGGGCCCTTGTCGGCGGAGACAATAACATATTTGTCATGAAGGAGACAGGTGTTTAGCAACATTTGAGTCTTTAAAGATTGATGTAGAGCGAGTGCTCATAGATCCACAATAGTATCAAGTTAGCAGACACTTTACTGACAACTATAATATTGTATCAAAAGACACTTTATCAACAACAACATCTAGGGACAACTTACCAACAACCATAGTATCAATAGACATCTTACCAATAACATTATCTAGAGACGATTTACCAACAACCATAGTATCAATAGACACCTTACCAATAACATTATCTAGTGACGACTTACCAACAACCATAGTATCAATAGACACCTTACCAATAACATTATCTAGTGACGACTTACCAACAACCATAGTATCAATAGACACCTTACCAATAACATTATCTAGTGATGACTTACCAACAACCATAGTATCAATAGACACCTTACCAATAACAATATCTAGTGATGACTTACCAACAACCATAGTATCAATAGACACCTTACCAATAACAATATCTAGTGACGACTTACCAACAACCATAGTATCAATAGACATCTTACCAATAACATTATCTAGTGACGACTTACCAACAACCATAGTATCAATAGACATCTTACCAATAACATTATCTAGTGATGACTTACCAACAACCATAGTATCAATAGACACCTTACCAACAACCATAGTATCAATAGACACCTTACCAATAACAATATTTAGTGATGACTTACCAACAACCATAGTATCAATAGACACCTTACCAATAACAATATCTAGTGACGACTTACCAACAACCATAGTATCAATAGACACCTTACCAATAACATTATCTAGTGACGACTTACCAACAACCATAGTATCAATAGACACCTTACCAATAACATTATCTAGTGACGACTTACCAACAACCATAGTATCAATAGACACCTTACCAATAACATTATCTAGTGACGACTTACCAACAACCATAGTATCAATAGACACCTTACCAATAACATTATCTAGTGATGACTTACCAACAACCATAGTATCAATAGACACCTTACCAATAACAATATCTAGTGATGACTTACCAACAACCATAGTATCAATAGACACCTTACCAATAACAATATCTAGTGACGACTTACCAACAACCATAGTATCAATAGACATCTTACCAATAACATTATCTAGTGACAACTTACCAACAACCATAGTATCAATAGACATCTTACCAATAACATTATCTAGTGATGACTTACCAACAACCATAGTATCAATAGACACCTTACCAATAACAATATTTAGTGATGACTTACCAACAACCATAGTATCAATAGACACCTTACCAATAACAATATCTAGTGACGACTTACCAACAACCATAGTATCAATAGACACCTTACCAATAACAATATTTAGTGATGACTTACCAACAACCATAGTATCAATAGACACCTTACCAATAACAATATCTAGTGACGACTTACCAACAACCATAGTATCAATAGACACCTTACCAATAACAATATCTAGTGACGACTTACCAACAACCATAGTATCAATAGACACCTTACCAATAACATTATCTAGTGACGACTTACCAACAACCATAGTATCAATAGACACCTTACCAATAACAATATCTAGTGACGACTTACCAACAACCATAGTATCAATAGACACCTTACCAATAACATTATCTAGTGACGACTTACCAACAACCATAGTATCAATAGACACCTTACCAATAACAATATTTAGTGATGACTTACCAACAACCATAGTATCAATAGACACCTTACCAATAACAATATCTAGTGACGACTTACCAACAACTACAGATGATAAATATAATGGGTTTTCTATAAAACATGATAACAAAGCACCCTGTAGTCCTAGCACATTCCATTTACAGATTTTGTCACTACACGACATTTTATGAAATCTACCATCAGGAAATTCATCTACATGAATTAATGCTTCACCTATGTAAAAAAAAAAAAAAAAAAAAAAAAAATGATATATACAATATACCTTTATTGAAAAATGTTCTATACAATCCAACACTTCAAACAGACAATAGACCGTCGTGGTCGTGATCGATCGCATGGAAATTAAGCGGATTAAAAACTACCTGTGCAATCAGTGCCTATCACCACTAACATCTGAGCCCCACTCAGGCGAGGTGTACTCGAAACAACATTATGTGATAAAGTTTGTCAGTGACTTGCGACAGGTTGGTCCACTAATAAAACTGACCACCACGATATAACTGAAATATTTTTGAAAGTGGCGTTAAACACCATAACCCCAACCATCAAACTGACATTTTAGACACCTACTCAATGCTGGTATTTCACCGGCGAGTTCTTAATATATATTTGGGCTTTTGTTCCAATGAGACTAATAATCATGATATATAACAGAAAAAAATTGATTTAAGTGACGATAAACTCCATTAAACCAACATAATTCACATTTACCATTTAAAAGTGAGTCACTGGTGGAATGTAAAACTGCATTATCATAACAGCAAATGAATTTTGGAATTTTGAAAAATATGAAAAGAATAAATTAATGAAAATTTTCAAAATACTGTATTTTATAGGGGCTTCTCTCGTCTAGATAATTTCTCAACCAAGTTTAAATGATCCAATATATGCTGTGTCAATGCCTCAAAAATTGAATTGTCTTGTCATGATTGTAAACATGCATCCAATATAACTATGCTTTTCTATAACAGTCGCTCACGACGGGTGATATATATTATTGGAGAGAATGAGCTTATTTCTATGGACTATCTCACTCCCAGTTTATTTATTCTGTGTTCGTGTTATTAATGTGCTTTATTGGGTTATGTGGATGGTACATAACAGGTGTAATATATGGAACAAGAGTTGACCAGAGATCTGAACCTGGAATGTGGTCGCAGTTCCAGTTTTTGAAGGTTCGAGTTCTTACTCCGGCACCTGGCTACATGTGTGGTTTCGTTGTGATTCTGGAAACGGGACATGGTCACACCTCGGTTTTTGTTTTTAGGATATTTAGACCTGACATCAGCTAACACTCCTGATCTTGAGGGAGTTCTTGTCCAGAAACATAGTAACTCTCCCCGAATTTTAAGGAGTTTTCTGGTTGGCACTTGGTTATGCTCCTTTTTGTGAGTTCTAGACCCGACACACTCCCGGTTTTTGTGAGAGTATGTGTTGTCCTAGTCTGTTGTCATTAGATTTGTATTACTTCTGTCATTTTTTGTTTTGGTAATGGATCCAGATCATCCCTTTCATTAGTGTAAAATTACGTACTCTACATTCGTTTTCAGAAGATCCGAAAAATGTCGTATTTTTTGTTTTTCATTTTAATATTGTCATTATTATTATTATCATTATTATTATTATTATCAATTATAGGATTGTAAATTAGAAAATGAGAAGGATTAATTAGAACAAAACACTTCTATATTGTTCTTCAAATCCAACATATACAAGACAAAAATATATGGCAATATTTTCTAGATACCTTTAGCTATTTTTGCTCGCAGCTGTCCTTGTTTCTTGTCGGATATGATTGGAGAATGAATATTTCCACTTTTAGAAGAAGAACCCGTTTGACTTAACATACAAAAGAAAAAAAAGAGTTACTTTAAATTTGTTACAGGATATGGCCATTCAGTATTTTGTCTATTCTTAAATAATATGCATAATTCATAACTGATTGTTTTCTTGCCGATACCATAAACACATTCTCACTTTCCAGGATTTCAAAATGTACTTGTATCCATGAATCTCTGATAAAATTAGTTAGGGAATCCATTGGCACTAGAATGATGTCTAGTAATATACCAGGAACTTGTCTAAAATTGCTTCAAAATTGAATTACAAATGATATAGAAAACAAGAATAGAAGAAGTTGGTTGTAACTTGTATATATATTCGAAAGTGAAATACATTTCAAATGCGCCCGCGCCCATTTCTTAATATCTGTATAGTTGATCAACATTTGATTGTTTTCCTTAACCATGTAAATTTTCTGTGTTATGTTTTTTGTTTTGTTTGTCTTCGTCCTGTGTCTTGTGTGCCCAATGTTGCTAGTTTCTCCAGATTGTCCATTCTTGATTGCCCCTTCGGTTTTCACTAATGTTTATTAATTTTTTAATGTGCTTTAACTTTTGTAACCCAAATAATAAAATCAATATTTCTAAGATTTTGTTAATATTGACATAGGACCATACAGATAAAACCACCAAAAACCCACCCTTTTGATATATTTTATTTCCACCCAAACGAAATACAACTTCCGCTCAAATGAAATAGTAATCCACCCAAATGAAAAACGCTGAAATTTGTACCTTCTGATAGACCTATATTTATGTACCTATATGTGAATGCTAGTATACATTTTTAATTGGTTCATCTTATATGGAGAAGAATCCAATCAAAACGCTTCTTACTAACCCAAGTAACGACAGCTATGAAGGTTATGTCTTATGGACAAATGTGTATATAATAATCCTGGCAAGCGAGGATGCTCCAAACAAAATATTTAGTGTAGTTTTGACCAGTACATATTATTTACTATTTTATGTCGAACAAAAAACTTGAAATAAATCTGTCACAAAACAACTTGACATGTAGCAGTCAGTAAATAATAAATCTTGAAACTGATATTGACAACAATCTTTGTGCTATTTTATTACATTTAATTTTAGTATTGAATTAGATAATTAACACATTACTACATACCAATGCACCCCTATTTACAGTGCATTAAGTTATATGTCACCAAATCAGGCATTTGTCATATCCCCATATCCTATCGTTAGTTTTGATGAAATACATTATTTAGGAACTATAAATGTTAAGCATCAATATAATCCAGTGCAGGAGCACTAACTACAGGGCGGATGATACATTATATATTATGTTGCTCAGTGCATACCCAGATGACGGGTAAAGATACCCTCTGGCTGGGGTTGTAAGGTTATTTATACGCAAATGCTGTACATGGACCATAGTGGGGGATATGTATGGTAATTGCCACACTCATTTCATGCTTAAGATCTAATTTGTAGATTACGAAAAAGGATAGTCGCATCAAGTCTTAAATTATGGTGCACACTCTCGTCCCATTGGAATACCAACATGCTGTGGATATCACCAATAACCAAATTATATAATGTTGAACAACATGTTTAGTAAGTATAGTAAGCAAGTATATGTGATGTAGATGAGAAGACACAAATATTAAATGTCATCTCAAAGTTCGCAAACACTAACGACTAGATATTCTCTTACCTTTGTGAAAATAGACTTCCATCTCCACATGGAGCTTTTGAAATGTACAAGTGGAAACAGATACCATCTACTAAGGACAATTTACCATTCTCTCCTTCTTGTAATATTCCTAGCCTAGGCATTTTTCTTTGCATTTCATAAACTTCTTTAAATAATACCCTGCAACAATTTGACCAAAATATACCTATCACCACTAACGTTGTGAGTTGGAATCCCATTCAGGCGATACAACATTATGTGATAAAGTTTGTCAGTGACTTACGACAACTTGGTGGTTTTCCCCGGGTACTCCAGTTTCCTCCACCAATAAAACTGACCGCCACGATATAATTAAAATATTGTTGAAAGTGGCATTAAACACCATAAGCCAAACCAAAATATAATTGTTTAATCTAGAAGTGGTGCATACATAAACAAAGTTAAACTGTCACACCAGAAACTACAAATATGTCATTATTAACATTTTCCATTAAATAATGAGCTTAAATAAGTGGGCTTAGTGTTACTTAATCCTTAGTTTTCTGCGTAGTGCTTAGTTTAATTGTGATCGATGAAAGAAAATGTTCCACGTGACTATTTCTGCTTTAGATGTGTCACCTTCTATTTTTTCGATGGAGACATTTTTTGGGGCAAATCTTAAAGTAATATGAAAGGCGAATATCGTGGAATTTTTGGATTAAATATTTTTACTTAATATGCCACTTAATTTAACTAAAATCAACTGCATAACATTAAAAATCTGCTCAAAAGCAGAGTTTATGAGCAAATTGCAAAATATTTGACAGCAGATGATTCTGTTGTCCACAACAGTAATGCAAATGATATGCGCATGGTCCAAGATTTGAACTCTTTCGGGGAGATTGTGTAACGGGTGTGTTCAATTTGTGCTTAAATTATCTCCCTTTTGGAAACCTGGCTGTCAAAAGTAGACATGTATTTTTATGTTGATATGTTTTATTGATATATTTTGTAATGATAAGGCTATTTGTAATATGTTTATCGTATTTAAACATTGACAACCTTCTGCAAATGGAACCATTGCATTGGCTATTAACAGTATGGCCCACTTAGTATAACTTTGATGTTTGAAATATAAAAAAAAGTATAACTTTTGATCCTGTGTCTGTCTGTCTATGAGCTTTTTGCTTGGCAACCACCAAGCGAGACATATCCAAACATGCTCCTGTTACAGAAATTGATTGAATTAGTTAACGATGGATACAAAATGAGATTTAGACATATCCAGGTTTGTTCCACTGGGATTCGAGCTTATGGCAATAAGAATTAAGACTAATAAGTTTTCAATACTTTATATAGTCAACAAAAGGCATGATATAACCGAACATAAAAATCAACAATTGTAAAGGCTTCAAATAAATACTGCACAAAAAATAGATGCAAAAACGGCTGTAAAATACCAATATAAAAAATAACCTAGGTAGCACTGAGGTTTGAATGTAAAAAATCAACCCAGAAAAACATAATGTGGTGAGAAGCTAACAAAAAGTTTATATTTTAAAGCATTCTGGGGTTAAAGCTAATCAAAATTTAAAGCCGAAAATTAACAAAATTTAGTCCAGTAATTTAGCTAGCCCTCGTCACTTTCGTCATTGACGATTGATTTTCGAAAATGACGAGTATTTCCCATACCCAATTCGTCACTTGAATTTTCAAAAAATCTTAAAAAAATGTTTGCAACAATCCATTCTTCTTCATTTGCTGATTAAAACTAATTAGTCACTACAATGACAATTTTATTACATGTTACAAGCCAATCAATGGATTATAGAATTTTTGTTTTGATTGCATAATCTTTGATCTCACCTGGACAAAGAATTCAATCAACGATAATAAATTTTCTATAGTTATGACATGTACTCAAAATGCCACAGTATGTATTTAAAGTGGACATATTTTTGTAATCGTCATATGGGTGCAATTTCGCATTGGGAAAGTTGCTGTCAAAATATATAATTAATAGTAATCGTCATTCATTGCACGATTCGTCTCAATGTCTGTCATAACGAACTATTTTTGCCAAATTTATGAAAATGTCGATATCATGTTTATTGAAATCTATCGTATCCATTAATTATTTTGAAAGTGATTTTCTTGAAAAGTCATAACTTTGATTAAAGAAACCAAGGAGGTGTATACAGTACACGTCCTTTGAAGAAACTAAAAAAAAATAAAAAATGGTACGATCAACAGGAGTTCGCAATCCACCGAAGCTACTTTTAACCAAACGAACTTTTGATGTATTTATTCTCATTTCTGTGAAATGAAATCTTAGTTCTCATATTTTATATTTCATTTATATGCAAAGGTTGACCATTCAATTCGCTGAAATGCACTGCACGAGGACGCATATAATTTTTTTTTTATATATTGATCAGCATCCGGGTAACAATTGTGTTCTATTTATAGAACTATTTACAAACAGACACGTGTCTGCAATTAAAAAAAATAACTACAGTATTTTTATTCCAATTGTTGCAATTTGATTATGAGGTCTGAGAAATAATTATTTATTTTACAACTTGCTTCAGTTTTTGAAGTTTGTTCTATACTGATTTCCTACAAAGAATCTAGATAGAAGTTGGACCATTGGGCAAACTGGCAGAATTTTTTTTTTCTGCTGAAGACTACACAAATATGAGTTGAGTTATTACAATTGTTGTGGTATTAGACCAAATCACAGTAACATTTCAAAAAGGGTGGGGGAGGGGGTATTTACAATTTGTGTGGTATTAGACCAAAGCACGGTAATATTTCAAAAAGGGGGGGGGGGGGTATTACAATTTGTGTGGTATTGAGATCAAAATAGTGGCAATGTTATGTTTTATAAGTTGGTTGTTAATTTGCAGAGTATGTTCCCATCCTAGGAGGTTTTCAATCTCCATTACTAACCAATAAGGCAACGTAACTGATTATAAGATTAAGCTCATTATATTCTTGTTTATTCATAATTTAAAAAAAAATCTGTTCTGCAAAAGTGACTAATGGTCTCAAAATCCTGGCTTTTAAGCTATCCCAAAAACAAATAGATTGGGTACTACTCCTATAGAAGCAGGATCAAAAGTTATACTAAGTGGGCCATACTGTTAATAGCCAATGGTTCCTTGAACAAAATGAAAATGTAAATATTAAACATTATATAAAACATTCGTCGCCTTGACAATGGTATGGTTATTATTTTAATTCTGTAAATTTCTTAACAAATCTTATATGAAGAAGGTTGTCAATGTTTAAATATGATAAATATATTACAAATAGCCTTACCATTACAAAATATATCAATAAAACATATCAACATAAAAATAAATGTCTACTTTTGACAGCCATGTTTCAAAAAGGGAGATACAGTAGAGTTCGTTTATAACGAAGTCCAGGGGACTCTCGATCTTAGTTCGTTATAGGCATCGTTCGTTATAAGAGAAACAATGTAGAATTACCTCCCCTTTTGAAAATCGTACAGTAGAACTTTGCTGGCTCGAACTCGAAGGGACTGTCAAAATCTGTTCTAACTATCGGTAGTTCGAGCCAACGAGGTCGCATAATTTTAGAGAGAAAAAAATCTGGTTCTGACCCGGGCAGTTTCATTACGCTATGATAACTGATGCACAGTAAAGTAGACCTTTATCGTAAAAACATTTAATCCTTTAGACAGTTCTCAAAGACTACGGCTTCTGAATACCTCTTTGGTATCTTCAAATCTTCCTTAGAAACATTTTTTCAACTTTGTTCACGATCTATTTTATAAACAGGAAATATGAGGTCGGGTATTAACGCTTGGATCGATATCGGTATAATGCTGATAATTCGGATATATATTTTTAATGGCCAATTTTAAGATTGTAGCCATTTTCCTTTTTTTTTAATTTGAATTTGAAGAATAATTGTTTCTTTTTGGTATTATATACACATAAAAACTCAGGTTAATCGAAATTTCAGAACGAGTACATTTCTTTTGTTTTTGGTATTTAGATGAACCTTGAGACCACGCAATTTGTTGTTTAATTAAAGAGTCTATCATCAAAGAAAAAATAAACAATAGCGAATGAATTAATCTCACACATGACTTTGTTTTTAATTTCTTTAGCTTGTGCATCCATTCATTAAAATTTAGATTACGTTTTATTATTTTTTAATGCAATAAATTAGCGTGTGTTATTAATTGACATCATTAATACCCATTTTATTGTTTGAATATTGTAAAGAAAAGTCTTGATTGACATCATTAATAACATCAAAGGTGGGATTATTGATTTTTCAATTATCGATAACGGAAGTGTCAGGTGCACTTGACCATTCTAATATGTGATCGTCCGTGCGTAACGGAAGACAGGTAAACAATTTGTTTGTTCAGCAATTTTTTTTGTTATATCATGTCAATTTTGAGTAATAAAAACGTTGTTTGGGTTTAAAATTCTCTTCGTTATAAGCCTGATTTCGTAATAAAAAATTTGTAATAGGCCTTCAGAAATACGTTGTTTAAATAGCGATGGGACCGGGATTTATCTTTACTTCGCTATAAGCCTGATTTCGTTATAAGCCTGTTCGCTATAAACGAACTCTACTGTAATTGAAACGCAAATCGAACACACCCGTTTATATTTTCTTGATTGGCAATCATCAGACCAAAATTGTTCTTCACGAGGTAATGATCGGCAATCATCGGAACAAAACAACCGAAAGTTAATTAGTCTCCACAATAATGGCAAGGATGAAAAACATGCACACGGATTTGCAGATTTCTAGTTGTTGGGAACATATTTCGACTTGAAACATGCATGAATAGCTTAGTAAAGGTACCACCGTATTCCAAATGAATTTTCAGGGAAAAATTTTCTTCGCCCAAAATTGGTTTAATTACTTTAAGAGAAAAATGTGTGTAAAATATTTTTAAAATTATAGAATGTAATTTGTACATCCGGACACCAAAAAACTCAAAATTAAGATATGAAGCATAAAATTTTACATATTGAACTCACAATGCAAAAAATGTGAATGACGAACATGAAAAATAGTCGAAAAAACTATTTTTCTTCACAGAAATTCATATTACTGTTAATGAGTTAAAAATACAATTTTGTCTACTAATTGCAAAGCTTTCAGCTAAGTATTATTTATTGTTTCATTTCAAATCCTTCAAATGAGTAACAATGTCCTCAGACAGAAAAAAAAACCAAGAAGGTTTTTTATTCAGTGTTCCAGTGTTCAAGATAAGTTAGTTTATAAATGAGTTAATTGTGTACCTTTTAAAACCTCTTCTGGCAACAATTTCAGCATGTGAATCAATAACAGTTTCTCCAGTCTGACTCATATTTTCTTCATCAATAAAAACATTTCCTAAAAATAATTATAGCCACAATAATAACATGTTTTTATTAAATTGTGCTTCAAAACATGGTCATGATCAGTGCCTATCACCGCTAAAGTTGTGAGTTCGAACCCCGTTCATGGCGAGGTGTACTCGATACAACATTATGTGATAGAGTTTGTCAGACTTGAGGTAGGTTGGCGGTTTTCTCCGGGTACTCCGGTCTCCTCCATCAATAAAACTTACCACCACAATATAACTAAAATATTGTTTAAAAATGGCATTAAACACCATAAACCAAATCGTTATATCGAAATCGGATAAGTCAAATTCTTGGATAACTCGAAGTAGCAATGTAATCTGTTTATAGTAAATGTCAGTTACATTTTAGTTACACACTTGAATACTCTACTATGTCGAACTAAAATAGTAGGTCCCTTTTACACGAGATTCAACAATACTCATTATGAGTAAATGAGTGATTGATTTAATGCCAAATGAGCAATTTTGTAAGCTATAAATGGCAAGAACAAGATGCTGTACATTCAATGAGATGATGATGATGGTGTCCGCTTTGTACTAGTTCAAGCTCACTGAATCAAGAGTCTACAGGTAGTTATGTCGCTCCAATCGGACATGCTATTCTGATTCCAAGACAGCAAGTCTTTGCTCTTAATCCTTAGTGATGCGTGCTTAGGGGAGAAGCAGCAAATACTTTTTTCACCTTTGCCTATAAATGCAACATCGGGGCATCTTTATCGGTTTGATGTTATTTGGTGTATAATATTTTATTTCCCATATGTGGGGATTTCAACAAGAAAACAAAATTGAGGTGAAGTAAGCATACAAATACCGTCATCATTTTCAGCACTTTATTCTGATACCAAGGTATAAATTCTAAAACACTTATAGATAAACTCCTTTCATCAACAAAAATATATCATTCGCAAAATTATTCCGAAATATTCATTACAAAATGCTTTACTTGTCCAAACTTCTCAGAATAAGTTAACGTTTCTGTAAAATAAAAATCATTTCAAGACAAAATAAATGAAATAGTGTGTTAGTCGTTTTAAATATATACAATCTAGAAAAGGACAACTTCAACAGATATTGGTGTAATTTCGCTTGAATTTTTTTCGAAGGCAGTACATTTAAAAAAAAATCATGAATAAATAACATAATTGTCTGATGCGCCGTATTCATTTTCTCTTACCAGATCCTATACTTAGAACTGTTTTAACGCCACTATCACAATTCTCCATTATAATTGCTGCAATTACTGTTTCATTGCCAATACTAACAATGACATTGTGTGTCACAGACTCAAATGTTGTATGTGCTATTGTTGCAAGTTCATCATACAGTGACATATCTGGAAATCTGGGGAAATTCTACAAAATAATCGAAATAAATACATAAAACTAGTAATGGATAGTCAAAAATCGTTTTTCAATTGAAAAATAGATAAAACATCAGCAGTCCGTAACAGATCACACCACTCTTAACATTTAACAGCAGTCCGTAACATGTCACGTTACATATAACATTTAACAGCAGCCCACAATAGGCTATGTCACTCGCACATTTAACAGCAGTCCGTAACATGTCACGTTACTATAACATTTAACAGCAGCCCGCTACAGGCTATGTCACTCGCACATTTAACAGCAGTCCGTAACATGTCACGTTACTATAACATTTAACAGCAGCCCGCTACAGGCCATGTCACTCGCACATTTAACAGCAGTCCGTAACATGTCACGTTACTATAACATTTAACAGCAGCCCACAACAGGCCATGTCACTCGCACATTTAACAGCAGTCCGTAACATGTCACGTTACTATAACATTTAACAGCAGCCCGCTACAGGCCATGTCACTCGCACATTTAACAGCAGTCCGTAACATGTCACATTACTATAACATTTAACAGCAGCCCACAACAGGCCATGTCACTCGCACATTTAACAGCAGTCCGTAACATGTCACGTTACTATAACATTTAACAGCAGCCCACAACAGGCCATGTCACTCGCACATTTAACAGCAGTCCGTAACATGTCACGTTACTATAACATTTAACAGCAGCCCACGACAGGCTATGTCACTCACACATTTAACAGCAGTCCGTAACATGTCACGTTACTATAACATTTAACAGCAGCCCACAACAGGCCATGTCACTCGCACATTTAACAGCAGTCCGTAACGTGTCACGTTACTATAACATTTAACAGCAGCCCACAACAGGCCATGTCACTCGCACATTAAACGCAGTCAGTAACATGTCGCGTTACTATAACATTTAACAGCAGTCTGTAACATGTCACGTTATTATAACATTTAACAGCAGCCCACAACAGGCCATGTCACTCGCACATTTAACAGCAGTCCGTAACATGTCACGTTACTATAACATTTAACAGCAGCCCGCAACAGGCCATGTCACTCGCACATTTAACAGCAGTCAGTAACATGTCACGTTACTATAACATTTAACAGCAGCCCACAACAGGCCATATCACTCGCACATTTAACAACAGCAGCCCACAACAGGCTATGTCACTCGCACATTTAACAGCAGTCCGTAACATGTCACGTTACTTATAACATTTAACAGCAGCCCACAACAGGCTATGTCACTCGCACATTTAACAGCAGTCAGTAACATTTCACGTTACTATAACATTTAACAGCAGCCGCAACAGGCTATGTCACTCGCACATTAAACAGCAGTCCGTAACATGTCATGTTACTTATAACATTTAACAGCAGCCCACAACAGGCCATGTCACTCGCACATTTAACAGCAGTCCATAACATGTCACGTTACTATAACATTTAACAGCAGCCCGCCACAGGCCATGTCACTCGCACATTTAACAGCAGTTCGTAACATGTCACGTTACTATAACATTTAACAGCAGCCCGCTACAGGCCATGTCACTCGCACATTTAACAGCAGTCCGTAACATGTCACGTTACTATAACATTTAACAGCAGCCCACAACAGTCCATGTCACTCGCACATTTAACAGCAGTCCGTAACATGTCACGTTACCATAACATTTAACAGCAGCCCACAACAGGCCATGTCACTCGCACATTTAACAGCAGTCCGTAACATGTCACGTTACTATAACATTTATCAGCAGCCCACAACAGGCTATGTCACTCGCACATTTAACAGCAGTCCGTAACATGTCACGTTACTATAACATTTAACAGCAGCCCGCAACAGGCCATGTCACTCGCACATTTAACAGCAGTCCGTGACATGTCATGTTACTATAACATTTAACAGCAGCCCGCTACAGGCTATGTCACTCACACATTTAACAGCAGTCCGTAACATGTCACGTTACTATAACATTTAACAGCAGTCCGTAACAGGCCATGTCATTCGCACATTTAACAGCAGTCAGTAACATGTCACGTTACTATAACATTTAACAGCAGTCCGCAACAGGCCATGTCACTCGCACATTTAACAGCAGTCCGTGACATGTCACGTTACTATAACATTTAACAGCAGCCCGCAACAGGCCATGTCACTCGCACATTTAACAGTAGTCAGTAACATGTCACGTTACTATAACATTTAACAGCAGCCCGCAACAGGCTATGTCACTCGCACATTTAACAGCAGTCCGTGACATGTCATGTTACTATAACATTTAACAGCAGCCCGCTACAGGCCATGTCACTCACACATTTAACAGCAGTCCGTGACATGTCACGTTACTATAACATTTAACATCAGTCCGTAACAGGCCATGTCATTCGCACATTTAACAGCAGTCAGTAACATGTCACGTTACTATAACATTTAACAGCCGCCCGCAACAGGCCATGTCACTCGCACATTTAACAGCAGTCCGTAACATGTCACGTTACTATAACATTTAACAGCAGCCCGCAACAGGCCATGTCACTCGCACATTTAACAGTAGTCAGTAACATGTCACGTTACTATAACATTTAACAGCAGCCCGCAACAGGCTATGTCACTCGCACATTTAACAGCAGTCCGTGACATGTCACGTTACTATAACATTTAACAGCCGCCCGCAACAGGCCATGTCACTCGCACATTTAACAGCAGTCCGTAACATGTCACGTTACTATAACATTTAACAGCAGTCCGCAACAGGCCATGTCACTCGCACATTTAACAGTAGTCAGTAACATGTCACGTTACTATAACATTTAACAGCAGCCCGCAACAGGCTATGTCACTCGCACATTTAACAGCAGTCCGTGACATGTCATGTTACTATAACATTTAACAGCAGCCCGCTACAGGCTATGTCACTCGCACATTTAACAGCAGTCCGTAACATGTCACGTTACTATAACATTTAACGGCAGCCCACAACAGGCTATGTCACTCGCACATTTAACAGCAGTCCGTAACATGTCACGTTACTATAACATTTAACGGCAGCCCGCAACAGGCCATGTCACTCGCACATTTAACAGCAGTCCGCAACATGTCACTTACTATAACATTTAACAGCAGTCTGCAACAGGCCATGTCACTCGCACATTTAACAGCAGTCCGTAACATGTCACGTCACTCTCACATTTAACAGAATACTGTAACATGTCACGTCACACTCGCATTTAACAGCATACTGTAACATGTCATGTCACTCTCACATCTAACAGCAGTCCGTAACATGTCACGTCACTCTCGCATTTAACAGCATACTGTAACATGTCACATCACTCTCACATTTAACAGCAGCCCGCAACAGGTCACGCCACTCTAACATTTATCAGCAGCCCGCAACAGGTCACGCCAACTCTAACATTTAACAGCAGCCCGCAACAGGTCATGCCACTCTAACATTTAATAGCAGCCCGCAACAGGTCATGCCACTCTAACATTTAACAGCAGCCCGCATTTCAGGTCATGCCACTCTAATATTTAACAGCAGCCCGCAACATGTCACGCCACTCTAACATTTAACAGCAGCCCGCAAGAGGTCACGCCACTCTAACATTTAACAGCATACCGTAACATGTGACGCCACTCTAACATTTAACAGCAGCCCGCAACATGTCACGCCACTCTAACATTTAACAGCAGCCCGCAAGAGGTCACGCCACTCTAACATTTAACAGCATACCGTAACATGTGACGCCACTCTAACATTTAACAGCAGCCTGCAACAGGTCACGCCACTCTAACATTTAACAGCAGCCTGCAACAGGTCACGCCACTCTAACATTTAATAGCAGCCTGTAACAGGTCACGCCACTCTAACATTTAACAGCAGCCTGCAACAGGTCACACCACTCTAACATTTAACAGCAGCCTGCAACAGGTCACGCCACTCTAACATTTAACAGCAGTCGGCAAAAGGTCACGCCACTCTAACATTCAACAGCATACCGTAACATGTCACGCCACTCTAACATTTAATAGCAGCCCGCAACAGGTCACGCCACTCTAACATTTAACAGCAGCCTGCGACAGGTGACACCAACTCTAACATTTAACAGCAGCCTGCAACAGATCACGCCACTCTAACATTTAATAGCAGCCTGCAACAGGTTATGCCACTCTAACATTTAACAGCAGCCCGCAACAGGTCACGCCACTCTAACATTTAACAGCAGCCCGCAACAGGTCACGCCACTCTAACATTTAACAGCAGCCGCAACAGGTCACGCCACTCTAACATTTAACAGCAGTCGGCAAAAGGTCACGCCACTCTAACATTCAACAGCATACCGTAACATGTCACGCCACTCTAACATTTAATAGCAGCCCGCAACAGGTCACGCCACTCTAACATTTAACAGCAGCCTGCAACAGGTCACGCCACTCTAACATTTAACAGCAGCCTGCAACAGGTGACACCAACTCTAACATTTAACAGCAGCCCGCAACAGGTCACGCCACTCTAACATTTAACAGCAGCCTGCAACAGGTCACGCCACTCTAACATTTAACAGCAGCCTGCAACAGGTGACCTCAACTCTAACATTTAACAGCAGCCTGCAACAGGTCACGCCACTCTAACATTTAATAGCAGCCCACAACAGGTCACGCCACTCTAACATTTAACAGCAGCCCGCAACAGGTCACGCCACTCTAACATTTAACAGCAGCCCGCAACAGGTCACGCCACTCTAACATTTAACAACATACTGTAACATGTCATGTCACTCTCGCATTTAACATCATATCATAACAGGTCAAGTTGTTCTCTTTTCTTCAAACGTTTCTCACATTTTACAGCAGTTCGTAAGAGGTTATGTCACCCTCACATTTGAAGTGAACATGCATCCATGATCTTATATTATATTAATTCACTTGAACAACATATAAGTTTATATAAGAGTAGAACGTTTTCGAATTTGAAGGAAAGATTATCTGACGTGACCCCTTGTTAGTTGATCGATAGAAAAAATGATTCCACAATTTTTATTTTAATTAGATTGAATCGTATTCATAATAGTAATACATGTAAATGCATGACTTATTTTCTATCAATTACAATGAAGTGGAACTATAATATCTAGAATCATTTCTGTTAACTGTGACAGTGGTGAATTGCATTGTTTTAAGCTTAGGGTTTGTACGTCAGGAGTCTTAATCCTTTAACTCATTTCACAATTAATTAAAAACTTGCATGCCGGTATTTGTTTATTATAGTACTTACTAATTTGCACAATTGTATTTATGGATAATCATATATCCCGAAAACGACAGTAAATTGCCTTATATGCATATCTAAAAATAGTAATTGTTCTTTGGTTTTAATGTAATAGTGTCTGATCCCTCTTGTTAATCATAAACACATAAAATTATTTAAAAAAAAAAAATAATAAAAAATAAACATAAGTGGATATTAGAACAACAGGGTTTGGGTGATGGTATTTAACTTCACTTTCAACAAATTTCAATTATTTCGTTATTCCGAGATATCTTTGTTTGAGGAAACCAAAACCTCCACTACGATGAGTTACTGACTAATTTTATCACACACAACTGCATCGAGTACACCTTGCTGGAATCGAACTTCAATCACCATACGATCATGGCCGCGACATCTCCTCTGATAAGAAGATAATTAGTCGAATTCTATGGATATGAAGAAAACTAAAGAAATAGATGAATAGCAATAATAAACCTTATGCTTAACTTGTGTCTTATCTATTTGTCCTTTGAACAATAAAATAATTATGTTATAAAGTTATAGCAAACTATGGACTTGGGTAGTATATGAAAGGTTTCATTGGAGAGGTAATTATAATCTAAAACATGAAATAGCACCTTGGACAAATACACGTGTATTTCTTTGTAGGTGCAAGATGTGCAACATACTATTATTTTCTGTATCATACATAATACTTGTAGCAGTTACTTCTGTCATAGAAAGTGCATTTTGTGCTCATATTTCATATCAAGATAAATATCTGTCGATCTATATCCATTTTAGACATTTTTTTTAGGCAAATAACAGAAAACAAACCTTAACAGATACATTTATGAGGCTTTTTCAAAAATATTTGTTCACCAATTAAATGAAATGATTAATTTTATTGCTATTTATCCTCATATTCAGCAAGATGACAGCTATGTTGTCACTTATTGCATGTGGAAAGCTAGGATAGTACTGTCGAACCAACTGGTGAAATACCCTGCTTTGGTTAGATGTCTGACAACCATAACACATTGACGTGAGTAGTGGGGCAAGTACACATGTGAGTGGGTCAAGGATTGAGGTCTAAAGTCAATGACCTTAAACACTACGTGTCCACCCACTCCTCTAATGAAAGGGAATAAACTGAGGTCTCTTAAAACAGAATGTGATTTTGTCAATGTATGAGTTTGGCTCTTTAGATAGTTAGGAATGTGCCATATTTCATAGGATACTTCACAACAAACAAAATTAATAGGCAACCACCCACTTTAAGTAAAATTTCACTTTGTTTTACCACTTTTGGATAGTATCGACTAATTTCTTTCGATATCTGTGTTATTGCTTTATCTGCGGCATCTTGTTGAGCTCTCTGTAGACTGGTCCCAGTTCCAGACGTTTTAATTTGTCCATCAATTTTAAGGTCAACTGCAAAACTAATAAAATATAAACAAAATATTGTAAGACCAACAATACACAGTTGTTCCTAAAACATTAATATTAGGAATATTGCGCACTGCGTGTTTCTGGAATTAGTTTCATCAGATGTGCTCGATGTTAAAAGATCGGAAAGCAAGTTAAAGTCAGAAGGGAGACACACTATCACACATACTCACAGGTAGAATACATTTACTCCTTATCATAAAGCACGATTAACTCTGAATACTGAATCAATACACAGTTCAATGTATTTACTCCTTACATAAAAGCATGATTAACTCTGAATTTTCAGCCAATCAATATGAGGTTCAATATATTTAATCAGTGTGGCAAAGCACAATTAACTCTAAATTTACTGCCAATCCAATGGTAAAATATATTTACTCCTTATCATAAAGCATGATTAACTCTAAATGTACTGCCAATCCAATGGTACAATATATTTACCCCTTATCATAAAGCATGATTAACTCTAAATTTACTGCCAATCCAATGGTACAATATATTTACTCCTTATCATAAAGCATGATTAACTCTAAATTTACTGCCAATCCAATGGTACAATATATTTACTCCTTACCATAAAGCACGATTAACTCTGAAATATCAATCAATCCATTGGTTCAGTATATTTATTCCTGAACATAAAGCAAAATTTACGACTTATTACTGGGTTTGTAACTACACACACGTAGATTAACACGACGGGTGCCACTAGTGGAGCAGGAACTGCTTACCCTTCCGTAGCACCTGAGTTCAACCCCGGTTTTTAGTGGGGTTTGTGTTACTCGATCTTTAGTTTTACATGACTGTATGTTTTGTAGATCATTGTTTGTCCTTTGTACTTTTTCTTTTGACCATTGTGTTGTCTATTCTTCTTCGATATATGGATTCTGATTGCCCCTTTGGTATCTTCAAACTCTTCTTACAATGAATGGCTAACAAATCCACAAATTCAATATATTTACACTTACCTTAAAGCATGATCAGCTCCATATCTATTCTTTTCTGTATATTCAATTAATTTACGCCTTGACTGTACCCAATCATTCAGAATGCATTTTGAATCTCGTGGTGACGAGCCAGTACTATCATCATCATCATTCTATTAAAACATCCGGTTGTTAAATTTTTAGATTTTGTTTTTTTATCAAAGTTTCTCATCTACTATGACTATTAAAACGTTATTGATGTTAGTGAGTAAATGTTTTAACTTTATTTGTGGCCTGTTTTACCATACTATGTCCAGATCAAATTTATTCTTGGATAAGAGGATTATGATACATGCTTTTCTTTAGACTAAACTACAATGAAGCAGATTTTTTGATAGTGTTGGCTCAATGAATTAATTTTGTCGATCCAACTGGACACCAACCTCCTCTTACTTCATAAAGAGATAGCATAGCAGTGAAGTTGCATATATTATGTAATAATTCACCAAGCTCAAACTCACATAAATTATCAAATAAATTTCAACACGTGTATCAGTAACTAAACTCGCCTAATCTCTACGAGTGAAGCATACATTATTAACAATCGAGCAAAAACACACTTCTACAACAGTGAATTAAATTCCATAAAATAGTCCTATTACAAAAAGTTCCTTTAATATGCACTTAGATATTGGTAGTATGCTGCCCATGTGAGGCAGAACTTTGAATGTCATTATCTTCTATTAAACCGGTATTTATACTATGTAAAACTTGATATCACAGATATTCAGTACCTGCGAAAAACTATACATTATATTATACCCGCAATGCGACATATTTTGACCAATCATATTTGTGGTAAGGAAAGCAACCACGTTTAAAACGTAAACAGAAATATTGACCATATGCTACCAGTAAGTTTGATAAATATTTTTTTATTGTAATTGTTGTGACCTCTGGGTGGGGATCTAATCCATGATAATCCACATGACCTTAAATGTTATTGGAGATTCATGAACATCGTGTTTTATGCACTTTGGTTTTATTGCTCCTAAAACTTTAAATTATTTGGCCTTCCAATCTTTCGATTTTGAGCGTCACCTGATGAAGGTTATTCCAGAAACGTGTCGTGTGCAATAAATTTAATATCTACATTTATATAACAATCTTAAATGGTGAATAAGAGACATATTGATGATATTTATATTTACATCCATGTTTTAAAATGTATTGATTAAAAGTTTAGATACTTTTTCTATGTCATTTAAACGTAGAGTTCCATCTTCTATCCTTTTTAAAGCACATCTAGCTGCACGTTGTTCAGCTTCTCTCCTGCTACCAGCTTGCCCTGATGTTATTAGCGTTTTGTTTATGAAAAGTTGAACTGAAAAGCTACAAAAATTAAATCTTTAAAAACATTTGCTGTAAAAACAAAATTCATATCTAAAAATATACAGTAATTTATTGTGGTCTAATAAAACAATAATAACATGTTTTAATGGTTGCTAACACAAATTAGATGGCTATTTGGTATCATGGATCGGAAGTTGCAGATATGTTAACGGTTTGATACAAACAAATCACTGCTGCTATATTTAGACATTATACCGGTCTTTGTATGATGAATTTCAGAACGGATGTCTTAAACACCTATTATAAATTACACATTTATTTCATCTTGTCGAAATTTTGAAGTCTTCAAATGGACTTTGATTCTGTATTTTCTCCCTAGATGTCGATATTACAAATTTTCATATATCGTGGACATGTTATATATGTATCTGTTTATCGGTCGGTTGGTGTTGTGTGTGTTTGTGCGTGCATGGATGGATGAGTGCACCTGTATGTATGTGTTGCTCCTTAACTCACGTATATGTTTTCTTATTTACTTTCTTCAGTTTATCTATTTCGGAATCGTTTATAATTGAAGTAATACATATCTTGAAAGTAACGTATACAAGGTGTTTATTGAACTTCGTTAATTTTTACATTATTCATGAATGATGAAGATTTCTTTATATACTCTTAGTGATATTTTGAATATAGAATTGACTACGGAAAACTTTACACAATCCGACACGTAATTTCCGGATAAGCCGGTGCAAAGTTAAGCTCCCCTGAATTCAATTCTATATTTCTACACTTTTGTCCTAGTTACGATGGTGGAACAAAGGGCAAAGTTAAAAACAATAAATATTTATCCCATTTAAAGACATAAATATAAGTATTCAAAGATAATTAATTATGGAAGATTGTAGACAAATATTTATTTAACCGAACGGTATCAATGTACCTATTCAACGAACTCCACAAAAGAGCCTATCATACCCGAAAGCTCGACCTCAGTTGGAGGAATTCCGCAAGTTTACAAACGGCCACAAAAAAGACCAGGGCCCCGTTTCACAAAAGGTCGTAAATCGTACGATTTCCGACCTATCTTACGACCACTTACCGACTAAGTTTGCGACCGTTTCACAAAACTTGTCGGAATGTTTTTACGATTTCCGATTTACGACTTGTGGTTTTAACGTCTTCTTTGTACGGAGGTACGAATATCGATCAATTTACCCGGGCCGCGCACCTATCAGATAAATTCATATATTCGTTCAAACAAAATATTAGATATTAAATATAGTTATTTTATTGGTCTATGTAGATACAAAATATTAAATATAGTTATTTTATTGGTCTTTGTAGATACAAATCACACCACACCCTAAGAAAGTAGAAGACAACAGTTTCAAAGTGAAGACTGATTTCTCATGGAAAGCTCGCTCCGCAGTGGAATAAGGAGAAAATATCTGCTTTGATAAGGCTGATGACAGAAAAGTCAACAATAATAAAAAGAAAGTTCACTTCATCCCTCACCAACAATGATACAAATATTTCTCAATGACTGTCATTGGTGATTTTTGCAAAATTTTAGTCTGCCCACATTTTTCTGGAGCCCTTTGCCCCACATCAGGCATCATATATTTAACCTTATAATATCATAACTTAGGTCAGATTTAGTTATGATTTATCTAAGAAAGATATTTTTATAGCAGATTCAAATGAAACTTTTCAAATGTTTAAGTATACATGTACATTTGTACATATGCATGTATTTAGCACGAGTTGATTTACATGATTCTTGGAATAAGATTGATTACAGATTTTTAATGTATGGCAAAACGTTGACTTGAACAAAATAGCTATAGCTATATAAAGCATATAGGCAATTTTGTTTTTATATTTTCCTATATCAATAGGTTTCAAAAATTGAAACTACCATAGCGCAGAGCCAATTTTAATACTTAGTGAATACATGTAGTTATTCGCTTTACGTAACTTCTGGTTGAGACGAATATACTTGACGGGTACTATTCCCATGCAGCAAGAACTGGGGGCGGTTGCCTCCAAGCTTTTGAGATAACAATGGAAAAAATACGTTGTTGTCTCCTATATTTGGAGGTAAAATATATATTTCAAAATACTCGTCTGTCCCGTACACCCGAGAGTAACCACGATACACTTCAGTGGATCGTTTTCTCGTGGACATTTATTTCACATCTCAGTATTTTCCATGAATATAACGTCTATAAATAGTTCAAACTTAAACTAATGGAACAGCCCAATAAAATTTGATGATGTATCGACTTTCCGCTTTAAATTTGGAATTCTTGGACTTTTTGTAATTTTGATGTCAAATACTGTCAAGAAATTGAAAATTGAACATTGTAGCATGAATTCAGTGTGTTTTTTCTTGGTGAGTCGAAATCTACATTCATGTAGTTGCATGCGTGCCTAAAAGTGTCATATCACTGAGATTTTTCCTTTTATAATATTTCATAATTACGTTTTATGAAGTGCACATTTCCACATTTTTTATGCTTGTTTGTTTAATTGATGGTGTCTATAATGCCAGTTTCAACAATATCGTGGCGGTTCCATTTTTTTTATCTGGATAGCTATAGATTTCCTTGCAATAAAGAGAAAAAGAGGTAGAAAGTAAAATTTTGTTGTTTATTTAGAAAATTATACACACGATAAAGGGAGATAATGGTTTATTTTGGGTATGATATATAAAAGTTGTTAACCTGCAGAAGTGATGGAATAGTATGATTCCTCATTGTAATGCTGTATATTCAACGTTTGTTTTTAACGATTTACGATTTATGACTGCTCCGACCCAGTCGGTAATTTGCGACCAAAAAATGTCGTATATCGGAAGTCAGTAAGTTTTGTGAAACGGTCATAAATCGTAAAGACAGTCGTACGACCAAGTTTACGATTTACGACCTTTTGTGAAATGGGGGCCAGAAGAGCTACGATTCCGCAGTTGATAAATATCTATACTTACGTAGGATCGTGGTCAGGACCTCGCTTATCCAATACATCATAATAACACGACATCATATTTGCTTGTAACAGCTCGTTGAGTTTAGATTTTGAGTCATCTTGAATCTGGAAATAAATTAATTTCTTCGACGTATTTCCCATGCATGTATATAATGAGTATTTAGTGGATAATTAAAACTGATTGTGTATGTATAAGACCTCTTGTTTATCATAGGGAGTCCACTGTTTCGGCAAGCGATCTGTTTTATGACACAGGGTATGATTTAGATTTGTACATGGTATTTGCTAATAGATTGAATTATCATACAAATCTATATATATATATATATGATTTACAACTACTTGTGCAATCAGTGCATATCACCACAGTTGTGAATTCAAATCCTGCTCATGGCAAGGTATACTCGATACAACATTATGTAATAAAATTTGTCCGTTTTCTCCAGGTACTCCCGTACCTTGAACAACAACAGTTTTTTGAACTAGTAGTCGCCATATAATGGTTTGACATAAGACACTGAGTGAGACCAAAATGTTTAATTCTTTATCACTTTGTTTTGTGTACTTGGTGTTGTTTTACAAACCATTATATATATATATATATATATATATATATACATCTGAAAATTAAATCAAACAGTGTTAGAATTAGATCTTTGAGCTGTCAAATTTTTGTTCTTCCCTCGATGGGATTTGAACTCACACCATTGATACACTGCAGCACCAATCGCTTAGCCTTTTGTCCAGCGCCCTAGACCACTCGACCACATCCGCTATATAAAAATATAGCTTCAATAGTCGAAGTGTTACCTTGTCTCATAAGGAAAATCTAGAGATAGACATAGGACATGTGTCTAAGCGTGTGTAGATGGTACATATATACTTAATATTATAATTTGACAGCAATCTAACTCAGCAATTTTTAATACATTGTATAGGATAATGAAGAATTCATTATACAGTCACAGGAAATGAAGCATATTATACAAACATCTAAGCAGGTGACAACCATACAATATATCTGTCCCACTGGATCTCAAAGTTAATTGTGATACTAGGTCAATACTAAATATTATATACGTCTGAAAATTAAACCAAACAATGTTAGAATTAGATCTTTGAGCTGTCAAATTTTTGTTCTTCCCTCGACAGGATTTGAACTCGCACTATTGATACACTGTAGCACCAATCGCTTAGCCTTATGTCCAGCGCCCTAGACCACTCCCTCTATATAAAAATATAGCTTCAATAGTCGAAGTGTTATCTTGTCTCGTATGGAAAATCTAGAGATAGACACAAGACATGTGTCTAAGCGTGTGTAGATGGTACATATATACTTAATATTATAATTTGACAGCAATCTAACTCAGCAATTTTTAATATATTGTATAGGATAATGAAGAATTCATTATAGTCACAGGAAATAAAGTATATCATACAAACATCTAACATATAGGTGACAACCATATACCTATATATATACATACACAAGAAAAAATTTCACATTTTGAAAGACCAAATTTTAAATCATTCCCAGAATGCATCATATTTTAACTACATATATTGTCCGCTTGATGTCTGTGTTATTGGCACAAGTGGGCCTTTGGTTTGAAATAAAAACATGGTTGTTACTATATACATACTATATATTTTACTGATAATTATGTGCAATGAATGTTTGGCTATTATTTATAAAAATTATGCCTATTTTGTAGTTTTACCTCGTTATGAGAAGTAAAGTAACTTCCAAGTCCTAGTTTGTTCACAGCAAGCATGGATGCCTGTTGTTCCGCTTCTTTTTTGGTAGTGCCCGTACCAGTTGCTATGGTTTGACAGTTCAACAATAGGTCAACTGTGAAACTTTAAAAAAAAATGATAAAATATAGTTATTTTTGCTTTTGTATTGATAATGATGCATACATTTGTTCAAAACTAAATAATGTTTTCCCAAAATCCGCCTTTATAAAAATATAATTGGTGATAAAATAAAATAGAAATCTATATATGATAAGCAAGTACATCTAGAAAAAAACAGGGTTAGTTTTGATACCAGAAGCTATTATATAAAATTCCTGTAATAAACATACCCATCTATATAGATGTTTTCAATTTTGAACAAAAAAATAATAATAATATTGTATTTTTTTTATGTAGTCATGTATGCTTTATTTGTCTTGTATGTACATGTATATTATGTATATTGTAATGCTAAAACCCAAATGGGTTACTTGTGTGCATTAATAATAATAATAATAATAAAAAAATAATAATAATAATATATATATAATCTTTATATTTGTAGTGAAATATTAAATGATTGTCTGTCTATACCTAATATTTCTTAGAAAAGTTTTGAAGATACCAAAGGGGTTATCAGAAAATCTTAAATCAATGAAAGACAGAAAATACAATGGTCAAAAGAGAAAAAGGGGACATAAAGAGAAACATTACACAGAAAACTAAAGATTGAGCAACACAAACCTCACTAAAGCCGGAGGTGAATTCACTATTGGCACCGTCGTATTACTCTTGCTAAAAATCAGATGACACCTCATAAAATAGGGGGACAATGACCAGATCTTACCTTTTTTCATGATCTGGTCCACTTTCTTTCACTAATTCGTATTCTACATTTCTCCCATTCGTTTGCTTCCAGTTGTTTATTATTCCTTTAGCATTCATATCCTCTTTTGTCAACGTTAATTTCTAAAAATGATAAAATTACATTACTTTTTTGTAATGATTATGAATGTTAAATACAAAAAAACAGGAATCAAAATTTCACAATAATTATTTTTATCAGATAAGGAACTTTTGCCAAAATACATTTGATCTATATACGGTTTGTTTTCTATAAAGCATCTAAAATTATTAATCAAATCTATTTTTGTTATCGTATTATTATACATTATACGTTCGTAATACGACAGGTGTCATTAGTGGAACAGGAACATCAAACCCTCCCGGGGAACCTGAGTTCGACCCCGGTTTTAAGTGGGGTCGTGTTGCTCGATCTTTAGTTTTCTGTGTAATGTTTTGTAGATCGTTGTTTGTCCTTTTGTCTTTTTCTTTTCTTTTGGCAATTCACGGCTGGTAATCGGCACAAGCAGAACAGTTGGTTCTGCAAAGAAATTCGTGAGGATAACTTCCGGTTTTGGTGGAGGAGAGTTCACGAAGACGCTTCGCAAGTTATGTACATGTCAAAAATTGAAATTTTCTTTTTTACTGCTCGAATATTGCAAAATCAGAGAATGCTATGCTGTGGCGAATGCTTTCACGATTAGAAACATGTATAGTTTATTCTTGTATATGAAGTGTAACTCTCGCAAAATCAATCGTCCCACGAAAAACATGACGAAAAGTGTGACACTCTTACATTTCTAAGTTGTTCTTGACAAAGATGCAAGTTAAATTTTCAATATTTTTTCATCATGGGAGTCTAAATGTAATCGGGGATAAATTCCGAGTTGTCAGAAGTAAATTGAAGTCTAGATAAATCTACAAACTGTCAATTTACTCGTTTTCCTGCTTGAGGAGATCGGTTCTGATAGAGCACATTGCGAATGCATGAGGAGATTTGCCTGTTTTGTTAATTGTTTTCTGCAAAATTATGGTTTTTTTCTAAAAAAATATTCTGATTCCCAATGTTGCTGAAAAAAATATTCTGATTTTGGTGGAGGAAAAAAAAAATAATCTGATTCAGAGTTTTTACATATAACCTAATGTTAAATTCGCGACAAAACAAGAAAATATTCTAACTCTTGTGTTGTCCGAAAACAAAATTCTGAACGAAACAAAAAACCATAACACCCCCCCTTCAAGTTAAATGGTCGGTCCCTAACGTAAATAAACATTCACTTAGTGCTAGTGGTCATGAATAAATTAAACACAAGATGTCAATTAAACTGTGGACATATCCTTAAAATCGGTAAAGCGCTTTACATCTTGTGACCACTACTAACAGAGATCTTTTTTATTTACAAGTGTGTACACATAACACACTACATAATAGAAAAACAAACCACAAATTAATATTATTCTCAACTGTAGATAAGATAAGATAAGATAAGATTTTATTGATTTAAAATCCAAAGGTTGGATTGTCATCAAACAACAAACGATACATTCAACTACAGCATGCAGGAATACACAAATATAAACATTCAGATTATTTACAATGAAAATATATAATATAATATTTCGACTGAGGAGGTTTGATACGGAGACAGAATACCAGAAATATTATAGTTTTTCTTGCTCTTAAACAAATTACATTAATGAATTTCTGTATTTATACATTTCACTTATGCCTTTAATACAGCACATGTTTATGTCATAATCATTACTTCCAAATATAAATATTTTTTTTTCTAAATCTGAAAATTTGAATATAAAGGTACAATTTCAGTTAATTTCTGAAAGAATTTATCAGGTATATCTTTAAGCTTATCACATATCACACTGAAATGGAATTCATCTTCTACTTCAGATCTGCATAAGGGACACATTCTATTTGCTAAGTTTATCTTTCTATGTCTGCCTTTTTCAATCATTAGAGTACTATTGCTTATTCTTATTCTGATAAAGTTTGAAACATCTGATCTAACTACCGGTATGTCTAAACTGTATGATATTTAATTTAGAGTGTATCATTTGTATTAGAAATTATAAAGATATGATTCACATTAAGTTTAATTATTCTTGATTATAAAATTATCTTACAGTGCATTTTCAATTTTTTCCAATGTAAGGGAAGTTAATCTTGTGTATCCAATACACAATGGAAGTTGTCACAAACAACAAATGATCAATAATGACAAGTTAAATCATGGGAAACCGCAGTTACAATTATGAATTGATTCCTTAAATGAAATGTTTATTTCTAGGTGGACAGCCCATGAACAATGATATATTACTTTTATACTTTTAAAAACCCGACGGGAAGAAGGGTATCAGTTCGTGAATTTATTACCAGACAGACATGCAAAATTTGTGATTATACAGTGGATTACATGTGTTGTACCAAAACTAGCAAATCTCCTCATGCATTCGCAATGTGCTCTATCAGAACCTATCTCCTCAAGCAGGAAAACGAGAAAATTGACAGTTTGTGGATTTATCTAGACTTCAATTTGCTTCTGATGAATCGGAATTTATCCCCGATTACATTTAGACTCCCATGATGAAAAAATATTGAAAATTTAACTTGCATCTTTGTCAAGAACAACTTAGAAATGTAAGAGTGTCACACTTTTCGTCATGTTTTTCGTGGGACGATTGATTTTGCGAGAGTTACACTTCATATACAAGAATAAACTATACATGTTTCTAATCGTGAAAGCATTCGCCACAGCATAGCATTCTCTGATTTTGCAATATTCGAGCAGTAAAATAGAAAATTTCAATTTTTGACATGTACATACCTTGCGAAGCGTCTTCGTGAACTCTCCTCCACCAAAACCGGAAGTTATCCTCACGAATTTCTTTGCAGAACCAACTGTTCTGCTTGTGCCGATTACCAGCCGTGCAATTGTGTTGTCTGTTCTTCGATTTACGGATTCTGATTCCTCCTTCAAACTCTTCTTATTCTTAACAAAATAAATAGACAAAATATACGTGTTATGGTGTATTAAGTGTGTATCTCAGCCGAATTTGGTAATTCTGCTTTGTCTCTTTAATTGGCTTGCTGGTTCCAAAAGAATTGCGAAATATTTTGCTTTCCAACATTTTGACTCAGAGTACCCGATGAAGGTTATTCTAGAAACAGGTCGTGGAAGTACATTAAATATCTGCCTTTTATTGCTTTCTCACGGCTGGTAATCGGCACAAGCAGAACAGTTGGTTCTGCAAAGAAATTCGTGAGGATAACTTCCGGTTTTGGTGGAGGAGAGTTCACGAAGACGCTTCGCAAGGTATGTACATGTCAAAAATTGAAATTTTCTTTTTTACTGCTCGAATATTGCAAAATCAGAGAATGCTATGCTGTGGCGAATGCTTTCACGATTAGAAACATGTATAGTTTATTCTTGTATATGAAGTGTAACTCTCGCAAAATCAATCGTCCCACGAAAAACATGACGAAAATTGTGACACTCTTGCATTTCTAAGTTGTTCTTGACAAAGATGCAAGTTAAATTTTCAATATTTTTTCATCATGGGAGTCTAAATGTAATCGGGGATAAATTCCGATTTGTCAGAAGTAAATTGAAGTCTAGATAAATCTACAAACTGTCAATTTTCTCGTTTTCCTGCTTGAGGAGATCGGTTCTGATAGAGCACATTGGGAATGCATGAGGAGATTTGATAGTTTTGGTAATTGTTTTCTGCAAAATTTATAAATTGACACTTTTAAAAACAAAACTGATAAATACTCTAATCAAAATAAACTATTCCCTGTCCACTTTCAGGAGATGCCAGGATTCAAGGGAAAGAGGAAAAGGGGACTGACATTGACTCTTTACAAAAAACCATTTCGATATAGATTGTCTGTATCACCGCCAAGGAAGCGAACAAAAACAAGTAGCAGTACACCAAATTTAAAATCCCCATCAATCAGGACACCAATTTATTAAAAAAAATCTCTTTCAATTTCAAAATATTTATATCCCAAGTTTCAAACGGGTTTCCACATCTATTCGGCGCAACCTTTTTACAAAAGATGACGGAAACTTCACCGCAGATCTACACAAGTTATAATATTACATGATTTCAGCACATACATAGGTCTAACGTAAATAAACATTCACTTAGTGCTAGTAGTCATGAATAAATTAAACACAAGATGTCAATTAAACTGTGGACATATCCTTAAAATCGGTAAAGCGCTTTACATCTTGTAACCACTACTAACAGAGATCTTTTTTATTTACAAGTGTGTACACATAACACACTACATAATAGAAAAACAAACCACAAATTAATATTATTCTCGACTGTATGATATTTAATTTAGAGTGCATCATTTGTATTTGAAATTATAAAGATATGATTCACATTAAGTTTAAATATTCTTGATTATAAAATTATCTAACACTAACAGTGCATTTTCAAATTTTTTCCAATGTAAGGGAAGTTAATCTTGTGTATCCAATATACAATGGAAGGTGTCACAAACAACAAATGATCAATAATGACAAGTTAAATCATGGGAAACCGCAGTTACAATTATGAATTGATTCCTTAAATGAAATGTTTCTTTCTAGGTGGACTGCCCATGAACAATGAAATATTACTTTTATACTTTTAAAAACCCGACGGGAAGAAGGGTATCAGTTCGTGAATTTATTACCAGACAGACATGCACAATTTGTGATTATACAGTGGATTACATGTGTGGTACCAAAACTATCAAATCTCCTCATGCATTCCCAATGTGCTCTATCAGAACCGATCGCCTCAAGCAGGAAAACGAGAAAATTGACAGTTTGTAGATTTATCTAGATTTCAATTTACTTCTGACGAATCGGAATTTATCCCCGATTACATTTTGACTCCCACGATGAAAAAATATTGAAAATTTAACTTGCATCTTTGTCAAGAACAACTTAGAAATGCAAGTGTCACAATTTTCGTCATGTTTTTCGTGGGACGATTGATTTTGCGAGAGTCACACTTCATATACAAGAATAAACTATACACGTTTCTAATCGTGAAAGCATTCGCCACAGCATAGCATTCTCTGATTTTGCAATATTCGAGCAGTAAAAAAGAAAATTTCAATTTTTGACATGTACATACCTTGCGAAGCGTCTTCGTGAACTCTCCTCCACCAAAACCGGAAGTTATCCTCACGAATTTCTTTGCAGAACCAACTGTTCTGCTTGTGCCGATTACCAGCCGTGTTTCTGTGGGTCGGTATCATCCGGCGAGTAGCCAGTGTTTTAAGACATACTTAAATTATGATTTAAATTTACAATTCCTAAAACTACTGTAATTATTATCAAAACTAAGCTTCATCTCCTTCAAGTATATGAGACCCTAACCGATTTTGGTTATCCTGCTTAGGCCCGTTGTTTTTTGTTGTTTTTTTTTATTTTGCTTTCAAAGATACTATTGCCATTGGCCTATTTTTAAATTTTGAGCGTACCAGATAAAATCCCCCCCCCCCCCCCCCCCCAAAAAATACCACACTGTCGGAACAGTTCAAAATCCAATCGAACACTTGCAAAAACAGAGGCAAAATCGATATATCTAACACACATACATGACCTCTTACTTTTCTGGCTTGCGTACGTGCACACCAATAACAAGTGATGAGGGTACAAACAACTAGTTTTGTGGGCCTAATCTTTTGACGTTGAGAGTACCTGATAAGGCTATTCAAGAAGCACCTCGTTCTCACTATTGGCTCAAATGGCTAGTTACTAATAAGCTTCATTTGCCACGAATGATTGGACAATGCGATCTTAAAGATCAATAGCCAACCACAATCTCTCTGGTCGCATAGCTCATAGTGAAAAAAACTAAATTTAAAAGATGAAATTGGGAACTGTACAAGAATGTGGGGACAGTATTAAACCTGTTAATGTAATCATTATAAATCGATGTTCAGCTTCCAATTAGATAGAGTAAAGAAATCAAATAATAATAAAATCATATTCACAAATTTCGCTTAATCTGATGACATATATCGGTAAATAGCATTCGTTCATTGGTTAATCGCTATTAGAACAATTATAGAACCAAATAAATTGCAATTTCAGCTAAATTATGTTAAAAACTTTACAGTTGTTGAAACATTTTTAAAAGATAAATAAAATCTTACCGAATGTCTTACTGTTTTAAGATTAAAACAATAACACGGAAGTCTTTCCCTAAATTATATCCTTGAAATATTTTCCTTGTTTTTATTTCCTTAATCTTCAGAATAAACTTCTCTTTTAGAATTTTTTTTCTTTTTAATTTCCAACAGCTCTCCATGAACGTGTGTTGACAAAGCCTAAACTAAACAAGCAAAACAAAGAGCAAATAAACATATAAAACAAAGCAGAGAGAGAGAGAGAGAGAGAGAGAGAGAGAGAGAGAGAGAGACATTGCCGACAAATTTAATTACATAAAATCTAAGGCTAAAAGATATAAAATAGTAAATACCAGTACTTGGCGGTTTATTTTTCTAGAACATTGAAATTCATATTGAAAAGGATAATTTTCGAAAAATATAACTATATTATCTACCTATAAGGGGAGCATGGAAATCTTAACACATTTCATTTTGTTGTAGCTTATATTACTTATTACAAACATTTGCTGTATGGTTACCCTCTACAAATTGTAAATTATAATATCGAGAACTGGCAATTCCAAATAGTTAAACGATGTTATTTTTGTTTAATTCTATCGCCAAATGTTATAGAAAAACAAATAATAATCTGACCTGAAAGATGCAAAATAATAATTATTACATAATGATTTTATTTAAACAATTTTATTGGCTATCATGCGGTCACCTGACATTCCGTAAAATTTGATATTGTTTGATTAAAACTCGTATTGACTTGGTTTCACTTTCACTTTTCATTTTAATGTAATAAAACAATTGCAGTCTATTGTATCGGTCAATACGAATTTTTATGGACCTTAGAAATCAATATTCATCTCAGCCTAAAGGCTTCGGTGAATATCGTTTTTAAGGTCCATAAAAACTCGTATTGACCTCAACAAAAGATTATAAGTGTATATAATAATTATAATAATTCAACAAGAAATTTTGATAACGCTTGGAAAAAAAATACTGAATTTTAATGTCCAAATATTTCGTGTATAAAAAAAGTAATTTTGTTCTGGGAAAATATACCCCACCAGCCTCCCTCCCCCAAAATCCCCTACCCACGCACCAAAATCGGTGAACGGATGGACCCTTAACGAAAGCAGTCGTCAATATTCCAGAACAAAATAGAAAATAAGTTATTATTGATACCTGTTATTATTTATACCTAATTATAATGTCTGGTTTTTTTTTATTCTTATTTTTATATATATTTGTAGTAATCTTCCTTACCTGCCATTCAGATTTCCTTGTTGCAGGCTGAAACAAAAAACACAATGTAGTATCAACGATCTGTACATTTTATTTTATATACATATGTATATTTATTGTACACAATGTTTTTTCTTCATTAGTCGACCAATAATGTATTGCTAAGACTTTCATAAAACGTTAGATTTCCTGAAAACGGAAGACTGAAAAAAACCTCTACTTTTTATATCCATACAAAATGTATTAAAATTGTTCACAATGACTAGGCTAGTGGTAGACTTACATGGGAAATGCATGGTTCACTGACGGTTCCAGAAGAAGTTAGAAAATAATTTTGCATGAAAAACCTTTAAAAATGTGAAATCTTTCAAAGTTAAACTAAATATACACAATGCGCATATAAATATAATTAGTATATCATTTATTTATTATCAAGTATAGGTGAAAATTAACATACATGTATATATACATTTGTATTAAATATCTTATCAGCATTTATATAACCCCCCTTTTTAACTAATGACCGGGTTACTTTTTGGCACACATTTATTATTATTTTAATTATTTAGATTTAATTAATTGAACTAGGAAGTCAGTTAAATTAATACCCTTCTGATGTTGTTTCAAGACTTGAAAAATAATGTTTCATTTTAAATAATTTTAATTTAATTTTCTCACATAATCAACGAGCTTGACTCTTTAGCACTACAAACATACCTGCCACCATAGGGATTCGAGGCTAGGGTTATGTAATGGAGAATGCACTCCAACTGTAGATTCTTAAAAATAATCAACGAGACCCGTCAGGGTCGAGTTGATTATTTTTAGTAAGAATCTACAAGTTGGAGTGTATTCTCTTACATAATACATTTCCATCTGCAACAGTGTTTTCATTTGATATTTTTACCTTTTTAATGTTCAGAAAGCTAAATAAGACACAATTAACAAAATTTAAACAACAAAATTGTATTGGCATTGTGCTTTCGATTCTCGTTTATATTTAGATATTTCAATATCTTTCAAGTGAAAAGAATTGTTTATATTTAGATATTTCAAGGTCTTCCAAGTGTCCCAAATGTTCACCTGTGGTCTGTCTGATTTGTTAAGTTGCGGTCGGTTCGTTGGTTATTTTTGTATTGCGAGAATACTCGTCAGGTCTGAACATAAATTATGCCAGATCTGAAATACTTATATCGTGTCTTGTATATATTGATTAATTGCTTTTTAAAGCAAATTGTTTTTTATCCCCTCGCCAACGAAGTTGCGAAAGGATATAGTAACGCTACCGTCCGTCCGTCCTTCCGTAACATCCTTGTGAACACTCTAGAATCAACATCCTTCAATGGATTTTGACCAAACTTGGTACATACTTAGTCCTTAAGGGAATCTCGAACCCTATTGCTTGTCAAGGTCATAGGTCAAAGGTCAAGGGGTCAATTTTTTAGGCGAGGGGATACGCCACGCTTTGCGTTGCCCTTGTTTTTAACAAAGCTTACTATCAAGAGTCATATATACTAATTATAGAGTATAATAGTGTGTTCACCGTAGCCGAGTGGATAGATGGAAGTTTTTAAAGTCAAAGTAGAATTTGAAAAGCCCAGCAGTGGTTCGATACCCGAAAGTCCCAAAAACACGTTTTTAAGCCTAAAACAGTAAAAGGTTAAAGTTCATATATTCAAGAACAAAAGAATAAACTGTAGAATAATCCACTATTCGAACAATAGTGTGACGTCAGAGAAATGTATTATGTGTAAAGAGGACACTTTTTTGGGGCCAAAATCGAAAATCAGTTTTCCATCTTTATCTCTGTAAGATAAACGGTTCAGACTTCATGTGTATACTATTTAATTTATCACCGAGATTGTTTCTCGCTGGTTTGGGGTATACGATTGTCAGAAAACCTTTTCGTTTGAAAGTCCGAAGTTGAGTTGCCAACTGTTTGGTAGATCAAATCCCCTTCTATCCCTTGTGTCTGCAATCAGTGACAAATATATTGTAAATATTGAAACTGGTCATTTTCACCTTTACAAATTCTAAATCAAACATAGAGAATATATAAATACGAGGCTCAAAGTCCACTTTTAGAGGTGGATAAAACCAGAGTACCCGAAGAAAAAAAATCACTGAGACATTTCATTTATTGTAACGTTGTATCAAGTACGTAATTCTATCCACGGATGGGTTATGGATACTGTGTTTTACACCACCTTTAACATTGTTTCAGTTATATCCATCATCGACTGATCAAGGTCCGATATTTTACACATGCGAACAGGGTTGCCGTCGGCCTTTAAGGAGGTGCGGGGCACAATGCTGTTCTCTGTAAAGCCTAAAATGTGTTGTGTGTACTTGAACAGCAAAGAGTAGATAACTCCAGTGGAGTAATCGATCCATGGCTTAAGGCCGGCCCTCTATACGGAGCGTGAGCAGTCGTGCGTTACTGACAGATATCGTGTTGGTCAGAGGTTCCAAGCAGGAGTAATTGGAAAACATGTACTGAAATGCCGTAAGTCACTGATAAACTGAGAAAAAATTGTATCGATTACACCTCGCCGTGTGTACAAATCGATCTCAAAATATTGGCGATATATGCACCCACAGGGGCTCGCAGTTATATTTTCACATCGCCAGGTATATCTTTCTTTTTAATACATACCTGGTGATGTGAAAATATAACTGCGAGCCCGTGTATGCACCGGTCACACAGGAAGATGGATACGATCACGTGTGCGCCTATGGAGGCGACAACTGTAAACATTTAAGGCCGAATGAATCAAGAATAAAGTTTGTCAGTGACTTGTGAAAAGTCGGTGGTTTTCTCCTGGTACACCGGTTTCCTTCACCAATAAAGCTGAGTTTGGTGACCACCACGATATACGGTAACTGAAATATTGTAGAATGTGGTGTTAAACACCACAACCCTAACACCGGGATATACTACAAGGTTAACTGCTTCATACCATCAAAACCGCCAATAATGAATATGTTTGTCCTTACTATACTTTCCGGTGTTTTTTTTCTGGTTTGTCTCTACATTTTTGGATCGTGATCGCCATGACACACTAGTAAGTTACTATCACCCCAAACCACCAACCGCCGATGATGAACATTCTGGACAGGACCTGTCCATATTTGCCATATTTATTTCATCTTCTGTTTGTTAATTGATAGTTTTCTAGTGATACAACATTCGTACTTTGATAAACCTTCTAATTTTATTCTCAAATTAACTAGGTTATTTTTTTAAACTTATATGATGGGTTTTCGTTTTTTATTATCTAGCTCGTTTATAATCGCGTAACTTTGAAATTCTATATTTTCTGTAAATATATATTAGAAAAAGAATAAAAATTAGATATCACATTTATTTCGAATAGCTTTCAATATCATAAGAATCTTAAAATGTCAAAGTTGAGTGAGTGAGTGAGTGATTGTTGTTTAACGCCAACTCCGCAATTTTTCAGCTATTTCATGGGGAGAACAAGTTAATTTTCAATGAGATAATGCTGAGGTCCGCTTTGCTGAGTGGATTTTTATAATGCTAGCTCACTGAAACAACAGTCCGTTGATAGTCACTCACACATTATTCTGATCACGAGCCAACCAGTCTTTGCTCTTACTCCTTAATGCTGCGTGCTTAGCGGAGAAGTAACAAATACCAATTTCATAGTCTTTGTTTTGACCCGACCGGGGCTCGAACTCACGATCTACCGAACCCGAGGAGAGCACGCTAACCATTACACCACAGACGCGGTTCAAAGTTGATGAAAGATGGAAACCATGCATGTGATAATAAAGATCGATATATTCGCATTTATTAATAGTCAACAGTGCCAGTGTCACTGAACATTTATGAGTATAGACTCCACTCTCAACACTGTTAGTTATATTGTGGAGGTAAGTTTTATTGGTTGATGAAACCACAGACGCTCGTGGAACGGAATTACCCCGCCCCCCCCCCCCCCCCCCGTTTTATTTTAACTTTCTGTTTACATATTTATTTTAAAAAAAAAATCTTTATTATTATTTCACATCTTTTTCCTCGAACAAGTTAAATGAAGGAAATGAAATAGTAAAGAACTTTTATTGAAAATAAATATGTAAACAGAAAGTTAAAAAGGGAGTGGTAATTCCGTGGCACGAGCGCCTGTGCACAATACAGGTGCTTGTCTCTGTAAAAAATCCATATTGATCATTCTCTCGTGGTAAAAAAATATTTATTATTATTTCACATCTTTTTCCTCGAACAAGTTAAATGAAGGAAATGAAATAATAAAGAACTTTTATTGAAAATAAACATGTAAACAGAAAGTTAAAAAAAGGAGGGGGGGTAATTCCGTACCACCAGCGCCTGTGCACAATACAGGTGTTTGTCTCTGTAAAAAAAAATACCTATAGATTTTAACCATACATATTGATCATCCTCTCGTGGTCCTATTCCTATAAGTGTGTTGATTTAATTGATCATGCATTAATGGTGTTTATCCGGGTCATTTTCGTATTCTACTTTCACTTCCGCAATTATTTAATTTTCTGAAAATACCCAATTCTACTTTCAGTTTCACTTATCAGCGTACACCATCGCGTGATTGAGTAGGAGTTTCCACAGTTTAACAGAAGCCGGCCGCATGTGAAGGTTAGTTATTTTAATGTAGTGGCAACATTCTCTGTTCTCTAAATGAATTTAAAAAATAAATGTACACAAAGTCTTTTATGGTCAATAATGAATACTAATTTACTAAATGAACCACAGGGGTTCGTTCACAGGGACTTGCTCCCGGCCTTTCGTTATCAATAATTTTAACCCTACTATCAATGTGCGATACTAAAAATATGATAACGAAAGGATTATTTTTAGTACCGCACATTGATAGTAGGGCTAAAATTATTGATAACGAAAGGCTGGGAGCAAGTCCCTGTAGTTCGTTATTTCAGGGTTCATACACTGTTTTGTTGAGCAAATTCAAGGACTTTCCAGGACAAAAATTACAGTTTTCAAGCACCTTTTTCTAAGCATTTTCATATATAAAACCTTGTTTAACCTTACCTTTCTTTAAGTGAAAATGCCTGTACCCAGTCAGGAAAATGATGGATGTCCAATGTCAGTGGTTTTGTGGGTGAAGGTACTGTTGTGTTTGTCTTTTGTTTTGTGTTTCTTTTTTTACTTTTCTGGTCACAGTTTTGTTTTCACATTTATTGTTCAAACATATAAACTTGTATGCTTTTATGTTCATATAGACAATATAATAGCCCCCTCCCCCACGATAGTTTCTGACAAAATCAAAAGATGTTATGCATACTTATATAATGCCAACCGTGCATTATACAACAATAATGATGGGGTGACCTTTTTCCCACGTCCTTAATTTTTACAATTAAAAAAATGTTCTTAAAACATTTTCTATAATTTCCTCTATTCCCACAGAGACATGGTTTTTTTGTGTGATATGAATTACTGTAATGACTCTGCCCCTTGATGGAGGGGGGGGGGGGGGGGGGGGTGGGTACTACTAAACTGAGAAACGAAAACGAAACGAAACGAAATGAAGTATCACAAAACGAAACGAAATATGTCAAACAAAGCATAAAAGATCCAAAAACAATCAGTGAAGGGGTAAAAATCAACGAAATATTGAGTGGTTAGTTCGGCTATTTATAGATCTACACTTGGATGCTTTTCTGTTGCAAAATTCAAAAAGTCAACAAAGTCATGCATCCAATACAATAAATATATATTAAATTCTTTAAAATGTTAGCGTTGGCGGATCCAGAGGAAAGGGGGGGGTCTCGGGGTTGGAACCTCCTTTTTTCGGAAGCTGAAAAATTACGTATATCAGTGCCGAAAATTAGACTGTAATCGGTTATTTTTTATTCTGGACCTCCTTTTTGAGTGGAAGCTCCCTCCCTTTCAAAATTGTCTGGATCCGCGCTTGAGTAGATTGGTTGAAACGTATAGTCTTTTAGCAATCTATTAGACTATAAATGTCAGTCTGCTTTGCTATTGCAAAAGTAGCTTCATGATCAGTAGCTGTGAAAAAGTTAAAATGCTTTACCTAGACTTTATCAGATACATGGTTTCATATGTCTCTGACCTTATTATGGATTGACCTGAGCGTATCATTTCTACGATATCACATCCGATTTTCAATCGGGCTTCACGTGACCATCCAAAATACATTGGAACATAGGTGGCAGAACAGGAAGACCAGGACAAGAGAGGACAATAACTTTCTCCAATTCTTGAGGGGAGGCAAAAATATATGGTTTTGACCTTCCAGTAGTGAATTTTCCCTTTTTAGTTATCACTTGGCGTCCGTCGTCTGTAAACTTTTCACATTTCAAGCTTCTTCTCCGAAACCACTGGGCCAATTGGAACCAAACTTAGCAGGAATGTTCCTTGGATAGTCCTCTACAAAGTTACTGTTTTTCGTTCCAGTCGGATATTCAACATGGCTGCCAGGGCCAATAATATGCTCTGATTGGCTGAAATTTCAAAGATCTTCTCTGAAACTAATGAACTGACTGAACCCAAACTGTAAATGAATGATCATTGGAAGGTCCTCTACAAATTTTTTGTTTTTTATGCCGATCGGAAATCCAAGATGGCCGCCACCGCAGGACATAAATTAACATTGGACCCTATGGGAAAATGTTCAAATGCCTTCTTCTCAGAAACTACAAATATGATTAAAGCCAAACTGTACATGAATGTTCATTGGATGGTCCTCTACAATCTTAAGGTTTTTTGTTCCGATATGAAATTCAAAATGGCGGCTACGGTAGGACTTAGTTTAACATTGGACCCTATGGGAAAAATGTTTCAAAATGCTTCTTCTCTGAAACCACTTGGACAATTGAAACCAAACTGCCCAGGAATGATCATTGGAAGGTCCTCTACAAAGTTTATGTTTTTTATGCCGATCGGAAATCCAAGATGGCCGCCACCACAGGACATAGATTAACATTGGACCCTATATGGGAAAATGTTCAAATACCTTCTCAGAAACTACAAATATGATTAAAGCCAAACTGTACATGAATGTTCATTGGATGGTCCTCTACAATCTTAAGGTTTTTTGTTCCGATATGAAATTCAAAATGGCGGCTACGGCAGGACTTAGTTTAACATTGGACCCTATGGGAAAAATGTTTCAAAATGCTTCTTCTCTGAAACCACTTGGACAATTGAAACCAAACTGCCCAGGAATGATCATTGGAAGGTCCTCTACAAAGTTTGTGTTTTATATGCCGATCGGAAATCCAAGATGGCCGCCACCACAGGACATAGATTAACATTGGACCCTATATGGGAAAATGTTCAAATACCTTCTCAGAAACTACAAATATGATTAAAGCCAAACTGTACATGAATGTTCATTGGATGGTCCTCTACAATCTTAAGGTTTTTTGTTCCGATATGAAATTCAAAATGGCGGCTACGGCAGGACTTAGTTTAACATTGGACCCTATGGGAAAAATGTTTCAAAATGCTTCTTCTCTGAAACCACTTGGACAATTGAAACCAAACTGCCCATGAATGATCATTGGAAGGTCCTCTACAAAGTTTGTGTTTTATATGCCGATCGGAAATCCAAGATGGCCGCCACCGCAATACATAGATTAACATTGAACCCTATCACGGCTGGTAATCGGCACAAGCAGAACAGTTGGTTCTGTAAAGAAATTCGTGAGGATAACTTCCGGTTTTGGTGGAGGAGAGTTCACGAAGACGCTTCGCAAGGTATGTACATGTCAAAAATTGAAATTTTCTTTTTTACTGTTCGAATATTGCAAAATCAGAGAATGCTATGCTGTGGCGAATGCTTTCACGATTAGAAACATGTATTGTTTATTCTTGTATATGAAGTGTAACTCTCGCAAAATCAATCGTCCCACGAAAAACATGACGAAAATTGTGACACTCTTACATTTCTAAGTTGTTCTTGACAAAGATGCAAGTTAAATTTTCAATATTTTTTCATCATGGGAGTCTAAATGTAATCGGGGATAAATTCCGATTCGTCAGAGGTAAATTGAAGTCTAGATTAATCTACAAACTGTCAATTTTCTCGTTTTCCTGCTTGAGGAGATCGGTTCTGATAGAGCACATTGCGAATGCATGAGGAGATTTGCTAGTTTTGTTAATTGTTTTCTGCAAAATTGATAAATTGACACTTTTAAACATAAAACTGATAAATACTCTAATCAAAATAAACTATTCTCTGTCCACTTTCAGGAGATGCCAGGATTCAAGGGAAAGAGGAAAAGGGGACTGACATTGACTCTTTACAAAAAACCATTTCGATATAGATTGCCTGCATTTGTATTAGAAATTATAAAGATATGATTCACATTAAGTTTGATCATAAAATTATCTTACAGTGCATTTTCAATTTTTTCCAATGTACAAATGTAAGGGAAGTTAATCTTGTGTATCCAATACACAATGGAAGTTGTCACAAACAACAAATGATCAATAATGACACGTTTAATCATGGGAAACCGCAGTTACAATTATGAATTGATTCCTTAAATGAAATGTTTCTTTCTAGGTGACAGCCCATGAACAATGAAATATTACTTTTATACATTTAAAAACCCGACGGGAAGTTCGTTAATTTATTACCAGACAGACATGCAAAATTTGTGATTATACAGTGGATTACATGTGTCGTACCAAAACTAGCAAATCTCCTCATGCATTCGCACTGTAAGATAATTTTACAAAGTTAATGTGAATCATATCTTTATAATTTCTAATACAAATGATACACTCTAAATTAAATATCATACAGTTGAGAATAATATTAATTTGTGGTTTGTTTTTCTATTATGTAGTGTGTTATGTGTACACACTTGTAAATAAAAAAAGATCTCTGTTAGTAGTGGTTACAAGATGTAAAGCGCTTTACAGATTTTAAGGATATGTCCAGTTTAATTGACATCTTGTGTTTAATTTATTCATGACTACTAGCACTAAGTGAATGTTTATTTACGTTAGACATATGTATGTGCTGAAATCATGTAATATTATAACTTGTGTAGATCTGCGGTGAAGATTCCGTCATCTTTAGTAAAAAAGGTTGCGCCGAATAGATGTGTAAACCCGTTTGAAAGGATATAAATATTTTGAAATTGAAAGAGACTTTTTTAATAAACTTGGTGTGCCTGATTAATGGGAATTTTAAATTTGGTGTACTGCTACTTATTTTTGTTCGTTTCCTTGGCGGTGATGCAGGCAATCTATATCGAAATGGTTTTTTGTAAAGAGTCAATGTCAGTCCCCTTTTCCTCTTTCCCTTGAATCCTGGCATCTCCTGAAAGTGGACAGAGAATAGTTTATTTTGATTAGAGTATTTATCAGTTTTGTGTTTAAAAGTGTCAATTTATCAATTTTGCAGAAAACAATTAACAAAACTAGCAAATCTCCTCATGCATTCGCAATGTGCTCTATCAGAACCGATCTCCTCAAGCAGGAAAACGAGAAAATTGACAGTTTGTAGATTAATCTAGACTTCAATTTACTTCTGACGAATCGGAATTTATCCCCGATTACATTTAGACTCCCATGATGAAAAAATATTGAAAATTTAACTTGCATCTTTGTCAAGAACAACTTAGAAATGTAAGAGTGTCACAATTTTCGTCATGTTTTTCGTGGGACGATTGATTTTGCGAGTTACACTTCATATACAAACAATACATGTTTCTAATCGTGAAAGCATTCTCCACAGCATAGCATTCTCTGATTTTGCAATATTCGAACAGTAAAAAAGAAAATTTCAATTTTTGACATGTACATACCTTGCGAAGCGTCTTCGTGAACTCTCCTCCACCAAAACCGGAAGTTATCCTCACGAATTTCTTTGCAGAACCAACTGTTCTGCTTGTGCCGATTACCAGCCGTGCCTATGGGAAAATGTTCAAATGCCTTCTTCTCAGAAACTACAAATATGATTAAAGCCAAACTGTACATGAATGTTCATTGGATGGTCCTCTACAAACTTTACGTTTTTTGTTCTGATATGAAATTCAAAATGGCGGCTACGTCAGGACTTAGTTTAATATTGGACCCTATGGGAAAAATGTTTCAAAACGCTTCTTCTCTGAAACCACTTGGACAGTTGAAACCAAACTGCCCAGGAATGATCATTGGAAGGTCCTCTACACATTTTATGTTTTTTATGCCGATCGGAAATCCAAGATGGCTGCCACCACAGGTCATAGTATTAACACAGGACCATATGTGGAAAATACAGAAATTTATCCTGCAATGACAGCATTTACCGACCAATATAGCCTGCCTAATATATTTTTTGATATTGGTCAGTTATAAATAGAACATACAAATGTAAAACGGGGCACATCGGGGGATATTATTTTCAAATACATACATAAAATTATTTCAAAAGTTTTATCATCGTCCAGTAAACGTTTATTTACGATTTAAAATTGCAGGATAAATACAATACATGTGCACTGTCGAAGCATATAGGTAAATATGTGTATTCGGCGGGAAAAAGCTCGGCGAAGCCTCGCCTTTTCCCGCGTTTCTAAGCCTCATACACATATTACCCATATGCTTCGACAGTGCACAAGTATTGTATATATATTCTTCTCTGAAGCTATTGCACTGATTGAACCTAAACTGTGCATCAATCATTGGAAGGTCCTTTACAAACTTTGTGTTTTTTATGTTGTCAGATCGTAATTCCAAGATGACTACCACTGCAGGACATAGTTTTTACATAGGACCAATTGGTTCTTTTTATAACCAGGTGAACGATACAGGCTGTTGAGAGCCTCTGGTTTGGTAGTAATATACCCGCGTCATCGGCGTATGGTATCTACATTCAAAGTTGATCCGCTACGCTAGAGTTTGTGTCCAATACAGTGACTTCCTAGAGAGAGGACAACTGCTGTCAGAAAAGCTACTCAGGGATAAGTCAAACCTAGGTTAGAGTCCTCACTCCGTAGATCTATTATATAAATCAACTGTGCACAACTCTTTTGTCAGTTACTGTCTTTTGAACATGACTTGGAATTCTGTGTTTATAGCCCCAAAATCAAAAAAATATCACAAGAAAATTTATAATAACTTCCAAACTATTTCCGAATATTATGAAAGTAGCTAATTGTCGAAATTATATCCTAAAACCCGGACGTCCGTTTTCTGATGATCGACTATTCAATTTTATTTTCTTTCAATATCTACTAGAATTAGTTGACATACTGATTAGCTTAACAGAATTGAAAAAAATGTTACCTAATTGCGGATCTGTATAAACATGCATAGGTCGTAATCTTATGTTTTAATATCACTTCCGTAACTTTCAAAGCAGCGCCTGGCAGGTTTCTTTATTTCTTTTTACTTAAGAGCCACACAATTTTTATTTATATACTGCTATACTAGTTCGAATTTAAAACAAGTTATTGTCGATCACAAACCGCGATGGGAAAATAATTTAGATAGATTCCTCTTGCAGATGATCTATTATATGTCTGCCAACTTCATTTCGTTTTGTTTCGTTTTCGTTTCTCAGTTTAGTAGTACCCCTTGCTGGGACCTTGATTGGACAATAAAATCTTATCTTATCTTATCTATTCCCACAATTTTTCCGACTTCACCAATTCCCAAAGTTTTAAATACTTTCCCATCGTTTTTGTTTCCCAAATCCCAACACATTTTGCTTCTTTTTTTCATAATTCCCAAAACTGTTTTAACTCCCCCTTTCAGATCCTTTCACACAGGCCGTGACACGGCAGAAATAAAGATATAAAAATACCTTTCATATGACTTTGGAGGGCCGATTCTCCCATGGAGGAAATGTCAAAACTTTTGTTGCAGCATTTGCAGTGTGCTTTATGAATATCTGGGCTATTTCTAAGCCAGGCATGGTATTGTGGCTGCTCTAGCCATTTGTTCAGGAATTTACATTTCCCCGGCATCTTGAACTGGCAATGATCAAACGACGGCTGATCACGCGATGTTATGTTTTTTTATTTTCATAATTTTTAATTTAGAACATAAGTGGACACGTTTGATGTTATACCCATTAAGAAATACGATCAGGAAAACCCATGAATCGTCACGGAAACCAATTAAAACAACAAGCTTGAAGCCAGGTGATGGGATTACATTAATGCGTATTTTTGATTTGAGCGGTAAAATTCCCGGAAAACACCGTTTTATAGAAATAGCGCGATTTTCCACAAATAGCACGTAGTGATACGGGAAGGTCTATTTATATTTCCACGGGTAACTGAGGTTGTTTACATCGATTCAACGTCTTGGAGATACAGATACAGATACAAATTTTATTTAAAGTCTGAGTATAAAAACATACAACATACAACAATAGATCGAAAATGAGTGTTAGCATGCACTTTTTTCGCGGGAATAAGATTGTACAAATGAAAAAGTAGTTTTCAAGGGTTTTCAAGCACCTTTAATAGCTTTATTGGAATTCAAGTCCTTGATTTTGCTACTTTCGTTTTCAAGTATTTCAAGCAATCGGCCTCATATTTCAAATTGAATAAAAAAAAATGTATTAATATCAAGGATTTATATAGTACTATACAAATCCTTGTTAATTATTAAGGACGTATATGAATTAATATTTTTGGTTAAAAGATTAATGTATAATCTTATTTTTATTGATGAACCTGTTCTTTTTTTTTAATTAAAGAAATTAATTAGCGATTAATTTATGATCTAATTAAGTGATTACTAATTTACATAAAACGTGATTGGCGACAGTTATTTAAAAAAAATTACTTGTACATTACTGCCGTGAATGCCATTTCAAAAACAAATTGGCCCTTTCTCTTCCCAAATTCTTCCTACAACTTGTGTTTAAAATTCACTTTAAAACATTCATGAAAATTCCTCATATCCAATGGTTTATAGACATTTTGGGTACGTCAATTTGCCCACTAAGAACCGCGGATCAACTTGAAAGAATGACACTCGGAATGCGGGCTTTGGCCACAAGGAGCAAACAGAGTATCATTTTTCAATACGATATAATATGTCAAACCAAAGACTATAAAAATTGGTATTATTGCTTATCCACCAAGCACACAGCATTAAGGAAAAAGAACCACGTCTATCCGCGGACTGTTGTTTCACTGAGCTAGCACAATACAAATCCAACTAAGCGTGTTGGTCTACTACCAAAAGCGGACCTTATCATATCTCATTGAAAATTAACTTGTGTTTTTTTTGTATGACATACCATTATTTTTTAACATAAGCATAAACATCACATACCATTATTTTTTAACATAAGCATAAACAATATATATATAACATATTATATGATTTGACCTGGGGCTGATTTGACCTGATTGCGTTATTGTCTAGGAAGATCCCCTATCGTTCGTAACTCCTATTGACAGTATTCCCTACTGCCTAGACAGTAGTGACGAGCCCCTGTGAATAGAACATGGCTTTTTGCTGGTGTGCGAGCCAAAATAAGTTCCTGTGAAAAAAGTTCTCCCAGAAATAATTTCCTGTGATATAAGATCTGGTAGAACATATTTCACAGGAAAATTATATTATATAAGTTCCACTGCTGTGAAATTTGTTCCTGTAAATTACCTGAAAAAAGTTCCCTCATTTCTTACCTGGTCAAATAAGTTCCATAACTATGAAATAGATTCTACTGATGCATGAAAATCGTGAATTGTGTTCATTAGTAAGTTTTAAAAGTCTCACTCTTGTTTATTTTCTGAGTTGAACACAATTGTAAAGAGAAATGGATCCTGATTGTAGATATGCACATTTATTTCTGATTGAAAGGGAATATTTTGGCTTTAATCCCTTTCCAAAATTGTGTCTGGCAGTCCCGACCTCCAACCAACATGGTCGCTGTTACTAAAAATAAAAAAGGGGGATGAAATTTTAAAAATCTTCATCTCTAAAACTACTGGGCCAATTGGAACTAAACTTTGCCTAATCCTTTGATGACACCCTTTCAAAATTGTGTCCGGCAATCCAGACATCCAACCAACATGGCCACTTGCTAAAAACAGAAAAGGTGGATGAAATTTTAATTTTTTCCCTCTTAAGCTACTGGGCCAATTGGATTAAAGCTTTGCTAAAATAATCCTTTGGTGATCCCCTTTCAAAATTTTGTCAGGCAGTCCCGTCCTCGGGCCAAGATGGACACTGTTACTTTTTATTAACGATTCCTTGCATATTAAGTAGGATGCAAGGTTTTACATGTCTTATCTAATCCTATAAAACCAACATGTTTAGGTTATTTCAGTGAAATACTGTTCGTAGAAGTATGTAATATTTGTGCTTCGTCGTATATCTTTTTTTTAAAGATAGTTCTTGTTTATATTGAAAAGAATGTATTTATAATCAACTGGCATATTTTTTTAATGTTTAGAATGTATAAATAAGGATAAAAATTAATCTTGCTCTTCTTTGCCATATTTGCAGTTAAAAATTCTTATATATCCAACACAAAATTATGATTTCATTTCAATTATTTGTTTAAATTGTTAGCTGATGCTAATATCACAAAATATTAAATTTTGAAAATATTATTTTATTGACAAATTTTCAAGGTACAGTTAAATGTATTAAAGTCCTTTTTCTACACATCAAAATCACTGAAATCCAAATATGCCCATTTCCTGTCATGTAACACAAACAGATGTATATATTTACCTGTAGATCACCTTTGAAATCAGCAAGACACTACTGACCAGGTATTTTATGGCCCTGTTTATTACCCTGGGGTTAATTAGCAGACCATCAGCGAAAATGCTGAGCCTGGGTCAGCATCCAGATTATGCTCAGCATTTATCAGTGTATGCTGTCAGCTGTACTGTAGATATGCACATTTATTTCTAATTGAAAGGGAATATTTTGGCTTTAATACACTTGAGAGTGTTGTTGAATAAATATGAAATATCTAGCATATCTGAAAATCCTGTTTGGAGATAATCACGTGCAAAACAGTAGAAACTGCAAAAAAAGAGGGATGCCCTGAGGACCACCTTGATATTAAAAATCGGATTAAAAAAATTCCTGTCAATTCATTTCCACCAAAAAATGTCACACTGAAGAATAGACATATAGATATCATTGCACCAAATTTTACAAACTTTTACCGTCAGATTTTTAAAATATTTAAATTGATGTTTTTCATGGATGGCACCCAGAAAAAAATGAAATTGTCGAGGAAAGTTATCACACACCCATCCTTTGCTAGTTTCTTTGTTTGTGAGATAAAAAATAACTAGTTACCAATAACAAAAAGCTTTTGAATTCTTATAATTGACACAATGGATGTCCAAATTACCAAATGACTGCATTTGTCTTTTTTATTTTCAAGTTGGTTTGGGAGGGGGAGGGATGGTTTGAGGGTGACTCTACTTGATTAATTCATTACAAAAAAAACCACCAAACAACACAGACAGCCACCCAGCTGTTAAATTCCTTCAAATTCTCTGCTCCAGTCGTATTCGTTTGATTCTGGTTATTCTTTAGTTGTCTTAGGAGAAGAGGGCGGCGGTATAAGAGAGGATCAGATATTACAATTTTTTTCCCAAACATAGCTTTCTATTTTTTTACTACCATGAAATGAATTTGCTCTATAGTTTCATAATATCTAAGATTCTTGTGTATATATTTAATTTTTTTTTCACAAACCATTGAAATTCAATAGAAAAAGGTTGTCACACAAATTGTGTTACATTTCTGGCATTTTTCACATATTTCAATGAACATTTTTTCTGGAAAGAGATATTTCAATGATATTTTGTGGACACTGGCATATAATGATAACACACTGCCTGACACTGGCATAAGCAGCAATAAGATATAAAAATACAAGGAGCACAGCTATGGAAAGGTAAAAGGAAAAGGAGTCATTTTTTTTAACTGGTCATATCCAATGTAAACAATCTTTGTCACCAAGAAGCTTGGAATTGAGGGGAAATTTTCAAACGCACAGATGATCATATATTATAGACAATATCTATTGGTATTAACACATTTACAATATTTGAGAAGACACTGAAAATAGAGTTATCTCCTATAAAATTTAAAGTAATATTACACCAGTTTTGGGTGAAGAAAATTTTTCCCTGAAAACTCAATTTGGAATACGGCGGTACCTTTACTAAGCTATTCATGCATGTTTCAAGTCGAAATATGTTCCCAACAACTAGAAATCTGCAAATCTGTGTGCATGTTTATTGACCTCGCCATTGTTGTGGAGACTGATTAACTTTTGGTTGTTTTGTTCCGATGATTGCCGATCATGACCTCGTGAAGAAAAGTTTTGGTCCGATGATTGCCGATCATGAACTCGTGAAGAAAAGATAAAACAATCATGGATGCCGAGGTAAGCACACACACATTCCTGACAATGATTATTGAGGAATATGTCTGTTTCATGTCGTGTGAACAATTTTTTTTTTCATCAACTGAACATTGCGCATGAGCGATAATATCCCCGAAAGAGTTCAAATCTTGGGTCATGCACATATCATTTGCATTACTCTACAGGAAAACAGAATTATCTGCTGTCAAATATTTTGCGATTTGCTCTTAAAATCTGCTTTTGAGCGGATTTTTAATGTTATGCAGGTGATTTTAGTTAAAATTAAGTGACATATTAGATCTAAGTGAAAATATTTAATCCAAAAATTACACGATATTTGCCTTTCATATTACTTTAATATTAAATTCTCTCCACCGGATAAAATTTCAACCGAAGAAAATTATGTCTTGCATATATATGCATAGCCATATCCTACATTATAGTATAGGATTGAGGGCACACCATTTTCAAAGCGAATATTGCAGATGTGCTTCATGCATTTTTGTAGTTCCAGAGAAATATGTAATGCACAGATATGAATTTTGTTTTAATTTGTACATTTTCTATATATTTCTAAATTTTGTTCACCCAGTAGGAGCACATATGTGCTTGTGGCATGAAAGAACCCCCCTTTTTAACTCTCACTTTACATATTTATATTCAATGAAATTTCTTTATTGTTTTATCTTTTTCCCTTTCTCAGCCTGGAGATACAGGGCAGAAAATGTCTTGGGAAGTCTAATCTCCAACTCAAAGAGAGTGAGGTTAGGATGGGCTGCATCACATGCAAGCTGTGTTTGTTACCATGAAATTGTAGGATATATGGGCACAAAGACATTAAATAAATAAAGTAAAAAAGGAATGAAATAATAAAGAAATTTTATTGATTATAAATATTTAAACAAAGTTAAAAAAGAAAAAAAGGTGGGGAGGTTAATTCCATGCTGCAAGAACCTGCGAGTACAGGGCTGGCATTAAGCCAATTGTACCCAGTGTTGGAGTTGTCTACTCATGGCTGTTCAAGTACACACAACAACACACTGCCGGCCCTGTGTGAGTAGAAGCACTGTTCATTTTTTGTGACAACTTGCATATTTAAGTATGCAACAACAGGAGTTTGAGATTACTTGAACCAGTTCATTACATTCATTTACAGGCCGATTCAAGTTTGAAAGTCAGATGGCATCCACTGACGACAGTGATGACTCGTCAGAAGATGGACCACAGTATTCTGCCATTATACAGCCACCTTTGATTAAACAACTACGGAAAATTTTGGATGAGTATCCTGATGGTGGTCAAATTCTTAAGGTTTGTGAATATTCTCCGAATTTAACCGTCAACGACTTCTCATGGACTGTTCTAGATTTAGTTCATGAAGCATTTTTAAAATAGTGACTAAATTCTCTTATCTGCTGGACATCCTGGCATTACCAAATTTTGATTCAATTGTTCAGTCAAGTATGAATAAGTAATTAAAAAATACAACAACTTTATATGTAATTAGGGGAATACATTATCAGTGCACTTGTACCAACAACACAGTAACACATGATCATTTTTACCTCCTGATATTAATTTGTTTGTCAATGTTAACTGTCATCCCCCCCACCCCCTAGTGTCACTACCAGTCGCAATAGCAATGTGCAATGATGCATTAGTTCTTGTACCAACACACTATATATGTAATGAGTTTGTGATTGCGAGTTCAAACCAGAAACTCCAAAATATCCAGAATTGATAATCCTTGCCATGAACAGGGTTCAAACTTACAACTTTAGTAGTGATGGGCATTGATTGCACAGGTAGTTGTAAATCCAACTACCATGCGATCATGACCACGACGGCACCCTGATTTTATTGGAGAAGAAAACCAGTGAAACCACTTGTAAATATAAATCCCAAGAAAAATGTCCTTCATGGATAATATATCTGGAGAAATTTATTCAGAGGGAATAACATTCCTTTGGATAGTATTTATGCAATATTTTAATCCCAAGGATACAAAACTGCATTGGTGGTGTAATGGTTAGCATGCTTGCCTCAGGTGTGGTATATCGTGGGTTACCTGTCTGGTAAAACCCAAACTATAAAATTGTTATTTGTTTCCTCTCCGCTAAGCATGCAGCATTAAGGAGAAAGGGCAAAGACTGGATGGCTCGGAATCAGGATAATGTGCCCGAGTGGGGCGACATGTTTGTCAGCGGACTGTTGTTTCAGTGAGTTAGCACTATAACATCCAACTCAGCATGTTGGTCTAGTACAAAGCGGACCTCATCATCATATCACTGAAATTTAGTTTGTTCACGCCATGAACTAGCTGAAACAACACTCGCTCACTCACTCCCAAGGATACTATAGACCATTTGCACATTTTCGACTTTGATTAGGAAATTATACGTTTTAAAGCAGTTATTTCCCTTAAGGCAGGCAAAAGGTCACCTTTCATTCAAAGTTTGATGAAAATAACATATTTTCCACCATAATCTGTTCAATATTTTAATGTTATTACAATTTGTGAATTTATCTATTTGCAATAAACTTGTCCTCTGATTTTTTACAATGTTTAAATATCTACAAATTATGAGAAAATTATTCTTTGTCCTTTCCATTTCTCTTGCTAGACCAGGTAGTATTTTGTCTTTTCCATTGCTCTTGCTAGACCAGGTAGCATTTTGTCTTTTCCATTGCTCTTGCTAGACCAGGTAGTATTTTGTCTTTTCCATTGCTCTTGCTAGATCAGGTAGTATTTTGTCCTGTCCATTGCTCTTACTAGACCAGGTAGCATTTTGTCTTTTCCATTGCTGTTGCTAGACCAGGTAGCATTTTGTCCTTTCCATTGCTCTTGCTAGACCAGGTAGCATTTTGTCTTTTCCATTGCTCTTACTAGCCCAGGTAGTATTTTGTCTTTTCCATTCCTCTTGCTAGACCAGGTAGTATTTTGTCCTTTCCATTGCTCTTGCTAGACCAGGTATTATTTTGTCTTTTCCATTGCTCTTGCTACATCAGGTAGTATTTTGTCCTGTCCATTGCTCTTACTAGACCAGGAAGTATTTTGTCTTTTCCATTGCTCTTGCTAGACCAGGTAGTATTTTGTCTTTTCCATTGCTCTTGCTAGACCAGGTAGTATTTTGTCCTTGCCATTGCTCTTGCTTAGACCAGGTAGCATTTTGTCTTTCTTCCATTCCTCTTGCTAGACCAGGTAGTATTTTGTCTTTTCCATTGCTCTTGCTAGACCAGGTAGCATTTTGTCCTTTCCATTGCTCTTGCTAGATCAGGTAGTATTTTTTCCTTGCCATTGCTCTTGCTAGACCAGGTAGCATTTTGTCCTTTCCATTGCTCTTGCTAGACCAGGTAGTATTTTGTCCTTTCTATTGCTCTTGCTAGGCCAGGTAGTATTTTGCCCTTTCCATTGCTCTTGCTAGACCAGGTAGTATTTTGCCCTTTCCATTGCTCTTGCTAGAGCAGGTAGTATTTTGTCCTTTCCATTGCTCTTTCTAGACCAGGTAGTATTTTGTCCTTTCCATTGCTCTTGCTAGACCAGGTAGCAGTTTGTCCTTTCTATTGCTTTTGCTAGACGAGGTGGCATTTTGCACATCATACATTTGTAAGGGAAATAGCCCATAATAAAACATGTATAAAAGCCAATAATTTTAGAATCAAATCAGCAATGTACAAAAAGTCTTATTTCGCAAATATTGTATTCTGGAAAATATTTCAGTGGAGATAAAATAAATTATTGCACACCAAGCTGCTGAAAATTGATGACAAACTTAATCATATAAAGTTGTATATCTGTACACATTGCCACTGGCTGGAATCAAACCACGATATAACTGAAATATTGTTGAAAGTGGCATTAAACACCATAACCTCTAACCCTGGAATCAAACCTATGTTGATGGTAATAATAAACACTAATTGCATATGCAGATGTAAATACAACCACCATATTATTACGGGCATGACCATGCACATTTAAATTAATATGAGGCCAGAAAATATTATGTTGTTGGATTTCGATATTTATATGTTCTAGAAAAACACTTTTTATATTTTCGTTCTCCAGGAAATCATTCAGAATGCAGAGGATGCTGAGGCTTCTCAGATGAAAATATTATATGATGAAAGGTGTGTTAACCAAAGTGATGGTTCTAAGGGGAAATCATTCCAAAAATACTTCAAGGTATATTGATTGTCATTTTAGACCATAAGTTGTATAAATTGTTATGTACATTTCTGTCATCATTTGGTGTTTGTCGTCATTCATCAATCATAGGCCATATGAGCTTCTACCATCACTTGGAGTCTGTCCGTCGAACATCATAAGCTTTCACATTTAAATCTTCCTCCCTTAAACCAAACCTTGCTGGAATAGTCTTTGGATGATCTCTTTCAAATTTGTGTCTGCCAGCCCTGACCTCCATATATTCCTCGTTTTTCTGTGAAATTTTTCTTTCGGCTGATTTATGCAGATTACGAAAATTAGCCATATTTTGATAAAAGATCACATTTAAATTTTCTCCGCAGAACCAAATTAAACCATACATGGCTGGGGTGGTTCTTGGGAGGTCCCATTCAGGATGACGGCCATTACTAGAAATAGAAATTTCGATTATTGTTTGTTGCTGCCTTACTATAAGTCAAAATTAGCTAAAAATTTAACTGCTGCTACATGGCAATGAGTAACGGTAGTTTAACATATATTTTGGGTATTTCTGTAATTTTTTCCCGCTGATTTATACCGATTATGCAAATTGGACATATTTTGATAAAAGAAATCACATTTAAGTTTTCCTCTCTGAAACCGCTGAAACAAATTAAACTAAATTTGGCTGAGATGGTCCTTGGGTGGTTCCATGTCCGACAGCCTCATTCTCCATTCAAGATGGCAGCTGTTAATGTAAATAGAAATTGCTTTACTTGTTTATTGCTGCTATATTATAAGTCTAAATGATCTAAAATTTAACTGCAGCTACATGGTAATAAGTAGTTTAACATTGAAGTTTTTCTTTTAGCTGATTTATGTCAATTTTCTATTAGACATATTTTCTAGTATTTTTTCTCTGTGGAATATATATTATTTTTTCCAGTTGATTTATTCCGATTATGCAAAGTAGACATATTTTGATAAAAGAAAATCATCTTATCAAAATCAACTGAACCAATTTTTGATTAAACTTGACTGTTATGATGGTCCTGTGGTGTGGAGGGGGGGGGTGACATCTTACATAATCGTGTGTGATAACCAACCTAGAAGAATCTACCGCAACGAGCGATCTGATTGATCAATGTTTCCAAATGACGATTTCTGCCAGTTTCCGACTGGATTCTAAAATTAGGCACTGTAACCACATTATTGTAATAGTTGCTTCTCTTTAAGCCAGACAAGATTTAAGTGTCCATTTCAATGCAAAGTTCAACCATAATAACATATTGTTCTCATACTGTGCATAAAATTAGATGTACCGCCTTCTGAATTTTTTTTATCTGCAATAAAATTCAACATCGTTATTATGCAAAGTTAAAATATCTACTAATTTTAAGCAAATTATACTCAAATTCTTTGTCCTTTCCGTTGCTCTTGTATGGAACGGGAACCATTTTGTCCTCTGTAAGGGAAATAACTCAAATACAAATATATCAAAACCATGTAATTTTAGAATCAAGTCAGAAACTGGCAAATGTTCTATTGGACCAGTCAGATCAACAGTTTCATCTCATTCATTTATTTTGTGTGGCAGTGATAAAGTTCCTCTGGGGGAAAATGAAATTCATAAATAAATTTATTATTATTTAAAAGTATATATATATATATTAAATCTGCAGATATGAACATTTTATGTAATGTACATGTATAGGTTCGGAGTGGGCAGTGGCTTAAAATTCAGTATTTTTATGTTCGTTGTGCTTCCAGACAGATGAAGCATATCTAGTGCATGAATCTATCAGATGTACTGGATTGTTTGATGGGTTAAACATTGATCATATAACATTTCTTGAAATAAAGTATTTGTACTAACAGGGGCCAGCGTTGTGTGTTTACAACAATGCACAGTTTACCAAAGAGGACTGGCAGGGGATACAGATGATAAACAGTAGTGTGAAAGAATTTGATCCAGTCAAGATTGGCCGATTTGGATTGGGATTTAAATCTGTATTCCATATTACAGGTTGGTATACATTTGTATGTACAGCTGTATTGGATAAAATGTAAACACAATTTTCTGCATGATGGATCCCTTAAGGACCCAATAGGTTCTAGGATAGTGCCTTGTTGGAGTGTTCATGAACTCCCCTTTCTCGCATGGGAAATCCAGGGTAAATAAATAGGACTGTGGTACAGCCTTCAAAAACACAGGAGCCACCTTTCCCATGGAATAAAATCTGCATTTGCAGATGTAACAAATTGTTGATCATAAGGAGCTGCAACATATTGTCATTTACATACCTTGAGCATGGCATTATTCATACAGGATCAACTCATTTGATTACCATTAAAAGGGAACGACGAGTTAACTTTTAGGCAGGGGTATATTTTTCCTTCAAGACAGAATTTTTTTTCACTAGAAACGAAAACCAAACATTTCCCGTTGAAAACTGCATGGTCAGAGTATTTATTTTTGCACAATTCAGGTCAATTTATTTAAGGTTTACACATGTCCGCCCGTACATACGTCCTGCAATTGGTTTTCGCTCAATAACTTAAGCTTCCCATATGCAAATCATTTAAAATGCCGTATAAGTGTGTTTTTTCGCGGGTACCTAATTTTCGCTTTATTCACGGTAGTCATAGATCGGTGAAAATATGAATCCGCGTAAATTTCATCCTTTACTGCTAGAGTTTTCCCTCCTAATATGCCTGTAGCAAGTATTGAGTTGAGTTCTACTCGCTTTCACAATTATTTGTTCATTTTCGTTCTTAAATGTGTAGTTGAAATGGCGCTTTTCAAATACCTAATGAAAGAAAAAGATAAGTTGGTCGAAGGGGAAGAATTTGTAAAAGCGAATGAATTAGTGGAGGAAATTAATGAAAGTAGAGGAGGTTCACCCACACCTTCTAAAAGAGGAACGTATAAGATATTTTCACCCAAACAGAGATATGAAATCGGTAAATATGCATCCGAACATGGCAATGCAAGGGCCTCGAGAAAATTCAGCCCAATGTTTGACAAAAAAATAAGTGAAAGTACTGTTCGTGGTTTTAAATCGGTTTATCAGAATTGAGAAAGAAATTAAAAAAATGAAACGGAAATTATGTGAAACAGATTCAAGTGATGATCTTGGTGTGACGGGATTAAATCCGAGTAAGCGTGGAAGAAAAACTTTATTGGGTGAAAAACTTGATTCGAAAGTTCAGTTTTTTATTAAATCAGTCCGTGATTCTGGCAGAGTTGTGAATTCTGCAATAGTAAGAACAGCTGCAAAAGGAATAGTACTTTCACATGATAGGAGTTTGTTATTTGAAAATGGGGGACATTTTGAACTTACAAAATCATGGGCTAAGTCCCTTTTGAAAAGAATGAATATGGTAAAGCGTAAAGGCACCATGTCAAAGAAGACATTCGTTGTCTAAAATTTTTACCTAAAATCAATAAGATCTAAAGTGGAAATGTACAAAATCCCCCCTGAACTTGTAATTAACTGTGATCAAACAGGAATTAACATTGTACCATTATCACAATGGACAATGGATGTTGAAGGTGCTAAATGCCTGTACGCAATTTTCAATTAATGAAGATGTATAAAACTTTAAAATACCGAAGATTGCACACAAAAAGTTCTTACTCAATTTATTTAAAAAGAGACACATGTACACAACATAGAAAATAAACTTAGATACACAAATGCAATTTTACAATTGCTGGAACTTTGATTAAAAAGGATGGACATGAACAATTTTAATATCCTACCTATATTCCGGATGCTGTTTGTAAGTGCGCCACTAACAAACAGTCTCCGGAATTTTGATCGATTCATTCTCGTATAATATGCTTGGGGAAACTTGCGAGAGGATTTGTAAAAGAAAACAGTCTTGTGTGTGAAATGTGCAACTTTACTCATCAGCAGAAAACGAAAAAGAGACAGTACATATATTATACAAAACCAAATACGGAAACGAAATTGGGAATCCAGAATTCAACCTATATGTAGACAATATCCCACGCCAAAAAAAAATGCCCCATTTTTCTAAACAGGTTGAATTCGGATGATATTTAACTATTTCAATATAATACAATTTCCCCCCCAAAAAAATATGTAAATTACAATCTCACTTCTATACATAAGAAACGTCTGAGCAACTTTCAACCAACTCAAGCTTCACTCTAAACTCTCGTTCATGGTCATGCAAAATCTATCAATCGTAGTGGAAAAGTTTAGCATATATATGTATATATGAAATCAAAAATGTCTTTCAAATTGTGGCAGATCATTAAAAAGATTTCAATGAGCATAATTCAGTAGAGTCCCCACTCTGAGCAAAATTTTTAAATATGTTTCAATGAGGCTACTCATAAATGACATTGACAAGAAAATGAACAAGACATGTTTGGCCAGAATACAAAAACATACAATAAATTGTCAAATGAAAAGCATCATAAAAAGACATATCATATGGGTTATTTTCTGAAATATCTCTCACACCACAGACAAATTATTTTCACACAGCTTATTTGAAACTACGCGATTTTGCCATGAAACAATATCTCGCTACTTCACAAACTAGAAACTCTATTTCTCGACAACACATGTCATGTCACCTTAAAATTCAAAAATCTCGCATCTATCTGATGCATGTTTCACTTCTACATATTCACATTAATGCTTCAAAACTTGAAATCTCATAAAACAATGCACAATCTACATACGCTTGTTGAAAAACAACAAACATATCTAATCAATATGGAAAAAAAATCAATATCTTTCATATATTTATATGCATCAAAATATTAAAAATGCACAATATATTCTTGAAAACAAAATGCTAACATCTATTGTGCATTATAAGTCTTTGGAACTAAGCATCCTAAACATAAAATCGGCATTGCACCAATATCGTCCATAAAGTTCCAATAAGTATATTACAAATTGTTTACTGTAGACTAATGAGCTAAATCTTAAATTCAAACAGATTATGTACAGTTCATAGTTGCTCAATACTTGTGTATACAACGATCTTATGAGATAATTCTCAACAGATTATAAAGTTCATGTGATTGCTCAGTACTTGTATACTGATCTTATGAGATAATTCTCAACAGATTATAAAGTTCATGTGATTGCTCAGTACTTGTATACTGATCTTATAAGATAATTCTCAACATATTATAAAGTTCATGTGATTGCTCAGTACTTGTATACTGATCTTATAAGATAATTCTCAACAGATTATAAAGTTCATGTGATTGTTCAGTACTTGTGTATACCGATCTTATGAGATAATTCTCAACAGATCCCAGTCCATGGAGTCATCATATTGTTCATTCAAATGTCACATCTTGGCTGATCTTCGTGTTATCGTCTATCTATGGCGAATATTTCTTCATAATTTCAAACAACAGTTGTCTTTTAAATACTCATATCAATAGCCTTTAATTTGTTATGAGATAATTCTCAAGAACAAGGCATATAAAGTTATAGCATTTATAAATTATTGCCATGAGATCATTCTCAAAAACAATGTAATATAATTTGTCCCTCAATTTTTGTTATGAGATAATTCTCATAAACAGTGCATTATTATAATTGTCTCTTGATATTGTTATGAGATAATTCTCAAGAACAATGCAGTATAATTGTCTGGTGCTGCCAATTTAATAAAGTGGCTTGATTTTGTAGTAAGGTCACACGTACCAACCCATATGTACAGTGTTATACACAAAGAACCAAGTTCAGTTATTTTTCTGTTGTATGTTTGCCCGGAGCCAGTTAAATCGTTCCTCTATACCTTGTGAACTCTCCCACCACCATACAATTTTATTTTCTGGGTGTAAATGTTTGTTTACCTGGGCCTCCAAGTAGTACCCTTTACTGTCCGTGAGAACTACTGGAATTTTCCTTAAATTTCCTATAGACGTTAATTTGGCACTTAAATACTCCACATTTTTGTTCACTTTGCTCAAACTCGTGAGTAAATGTTTATATTCAAATAATCAAAATGGGTCCAAGAAATGAAAAGATACAGTTGCGTAAATATAGCTGACTGACCCAAAACGTGGCCAACGGCTACACCACGAGGGTCAAACACAATCAAAATTTCACAAACAGAAAAATCACGGCAATTAACTTTATCCTGATGATCGAAATGTTACATCTTAAACAATTTGAGGGTTCTCCACCATATATGCTTTAGGGAACTAGCGAGAGGATTTGTAAAAGAAAACAGTCTTGTGTGTGAAATGTGCAACTTTACTCATCAGCAGAAAATGAAAAAAAGAGACAGTACATATATTATACAAAACCAAATGCGGAAACGAAATTGGGAATCCGGAATTCAACCTACATGTACACAATACCCAAATATGAGTATAAGCTTATATCTTAAAACATTTCTTGTTTTGAATCGCTTGTTCAGATATTCTAACACAATGATGAATCCGCTAAAATTGGATTTTGGTTAAAAGTCAGGATCGTGAAAATTAGATACCGCTAATATAAAATCACCAATTTGGAAGAAAATCACGAAATTTGGATCCAGCGAAAAAACCCGCTTACCGGGTATACGGTATATACAAAAAGTCCAGAAATATAAAATGCAAGTTCGATTTGAAAAAAACAAAACATACCCCCCTCCCCAAAAGTTAAATGGCTGTTCCCCAACCTTTCTACTAGAGAACATATTTTTTGCCATTTGCTGTTGTCCGAGCTCTACTGTTTTGTTGTTTTATTTAAGCATGGCAATTGTGTAATACAAATTAGAGAAAATCACCGACCTGCTGCAAGTCACTGACAAACTTTATCACATAATATTGTATTGAGTACACCTCACCATGAGCAGATAGATAGTTGTTATATCTTTAAATTATATTTTTTTTCCCAATGAAATGTGGGCATATCAAAATGTTTAAGATAAAACCAGTATTCTCTGTTAGTGCCTGCTTATCATTTCAGTATGAATTCCTTAGGTAAAGATAACCAGAAACCTTTGTAATAGAATATAGGTTACTTTACAATAACCCATAATCTACTCTGTTTTCTAACATCAAACATGTATTACTTGAAGGGGCCATCGTGGTTATGATCCTATGGTAGTTGGATATATAACTACCTATGTAATCAGTGCCTATTACCACTAACCTTGCGAGTTCGAATCCCACTCAGACGAGATGTACTCGATACAAAATTTATATATGTGATAAAGTTTGTTAGTTTCCTCCACCAATAAAACTGACCGGCATGATATAACTGAAATATTGTTGAAAGTGGCGTTAAACACCATACCATAACCCTAACCCTGTATTACTTGAAAAGTTTTATATTTGCAGATTACCCAATGATTATCAGTGGAAACAAAATGTTAGTATTAGATCCACACAAAAGAAATTCTGATCGAGTTTGTATAACTATGAAGCTGAACAAAATGCACAAATACAAAATACAACTAGATGTATCATACTGCCTAAATGCATTGGACGGTCTGTTTGGATTTTCAAAAGATACGTTGGAGAGTGGCAATTTCAGTGGAACATTATTTCGTTTCCCTTTTCGTGAAGAAAAAACTGCATTATCTGATAATGTATATAACAAAGACAAGATTTTAGATCTGTTTAAGGCATTCCAAGCTGAGGCATCAGTTGAACTTTTGTTTCTGAAATGCTTGGAAAACATTCAAATTTATATCAAAGATCTGAATGGGATGAATTCAAGTGACGTTCCTTTGTTCTCCGTTAGTATATCTGACAACTGTCTGGATGACGTCAGAGAGAAAAGATCGGTATTCCATAGCCATATGAAGTCTATAGGGGGTAAGCATGCTGATAGTACGCTCAAAACCAGTTTCCATGTGACAATTGGAACGCAGTCAGAAACTGAATCTAGAAATGAGAAAGTATGGCTTGTTCTGCATTGTTTGAAAGGTGGAAATATGTCACAAGAACTTTTAGCCCTTTCGCAAGATGAGTCGTTGTCATACAGTCCATATGTAAGCATTGCAATGCCTCTCCATGATGACCCAGAGTTCAAAGGTCATGTTTTTTGTTTGATGCCATTACCACTTGAAGGTATTAGTTTGACTGGATTTCCTGTTCATGTCAATGGATATTTTTCATTGAGTCAGAATCGACGATGTGTCAAATGGCCGACAGCAGATCTGGTCGGAAATAAAACAAATACAGACAAATCTATTAACTGGAACAAATGCCTGGTAACGGAAGTATTAGCAGACGTATATCTTTGTGTTATTCAACAACTTATACAAAGAAGTAAAGAGAACAACAACTCAGATGATGACGTTGCTTATATCTATAGAGCAATTCCTGATTACAGGAAAATCACAAATCATTGGGATCTTATTTCAGACCCTTTCTTCAACCAACTATTGAAAACTTCATTTTTGTATACAGAAAACAATGGTGGCAATTGGGTAGGACCAGAAGAAGCTGTTTTCCAGATTTTTCAAGAATCTGTCACCAAGGGTAAGGAATATCATGTCTTGCTAAAATAGTTACATGTATTTTGCAAAGCTTTTATGTATAAAACAAAAAAACAAGTGAGCAAATGAATGGTGTTTAATGCCGGGTCAACGATTTTTCAGCAATATCGCAGTAATAACATTAGTTACATTTTGATGAGATGATTTTGCATTGTGTTAGTTTTACTCGACTATTGATCAAGCTCTCAATCTGCCTCATTCCAGGGAAACACGCTAACCACAATACCACCGAGTGGGAAGCAAAATAAGCTATAAAATGATAAAACAAAATACTACAATGTCAGATCAGTTCTAAAATCTAATCGTAAAATATCGTAGAAACAGAGACAAAATCAATTCCCCTAATACATGACCGCTCACTTTCCTTGCTCGGCTAAAGTTATAAGAAACTAATTTTATTAACACGCTAACACCCTAATACATGACCGCTCACTTTCCTTGCTCGGCTAAAGTTATAAGAAACTAATTTTATTAACACGCTAACACCCTAATACATGACCGCTCACTTTCCTTGCTCGGCTAAAGTTATAAGAAACTAATTTTATTAACACGCTAACACCCTAATACATGACCGCTCACTTTCCTTGCTCGGCTAAAGTTATAAGAAACTAATTTTATTAACACGCTAACACCCTAATACATGACTGCTCACTTTCCTTGCTCGGCTAAAGTTATAAGAAACTAATTTTATTAACACGCTAACACCCTAATACATGACTGCTCACTTTCCTTGCTCGGCTAAAGTTATAAGAAACTAATTTTATTAACACGCTAACACCCTAATACATGACCGCTCACTTTCCTTGCTCGGCACATTCAATAACAAGTAGCAGGGTTAAGCTAGTTTTATGAGGCCAAACATCCTCTCTCACTTAAATGATATGAAGCAGTGTTTTACTTAAATCTTTTGTGATGAATAACGAAAATATGTATGTTTGTAGTTATTATATTTAATTCCCATTGTCATTTGTTAATGAATAAGTTTTTAGATTTAATTATTGTGATCTATGATTATGCCAGATGGAGTTTGATGTATCTGAATTTAAAAACTGGCAAAAAAAAATAATGGGGGGGATGGGATATTATTTTGCCACTAATGGATAACCCTTAATGAGAAATATCTTGATTTTAGAAGGTACATATACAATATACGTACATTGTCGAGAAATATAACATTTATTTGGACGAGCTTTAGAAACAGGTAGAAAAGCAAGTCATTGGTGAGCTTTCCTACCTGTTTCTAAAACTTGTTAGGCCCATGACTAAATAACACTGAAGTTTATTGACCCCCTTTATTAGTACTAAAAATCACACAGTTGCAGGATAAATAACAGTCTTTGCGCTAACCCACTTGTCCGAAGCACGGTACAAGTAAAACTGGATTAGGACAAGTGAAAATTATGAAAAAATTTGTTTGAATGAATAGAATATTTTTCTAGATTTGGCTTTCGGGCAAAAAATAAGGCAAAGACTGAACTAATTATCTCCACTGACATCAGTCGTGTTTAGTTTTCAACATAGAAAAGGTTGTAACATAGTCATAGTAGTTGCCAGCTAAAAGACCTGAGTGATTGTCTAATTTTGCTAAATAACTAATATATGTAGATTTTTGAATATGAATAATAAAAGCACACTAGAAATACATTTGCATATTCTAATGGGTTTTTTTTGCATGAAAATAACAGTAGATTCACATTTTAAAGCTTACTGAAGTTATAAGAAGCTAATTTTTATTTTCATATTTATGGGCATTTAATTAATACCACTTTCAACAATATTTCAGTTTTAATCAAAATAATTTAATCAACGATGTGTCCAAAACTGTGACAATTTTATTAAGTCATATAATACAGTACAAATGTATATACAATAATTATAAACTATAAGATATTAAATGAAAATATTTGTAAAGTGCAATTTAAAATTGAAACTATATTTCCTTATAAAAGTCTTTATATAAGCTTCTTAACAAAGTTCCTTAAATATGTCCAGCTTCTGATGTTCGATTGAGTCAAAAAGAAAATCAACATATTTCAATATAAAATTATATATAACATAAGAATTGAAAATCTTAAATTTGAAAAACACTTAATACTCTCCACAGTGTCAGTGGAACGTGGAACGCACTTGTGAATAAAGTTCTCCATTGGTTTTCCCTAAATGTCCATTGAGTTGGGCTCTAGTCCATGTCGTCAGCGACAAATCTGAAATATTAACAAAACAGCAGCAGAATCTTGTCCATTATTGCAGCAAAGGGGATAAGGAGTTGGAGGGGCGGTGGGTGGGATTTTTTGTTGACAATGTGCCTGTTGTCGAAAATTGGATGCTGTGAATGTGTGACGTCGCAGATTGTATAAATGACATTCATGATCCGGAGACAATCCGATTTTCTGATTTCCAAAATTCTAAAACTTAAGTTAAGACTAAGTTCACTTTTATTAAATCCATTTATCCTTTAACGATAAACTTAATTAATCAAAGATTCATTGTCTGGAAATTAAACAATACTAATGTTGATTTGAAAAATACGGCCACAGTATTAAATTGCGTGAGCGCGAGATGGCAAGATGAAGAAGACAGACCGCCGATTTCGATATTTTGGGCTAGCCCATGATTCGCAGGTGACAGCGAAAGCTACAATCCTCTATGGAACTTAGAAAGATCTACAGGACACGTTCCCCATACGATCACAAATATTTACTATCCCGAACTCTCTGGTTATTTCAAAGAGTCCAAACCAAGTTCCGAATCGGTACCGATTCAGGAACTGACCCCTCTGGTATGCAAAGAAGGCCCCCGTTTACGAACATAAAAATACAAATTCCTGTGGTACCACAGGAGAAAATAATCAAAATATGAGCTCACGTAAAATGTGGGGACCGACGTGTCCCGTCTTCATCTTGCCATATCCCGCCAAATGTGTGGGGTAAGCCCCACTCACCGCCACGCAATCACCATGTTTTAGTTTAACGTTAGTGAAGAGTCAACATCCTCCTCCTTGTGTTCGATTCGATTTAAGCTTGAATTGGAGGGAAAACAAGAGAATCTCCAGAGGAAATAAAACGTTCCTGAATTGGACAGATGTGTGCCGTCGTTACGATAAAGATTTACTTCTCTGGCACGAAGGTTACAGTGCTCCTATACTTATTACTTGGTTTTTTACCAAGAGGTTCACTCATTTACGAGTTTTTTCAATAGATTTGCCATTGTTGGCATTGTGCCAGTATCGTCTTTGCAATATATTGGACCATACAATAAGCATATTTGGCATTAAGACGTGTATACGAAGAATGTCGCATATTATGTTTTCTGCTAGTTGCCAGCCTTTAACGGCGCTAAGATCGTTTGACCCAAGCTGTATAACAACAAATTTCGGAGGAGGATGTCTTCTCAAAAGAAACTCATCTTTGGAATTAATTCCTTCCAAACCATACCCCTTTTCCCGAACCAAAATCGTTGAAAACCTACATTATGGAGACCAAGATGATGTCCCCCTTGTCTTGAAACCACTTCTTTACCAGCCCAATATACTATACTCGATCCTAATATCCAAATAGAGCGGGAACCTATAATATAAATGAATCGTGCGAGATATTTAATAAATAATTCAGATATCTAATCGTATGTATTTCGTATAAGCATCGGACGTCCAACGCCCCCATTTTTTTATTACGTCGTCATGAATACCAAAACGTTTAGCCTCTGTTACGGCCCCTATTCTGAAAGAATGTGGTCGAAAATGTCCTTTTACTTCATAAAATGAAAAGGCCCTTTGTAAGATGATTGAAAATTGATATCGCGTCAGATCTGATCCGTCAAAGTGCAAATAAAGATTAGAGTCGAGTGCATGTTGTCGGACTTCCAAATAACCCTTAAGAAGGTGTACCGGACATATGGATTCATCGGTTTGACTACAAATAATCAATGTGGTACTATGTGAGTGTTGATCTGTTTTGGAACTACGTATCATTAAATGTAAGTCAACAGAGTCCAGTTTTATGTCGGATCCGTGTATGACGTGCTTCCCGGCTCGACCTTTACTTTGACTAGTTATATCACCAACGCGGAGAAGTCCGAAAAAACACAAACTGAACGCGCTTGCGAACATAGTAGATTCATATACTGACGTACAAACAAAAGGGAGAGATTGAATTAATCGTTTTAATAAATTCATTGAGACTGGTAGACGCAAGTCAGCTTTCGGAGAGTTTTTCCGTTTTGAACCCTCGAGTATTTTGGTAACCAAAAACGATTTCGTATTGTCCGTCTGACCATTTAATTTATGCATTGTACTTATACCGGAAATGTAAGTAGTAATGGTACTGGCTGACAAGCCTGTGTGAGACATGTATGCAATGTAGAATAACAAATCATATAGAGGGGCGGGCCAAGTATCTTGTAAATTATACAATTTGCGAAATGATTGAAAAGATTCGACTGCCGTTTTGTATGTTTTCCACGTAGAATCTGCCAATGAAACGTTCACCAATGAATCAATTTCAGTTGTTAAAGTTTCCAGAGATGGTCTGGTATTTCGGTGCCTCGTTGGTCTGCCTCTGGACAAAGGTTCCGGAAACGCTGCCAATCACAACGAGATAGAGAATCAGCAATTGTATTTGAAATTCCAGAAATATGTAAAGCTTTGATCATAATATTATATTGTAAGGTTGACAAAACAAGATGCCTTACAAGGGACATAACTCTAACAGATTTTGAAGACTTTTTATTGATAATGTGAACCACAGATTGGTTGTCTATGTTAAAAATAATTTTCTTGTTTTTTAACTGTTCCCCCCAGATACACTGCAACAACAACAACCGGAAATAACTCGAGAAATGTAATGTCCTTAAGAATGCCCATTTCTTCCCATTCTTTTGGCCAGCATTTTTGCGCCCATTTTCCTTGAAAATAAATACCAAACCCTCTGTTTTGACCACCAGCGCTGTCGGTGAACAATTCTAGGGTTTCATTTGAAGCCCATGCATTATCAGTGATAACAGTTACCCCATTATATTCTGACAAAAAGGTTAACCAGACTTTAATATCTTCTCGCATTGATTTTGACATGCAAATTCTGTGATGAGGTTTTCTTATATTACATGTCGCATCAATAAGCCTCCTGCAAAACGCCCTACCCGGTGACACGACTTGACACACGAAATTAAGTAGCCCTATTAAGGATTGTAATTGTCGTAAGGTGACCTTTTTGGACTGGACGAATAATTCGAGAGTATGCTTCAATTCAACAAGTTTTTCGTTTGGCAGCCGCAGTTCCATCGCTAACATGTCGAACTCGATGCCTAGGAATGTTAAGATTTCTGTCGGCTCTACAGTTTTATTTTCGGCTACAGGAACCCCCCATAATTTACATATAACCCGAAAAGTTTGTAATGTGAATTGACATTTCGGGCTATCAGCTTCTGCGCCAAAGAGAAAATCATCCAAATAGTGCAAAATATCTTTATTACCAGTCTTTTGCTCCGTAAACCAGTGTAATGCTGTTGAAAATTTTTCGAAGAGTGAGCAACTTATTGAAGCACCAAATGGGAGGCATTTGTCAAAGTAGAATTTGTTATCAAAAGAAAAACCTAGTTGGTCGAAGTCAGATGGGGAGACTCTGAGTAATCGAAACGCACTCTTAATGTCAGTTTTTGCCAACTTCCCCCCTTTACCTATTATGTTGATCATGTCTATGGCATCGTCAATGCTTGAATATCTTACGGTGCAAAACTCTGGATCAATGAAATCATTGACCGAATTCTAGGTTGGGTATGAAAGATTATGGATCAGTCGAAAATTGGAGATACCCTAAAGGTAGGCATCGGAGGGTAATCGAATGGGCCAGCCACTCTGCCTAGATCAATTTCTTTAAATATCTTTTCCCGTACTAAATCTGAGTTTTCCAAAATACTTCTCAATTTTTTTGACTGAACTGGTAGCCTAGGTCCATTGTATTGTAATTTAAATCCATGTTTTAGCCCCTGAATTAATTCTGTTTTTACATTCCGGAAAGGGTAAAAAGACAAAGATTTATCAACCTCGTGCACACAAATAGGGGAGCTACCAAGTGAATAATGGTACGAGTTATTTGTTATTACAGAACTTGAAGGGATGGTCCCCTGCGCAATTTGAACATTTGTGTGCATATCTACACTTTTGTCTGTATGAACATTTACCTTTGTTGAAGTTCCAGCAAGGTCGAAATCCACGCTGGGTGTTGCCTTTGGCTTTGAGGGGTTTTCCCCCGTTTGAAGTCTGCAAGAAAGGGCTCGTTATTGCTCTCTAACTTCTGGCTCAGATTTGTATTGGCAAAATGTGCGTATTTAGCAGGGGTGGAGACGTGTAAAAGCCATAGCTCCATATCGATGTCACCCCATGGAGTGTGAGGATATCTAGCTTTGCGAAGACGATATTGTTCGTCATATGCCCAACCCGTACCTGATCCCCGTGAGTCCGCAAGGTGTACATTAAACATGTATTTCAGATATTCCTGGCCTTTGTTAGGCCATTTTTCGAGCATAACACCCATGAATATCATAAAGGCCGATGTCCATACATGTATGTTGGAAATAGCTGCGATTTTTGGCTGTGTGACTGTCAACTGACCACCCTTTATGGAAAGGTCGCCGCTAAGTTGAGAGCTCTCGGACCGACTTTAGGAGGACATACAAATCAATATATTCCCCTGCCCAAATTTTTTCCTTAATTTTTAATGGAATGTGAGCGCTAATCAGGTCAGTGAAACTAGGTGTAAATGTTGGCATTTGGCTCTCATGTACAACACCCATTCCCATCAAACCCAGAGAAACCCCAGAAAACTCTAAATTTGTACCTTTGGACTGGCTGCGTGGATCTGCAGTAGACTGCTCTGGTACTGATAGGTGCCATCATTTTGCATGCTCGGTTGTGAAATGGCTGCCCTTTGGTAAATCAATTCATGGTCTGTATTTTGTGCTGGGTCCACTGGACGAGTCTCGGTGCCACTAACTTGTGTGTGGCGAAGGGTTTCGCTTGAACTTTCCGCACTGGTGTGGCCATGTGTCCGTGCATCATGCATGGTCCGAGTGTGTGAAGGGTTTCTTCCGGGCCATCCTGATGTAGGCTCGTGTCATTCTGACGATTTTTACCATCATTGTGTGCTTGTATGTCAGTAAAAGTTCTGGTGTTACTACGTGATACCACTGGAAGCACGTTGTAGCCATCTGTTTCTTTTCTCTGCTGTCTGTTTGAAGTTTTTTGTCGTTTTGGTCCCGATCCCTGTGTCATCTGTGATTTTGCAGATTGTTTCCTCTGCCTTTTTGGAGGTTTCATTTCGTTGATGGTGATGGATTCAAATCAATTTAAACAAAATATTGATTTTTTTTTTTTTTGTTGACAATGTGCCTGTTGTCGAAAATTGGATGCTGGGAATGTGTGACGTCGCAGATTGTATAAATGACGTTCGCGATCCGGAGACAATCCGGTCTTCGGATTTCCAAAATTCTAAAACTTAAGTTAAGACTAAGTTCACTTTTATTAAATCCGTTTATCCTTTAACGATAAACTTAAATATCGTGGCGATCAGTTTAATTGGTGGAGGAAACTGGTGTACCTGAGGAAAACAATCGACCTGTCGCGCATGTTATTGACAAACTTGATCACATAAAATGATAATTTGGTATTGAGTACATCTCGAAATGAAATGTACTGACCACGTTAACGTAAATAGGTACTGATTTGATAAATCTTATATAAATTTGACTAATGTATTATCTCTATCATGATATCCTTTCTAGTATATTTTTTGTCAACATTTTATTCTGATACTTGAGTACAGTGCAAGAAAATAGAAGGCCATCTTGGCCGTGATCGTATGGTAGTTGGATTTACAATTACCTATGGAATCAGTGCCTATCACCACTGCTGTTGTGAGTTCGAATCTCGAACAGGGCGAGGTGTACAACATTATGTGATAAAGTTTGTCAGTGACTTGCGACAGGTCGGCAGATTTCTCTGGGTCCTCCGATTTCCTCCACCAATAAAGCTGACTGTCACGATATAACTGAAATATTGTTGAAAGTGGCATTAAAAAAACACCATCAAAGAAATAAACAAACAAGTAAACAGTTCACACAAAATGTACTTTTGATTTTGTATTATTGTAGATGAGAAAGAAACAATTATTCAATTAATGAACCAAAACAACATTGACTTGGTTGATGTTCCTGATCATGTGACATCTGTGATGCAAGACAGAAATATCCCAGTACAAACTTTGACCCCAGATTTCATCGTCAAGTGTTTAAAGTCAAATTCATCGTATACATTGTTAACATTGGAAGATAAAATGAACATTTACAACTATTTGGTGTCTGATGGTGAATTTTCAAGACTTCATGGTTTGGAATTGCTCCCGATCAACAATGGAACTTTTTCTGTTTTTGGAAACCGGAACCAATACAGTCAAGTCATTATTTGTAAGGACGAGATTGATTTGTTTCCCGGACAGGATGAGAAATTTGTTGGCCAAGATCTACAAGACAAAATCTACAACTCCATTTTGGAAATGGCAAAGAAAGGTAAAAATATGTTTTTCATTGCAACTATATTGTGTGATAAAAATGTTTAGGGTTATAATTGATGATTTGATGAAATGGTATCAAGAACATTTTAGGTCAATTGACCAAAAAGTTTGTTATCCTTGCCCCCAAACAGCTAATCATCCGTCCTCACCTTCAGTCATTTACTCTTCTGAAACCAGTGATTGGAATTAAATGATTCATTCAGGGATTATTTTAATAATACATCGCATTGTGCACCTCCTATTTTATATTTTGATCAAATGATTTTTTCTCTCCATTTTATCATTATTTATTGAAATGTATGTACAAATTATTTGTAGAGTTTCCCATATCAAGCAAATAGACTTTGATATTTCTGTAATATGATAGGGTTGGCATGCAGAAAATTGTGTTTACATTTTATCCAATACAGCTGTACATACAAATGTATACCAACCTGTAATATGGAATGTTTTAGTAACTAATGCAGTTGTGCACTTCTGATTTTATTTTTTCATTCAAATTATTTTTGCAGTTTCTCTTATCAAACAATGAACTTTACTATTTCAGTAACTTTGTTTCAGTGGGTATGCATTTGACAGCTCTACAAAAACATGTGAAATGATAACTTCCTGTAATTAGAATGATGGGGGAGCAAATATGATTCATGGGTCACAGTACCAATCTTTTTCTTCACATTTGTTACATTTTCAGTCGTCTGAAATCAAAGGTTTTGTTCATTTTATAAGCATCTGAAATTACAGAGATTGTTCATTCAATGAATAGTACTAATATATGTGTGGATAAGGCTCACAATACTGAAACAACCATTCTCGGAGGAAATAATACACACAATCTAATTAAAATTCGATCTTTGTTTGCTTCCGATTACGTCGCACATTAATATCTTGCAATGCTTCTTTGTAGTTGAAAATTTTACGGCCAATACTGTTAGTGTAGCTATAAGAGACAATGGGAACAGATTGATTTTTTAAATATGGTGGAATTTCTTTTACACCTCTTTTCTATTAAGAATGTTGCTGATGTTAATACATTTTGTAGCATCGATTCCTTTGTTAGCAAACTGAATATGGAGGAATTTTCTGTTGTTATCATGAAGAGGTTCAGATCGAACTGGTTTGAAAAGACGAAAGGATGCCACGTCACATATAATACTAGACAATCTGTACTTAGGAGAAAAAGGATCTACGCCTCCTTTGTCAAGTCCAAAATCCCTAAGATCTTTGAGGTACTTTACAGGTAGTGAAAATAAGATTGTACGAATTTGATGAATTCCAAGAGGTTTCTGTATATTAGAAAGTAAATCATTAAAAGTATCTTGTAACGGTCTTGGTTTAGAGGACTTTTTAACATTCAGATGTTGAATTCTTTTATGACCATGGCTACGTTTGTTATCCTTGGTCCCAAACAGCGAATCGACAGTCCACACCTTCAGTCATTTACTCCTCTGAAACCAGTGATTGGAATTAAATGAATCATTCAGGGGTTATTTTAGTAATTCATCGCACCTCCTATTTTGTATTTTGATCAAATGATTTTTATGTCCCCGCCACTAAGTGACCTGGACATATAGTGTTACCCATGTCCGTAATTCCGAAATAAAACAGTTGTTACCACTTTTTTTCGTTATATTTGGAGATATTGACTTGATTTTTGGTATATGAATGTATAATGATGAATTACAGATCATGTTTACATTTCGTTCCTGTCCAATGATTTTTGGCCGAGTTATGCCTTTGGACTTTGAAATTTGGCCAAATATTTAGTTGTCACCACCTTATTTCACTATGATTTGAGATATTGACTTGATTTTTGGTATGAGAGTGTATAATCATATGTTACAGATTAACATTGAAATTTGTTCCGGTTGAATGATTTTTGGCCAACTTACAGCCGTTTGGCTTTGAAATTTTGCCAAATATTTAGTTGTCACCACTTTATTTCACTATGATTTGAGATATTGACTTTATTTTTGGTATGACAGTGTATAATCATAAGTTACAGATCAAGTTTGAAATTCATTCCGGTTGAATGATTTTTGGCCAACTTACAGCTGTTGGGCTTTGAAATTTGGCCAAATATTTAGTTGTCACAAATTTTTTTCACTATGCTTTGAGATATTGACTATATTTTTGGTATGTGAGTGTATAGTGATGAGTTACCAATCAGTTTGAATTTCGTTCCGATTGAATGCTTTTGGGCTAATTTACGTGCCTTGAACTTTTAACTTTGGCCAAATATTTAGTTGTCACCACTTTATTATCCCTTTGCCAACGAAATTGCGAAGGGATATAGTAACGCTACCATCCATCCTTCAGTAACATCCTTGTGAACACTCTAGAATCAACATCCTTCAATGGATTTTGAGCAAACTTGGGACATACTTAGTCCTTAAGAGAATCTGGAACCCTATTGATTGTCAAGGTCACCGGGTCAAATTGTTTTTTCTTTCCGTCTGTCTGTCCGGACTAACTTCCAAATCTTTTGTCCGATTTCCACCAAACTTTTTGGAATTTAAGATCATGATGTGTGAACTTTGCAGTATAAAGGATTTTATTGTCCATTGAGTTTTACCCCTGTTATGCCTCTTTGGACTTAGAAATTGTGAGACAATTCAGTATGCACTTTGTCATTGCAAATTCTCCTACATGATTAATCAGAAGTTCATGAAACTTTGTACATTGCAAGATCCTAATATGAAGATGTGCACATTAGTAGGATATTGATTTTCAAGGTCAAAGGTCACCAGGTTAAAAACAATTACCACGTAACATCCTTGAGAACACTAGAATCAACATCCTTCAATGGAACCCTATTGATTTTCAAGGTCACAGGGTCTAATTTTTACCCTGTAACATCCTTGTGAACACTGTAGAATCAACATGTTTCAATGGATTTTGACCAAACTAGGTACATACTTAGTCCTTAAGAAAATCTGGAACTCTATCGATTGTCAAGGTCACCAGGTCAATTTTTTAGGCGAGGGGATGTGTTGCCCTTGTTTCACTATGTTTTGATCAACATTGGACCTTGTTTTCACAGAAGGACGGACATTTGCCATCAATGATTTACAATGGTTGATATTACTCAGACTACATGACACTTTTAATTCAGAAAAAAAATTCAATGACTGTTAAAAGGTAATGTTTTATAGGTATAGGAATTCTTATTCATATGCAAGTGTTGTAGATTCCTGATCATATCAAGATTTGTTCAGGCAATATTGTTTCCTTGAATAAATCTTGTGATTTTAAGGATACAGATCTTAAACAATATTTTGTTATTCTTAGCCTATCACTGAGGGAATTAAAAAAGGGTTAAACATTTGGGAGCCTCCTTAATATTCACGGCGGAGACATTCATCGTTCTGACACATCTATAGTTTTCTCAATTATTATTTATTGAAATACATGTATGTACTAATGACTTGTAGAGTTTCCAATACCAAACAAATAAACTTTGATATTTCTGTTGTACGATGGGATTGGCATGCTCCTTTTGCAACTCGTCGAAAACCATTGCATTTATTGTAATGTAATATTCAGGGATTCTTTGTAACTAATGATTTTTATTTTTCATTCAAATGATTTTTTGCTGTTTCTTATATCAAGCAATAAACTTTATTATTTCAGTTCTAAACTTTGTTTCAGTGGGTAAGCATCTAACAGCTCTACAAAAACATGTGAAATGATAATTTCCTGTTCCTAGAATGATGGGGGTGCAAATATGATTCGTGGGTCACAGTACCAATCTTTTTCTTCACATTTGATACATTTTCAGCTGTCTGAAATTACCAAAATTGTTCATTCATTATTTGAATGATACGTACTGATACATGTGTGGATAAGGGTCACAATACTGAACAACTATTCTCGGAGGAAATAATACATAAGACCATCCTATAAGAAATGCCTATCACCATGGGAGTTGTGAGTTCAAATCCCGCTCATGGCGAGGTGTACTCGATACAACATTATGTGATAAAGTTTGTCAGTCACTTGCGCCATGTCAGTGGTTTTCTCTCGGTACACCGGTTTCCTCCACTAATAAATCTGACCGTCACTATATAACTGAAATTTTGTTGAAAGTGGCGTTAAACACCATACACCCTTCCCCCTCAAAATAAATCGAACACTTGTAAAAATACACCTAAATATTTTGTATGCTTAGCTGCTGCTTTTTTTAAATAACATTTACCGGTTAGGAATTATGGTGTTTTACCGCCATTATTTCAACAATATTTCAGTTGTATCATGGCGGCCAGTTTTATTGGCGGAGTGCCCGGAGAAATCACACACCTATCTCAAGCCACTGACAAACTTTATCATATAATTTTGTATCGAGTAAACCTTGCCTGAGCAATATTTTGAACTCACAACATTAGTGGTGAAAGGCACTGATTACATAGGTAGTTATAAATCCAACTACCATACGATCACGACCACAGGCCTAAAAATACATTAAATTTTTATATATTCATCCAAATATGTCAAACACCTGAATTTTTGCAACACATTTTAAATGAACTATTTTTTTTACAGGAATGTATCAACTAATTGTTCTCAAAGACATGTCTACTAGTGGTATAGCAAATTTGTTAAAGATCACCATAGAAACATATATAGGAACAACATCTGGAAGAGTACTAAGATGGGATGAATCAAGAATGCAGAAGACGGGGATGGTGTGGTTAAGAAAGGTTTGGGAGTTTGTACACCAGTACCCATTAAGCAGTTTAAGTCATCTACACCTAATACCAAGCCCCTGTACAAATGAATTATACAGAGTATCTACTACATTTATAGTCAAATCGAGTCGTGGTTGTCATGACGTACCTACTGGTGTCTGTAGATGCTTAGGGTACTTAGATATTGTCGTCCTGGAACCAGTGCCTGCTGTTATTGATGGCCACAAAGATGTACGTAATTATATCTTGTTACCAACAATAGAGAATGTATTACATATGTTAGAGAAGGTACAAATGAGTGGTAAAGTCTCTCAATTGATACAGACGTTCAACATTTCTATCAGCCATGACGAAAGATCACAGTTTGTAGAATATATTTCAGGATATTCCAAGATGAACTATCATGTAGTTGATTTACTGTCCGCAATGAATTTATTCAAAGAAAAGAATTCTGGACGACATGTTTCAGTCAATCAAGTAAGGTGTATAGCAGAGACAGAAGAACTTCCTGTAAAGTACCATATAGAATCTTTAGATTGTAGTGACTGGAAATATAGAAATCTTGCTAATTTGTTGAATGTGCCAGTCATTCAGAAAGAGGATGTGATCATTGACGTTTTGGGGTGTTTGATGTGTGGAACTCATTATGGTACAGATGAAAAGAACAAATTTATGACATTTCTTTTGAACAATCTAAATTTTTTCCAAAAGAGAGATGCTATGGTCAATATTGTACAAAACGTGCAATTTGTATACAACAATTCTGGACAGGTTAAAGGAGTGTCAGAACTATTTGACCCAGAAGACGAAAGCTTAAAATTGATAATTATAGACAGAAACCAATTTCCAAGAACCCAAAACATAACTTATAAAATAAAGATTCTACGAGAACTTGGACTTAAATCAACAAGTCAACTGACTGGAGAGGATCTGCTTGCTTGTGCTAAGTATATTCACAACAATTCTGCCAATGCCTCAGAGAGGGTACGTTCAGATAAATTATTAGAAATACTACAGAGACACAGCAGCTTATTGCATGCCTATATAAATGGACGTTACTTGTACCAGCATTTAGGAGATTTAAGGTTTATTCAACCGAGTCAAAGAAGGAGCGAATTCCCAGCTTCATTACCTTGGTTTGATGCTGCTTCATATTGTAGACCAGTTGACATATTAAGCCCACAATATTCTAAGCTTGTTGGAAGTGTCAAGCCAGTGTTGCAAAACCAGATGTCATCAGAATTGTCTGCATGTTTTGGTTGGAACACGAACCCTGCCATCGGAATTGTTATAGAGCAACTATTCATAATTACAGAAAAATATGAAGATAGAAATAAACCAGAACTTCTTCCTGTAATAAGTGACATCTACTTATTTCTAGCTGGCTGTAGTGACAGAAGTCCTGAATTTCAAAAACTTCAAAACCACAAATGGATCTGGACAGGGAACGGTTTTAAAACACCAGACAGAATTTATCTACAAACTAAGCCTTCAGATGTTTGTTTAAAACCATACTTATTTCCTTTACCTTCAGAATTTCAGATTTCAAAGTTGTTGCCGTTTTTTAAAAACAGGCAATGTATTGACAACCAGAACACAAGACTGTTAATCACGGTATTAGAAATGATCAAAGTCAAATATGAAAATGGAAGCCAAACTGAGGCAAGTCCTAAAACAGACATGCAGCTTATCGTAAATATTTTAAACAAATTAAAGGAGTTACCAGAGGAAGACTTGGTTGGTGTTTTAGTGCCAATCAGACAACCAGATGACAATAGAATTATACTTAAGCTTGCAAGAGAATGCAACTTTTGTAAAGATGATGACGATATTTATGGAGAGGAAGTAAATATTATACATCCAGATATATCACCAGACACTGCTGCAAAACTTGGCGTGCCATCATTAACAGAAACTTTACTTGAAGACGCTGAGCGATTGGAAGAATGGGGACAAAATGAACCCCTTACTAGAAGGATAAAAGACTTATTGAAAGCTTATACTGATGGATTTTCAGTACCAAAGGAAATTATACAAAATGCTGACGATGCTTCTGCCACTAAAGTATGTTTCATGTACGATGAAAGAGAAAATGACAGTTACGGAAAGAAACTCCTAGATAAAAATATGATGGAATGTCAAGGACCAGCACTTTGGGCCTATAACAACAAGAAGTTCACATCAGAAGATTTAGTTAACATTACAAAAGTTAGTGGTGCAACAAAAGAAGCAGACACAACAAAAATTGGCAAATTTGGATTAGGATTTTGCTCTGTTTATAACTTAACAGAAGTACCAAGTTTTGTAACGGGAGATCAAATGGTCATTTTTGATCCACATTACGAGTACATCGGTGATGCACTGAGACGTAAAAAACAACCTGGTTTAAAAATTGATTTGCAAAGAAATAGAAAAATCCTTGAGCAAAAGAGTTCACAGTTTGAACCATTTAACAATGTGTTTGGGTGCAATCTTAACGTTCAGCAGGATGTCATATCATTTAATGGTACTTTGTTTCGTTTACCTCTCAGAACTAAGAAGCAGGCAGCTACAAGTGAAATAAGTAATATCCCATACGACCAAGAACAGATGAGCAGCTTGATTAAAATATTTGTGGAAGCGGGAGGAAATTTGTTGCTGTTTACTCAAAATGTTACAGACATTGAATTTTACCACCTACCTAGAAATGAAAAAGATCCTAAGAATGCAGTTCTTCTGTACAGCGTTACAAGAGAAACGATCCGTACAATAGAACGACCAATGTGCAAGTCATCGACACAAAATAGATTTTCAGTTTTGAAAGACTTTGCCATCAATCTTGAACGTATTAAAAAGGGTGAAATTAAAGATTTAACTGAAGTTCATAGCAGCATTTTAATGAAAATTCAAATTGAAGTAGGGAGTAATTTATCAAACTTCAGAACTTCTGGAAGATCATCAACAACATCTTGGTTCATTACATGGGCTTCTGGTACAGACAGGAGTAAAAGAATGGCTTTAGAGTCTTCAGTCAAAGGTTTACTGCCATTAGCCAGTGTTGCTTGTCCAGTAGAAATGTTGGATGATGAACATTTTCAGACTTGTCATTTGAATCAATTACCTTTTGGTTTTTACAATTCAGGTCATGTTTTTTGCTACCTTCCATTACCGGTTGAAACGATGTTCCCAGTTCACATTAATGGGTCGTTTGCTGTAACATCAGATCGCAAACGCCTTTCATGTAAAACAACAGACGACAAAAATTCTTTTGATAGTGAATGGAACGAGGCACTCATGTGTGATGCAGTTTGCAATGCTTACATTTTGTTTCTCGAAAATCTTCGTTTCCTAGGAATAAACCAAAATGAGGAATACTACAAGCAATGGCCTATGGAATGTCGGAAAGATGTCAGTCAAGGAAACTTCGGCAAACTACAGATGGCATTTTATAAGAAAATCTCTGATGATAAAACATCCGTAGAAGTGTTCAGAAGGGGAGATTTTTTTGTCAGTATTAAAAATTGCAAATTTATAGACCCTGCATTGATGGAAACAGAATTCAGTAATACAGTTTTCGATGTTTGCATCTCGCTTCTGGATAATACAGGGTCAAAACTGATGAAATTGCCAGAAATGTTAAAAAAATGTTTTAGAGATGCAGACTGCGAATCGATCATTAATGCAAGAACACTCGATACATTCTCCTTTTATTCACAATTAGTCTTTCCACATCTTACAGATGACGTTTGGGATGATCCAGTGAAGCACTTGCTAATACTATATGCTTTAGACCATCATGAATCAGACAAAATGTCCGACCTATTGAAAGCCAATGCATGCATTCCTACATTACCAGATGGATTGTACAGAAGACCATGTGAGATTGTCGACAAGAATGGACAACTGAAAGAATATTTTAGCATAGAAGATCAAAGATTTGTTGTTGAAACAGAAAATGCATTTATGAAGCTTAGCCGCCTTGCAACATTATCAAAACTTGGCATGATAGGTGATAAACTCTCAGACAAACTTCTGGTTGATAGAGCATATTCAGTACAAAATCTTTCTGTTGTATGTTCAAAATGTGCATTAGACCGGTGTACTCAAGTTGTAAAATATCTAATAAGGGATTTTTATAACATCAAGCAAAAGAAAGAACTTCTTACCGAGCTTAAGTCAATACAGTTTTTACCTGTTAAAAGAAGGCCAACGAACTGGAAATGGACGTGGGGTGGTGACAAAGTTGAAAATGTTAAAGACATACAAGGCATCCAGTATTGTTGCAAGAAGGAACATAAGGATGATGTTCCAATGAAGTTTGAATGCCCATTTAAATTATATTCACAATCTGTGAAAGAAGTGGTATGTTCACTACATCCTGTTATGGATAAGAATCTTTTGCCTCATGATGATTATACAGAATTTCTAACAGTCCTTGGTATAAAAAGTGAAGTGGATATTCAATTAGCATTTCACAATCTGACTACATTCAGTCAAGATGTAGATAGAGATGAAAGTATTTCTGATAATTTACAAGTACTGAATAACACAACATTTACATTGTACAAGTACATAGATAGTATTGCCTTACAGGATATGGACGTTGATGAACAACCTAGCTATTGGCTGAAAGTAGTGGAAATGTACAGAGAGGTGAATGTTATTTTGTTGAATGGAAAATTCGTCAAACCAATCCAAGTAGCCATCAATATGTCGGAAGACTGCAGCCCACTTTTGTATGGTTTAAATAAAGCAGACCATTTCAGAAAATTAAAGGGATTTCTAAATCTTTTGGGAATTGAAGAAAGGCATTCGTCAAAACGTATTTTATCTGAATTGGATATGCTTAAAACAAAACATGGTCAAACGAAGATGGAGGAGAATGATGTTAAGCTTTATGTAAGGCTTCTAAGAGTATTAGTTGATTGCTTGAAATTGGAAAATTTGACCTCAGATTCGTTGATGCATTTGTACATTCCAGACACAAATGGTATATTGAATCCAATTCATAGGCTATGCTTGGATGAAATTGATATTAATTCAACAGAAGCTATGCTCTTTACTCACCCAAGCATTTCGCCTGACATTGCCGTACCCTTAGGTGTAAATACAAAACGGCAACAAAAAGTAAAAGAATGCTCCAAACCACTGAATTTGTACTCAAAAGAGTTTGGACAACATGAAGAGCTCATCACAAGAATTAATCGTATTTTATCAGGATATCCATGCGACGCAGGAATTTTAAAAGAATTAGTACAAAATGCAGATGATGCTAAAGCGAATGAAGTACACATTGTACTGGATTTTTCTAGTCATCCAACAGACAACTTATTTTCTGAATCATGGGAGCCTTTACAAGGACCAGCTATTCTGGTATACAATGACAGTTGCTTCTCAGAGACAGATATAGTAGGTATCCAAAGTCTTGGTGTAGGAAGTAAAGGGGAAGATCCTACAAAAACTGGCCAATATGGTGTTGGATTCAATGCAGTTTATCATATAACTGATGTTCCATCCTTTCTAACAAAAGGACCTAATGTTGAGAGTGGTGAATCACTTTGCGTTATGGATCCACACTGTAATTATGTTCCAGATGCTACACATCAGTGTCCAGGAAGACAATACCTCAACACAAAACTGTTGAAAGAAGATCATCCAAACGTTTTTAGTTGTTATCATGAAGATTTGATAATGAATGAGTCGGGAACCATATTTAGACTGCCATTAAGGACAAATAAATTCAAGTCCAAATTGTCCGACCATCATATAAACGAGAAATTTATCAGAGAACTTGTATCTGATTTTAAAAATGAAATGTCCGAAATGTTGTTGTTTGTTAACAATGTAAAAAGTATAAAGGTATCTGAAATAGTCGACGGTCATTTGGAAGAAAAATATTCTGTTACATTGAATATGTCTGGATCGGACGAATCAAAACGTCTGACATTTTACAATGCAATCGAGAATGGAGCACGGAAGATTAGCGAAAATCACAACCCTGTTTATGAAGATTATACTGAGATAAACTACACCTTAACTGTCGGAAACAGTTGTGGAGAACGTTCAAAGTGGTTAATCGTTCGCCGAATGGGATTTTCAGGAAAATGCAGTTTGCCAGAAAACGTTCTGAATGCATACGCAAATGGAGAAATCGGTTTACTGCCAAGGGGAGGAGTAGCCCTGTTACTTGAACATGTTGCAGCAGATGACAAAAACTTTAAGTATAGTAAGGAACAAGGCCGAGCATTTTGTTTTCTGCCTCTGCCTCTTGAGACTGGTCTACCTGTTCATGTGAATGGTCACTTTTCGTTGGACCATGAAGCCAGGCGTAATTTATGGTCAGATGACAAAGAAGGGTATCGCTCTACTTGGAATAAACATTTAATATCCGATGTTATAGTTCCGTGTTATGTATCCGCTCTTCATAGAATGAAAGAAGACATTTTATGTTTTGATCTGGAAAATGCTACAAGTAAAGTCATATTGCAGAGGAAACTGGATGTCTTTCACAGATTTTTTCCAAATATGGGAAAAGTTGAGAATATTTTCAAGTTTCTTGTATGTAGTTTTTACCAATGGATATACACCAATGAAGAGAATATATTCCCATGTTGTAAGCTTATCAACAAAGGCGATGCAAAAATAACATTTTATCCTATAAAGAGTGAAGCTTTTGTTTTCCCATGTGTATTCAATACATTGAAAGAACAAGATGTTAGTGTCAATCTTGGAACCATTCCAAATGTAAGCACAGCCATTACTGAAAGAGTTTCAAATTTGAAGCAATCTACAGAAAGAAAACCATCTCAAGATAAAGATTTAGCAAAGTTAGTACAGATATGCAAAGATTTAGGAATAAAGCTGGTGGAATCTCCTAAGCAAATTTTCAAAGGTATGAAGGAAGCAGATCTTCCTGTAGTAGAGATTACGCCCGATTTCTTCATTTCATTTTTGAAATCTCATGACACAACACACGAGGACAAATGTCAGATAAGGCAACTAGGTCAATCATTGGAGCATACAACACTTCAAAAACAACAAAATCTTGAGATATGCATAAAATATTGCCAGCGGAGCACAACTTTCAGTGAGCAGATGGAGAATTTGCCATTGTGCCTGACAAATGACAATGTTCTAAGAGCGTTTAATTCAGGAAGCCCCGTATTTCTCTCTGTATATTGCAGTCTATTGCAAGAATCATCCAGTCATTTCTTACATTATGATTGTGTCGATATGTTTTGTTGTGAACAGCCCGGTTTGAAAGATTTTGACATAAATGGTTTTATTCAATATTTACCAGACACTTTAAATTTAGAATGTTATAGAACTCTCAATAGGCCAGTAGAATGGAAACCAGACAGTACCAGTAAACCAAATACGGTGTGGATAGGGAAAGTGTGGAAATTTTTTACATCAGTGGTTTGCAAACAGCATAAGGAACTCAAAAGAGAACCTTCAGATGAGAGAGAGCAAAAAATGAACAGTGAGACTATATTAAATCTCTTACACCCAGCTCTTCATTGGTGCTTGATACCATGCATTCAGAACCAACCAACAGAAGGAAATATTTCAGATCAAACATGTAGTAATATTCTAGTTCCTACATGTGAAGCACAATGTATCATTGATATATCTACATTCTCGGGAACAATGAAGTTGGCATTGGAAAGTTTAAATTTACCAATAATGGACAAAGACATATATTTGGAATATGACAATATCTTAGAACATTTGGTAGTAAAAAGGAATAACCCGATTGGTTTACTGAATATGTTGTATAAATGCAGAGATCTTATAGAAAGTAGAGTTATAAAACCGAAATACTGTTTGGAAATAATGGATTTCTTTTCCGACCATTTGAATAGTAAAAATTTAGCCAATTGTTCAGATGAGGACGTCTTTAAGAAACTGAAAGATATTCCTCTGCACGTAAGTGTGACTGGAGATCACATGGACATTCCATCCAACCAGAGTGTATTGGTTATGGATGACATTGCAGTGACTGATGGAATAGCAGAATGGGCAATGCATTCATCTACTTTGCTTCTTCAAACCACACCCAAGCTAACTAAGCTTTATCAAAAACTAGGTTTTACAGACGAAAACCTAAAGAAAATTGATTTGTATAGAAAACATTTGCTTCCAAAATTCAGATTTCTACCCCAAGAAAATCATTTAGTCCATCTAAGATACACGAAGAATGTTTTACTGGCAAAGTCATTCGGTCAAGACTTCAGTGATGAACAAAACAGCTTAATATCAATCTTACAATCGGTAGCTTTTATTCCAAATTCGGATGGAGAGCTGTCTACTGCTTCTTGTTTTAAAAATCCTGATAATGAATTGATGAGACTCATGTTTCCTGAATCAGCTTTTCCGACAGGAGTGTATAGGGACTACGAATGGAATTATTTCTTATCAATTGTAGGAATGCAGTGTGAAATTACATCAGAGATGGTCGTGCAGTTTGCCAGAGACATAGCGAATGCTGGGAAAAATGGTATCACTGAAGACAACAAAAAGGACTTAGAAAAGAAATCAGAAATGTTAGTAAAGCATATATATATCCGTTCTACTGTTGATGTAAATCTTTTTAAGACATTGTGTGAGATCAAATTCATTCCTCCTTTCAAGGTGACAAAATGGAAGGCAGATGTATATCCACAACCAGATGCAGACTTTTTAATTAGTTTTCGAAATTCTACAGTCCCAGCAGAAGAAGGCCTGTGTTGGACAAAATGTCATATTATCCCATATTGGGCTGACCCACGAAATGAGCAGTATTGTGAAAAAAAGAAAGAAATGTTTGATTTGTTAGAAATACAACATTATCCTACTTATGACAATGTTATTCATCATATGCAAAATATTTGTGAACCATTGAAGGAATTATTTAAGACGACAGATATTTCTGATATGTTTGCAGAATCGGTTGAGAATTTGATGTCTTCCATGTACAAGTTTTTAATGAGTAAACTTGGTGAATCGGACAATAGAATTTGTTTGAAAAGAGGAATCTCTCAGATGCCAGTTTTATATCTCCCAGAACAAAAAATGTTTGTAGCGTGTAATCGTGTAGTAAAATCCATTAATGAAAACGAAATTATAAAGCCTTACTTGATGGAAATTCCTGACAAAGATCATCAGTTCTTTGAGTTATTTGAAGTCCTTGGCATGGACCGCCAGGTGAACGTCTGCAATTTTGTGCGTGTACTAGCCCTTGTGAAAATAGATGTGAATAATGACAGACTTCATGTTAATGAACTACAAATAGTTAAGCAGGCAATACAGGGTTTGTTTTATTATCTAGATGTATCTAGATTTGAAGAAAATGATGTGAAAGAACTGTGTTCAGTTGAAACCCTTTATTTACCCTCCCGAGATGAAATCCTGAAGGATGCAAAATGTCTTGTTTATTCTGACAATGCAGATTTTGAAGAAAAAATTGGGAATGACATAGGTATGCCATATGTTGCTAGCCTGAAAAAACTTGGGGTACATCTAATTGGTTCATTTGCGTTGAAATTGAAAAAACTCCCTAAACATTTACAACCGAAAATCTTGTCCTCTTTGGTTAGTAGACAGTTGCAAGACAGTTTCGAATTGATGTCATTGGATGAGAATGGCCAGCAATTGGCTGATTTATTGAGCTCTCCTCAGTTCCATCAAGCTGTTGTTCGTATTGCTGTACATTCCCAAAAAATCATTTATGGTTCAATTGCTCGAGAGTTGAAAGAAGATGTTGTAAATACATGGATAGAAAATATAAAGAACATACAAGTTATCCAAGTAAAATCGTGTAAGCTAAATCTAGTGTTTAAAGATACAGTAGTAGGGAACAAGGAACAGTCATGTTATTACCAGAAAAAGAAGGATAATGATGACCAAAACATTTTGTATTGTGCATTCAAGGAAACTGACATAAAAAACTGGTTGCCAGAGAGCAGTCGTGCCATAGAGTATGCAATACGCCACTGTACTGGAAAGAACTTTTTAGATTCTGGAGGTTTATTACTGAAGGTTTTACTGAAAATTGATGACATAGATGAGATGTCTGTCTTATTAGATAGAGAAGATGTCGATGAGTTTTGCATTTCAGTGGACTATAATTCTTCGATGTTTCCATCTCCAGGAACGACAGTTCATCCTGAATGGCATCGGTTTTTGGACAACAGTTTTTCGACATTCGACCCTAACGAATATGTAGCTTTACTTTTGAGTGAAGAACAAATGGACGGCGATGTATACACACCTTCTGTATATGTTTATGCAATCATTATTCGAAAATGCGAAACAACAGATTGTGAATCTAATGTATTAAGAAATACTCTTCAAATGTACGAGGTTAAAGTAGGACGTGGTCGTATTGAGCGAATTCATGCCTTTGATTTATACAAGTTCAACCGCAATTTTCAAAAAACTTCAAACGAAATTGCACCTTTTATTGACATTGCAAGTAACTCAAGTACTGACGGTAGACCATTAGAAAATATTTTAATGGAGTTGGAGGGTACTATCCGAGCCGCATGGACTCTACCGGAAGATGAAAGGAGGAAGATAATTAAACGATTGTACAAGAAATGGCATCCAGACAAAAATTTTGGAAATGAACTGGTTACAACTGAAGTGTTCAAATTCATCAAGCAAGCTGTGTTGAATATTGAACGAGGGAACGATATTAACACCAGATATGATTCCCAAGATTTCAACGATTTCTCAAGGCATTCTCAATTTTGGGCTCATTTCCAAACATGGGACCGAGACACTGGGCATGACACAAATCAATCACCAGGTACCAGTGGAAACAAAAACCAGTCTGCTCATACTAGAGGTCGACAATTTTATGAACCTGTTCCTTCTTCTGCTGATGCAAAGCAGTGGATGCATCAGGCCAAAAGGGATTTCAGTGCTGCCTCTCAGTTCTTGGTTGAAGCTGAAAAAGGACACAATTTCAACTGGATTTGCTTTCTTTGTCAACAGGTAAATTATTGTACTTGTTATTGGAAATGTCTACATTGTCTGTTCTTCTAATCTATATTATATCAAACCGCATTGTTCTCGTCATGATATAGTTGAAAAATTGCTGAGTTGGCATTAAACAACAGTCACTCACTCACTCACTATATTATATCAAGGGATTAAGCCTACCTAAACATATTATATTACATTACACAGTGTATTCCTTTTATAAGTATGCTTTAGTTACACATTTGTAGAATTTACCTGAGAACGAGACACAAAGGAGTGCCTCATGTTTGCAGAATGCCAGGCTTCCTTCACATACAAGACAACTAGTTTGTTAACAGTCGCTGTTGGACCATTTCAAGGCAAAACTTTTCCCAATCCCAGTGCCACATGTTAATTTGCCTACATGATTTGTTTTGTTTGTAAACTTTTCCCTGTCATGCATATAGCTAACATCTTGGTCACTTGATGTTAAAACAATCAATTGGTTGAAATTTTTAAAACTATTATTTGCCCGAAATTGAAATTAAAATTTAAAATGACGTGTGGACCTACATTTAGAGATGACATCAGCAATGGTTTGGTTTATGGTGTTTCACGCTACTTTCAACTATATGTCAGTTATATCGTGGCAGTCAGTTTTATTGGTGGAGAAAACAACCAACCTGCCGCAAGTCACTGTCAAGCTTTATCACATAATGTTGTATTGAGCACACCTCGCCATAAGCAGGATTTGAACATGCAACTTTAATGAAGATCTGCACTGGTAGTGGTAAATACAACTACCATACCATCACGACCATGACGGCCCCTCAATAAGTAATTATTCAATAACATTGCAGATATATGTACAAATGTATACGTATAATGTGATGTATGTATTTTGTAGAGAGGACCTTTGTAAGTTGATCTAACTTGTGTCGAATACATTTATTGAGATATTTAACAATAAAATAAGTTTGTAATGCATATTCTAGAGAGTCCTAATATAAACTAAAACACAGGTGCAATAAATTTAAAACCTCAAGTTTTACATAAGTGAGTAATTCATCTGTAAATAGAAATGTACATCGTTTATGGTAGCATATACTTCATATTGCCATTAATTCAACTTTTTATTCCATTCCTGTATCTGGTGGACATTTTTTGGTACACATAGTTGGGCAAGTTCTTTTTAAAATTTTGTTCAATCTACTAGTATATTTGCATGAATATTTGACAAAATAAGAATGTTTGATTTGTTTTACACGGCTGGTAATCGGCACAAGCAGAACAGTTGGTTCTGCAAAGAAATTCGTGAGGATAACTTCCGGTTTTGGTGGAGGAGAGTTCACGAAGACGCTTCGCAAGGTATGTACATGTCAAAAATTGAAATTTGCTTTTTTACTGCTTGAATATTGCAAAATCAGAGAATGCTATGCTGTGGCGAATGCTTTCACGATTAGAAACATGCATAGTTTATTGTTGTATATGAAGTGTAACTCTCGCAAAATCAATCGTCCCACGAAAAACATGACCAAAATTGTGACACTCTTACATTTCTAAGTTGTTCTTGACAAAGATGCAAGTTAAATTTTCAATATTTTTTCATCGTGGGAGTCTAAATGTAATCGGGGATAAATTCCGATTCATCAGAAGTAAATTGAAGTCTAGATAAATCTACAAACTGTCAATTTTCTCGTTTTCCTGCTTGAGGCGATCGGTTCTGATAGAGCACATTGCGAATGCATGAGGAGATTTGCTAGTTTGGTTAATTGTTTTCTGCAAAATTGATAAATTGACACTTTTAAAATTGAGCTTTCTTTTAAAGTATTTCGTATTTCATAAAACTGCTAAATACTCTAATCAAAATAAACTATTCTCTGTCCACTTTCAGGAGATGACAGGATTCAAGGGAAAGAGGAAAAGGGGACTGATATTGACTCTTTACAAAAAAACATTTCGATATAGATTGCCTGTATCACTGCCAAGGAAACAAACAAAAACAAGTAGCAGTACACCAAATTTAAAATCCCCATCAATCAGGACACCAAGTTTATTAAAAAAATCTCTTTCAATTTCAAAATATTTATATCCTTTCAAACGGGTTTCCACACCTATTCGGCGCAACTTTTTTACTAAAGATGACGGAAACTTCACCGCAGATCTACAAAATGTTTCCTTTTTGAGTCTTGATGAAAGTATAGGCAAGATAGAAGTTGACCCGAAGGAAGAAGCTTCAGTAGTTGAAGTTTTCCAAGATGTTCTTAAAAACTTTCTGATGTTGGGAAAAAGGACAAGCTATTGAAATTCTTTAAATTAGTACAAGATGGAAAATTCCCTTTGAATAACATTGCATTTGAGTTGTTTTTGGACATTGTACAATGGTTTGACAAAGATGAATCACGTCAAATGAGATATTCGCCATCAACTCTCCAATTTTTTTGGTTAGGGAGAAAGTTATTTGGTGGTCGCTTCATTCGGTTTATGTCTGGCCCAAAAAATGAAAGTGACATTTTAACAGGATCTTCAACGCCGAATAGGTTTTTGTTCGTTTCCTTGGCGGTGATACAGGCAATATACAAACATTGTATATCGAAATGTTTTTTTGTAAAGAGTCAATGTCAGTCCCCCTTTCCTCTTTCCCTTGAATCCTGGCATCTCCTGAAAGTGGACAGAGTATTTATCAGTTTTATGTTTAAAAGTGTCAATTGATCAATTTTGCAGAAAACAATTTACAAAACTAGCAAATCTCCTCATGCATTCGCAATGTTCTCTATCAGAACCGATCTCCTCAAGCAGGAAAACGAGACAATTGACAGTTTGTAGATTTATCTAGACTTCAATTTACTTCTGACGAATCGGAATTTATCCCCGATTACATTTAGACTCCCAGATGAAAAAATATTGAAAATTTAACTTGCATCTTTGTCAAGAACAACTTAGAAATGTAAGAGTGTCACCATTTTGGTCATGTTTTTCGTGGGACGATTGATTTTGCGAGAGTTACACTTCATATACAAGAATAAACTATGCATGTTTCTAATCGTGAAAGCATTCGCCACAGCATAGCATTCTCTGATTTTGCAATATTCGAGCAGTAAAAAAGCAAATTTCAATTTTTGACATGTACATACCTTGCGAAGCGTCTTCGTGAACTCTCCTCCACCAAAACCGGAAGTTATCCTCACGAATTTCTTTGCAGAACTGACTGTTCTGCTTGTGCCGATTACCAGCCGTGTTTATTGATTTGATTTTTTGAAACCATTTGTTAACCTGGGTAAATGATACTGTACTCTGTCTTCCTCTGGATTTGATTTATCTGCTAACGTCATACCGGCTACAAGAATAAAAATATGAGGTGTTCTGTAGCCTTGTCTATATTGATTTGGATATGATGTGATATGAGGTTGTGTTTCATTTTTTAACTATGAAACCAGTCTTTGTTGTTTTAATATGAAAAATTTAACATTTTAATACAAATTTTATAACAGGCTGTCGAAAAAGTTATAAAAGCAATGCACTTCAACAAGGATTCAAATAAAGTACCCAAATCTGCAGTCTTGGAGCATATAGTAGAAGATTTGGATCCAGAACTTCAAGATATGGTTATGACTGTGTCAGCAAAAGTTGGAAAGCAAGAGAAAATGATGTACCCCGATCGTCACAGAATGCCTAAAATTCCAGCTGATGACTATGATAAACAGGCAGCGGAGGAGGTCTTAAACTTAACAAGGCTTATCTTGGAGTATGCTTCTGATAGAATATGATTGAAAAATTCAGGTAGGAAACTTTAATCGTTTTAAAATAGTTTTTATACGCCCGTCTTTAAGACGGGACGTATTATGGTATACCACTGTCCGTCCGTCCGTTTCACATGTCGCACTGTAACTTAAGCAGAGCTCCAGATAAGCTGTGTATTTGCGTTTTTTACACTATAAAAACGAGTAAAAACGCATGTATTATCAGATCAGAGTGTACACATTACGCATACATATTGCTGTGTAAGCAAACTTTCCAAATTCGGAGCGTACTTGTACGCTGTTAACGATAATACAGTCGTGTACATTAACAATACATTTTTGTCTTTGAGAAATTCCCCGTAATTACTTCCCTTTAAACTTTTCGAAGGAGAGAGTGCATACATCCGAGGGGTACCGAATGTTTGCCTTTCTAAGCATCGATGTCAAAAGAGATCTGATTAGATGTTTATGATAAATCATCCTATTGCGGTCAATATTACAAATAAATGCGGTGCTCCTTATAAGGAGTGGTTTACATAATACGTATAGAACTCAAACGAAAGTAAATTTGGGAACACGTTGTTCGTTGAAAATGAGCAAGAAATGTAGTACTTATGCAAATAGCTTGTCAGGGTGTGGTGTCAGGTATATAAAGTAAACACAGAACAAAATATTTACAACATTTTATTAATAAATAAACATGACACAATCGTGTCAAATTAAACAGAGATATACATTTGCATCCTGCCTTTGAATAACACTTGTGTCAAACATAATTTTAAAAGTGTACATGTAAGCAATCTTTTCTGAAGTAGAGAGTACAACAGTGCAAAGGAAATATGCAAATACCCATCATTTTCAAAAGTAGGGAGTAATTACCCTTTGGACTTGAAAATTATCTGGAGCTCTGTTAAGAACACCTTGGCCAATTCACTTCAAATTTCACAGAGTTATTGGAATTGATAGTCTTATGGTCTGTATACTTTTTGGTGAAATTTAGATTTTTCATTCCAGAGTTATGGGACTTTATTCATCAAATTGTAGGTGATTTTTCGTATGTCACGCTGTAAATTCAATCGTAACTACTCGGCCATTCTCGCTACCCTGCAAATAACCTTGTACGTACATAGTGGAAATTCTTCTTAAATTGTTTGCCGGAAGTTAAGTTAAGTTAAGCCGCACAAAAATATAGTCCCACAAAAATCCAATATTGAAGACATACTAAGTAAAATCTAATCATGCAAAACTAATTAAAACTTTAATTGAAATATAGAAAATTGTTTAGAATATAACTTTATCAAACTATCATGTAACTGACATGTGAAAAGTAGTGCGATTTATATGCCTAATGCATACAAGGTTATTTGCAGGGTAGCGAGAATGGCCGAGTAGTTACGATTGGCTGTAAATTGAGAACCCCTTGGCCAATTCACTTCACACTTCGCATAGTTATTGGAATTGATAGTCTTATGGACAGTATACTTTTTGGTGAAATTTCAATTTTTCATTCCAGAGTTATGGGACTTAAATTATTATAGTGTTTTATTTCAACATAAATATTGTATAAATGTTCCAATTCATGTTTATGGTACAGCTGTTGGTGAAATTTCGATTTTTCATTCAAGAGTTATGGGAAAGAAAGTCTTTACAAATATTGTATGAATGTTGACGACGGGCGTATCATGCGCTCTTGGTACAGCTGTTTATTATTTAACCAATGAAAGAGTAGATATCGAATTAAGTGTGCATGACGCGTTTCTGGAATAACCTTCTTCAGGTATGCTTAATGTCAAAAGATTGTAAACCAGTTTTTGGAGCAAGAAACCAAAGCGACTTAAACAGGATAACCAAAATTAGTTATGGTCATCTATCAATAATGAATATATCTAATAAACCCACCCCAAAATTGGTATTTGTTGCTTCTGCGTTAAGCACACAGCATTAAGGAGAAAAAGCGAAGACTGGTTGGCTCGAAATCAGGATAATGTGTCTGAGTGGAGCGACATGTATATCCGTGGACTGTTGTTTCAGTGAGCTAGCACTATAAAAATCCAACTCGGCGTGTTGGTCTATTACAAAGCGGACCTCGTCATCATCTCATTGAAAATTAACTTGTTCTCACCATGATATAGCTGAAAAATTGCTGAATTGGCATTACCGATAAACAACATTCCCAAATTCCCTCTAATAATCCATGTCAGTGTCAAAACATCTAATATGCGGTGAAGATCGTGATTATCATAAATGAAATTTGTAAAGGTGTCTGCATTTTAAAGGCGAGTGTTATCTTCCCTTAGTAACCGACACATTTTAGCATATCGTGGAATCGTTCCGCCTGAGAATAAATACATGGTAGTATTGGAAACTGATTATTCAATTTAGTGGAATTTTATTACGGTGGTAGTTTCCGATTCACCTGACGGCAAAAATACACTGGTCAACCGAGATTTTCTCCAACCGAAAAAAATTCACTGTAAGGTGTGTTAACGCGTTCAAGTTTTCTTTTCAAAGTCGTTTCAAATTTTTTGTGATGAAATGATGAATTTGAAGTAGAATGTGTTTAAATGATCAAATTGGGTACTTCAAACAAGTTTTGTAACAGAACTGCACCAGTCAAATTTGTGTTTGTAACAGAACTGCACCAGTCAAATTTGGGTTTGTAACAGGACTGCACCAGTCAAATTTGTGTTTGTAACAGGACTGCACCAGTCAAATTTGGGTTGGTAACAGGACTGCACAAGTCAAATTTGGGTTTGTAACAGGACGGCACCAGTCAAATTTGGGTTTGTAACAGAACTGCACCAGTCAAATTTGGGTTTGTAACAGGACTGCACCAGTCAAATTTGTGTTTGTAACAGAACTGCATCAGTCCTGTTACAAACACAAATTTGACAGCTTAAACAGGTTTTCAAACAAGTTGTGTGGGTCCAATAATTGCTAATGTATTTTGTTTAATGTTTTTGATGTTATATTTGGTATTTAATGATTTTAATTATAATTTCAGGTGACGAAAACAGCTACGAAAATGTTAGTGTTTCAGTAGTAAAGTCAATAAAAGGATTTTCATCAATTATTGTTGAAACAGAAACTTTAGTCTTGTACAAAATTATGTACTTGCCTGAATGGCTTAAATGAATGTATAGAATGTACTGTATAATATTTTAGGGGCTGTCATGGTCGTGATTGTATGGTAGTTGGATTTATTATTACCTATGCAATCAGTGCCTATCACCACTAACATTGTGAGTTCGAATCTCGCTCATGCGAGGTGTACTTGATACAACATTGTGTGATTTTGTCAGTGACTTGTGGCAGGTCGGTGGTTTTCTCCGGGTACTCCAGTTCCTCCACCAATAAAACTGAAATGTTGTTGAATGTGGTGTTAGACACCCCCCCCCCTTGTATAGTATCTTTTTGTAATAGGTACAGATTTCTTTTTTCTCTGAAAATTATTGTGGAATATATATGACATATGTGCTATGTAGATTTCTAAATGTCTTATTATTATTCAGATGAAATTAAATGGCTTCAACAAATGTATTTTTAGTATGATTATGATAAATTTGTCCTTGTGTATATATAGTATCATGTATATTGAAATATTTGATAAAATGTTATTAATACTGTTAACTAGTTATAACACTGATACATACAAGTGCCATGCTAGGTCTCAGATTTCTATCAACTGTTATGTTATTATTGTGTTTAGGCATGTGAGGATTGTATGGACTAGTTAAATTGTTTAACATTTTTTATTTTTAATATAACCAATCGGAACCACAATACCATGGAACAATCGTGTTGTAATATTTGATAACATTTCTATTAACTGTTATTTTATTATTGTGTTTAAACATGTGAGGTTTAATTTGACGTAAGGATTGTGTTTGGCTATTTAAATTGTTTAACATTTTAATTTTAATATAACCAACCACAACACCATGGAACAATCGTGATCATGTGACAAACTTTCAAACACAGAAATGTGAAACAACAGTATGCTAGCAATATCAGGAAGAAGAATTTTTTTAAAATATTTTTATTTTAAGCTATAATTAACACTGATATTAAGAGAGATTAATTACTTTTTAATATAACATGTATAAATGAAGCTTGTTTCTTGAGATATTGGTAATGGTTTATTTACACAAAAACTACAATTTTACCTTTGTATGACCGTCAATATATGTCACACTAAAGGATATCTGATTTTCTTCAGGTAAAAGTCATTTAATATGTTTAGATTCCTCCTATATATATACAGTCAAACCTGCCCATGTGGTCACCTGTATTAAGATGTCACCTTTTTATTGACCTGTCCAAGAAATTTTCATATAAATTTAACCTCTTTTAAGAGGTCACCTGGCTTATAAGACCACTTTTTCTTTGTCTCAAAGGTGACCTCTTAATACAGATTTGACTGTATTATAACTCTTGCTGAATGTTTCTTAGTATCATGAAGCTATACATGTCGTAGTGGGTAAGAATATCATTTTTCTGTTTTCAGAATTTAAAATTATTGAATTCAGTCATTTTCAAATGTACATTGTTTAGTCTACAATTTTTGTCCCCAGATTTTAAAATAAATACAGTTTAATGTTAAACCCTGTATCATTTTGTGCTTGCCCCAAACCATTATCTAGATTTTTATCTTCTTCTGTCCTTTGGAAAAAATATTCTGACATTGCAAAACAAATATTCTGGTTTACAATGAAATGTATAGATAAAATTTCTTTGTTCTTTTGTTTTACATATACAATAAGAAACGATCCAGGCAATATGAATACTGTAATTAAAGAAACACCCAATCTCTTTAGCTGCTTACTACATTTAAAGAAACACCCAATCTCTTTAGCTGCTTACTACATTTAAAGAAACACCCAATCTCTTTAGCTGCTTACTACATTTAAAGAAACACCCAATCTCTTTAGCTGCTTACTACATTTAAAGAAACACCCAATCTCTTTAACTGCTTACTACATTTAAAGAAACACCCAATCTCTTTAACTGCTTACTACATTTAAAGAAACACCCAATCTCTTTAACTGCTTATTACATTTAAAGAAACACCCAATCTCTTTAGCTGCTTACTACATTTAAAGAAACACCCAATCTCTTTAGCTGCTTACTACATTTAAAGAAACACCCAATCTCTTTAGCTGCTTACTACATTTAAAGAAACACCCAATCTCTTTAGCTGCTTACTACATTTAAAGAAACACCCAATCTCTTTAGCTGCTTACTACATTTAAAGAAACACCCAATCTCTTTAGCTGCTTACTACATTTAAAGAAACACCCAATCTCTTTAGCTGCTTACTACATTTAAAGAAACACCCAATCTCTTTAACTGCTTATTACATGTACTATGTGTTTTTATCCTGTCATTTGTAGTTTTTTACTTTACAAATTGAAATATATGAAAATAATTGTTTTGTTATTGTTATTGTTATAATTACTATGTGATTGTACTATATGAATATCATTATTGGCCCCACAGTTATTAGACCCTCGTACATTATGCCCCACCAATTCACCCTCACATTTTCTACCATTCCTTAGATTGGTACACATGTTTTCTATATTCCTTGAAAATGTACATACATGTATATTGGGTATTATCTGAAAATTTAACACTATTTTATCTTTGTATTTGTATTTTCATAGAGGTGTATTACCTCCATGCATATATTTATTCTGAGTTGTTTGAATAATGAAGGAGAGGTATTGTATTTGATAATTCTCTGATGTGGCATACATAGATAGTTAAGAATGACAAGTAAATATTGTAGTAAAGAAGATATTTACTTATTATAATTCATGTATAAATATATTGTGACATATAATTCCATATTTAAATGATGGGATATATTTGCACAATAACATTCCACTGAAAACAGAATTATTATCATTTAATACCAAAAAACAGAATTATTATCATTTAATACCAAAAACAGAATTATTTTCATTTCACACCGAAAACAGAATTATTATCATTTAACACCGAAAACAGAATTATTATCATTTAATACCAAAAACAGAATTATTATCATTTAATACAGAAAACAGAATTATTATCATTTAATACCAAAAACAGAATTATTATCATTTAATACCGAAAACAGAATTATTTTCATTTAATACCGAAAACAGAATTATTATCATTTAATACCAAAAACAGAATTATTATCATTTAATACCGAAAACAGAATTATTATCATCTAATACAGAAAACAGAATTATTATCATCTAATACAGAAAACAGAATTACCATTTAATACCGAAAATAGAATTATTATCATTTAATACCGAAAACAGAATTATTATTATTTAATACAGAAAACAGAATTATTATCATTTAATACAGAAAACAGAATTATTATCATTTAATACAGAAAACAGAATTATTATCATTTAATACAGAAAACAGAATTATTATCATTTAATACCAAAAACAGAATTATTATCATTTAACACCGAAAACAGAATTATTATCATTTAATACCAAAAACAGAATTATTATCATTTAATACCAAAAACAGAATTATCATTTAATACCGAAAACAGAATTATTATCATTTAATACAGAAAACAGAATTATTATCATTTAATACCAAAAACAGAATTATTATCATTTAATATTATATTTTACGTTTATATTTTCCCTATTTGTCTTTGTTTGGCAGCCGGTCCATATAACAGTATATAGACTGGGCCCGGTTCATATAACACCTTCGTCAAGATTCACCATTATGACGTTAAATTTATTTCCAGTTTCTCCGAGTCTTTATTCCGGGAGAAAATTGGGCTTTGTTTTTGGACAAATAGTTCACAGCTCTTTGGGCCAAATGGCCCTCAGTACCATGAACTATTTGTTAAATACCGAAAACAGAATTATTATCATTTAATACAAGTACTGAAGTAGTTTTTATTGTTTGTTAATGTGACTTAAATAATGTGTCTTCCTATTATGTTACAAGTATTATTCATATAAAAATATGAGAAATTTAGGTGATTTTTTTTTTGGTGGTGGGCTATTTTATTTTGTCTGTTGATTTTATGATGGACAATTTTTGTTAGGTACTGCCCATTTTAACTTTTAGAGGAGGGGGCAGGAAAATTTTGTTGTTGATGTCAAACATAAATAAGATTATTTTTTTCACATGTTTCAAATTTTACCAAATTGTCTGGTAGAAAATTACAGACTACATATTGTTGGCATCTTTCAGGTCAAAATATTTTTATCAACACAGGCAACTGAAATTAAATTAAAAAAATTATCCCCTCCCCCTAAAAGTTAAATGGTCATTGCTTATTTTTTGTTCTGGTCATGTTTTTGTATAAGAAAACAAAAACTTTGTCAATTTATTTTGTCTACTTATATATTTTTTGGCAAAATGGAAATTTTGTAACATATTATGTGGGTTTATAATTTTAATGGGAAAATTGTTTTTTTTTATATACTACTGAAGAAAAGGAAAACAGAAATTTTGTTGTAATTTATTTTGTCTGCTCATATTTTTTATATAAAAATCTGGCTTAACAAAAATCCAGTTTATATGAGAATTATGAAAGTGAAGTTTTATTAAAAACTAGTATTACATGTTACAATGTTTGTATTATATTATGCTTCAGATGAATGAATTTCAATTTTGGATTTTTTATTGTATTCTGTGCATATTTATTAATAAATATACTTAATTAGCTCATGGTTATTATTTTATATTCTTTATATTATGGTCAGGCTTATGGGCGAGTTAGTGAATGATTTTTGTTAAATGCCAAGTGAGCAATTTTGCAGCTAAATAATGGGGAGAACAAGTTATATTCAATGAGATGAGAATAATGTCTGCTTCATACTGCAACGCCCTACATGTAAGTTGGATATTTGTACTGTTAGCTTCATGAAACAACAATCCGCAGGTAGACATGTTGCTCCACTCGGACACATTATCCTGATTGTGAGGCAACCCGTCTGCTCTACCTCCTGCTTAGGAAGAAGTATCAAATACCAATGTCTTAGTCTTTAGTTAAACAGGACCAAGGATCGAACCCAGTATCTTATCATACTCGAGGGGAGCACTCAAACCAATACACAACCAATGGGTCAGGCTTTTGCTGGTGTTCAAGGCACTTTCAACAGGCATATGATAGCAGGTAATTTTATTGTTGAAGAAAATCACAGTAATCCAAAAAAACACAGACCTGCGGTAAGTCGCTGATACAATTTACCACCTAAAATTGTGTCTACTACACCTCCCAACAGTGGGAATCGAACTCACAACTTTAGTTGTGATAGGCACTGTTTGCATAAGTGGATATAGATCTAACTACAAACCATATCACGGACATGAGCCCATTTCTATGTTGTAACATAGGAAAAAAGGGAACTTTTTTTAAAAATGGAACTGTACATGTTCATTCAGTGGCTTATTGTCAGGCCTTTGTAGCCGAGTGCTCAAGATTGTTGACTTATAACCACAAACGTTTCACAACTCACAAGGTTTTTGCACCGATATTCACCTAAAGAATTCAAGTTTCCCAAAAGCCAGGGATTTCACCTGTGATTTCAAGATATCTGTCCGAACTTGCCTCCTCTAATAATCTTGTGGCCACAATACAGCTTCAAAAATAGTGAAAGTGACGACAAAATGTATACCAATAATCTATCACACTAGACTAGTGGCTCATTAATCGTTGAATACATATTCGGCGATACTGTAGCTTAAGCTCGCATGACCAAGAGTGTCGTCTTATTTTTTTCCATTTCAATCTTTTCCGAAACCTCGGAGTAAATTGAAAAGAAACTTGGTACAAATGTCCACTAAATCATGCTCTACAAGTCTAGTCACCAGGTCTGTCTAAATAGGGTTAGGGTTCTGGCACGGTGTTAAACGCAACTTTCAACAATATTTCAGCTATATCGTGGCTGTCAGTTTTATTGATTTTTATTTTTTATTTTTGGTGCTTTAACGCCACTTTAGCAATATTCCAGTTATATTATGGCGACCAGTTTTAGTGGTGGAAGAAGGCGGAATACCCAGAGACAACCACCGACCATGGGCAAGCAACTGGTTAACTTTATCACTTGCGAGTCGTGTGCACCCTTTTTGTAAGTTACAAAGCCGGACGCAAACCCACGCCGTATTGGTGATAGGCTTGCATGAGTTGTTAGGTAATCCAACTACCTAACTCATTGAGCCATCCTCAGTTTTATTGATGGAGGAAACGGAATAACCGGGGAAACCATCAACCTGTCGTAAATCACTGACAAACTTTATCACATAATGCTGTATCAGCAAGTACACATTAGTGGTGATAGGCACTTACTCAAACTACCATACGACGGACCCTATCTAATAGGGAACACACTACATTTGTAATTTAGATCTAGATCATGTAGAGTTGTTAGGTCTGCCTAAATAGGGAAGAGACTACATTTGTCATATAGATTTAGATCATGTCTAGTCACCAGGTCTGTCTAAATAGGGAAGATACTACATTTGTGATAATGATTTATATAAAGTGTAATCACCAGATCTGTCTAAACAGACACTACATTTGTAATTTAGATCTAGATTATATCTAGTCACCAATCTGTCTAAATAGGGAAGACACTACATTTGTCATATAAATCTAGATCATGTCTAGTCATCAGGTCTGTCTAAATAGGGAAAACACTACATTTGTGATAATGATTTATATAAAGTGTAATCACCAGGTCTGTCTAAACAGACACTACATTTGTAATTTAGATCTAGATCATGTAGAGTTCTTAGGTCTGCCTATATAGTGAAGACACTACATTTATCATATATATTAAGATCATTCTGAGACATTAGGTCTGTCTATAAAAGGAAAACATTGCAATTTAGATCTAGATCTAGTCTATTTACAAAAGCTGTCTAAAGAGGGAAGACACTACACTGGTAATATAGATTTAGATCATGTCTAGTCACCAGGTCTGTCTCAAGAGGGAAGACACTACATTTGTCATATAAATCTAGATCATGTCTACTTACAAGAACTGTCTAAATAGGGAAGAAACTACACTTGTCATATAGATCGAGAAAATGCACAAAACAGGGACAAAGCAAGGTTAAAATAATGATACAGTTACAATGTCGTAATGTATATCTTAAACACGATTTTACAATCAAATTAAAAAAATAGGCAGTATTTTTATTTTTATTTGCAAGATCATATTACCTTTGCACATTTCTCGAAATTTTAAATTCTACTTTCAGTTTCATTATCATTGACACGCCCTATCATTTATAATAATAATAATAATCTACCACATTAGTGGTCCATTAATCATTGAATACATATTCAGTTGAAGCCTTGCATCACCAAGAGTCGTGTGAGTTTTACATGAGTTTGCAGTCATCCTCGTATTTTTTCCATTTCAATCTTTTTCGAAACCTCGTTGTAAATTGAAACCAAACTTGGTACAAATGTCCATTAAATTGTCCTCTACAAAACGGGTTTGAAGATACCCAGTGGCGTAGCTTCCATTGAGGCAACCGAGGCAGTTGCCTTTGCCTCGGTAAAAAAAAATAACTGCATAAATAAATAAAATAAAAAATTTAATGTAAATTGCTCTAATAACATATTTATTACTTAATAAGTATAACGATGTAATGTTGTGGCTGACCAGTAATCAATGAATCCTGTTAAAAAGATCGGAATTGGCACATGAGTAGTTTAACATATGAAGAAAGAATATACCGGTATTCAATAAACAAGAGACCACCAAAAATGTTTATCACTATTTTTAATGTTGCATTCAATAACTCGACACCTCTTTAAGATACGTCGTTTGACATGTCATCTGTTCAAAGGTGTTTCATTTTCCTTTTTTTTTAAATCGACATGATAATGGAATCAATGCAATACAAACTTGATTCAAATAGACCATGACTACTTGTTTTAAAAAGAAAAAAAGTGTCTTCCTTACTTAAATTACGGTGGGTATTGGGGGGAGACCTCCTGCCTTGGTAATATTGAGCCCAAGCTACGCCTGTGATACCAAAGTGGTAACCAGAAGCCGTACATCATATTAATATATTATATGGAATACCACGATCCTTGCATGTAAACGACAAGTAGGAGTACTCACTGGAGGCCTGTTGAAAGGCATAACTCTTGTACATATCCTCTATCTGAACTTTACTTTTCATTTCTTGCTATCAAAACATCCACCAACAAACCAAACCTAGTGCTTCCTTTTAATCTATTTATTTAAATCATTTCGAGTCACCAGGTGTGTCAAAATAGGGAAGACACTACATTTGCAATATAGATCTAGATCATGTCTAGTCACCAGGTGTGTCTAAAGAGGGAAAACACTACATTTATCATATAGATTTAGATCATGTCTAGTCACCAGGTCTGTCTGAATAGGGAAGACACTACATTTGCAATATAGATCTAGATCATGTCTAGTCACTAGGTCTGTCTAGAGAGGGAAGACACTACATTTGCACATAGATTTAAATCATGTCTAGTCATCAGGTGTGTCTAAATAGGGAAGACACTACATTTGCACATATATTTAGATCATGTCTTGTCACCAGGTCTGTCTAGAGAGGGAAGACACTACATTTGTCATATAGATCTAGACATGTCTAGTCACCAGGTCTATCTAAAGAGGGAGGTCACCACATTTGTCATATAGATCTATATCATGCTTAGTCACCTGATCTGTCTATATAGGCAAGACACTACATTTGTCATATCGATTTAGATCATGTCTAGTCACCAGGTTTGTCTAAATAGGGAAGACACTACATTTGCAATATATATCTAGATCATGTCTAGTCACCAGGTCTGTCTATATAGGGAAGACACTACATTTGTCATATCGATTTAGATCATGTCTAGTCACCAGGTCTGACTAAATAGGGAAGACACTGCATTTGCAATATATATCTAGATCATGTCTAGTCACCAGATCTATCTAAAGAGGGAGGTCCACATTTGTTATATAGATCTAGATCATGTCTAGTCACCTGATCTGTCAATATAGAGAAGACACTACATTTGTCATATCGATTTAGATCATGTCTAGTCACCAGATCTGTCTAAATAGAGAAGACACTACATTTGTCATATCGATTTAGATCACATCTAGTCAGCAGGTATGTCTAAATAGGGAAGACACTATATTTGCAATATAGATCTAGATCATGTCTAGTCAACAAGTATGTCTATATAGCAAATACACTATATTTGTCATATCGATTTAGATCATGTCTAGTCACCAGGTCTGTCTAAATAGGGAATACACTACATTTGCAATATAGATCTAGATCATGTCTAGTCAACAAGTGTGTCTATATAGGGAATACACTATATTTGTCATATCGATTTAGATCATGTCTAGTCACCAGGTCTGTCTAAATAGGGAAGACACTACATTTGCAATATAGATCTAGATCATGTCTAGTCACTAGGTCTGTCTAGAGAGGGAAGACACTACATTTGCACATATATTTAGATCATGACTAGTCACCAGGTCTGTCTAAATAGGTAAGACACTACATTTGCACATATATTTAGATCTTGTCTAGTCACCAGGTCTGTCTAGAGAGGGAAGACACTACATTTGTCATATAAATCTAGAACATGTCTAGCCACCAGGTCTATCTAAATAGAGAAGACACTACATTTGTCATATCGATTTAGATCATGTCTAGTCACCAGGTCTGTCTAAATAGGGAAGACACTACATTTGCACATATATTTAGATCATGTCTAGTCACCAGGTCTGTCTAGAGATGGAAGACACTACATTTGCACATATATTTAGATCATGTCTAGTCACCAGGTCTGTCTAATTAGGGAAGACACTACACTTAGGAAAAAAGGGAACTTTTTTTAAAAATGGAACTGTACATGTTCATTCAGTGGCTTATTGTCAGGCCTTTGTAGCCGAGTGCTCAAGATTGTTGACTTATAACCACAAACGTTTCACAACTCACAAGGTTTTTGCACCGATATTCACCTAAAGAATTCAAGTTTCCCAAAAGCCAGGGATTTCACCTGTGATTTCAAGATATCTGTCCGAACTTGCCTCCTCTAATAATCTTGTGGCCACAATACAGCTTCAAAAATAGTGAAAGTGACGACAAAATGTATACCAATAATCTATCACACTAGACTAGTGGCTCATTAATCGTTGAATACATATTCGGCGATACTGTAGCTTAAGCTCGCATGACCAAGAGTGTCGTCTTATTTTTTTCCATTTCAATCTTTTCCGAAACCTCGGAGTAAATTGAAAAGAAACTTGGTACAAATGTCCACTAAATCATGCTCTACAAGTCTAGTCACCAGGTCTGTCTAAATAGGGTTAGGGTTCTGGCACGGTGTTAAACGCAACTTTCAACAATATTTCAGCTATATCGTGGCTGTCAGTTTTATTGATTTTTATTTTTTATTTTTGGTGCTTTAACGCCACTTTAGCAATATTCCAGTTATATTATGGCGACCAGTTTTAGTGGTGGAAGAAGGCGGAATACCCAGAGACAACCACCGACCATGGGCAAGCAACTGGTTAACTTTATCACTTGCGAGTCGTGTGCACCCTTTTTGTAAGTTACAAAGCCGGACGCAAACCCACGCCGTATTGGTGATAGGCTTGCATGAGTTGTTAGGTAATCCAACTACCTAACTCATTGAGCCATCCTCAGTTTTATTGATGGAGGAAACGGAATAACCGGGGAAACCATCAACCTGTCGTAAATCACTGACAAACTTTATCACATAATGCTGTATCAGCAAGTACACATTAGTGGTGATAGGCACTTACTCAAACTACCATACGACGGACCCTATCTAATAGGGAACACACTACATTTGTAATTTAGATCTAGATCATGTAGAGTTGTTAGGTCTGCCTAAATAGGGAAGAGACTACATTTGTCATATAGATTTAGATCATGTCTAGTCACCAGGTCTGTCTAAATAGGGAAGATACTACATTTGTGATAATGATTTATATAAAGTGTAATCACCAGATCTGTCTAAACAGACACTACATTTGTAATTTAGATCTAGATTATATCTAGTCACCAATCTGTCTAAATAGGGAAGACACTACATTTGTCATATAAATCTAGATCATGTCTAGTCATCAGGTCTGTCTAAATAGGGAAAACACTACATTTGTGATAATGATTTATATAAAGTGTAATCACCAGGTCTGTCTAAACAGACACTACATTTGTAATTTAGATCTAGATCATGTAGAGTTCTTAGGTCTGCCTATATAGTGAAGACACTACATTTATCATATATATTAAGATCATTCTGAGACATTAGGTCTGTCTATAAAAGGAAAACATTGCAATTTAGATCTAGATCTAGTCTATTTACAAAAGCTGTCTAAAGAGGGAAGACACTACACTGGTAATATAGATTTAGATCATGTCTAGTCACCAGGTCTGTCTCAAGAGGGAAGACACTACATTTGTCATATAAATCTAGATCATGTCTACTTACAAGAACTGTCTAAATAGGGAAGAAACTACACTTGTCATATAGATCGAGAAAATGCACAAAACAGGGACAAAGCAAGGTTAAAATAATGATACAGTTACAATGTCGTAATGTATATCTTAAACACGATTTTACAATCAAATTAAAAAAATAGGCAGTATTTTTATTTTTATTTGCAAGATCATATTACCTTTGCACATTTCTCGAAATTTTAAATTCTACTTTCAGTTTCATTATCATTGACACGCCCTATCATTTATAATAATAATAATAATCTACCACATTAGTGGTCCATTAATCATTGAATACATATTCAGTTGAAGCCTTGCATCACCAAGAGTCGTGTGAGTTTTACATGAGTTTGCAGTCATCCTCGTATTTTTTCCATTTCAATCTTTTTCGAAACCTCGTTGTAAATTGAAACCAAACTTGGTACAAATGTCCATTAAATTGTCCTCTACAAAACGGGTTTGAAGATACCCAGTGGCGTAGCTTCCATTGAGGCAACCGAGGCAGTTGCCTTTGCCTCGGTAAAAAAAAATAACTGCATAAATAAATAAAATAAAAAATTTAATGTAAATTGCTCTAATAACATATTTATTACTTAATAAGTATAACGATGTAATGTTGTGGCTGACCAGTAATCAATGAATCCTGTTAAAAAGATCGGAATTGGCACATGAGTAGTTTAACATATGAAGAAAGAATATACCGGTATTCAATAAACAAGAGACCACCAAAAATGTTTATCACTATTTTTAATGTTGCATTCAATAACTCGACACCTCTTTAAGATACGTCGTTTGACATGTCATCTGTTCAAAGGTGTTTCATTTTCCTTTTTTTTTAAATCGACATGATAATGGAATCAATGCAATACAAACTTGATTCAAATAGACCATGACTACTTGTTTTAAAAAGAAAAAAAGTGTCTTCCTTACTTAAATTACGGTGGGTATTGGGGGGAGACCTCCTGCCTTGGTAATATTGAGCCCAAGCTACGCCTGTGATACCAAAGTGGTAACCAGAAGCCGTACATCATATTAATATATTATATGGAATACCACGATCCTTGCATGTAAACGACAAGTAGGAGTACTCACTGGAGGCCTGTTGAAAGGCATAACTCTTGTACATATCCTCTATCTGAACTTTACTTTTCATTTCTTGCTATCAAAACATCCACCAACAAACCAAACCTAGTGCTTCCTTTTAATCTATTTATTTAAATCATTTCGAGTCACCAGGTGTGTCAAAATAGGGAAGACACTACATTTGCAATATAGATCTAGATCATGTCTAGTCACCAGGTGTGTCTAAAGAGGGAAAACACTACATTTATCATATAGATTTAGATCATGTCTAGTCACCAGGTCTGTCTGAATAGGGAAGACACTACATTTGCAATATAGATCTAGATCATGTCTAGTCACTAGGTCTGTCTAGAGAGGGAAGACACTACATTTGCACATAGATTTAAATCATGTCTAGTCATCAGGTGTGTCTAAATAGGGAAGACACTACATTTGCACATATATTTAGATCATGTCTTGTCACCAGGTCTGTCTAGAGAGGGAAGACACTACATTTGTCATATAGATCTAGACATGTCTAGTCACCAGGTCTATCTAAAGAGGGAGGTCACCACATTTGTCATATAGATCTATATCATGCTTAGTCACCTGATCTGTCTATATAGGCAAGACACTACATTTGTCATATCGATTTAGATCATGTCTAGTCACCAGGTTTGTCTAAATAGGGAAGACACTACATTTGCAATATATATCTAGATCATGTCTAGTCACCAGGTCTGTCTATATAGGGAAGACACTACATTTGTCATATCGATTTAGATCATGTCTAGTCACCAGGTCTGACTAAATAGGGAAGACACTGCATTTGCAATATATATCTAGATCATGTCTAGTCACCAGATCTATCTAAAGAGGGAGGTCCACATTTGTTATATAGATCTAGATCATGTCTAGTCACCTGATCTGTCAATATAGAGAAGACACTACATTTGTCATATCGATTTAGATCATGTCTAGTCACCAGATCTGTCTAAATAGAGAAGACACTACATTTGTCATATCGATTTAGATCACATCTAGTCAGCAGGTATGTCTAAATAGGGAAGACACTATATTTGCAATATAGATCTAGATCATGTCTAGTCAACAAGTATGTCTATATAGCAAATACACTATATTTGTCATATCGATTTAGATCATGTCTAGTCACCAGGTCTGTCTAAATAGGGAATACACTACATTTGCAATATAGATCTAGATCATGTCTAGTCAACAAGTGTGTCTATATAGGGAATACACTATATTTGTCATATCGATTTAGATCATGTCTAGTCACCAGGTCTGTCTAAATAGGGAAGACACTACATTTGCAATATAGATCTAGATCATGTCTAGTCACTAGGTCTGTCTAGAGAGGGAAGACACTACATTTGCACATATATTTAGATCATGACTAGTCACCAGGTCTGTCTAAATAGGTAAGACACTACATTTGCACATATATTTAGATCTTGTCTAGTCACCAGGTCTGTCTAGAGAGGGAAGACACTACATTTGTCATATAAATCTAGAACATGTCTAGCCACCAGGTCTATCTAAATAGAGAAGACACTACATTTGTCATATCGATTTAGATCATGTCTAGTCACCAGGTCTGTCTAAATAGGGAAGACACTACATTTGCACATATATTTAGATCATGTCTAGTCACCAGGTCTGTCTAGAGATGGAAGACACTACATTTGCACATATATTTAGATCATGTCTAGTCACCAGGTCTGTCTAATTAGGGAAGACACTACACTTGCGCATAGATTTAGATCATGTCTAGTCATCAGCTGTCTAAATAGGGAAGACACTACATTTGTCATATCGATTTAGATTATGTCTAGTCACCAGGTCTGTCTAAAGAGGGAAGACACTATTTTTGTGATATAGATCTACATTGTGTCTAGTCACAAGGTCTGTCTAAATAGGGAAGACACTACATTTGTCATATAGATTTAGATCATGTCTAGTCACTAGGTGTGTCTAAATAGGGAAGACATTACATTTGCAATATAAATTTGGATCATGTCTAGTCATCAGGTCTGTCTAAAGAGGGAAGACACTACATTTGTAATCTATATCTAGATCTTGTCTACTTAAAATATTGTCTAAATAGGGAAGATGCTACATTTGTAATTTAGATTCAGATCATGTCTTGTCACAGGTCTGTTGAAAGAGGGAGGTCACCACATTTGTCATATATATTTAGATCATGTCTTGTAACTATGTCTGTCTGAAGAGGGAAGACACTACATTTGTAATCTATATCTAGATCTTGTCTACTTAAAATATTACCTAAATAGGGAAGATGCTACATTTGTAATTTAAATTTAGATCATGTCTTGTCACCAGGTCTGTCTAAATAGGGAAGACACTATATTTGCCATATAGATTTAGATCATGTCGAGTCACGAGGCCTGTCTAAAGAGGGAAGACATTACATTTGTCATATAGATTTAGATCATGTCTAGTCATCAGGTCTGTCTAAATATGGAAGACACTACTATTGTATTTTAGATCTAGATCATGTCTAATCACCAGGTCTGTCTATTGAGGGAAGGCACTACATTTGTCATATATATTTAGATTATGTCTAATCACCTGGTCTGTCTAAAGAGGGAAGACACCATATTTGTCATATATATTTAGATCATGTCTAGTCACTAGGTCTTTCTAAAAAGGAAGACACTACATTTGTCATAAAGATTTAGATCATGTCTAGTCACCAGGTCTGTCTAAAGAGAGAAGACACTACATTTGTCATATAGATTTAGATCATGTCTAGTCACTAGGTCTTTCTAAAGAGGGAATAAACTACATTTGTAATATAGATTTAGATCATGTCTAGTCATCAGGACTGTTTAAAAAGGGAAGACACTACATTTGTAATTTAGATCTAGATCATGTCTAGTCACCAGGTATGTCTATTGAGGGAAGACACTACATTTGTCATATAGATTTAGATCATGTCTAGTCACCAGGTCTATCTATTGAGGGAAGGCACTACATTTGTCATATAGATTTAGATCATGTCTAATCACCTGGTCTGTCTAAAGAGGGAAGACACCATATTTGTCATATATATTTAGATCATGTCTAGTCACTAGGTCTTTCTAAAAAGGGAAGACACTACATTTGTCATAAAGATTTAGATCATGTCTAGTCACTATGTCTGTCTAAAGAGAGAAGACACTACATTTGTCATATAGATTTAGATAATGTCTAGTCACTAGGTCTTTCTAAAGAGGGAAGACACTACATTTGTAATATAGATTTAGATCATGTCTAGTCATCAGGACTGTTTAAAAAGGGAAGAAACTACATTTTTCATATTTATTTAGATCATGTCTATTCACAAGGTCTGTCTAAATAGAGAAGATACTACATTTGTAATTTAGATTTAGATCATGTCTCGTCACCAGGACTGTCCAAAGAGGGAAGACACTACATTTTTCATATATATTTAGATCATCTCTAGTCATCATGTCTGTCTAAATAGGGAAGACACTTCATTTGTCATATAGATTTGATCATGTCTAGTAAGTAGGTGTGTCTAAATAGGGAAGACACTACACCTACAATATAGATTTAGATCATGTCTAGTCACCAGGTCTGTCTGAAGAGGGAAGACACTACATTTGTAATCTATATCTAGATCTTGTCTACTGAAAATATTTTCTAAATAGGGAAGATGCTACATTTGTAAATTAGATTCAGATCATGTCTTGTCACCAGGTATGTTTAAAGACGGAGGTCACCACATTTTTCATATATATTTAGATCATGTCTAGTCACCAGGTCTGTCTAAAGAGGGAACACACTACATTTGTCATATATATTTAGATCATGTCTAGTCACTAGGTCTGTCTAAAAAGGGAAGACACTACATTTGTCATAAAGATTTAGATCATGTCTAGTCACTATGTCTGTCTAAAGAGAGAAGACACTACATTTGTCATATAGATTTAGATCATGTCTAGTCACTAGGTCCGTCTAAAGAGGGAAGACACTACATTTGTAATATAGATTTAAATCATGTCTAGTCATCAGGTCTGTCTAAATAGAGAAGACACTACATTTGTAATTTAGAATTAGATCATGTCTAGTCACCAGGACTGTCCAGAGGGATGACACTACATTTGTCATAAAGATTTAGATCATGTCTAGTCACCAGGTCTGTCTAAAGAGGGAACACACTACATTTGTCATATATATTTAGATCATGTCTAGTCACTAGGTCTGTCTAAAAAGGGAAGACACTACATTTGTCATAAAGATTTAGATCATGTCTAGTCACTATGTCTGTCTAAAGAGAGAAGACACTACATTTGTCATATAGATTTAGATCATGTCTAGTCACTAGGTCCGTCTAAAGAGGGAAGACACTACATTTGTAATATAGATTTAAATCATGTCTAGTCATCAGGTCTGTCTAAATAGAGAAGACACTACATTTGTAATTTAGAATTAGATCATGTCTAGTCACCAGGACTGTCCAGAGGGATGACACTACATTTGTCATAAAGATTTAGATCATGTCTAGTCACCAGGTCAGTCTAAATAGGGAAGACACTACATTTGTTATAAAGATTTAGATCATGTCTGGTCATTAGGTCTGTCTAAATAGGGAAGACACTACATGTGTAATATAAATTTAGATCATGTCTAGTCACCAGGACTGTCTAAAGAGGGAAGACACTACATTTGACAAAGATTTAGATCGTCTAGTCACCAGGTCAGTCTACATTAGGGAAGACACTACATTTGTCATACAGATTTAGATCACGTCTAGTTACAAGGTCTGTCTAAATAAGGAAGACACTACATTTGTCATATAGATTTAGATCATGCCTTGTCACCAGGTCTGTCTAAAGAGGGGGGGTCACCACATTTGTCATATAGGTCTAGATAGTTTCTAGTCACCAGGTCTGTCTTAATAAAGAAGACACTACATTTGTAATTTAGATTTAGATCATGCCTTGTCACCAAGTCTGTCTAAAGAGGGAGGTCACCACATTTGTCATATAGATCTAGATCATGTCTAGTCACCAGGTCTGTCTAAAGAGGGAAGACACTACATTTGTCATATAGATTTAGATCATGTCTAGTCACTAGGTCTGTCTAAAAAGGGAAGACACTACATTTGTCATAAAGATTTAGATCATGTCTAGTCACCATGTCTGTCTGAAGAGGGAAGACACTACATTTGTCATATAGATTTAGATCGTCTAGTCACCAGGTCTGTCTAAAGAGGGAACACACTACATTTGTCATATATATTTAGATCATGTCTAGTCACTAGGTCTGTCTAAAAAGGGAAGACACTACATTTGTCATAAAGATTTGGATCATGTCTAGTCATCAGGTCTGTCTGAAGAGGGAAGACACTACATTTGTAATCTATATCTAGATCTTGTCTACTTAAAATATTTTCTAATAGGGAAGATGCTACATTTGTATATTAGATTCAGATCATGTCTTGTCACAGGTCTGTTTAAAGAGGGAGGTCACCACATTTTTCATTTAGATTTAGATCATATCTAGTCACCAGGTATGTCTAAACAGGGAAGACACTACATTTGTAATTTAGATCTAGATCATGTCTAGTCACCTGGTCTGTCTAAAGAGGGAAGACAAAGTGTGACGTATCAAAAATCTTTAACTCCCTCATTTCACTGTAAAGATATGATGGTATAATTGTCACCTGGTAAAGTGTGACGCATTTGAGAATGCTAAGGATAATCGTTAACAAAAGGTGGTGAGCACACTTTGTCACCTGACTATTTAGTGAGTTGTAATTATACCATCTAATCTTTACAAACTCAGTCTAACTTTGATAGACACTGAGGAAGTTCATTTGTTGATCGAAAATGTTGTCAATATATTTTTTGTAACATCTTTATCGGTATCGTTGCACAATCTTCTAGACTTCTATAATTTATTTTGTTTATGCTGCATCGTCATGTCTCGACGATCCGTTACTCATTAAGTTCTCTGGTTGGTAGATTCCCATAGACTTATATGTATATATATATACTCCAGTCAGTTCAATAACAGCTAGATCGGAAACCCCTAGACGTTTCGACAATCGCAAGGAAAAGTTTCGACAGATATTGGACTGGTTAATTAATAAAGGTATCATTACGTAATGTTTTTCATATTGGCCTAGTAATCGGTCCGAGGCCTGCTGTATTGGCCTGAGGCGCCTGAAAAACATCACGTATAGCATCCAGCTTCTTCCACCACTAAAACTTGTCGCCATGAAATAGCTGAAGTATTGCTGAAAGTGGCGTTGACCACAATAAATCAAATCAAATCAAATCAAATCATATATCTATATGATAGTTACTGATATGGAGGGCAGTCTGTCTATCCAGTGATATTGCACTCTATATCAGTAACTATTGTTTATTGCATTGAAGACCAGAATCTGACACATACAATATGAATGCATAGAAATGTTTAATCAGGATCATTGAAGGTTTTCCTAGGCGTTATCATCTTCGTTATTACCTAATTTGAATTTGACTACAGCAGTTCAACTTATAATGAGAAATAAAATGAAATTATAAGTAACATTGTACTTTATTAAAACGTAAACAAACAAATATCCGTGCATAGATCAGTAGTACCAGTCTATACACGGTTTTTGGACCGGTCTAGCATTCCAGTCTATATCGCGGAATAGTGAAGGTCACGTGGAGAGTGTTCAGCCAATTTAATGTATGATTTTTATTCTGATATGCAATAAATAAATATATATATATATATATATTGTATAATATACTTTATTTCCTGTGACTGTATAATGAATTCTTCATTATCCTATACAATATATTAAAAATTGCTGAGTTAGATTGCTGTCAAATTATAATATTAAGTATATATGTACCATCTACACACGCTTAGACACATTTCTTATGTCTATCTCTAGATTTTCCTTACGAGACAAGGTAACACTTCGACTATTGAAGCTATATTTTTATATAGCGGATGCGGTCGAGTGGTCTATGGCGCTGGACATAAGGCTAAGCGATTGGTGCTGCAGTGTATCAATGGTGCGAGTTCAAATCCCGTCGAAGGAAGAACAAAAATTTGACAGCTCAAAGATCTAATTATAACACTGTTTGGATTACTTTTCAGATATAGTATCCCCGTGGAACCAGTAATGACGCACCTAAGCAGATAATTGTTTGTTGCCGTTTGACGATAGATTGTTGTTTTAAAATTTCTGCATAAAAATAAAGAATTTATTCTTTTCTATCGATTTAATTTGCAATATGATTAAATACTGATCAGTGAAAAATGTCATAACTGTATTAAAATAATTTTCAGTTCTATTCATTAGTTCTTAATTGCTTCAAAGAATATATTTATTTAAACAGTTCTTAATTCCTGTTTGCAATATTTCGTTATATTCATTGAAAATCATATAAGCGATTGTCACACTTTGACAGTGTATATTTTTCTATCACCTCATTTATTAAAACGCAAGTACTTATGTATTTTGTTAGAATAAACTCTAATAATATCAATCCATTAATTAAAGAATCCTTAAATGTAAACAAAAAAATGCACGATGAAGGCAAATACTCATGGTATATTTGTGTAAATAATATTTTCAAAGAATTCGATTTAGACTATTCTAATATAGATAAACCATTTCATAGATTAAAATTTCTACTAAAAAAAGAATTTAAAAAGAAAGCTCTTAATAATTATACTTTAAAGACTAAAGATAAACTTTCAAAACTAACCGAAAGTTCAAAATTATTCTTATATAGCAAACTAAAGAACGATATTATATTGGAACCCTACTTATTACAGCTAAGCAATTTTAAAAATAGACAAATCATAACAAAATTTTGGTCAAGTGATCATAATTTAAAAATGGAAAAAGGTCGTTGCAAAAATACACCCCGTCAACAAAGACTGTGCAATACGTGCAATAACATTGAACATGAAGATCACTTCTTTTTACATTGTCGTATACATAATCAACCTAAAAATTATCGGAAATTTCTAACTTTGTTAATATGTCTGATTTAAACAAATTGAAATATATTCTTAATCCAAATCCAGATCTTTCATCTGATATTTGTACCTTTATTAAACAATCATTAGAATTAAGGCAAAAGGTCCATGTCGGTCAAACACTCTTTCTTTTGTTAAATAAATGCTGTATTGTGTTATTATTGTTTGTATTACTGTATTGCTTGACCCTTATGGGTGTAAAATGCAATTAAATAAATAAATAAATATATTATAGTATTATTACGCGATGCTTTTCATATTGGCCTAGTTATAGGTCCGAGGCTTGCTGTAACAGGCCTGAGCAGTGCCGGATTTAGAACATATGAGGCCCTGTGCTAGTTAAGTTATGAGGCCCCTTACTTGGGCCCTGAAGGAGGTAGACCCGGTAGGCCTACACAGGCAGTCACGCATACATGCTCCGGAAAATTAGGAATAGTTGAAATATTACGTTACATGTGTATATTAGATCAGACATGCAGACCGCGTCTTCAACAAACTAGAAGCTATTATACCCAAAGCCCCAACCCGCCCAACACTGTCTTACACAGGTCACATAATGAAACAGTCAAACATAATAAGAAGAGAACAGACAGGGCAGTCATTACAGTCAACATCGTGTAATTAAATCTAAGCATCATTCTCAACCCTTTTCCCCCATGGACCTCTTTTACTCTTAATTTTTTTGGTGGACCGATGAAAAAGCTTATTTTATCTTTTACTAATAAATAATTTTAGGAATTGTATTATAGAAGTAGTAAATGTATATGCTTTATTTGGAGTAAAACTAATTTAATGAAAATAAACCTGTATTTAACAATTAAATTCTATGGATCATTTATGTACACTAGTAAAATTACTCATAATAAACCATTTTAATATACAGTAAAAATAACACGAGTTTTAAAAAAAATATTAACCATACGTCATATTGCTGGCAACATAATGACTAGTATTGAGACTGAGAATACATCAAGCAAAATACCAAGACAGTATCGCTATCAGTAACCTTGCCTGTAACCATGAGTGCGAGTGGAAGCTTGTTTGCAAGGACAGAGTGTATACAGACAGTGGCGTTTGCTGCTCGCAGGAGGGAGGGAGTCGTGGTGGCCCCATTAGGCGTTACTGACAATATGAGTTTGCTGTCAGTGTCAATTAAATCTGAACAGGCCCAGGGGGTCTGCCAGGGCGGCGCCCCGGGACCCATGAATTTAGGGGGTCCACAAACCAAACGAGGAAAAAAAACGAGGGCGTACATTGAGCAAGGCAAACAAAATAAAATGTGTGCTTTCGTGAATATGTGAATGACAATTTCGTGTAGTAGATGTAAAATTCTTCATACAGAAGTAACCCCATGTTTCAGGAAGGACTTTCATAGGGCCCTTGGTGATGTATAACAACTTTTCTGTTATGGTGTATGGGGGCACTGGATCATGTACACATAATTAGCGATTTTCGACTTGTAAATGTATATTAAATGACTCAAATGAGGGCCAAGCCCGACTGCTTGGGCTCCCCTAAGAACAACCATTGACACTGGCAGATCAAGGGTTGTAGGATGAGGGGCCCACTAATTTTTTTTTATATAAGGGCTCTGAAATATGTAGGCCTAAGTGATTTGCTATAGACAAATACATAGGAAATGGGGACCCAGGCTAAGTCCCTAAGAATTACGGTGAGTAGACAGGATCAGACTTGTGTTAAACTCAATTGATTCCGTTCTAAATTTTGGTATTTTGACTTCAGTTTAACTTTAAACTGATTAATATTCTTACGAAGGCAAGTGGGTAAAACGAGGCACGAGGGTTCCTCTTGGTAATTTTTTTCAAAGCCTCGGAATCCTATCTGAGTAAAATTTTCTGCTGAAATTGTTTTTACCCTATGCTTTTTCAAATAAAATGTTGTCGACTTAAAGAGTACAAGGTGTTCGGAGAGTGAGAGTGTGGAATGAGACTATGTTACGAACTTACGATTGCGAATATTGAAATATACGAGGTTATGAAGAGACTTGTGACAAAACCATAAGTCATTTGCTTCTTTACAGAAATTAGAGTACGATGGGACTTTCGACACCACACCTCAGAAACTATTGATGGAGTCCATGTGAGGTTACTCTCTACAATTACGCCGATATCAGTCACTTGTTGGAGCTTGTTGGAAGTTGTTGTCATACATTTCATAGTTAAACTTGATTACATTATTTTTGTCTATAGATAAAACAGAACACATTTTTAAATTGCAATTTAGTTGCCAAACGCCACTCCATTTTAAAAGAGAATTTAGATTTGGAGAAAAAACAATCGTAACTACTCGGCCATTCTCGCTACCCTACAAATAACCTCGTAAGTAGGTGGCGGATAAATAGAACTACTTTTCACATGTCAGTTACGTGAAAGCTTGATAAAGTTATACTTATATTTAAAAAAAAAATCTATATTTCAATTATTTTCATGGATAAAAGTTAAAGTTTTAATTAGTTTTGCATGATTAGATTTTACTTAGTATGTCTTCCAAATTGGATTTTCGTGGACTATATTTTTGTGCGCTTAACTTTCGGCAAACAATTTAAGAAGAATTCCTACTATCTACGTACGAAGTTATTTGTAGGGTAGCGAGAATGGCCGAGTAGTTACGATTGGAGAAATAACAGTTGTTTAGGTTTGTGACGTCAGATGTGTTTATGATGTTTAAACAGTTTAGCATCATCTGCAAACAGGGCCAACTTAGATCTATTTAAGAAATTTTCTAAAAGGTTATTTACATATAAAATGAAAATTTACCGTGTCTCAGAATCACCAGTCCGGTGCGCAGAAGAGGAAGGAGATAAAGCAACGTGAAGAAAATGAAAAAGGAGGACTATATTTGGTTGTCGATAAAATAATTTGACTTTTGTTTTTAGTTTATAAAAATACATGATATAAGCTGCATTTAATCGTATTATCCCAGATAGCCTGCATATATAAACAAATATAAATCATATAATTTTATTTATAATTGAATGGCGAGTGTACATGTGTACGGTCACGACTCATAATACATTTATGTATGGGCTGCCGACAAAGACAAAGTTGCAAAATGGCAAGCCCCTTTATCCTTATAGCAAAATCCTTATCCTTATATTAAAATCCTTATCCTTATAAATTTACCGGTCCTGGGCACAGAGACTCAGTAATGTTGACTGTAAAAACAGTTTGTATCTATAACTATATATCCTTATATCGAATATGTCGCTAAGTTTCTGCCATACTTAAATTCAACTCGATATATGCAAAAGAGAATTATGAATTAATATTGTCATGTCTAGCCCTGGGAACAGAGACTCAGAAAGTATCAAGCAGAGATCTATCATAATAATCTTGCTTAAATGTTTGGGATTGAAATATTTTGATGAAACTGAAATTCTGAATACGCCTGGCCCTGAGAACAGAGACTCAGGCATTAGGAAAGTCCTTCAATAAGCATAATAAATTCTCCGAAGGTAGGATCTGACAGTGTGACATAGTGGCTGATGGCAAAGCAGAGTCCTTTGAATGCGATATCTAAATCTGTTTAATCCTTTTATGTACATGAGCACTCCAAAATGACACATCGAGTACACCTCCAGGTCAGATTTCCAGAGTTGGCGTATGAATAAACCGAGTCGTGAGGAGTCATCATGCTTAATTTCACATTGGTACCTGATAATATACACAGCATACAAAGCTGAAAGTAGAATGCAGAAGCACAGAATCTGTTCTTGCAAAATGACATAATATATCAATCATTTAAGTATAACTTAATCAATATCGTCGTTTAACATATATCAAAAGTTAAACGTCCCCAGAATATTTCAAATCCAGGGTTGGGTGGGTAAAATGAAGAAAATTTAACAAAATTTTACCAATCCAAATTTCACGTCTGCTTCTGTTAATGTAAATTTGAAAAAGGAAGCTCTAAAATTGCGAGACGTCACGTCTCAGACGTGTGCAAAAGTGATTTTGGTCACGTAGGCCATGCCTTAATGAGGAAGGTACAAAGGAGGATAACTCTTGCGCTCCTATGATAAATTGATTTAACATTCAAATTGATTAAATCTTATTATCCCAGATAGCTTGCATATATAAACAAATATAAATCATATAATTTTATTTAATATGAGACAGGTAACCTGTTTGAAGGACGAAGTCCTACAATTTCAATAATACGATGATCCGTACACGTTATTATCTTTTATTTTGAATGCATTTTGTAGCCGATTTGTTATGACTGTTCCGTTCATTTTACATAAATGAAGGGTCACGAGAATAAAAAAAAAATACCCCATTCCAATCACATATCATGGGGGAAAATGGTGAGAGACTCAGAGAGAAAAAAATGCATGCCATTCGTGGTAGCAAGGATTTATATAGTAGGATCCTTGGTGGTATTGGAAAGGGGAGTGAGGATCAGCCGCAATTGCAATATTTTAACCTTGCCATGGAAAATGTGTTAAAAGGCTTACCTGACAAAATCAGTTTTCCATACATCATACACAAATGCACTTCAAATGTACACATTTTTTTAATCACTTTCAAATTGCGAGATCGTGGAAATGAAATAGGTTCCTGTATACATAAAAACGATGCGGAGCTGTTCTTCAATGTTTGACACCAGCTCACCATAGTTTTCAGAGACAGGATGACCAAGAAGTGCATATCCAGAAATTGAGGGTACTTTCCTCATACATATTCCTCATATTTAAATTAGATTTTGATCACGTGACTGCAGTTGCAAGCTTGATGGATCGTTTATTAGATTTGTCAAAAAATAGCCTATAGTACGGCAATTCAATGTGTCCGTCAATGATTCGAAAATTAAAAGTTATTGTTTATTTCCGCAAAGTTTTTCTTCTGTCAAAATTCAAATATTTTTGTTTTGTAACGATTTTAGACATGTCTTTGATATCGCGATCATGCAAAAATGATCACATTATATTTAATGTGGGAACCATGAGTTTAGAAGCTAGAAATATAAGGTCAGTTAATATAATTACATAATGGAGGAATCTAAATTAATTTCAAAAAATATGTCGCCAAATGTCATTCATTGTTAAATTTTGTGTCACACGCCACCAGTTTCATGTATTTCAGACATTTTTCCATAGACTCTTAAGGCCAAAAAGGGTTCGTCGCCTCGGATTTTCATTTAGTCCAGGAATCTCGAATATTTAATTGTTTTCATTAATTTTTATTTCCTTTAATTCAGCTTGATTCAATGTATCATTTTCAAGTTCAGAAAATGACACACATGCAATTATGAATGATATCGTCTATATAGATCATATGAAAATTGCAGACGTCCCGGCGTCGCCATCTTAGATATGCAAATGAGCAAAGTACCCATCATTTCTGGCTATGGGTTGCACATTTATGCATGTTTCTTTCCTCTCCGAAGCAGACGAAATGCACACTAGAAAATGACGTCATCCATCACTGTAAACATGAAACGATCATTTCTTGTAGCACACGATTTTGATATTAGAATTTTCTTTTAAGTTTATTTCAATTGAGAAGAATTGAAATGGTTACAGATTTGCGAATTTCTTATTGAAATAATTTTTATTTTGTTTTCAAATACCACTTTGTTCTATAATTTCATGCTTCCGGTGAACAGATATTTGGCTATCAATATAGGAGTATGACTTATTACCAAAAATCGTATAGCCGTTAGAAGGACTTCGTCGTTTATAATTGAATGGCGAGTGTACATGTGTACGGTCATGGCTCATAATACATGTATGCATGGGCTGCCGACAAAGACAAAGTTGCAAAATGGCAAGCCCTCTTATCCTTATAGCAAAATCCTTATCCTTATCCTAATATCAAAATCCTTATCCTTATATAAAAATCCTTATCCTGATAGCAAAATCCTTATCCTTATAAATTTACTGGTCCTGGGCACAGAGACTCAGTAATGTTGACTGTAAAAACAGTTTGTATCTATAACTATATATCCTTATATCGAATATGTCGCTAACTTTCTGCCACATGATATCAGCCATCGATTTTAGCCGATGACTGAGATCACCGCCAATGCAGAAACGACATAAGACAAGCCATGACCGTACATGTATACTCCACCTCAAGTATCATATTAAAACTTTAACTCAATCAAAACTTACAAAGTAGACTCATGTATCGATATCCCTATATGACATATGAACAATTTAAAGCAAGTAAATTTTACAATTATAGCAATATCAATATACAGTCAAAAACCCAAATGTCTCATTATAGTAACTTCATAAATGATAAGTATATACATATGAAGCCCATACATAAAACTCTCTGAATGTCCTTTAAATCCTAATAAGAACTTTTCAATTGTCCATTCAAAAATATTCACCCATAAGGTGTTGTAATGCTGACTGAAGATGATGTACAAAGATATCATTTCCCAGCTCTGACAAATGAACTTTATCTGCATTAAACATGCCTGGTTCGTTCCAGGCTATTTCTGAATACTTAATATAGCGACCACTCATTGATCCAATTAGAGATGCTGCAAAGCTATTAATTCTTACTGCAGCAAGATTCATTGCTTTGGAATTGACACTTCTTCGCCATTTTAATCTCGGCAAGACTTGTGACCAAACGATTGTTGTGCTTGGCATCATTTTGTGAATAGCCAGAATGCTCAATTTGATCCTGTATCTCAAAATGTGCAAATTCTTAAAGCCCAAATCATTGCCAGAGCAGTGAATCACTAGAAATTGTGGTGGAGAATTCTTTTTTAACAACCTTTAATTTTAGGCATTAGGTCGGCCCACCTCATGCCCCCTTCACCGTACCATTGAATTTTACCATAGTGAGGCTCCAAGCCAAGATTTTCGCCATAAATGGTGAAGTTTCTTGCATGATTCAATGCATGCTTTATTATGGACGAGCCAATCATCGAAACTTGTCTTTCAAAACTGTCCTCTATGATACAATTGAAAATTAGAAAATTTAACAGACAAGAACATTAATGAAAGGAAATTAAACTGTAACATGCATATTTTGGTGATTATCTGATATACCGCTTATACGCATCACATTTCCAGCGACCCATCTTTTGGATGTCCTCTTGAGAGACACCGTTTTCGAAATGCATTGTAGCCGCACCAATTCTAAATGAGTGAGTTTTGATAGGAGATTAGTCTATCCCTATAAAATTCAAAGCTTTATTTAGGACTGCAGCAAATTGGTATCTGGTCAATAATTTTCCTCCATAATGACAAAAAAGAGGACCCTCAAATGACGGACGTACATGTAAATATTTGTTTAGTAACCTCACCGGGCAGATATAACTTTTGTTTTCTGATATTTTAACCAAACAGCCGTTGCCGTATTGATCGGTTTTAGATGCTGGAATAACCAAATCAATCTGTTGAACCCCACTATTCGTAATAAATTTTATGTTTTCAATACCAATAACCTGATGCATCTGTGATTGCTTGCTCAGTGTAAATTCTCCTACTCGCAGGCACCCAAAGAAAGCTACTGAAAAAGCAGCAGAAAAAAGTGCTGCTTCATAATCTGATGCGCATACAGACGGCAATACCGTGATTAAATTTGAAAGTAGTTCTTTAGATATAGGCAGTCTTGTGTCTTTTTTCTTATTGGATCTTCTCAAACCTTCTAACATCTTTCTTATTATAAAATTGTTTGAGAAGTCTTCCAGCTGACTTAATTTACATTCAAAATTTAGTGCTGATAAATATAAACTAACAGTGTGATGCGACTTTTTGTTCAATGACAAATAAGCAATACACTGAGTTACATGAGAGAGTGAAGGTGGCCATAACTTAGCTAATGAAAATTCCTTTCTAAACATTTCAAAACATGCAAGACCATTATTGTATGCAGCTCTTGTATTTTCAGATAAAGATTTATTTATGAGCCTTTTGGTTCAAGTCCTGACATCAGACTCCTGAAATCTTGTGGAATATCCAGCTGATTTATTTCTGCATTTGGTGCCAACATTCTGAATCGAACCCAATCCTGTGGAGATATAGAATCTGCAATACCATTGTCGCAGCCTTCTATATGGCTTGCTTTCACTTGCATATCATGTAACATGGTATGAATGACTAAAGGCCTGACTAATTGCATGACTCTTTTCGATTTAGATGACTTTTTGTTGATAATGGCTACTAATGCTTTATTATCCGTGTGAAATCTGATCCGGCGTTCTGATAGCTCTTTTTTAAAATAAATAGAGTGCTAAGACGATTGGGACTAATTCTAAAAATGTGATATCGCGCATTATCTCATCATTTTGCCATGATTTTGGCCATGGAAAGAATGCCCATTGATTTGTAAAATAAATACCATACCCCAAGTGTTTGCTACCAGCACTGTCAGTAAATAGATCAAGCTCTTTATTTGAAACCCAAAGAACTCTACCAAAATGACAAGTACCATTAAACTTGTCCAAACATATTAGCCACATCCTTCATATTATGAGAAACTCTTATAAAATGGCCTTTCTTTTTAATACCACACATGACATCACAGAAACGTCTGTTAAATGCCCTAACTGAAGGAATGGCCTTTGCACAAAATTTAGCAAGCCTACCAGTGACGGTAGTTCATTCAACGTTACTTTTTCCTTGTTAAAAATATTCTTCTTAAGTTTAACTCTAGTAGAGTTTAGTTTGTCTTGCGGTACGAATTACCATCTCTTGAGTATCAATTTATAATCCAAGAAAGACCAAAACAGGTGTGGGACCTACGGTTTTCTCTTCCGCCAACGGAATCCCAATTCTCCTACAATTATCTTGAAATGTCAACATTAAATTAGCACAGTTGCTGGTGCCAGCTTTACCTGCCAATAAGAAGTCATCCAAGTAATGCTCAATTACCCCCTCTTTTAAGCTGAACGTAAAGCCCATTCAAGGAATGAAGCAAATTTCTCGAATAATGAACATGAAGCGGAACAGCCCATAGGCAGGCATTTATCAAAATAGAACTGGTTTTTAAATTTGAATCCAAACAATTCGAAATCGCTAGGATGTAAAATTAGCAACCTAAAAGCTGAAAGAATATCCATCTTAGCCAGCAGAGTATTCCTACCTAACTTTGCCACTGAATCCAAAACTTTGTCAAAAGATGTATATTGAACTGTTGAAAAGACTGGATCTATACCATCATTTACACTCTTACCAAGAGGAAAAGAAAGATGCTGTATAAGCCGCCAACCTGTGGATGGAGGTTTTTCCTAACGACCCCTATAGGAGATAATCTCCAATTCGTAAAGGGTCTTTCATTGAATGGACCTGCTATTCTACCCATTTCAATTTCCTTCAAAAAATGTTTCGGACTCATGCTGATAAGCTGATTTAAAATTTTTACAATCAACTGGTAATCTAGGACCATTCTAGTTTATTTTAAGCCCAAATTTAAAACCTGACAATAAATTTCTGCATCATCCTTGTTTGGATAATTTACAATAAGCTGCCTTAAATTTTCAAAATTAATAGGGGTTTTTCCCAGTTCATGTAATTTACTTTCGGCTTGATTGCCCGCTTGTAACTCTTTCCCTATTATCAAATCGTTGGGATTTTCCAGACGAGTCACGAAATTTTTTGTTAATGAAACTAGACTGACAAAGGCGGGAGTTTGATACCCTACAGCGCATAGCTGGATGAAACCCTTCACATCTTAAGCAAATGTGCTTGTAGTTGCAGTAAAGGCGGGCACATCTTCCCTTATTGTTAAACTCGTAACATTTGCGTACTGTAGAGTTATCCATTAGTGATGGCTATTTGCCTGCTGTGATAGGCTGTTCAGCCACTGGATTCATGTAAAGAAGCCATAATTCCTGATCAATAGTTCCCCAAGAAGACGTGGGGGACCTAGCTTTTCTTAATCGGTATGATTGCTGATCATAGTCCCGCCATCCAAGAGTACTTGTTCCACTGGCTCCCAACTTGATATTATACATATATTTTAGGATACCTTGGGTGCTTTGAGGGTGTGCTGAAATGTAGATACTTGTATAAATAAAAAATGCACCAAGCCAAGAATGCAAGTCAGTAAGCTGCTTAACTTTTTTTTGCTTCAGAACTAACTGATCTTGATCATCTAAAGCTAGCTGTCTGTTGAAATCAACATTTGTCTTATCTAGCAATATATTCGCCATTTATAATCTTTTGTTTTGTTTGCTGTGAAACATGCACACCCAAGTCATCATGTATGCTATGAATATGCTCTTGAGAAGAAATTGGCCCTCCTGATACTTGCATAGAAACTGGTATACAATCACTACCTGTATTATCTGGTCTGTTATCAGTGATCGGCTGTATAAACTGAGTAGGCGAATGCTGAACAGCTTGTGTGCTCACATCTGGGCTTGCTGAAGACTGATGCTGATAATTCTGTGGAGCTTCATGTGGGCCTCTTTGTTGTGATGAGGAACTGGTTGCCTTACGTTTCCTCGCATACGGGCTCTTCGAGGTTCTCTGTGACATTCTCACTGTTCGCCCCATAGGTACACTGACACTGTAAAACTAACACTAAACTTTTATAACAATCCAAATTTCACGTCTGCTTCTGTTAATGGAAGTTTGAAAAAGGAAGCGTTAATCGATAATTGCGAGACGTCACGTCTCAGACGTGCGCAAATGTAATTTGGTCACGTAGGCCATGTCTTAATGAGGAACGTACAAAGGAGGATACCGGTAACTCTTGCGCTCCTATGATAAATTGATTTAATTCAAATTGATTAAATCTTAATAATTGCATAAGTATGCACAATTTATGTAATGTTCATTATAGTTTACTTATTCAGCTGCATATGGCATTAAATTAGTGAAGATATGTTTTATATTTGGTTGTCGATAAAATAATTTGACTATTGTTTTTAAACAGCATTATTAAGAAAAAAACTGGTGAAACGTGTTAATCTGGCTCACGGGTCACTGTAATCGGGCGGCTGTATCGAGAAACAGATACGGTGTTGAAAAAACTGTTGATACTCATAACATATTGATAAATGCAATACAATTTTATGTTTGTCTTCAAGAAATATGATAGACAAAACCATATGTGAAGTTTTATGACGAAATATTTCCGATTTCTATGTAAATTTACGAGTTGAAGTTGGGGTTGTATCGAGAAACAGATACGGTGTTGAAAAAACTGTTGATACTCATAAAATATTGATAAATGCAATACAATTTTAACTAAGGTTATAAAAGTCTTCAAGAAATATGATAGACAAAACCATGTGTGAAGTTTTATGACGAAATATCTCCGATTTCTATGTAAATTTACGAGTTGAAGTGGGGAAACACCCACAGGTAATTTTAGCGATGTATTTCTTATCTTGGACAAGAATAATGAGCGTCCTGATTGGATGACCGATTTAAAACACATTGACTCAGCATGGTAAAGAGATGCATGTAAGTAGTAAATGGGGACAGCTCAAACGGCATTTGAGGTGGAGCAGTGTGGAGCAGTGAGGTCACCAGAAGTCACCGGAAATGACGTCACCGGTACCGGAAGTCGTGAACCGGAAATGAAAGGGAGATAGTTTCCCGCGTTTTTTACCCGTATTTGCCGCGTTTTTTCCCCGGTATTTCCCGCCGGTTTTTTGCCGGAACTCCTCTAGATTCTAGGTAAGAACAATAGAATTAATTTGAGCTGTGCACCTATACTACTAAAGTTTCATTCACTAATTATTCGTTTTGTTTTTGTTTTTGTTATATTTTTTCGTGAACTTTCACTAATTATTCATTTTGTTTTTGTTTTTGTTATATTTTTTCGTGAACTTTCTATCTATTAGGACGTTTCTTGATTCCTTCCTCTAATTTTCGTGTTTATTCAACATCTTAATTACTATTTTGTTGACCATGTTTTATTTAATTCACAAACAATTACACACTGAATATATTACCATACCATAAAAATCAATCATGAATTTAAAAACTCATACTGTCTTTCTAAGGTTATAAAAGTCCCTCCCCCCAATAATGGCTTGAAGGTAAATACACCTATGAAAAAAACAGCTGTCCAACCTTCGTGTAAAACGCCAAATTGTATGATTTTATAAGATGGATTTTTTATTACGGTCTATTAGGCAATCCTTAGATTTTATATTGGTTTTCTAAAGAGGCCCCGCGTTTAATTATTCATATGCGTGCCAGTGAAGTAGGTATTCAATACGTGAAGTAATCAAAAAGAGATTAAACCTCCGACCTTTTACAACAATGCACACACAACATTCATCACTATCTTGTAAGATGCAAATGGGAGTCAAGATTAACAGAGAAAATATAACTGTATGTATTAACCCATCATAAAAAAAAGCCATAACAAGTACGGTATTTAAATTTACGCTCCAATGATCAGACAAGTTGAAACATGAATGTATTTACTACACATGCCCTCCGATGAACTCTAAGTGATTTAAGTATTAACATAATACACACAAATCGATACCAAGTATTGCTAAATTGATTTCAACCGTACCAGACTCCAATGTTAAAAAATGCAGATTATGTGAAAAACGATATACAGATATTTTTGTACACGTGTGCTGTAACTGTCAATATTCTTTCGAAATATTTGGTGGGATTTAATTATAGAACATTTTTGTTTAGAATTTTATGTTGAAATAGCTACGAGGATGGGGTATTATACCAACATTTTACTTAGAAAAAACTCCGTGTACGATCGTCCGTCGTGTACTCTGTTTCGGTTTCGTGTTGTAATAATGACAACTCTGGACCACGCGGTGAAGGAGGAGTGTAGACGTATCCTTCGGGGGAGGGGGAGGAGGAGGAGGAGGAGGAGGGAGGGAGGGAGGAGGGATAAATTTCATGTTTTCGTGTCTGCTGTTAAAATGGCTCTTCTGGTAAATCTCATTTCACACTATGTGGTAGACATCTCGTAAAACACGTCTTTCTTCTTTTGGATAAGAATGACTAGAGATTGTAATGCACACTTAATATATTCGACGTGGGCGTATTTAAAAACACACAAATCATATAGTTCTAACTTTTATTTATAAGTCTGTTCTGTACAGCGGAACGAGTTGTCTGAGTTCTGGCTTTTTTTGTTCGATTGCTGGGATGATCTGTTTCCATATGTCGGCCATTACAGGAGAGACAACCCTCTTAAAATCCGTACGGTCTCGTGCTGTCGCCCTGCATGATGACTCTTTTGTCGAAGACTATCCTGTAGTCTTTGTCTTGATGTACGGTAAGTAGTCTCTTGTGGTCTCTCGTAATCTTGTTGTCGTCCCTCATGGTCTTGACGTCATCTCTGTAATTAATGACCATGTCCTTGATCGTATCAAAGTTGATGGTCAATGAGTTCTTGTAGTTGAGAGTGATGCCTCTCACTTTACATATGGTCGTATTTCCACCTTGTCGGGTCTGGCAATCTTGTAGGCATATTTCTTTGGTCCACCGGTGACAAACTATTATTCTGTTGTCGGACACTTTATCGGTGAGATCTCCTAGGTAGTCACCGAGTTCTGCTTTCCACTCGCCTGGCCTAGAGGTATACACGACTGAGTCCTTATCGGCGTATAAGGCACGGGGTCCTAATTGTTCCAAATAACTATACAACTTCAAACGGGCTTGAGCTGTGGTATAGGCTGCTATGACTACGTTGGTTCTCCCGGATTCTTCGACGAACTCTTCTTTGTATTGATATCTCATTTCCACCATCTCGCCGCTGACAAAATTTATACCCATCACAAGAATCTGGTCGCTGGTCAACATGTCAAAATATTAGGTAGGTTCGGATATGTATTTTATCTGAGGCATGTTGGATCTCTGTCCGAATTTTCCCCAAAACCTATTCAGCATCAGTTTGGCTAATGCTCTCAATCCAGGATTATTCTTTATGTTGTTGTAGTCCAGGAGTATTTCCTCCTTTTCGTGGTAGTCTTTGATATACCTCCATATCTCCCACTTCTTCCTTCTCTACCTTTTCCACCAACACCACCACCACCACCAGCAACACCACCACCACTGATACCACCACCACCACCAACACCACCACCACTGACACCACCACCATCACCACCACCCCAGCAGAAGCAGCAGCAGCCACCACCACCACCACCCCAGCAGAAGCAGCAGCAGCCACCACCACCCCAGCAGAAGCAGCAGCAACAGCAGCCGCCGCCACCGCGATAGCACTGAAATTCCACCCAAAACACGAAAAACGTAAACAAAAACGTTAACAAAACGAACAAATAGCCATTAAAAAGTTAAATGAACATGAAAACACGTGATTAAAACTGAAATCATAACGTGAAAACGTGATTAAAACGTGAAAAACGCTTGTTTTAATTATGCATACTTTAATTGATAGTTCACAAACAATCACCCACTGAAGATATCATGAATGTACATGTCATTATTTGTTTGAATTGAATAGCCTTTTATTCTTATTATATTGATATACCACCAGAAAGTACTTCAAATAAACACCCTCGGTATGACATATCCATTAAATTAGCATTTATAATAAGTTATTAAACCAATACAATTGAACGCAGCCTATCATTTACCGTATCGGGTACTTGACTTGGTAACTTGTTGCTACCGAGTCAAGTACCCGATACGGTAAATGATAGGCTGCGTTCAATTGTATTGGTTTAATAACTTATATAAAACATATATAGAAAATGCAGTCATATATTGCATACACATACCACTGAGTCAATTAATCACGGCTGACTGCACAATTCAGGAGGGAAAAATGGTTTAACATAAGAGGTAATAGGTCTATTGTGACCCAATACAGGTTGGATTCACAATTCCATTGTTCGTACATTTTACAGTTAAATAAATGTTATGTTTCGACAGTTTAAAGAGAAAAATAAAAATTTGTTGCGACGAAAGCTTAAATCAGCGTTAAAAATTGAACAAATATCAGTGGTTTTGTAAATGAGATTTATTTTAAATAGAAAATCTGAATTTATTATTTATTAATTTATTATTAATGATACAATTTTATATCCCTTGGGAGGGGGAGGGAGGCTATGATGAAAATTTGAAATAAAAATACAGGATCGGACATTAAGCAAAAATAATAATCCAGGATTAGTTTTTTATTAAAAAAAATCCAGGACCCCTGTGTCCATGATTTTTTTTGTTTAAGTTAATAATATGAAATATTGACATCCACACTTGCCTTTTGGACAGCACATTTCTGTGTCCACACTTGTTAGTTTATAAAAAATAAATCTATTAATAAATGTACCAGATCATTATAATTAAGGGTCCAGACAAATAAACAAATAGAAAGCTGTTTTCTAAATCACAATTCATCAATTCATTTTTGTTGTACTGATTCCTTGCTTATGACACACCGTGGTGGACTAAGTTTGAGTATCATTATTAAGAGAATTGGAGGAGGGGGTCAAGTTTCCTTTTGCACTGGAGCCCAACTATTCTCTTGGCGGCCCTGAATATGAAAATAGACTGTAGTTAAGTTGTAGAACCCTTAATATCAGCAAGGACTGTATAGTTTTAATATGGATAACAAAAACTTAAGATAACGCCATCATAAATAAACTGCTATTCAGAAAAAAGGTATATCGTGTGTATACATGTATGTATGTATATACATTTGTAATATCAGTGGTGGTGTTGCAAATATATTTTACCAGAGTTGTGCACAGATAGATAATAATCAACAAGTATATGAAGCACAGATTCATGTGCCAAGATGTAGCATTATCTTAAAGGCCGCGGGTTCACCGGCACGAGTGTCAAAAGCTCAGGCCTCTTCATCTTGATCGATGTACGGGTGAACACACAGACCACAGTCACAAGGCAACCCATCTTAATGTCTGTATGTTGTCTTCTGTTTGGGCAAGATCTTGCCTTTGGATAAGTGTTTCCACCCCTCACCAAATATTTCCTCATCCATTATTCTTATTTACACTTTATTTTATTATTATTATTATCACCATTTTTACTTTCATACTTTTAAAGGTTGCATACATTAAATAACGACTAAATTACATATTTTAGGTTTTACATTGGTACTAAAAAAGGAATGACTACCCCTTTACCTATTTTTGTTATTTTGTTTCAAGTTGGAAAACAATTTTGATAATAAATTTCGGGATTTGCTTCAAAAGTAACGTCAGTTTTTCTTCTAATTAGATTGAAGCTTCTCTACATATGCAAGGACTTGAAGAATAAAGTTCTTAAAGTAAATTTCTATCAATAGCTATTTTATGCAGAACGCCGTCAAATTTAGAATTGCACCACGTAAGCATGAATCCATCTTCAACTTTTTTTTTTGCCAATAACCAGAAGCCCCTAATAATTTGGTTTCTTTGCCACTGAGCACACTCCAATAGGCTATCAACTCTATCGCTATGTCTGGAATCGCTCCGAAACAACGCCTTCAAATTTAAAATTGCACCACATAAGCACACCTAAGCACAATGGTAAATCCGGCTCTACAATACATCAGACCGAGAACCTATAAATAGGTCAATATGAAAAACATTACGTGCTGATACCTTTATTAATTAACCAGTCCAATATCTCTCGGGACTTTTCCTTTCGATTATCGAAACGTCTAGCGGATTCCGATATAGCTGTTATTGGACTGACTGGAATCGGGCCAATTCGGAAAATATCCATATTGGACTGGTTTTTGCCGTATTGGCCCAATGAAAGTTTTTGTATTGTATTGACAGATTTGATCATATAAAGGCTAATAAATCAAAGTTAATTAATAAATAAATATATATATATATATATAATATTAACATCAGCCTCTAGTTTGATTGCCTCTCGTGGTTCTATAGCTATAAGTAATTTTATTTCATGTATCGTGTATTTTTGGTGTTTATGTTGTTAATCATTTTCGTATTCTACTTTCACTTTCTCCATTAATTATTTGATTTTCTGAAAACACAATTCTACTTTCAGTTTCACTGATAAGCTAGACCGAATTATTCTGTCGTTTAGAAAGCCCGACAGAATAATTCGGTCTAACTGATAAGCGTACATGACCGCATTATTGAGTAGAAATTTCCACAGTTTAACCGAAGGCGGCGCATGTGAAGGTTAGTTGCAAAATTTTCTTTTCACTTAATGAATTTAAAAATTCCATGCTCACAAAGTCTTTTATGGTCAATAATGAATACTAATTTACTAAATGAACCCGTTTTTTTGCGGGGTGTGAGAGCATGCATACACAGGCACATGGGTCCAGGAATTTTTTTTCTTCAATTTTATCAATAAAATGTGCAGCTACAACGTATATGAACCCGTTTGACATGCTTCGTTGTGAAATAAACGCATTTTCCTAATTATCTACTCTCTATAGAGTAAATATATTAGGAAAATGGGGCACAGTTCATAAAGGCGTTTATTTCACAACGAAGCATGTCAAACGGGTTCCCCATTTTCCTAATGGGAGATAATATTTCATATAGGTGTTGTTTATTCATCAGGGTGTATATCTTCTATGAAACCCCATGCTTACATATGAGAACCCCGAATGTTACAACAACGTGGGTCTATTATATGTGCTACTGCAGCACCACCTCCCATATAAATTATTTAATATTATTTATTCTATGTATCATGAGACTAAATGTAGGATTAAATTCAAAAATGGCATTAGTCATGATTTCACATCAACTTTCAGAGTAAAGCAAGGTGACGTTCTAAGCCCCACTTTGTTCAATTTGTATATTGATAACCTTGTAAATGATCTTAAAATTGGACATACCCATCCACTTGTAGTAGGTGATGTCACAGTTACATCCCTATTATATGCTGATGATATTCTTTTAGTATCAGAATCTGAAGAAGGATTACAAAATGGGTTAAATGTGTTAAGTAAATGCTGTTCCTCCTGGAAATTGGAAGTTAATACAAAAAAAATCCAAAATAATGATATTTAACTCTAATGATAAATCATCCCTCAATCACTTTATATTGGATAATGAATACTTGGAGACAGTTAAATCATACTGCTACATTGTTGTTACTGTTAGCTACACTGGCAACTTGAGCCAAACCAGCAAAAACCTAATGGAAAGGGGCAGAAAGGCGTGGTTCAAAATTAAAAAGACAATTACTCTAAGCAATCCTTGCAATCTTCTTGAAAAACTTTTTGATTCCCTGGTTGTCCCCATCATCCTATATGGAAGTGAAGTTTGGGGTGTAGGTAATAAGTTCAGAGATTCTGACCCTTTTGAACACCTACAACTAAAATTTAGAGATACAGTGTAAAACTACTAATGTAGATTGTCTAGCAGAGACAAACAGAACTCCTTTGCATCTAAAAATCAAACTTTCAGCTATAAAATTACTTGATCACATAGTTAACTCCTCAAATACACTTGTAAATAAAATTTATATAAATACAGAAAAAAACATTAAATGGATAACCACTATAAAAGAGTGAATTAATAAGTTAGGAATTGGACATCTTAACTTTAACACAAATAATAGTAAATTTTATATTAATAGCATTCAACAAAGGATTCAAGATCAGGCTAAACAGAATATGAATAGCTTGATTAATGTGTGTGAAAAGTTGAAGTTTTTTCGAGAAATTCATAAAAGTGGTGAAAGACCCCCATACATTGATATCTGTAAATTAAAATCAGATAGATCTTTGCTGAGCAAATTTCGGCTTAGTGCTCATTCTCTAGCCATTGAAAAAGGTCTTACTCAAATAATAGAGACATAATCTTGTCTGCCTGTCATGTGATACAGGAGAAGTTGAGAACGAATATCATTTCTTTTCAACTTGTCCACATTATATATCTTTAAGAAAAACATTCTTACTAAAAGTTAACATTAAAATAGTTACATGTTGTAACTCAAATATTTCATTAAGACACATATGTCTTTACTTTTTAATGGCAGTTTACCGGTCACTCTTAAAATTACTGTCAATTTTTTTAATTTGTTTCTTAATAAGGGTAATAACAAAATTACCGAACTCAGAGCAATCTTACAAAGGGAAAGTCAAAACTCATAAGTATATAAACAGACAAAATCAGTCAACAACCGGAAAACTGTGAAAACCGTAATGACCCTGACTTGGTACAGGCATTTCTAAAGAAATGGTGGGTTGAATCAGATTTTAGAGTGCCAAACCTCCCTCTTTCATTACGGCTCAAAGTTTTCGGCTGTCACTATAACAGTATTTATAACAATACTTGAACACAACAGTTAAAACAGTTGTCATAACAGCACCAAACTCAGTGAAGTGAATGTCAAAAACATTTTTACGTCGCACATTGATAAAAAAAATATTTTTGACATTTTTGATTTTGACCACTTATCTTTATACATGTTCACTATATGAAAATCCATCGTTTATAATCTTTTCTGCAGAGACGGAATATATTTCGACAAGATCTTGGTATCGGAATATAAACTTTTTAAGAGATCGAATAAGCCGAATCTTTTAATAGCCCTGGTCCAGTAGCCTGTTTCTCAGATGAAGATGACGTTTCAGGAAATCAGAATAATTGCTACTGGCCCTTGCATAGCGAGAAAGGCCATTTAGTGTAAGCAATATTTATTGAATAAATTGCATTAGTTATAACAATAGTACATACATAGGGATCAGAAATCAAGTGACGCAGCACTTATATAAATTCTTCTCCCATTTAGAAACTGTGGCTATTTTAATATAGTACTAAATACCACTGTCATTCCATGAGTCTGTTATTCTGTATTGTTTCAGTTTATGCCATGACCATTTATTGTAAATGTGTTCGTGCAAATAAAATATTGTCTATTGTCTATTTATTATTTATATTTTATTGATTCATCAATTCAAATGAACAGATTGAACTCTCGTTCTCGTACTAAGTCATGCTATATTCTCGATCTCGGGATTTCATTCCCGGGATTACGTTCAAGGATGTTTAACATTTTGAGGAAAGAAATAAAAATGTTTTTTTTTTAAATTCTGAGGAGAATCTGAGACAGTACATGAAAAAAAAAAATAGGCGATATAAAAACGTAATTTCACCTGTACATCTTATCTGACTATTTTACCTGTAAAACGACACACTTGATTACAAAATTAACACCTGGCGACCGTTTCACTAAAGTGATCGTAAATCGTAAGTCTAAGACCACTCTTTAAGATTTCCTTACGTGCACGTATACGTGCGTTTCACTAAACTAATCCTAAGCTTAAGAGTTACGACTTACGACTTGCGACAAGTAACATCTCCTATAATGGAGATAAAAAGATATTATATTGTATCATATATTTTATATAAAATAAACCCAACCGCTCAAAAGCTGATTAGGGGCCCTGGTGCACAGGCACTTGTTTCATTCAAAAAATATATGCCCCCTCCTCTTCCTTACTTCAAGGTAAGCATCTACCCTTTTCCCCTTCCCCACTTCGCCTCAATATTTTTCGCTTATTTGTGATCCTTTCGCTGACCCAATTATATCGTTACACTCCCGAGATATTTCTCTTTTCGACTGCCACATTTAAATATATCTACCGGGCCCCCATCAGACAAATTGGATAAGAATAGTGAGCGAATGTGGCTTATTAAAAATTTCAGTCAATGAAACGGATACAACCACTTCCGGTCCGGTTTAAATTGATTTAGAAAATTAAAAAAAAAGGTGCTTTAAGAATCAAATGTCAGTAATTTGGAGTTGAACATATTTTTATAATCTGCATTGGAACAATTATCTGTATTTTAAAGGCTTACTTTACATTTGAGAGGAGATGATCATGTGGCATTGTTACACATGGCCGTCTAGAGAATTCCGAATGCATATGAAAAATCCAGCGCATACCGGAAGTGGTTGTATCCGTTTCATTGACTGAAATTTTTAATAAGCCACATTCGCTGACTATTCTTGTCCAATTTGTCTGAGGGGGGCCCGGTAGATATATTTAAATGTGGCAGTCGAAAAGAGAAATATCTCGGGAGTGTAACGATATAATTGGGTCAGCGAAAGGATCGCAAATAAGCGAAAAATATTGAGGCGAAGTGGGGAAGGGGAAAAGGGTAGATGTTTACCTTGAAGTAAGGAAGAGGAGGGGGCATATATTTTTGGAATGAAACAAGTGCCTGTGCCCGGGTGGCTCAATGAGTTAGGTCGTTGGCTCTAATAACTCATACAAGCCTATCCCCAATACGGAGTGGGTTCGCGTCCGGCTTTTTAAACTACAAAAAGGGTGCACTCGACTCGCAGCCGATATAGCTGAAATACTGCTGAAAGTGGCGTTCAAACACCAAAAATCAAATCAAAAGCTGGTTACATTAATAATCGCATTTTAAATGTGCTTAAATACATTTTTAATATTCAACTAAGTATAAAACTCCCAAAGTGATTTTTTTAAATGAATAAACCAAAGCTATCAGGAAAAAATGTAAGTGTAAAAATTTACCGAAATTTGAGAAGAGATTTTTGTTATGGAATATATTTTAGCAAATTTCATGCTATATGTAAGGGGAAATTTCTAAAATGTGTCCATATATATTTGGCAATACATTCACATTCTGCACTGATATTCCGTTTGCGGTGCATTTCAATTGCGCGGAAAAAATCTTACATTTACGTGAAGAACTTCAACACATGACAATTGTGCATATTTTTTTTTACCTTTCTTTAAAGTACAATTTGTATTTTCATAGTATTTTATGGTTTTTAGAAACACTGATGCAGCAACTTCTTTTAACTCTTTATTTACTTCTTTCGCCAGCCAGAAATTACTTCATCTGTAATCCCTGCCCACCATGGGGGGGGGGGGGGGGGGGGGGAGGGAGAGGGTAGGATTTGGGTAGTTTTATTGCATCACTATATTCGCGCATATAAACCGGCCCTTGGTTTCCTCTGCATTTGTACAACTACCGCACAGTACTTGTCCATGTGCTTAGGACACGGAAAGGGCTTGACCACTACACTAGATGTGAATAAGGGTAATAACAAAATTACCGAACTCCGAACAATCTTACAAAGGGAAAGTCAAAACTCATAAGTATATAAACAGACAAAATCAGTCAACAACCGGAAAACTGTGAAAACCGTAGTGAATTAACCATTGATGTCTGATGTGGCCAACAATGTCATAGTACACGGCACTTAATTATTATTATAATTATTATTATTATAGGTATTTAGTATATTTTATGGGCAGTTTTGTTCATTGTAACGTATAATATTTATATTTTAATGTTATTGTTTATGAATCACTGTAATGACTTTGCCCCTTGTGGGCCCTCTATTGGACAATACAATTCGTATTCTTATTCTTATAAAATAATGTTTCATCAACACATAAAACAACAAAAATGCACATCTTACAATATCAAGCATTAACATGTACAGGTACTGTTGATTTATATTCATAGTGAGTGTTTAACGCTTTATATAATCAATAAAAACTAGCAATGAATCATACTTTTAACATTTGGACTGCTAAAATATCTGTTGCTTATTAGTTGAATATTAAAAATGTATTTAAACACATTTAAAATGTGATTATTAATGTAATCAGCTTTTGATTTGATTTTTTTGGTGTTTTACCGCCACTTTCAGCAGTATTTCAGCTATATTGGCTGCGAGTCGAGTGCACCCTTTTTGTAATTTACAAAGCCGAGCGCGAACCCACTCCGTATTGGGGATAGGCTTGTATGAGTTGTTAGATCCAACGACCTAACTCATTGAGCCACCCGGGCCCCTAATCAGCTTTTGAGCTGTTGGGTTTATTATATATAAAATATATGATACAATATAATATCTTTTTACCTCCATTATAGGAGATAGTCGTAACTCTTAAGCTTAGGACTAGTTTAGTGAAACGCACGTATACGTATGTGCACGTAAGGAAATCTTAAGAGTGATCTTAGACTTACGATTTACGATCACATTAGTGAAACGGTGGCCTGGTGTTGTATTGCTCCCCAATAAACAACTGATCACCGACATGAATTTAAAATTGTAATCCCCATCACTCTCCTAGACATGACCACTATCACGGTGATTGATCACGGCATGTCTCTTATCATGAATCATTACTTTAAAGCCATATAGATAGTGATATCTCATCTAAGTGTGCAGTATTTTTAGCTCACCTTGCCAAAGGCAATGTGAGCTTTTGCCATCACTTGGCATCCGTCGTCTGTCGTCCATTAACTTTTCACATTTTGATCTTCTCATCTGAAACCCCTTAGCCAAATGAACTGAAACTTTGTTGGAAGCATCTATGGAAGGTCCTCTATAAAGATTGCACATTTTGTCTCCAATCGTAACTACTCGGCCATTCTCGCTACCCTGCAAATAACCTCGTACGTACATAGTAGAAATTCTTCTTAAATTGTTTGCCGGAAGTTAAGTTATGTTAAGCCGGACAAAAATATAGTCCACGAAAATCCAATATGGAAGACATACTAAGTAAAATCTAATCATGCAAAACTAATTAAAACTTTAATTGAAATATAGAAAATTGTTTAAAATATAACTTTATCAAACTTTCATGTAACTGACATGTGAAAAGTAGTGCGATTTATACGCCTAATGCATACGAGGTTATTTGCAGGATAGCGAGAATGGCCGAGTAGTTACGATTGATTTTGTCCCAATCTGTTAACAAACATGGCCACCACAGGCAATTCTTTCTAAAAATCTTCTCCTCTGAAACCGCTTGGCCAAATGAACTGAAACTTGGTAGGAGGCATCTATGAAAAATCCTCTATAAAGATTGCACATTTCGTACCGATCTTCTAACAAACATGGTTTCCACAGGTAATTCTTGTTTCTGATTGGTCGATTCATAAAAAATCTTCTCATCTGAAACCACTGTGCCAAATGAACCAAAACTTGGTAGGAAGTATCAATGGAAGGTCCTCTATAAAATTGCTCATTTAGTCCCGATTCGCTAACAAACATAGCCGCCACAGGCAATTCTTGTTTCTGATTGGTTGATTTCTAAAAAATGTTCTCTGAAACCGCTTGGCCAAATAAACCGAAACACAATAGGAAGCATCTATGGAAGGTTCTCGATAGTAATTGTTCATTTCGTCACGATCCGCTAACAAACATGGCCACCACAGTCAATTCTTGTTTCTGATTGGTCGATTTCTAAAAATCTCCTCTGAAACTGCTAGGCCAAATGAACTGAAAGTTGGTAGGAAGTATCTATGGTAGGTCCTCTATAGAGATTGCACAGTTTGTCCCGATCCGTTAACAAACATGGTCGTCACAGGAAATTTTTGTTTCTAATTGGTCGATTTCTAAAAAATCTTCTCCTCTTAAACCGCTTGGCCAAATGAACCGCAATTTGGGAGGAAGCACCTATGGAAGGTTCTGTATAAAGTCTCCTCAAAACAGAATGAAAGGTGAACAACACAGGCTCAGCCCACTGAGCCTCTAGTTTATATGAGATACAAAGTACAAGAAATTCTTGCTTTATGTATAATTTCATAGTATTATTTGGATATTCCACTTATGATTTTTGCTATGTATAATTTCATTGTACATTGTACTATTCTCCTTACTACCAGTTATTTTTAGTCTCTATGTTTATTCTTTATTCTGAAGTGTAAATAAAACTGCATGGAGTAGCACAAATAGAGTAAGAGCAATCCCATAAAAACAGAAGCATAAAGACATGTGCTTTCAACCTTTCAACGTATGATTTTGTAAACTATAATTTATTTTTCTTGATATACAGACTAAAGTCTTATTTTACTTGACCCAAATTCATTGTTTTCATTTACAGGCTGATTCAGAAAGTCAGATGGCGTCCACTGACGACAGTGATGACTCGTCAGAAGATGAACCACAGTATTCCGCCATTATACAGCCACCTTTGATTAAACAACTACGGAAAATTTTGGATGAGTATCCTGATGGTGGTCAAATTCTTAAGGTTTGTGAATATTCTCCAAACTTGTCCGTCAATGACTCCTCATGAACTGTTCTAATAAAGTTCATCAAGCAATTTTATAAGTGACTAAATTCTCTTATCTGCTGGACATCCTGGCATTACCAAATTTTGATTTGATTGTTCAGTCAAGTATGAATAAGCAATTTAAAAAAAACAACTTTATATGTAATTAGGGGAATACCCTATCAGTACATACTTGTACCAACAGCACAGTAACACACAATCATTTGCAATTCCTGATATTAATTTGTTTGTTGATATTAACTGTCACACAGACTGTTGTTTCAGTGATATAGCACTATAAAATCCAACTCAGCATGTTGGTCTAGTACATTTAGCGGACCTCATCATCATATCACTGAAATTTAGCTTGTTCTCGCCATGAACTAGCTGAAAAATTGCTGAGTTGGTGTTAAACAACAATCACTCACTCACTCCCAAGCATACTATAGGCCATTTGCACATTTCCGACTTTGATTATGAAATTATACATTTTAAAGCAGTTATTTCCCATAACACCTTTCATGAAAAGTTTGATAAAAATAACATATTTTTCCCCATTATATGTTCAATATTTTAATGTTATAGCATAAACAATTGTGAATTTATCTCTTTGCAATAAACTTATTCTCTGATTTTTTACAATGTTTAAATATCCTCAAATTATGAAAAAAATATTATTTGTCCTATTCATTGCTCTTGCTAGACCAGGTATTATTTTGTCCTTTCCATTGCTCTTGCTAGACCAGGTAGCAGTTTGTCCTTTCCATTGCTCTTGCTAGACCAGGTAGTATTTTGTCCTTGCCATTGCTCTTGCTAGACCAGGTAGTATTTTGTCCTTTCCATTGCTCTTGCTAGACCAGGTAGTATTTTGTCCTTGCCATTGCTCTTGCTAGACCAGGTAGTATTTTGTCCTTGCCATTGCTCTTGCTAGACCAGGTATTTTTTTGTCCTTTCCATTGCTCTTGCTAGATCAGGTAGTATTTTGTCCTTTCCATTGCTCTTCCTAGACCAGATAGTATGTTGTCCTTTCCATTGCTCTTGCTAGACCAGGTAGTATTTTGTCCATTCCATTGCTCTTGCTAGACCAGATATGTTTTTGTCCTTTCCATTGCTCTTGCTAGACCAGGTAATATTTTGTCGTTTCCATTGCTCTTGCTAGACCTTTTTTTTTGTTGTCCTTTCCATTGCTCTTGCTAGACCAGGTAGTATTTTGTCCTTGCCATTGCTCTTGCTAGACCAGGTAGTATTTTGTCCTTTCCATTGCTCTTGCTAGACCAGGTAATATTTTGTCGTTTCCATTGCTCTTGCTAGACCTTTTTTTTTGTTGTCCTTTCCATTGCTCTTGCTAGACCAGGTAGCAGTTTGTCCTTTCCATTGCTCTTGCTAGATCAGGTAGTATTTTGTCCTTTCCATTGCTCTTGCTAGACCAAGTAGTATTTTGTCCTTTCCATTGCTCTTGCTAGATCAGGTAGTATTTTGTCCTTTCCATTGCTCTTGCTAGACCAGGTAGTATTTTGTCCTTGCCATTGCTCTTGCTAGAGACAAGGTAGTATTTTGTCCTTGCCATTGCTCTTGCTAGACCAGGTAGTATTTTGTCCTTGCCATTGCTCTTGCTAGACCAGGTAGCATTTTGTCCTTTCCATTCCTCTTGCTAGACCAGGTAGTATTTTGTCCTTTCCATTGCTCTTGCTAGGCAAGGTAATATTTTGTCCTTTCCATTGCTCTTGCTAGACCATGTAGTATTTTGTCCTTTCCATTGCTCTTGCTAGACCAGGTAGTATTTTGTCCTTTCCATCGCTCTTACTAGACCAGGTAGCAGTTTGTCCTTTCCATTGCTCTTGCTAGACCAGGTAGTATGTTGTCCTTTCCATTGCTCTTGCTAGACCAAGTAGTATTTTGTCCTTTCCATTGCTCTTGCTAGATCAGGTAGTATTTTGTCCTTGCCATTGCTCTTGCTAGACCAGGTAGTATTTTGTCCTTGCCATTGCTCTTGCTAGAGACCATATAGTATTGTGTCCTTGCTATTGCTCTTGCTAGATCAGGTAGTATTTTGTCCTTTCCATTGCTCTTGCTAGACCAGATAGTATTTTGTTCTTTCCATTGCTCTTGCTAGACCAGGTAGTATTTTGTCCTTGCCGTTGCTCTTGCTAGATCAGGTAGTATTTTGTCCTTTCCATTGCTCTTGCTAGACCAGGTAGTTTTTTGTCCTTTCCATTGCTCTTGCTAGACCAGGTATTTTTTTGTCCTTGCCATTGCTCTTGCTAGAGCAGCTAGTATGTTGTCCTTTCCATTGCCCTTGCTAGACCAGGTAGTATTGTGTCCTTGCCATTGTTCTTGCTAGACCAGGTAGTATTTTGTCCTTGCCATTGCTCTTGCTAGATCAGGTAGTATTTTGTCCTTTCCATTGCTCTTCCTAGACCAGGTAGTATTTTGTCCTTGCCATTGTTCTTGCTAGATCAGGTAGTATTTTGTCCTTTCCATTACTCTTGCTGGACCAGGTAGTATTTTGTCGTTTCCATTGCTCTTGCTAGACCAGGTAGTATTTTTTCCTTTCCATTGATCTTGCTAGACTAGGTAGTATTTTGTCTTTTCCATTGCTCTTGCTAGACCAGATAGTATTTTGTCCTTTCCATTGCTCTTGCTAGGCAAGGTAGTATTTTGTCCTTTCCATTGCTCTTGCTAGACCAGGTAGTATTTTGTCCTTTCCATTGCTCTTACTAGACCAGGTAGCAGTTTGTCCTTTCCATTGCTCTTGCTAGACAAGGTAGTATTTTGTCCTTTCCATTGCTCTTGCTAGACCATGTAGTATTTTGTCCTTTCCATTGCTCTTGCTAGACCAGGTAGTATTTTGTCCTTTCCATTGCTCTTACTAGACCAGGTAGCAGTTTGTCCTTTCCAATGCTCTTGCTAGACCAGGTAGTATTTTGTCCTTTCCATTGCTCTTGCTAGACCAGGTATTTTTTTGTCCTTGCCATTGCTCTTGCTAAACCAGGTAGTATGTTGTCCTTTTCATTGCTCTTACTAGACCAGGTAGTACTTTGTCCTTTCCATTGCTCTTGCAAGATCAGGTAGTTTTTTGTCCTTTCCATTGCTCTAACTAGACCAGGTATTTTTTTGTCCTTGCCATTGCTCTTGCTAGACCAGGTAGTATTTTGTTCTTTCCATTGCTCTTGCTAGACCAGGTAGTAAGTTGTCCTTGCCATTGCTCTTGCTAGACCAGGTAGTATTTTGTCCTTGCCGTTGCTCTTGCTAGATCAGGTAGTATTTTGTCCTTTCCATTGCCCTTGCTAGACCAGGTAGTTTTTTGTCCTTTCCATTGCTCTTGCTAGACCAGGTATGTTTTTGTCCTTGCCATTGCTCTTGCTAGAGCAGGTAGTATGTTGTCCTTTCCATTGCTCTTGCTAGACCAGGTAGTATTTTGTCCTTGCCATTGCTCTTGCTAGACCAGGTAGTATTTTGACCTTGCCATTGCTCTTGCTAGATCAGGTAGTATTTTGTCCTTTCCATTGCTCTTGCTAGACCAGGTAATATTTTGTCCTTGCCATTGTTCTTGCTAGATCAGGTAGTATTTTGTCCTTTCCATTACTCTTGCTGGACCAGGTAGTATTTTGTCGTTTCCATTGCTCTTGCTAGACCAGGTAGTATTTTTTCCTTTCCATTGATCTTGCTAGACTAGGTAGTATTTTGTCTTTTCCATTGCTCTTGCTAGACCAGGTAGTATTTTGTCCTTTCCATTGCTCTTGCTAGGCAAGGTAGTATTTTGTCCTTTCCATTGCTCTTGCTAGACCATGTAGTATTTTGTCCTTTCCATTGCTCTTACTAGACCAGGTAGCAGTTTGTCCTTTCCATTGCTCTTGCTAGACCAGGTAGTATTTTGTCCTTTCCATTGTTCTTGCTAGACCAGGTAGTATTTTGTCCTTTCCATTGCTCTTGCTAGACCAGGTATTTTTTTGTCCTTGCCATTGCTCTTGCTAAACCAGGTAGTATGTTGTCCTTTTCATTGCTCTTACTAGACCAGGTAGTACTTTGTCCTTACCATTGCTCTTGCAAGATCAGGTATTTTTTTGTCCTTTCCATTGCTCTTGCTAGACCAGGTATTTTTTTGTCCTTGCCATTGCTCTTGCTAAACCAGGTAGTATGTTGTCCTTTTCATTGCTCTTACTAGACCAGGTAGTACTTTGTCCTTTCCATTGCTCTTGCAAGATCAGGTAGTTTTTTGTCCTTTCCATTACTCTTGCTGGACCAGGTAGTATTTTGTCGTTTCCATTGCTCTTGCTAGACCAGGTAGTATTTTTTCCTTTCCATTGATCTTGCTAGACCAGTTAATATTTTGTCCTTGCCATATCAGGTAGTATGTTGTCCTTTCCATTGCTCTTGCTAGACCAGGTAGTATTTTGTCCTTGCCATTGCTCTTGCTAGACCAGGGAGTATTTTGTCCTTGCCATTGCTCTTGCTAGATCAGGTAGAATTTTGTCCTTTCCATTGCTCTTGCTAGACCAGGTAGTATTTTGTCCTTGCCATTGTTCTTGCTAGATCAGGTAGTATTTTGTCCTTTCCATTACTCTTGCTGGACCAGGTAGTATTTTGTCCTTTCCATTGCTCTTGCTAGACCAGGTAGTATTTTTCCTCTCCATTGATCTTGCTAGACCATGTAGTATTTTGTCCTTTCCATTGCTCTTACTAGACCAGGTAGCAGTTTGTCCTTTCCATTTCTCTTGCAAGACCAGGTAGTATTTTGTCCTTTCCATTGCTCTTGCTAGACCATGTAGTATTTTGTCCTTTCCATTGCTCTTGCTAGACCAGGTAGTATTTTGTCCTATCCATTGCTCTTACTAGACCAGGTAGCAGTTTGTCCTTTCCATTGCTCTTGCTAGACCAGGTAGTATTTTGTCCTTTCCATTGTTCTTGCTAGACTAGGTAGTATTTTGTCCTTTCCATTGCTCTTGCTAGACCAGGTATTTTTTTATCCTTGCCATTGCTCTTGCTAAACCAGGTAGTATGTTGTCCTTTTCATTGCTCTTACTAGACCAGGTAGTACTTTGTCCTTTCCATTGCTCTTGCAAGATCGGGTATTTTTTTGTCCTTTCCATTGCTCTTGCTAGACCAGGTATGTTGTTGTCCTTACCATTGCTCTTGCTAGACCAGGTAGTATTTTGTCCTTTCCATTGCTCTTGCTAGACCAGGTAGTATTTTGTCCTTTCCATTGCTCTTGCTAGACCAAGTAGTATTTTGTCCTTTCCATTGCTCTTGCTAGATCAGGTAGTATTTTGTCCTTGCCATTGCTCTTGTTAGATCAGGTAGTATTTTGTCCTTGCCATTGCTCTTGCTAGAGACCATATAGTATTGTGTCCTTGCTATTGCTCTTGCTAGATCAGGTAGTATTTTGTCCTTTCCATTGCTCTTGCTAGACCAGATAGTATTTTGTCCTTTCCATTGCTCTTGCTAGACCAGGTAGTATTTTGTCCTTGTCATTGCTCTTGCTAGACCAGGAATTATTTTTTCTTTTCCATTGCTCTTCCTAGACCAGGTAGTATTTTTTTCTTGTGATTGCTCTTGCTAGACCAGGTAGTATTTTGTCTTTTTCATTGCTCTTGCTAGACCAGGTAGTACTTTGTCCTTTCCATTGCTCTTGCTAGAGACCAGGTAGTATTTTGTCCTTTCCATTGCTCTTGCTAGACCAGGTATTTTTTTGTCCTTGTCATTGCTCTTGCTAGACCAGGTAGTATTTTGTTCTTTCCATTGCTCTTGCTAGACCAGGTAGTATTTTGTCCTTGCCGTTGCTCTTGCTAGATCAGGTAGTATTTTGTCCTTTCCATTGCTCTTGCTAGACCAGGTAGTTTTTTGTCCTTTCCATTGCTCTTGCTAGACCAGGTATTTTTTTGTCCTTGCCATTGCTCTTGCTAGACCAGGTAGTATTGTGTCCTTGCCATTGTTCTTGCTAGACCAGGTAGTATTTTGTCCTTGCCATTGCTCTTGCTAGATCAGGTAGTATTATGTCCTTTCCATTGCTCTTGCTAGACCAGGTAGTATTTTGTCCTTGCCATTGTTCTTGCTAGATCAGGTAGTATTTTGTCCTTTCCATTACTCTTGCTGGACCAGGTAGTATCTTGTCGTTTCCATTGCTCTTGCTAGACCAGGTAGTATTTTTTCCTTTCCATTGATCTTGCTAGACTAGGTAGTATTTTGTCTTTTCCATTGCTCTTGCTAGACCAGATAGTATTTTGTCCTTTCCATTGCTCTTGCTAGGCAAGGTAGTATTTTGTCCTTTCCATTGCTCTTGCTAGACCAGGTAGTATTTTGTCCTTTCCATTGCTCTTACTAGACCAGGTAGCAGTTTGTCCTTTCCATTGCTCTTGCTAGATCAGGTAGTATTTTGTCCTTTCCATTGCTCTTGCTAGACCATGTAGTATTTTGTCCTTTCCATTGCTCTTGCTAGACCAGGTAGTATTTTGTCCTTTCCATTGCTCTTACTAGACCAGGTAGCAGTTTGTCCTTTCCAATGCTCTTGTTAGACCAGGTAGTATTTTGTCCTTTCCATTGCTCTTGCTAGACCAGGTATTGTTTTGTCCTTGCCATTGCTCTTGCTAAACCAGGTAGTATGTTGTCCTTTTCATTGCTCTTACTAGACCAGGTAGTACTTTGTCCTTTCCATTGCTCTTGCAAGATCAGGTAGTTTTTTGTCCTTTCCATTGCTATAACTAGACCAGGTATTTTTTTGTCCTTGCCATTGCTCTTGCTAGACCAGGTAGTATTTTGTTCTTTCCATTGCTCTTGCTAGACCAGGTAGTATGTTGTCCTTGCCATTGCTCTTGCTAGACCAGGTAGTATGTTGTCCTTGCCGTTGCTCTTGCTAGATCAGGTAGTATTTTGTCCTTTCCATTGCCCTTGCTAGACCAGGTAGTTTTTTGTCCTTTCCATTGCTCTTGCTAGACCAGGTATTTTTTGTCCTTGCCATTGCTCTTGCTAGACCAGGTAGTATTTTGTTCTTTACATTGCTCTTGCTAGACCAGGTAGTATTTTGTCCTTGCCATTGCTCTTGCTAGACCAGGTAGTATGTTGTCCTTTCCATTGCTCTTGCTAGACCAGGTAGTATTTTGTCCTTGCCATTGCTCTTGCTAGTCCAGGTAGTATTTTGTCCTTGCCATTGCTCTTGCTAGACCAGGTAGTATTTTTTCCTTTCCATTGATCTTGCTAGACTAGGTAGTATTTTGTCCTTTCCATTATTCTTGCTGGACCAGGTAGTATTTTGTCGTTTCCATTGCTCTTGCTAGACCAGGTAGTATTTTTTCCTTTCCATTGATCTTGCTATACCAGGTAATATTTTGTCCTTGCCATTGTTCTTGCTAGATCAGGTAGTATGTTGTCCTTTCCATTGCTCTTACTAGACCAGGTAGTATTTTGTCCTTGCCATTGCTCTTGCTAGACCAGGTAGTATTTTGTCCTTGCCATTGCTCTTGCTAGATCAGGTAGTATTTTGTCCTTTCCATTGCTCTTGCTAGACCAGGTAGTATTTTGTCCTTGCCATTGTTCTTGCTAGATCAGGTAGTATTTTGTCCTTTCCATTACTCTTGCTGGACCAGGTAGTATATGTTGTTTCCATTGCTCTTGCTAGACCAGGTAGTATTTTTTCCTTTCCATTGATCTTGCTAGACTAGGTAGTATTTTGTCTTTTCCATTGCTGTTGCTAGACCAGGTGGTATTTTGTCATTTCCATTGCTCTTGCTAGGCAAGGTAGTATTTTGTCCTTTCCATTGCTCTTGCTAGACCATGTAGTATTTTGTCCTTTCCATTGCTCTTGCTAGACCAGGTAGTATTTTGTCCTTTCCATTGCTCTTACTAGACCAGGTAGCAGTTTGTCCTTTCCATTTCTCTTGCTAGACCAGGTAGTATTTTGTCCTTTCCATTGCTCTTGCTAGACCATGTAGTATTTTGTCCTTTCCATTGCTCTTGCTAGACCAGGTAGTATTTTGTCCTTTCCATTGCTCTTACTAGACCAGGTAGCAGTTTGTCCTTTCCATTGCTCTTGCTAGACCAGGTAGTATTTTGTCCTTTCCATTGTTCTTGCTAGACCAGGTAGTATTTTGTCCTTTCCATTGCTCTTGCCAGACCAGGTATTTTTTTGTCCTTGCCATTGCTCTTGCTAAACCAGGTAGTATGTTGTCCTTTTCATTGCTCTTACTAGACCAGGTAGTACTTTGTCCTTTCCATTGCTCTTGCAAGATCAGGTAGTTTTTTGTCCTTGCCATTGCTCTTGCTAGACCAGGTATTTTGTTGTCCTTGCCATTGCTCTTGCTAGACCAGGTAGTATTTTGTTCTTTCCATTGCTCTTGCTAGACTTTGTCCTTGCCGTTGCTCTTGCTAGATCAGGTAGTATTTTGTCTTTTCCATTGCTCTTGCTAGACCAGGTAGTTTTTTGTCCTTTCCATTGCTCTTGCTAGACCAGGTATTTTTTTTGTCCTTGCCATTGCTCTTGCTAGACCAGGTAGTATGTTGTCCTTTCCATTGCTCTTGCTAGACCAGGTAGTATTTTGTCCTTGCCATTGCTCTTGCTAGACCAGGTAGTATTTTGTCCTTTCCATTGCTCTTGCTAGATCAGGTAGTATTTTGTCCTTTCCATTGCTCTTGCTAGACCAGGTAGTATTTTGTCCTTGCCATTGTTCTTGCTAGATCAGGTAGTATTTTGTCCTTTCCATTACTCTTGCTGGACCAGGTAGTATTTTGTCGTTACCATTGCTCTTGCTAGACCAGGTAGTATTCATTTTCCTTTCCATTGAACTTGCTAGACTAGGTAGTATTTTGTCTTTTCCATTGCTTTTGCTAGACCAGGTAGTATTTTGTCCTTTCCATTGCTCTTGCTAAGCAAGGTAGTATTTTGTCCTTTCCATTGCTCTTGCTAGACCATGTAGTATTTTCTCCTTTCCATTGCTCTTGCTAGACCAGGTAGTATTTTGTCCTTTCCATTGCTCTTACTAGACCAGGTAGTATTTTGTCCTTTTCATTGCTCTTACTAGACCAGGTAGTACTTTGTCCTTTCCATTGCTCTTGCACGATCAGGTAGTTTTTTGTCCTTTCCATTGCTCTTGCTAGACCAGGTATTTTGTTGTCCTTGCCATTGCTCTTGCTAGACCAGGTAGTATTTTGTCCTTGCCATTGCTCTTGCTAGACCAGGTAGTATTTTGTCCTTGCCATTGCTCTTGCTAGATCAGGTAGTATTTGGTACTTTCCATTGCTCTTGCTAGACCAGGTAGTATTTTGTCCTTGCCATTGTTCTTGCTAGATCAGGTAGTATTTTGTCCTTTCCATTACTCTTGCTGGACCAGGTAGTATTTTGTCGTTTTCATTGCTCTTGCTAGACCAGGTAGTATTTTTTCCTTTCCATTGATCTTGCTAGACTAGGTAGTATTTTGTCTTTTCCATTGCTCTTGCTAGACCCGGTAGTATTTTGTCCTTTCCATTGCTCTTGCTAGGCAAGGTAGTATTTTGTCCTTTCCATTGCTCTTGCTAGACCATGTAGTATTTTGTCCTTTCCATTGCTCTTGCTAGACCAGGTAGTATTTTGTCCTTTCCATTGCTCTTACTAGACCAGGTAGCAGTTTGTCCTTTCCATTGCTCTTGCTAGACCAGGTAGTATTTTGTCCTTTCCATTGTTCTTGCTAGACCAGGTAGTATTTTGTCCTTTCCATTGCTCTTGCTAGGCAAGGTAGTATTTTGTCCTTTCCATTGCTCTTGCTAGACCAGGTAGCAGTTTGTCCTTTCCATTGCTCTTGCTAGACCAGGTAGTATGTTGTCCTTTTCATTGCTCTTACTAGACCAGGTAGTACTTTGTCCTTTCCATTGCCCTTGCAAGATCAGGTAGTTTTTTGTCCTTGCCATTGCTCTTGCTAGACCAGGTAGTATTTTGTTCTTTCCATTGCTCTTGCTAGACCAGGTAGTATTTTGCCTTGCCATTGCTCTTGCTAGACCAGGTAGTATTTTGTCCTTGCCGCTGCTCTTGCTAGATCAGGTAGTATTTTGTCCTTTCCATTGCTCTTGCTAGACCAAGTAGTATTTTGTCCTTTCCATTGTTCTTGCTAGATTAGGTAGTATTTTGTCCTTTCCATTACTCTTGCTGGACCAGGTAGTATTTTGTCGTTTCCATTGCTCTTGCTAGACCAGGTAGTATTTTGTCCTTTCCATTGTTCTTCCTAGACAAGGTAGTATTTTGTCCTTTCCATTGCTCTTGCTAGACCAGGTAGTATTTTGTCCTTGCCATTGCTCTTGCTAAACCAGGTAGTATGTTGTCCTTTTCATTGCTCTTGCAAGATCAGGTAGTTTTTTGTCCTTTCCATTGCTCTTGCTAGACCAGGTATTTTTTGTCCTTGCCATTGCTCTTGCTAGACCAGGTAGTATTTTGTTCTTTACATTGCTCTTGCTAGACCAGGTAGTATTTTGTCCTTGCCATTGCTCTTGCTAGACCAGGTAGTATGTTGTCCTTTCCATTGCTCTTGCTAGACCAGGTAGTATTTTGTCCTTGCCATTGCTCTTGCTAGACCAGGTAGTATTTTGTCCTTGCCATTGCTCTTGCTAGACCAGGTAGTATTTTTTCCTTTCCATTGATCTTGCTAGACTAGGTAGTATTTTGTCCTTTCCATTAATCTTGCTGGACCAGGTAGTATTTTGTCGTTTCCATTGCTCTTGCTAGACCAGGTAGTATTTTTTCCTTTCCATTGATCTTGCTAGACCAGGTAGTATTTTGTCCTTGCCATTGTTCTTGCTAGATCAGGTAGTATGTTGTCCTTTCCATTGCTCTTACTAGACCAGGTAGTATTTTGTCCTTGCCATTGCTCTTGCTAGACCAGGTAGTATTTTGTCCTTGCCATTGCTCTTGCTAGATCAGGTAGTATTTTGTCCTTTCCATTGCTCTTGCTAGACCAGGTAGTATTTTGTCCTTGCCATTGTTCTTGCTAGATCAGGTAGTATTTTGTCCTTTCCATTACTCTTGCTGGACCAGGTAGTATATGTCGTTTCCATTGCTCTTGCTAGACCAGCTAGTATTTTTTCCTTTCCATTGATCTTGCTAGACTAGGTAGTATTTTGTCTTTTCCATTGCTGTTGCTAGACCAGGTGGTATTTTGTCATTTCCATTGCTCTTGCTAGGCAAGGTAGTATTTTGTCCTTTCCATTGCTCTTGCTAGACCATGTAGTATTTTGTCCTTTCCATTGCTCTTGCTAGACCAGGTAGTATTTTGTCCTTTCCATTGCTCTTACTAGACCAGGTAGCAGTTTGTCCTTTCCATTTCTCTTGCTAGACCAGGTAGTATTTTGTCCTTTCCATTGCTCTTGCTAGACCATGTAGTATTTTGTCCTTTCCATTGCTCTTGCTAGACCAGGTAGTATTTTGTCCTTTCCATTGCTCTTACTAGACCAGGTAGCAGTTTGTCCTTCCCATTGCTCTTGCTAGACCAGGTAGTATTTTGTTCTTTCCATTGCTCTTGCTAGACTTTGTCCTTGCCGTTGCTCTTGCTAGATCAGGTAGTATTTTGTCTTTTCCATTGCTCTTGCTAGACCATGTAGTTTTTTGTCCTTTCCATTGCTCTTGCTAGACCAGGTAGTTTTTTGTCCTTGCCATTGCTCTTGCTAGACCAGGTAGTATGTTGTCCTTTCCATTGCTCTTGCTAGACCAGGTAGTATTTTGTCCTTGCCATTGCTCTTGCTAGACCAGGTAGTATTTTGTCCTTGCCATTGCTCTTGCTAGATCAGGTAGTATTTGGTCCTTTCCATTGCTCTTGCTAGACCAGGTAGTATTTTGTCCTTGCCATTGTTCTTGCAAGATCAGGTAGTATTTTGTCCTTTCCATTACTCTTGCTGGACCAGGTAGTATTTTGTCGTTTCCATTGCTCTTGCTAGACCAGGTAGTATTTTTTTCTTTCCATTGATCTTGCTAGACTAGGTAGTATTTTGTCTTTTCCATTGCTCTTGCTAGACCAGGTAGTATTTTGTCCTTTCCATTGCTCTTGCTAGGCAAGGTAGTATTTTGTCCTTTCCATTGCTCTTGCTAGATCATGTAGTATTTTGTCCTTTCCATTGCTCTTGCTAGACCAGGTAGTATTTTGTCCTTTCCATTGCTCTTGCTAGACCAGGTAGTGTTTTGTCCTTGCCATTGTTCTTGCTAGATCAGGTAGTATTTTGTCCTTTCCATTACTCTTGCTGGACCAGGTAGTATTTTGTCGTTTCCATTGCTCTTGCTAAACCATGTAGTATTTTTTCCTTTCCATTGATCTTGCTAGACCAGGTAGTATTTTGTCTTTTCCATTGCTCTTACTAGACCAGGTAGTATTTTGTCCTTTCCATTGCTCTTGCTAGGCAATGTAGTATTTTGTCCTTTCCATTGCTCTTGCTAGACCATGTAGTATTTTGTCCTTTCCATTGCTCTTGCTAGACCAGGTAGTATTTTGTCCTTTCCATTGTTCTTCCTAGACAAGGTAGTATTTTGTCCTTTCCATTGCTCTTGCTAGACCAGGTATTTTTTGTCCTTGCCATTGCTCTTGCTAGACCAGGTAGTATTTTGTTCTTTACATTGCTCTTGCTAGACCAGGTAGTATTTTGTCCTTGCCATTGCTCTTGCTAGACCAGGTAGTATGTTGTCCTTTCCATTGCTCTTGCTAGACCAGGTAGTATTTTGTCCTTGCCATTGCTCTTGCTAGACCAGGTAGTATTTTGTCCTTGCCATTGCTCTTGCTAGACCAGGTAGTATTTTTTCCTTTCCATTGATCTTGCTAGACTAGGTAGTATTTTGTCCTTTCCATTAATCTTGCTGGACCAGGTAGTATTTTGTCGTTTCCATTGCTCTTGCTAGACCAGGTAGTATTTTTTCCTTTCCATTGATCTTGCTAGACCAGGTAGTATTTTGTCCTTGCCATTGTTCTTGCTAGATCAGGTAGTATGTTGTCCTTTCCATTGCTCTTACTAGACCAGGTAGTATTTTGTCCTTGCCATTGCTCTTGCTAGACCAGGTAGTATTTTGTCCTTGCCATTGCTCTTGCTAGATCAGGTAGTATTTTGTCCTTTCCATTGCTCTTGCTAGACCAGGTAGTATTTTGTCCTTGCCATTGTTCTTGCTAGATCAGGTAGTATTTTGTCCTTTCCATTACTCTTGCTGGACCAGGTAGTATATGTCGTTTCCATTGCTCTTGCTAGACCAGCTAGTATTTTTTCCTTTCCATTGATCTTGCTAGACTAGGTAGTATTTTGTCTTTTCCATTGCTGTTGCTAGACCAGGTGGTATTTTGTCATTTCCATTGCTCTTGCTAGGCAAGGTAGTATTTTGTCCTTTCCATTGCTCTTGCTAGACCATGTAGTATTTTGTCCTTTCCATTGCTCTTGCTAGACCAGGTAGTATTTTGTCCTTTCCATTGCTCTTACTAGACCAGGTAGCAGTTTGTCCTTTCCATTTCTCTTGCTAGACCAGGTAGTATTTTGTCCTTTCCATTGCTCTTGCTAGACCATGTAGTATTTTGTCCTTTCCATTGCTCTTGCTAGACCAGGTAGTATTTTGTCCTTTCCATTGCTCTTACTAGACCAGGTAGCAGTTTGTCCTTCCCATTGCTCTTGCTAGACCAGGTAGTATTTTGTTCTTTCCATTGCTCTTGCTAGACTTTGTCCTTGCCGTTGCTCTTGCTAGATCAGGTAGTATTTTGTCTTTTCCATTGCTCTTGCTAGACCATGTAGTTTTTTGTCCTTTCCATTGCTCTTGCTAGACCAGGTAGTTTTTTGTCCTTGCCATTGCTCTTGCTAGACCAGGTAGTATGTTGTCCTTTCCATTGCTCTTGCTAGACCAGGTAGTATTTTGTCCTTGCCATTGCTCTTGCTAGACCAGGTAGTATTTTGTCCTTGCCATTGCTCTTGCTAGATCAGGTAGTATTTGGTCCTTTCCATTGCTCTTGCTAGACCAGGTAGTATTTTGTCCTTGCCATTGTTCTTGCAAGATCAGGTAGTATTTTGTCCTTTCCATTACTCTTGCTGGACCAGGTAGTATTTTGTCGTTTCCATTGCTCTTGCTAGACCAGGTAGTATTTTTTTCTTTCCATTGATCTTGCTAGACTAGGTAGTATTTTGTCTTTTCCATTGCTCTTGCTAGACCAGGTAGTATTTTGTCCTTTCCATTGCTCTTGCTAGGCAAGGTAGTATTTTGTCCTTTCCATTGCTCTTGCTAGATCATGTAGTATTTTGTCCTTTCCATTGCTCTTGCTAGACCAGGTAGTATTTTGTCCTTTCCATTGCTCTTGCTAGACCAGGTAGTGTTTTGTCCTTGCCATTGTTCTTGCTAGATCAGGTAGTATTTTGTCCTTTCCATTACTCTTGCTGGACCAGGTAGTATTTTGTCGTTTCCATTGCTCTTGCTAAACCATGTAGTATTTTTTCCTTTCCATTGATCTTGCTAGACCAGGTAGTATTTTGTCTTTTCCATTGCTCTTACTAGACCAGGTAGTATTTTGTCCTTTCCATTGCTCTTGCTAGGCAATGTAGTATTTTGTCCTTTCCATTGCTCTTGCTAGACCATGTAGTATTTTGTCCTTTCCATTGCTCTTGCTAGACCAGGTAGTATTTTGTCCTTTCCATTGTTCTTCCTAGACAAGGTAGTATTTTGTCCTTTCCATTGCTCTTGCTAGACCAGGTATTTTTTGTCCTTGCCATTGCTCTTGCTAGACCAGGTAGTATTTTGTTCTTTACATTGCTCTTGCTAGACCAGGTAGTATTTTGTCCTTGCCATTGCTCTTGCTAGACCAGGTAGTATGTTGTCCTTTCCATTGCTCTTGCTAGACCAGGTAGTATTTTGTCCTTGCCATTGCTCTTGCTAGACCAGGTAGTATTTTGTCCTTGCCATTGCTCTTGCTAGACCAGGTAGTATTTTTTCCTTTCCATTGATCTTGCTAGACTAGGTAGTATTTTGTCCTTTCCATTATTCTTGCTGGACCAGGTAGTATTTTGTCGTTTCCATTGCTCTTGCTAGACCAGGTAGTATTTTTTCCTTTCCATTGATCTTGCTAGACCAGGTAGTATTTTGTCCTTGCCATTGTTCTTGCTAGATCAGGTAGTATGTTGTCCTTTCCATTGCTCTTACTAGACCAGGTAGTATTTTGTCCTTGCCATTGCTCTTGCTAGACCAGGTAGTATTTTGTCCTTGCCATTGCTCTTGCTAGATCAGGTAGTATTTTGTCCTTTCCATTGCTCTTGCTAGACCAGGTAGTATTTTGTCCTTGCCATTGTTCTTGCTAGATCAGGTAGTATTTTGTCCTTTCCATTACTCTTGCTGGACCAGGTAGTATATGTCGTTTCCATTGCTCTTGCTAGACCAGCTAGTATTTTTTCCTTTCCATTGATCTTGCTAGACTAGGTAGTATTTTGTCTTTTCCATTGCTGTTGCTAGACCAGGTGGTATTTTGTCATTTCCATTGCTCTTGCTAGGCAAGGTAGTATTTTGTCCTTTCCATTGCTCTTGCTAGACCATGTAGTATTTTGTCCTTTCCATTGCTCTTGCTAGACCAGGTAGTATTTTGTCCTTTCCATTGCTCTTACTAGACCAGGTAGCAGTTTGTCCTTTCCATTTCTCTTGCTAGACCAGGTAGTATTTTGTCCTTTCCATTGCTCTTGCTAGACCATGTAGTATTTTGTCCTTTCCATTGCTCATGCTAGACCAGGTAGTATTTTGTCCTTTCCATTGCTCTTACTAGACCAGGTAGCAGTTTGTCCTTTCCATTGCTCTTGCTAGACCAGGTAGTATTTTGTCCTTTCCATTGTTCTTGCTAGACAAGGTATTATTTTTTCTTTTCCATTGCTCTTGCTAGACCAGGTAGTATTTTGTTCTTGTCATTGCTCTTGCTAGACCAGGTAGTATTTTGTCTTTTTCATTGATTTTGCTAGACCAGGTAGTACTTTGTCCTTTCCATTGCTCTTGCTAGAGACCAGGTAGTATTTTGTCCTTGCCATTGCTCTTCCTAGACCAGGTAGTATTTTGTCCTTTCCATTGCTCTTGCTAGGCCAGGTAATATTTTGTCCTTTCCATTGCTCTTGCTAGACCAGGTAGTATTTTGTCCTTTCCATTGCTCTTGCTAGACAAGGTAACATTTTGTCCTTTCCATTGCTCTTGCTAGACCAGGTATTTTTTTGTCCTTGCCATTGCTCTTGCTAAACCAGGTAGTATGTTGTCCTTTTCATTGCTCTTACTAGACCAGGTAGTACTTTGTCCTTTCCATTGCCCTTGCAAGATCAGGTAGTTTATTGTCATTTCCATTGCTCTTGCTAGACCAGGTATTTTTTTGTCCTTACCATTGCTCTTGCTAGACCAGGTAGTATTTTGTTCTTTCCATTGCTCTTGCTAGACCAGGTAGTATTTTTTCCTTGCCATTGCTCTTGCTAGACCAGGTAGTATTTTTTCCTTGCCATTGCTCTTGTTAGACCAGGTAGTATTTTGTCCTTGCCGTTGCTATTGCTAGATCAGGTAGTATTTTGTCCTTTCCATTGCTCTTGCTAGACCAGGTAGTTTTTTGTCCTTTCCATTGCTCTTGCTAGACCGGGTATTTTTTTGTCCTTGCCATTGTTCTTGCTAGAGCAGGTAGTACGTTGTCCTTTCCATTGCTCTTGCTAGACCAGGTAGTATTTTGTCCTTGCCATTGCATTTGCTAGACCTGGTAGTATTTTGTCCTTGCCATTGCTCTTGGTAGATCAGGTAGTATTTTGTCCTTTCCATTGCTCTTGCTAGACCAGGTAGTATTTTGTCCTTGCCATTGTTCTTGCTAGACCAGGTAGTATTTTGTCCTTTCCATTGCTCTTGCTAAACCAGGTAGTATGTTGTCCTTTTCATTGCTCTTACTAGACCAGGTAGTACTTTGTCCTTTCCATTGCTCTTGCAAGATCAGGTAGTTTTTTGTCCTTTCCATTGCTCTTGCTAGACCAGGTATGTTTTTGTCCTTGTCGTTGCTCTTTCTAGATCAGGTAGTATTTTATCCTTTCCATTGCTCTTGCTAGACCAGGTAGTTTTTTGTCCTTTCCATTGCTCTTGCTAGACTAGGTATTTTTTTGTCCTTGCCATTGCGCTTGCTAGAGCAGGTAGTATGTTGTCCTTTCCATTGCTCTTGCTAGACCAGGTAGTATTTTGTCCTTGCCATTGCTCTTGCTAGACCAGGTAGTATTTTGTCCTTGCCATTGCTCTTGCTAGATCAGGTAGTATTTTGTCCTTTCCATTGCTCTTGCTAGACCAGGTAGTATTTTGTCCTTGCCATTGTTCTTGCTAGATCAGGTAGTATTTTGTCCTTTCCATTACTCTTGCTGGACCAGGTAGTATTTTGTCGTTTCCATTGCTCTTACTAGACCAGGTAGTATTTTGTCCTTGCCATTGCTCTTGCTAGACCAGGTAGTATTTTGTCCTTGCCATTGCTCTTGCTAGATCAGGTAGTATTTTGTCCTTTCCATTGCTCTTGCTAGACCAGGTAATATTTTGTCCTTGCCATTGTTCTTGCTAGATCAGGTAGTATTTTGTCCTTTCCATTACTCTTGCTGGACCAGGTAGTATTTTGTCGTTTCCATTGCTCTTGCTAGACCAGGTAGTATTTTTTCCTTTCCATTGATCTTGCTAGACTAGGTAGTATTTTGTCTTTTCCATTGCTCTTGCTAGACCAGGTAGTATTTTGTCCTTGCCATTGCTCTTCCTAGACCAGGTAGTATTTTGTCCTTTCCATTGCTCTTGCTAGGCCAGGTAATATTTTGTCCTTTCCATTGCTCTTGCTAGACCAGGTAGTATTTTGTCCTTTCCATTGCTCTTGCTAGACCAGGTAGTATTTTGTCCTTTCCATTGCTCTTACTAGACCAGGTATCAGTTTGTCCTTTCCATTGCTCTTCCTAGACCAGGTAGTATTTTGTCCTTTCCATTGCTCTTGATAGACCAGGTATTTTTTTGTCCTTGCCATTGCTCTTGCTAAACCAGGTAGTATGTTGTCCTTTTCATTGCTCTTACTAGACCAGGTAGTACTTTGTCCTTTCCATTGCCCTTGCAAGATCAGGTAGTTTTTTGTCATTTCCATTGCTCTTGCTAGACCATGTATTTTTTTGTCCTTACCATTGCTCTTGCTAGACCATGTAGTATTTTGTTCTTTCCATTGCTCTTGCTAGACCAGGTAGTATTTTGTCCTTGCCATTGCTCTTGCTAGACCAGGTAGTATTTTGTCCTTGCCGTTGCTCTTGCTAGATCAGGTAGTATTTTGTCCTTCCCATTGCTCTTGCTAGACCAGGTAGTTTTTTTGTCCTTTCCATTGCTCTTGCTAGACCGGGTATTTTTTTGTCCTTGCCATTGCTCTTGCTAGAGCAGGTAGTACGTTGTCCTTTCCATTGCTCTTGCTAGACCAGGCAGTATTTTGTCCTTGCCATTGCATTTGCTAGACCAGGTAGTATTTTGTCTTTGCCATTGCTCTTGGTAGATCAGGTAGTATTTTGTCCTTTCCATTGCTCTTGCTAGACCAGGTAGTATTTTGTCCTTGCCATTGTTCTTGCTAGATCAGGTAGTATTTTGTCCTTTCCATTACTCTTGCTGGACCAGGTAGTATTTTTTCGTTTCCATTGCTCTTGCTAGACCAGGTAGTATTTTTTCCTTTCCATTGATCTTGCTAGACTAGGTAGTATTTTGTCTTTTCCATTGCTCTTGCTAGACCAGGTAGTATTTTGTCCTTTCCATTGCTCTTGCTAGACCAGGTAGTATTTTGTCCTTTCCATTTCTTTTACTAGACCAGGTAGCAGTTTGTCCTTTCCATTGCTCTTGCTAGACCAGGTAGTATTTTGTCCTTTCCATTGTTCTTGCTAGACCAGGTAGTATTTTGTCCTTTCCATTGCTCTTGCTAGACCAGGTATTTTTTTGTCCTTGCCATTGCTCTTGCTAAACCAGGTAGTATGTTGTCCTTTTCATTGCTCTTACTAGACCAGGTAGTACTTTGTCCTTTCCATTGCTCTTGCAAGATCAGGTAGTTTTTTGTCCTTTCCATTGCTCTTGCTAGACCAGGTATTTTTTTGTCCTTCCCATTGCTCTTGCTAAACCAGGTAGTATTTTGTTCTTTCCATTGCTCTTGTTAGACCAGGTAGTATTTTGTCCTTGCCATTGCTCTTGCTAGACCAGGTAGTATGTTGTCATTTCCATTGCTCTTGCTAGACCAGGTAGTATTTTGTCCTTGCCATTGCTCTTGCTAGACCAGGTAGTATTTTGTCCTTGCCATTGCTCTTGCTAGATCAGGTAGTATTTTGTCCTTTCCATTGCTCTTGCTAGACCAGGTAGTATTTTGTCCTTGCCATTGTTCTTGCTAGATCAGGTAGTATTTTGTCCTTTCCATTACTCTTGCTGGACCAGGTAGTATTTTGTCGTTTCCATTGCTCTTGCTAGACCAGGTAGTATTTTTTCCTTTCCATTGATCTTGCTAGACTAGGTAGTATTTTGTCTTTTCCATTGCTCTTGCTAGACCAGGTATTTTTTTGTCCTTGCCATTGCTCTTGCTAAACCAGGTAGTATGTTGTCCTTTTCATTGCTCTTACTAGACCAGGTAGTACTTTGTCCTTTCCATTGCTCTTGCAAGATCAGGTAGTTTTTTGTCCTTTCCATTGCTCTTGCTAGACCAGGTATTTTTTTGTCCTTCCCATTGCTCTTGCTAGACCAGGTAGTATTTTGTTCTTTCCATTGCTCTTGTTAGACCAGGTAGTATTTTGTCCTTGCCATTGCTCTTGCTAGATCAGGTAGTATGTTGTCCTTTCCATTGCTCTTGCTAGACAAGGTAGTATTTTGTCCTTGCCATTACTCTTGCTAGACCAGGTAGTATTTTGTCCTTGCCATTGCTCTTGCTAGATCAGGTAGTATTTTGTCCTTTCCATTGCTCTTGCTAGACCAGGTAGTATTTTGTCCTTGCCATTGTTCTTGCTAGATCAGGTAGTATTTTGTCCTTTCCATTACTCTTGCTGGACCAGGTAGTATTTTGTCGTTTCCATTGCTCTTGCTAGACCAGGTAGTATTTTTTCCTTTCCATTGATCTTGCTAGACTAGGTAGTATTTTGTCTTTTCCATTGCTCTTGCTAGACCAGGTAGTATTTTGTCCTTTCCATTGCTCTTGCTAGGCAAGGTAGTATTTTGTCCTTTCCACTGCTCTTGCTAGACCATGTAGTATTTTGTCCTTTCCATTGCTCTTACTAGACCAGGTAGCATTTTGTCCTTTCCATTGCTCTTGCTAGACCAGGTAGTATGTTGTCCTTTCCATTGCTCTTGCTAGATCAGGTAGTATTTTGTCCTTGCCATTGCTCTTGTTAGATCAGGTAGTATTTTGTCCTTGCCATTGCTCTTACTAGACCAGGTAGTACTTTGTCCTTGCCATTGCTCTTGCTAGACCAGGTAGTATTTTGTCCTTGCCATTGCTCTTGCTAGAGAATATATAGTATCGTGTCCTTGCTATTGCTAGACCAGGAATTATGTTTTCTTTTCCATTGCTCTTGCTAGACCAGGTAGTATTTTGTTCTTGTCATTGCTCTTGCTAGATCAGGTAGTATTTTGTCCTTTCCATTGCTCTTGCTAGACCAGGTAGTTTTTTGTCCTTTCCATTGCTCTTGCTAGACCGGGTATTTTTTTGTTCTTGCCATTGCTCTTGCTAGAGCAGGTAGTACGTTGTCCTTTCCATTGCTCTTGCTAGACCAGGTAGTATTTTGTCCTTGCCATTGCTCTTGCTAGACCAGGTAGTATTTTGTCCTTGCCATTGCTCTTGGTAGATCAGGTAGTATTTTGTCCTTTCCATTGCTCTTTCTAGACCAGGTAGTGTTTTGTCCTTGCCATTGTTCTTGCTAGATCAGGTAGTATTTTGTCCTTTCCATTACTCTTGGTGGACCAGGTAGTATTTTGTCGTTTCCATTGCTCTTGCTAAACCAGGTAGTAATTTTTCCTTTCCATTGATCTTGCTAGACTAGGTAGTATTTTGTCTTTTCCATTGCTCTTGCTAGACCAGGTAGTACTTTGTCCTTTCCATTGCTCTTGCTAGAGACCAGGTAGTATTTTGTCCTTGCCATTGCTCTTGCTAGACCAGGTAGCATTTTGTCCTTTCCATTGCTCTTCCTAGACCAGGTAGTATTTTGTCCTTTCCATTGCTCTTGCTCGGCCAGGTAGTATTTTGTCCTTTCCATTGCTCTTGCTAGACCAGGTAGCATTTTGTCCTTTCCATTGCTCTTGCTAGACCAGGTAGTATTTTGTTCTTTCCATTGCTCTTACTAGACCAGGTAGCAGTTTGTCCTTTCCATTGTTCTTGCTAGACCAGGTAGTATGTTGTCCTTTCCATTGTTCTTGCTAGACCAGGTAGTATTTTGTCCTTTCCATTGCTCTTGCTAGACCAGGTATTTTTTTGTCCTTGCCATTGCTCTTGCAAAACCAGGTAGTATGTTGTCCTTTTCATTGCTCTTACTAGACCAGGTAGTACTTTGTCCTTTCCATTGCTCTTGCTAGACCAGGTATGTTTTTGTCCTTGCCGTTGCTCTTGCTAGAGCAGGTAGTATGTTGTCCTTTCCATTGCTCTTGCTAGACCAGGTAGTATTTTGTCCTTGCCATTGCTCTTGCTAGACCAGTTAGTATTTTGTCCTTGCCAGTGCTCTTGCTAGATCAGGTAGTATTTTGTCCTTTCCATTGCTCTTGCTAGACCAGGTAGTATTTTGTCCTTGCCATTGTTCTTGCTAGATCGGGTAGTATTTTGTCCTTTCCATTAATCTTGCTGGACCAGGTAGTATTTTGTCGTTTCCTTTGATCTTGCTAGACCAGGTAGTATTTTGTCCTTTCCATTGCTCTTGCTAGGCAAGGTAGTATTTTGTCCTTTCCATTGCTCTTGCTAGACCATGTAGTATTTTGTCCTTTCCATTGCTCTTGCTAGACCAGGTAGTATTTTGTCCTTTCCATTGCTCTTACTAGACCAGGTAGCAGTTTGTCCTTTCCATTGCTCTTGCTAGACCAGGTAGTATTTTGTCCTTTCCATTGTTCTTGCTAGACAAGGTAGTATTTTGTCCTTTCCATTGCTCTTGCTAGACCAGGTATTTTTTGTCCTTGCCATTGCTCTTGCTAAACCAGGTAGTATGTTGTCCTTTTCATTGCTCTTACTAGACCAGGTAGTACTTTGTCCTTTCCATTGCTCTTGCAAGATCAGGTAGTTTTTTGTCCTTTCCATTGCTCTTGCTAGACCAGGTATTTTTTGTCCTTGCCATTGCTCTTTCTAGACCAGGTAGTATTTTGTTCTTTCCATTGCTCTTGCTAGACCAGGTAGTATTTTGTCCTTGCCATTGCTCTTGCTAGACCAGGTAGTATGTTGTCCTTTCCATTGCTCTTGCTAGACCAGGTAGTATTTTGTCCTTGCCATTGCTCTTGCTAGACCAGGTAGTATTTTGTCCTTGCCATTGCTCTTGCTAGATCAGGTATTATTTTGTCCTTTCCATTGCTCTTGCTAGACCAGGTAGTATTTTGTCCTTACCATTGTTCTTGCTAGATCAGGTAGTATTTTGTCCTTTCCATTACTCTTGCTGGACCAGGTAGTATTTTGTCGTTTCCATTGCTCTTGCTAGACCAGGTAGTATTTTTTCCTTTCCATTGATCTTGCTAGACTAGGTAGTATTTTGTCTTTTCCATTGCTCTTGTTAGACCAGGTAGTATTTTGTCCTTTCCATTGCTCTTGCTAGGCAAGGTAGTATTTTGTCCTTTCCATTGCTCTTACTAGACCAAGTAGCAGTTTACCCTTTCCATTGCTCTTGCTAGACCAGGTAGTATGTTGTCCTTTCCATTGCTCTTGCTAGATCAGGTAGTATTTTGTCCTTGCCATTGCTCTTGTTAGATCAGGTAGTATTTTGTCCTTGCCATTGCTCTTACTAGACCAGGTAGTATTTAGTCCTTGCCATTGCTCTTGCTAGACCAGGTAGTATTTTGTCCTTGCCATTGCTCTTGCTAGAGACCATATAGTATTGTGTCCTTGCTATTGCTAGACCAGGAATTATTTTTTCTTTTCCATTGCTCTTGCTAGACCAGGTAGTATTTTGTTCTTGTCATTGCTCTTGCTAGACCAGGTAGTATTTTGTCTTTTTCATTGCTCTTGCTAGACCAGGTAGTACTTTGTCCTTTCCATTGCTCTTGCTAGAGACCAGGTAGTATTTTGTCCTTGCCATTGCTCTTGCTAGATCAGGTAGCATTTTGTCCTTTCCATTGCTCTTCCTAGACCAGGTAGTATTTTGTCCTTGCCATTGTTCTTGCTAGATCAGGTAGTATTTTGTCCTTTCCATTACTCTTGCTGGACCAGGTAGTATTTTGTCGTTTCCATTGCTCTTGCTAGACCAGGTAGTATTTTTTCCTTTCCATTGATCTTGCTAGACTAGGTAGTATTTTGTCTTTTCCATTGCTCTTGCTAGACCAGGTATTTTTTTGTCCTTGCCATTGCTCTTGCTAAACCAGGTAGTATGTTGTCCTTTTCATTGCTCTTACTAGACCAGGTAGTACTTTGTCCTTTCCATTGCTCTTGCAAGATCAGGTAGTTTTTTGTCCTTTCCATTGCTCTTGCTAGACCAGGTATTATTTTGTCCTTCCCATTGCTCTTGCTAGACCAGGTAGTATTTTGTTCTTTCCATTGCTCTTGTTAGACCAGGTAGTATTTTGTCCTTGCCATTGCTCTTGCTAGACCAGGTAGTATGTTGTCCTTGCCATTGCTCTTGCTAGACAAGGTAGTATTTTGTCCTTGCCATTACTCTTGCTAGACCAGGTAGTATTTTGTCCTTGCCATTGCTCTTGCTAGATCAGGTAGTATTTTGTCCTTTCCATTGCTCTTGCTAGATCAGGTAGTATTTTGTCCTTGCCATTGTTCTTGCTAGATCAGGTAGTATTTTGTCCTTTCCATTACTCTTGCTGGACCAGGTAGTATTTTGTCGTTTCCATTGCTCTTGCTAGACCAGGTAGTATTTTTTCCTTTCCATTGATCTTGCTAGACTAGGTAGTATTTTGTCTTTTCCATTGCTCTTGCTAGACCAGGTGGTATTTTGTCCTTTCCATTGCTCTTGCTAGGCTAGGTAGTATTTTGTCCTTTCCACTGCTCTTGCTAGACCATGTAGTATTTTGTCCTTTCCATTGCTCTTACTAGACCAGGTAGCATTTTGTCCTTTCCATTGCTCTTGCTAGACCAGGTAGTATGTTGTCCTTTCCATTGCTCTAGCTAGATCAGGTAGTATTTTGTCCCTGCCATTGCTCTTGTTAGATCAGGTAGTATTTTGTCCTTGCCATTGCTCTTACTAGACCAGGTAGTACTTTGTCCTTGCCATTGCTCTTGCTAGACCAGGTAGTATTTTGTCCTTGCCATTGCTCTTGCTAGAGAATATATAGTATCGTGTCCTTGCTATTGCTAGACCAGGAATTATGTTTTCTTTTCCATTGCTCTTGCTAGACCAGGTAGTATTTTGTTCTTGTCATTGCTCTTGCTAGATCAGGTAGTATTTTATCCTTTCCATTGCTCTTGCTAGACCAGGTAGTTTTTTGTCCTTTCCATTGCTCTTGCTAGACCGGGTATTTTTTTGTTCTTGCCATTGCTCTTGCTAGAGCAGGTAGTACGTTGTCCTTTCCATTGCTCTTGCTAGACCAGGTAGTATTTTGTCCTTGCCATTGCTCTTGCTAGACCAGGTAGTATTTTGTCCTTGCCATTGCTCTTGGTAGATCAGGTAGTATTTTGTCCTTTCCATTGCTCTTTCTAGACCAGGTAGTGTTTTGTCCTTGCCATTGTTCTTGCTAGATCAGGTAGTATTTTGTCCTTTCCATTACTCTTGGTGGACCAGGTAGTATTTTGTCGTTTCCATTGCTCTTGCTAAACCAGGTAGTAATTTTTCCTTTCCATTGATCTTGCTAGACTAGGTAGTATTTTGTCTTTTCCATTGCTCTTGCTAGAGACCAGGTAGTATTTTGTCCTTGCCATTGCTCTTGCTAGACCAGGTAGCATTTTGTCCTTTCCATTGCTCTTCCTAGACCAGGTAGTATTTTGTCCTTTCCATTGCTCTTGCTCGGCCAGGTAGTATTTTGTCCTTTCCATTGCTCTTGCTAGACCAGGTAGCATTTTGTCCTTTCCATTGCTCTTGCTAGACCAGGTAGTATTTTGTTCTTTCCATTGCTCTTACTAGACCAGGTAGCAGTTTGTCCTTTCCATTGTTCTTGCTAGACCAGGTAGTATGTTGTCCTTTCCATTGTTCTTGCTAGACCAGGTAGTATTTTGTCCTTTCCATTGCTCTTGCTAGACCAGGTATTTTTTTGTCCTTGCCATTGCTCTTGCAAAACCAGGTAGTATGTTGTCCTTTTCATTGCTCTTACTAGACCAGGTAGTACTTTGTCCTTTCCATTGCTCTTGCTAGACCAGGTATGTTTTTGTCCTTGCCGTTGCTCTTGCTAGAGCAGGTAGTATGTTGTCCTTTCCATTGCTCTTGCTAGACCAGGTAGTATTTTGTCCTTGCCATTGCTCTTGCTAGACCAGGTAGTATTTTGTCCTTGCCAGTGCTCTTGCTAGATCAGGTAGTATTTTGTCCTTTCCATTGCTCTTGCTAGACCAGGTAGTATTTTGTCCTTGCCATTGTTCTTGCTAGATCGGGTAGTATTTTGTCCTTTCCATTACTCTTGCTGGACCAGGTAGTATTTTGTCGTTTCCTTTGATCTTGCTAGACCAGGTAGTATTTTGTCCTTTCCATTGCCCTTGCTAGGCAAGGTAGTATTTTGTCCTTTCCATTGCTCTTGCTAGACCATGTAGTATTTTGTCCTTTCCATTGCTCTTGCTAGACCAGGTAGTATTTTGTCCTTTCTATTGCTCTTACTAGACCAGGTAGCAGTTTGTCCTTTCCATTGCTCTTGCTAGACCAGGTAGTATTTTGTCCTTTCCATTGTTCTTGCTAGACAAGGTAGTATTTTGTCCTTTCCATTGCTCTTGCTAGACAAGGTAATTTTTTGTCCTTGCCATTGCTCTTGCTAAACCAGGTAGTATGTTGTCCTTTTCATTGCTCTTACTAGACCAGGTAGTACTTTGTCCTTTCCATTGCTCTTGCTAGGCAAGGTAGTATTTTGTCCTTTCCATTGCTCTTGCTAGACCATGTAGTATTTTGTCCTTTCCATTGCTCTTGCTAGACCAGGTAGTATTTTGTCCTTTCCATTGCTCTTACTAGACCAGGTAGCAGTTTGTCCTTTCCATTGCTCTTGCTAGACCAGGTAGTATTTTGTCCTTTCCATTGTTCTTGCTAGACAAGGTAGTATTTTGTCCTTTCCATTGCTCTTGCTAGACCAGGTATTTTTTGTCCTTGCCATTGCTCTTGCTAAACCAGGTAGTATGTTGTCCTTTTCATTGCTCTTACTAGACCAGGTAGTACTTTGTCCTTTCCATTGCTCTTGCAAGATCAGGTAGTTTTTTGTCCTTTCCATTGCTCTTGCTAGACCAGGTATTTTGTGTCCTTGCCATTGCTCTTTCTAGACCAGGTAGTATTTTGTTCTTTCCATTGCTCTTGCTAGACCAGGTAGTATTTTGTCCTTGCCATTGCTCTTGCTAGACCAGGTAGTATGTTGTCCTTTCCATTGCTCTTGCTAGACCAGGTAGTATTTTGTCCTTGCCATTGCTCTTGCTAGACCAGGTAGTATTTTGTCCTTGCCATTGCTCTTGCTAGATCAGGTATTATTTTGTCCTTTCCATTGCTCTTGCTAGACCAGGTAGTATTTTGTCCTTACCATTGTTCTTGCTAGATCAGGTAGTATTTTGTCCTTTCCATTGCTCTTGCAAGATCAGGTAGTTTTTTGTCCTTTCCATTGCTCTTGCTAGACCAGGTATTATTTTGTCCTTCCCATTGCTCTTGCTAGACCAGGTAGTATTTTGTTCTTTCCATTGCTCTTGTTAGACCAGGTAGTATTTTGTCCTTGCCATTGCTCTTGCTAGACCAGGTAGTATGTTGTCCTTGCCATTGCTCTTGCTAGACAAGGTAGTATTTTGTCCTTGCCATTACTCTTGCTAGACCAGGTAGTATTTTGTCCTTGCCATTGCTCTTGCTAGATCAGGTAGTATTTTGTCCTTTCCATTGCTCTTGCTAGATCAGGTAGTATTTTGTCCTTGCCATTGTTCTTGCTAGATCAGGTAGTATTTTGTCCTTTCCATTACTCTTGCTGGACCAGGTAGTATTTTGTCGTTTCCATTGCTCTTGCTAGACCAGGTAGTATTTTTTCCTTTCCATTGATCTTGCTAGACTAGGTAGTATTTTGTCTTTTCCATTGCTCTTGCTAGACCAGGTGGTATTTTGTCCTTTCCATTGCTCTTGCTAGGCTAGGTAGTATTTTGTCCTTTCCACTGCTCTTGCTAGACCATGTAGTATTTTGTCCTTTCCATTGCTCTTACTAGACCAGGTAGCATTTTGTCCTTTCCATTGCTCTTGCTAGACCAGGTAGTATGTTGTCCTTTCCATTGCTCTAGCTAGATCAGGTAGTATTTTGTCCCTGCCATTGCTCTTGTTAGATCAGGTAGTATTTTGTCCTTGCCATTGCTCTTACTAGACCAGGTAGTACTTTGTCCTTGCCATTGCTCTTGCTAGACCAGGTAGTATTTTGTCCTTGCCATTGCTCTTGCTAGAGAATATATAGTATCGTGTCCTTGCTATTGCTAGACCAGGAATTATGTTTTCTTTTCCATTGCTCTTGCTAGACCAGGTAGTATTTTGTTCTTGTCATTGCTCTTGCTAGATCAGGTAGTATTTTATCCTTTCCATTGCTCTTGCTAGACCAGGTAGTTTTTTGTCCTTTCCATTGCTCTTGCTAGACCGGGTATTTTTTTGTTCTTGCCATTGCTCTTGCTAGAGCAGGTAGTACGTTGTCCTTTCCATTGCTCTTGCTAGACCAGGTAGTATTTTGTCCTTGCCATTGCTCTTGCTAGACCAGGTAGTATTTTGTCCTTGCCATTGCTCTTGGTAGATCAGGTAGTATTTTGTCCTTTCCATTGCTCTTTCTAGACCAGGTAGTGTTTTGTCCTTGCCATTGTTCTTGCTAGATCAGGTAGTATTTTGTCCTTTCCATTACTCTTGGTGGACCAGGTAGTATTTTGTCGTTTCCATTGCTCTTGCTAAACCAGGTAGTAATTTTTCCTTTCCATTGATCTTGCTAGACTAGGTAGTATTTTGTCTTTTCCATTGCTCTTGCTAGAGACCAGGTAGTATTTTGTCCTTGCCATTGCTCTTGCTAGACCAGGTAGCATTTTGTCCTTTCCATTGCTCTTCCTAGACCAGGTAGTATTTTGTCCTTTCCATTGCTCTTGCTCGGCCAGGTAGTATTTTGTCCTTTCCATTGCTCTTGCTAGACCAGGTAGCATTTTGTCCTTTCCATTGCTCTTGCTAGACCAGGTAGTATTTTGTTCTTTCCATTGCTCTTACTAGACCAGGTAGCAGTTTGTCCTTTCCATTGTTCTTGCTAGACCAGGTAGTATGTTGTCCTTTCCATTGTTCTTGCTAGACCAGGTAGTATTTTGTCCTTTCCATTGCTCTTGCTAGACCAGGTATTTTTTTGTCCTTGCCATTGCTCTTGCAAAACCAGGTAGTATGTTGTCCTTTTCATTGCTCTTACTAGACCAGGTAGTACTTTGTCCTTTCCATTGCTCTTGCTAGACCAGGTATGTTTTTGTCCTTGCCGTTGCTCTTGCTAGAGCAGGTAGTATGTTGTCCTTTCCATTGCTCTTGCTAGACCAGGTAGTATTTTGTCCTTGCCATTGCTCTTGCTAGACCAGGTAGTATTTTGTCCTTGCCAGTGCTCTTGCTAGATCAGGTAGTATTTTGTCCTTTCCATTGCTCTTGCTAGACCAGGTAGTATTTTGTCCTTGCCATTGTTCTTGCTAGATCGGGTAGTATTTTGTCCTTTCCATTACTCTTGCTGGACCAGGTAGTATTTTGTCGTTTCCTTTGATCTTGCTAGACCAGGTAGTATTTTGTCCTTTCCATTGCTCTTGCTAGGCAAGGTAGTATTTTGTCCTTTCCATTGCTCTTGCTAGACCATGTAGTATTTTGTCCTTTCCATTGCTCTTGCTAGACCAGGTAGTATTTTGTCCTTTCTATTGCTCTGACTAGACCAGGTAGCAGTTTGTCCTTTCCATTGCTCTTGCTAGACCAGGTAGTATTTTGTCCTTTCCATTGTTCTTGCTAGACAAGGTAGTATTTTGTCCTTTCCATTGCTCTTGCTAGACAAGGTAATTTTTTGTCCTTGCCATTGCTCTTGCTAAACCAGGTAGTATGTTGTCCTTTTCATTGCTCTTACTAGACCAGGTAGTACTTTGTCCTTTCCATTGCTCTTGCTAGGCAAGGTAGTATTTTGTCCTTTCCATTGCTCTTGCTAGACCATGTAGTATTTTGTCCTTTCCATTGCTCTTGCTAGACCAGGTAGTATTTTGTCCTTTCCATTGCTCTTACTAGACCAGGTAGCAGTTTGTCCTTTCCATTGCTCTTGCTAGACCAGGTAGTATTTTGTCCTTTCCATTGTTCTTGCTAGACAAGGTAGTATTTTGTCCTTTCCATTGCTCTTGCTAGACCAGGTATTTTTTGTCCTTGCCATTGCTCTTGCTAAACCAGGTAGTATGTTGTCCTTTTCATTGCTCTTACTAGACCAGGTAGTACTTTGTCCTTTCCATTGCTCTTGCAAGATCAGGTAGTTTTTTGTCCTTTCCATTGCTCTTGCTAGACCAGGTATTTTGTGTCCTTGCCATTGCTCTTTCTAGACCAGGTAGTATTTTGTTCTTTCCATTGCTCTTGCTAGACCAGGTAGTATTTTGTCCTTGCCATTGCTCTTGCTAGACCAGGTAGTATGTTGTCCTTTCCATTGCTCTTGCTAGACCAGGTAGTATTTTGTCCTTGCCATTGCTCTTGCTAGACCAGGTAGTATTTTGTCCTTGCCATTGCTCTTGCTAGATCAGGTATTATTTTGTCCTTTCCATTGCTCTTGCTAGACCAGGTAGTATTTTGTCCTTACCATTGTTCTTGCTAGATCAGGTAGTATTTTGTCCTTTCCATTACTCTTGCTGGACCAGGTAGTATTTTGTCGTTTCCATTGCTCTTGCTAGACCAGGTAGTATTTTTTCCTTTCCATCGATCTTGCTAGACTAGGTAGTATTTTGTCTTTTCCATTGCTCTTGTTAGACCAGGTAGTATTTTGTCCTTTCCATTGCTCTTGCTAGGCAAGGTAGTATTTTGTCCTTTCCATTGCTCTTACTAGACCAGGTAGCAGTTTGCCCTTTCCATTGCTCTTGCTAGACCAGGTAGTATGTTGTCCTTTCCATTGCTCTTGCTAGATCAGGTAGTATTTTGTCCTTGCCATTGCTCTTGTTAGATCAGGTAGTATTTTGTCCTTGCCATTGCTCTTACTAGACCAGGTAGTATTTAGTCCTTGCCATTGCTCTTGCTAGACCAGGTAGTATTTTGTCCTTGCCATTGCTCTTGCTAGAGACCATATAGTATTGTGTCCTTGCCATTGCTAGACCAGGAATTATTTTTTCTTTTCCATTGCTCTTGCTAGACCAGGTAGTATTTTTTTCTTGTCATTGCTCTTGCTAGACCAGGTAGTATTTTGTCTTTTTCATTGCTCTTGCTAGACCAGGTAGTACTTTGTCCTTTCCATTGCTCTTGCTAGAGACCAGGTAGTATTTTGTCCTTGCCATTGCTCTTGCTAGACCAGGTGGCATTTTGTCCTTTCCATTGCTCTTCCTAGACCAGGTAGTATTTTGTCCTTTCCATTGCTCTTGCTCGGCCAGGTAGTATTTTGTCCTTTCCATTGCTCTTGCTAGACCAGGTAGCATTTTGTCCTTTCCATTGCTCTTGCTAGACCAGGTAGTATTTTGTTCTTTCCATTGCTCTTACTAGACCAGATAGCAGTTTGTCCTTTCCATTGTTCTTGCTAGACCAGGTAGTATGTTGTCCTTTCCATTGTTCTTGCTAGACCAGGTAGTATTTTGTCCTTTCCATTGCTCTTGCTAGACCAGGTATTTTTTTGTCCTTGCCATTGCTCTTGCTAGATCAGGTAGCATTTTGTCCTTTCCATTGCTCTTCCTAGACCAGGTAGTATTTTGTCCTTGCCATTGTTCTTGCTAGATCAGGTAGTATTTTGTCCTTTCCATTACTCTTGCTGGACCAGGTAGTATTTTGTCGTTTCCATTGCTCTTGCTAGACCAGGTAGTATTTTTTCCTTTCCATTGATCTTGCTAGACTAGGTAGTATTTTGTCTTTCCATTGCTCTTGCTAGACCAGGTATTTTTTTGTCCTTGCCATTGCTCTTGCTAAACCAGGTAGTATGTTGTCCTTTTCATTGCTCTTACTAGACCAGGTAGTACTTTGTCCTTTCCATTGCTCTTGCAAGATCAGGTAGTTTTTTGTCCTTTCCATTGCTCTTGCTAGACCAGGTATTATTTTGTCCTTCCCATTGCTCTTGCTAGACCAGGTAGTATTTTGTTCTTTCCATTGCTCTTGTTAGACCAGGTAGTATTTTGTCCTTGCCATTGCTCTTGCTAGACCAGGTAGTATGTTGTCCTTGCCATTGCTCTTGCTAGACAAGGTAGTATTTTGTCCTTGCCATTACTCTTGCTAGACCAGGTAGTATTTTGTCCTTGCCATTGCTCTTGCTAGATCAGGTAGTATTTTGTCCTTTCCATTGCTCTTGCTAGATCAGGTAGTATTTTGTCCTTGCCATTGTTCTTGCTAGATCAGGTAGTATTTTGTCCTTTCCATTACTCTTGCTGGACCAGGTAGTATTTTGTCGTTTCCATTGCTCTTGCTAGACCAGGTAGTATTTTTTCCTTTCCATTGATCTTGCTAGACTAGGTAGTATTTTGTCTTTTCCATTGCTCTTGCTAGACCAGGTGGTATTTTGTCCTTTCCATTGCTCTTGCTAGGCTAGGTAGTATTTTGTCCTTTCCACTGCTCTTGCTAGACCATGTAGTATTTTGTCCTTTCCATTGCTCTTACTAGACCAGGTAGCATTTTGTCCTTTCCATTGCTCTTGCTAGACCAGGTAGTATGTTGTCCTTTCCATTGCTCTAGCTAGATCAGGTAGTATTTTGTCCCTGCCATTGCTCTTGTTAGATCAGGTAGTATTTTGTCCTTGCCATTGCTCTTACTAGACCAGGTAGTACTTTGTCCTTGCCATTGCTCTTGCTAGACCAGGTAGTATTTTGTCCTTGCCATTGCTCTTGCTAGAGAATATATAGTATCGTGTCCTTGCTATTGCTAGACCAGGAATTATGTTTTCTTTTCCATTGCTCTTGCTAGACCAGGTAGTATTTTGTTCTTGTCATTGCTCTTGCTAGATCAGGTAGTATTTTATCCTTTCCATTGCTCTTGCTAGACCAGGTAGTTTTTTGTCCTTTCCATTGCTCTTGCTAGACCGGGTATTTTTTTGTTCTTGCCATTGCTCTTGCTAGAGCAGGTAGTACGTTGTCCTTTCCATTGCTCTTGCTAGACCAGGTAGTATTTTGTCCTTGCCATTGCTCTTGCTAGACCAGGTAGTATTTTGTCCTTGCCATTGCTCTTGGTAGATCAGGTAGTATTTTGTCCTTTCCATTGCTCTTTCTAGACCAGGTAGTGTTTTGTCCTTGCCATTGTTCTTGCTAGATCAGGTAGTATTTTGTCCTTTCCATTACTCTTGGTGGACCAGGTAGTATTTTGTCGTTTCCATTGCTCTTGCTAAACCAGGTAGTAATTTTTCCTTTCCATTGATCTTGCTAGACTAGGTAGTATTTTGTCTTTTCCATTGCTCTTGCTAGAGACCAGGTAGTATTTTGTCCTTGCCATTGCTCTTGCTAGACCAGGTAGCATTTTGTCCTTTCCATTGCTCTTCCTAGACCAGGTAGTATTTTGTCCTTTCCATTGCTCTTGCTCGGCCAGGTAGTATTTTGTCCTTTCCATTGCTCTTGCTAGACCAGGTAGCATTTTGTCCTTTCCATTGCTCTTGCTAGACCAGGTAGTATTTTGTTCTTTCCATTGCTCTTACTAGACCAGGTAGCAGTTTGTCCTTTCCATTGTTCTTGCTAGACCAGGTAGTATGTTGTCCTTTCCATTGTTCTTGCTAGACCAGGTAGTATTTTGTCCTTTCCATTGCTCTTGCTAGACCAGGTATTTTTTTGTCCTTGCCATTGCTCTTGCAAAACCAGGTAGTATGTTGTCCTTTTCATTGCTCTTACTAGACCAGGTAGTACTTTGTCCTTTCCATTGCTCTTGCTAGACCAGGTATGTTTTTGTCCTTGCCGTTGCTCTTGCTAGAGCAGGTAGTATGTTGTCCTTTCCATTGCTCTTGCTAGACCAGGTAGTATTTTGTCCTTGCCATTGCTCTTGCTAGACCAGGTAGTATTTTGTCCTTGCCAGTGCTCTTGCTAGATCAGGTAGTATTTTGTCCTTTCCATTGCTCTTGCTAGACCAGGTAGTATTTTGTCCTTGCCATTGTTCTTGCTAGATCGGGTAGTATTTTGTCCTTTCCATTACTCTTGCTGGACCAGGTAGTATTTTGTCGTTTCCTTTGATCTTGCTAGACCAGGTAGTATTTTGTCCTTTCCATTACTCTTGCTAGGCAAGGTAGTATTTTGTCCTTTCCATTGCTCTTGCTAGACCATGTAGTATTTTGTCCTTTCCATTGCTCTTGCTAGACCAGGTAGTATTTTGTCCTTTCTATTGCTCTTACTAGACCAGGTAGCAGTTTGTCCTTTCCATTGCTCTTGCTAGACCAGGTAGTATTTTGTCCTTTCCATTGTTCTTGCTAGACAAGGTAGTATTTTGTCCTTTCCATTGCTCTTGCTAGACAAGGTAATTTTTTGTCCTTGCCATTGCTCTTGCTAAACCAGGTAGTATGTTGTCCTTTTCATTGCTCTTACTAGACCAGGTAGTACTTTGTCCTTTCCATTGCTCTTGCTAGGCAAGGTAGTATTTTGTCCTTTCCATTGCTCTTGCTAGACCATGTAGTATTTTGTCCTTTCCATTGCTCTTGCTAGACCAGGTAGTATTTTGTCCTTTCCATTGCTCTTACTAGACCAGGTAGCAGTTTGTCCTTTCCATTGCTCTTGCTAGACCAGGTAGTATTTTGTCCTTTCCATTGTTCTTGCTAGACAAGGTAGTATTTTGTCCTTTCCATTGCTCTTGCTAGACCAGGTATTTTTTGTCCTTGCCATTGCTCTTGCTAAACCAGGTAGTATGTTGTCCTTTTCATTGCTCTTACTAGACCAGGTAGTACTTTGTCCTTTCCATTGCTCTTGCAAGATCAGGTAGTTTTTTGTCCTTTCCATTGCTCTTGCTAGACCAGGTATTTTGTGTCCTTGCCATTGCTCTTTCTAGACCAGGTAGTATTTTGTTCTTTCCATTGCTCTTGCTAGACCAGGTAGTATTTTGTCCTTGCCATTGCTCTTGCTAGACCAGGTAGTATGTTGTCCTTTCCATTGCTCTTGCTAGACCAGGTAGTATTTTGTCCTTGCCATTGCTCTTGCTAGACCAGGTAGTATTTTGTCCTTGCCATTGCTCTTGCTAGATCAGGTATTATTTTGTCCTTTCCATTGCTCTTGCTAGACCAGGTAGTATTTTGTCCTTACCATTGTTCTTGCTAGATCAGGTAGTATTTTGTCCTTTCCATTACTCTTGCTGGACCAGGTAGTATTTTGTCGTTTCCATTGCTCTTGCTAGACCAGGTAGTATTTTTTCCTTTCCATCGATCTTGCTAGACTAGGTAGTATTTTGTCTTTTCCATTGCTCTTGTTAGACCAGGTAGTATTTTGTCCTTTCCATTGCTCTTGCTAGGCAAGGTAGTATTTTGTCCTTTCCATTGCTCTTACTAGACCAGGTAGCAGTTTGCCCTTTCCATTGCTCTTGCTAGACCAGGTAGTATGTTGTCCTTTCCATTGCTCTTGCTAGATCAGGTAGTATTTTGTCCTTGCCATTGCTCTTGTTAGATCAGGTAGTATTTTGTCCTTGCCATTGCTCTTACTAGACCAGGTAGTATTTAGTCCTTGCCATTGCTCTTGCTAGACCAGGTAGTATTTTGTCCTTGCCATTGCTCTTGCTAGAGACCATATAGTATTGTGTCCTTGCCATTGCTAGACCAGGAATTATTTTTTCTTTTCCATTGCTCTTGCTAGACCAGGTAGTATTTTTTTCTTGTCATTGCTCTTGCTAGACCAGGTAGTATTTTGTCTTTTTCATTGCTCTTGCTAGACCAGGTAGTACTTTGTCCTTTCCATTGCTCTTGCTAGAGACCAGGTAGTATTTTGTCCTTGCCATTGCTCTTGCTAGACCAGGTGGCATTTTGTCCTTTCCATTGCTCTTCCTAGACCAGGTAGTATTTTGTCCTTTCCATTGCTCTTGCTCGGCCAGGTAGTATTTTGTCCTTTCCATTGCTCTTGCTAGACCAGGTAGCATTTTGTCCTTTCCATTGCTCTTGCTAGACCAGGTAGTATTTTGTTCTTTCCATTGCTCTTACTAGACCAGGTAGCAGTTTGTCCTTTCCATTGTTCTTGCTAGACCAGGTAGTATGTTGTCCTTTCCATTGTTCTTGCTAGACCAGGTAGTATTTTGTCCTTTCCATTGCTCTTGCTAGACCAGGTATTTTTTTGTCCTTGCCATTGCTCTTGCAAAACCAGGTAGTATGTTGTCCTTTTCATTGCTCTTACTAGACCAGGTAGTACTTTGTCCTTTCCATTGCTCTTGCTAGACCAGGTATGTGTTTGTCCTTGCCGTTGCTCTTGCTAGAGCAGGTAGTATGTTGTCCTTTCCATTGCTCTTGTTAGACCAGGTAGTATTTTGTCCTTGCCATTGCTCTTGCTAGACCAGGTAGTAGTTTGTCCTTGCCAGTGCTCTTGCTAGATCAGGTAGTATTTTGTCCTTTCCATTGCTCTTGCTAGACCAGGTAGTATTTTGTCCTTGCCATTGTTCTTGCTAGATCGGGTAGTATTTTGTCCTTTCCATTACTCTTGCTGGACCAGGTAGTATTTTGTCGTTTCCTTTGATCTTGCTAGACCAGGTAGTATTTTGTCCTTTCCATTGCTCTTGCTAGGCAAGGTAGTATTTTGTCCTTTCCATTGCTCTTGCTAGACCATGTAGTATTTTGTCCTTTCCATTGCTCTTGCTAGACCAGGTAGTATTTTGTCCTTTCCATTGCTCTTACTAGACCAGGTAGCAGTTTGTCCTTTCCATTGCTCTTGCTAGACCAGGTAGTATTTTGTCCTTTCCATTGTTCTTGCTAGACAAGGTAGTATTTTGTCCTTTCCATTGCTCTTGCTAGACAAGGTAATTTTTTGTCCTTGCCATTGCTCTTGCTAAACCAGGTAGTATGTTGTCCTTTTCATTGCTCTTACTAGACCAGGTAGTACTTTGTCCTTTCCATTGCTCTTGCAAGATCAGGTAGTTTTTTGTCCTTTCCATTGCTCTTGCTAGACCAGGTATTTTTTGTCCTTGCCATTGCTCTTGCTAGACCAGGTAGTATTTTGTTCTTTCCATTGCTCTTGCTAGACCAGGTAGTATTTTGTCCTTGCCATTGATCTTGCTAGACCAGGTAGTATGTTGTCCTTTCCATTGCTCTTGCTAGACCAGGTAGTATTTTGTCCTTGCCATTGCTCTTGCTAGACCAGGTAGTATTTTGTCCTTTCCATTGCTCTTGCTAGGCAAGGTAGTATTTTGTCCTTTCCATTGCTCTTGCTAGACCATGTAGTATTTTGTCCTTTCCATTGCTCTTGCTAGACCAGGTAGTATTTTGTCCTTTCCATTGCTCTTACTAGACCAGGTAGCAGTTTGTCCTTTCCATTGCTCTTGCTAGACCAGGTAGTATTTTGTCCTTTCCATTGTTCTTGCTAGACAAGGTATTTTTTTGTCCTTGCCATTGCTCTTGCTAAACCAGATAGTATGTTGTCCTTTTCATTGCTCTTACTAGACCAGGTAGTACTTTGTCCTTTCCATTGCTCTTGCAAGATCAGGTAGTTTTTTGTCCTTTCCATTGCTCTTGCTAGACCAGGTATTTTTTGTCCTTGCCATTGCTCTTGCTAGACCAGGTAGTATTTTGTTCTTTCCATTGCTCTTGCTAGACCAGGTAGTATTTTGTCCTTGCCATTGCTCTTGCTAGACCAGGTAGTATGTTGTCCTTTCCATTGCTCTTGCTAGACCAGGTAGTATTTTGTCCTTGCCATTGCTCTTGCTAGACCAGGTAGTATTTTGTCCTTGCCATTGCTCTTGCTAGAACAGGTAGTATTTTGTCCTTTCCATTGCTCTTGCTAGACCAGGTAGTATTTTGTCCTTGCCATTGTTCTTGCTAGATCAGGTAGTATTTTGTCCTTTCCATTACTCTTGCTGGACCAGGTAGTATTTTGTCGTTTCCATTGCTCTTGCTAGACCAGGTAGTATTTTTTCCTTTCCATTGATCTTGCTAGACCATGTAGTATTTTGTCTTTTCCATTGTTCTTACTAGACCAGGTAGTATTTTGTCCTTTCCATTGCTCTTGCTAGACCAGGTAGTATTTTGTCTTTTCCATTGCTCTTACTAGACCAGGTAGTATTTTGTCCTTTCCATTGCCCTTGCTAGACCAGGTAGTATTTTGGCCTTTCCATTGCTCTTGCTAGACCAGGTAGCATTTTGCACATCATAAGGGAAATAACCCATAATAAAACATGTACATGTATAAAAGCCAATAATTTTAGAATCAAATCAGCAATATGCCAAAAGTCTTATTTGGCCAATATTGTATCCTGAAAAATATTTCAGTGGAGATAAAATAAATTATTACACACCAAGCTGCTGAAAATTTATGACAAACTGAATCATATAAAGTTGTATATCTGTACACATTGCCACCGGTTGGAATTAAACCTCGATATAACTGAAATATTGTTGAAAGTGGCATTAAACACCATAACCCCTAACCCTGGAATCAAACCTATGTTGATGGTAATAATAAACACTAATTACATATGCAGATATAAATACAACCACCATATTATTATTACGGGCATGACAATGCAGAGTTAAATTAATATGAGGCCAGAAAATATTATGTTGTTGGTTTCGATATTTATATGTTCTAGAAAAACACTTTTTATATTTTCGTTCTCCAGGAAATCATTCAGAATGCAGAGGATGCTGAGGCTTCTCAGATGAAAATTTTATATGATGAAAGGTGTGTTAACCAAAGTGATGGTTCTAAGGGGAAATCATTCCAAAAATACTTCAAGGTATATTGATTGTCATTTTAGACCATAAGTTGTATAAATTGTTATGTACATTTTTGTCATCATTTGGTGTCTGTCGTCATTCAGCAATCATAGGCCATATGAGCTTCTACCCTCACTTGGAGTCCGTCCGTCCGTCCGTCGAACATCATAAGCTTTCACATTTAAATCTTCCTCCCTTAAACCAAACCTTGCTGGAATAGTCCATGGATGATCCCTTTTAAATTTGTGTCTGTCAGCCCTGACCTCCATATATTCCTCGTTTTTCTGTGAAATTTTTCTTTCGGTTGATTTATGTGGATTACGAAAATTAGCCAAATTTTGATAAAAGATAACATTTAAATCTTCTCCGCAGAACCAAATTAAACCAAACATGGCTGGGGTGGTTCTTGGGAGGTCCCATTCAGGATGGTGGCCATTACTAGAAATAGAAATTTCAATTAGTGTCTGTTGCTGCCTTATTATAAGTCAAAATGAACTAAAAATTTAACTGCAGCTACATGGCAATGAGTAACGGTAGTTTAATATATATTTTGGGTATTTCTGTATTTTTTTCCCGCTGATTTATACCGATTATGCAAATTGGACATATTTTGATAAAAAAAATCACATTTAAGTTTTCCCCTCTGAAACCGCTGAAACAAATTAAATTAAATTTGGCTGAGATGGTCCTTGGGTGGTTCCATGTCAGACAGCCTCATTCTCCATTCAAGATGGCAGCTGTTAATGTAGATAGAAATTGCTTTACTTGTTTATTGCTGCTATATTATAAGTCTAAATGATCTAAAATTTAACTGCAGCTATATGGTAATAAGTAGTTTAACATTGAAGTTTTTTTTTAGCTGATTTATGTCAATTATCGAAATTAGGCATATGTTCTATTAGACACATCTTCTATTGTTTTTTCTCTGTGGAATATATATTATTTTTTCCAGTTGATTTATTCCGATTATGCAAAGTAGACATATTTTGATAAAAAAAATCATCTTATCAAATTCAACTGAACCAAATTTGATTAAATTTTACTGTTAGGATGTTCCTTAGGTGTGGGTTGGGGGGAGGGGGTCACCTTACCGGCATAATTGTGTGATAACCCACCTAGAAGAATCTACCGCAACGAGCGATCTGATTGATCAAAGTTTCCAATTGACGATTTTTGCCAGTTTCCGATTGGATTCTAAAATTAGACGCTGTAACCACATTTTTGTAATAGTTATTTCTCTTTAAGCCAGACAAGATTTAAGTGTCTATTTCAATGCAAAGTTCAACCATAATAACATATTGTTCTCATACTGTGCATACAATTTGATGTTGTACCGTCTTCTGAATTTTTTTTATCTGCTATAAAATTCAACATCGTTATTATGCAAAGTTAAAATATCTACTAATTTTAAGCAAATTATACTCAAATTCTTTGTCCTTTCAGTTGCTTTTGTATGGAACAGGAACCATTTTGTCCTCTGTAAGGGAAATAACTCAAATACAAATATATCAAAACCATATAATTTTAGAATCAAGTCAGAAACTGGCAAATGTTCTATTGAACCAGTCAGATCAACAGTTTCATCTCATTCATTTATTTTGTGTGGCGGTAATAAAATTCTTGTGGGAGAAAATGAAATTCATAAATAAATTGATTATTACTTAAAAAGAAGAAGAAGAAGAAGAAGAAGAAGAAGAATTTATTGACCAATTAAGGACCCACAAGGGGCATAGCAATTACAATGATTAACAATATAGAATACAAACATACAATGTACATAATAACAACAAGGAAATATTGATAATGTCATATATATATTAAATCTGCAGATATGAACATTTTATGTAATGTATAGGTTCGGAGTGGGCAGTGGCTTAAAATTCATTATTATTATGATAGTTGTGCTTCCAGACAGATGAAGCATATCTAGTGCATGAATCTATCAGATGTACTGGATTGTTTAATGGGTTAAATATTGATCATATAACATTTCTTGAAATAAAGTATTTGTACTAGCAGGGACCAACGTTGTGTGTTTACAACAATGCACAGTTTACCAAAGAGGACTGGCAGGGGATACAGATGATAAACAGTAGTGTGAAAGAATGTGATCCAGTCAAGATTGGCCGATTTGGATTGGGATTTAAATCTGTATTCCATATTACAGGTTGGTATACATTTGTATGTACAGCTGTATTGGATGAAATGTAAAAATCATTTTCTGCATGATGGATCCCTTAAGGACCCAACAGGTTCTAGGATAGTGCCTTGTTGGAGTGTTCATGAACTCCCCTTTCTCGCATGGGAAATCCAGAATAAATAAATAGGACTGTGTGGTACAGCCTTCAAAAACACAGTGCCACCTTTCCCATAGAATAAAATATGCATTTGCAGATGTAACAAATTGTTGATCATAAGGAGCTGCAGCATATTGTCAATTACATACCTTGAGCATGGCATTATTCATACAGGATCAACTCATTTGATTCCCATTAAAAGGGAACGACCAGTTAACTTTTAGGCGGGGGTATATTTTCCCTTCAAGACAGAATTTTTTTTCACTAGAAACGAAAACCAAACATTTCCCGTTGAAAACTGGATGGTCAGAGTATTTATTTTTGCACAATTCAGGTCAATTTATTTAAGGTTTACATATGTCCGCCCGTACATACGTCCTGCAATTGGTTTTCGCTCACTAACTTAAGCTTCCAATATGCAAATCATTTAAAATACCGTATAAGTGTGTTTTTTCGCGGGTACCTAATTTTCGCTTTATTCACGGTAGTCATAGATCGGTGAAAATATGAATCCGCGTAAATTTCATCCTTTACTGCTAGAGTTTTCCCTCCTAATATGCCTGTAGCAAGTATTGAGTTGATTTCTACTCGCTTTCACGATTATTTGTTCATTTTCGTTCTTAAATGTGTAGTTGAAATGGGACTTTTCAAATACCTAACGAAAGAAACAGATAAGTTGGTCGAAGGGGAAGAATTTGTAAAAGCGAATGAATTAGTGGAGGAAATTAATGAAAGTAGAGGAGGTTCACCCACACCTTCTAAAAGAGGAACGTATAAAATATTTTCACCCAAACAGAGATATGAAATCGGTAAATATGCATCCGAACATGGCAATGCAAGTGCCTCGAGATAATTCAGCCCAATGTTTGACAAAACAATAAGTGAAAGTACTGTTCGTGGTTTTAAATCGGTTTATCAGAATTGAGAAAGAAATTAAAAAAACGAAACGGAAATTATGTGAAACAGATTCAAGTGATGATCTTGGTGTGACGGGATTAAATCCGAGTAAGCGTGGAAGAAAAACTTTATTGGGTGAAAAACTGATTCGAAAGTTCAGTTTTTTATTAAATCAGTCCGTGATTCTGGCAGAGTTGTGAATTCTGCAATAGTAATAACAGCTGCAAAAGGAATAGTACTTTCACATGATAGGAGTTTGTTATTTGAAAATGGGGGACATTTTGAACTTACAAAATCATGGGCTAAGTCCCTTTTGAAAAGAATGAATATGGTAAAGCGTAAAGGCACCACGTCAAAGAAGACATTCGTTGTCTAAAATGTTTACCTAAAATCAATAAGATCTAAAGTGGAAATGTACAAAATCCCCCCTGAACTTGTAATTAACTGGGATCAAACAGGAATTAACATTGTACCATTATCACAATGGACAATGGATGTTGAAGGTGCTAAATGCCTGTACACAATTTTCAATTAATGAAGATGTATAAAACTTTAAAATACCGAAGATTGCACACAAAAAGTTCTTACTCAATTTATTTAAAAAGAGACACATGTACACAACATAAAAAATAAACTTAGATACACAAATGCAATTTTACAATTGCTGGAACTTAGATTAAAAAGGATGGACATGAACAATTTTAATATCCTACCTATATTCCGGATGCTGTTTGTAAGTGCGCCACTAACAAACAGTCTCCGGAATTTTGATCGATTCATTCTCGTATAATATGCTTGGGGTAACTTGCGAGAGGATTTGTAAAAGAAAACAGTCTTGTGTGTGAAATGTGCAACTTTACTCATCAGCAGAAAACGAAAAAGAGACAGTACATATATTATACAAAACCAAATACGGAAACGAAATTGGGAATCCAGAATTCAACCTATATGTAGACAATATCCCACGCCAAAAAAAAATGCCCCATTTTTCTAAACAGGTTGAATTCGGATGATATTTAACTATTTCAATATAATACAATCCCCCCCCCCCCCCCAAAAATATGTAAATTACAATCTCACTTCTATACATAAGAAACGTCTGAGCAACTTTCAACCAACCCAAACTTCACTCTAAGCTCTCGTTCATGGTCATGCAAAATCTATCAATCGTAGTGGAAAAGCTTAGCATATATATGTATATATGAAATCAAAAATGTCTTTCAAATTGTGGCAGATCATTAAAAAGATTTCAATGAGCATAATTCAGTAGAGTCCCCACTCTGAGCAAAATTTTTAAATATGTTTCAATGAGGCTACTCATAAATGACATCGACAAATGAACAAGACATGTTTGGCCAGAATACAAAAACATACAATAAATTGTCAAATGAAAAGCATCATAAAAAGACATATCATATGGGTTATTTTCTGAAATATCTCTCACACCACAGACAAATTATTTTCACACAGCTTATTTGAAACTACGCGATTTTGCCATGAAACAATATCTCGCTACTTCACAAACTAGACACTCTATTTCTCGATAACACATGTCATGTACCACTTAGTCAAAATTCACCTTAAAATTCAAAAATCTCACATCTATCTGATTCACTTCTACATATTCACATTAATGCTTCAAAACTTGAAATCTCATAAAACAATGCACAATCTATATACGCTTGTTGAAAAACAACAAACATATCTAATCAATATGGAAAAAAAAAATCAATATCTTTCATATATATATTTATATGCATCAAAATATTAAAAATGCACAATATATTCTTGAAAACAAAATGCTAACATCCATTGTGCATTATAAGTCTTTGGAACTAAGCATCCTAAACATAAAATCGGCATTGCACCAATATCGTCCATAAAGTTCCAATAAGTATATCGGTTCATATTACAAATTGTTTACTGTAGACTAATGAGCTAAATCTTACATTCAAACAGATTATGTACAGTTCATAGTTGCTCAATACTTGTGTATACAACGATCTTATGAGATAATTCTCAACAGATTATAAAGTTCATGTGATTGCTCAGTACTTGTATACTGATCTTATGAGATAATTCTCAACAGATTATAAAGTTCATAAAGGTAATAACAAAATTACCGAACTCCGAACAATCTTACAAAGGGAAAGTCAAAACTCATAATTTTATAAACAGACAAAATCAGTCAACAACCGGAAAACTGTGAAAACCGTAATGACCCTGACTTGGTACAGGCATTTCTAAAGAAATGGTGGGTTGAATCAGATTTTAAGGCGCCAAACCTCCCGCTCTCATTACGGTTCAAAGGTTCCGGCTGTCACTGTAACAGTATTTAAATACAGGAACAAAATAGGTAAAATAGTTGTCAAAGCAGTACCATATTCGGTGACGTAAATGTCAAAAATATTTTTACGTCACACATTGACAAAAAAAATTCTTGACATATTTGACTCTTTATCTTTATACATTTTCACTATATGAAAATGCATCGCTTATAATTTTTTCTGCAGAGACGGAATATATTTCGACAAGATATTGGTATCGGAATATAAACTTTTTAAGAGATCGAATAAGGCGAATCTTTTTATAGCCCTGGTCCAGTAGCCTGTTTCTCAGATGAAGATGACGTTTCAGGAAATCAGAATAATTGCTACTGCCCCTTGCATAGCGAATCAATTGCGAGATGTAAACACCATATGCAGGAGAAGCTGGTATATTGCTGCACATATTTGGAAAATTTATGATTTTAAAATTGAAGTCGTCCCGCTTATCATAAATTTTAGTACTGAGTTGACCACTGTCGTCAAATTCGAGGTATAAGTCCAAAAATGATGCGGACGAAGCTGTATCGGTGGTCTCTTTAACTTCCAGCTCTGGAGGATATATCAATGGAAGAAATTCTGCAAATCTAGAATTATTGATAGATAAAACGTCATCAATATACCTGTATGTGAAATTAAAGGCTCTAGCCTCATGAATCTTCTTATCTTTTACAAGCTTTTGAAGAAACTCCGACTCATATGAGTATAAAAATAAATCGGCTAGAAGAGTGATTGCTCAGTACTGGTATACTGATCTTATGAGATAATTCTCAACAGATTATAAAGTGCATGTGATTGCTCAGTACTTGTATACCGATCTTTTGAGATAATTCTCAACAGATCCCAGTCCATGGAGTCATCATATTGTTCATTCAAATGTCACATCTTGGCTGATCTTCGTGTTATCGTCTATCTATGGCGAATATTTCTTCATAATTTCAAACAACAATTGTCTTTTAAATACTCATATCAATAACCTTTAATTTGTTATGAGATAATTCTCAAGAACAAGGCATATAAAGTTATAGCATTTATAAATTATTGCCATGAGATCATTCTCAAAAACAATGTAATATAATTTGTCCCTCAATTTTTGTTATGAGATAATTCTCAAAATCAGTGCATTATTATAATTGTCTCTTGATATTGTTATGAGATAATTCTCAAGAACAATGCAGTATAATTGTCTGGTGCTGCCAATTTAATAAAGTGGCTTGATTTTGTAGTAAGGTCACACGTACCAACCCATATGTACAGTGTTATACACAAAGAACCAAGTTCAGTTATTTTTCTGTTGTATGTTTGCCCGGAGCCAGTTAAATCGTTCCTCTATACCTTGTGAACTCTCCCACCACCATACAATTTTATTTTCTGGGTGTAAATGTTTGTTTACCTAGGCCTCCAAGTAGTACCCTTTACTGTCCGTGAGAACTACTGGAATTTTCCTTAAATTTCCTATAGACGTTAATTTGGCACTTAAATACTCCACATTTGTGTTCACTTTGCTCAAACTCGTGAGTAAATGTTTATATTCAAATAATCAAAATGGGTCCAAGAAATGAAAAGATACAGTTGCGTAAATATAGCTGACTGACCCAAAACGTGGCCAACGGCTACACCACGAGGGCCAAACACAATCAAAATTTCACAAACAGAAAAATCACGGCAATTAACTTTATCCTGGTGATCGAAATGTTACATCTTAAACAATTTGAGGGTTCTCCACCATATAATATGCTTGGGGGAACTAGCGAGAGGATTTGTAAAAGAAAACAGTCTTGTGTGTGAAATGTGCAACTTTACCCATCAACAGAAAACGAAAAAGAGACAGTACATATATTATACAAAACCAAATACGGAAACGAAATTGGGAATCCGGAATTCAACCTACATGTACACAATACCCAAATATGAGTATAAGCTTATATCTAAAAACGTTTCTTGTTTTGAATCGCTTGTCCAAGGTTCACATATTCTAACACAATTATGAATCCGCTAAAATTGGATTTTGGTTAAAAGTCAGGATCGTGAAAATTAATTACCGCTAATTATAAAATCACCAATTTGGAAGAAAATCGCGAAATTTGGATCCAGCGAAAAAACCCACTTATACGGTATATGCAAAAAGTCCAGAAATATAAAATGCAGGCCAAGTTCGATTTAAAAAAACCAAAACATACCCCCCTCCCCAAAAGTTAAATGGCTGTTCCCCAACCTTTCTACTAGAGAACATATTTTTTGCCGTTTGGTGTTGTCCAAGCTCTACTGTTTTGTTATTTTATTTAAGCATGGTAATAAAAATTAGAGAAAATCACTGACCTGCTGCAAGTCGCTGACAAACGTTATCACATAATGTAATTGAGTACACCTCACCATGAGCGGATAGATAGTTGTTATATCTTAAAAAAAAAAAATTCCCCCCAATGAAATGTGGCATATCAAAATGTTTAAGATAAAACCAGTATTCTCTGTTAGTGCCTGCTTATCATTTCAGTATGAATTCCTTAGGTAAAGATAACCAGAAACCTTTGTAATAGAATATAGATTACTTTACAATAACCCGTAATCTACTCTTTGTTGTCTAACATCAAACATGTATTACTTGAAGGGGCCGTCGTGGTTATGATCCTATGGTAGTTGGATATATAACTACCTATGTAATCAGTGCCTATTACCACTAACGTTGTGAGTTCGAATCCCATTCAGACGAGATGTACTCGATACAAAATTTATATATGTGATAAAGTTTGTTAGTTTCCTCCACCAATAAAACTGACCGGCATGATATAGCTGAAATATTGTTGAAAGTGGCGTTAAATACCATACCATAACCCTAACCCTGTATTACTTGAAAAGTTTTATATTTGCAGATTACCCAATGATTATCAGTGGAAACAAAATGTTAGTATTAGATCCACACAAAAGAAATTCTGATCGAGTTTGTATAACTATGAAGCTGAACAAAATGCACAAATACAAAAAACAACTAGATGTATCATACTGCCTAAATGCATTGGACGGCCTGTTTGGATTTTCAAAAGATACGTTGGAGAGTGGCAAATTCAGTGGAACATTATTTCGTTTCCCTTTTCGTGAAGAAAAAACTGCATTATCTGATAATGTATATAACAAAGACACGATTTTAGACCTGTTTAAGGCATTCCAAGCTGAGGCATCAGTTGAACTTTTGTTTCTGAAATGCTTGGAAAACATTGAAATTTATATCAAAGATCTGAATGGGATGAATTCAAGTGACGTTCCTTTGTTCTCCGTTAGTATATCTGACAACTGTCTGGATGACGTCAGAGAGAAGAGATCGGTATTCCATAGCCATATGAAGTCTATAGGGGGTAAGCATTCAGATAGTACGCTCAAAACCAGTTTCCATGTGACAATTGGAACGCAGTCAGAAACTGAATCTAGAAATGAGAAAGTATGGCTTGTTCTGCATTGTTTGAAAGGTGGAAATATGTCACAAGAACTTTTAGCCCTTTCGCAAGATGAGTCGTTGTCATACAGTCCATATGTAAGCATTGCAATGCCTCTCCATGATGACCCAGAGTTCAAAGGTCATGTTTTTTGTTTGATGCCATTACCACTTGAAGGTATTAGTTTGACTGGATTTCCTGTTCATGTCAATGGATATTTTTCATTGAGTCAGAATCGACGATGTGTCAAATGGCCGACAGCAGATCTGGTCGGAAATAAAACAAATACAGACAAATCTATTAACTGGAACAAATGCCTGGTAACGGAAGTATTAGCAGACGTATATCTTTGTGTTATTCAACAACTTATACAAAGAAGTAAAGAGAACAACAACTCAGATGATGACGTTGCTTATATCTATAGAGCAATTCCTGATTACAGGAAAATCACAAATCATTGGGATCTTATTTCAGACCCTTTCTTCAACCAACTATTGAAAACTTCATTTTTGTATACAGAAAACAATGGTGGCAATTGGGTAGGACCAGAAGAAGCTGTTTTCCAGATTTTTCAAGAATCTGTCACCAAGGGTAAGGAATATCATGTCTTGCTAAAATAGTTACATGTATTTTGCAAAGCTTTTATGTATAAACACAAAAAAACAAGTGAGCAAATGAATGGTGTTTAATGCCAGGTGAACGATTGTTCAGCAATATCGCAGTAATAACATTAGTTACATTTTGATGAGATGATTTTGCATTGTGTTAGTTTTACTCGACTATTGATAAAACTCTGAAAATTCTCAATCTGCCTCATTCCAGGGAAACACGCTAACCGCAATACCACCGATTGGGAAGCAAAATAAGCTATAAAATGATAAAACAAAATACTGCAATGTCAGATCAGTTCTAAAATCTAATCATAAAATATAGTAGAGACAAAATCAATACCCCTAATACATGACCGCTCACTTTCCTTGCTCGGCTAAAGTTATAAGAAACTAATTTTATTAACACGCTAACACCCTAATACATGACCGCTCACTTTCCTTGCTCGGCTAAAGTTATAAGAAACTAATTTTATTAACACGCTAACACCCTAATACATGACCGCTCACTTTCCTTGCTCGGCTAAAGTTATAAGAAACTAATTTTATTAACACGCTAACACCCTAATACATGACCGCTCACTTTCCTTGCTCGGCTAAAGTTATAAGAAACTAATTTTATTAACACGCTAACACCCCAATACATGACTGCTCACTTTCCTTGTTCGGCACATTCAATAAAAAGTAGCAGGGTTAAGCTAGTTTTATGAGGCCAAACATCCTCTCTCACTTAAATGATATGAAGCAGTGTTTTACTTAAATCTTTTGTGATGAATAACGAAAATATGTATGTTTGTAGTTATTATATTTAATTCCCATTGTCATTTGTTAATGAGTAAGTTTTTAGATTTAATTATTGTGATCTATGATTATGCCAGATGGAGTTTGATGTATCTGAATTTAAAAACTGGCAAAAAAAAATAATGGGGGGGATGGGATATTATTTTGCCACTAATGGATAACCCTTAATGAGAAATATCTTGATTTTAGAAGGTGCATATACAATATACGTACATTGTCGAGAAATATAAAATTTATTTGGACGAGCTTTAGAAACAGGTAGAAAAGCAAGTCATTGGTGAGCTTTCCCACCTGTTTCTAAAACTTGTTAGGCCCATGACTAAATAACACTGAAGTTTATTGACCCCCTTTATTAGTACTAAAAATCACACAATTTCGGGATAAATAACAGTCTTTGCGCTAACCCACTTGTCCGAAGCCCGGGACAAGTAAAACTGGATTAGGACAAGTGAAAATTATGAAAAAATTTGTTTGAATGAATATAATATTTTTTCTAGATTTGGCTTTCGGGCAAAAAATAAGGCAAAGACTGAACTAATTATCTCCACTGACATCAGTCGTGTTTAGTTTTCAACATAGAAAAGGTTGTAACATAGTCATAGTAGTTGCCAGCTAAAAGACCTGCGTGATTGTCTAATTTTGCTAAATAACTAATATATGTAGATTTTTGAATATGAATAATAAAAGCACACTAGAAATACATTTGCATATTCTAATGGGTTTTTTGCATGAAAATAACAGTAGATTCACATTTTAAAGCTTGCTGAAGTTATAAGAAGCTAATTTTTATTTTCATATTTATGGGCATTTAATTAATACCACTTTCAACAATATTTCAGTTTTAATCAAAATAATTTAATCAACGATGTGTCCAAAACTGTGACAATTTTATTAAGTCATATAATACAGTACAAATGTATATAAAATAATTATAAACTATAAGATATTAAATGAAAATATTTGTAAAGTGCAATTTAAAATTGAAACTATATTTCCTTATAAAAGTATTTATATAACTTCTTGACAAAGTTCCTTAAATATGTCCAGCTTCTGATGTTCGATTGAGTCAAAAAGAAAATCAACATATTTCAATATAAAATTATATATAACATAAGAATTGAAAATCTTAAATTTGAAAAACACTTAATACTCTCCACAGTGTCAGTGGAACGTGGAACGCCCTTGTGAATAAAGTTCTCCATTGGTTTTCCCTAAATGTCCATTGAGTTGGGCTCTAGTCCATGTCGTCAGCGACAAATCTGAAATATTAACAAAACAGCAGCAGAATCTTGTTCATTATTGCAGCAAAGGGGATAAGGAGTTGGAGGGGCGGTGGGTGGGATTTTTTGTTGACAATGTGCCTGTTGTCAAAAATTGGATGCTGGGAATGTGTGACATCGCAGATTGTATAAATGACGTTCGTGATTCGGAGACAATCCGATTTTCGGATTTCCAAAATTCTAAAACTTAAGTTAAGACTAAGTTCACTTTTATTAAATCCGTTTATCCTTTAACGATAAACTTAATTAATCAAAGATTCATTGTCTGGAAATTAAACAATACTAATGTTGATTGGAAAAATACGGCCACAGTATTAAATTGCGTGAGTGCGAGATGGCAAGATGAAGAAGACAGACCGCCGATTTCGATATTTTGGGCTAGTCCGTGCTTCGCAGGTGACAGCGAAAGCTACAATCCTCTATGGAACTTAGAGAGATCTACAGGACACGTTCCCCATACGATCGCAAATATTTACTATCCCGAACTCTCTGGTTATTTCAACGAGTCCAAACCAAGTTCCGAATCGGAAGGCCCCCGTTTACGAACATGAAAATACAAATCCCTGTGGTACCACAGGAGAAAATAATCAAAATATGAGCTCACGTAAAATGTGGGGACCGACGTGTCCCGTCTTCATCTTGCCATATCCCGCCAATTGAGTGGGGTAAGCCCCACTCACCGCCACGCAATCACCATGTTTTAGTTTAACATTAGTGAAGAGTCAACATCCTCCGCCTTGTATTCGATTCGATTTAAGCTTGAATTGGAGGGAAAACAAGAGAACCTCCAGAGGAAATAAAACGTTCGAGAGCGCCCTGAATATTGTTTAGATAGATTTCTGTTCCTGAATTGGACAGATGTGTGCCGTCGTTACGATAAAGATTTACTTCTCTGGCACGAAGGTTACAGTGCCTTATGGCCCACCCTCCTATACCTATTACTTGGTTCTTACCAAGAAGTTCACTCGTCTACGAGTTTTTTCAATAGATTTGCCATTGTTGGCATTGTGCCAGTATCGTCTTTGCAATATATTGGACCATACAATAAGCATATTTGGCATTAAGGCGTGTATACGAAGAATGTTGCATATTATGTTTTCTGCTAGTTGCCAGCCTTTAACGGTGCCAAGATAGTTGACCCAAGCTGTATAACAACAAATTTCGGAGGAGGATGTCTTCTCAAAAGAAACTCATCTTTGGAATTAATTCCTTCCAAACCATACCCCTTTTCCCGAACCAAAATCCTTGAAAACCTACATTATGGAGACCAAGATGACGTCCCCCTTGTCTTGAAACCACTTCTTTACCAGCCCAATATACTATACTCGATCCTAATTTCCAAATAGAGCGCGAACCTATAATATAAATGAATCGTGCGAGATATTTAATAAATAATTCAGATATCTAATCGTATGTATTTCGTATAAGCATCGGACGTCCAACGCCCCCATTTTTTTATTACGTCGTCATGAATACCAAAACGTTTAGCCTCTGTTGCGGCCCCTATTCTGAAAGAATGTGGTCGAAAATGTCCTTTTACTTCACAAAAGGCCCTTTGTAAGATGATTGAAAAATGATATCGCGTCAGATCTGATCCGTCAAAGTGCAAATAAAGATTAGAGTCGAGTGCATGTTGTCGGACTTCCAAATAACCCTTAAGAAGGTGTACCGGACATATGGATTCATCGGTTTGACTACAAATAATCCATGTGGTACTATGTGAGTGTTGATCTGTTTTGGAACTACGCATCATTAAATGTAAGTCAAGAGAGTCTTGTTTACGGACAAGTTTTATGTCGGATCCGTGTACGACGTGCTTCCCGGCTCGACCTTTACTTTGACTAGTTATTTCACCAACGCGGAGAAGTCCGAAAAAACACAAACTGAACGCGCTTGCGAACATAGTAGATTCATATACTGATGTACAAACAAAAGGGAGAGATTGAATTAATCGTTTTAATAAATTCATTGAGACTGGTAGACGCAAGTCAGCTTTCGGGGAGTTTTTCCGTTTTGAACCCTCAAGTATTTTGGTAACCAAAAACGATTTCGTATTGTCCGTCTGACCATTTATAAATTTATGCATTGTACCGGAAATGTAAGTAGTAATGGTACTGGCTGACAAGCCTGTGTGAGACATGTATGCAATGTAGAATAACAAATCATATAGAGGGGCGGGCCAAGTATCTTGTAAATTATACAATTTGCGAAATGATTGAAAAGATTCGACTGCCGTTTTGTATGTTTTCCACGTAGAATCTGCCAATGAAACGTTCACCAATGAATCAATTTCAGTTGTTAAAGTTTCCAGAGATGGTCTGGTATTTCGGTGCCTCGTTGGTCTGCCTCTGGACAAAGGTTCCGGAAACGCTGCCAATCACAACGAGATAGAGAATCAGCAATTGTATTTGAAATTCCAGAAATATGTAAAGCTTTGATCATAATATTATATTGTAAGGTTGACAAAACAAGATGCCTTACAAGGGACATAACTCTAACAGATTTTGAGACTTTTTATTGATAATGTGAACCACAGATTGGTTGTCTATGTTAAAAATAATGTTCTTGTTTTTTAACTGTTCCCCCCAGATACACAGTGCAACAACAACAACCGGAAATAACTCGAGAAATGTAATGTCCTTAAGAATGCCCATTTCTTCCCATTCTTTTGGCCAGCATTTTTGCGCCCATTTTCCTTGAAAATAAATACCAAACCCTCTGTTTTGACCACCAGCGCTGTCGGTGAACAATTCTAGGGTTTCCTTTGAAGCCCATGCATTATCAGTGATAACAGTTACCCCATTATATTCTGACAAAAAGGTTAACCAGACTTTAATATCTTCTCGAATTGATTTTGACACGCGAATTCTGTGATGAGGTTTTCTTATATTACATGTCGCATCAATAAGCCTCCTGCAAAACGCCCTACCCGGTGACACGACTTGACACGCGAAATTAAGTAACCCTATTAAGGATTGTAATTGTCGTAAGGTGACCTTTTTGGACTGGACGAATAATTCGAGAGTATGCTTCAATTCAACGAGTTTTTCGTTTGGCAGCCGCAGTTCCATCGCTAACGTTTCGAACTCGATGCCTAGGAATGTTAAGATTTCTGTCGGCTCTACAGTTTTATCTTTGGCTACAGGAACCCCCCATAATTTACATATATCCCGAAAAGTTTGTAATATGAATTGACATTTCGGGCTATCAGCTTCTGCGCCAAAGAGAAAATCATCCAAATAGTGCAAAATATCTTTTTTACCAGTCTTTTGCTCCGTAAACCAGTGTAATGCTGTTGAAAATTTTTTCGAAGAGTGAGCAACTTATTGAAGCACCAAATGGGAGACATTTGTCAAAGTAGAATTTGTTATCGAAAGAAAAACCTAGTTGGTCGAAGTCAGATGGGGAGACTGAGTAATCGAAATGCACTCTTAATGTCAGTTTTTGCCAACTTCCCCCCTTTACCTATTATGTTGATCATGTCTATGGCATCGTCAATGCTTGAATATCTTACGGTGCAAAACTCTGGATCAATGAAATCATTGACCGAATTCTGGGTTGGGTATGAAAGATTATGGATCAGTCGAAAATTGGAGATACCCTAAAGGTAGGCATCGGAGGGTAATCGAATGGGCCAGCCACTCTGCCTAGATCAATTTTTTAAATATCTTTTCCCGTACTAAATCTGAGTTTTCCAAAATACTTCTCGATTTGTTTGACTGAACTGGTAACCTAGGTCCATTGTATTGTAATTTAAATCCATGTTTTAGCCCCTGAATTAATTCTGTTTTTACATTCCCGAACGGGTAAAAAGACAAAGATTTATCAACCTCGTGCACACAAATAGGGGACCTACCAAGTGAATAAAGGTACGAGTTATTTGTTATTACAGAACTTGAAGGGATGGTCCCCTGCGCAATTTGAACATTTGTGTGCATATCTACACTTTTGTCCGTATGAACATTTACCTTGGTTGAAGTTCCAGCAAGGTCGAAATCCACGCTGGGTGTTGCCTTTGGCTTTGAGGGGTTTTCCCCCGTTTGAAGTCTGCAAGAAAGGGCTCGTTATTGCTCTCTAACTTCTGGCTCAGATTTGTATTGTCAAAATGTGCGTATTTAGCAGGGGTGGAGATGTGTAAAAGCCATAGCTCCATATCGATGTCACCCCATGGTCTAGTGTGAGGATATCTAGCCTTGCGAAGACGATATTGTTCGTCATATGCCCAACCCGTACTTGATCCCCGTAAGGCCGCAAGGGGTACATTAAACATGTATTTCAGATATTCCTGGCCTTTGTTAGGCCATTTTTCGAGCATTAACACCCATGAATATCATAAAGGCCGATGTCCATACATGTATGTTGGAAATAGCTGCGATTTTTGGCTGTGTGACTGTCAACTGACCACCCTTTATGGAAAGGTCGCCGCTAAGTTGAGAGTCAGTTGCGAGCTCTCGGACCGACTTTAGGAGGACATACAAATCAATATATTCCCCTGCCCAAATTTGTTCTTTAATTTTTAATGGAATGTGAGCGCTAATCGGGTCAGTGAAACTAGGTGTAAATGTTGGCATTTGGCTCTCATGTACAACACCCATTCCCATCAAACCCAGAGAAACCCCAGAAAACTCTAAATGTGTACCTTTGGACCGGCTGCGTGGATCTGCAGTAGACTGTGCTCTGGTACTGATAGGCGCCATCATTTTGCATGCTCGGTTGTGAAACGGCTGCCCTTTGGTAAATCAATTCATGGTCTGTATTTTGTGCTGGGTCCACTGGACGAGTCTCGGTGCCACTAACTTGTGTGTGGCGAAGGGATTCGCTTGAGCTTTCCGCACTGGTGTGGCCATGTGTCCGTGCATCATGCATGGACCGAGTGTGTGAAGGGTTTCTTCCGGGCCGTCCTGACGTAGGCTCGTGTCATTCTGACGATTGTTACCATCATTGTGTGCTTGTATGTCAGTAAAAGTTCTGGTGTTACTACGTGATACCACTGGAAGCACGTTGTAGCCATCTGTTTCTTTTCTCTGCTGTCTGTTTGAAGTTTTTTGTCGTTTTGGTCCCGATCCCTGTGTCATCTGTGATTTTGCAGATTGTTTGCTCTGCCTTTTTGGAGGTTTCATTTCGTTGATGGTGGTGGATTCAAATCGATTTAAACAAAATATTGATTTTTTTTTTGTTGACAATGTGCCTGTTGTCGAAAATTGGATGCTGGGAATGTGTGACGTCGCAGATTGTATAAATGACGTTCGCGATCCGGAGACAATCCGGTTTTCGGATTTCCAAAATTCTAAAACTTAAGTTAAGACTAAGTTCACTTTTATTAAATCCGTTTATCCTTTAACGACAAACTTAAATATCGTGACGATCAGTTTTATTGGTGGAGGAAACTGGTGTACCTGAGGAAAACAATCGACCTGTCGCGCAAGTTATTGACAAACTTGATCACATAAAATGATAATTTGGTATCGAGTACATCTCGAAATGAAATGTACTGACCACGTTAACGTAAATAGGTACTGATTTGATAAATCTTATATAAATTTGACTAATGTATTATCTCTATCATGATATCCTTTCTAGTATATTTTTTGTCAACATTTTATTCTGATTCCTGAGTACAGTACAAGAAAATAGAAGGCCATCTTGGCCGTGATCGTATGGTAGTTGGATTTACAATTACCTATGGAATCAGGGCCTATCACCACTGATGTTGGGAGTTCGAATCTCGATCAGGGCGAGGTGTACAACATTATGTGATAAAAGTTTGTCAGTGACTTGCGACAGGTCGGCAGATTTCTCTGGGTCCTCCGATTTCCTCCACCAATAAAGCTGACTGTCACGATATAACTGAAACATTGTTGAAAGTGGCATTAAACCCCATCAACGAAATAAACAAACAAGTAAACAGTTCACACAAAATGTACTTTTGATTTTGTATTATTGTAGATGAGAAAGAAACAATTATTCAATTAATGAACCAAAACAACATTAACTTGGTTGATGTTCCTGATCATGTGACATCTGTGATCCAAGACAGAAATATCCCAGTACAAACTTTGACCCCAGATTTCATCGTTAAGTGTTTAAAGTCAAATTCATCGTATATATTGTTAACATTGGAAGATAAAATGAACATTTACAACTATTTGGTGTCTGATGGTGAATTTTCAAGACTTCATGGTTTGGAATTGCTCCCGATCAACAATGGAACTTTTTCTGTTTTTGGAAACCGGAACCAATACAGTCAAGTCATTATTTGTAAGGACGAGATTGATTTGTTTCCCGGACAGAATGAGAAATTTGTGGGCCAAGATCTACAGGACAAAATCTACAACTCCATTTTGGAAATGGCAAAGAAAGGTAAAAATATGTTTTTCATTGCAACTACTGTATATTGTGTGGTAAAAATGTTTAGGGTTATAATTGATGATTTGATGAAATGGTATCAAGAACATTTTAGGTCAATTGACCAAAAAGTTTGTTATCCTTGCCCCCAAACAGCTAATCATCCGTCCTCACCTTCAGTCATTTACTCTTCTGAAACCAGTGATTGGAATTAAATGATTCATTCAGGGATTATTTTGATAATTCATCGCATTGTGCACCTCCTATTTTATATTTTGATCAAATGATTTTTTCTCTCCATTTTATCATTATTTATTGAAATGTATGTACAAATTATTTGTAGAGTTTCCCATATCAAGCAAATAGACTTTGATATTTCTGTAATATGATAGGGTTGGCATGCAGAAAATTGTGTTTACATTTTATCCAATACAGCTGTACATACAAATGTATACCAACCTGTAATATGGAATGTTTTAGTAACTAATGCAGTTGTGCACTTCTGATTTTTTTTTTCATTCAAATTATTTTTGCAGTTTCTCTTATCAAACAATGAACTTTACTATTTCAGTAACTTTGTTTCAGTGGGTATGCATTTGACAGCTCTACAAAAACATGTGAAATGATAACTTCTTGTAATTAGAATGATGGGGGAGCAAATATGATTCGTGGGTAACAGTACCAATCTTTTTCTTCACATTTGTTACATTTTCAGTCGTCTGAAATCAAAAGTTTTGTTTATTTTACAACCATCTGAAATTACAGAGATTGTTCATTCAATGAATAGTACTAATATATGTGTGGAAAAGGCTCACAAGACTGAAACAACCATTCTCGGAGGAAATAATACACACAATCTAATTAAAATTTGATCTTTGTTTGCTTCCGATTACGTCGCACATTAATATCTTGCAATGCTTCTTTGTAGTTGAAAATTTTACGGCCAATGCTGTTAGTGTAGTTATAAGAGACAATGGGAACAGATTGATTTTTGAAATATGGTGGAATTTCTTTTACACCTCTTTTCTATTAAGAATGTTGTTGATGTTAATACATTTTGTAGCATCGATTCCTTTGTTAGCAAACTGAATATGGAGGAATTTTCTGTTGTTATCATGAAGGGGTTCAGATCGAACTGGTTTGAAAAGACGAAAGGATGTCACGTCACATATAATACTAGACAATCTGTACTTAGGAGAAAAAGGATCTACGCCTCCTTTGTCAAGTCCAAAATCCCTAAGATCTTTGAGGTACTTTACAGGTAGTGAAAATAAGATTGTACGAATGTGATGAATTCCAAGAGGTTTCTGTATATTAGAAAGTAAATCATTAAAAGTATCTTGTAACGGTCTTGGTTTAGAGGACTTTTTAACATTCAGATGTTGAATTCTTTTATGACCATGGCTACGTTTGTTATCCTTGGTCCCAAACAGTGAATCGACAGTCCACACCTACAGTCATTTACTCCTCTGAAACCAGTGATTGGAATTAAATGAATCATTCAGGGATTATTTTAGTTATTCATCGCACCTCCTATTTTATATTTTGATCAAATGATTTTTATGTCCCCGCCACTAAGTGACCGGGACATATAGTGTTACCCATATCCGTAATTCCGAAATAAAACAGTTGTTACCACTTTTTTTCGTTATACTTGGAGATATTGACTTGATTTTTGGTATATGAATGTATAATGAATTACAGATCACGTTTACATTTCGTTCCTGTCCAATGATTTTTGGCCGAGTTAATATGCCTTTGGACTTTGAAATTTGGCCAAATATTTAGTTGTCACCACTTTATTTCACTATGATTTGAGATATTGACTTGATTTTTGGTATGAGAGTGTATAGTCATATGTTACAAATTAATATTGAAATTTGTTACGGTTGAATGATTTTTGGCCAACTTACAGCCGTTTGGCTTTGAAATTTGGCCAAATATTTAGTTGTCACCACTTTATTTCACTATGATTTGAGATATTGACTTTATTTTTGGTATGACAGTGTATAATCATAAGTTACAGATCAAGTTTGAAATTCATTCCGGTTGAATGATTTTTGGCCAACTTACAGCTGTTGGGCTTTGAAATTTGGCCAAATATTTAGTTGTCACAATTTTTTTTCACTATGATATTAGATATTGACTATATTTTTGGTATGTGAGTGTATAGTGATGAGTTACCAATCAAGTTTGAATTTCGTTCCGATTGAATGATTTTGGGCTAATTTACGTGCCTTGGACTTTTAACTTTGGCCAAATATTTAGTTGTCACCACTTTATTATCCCTTTGCCAACGAAATTGCGAAGGGATATAGTAACGCTACCGTCCATCCTTCCGTAACATCCTTGTGAACACTCTAGAATCAACATCCTTCAATGGATTTTGAGCAAACTTGGGACATACTTAGTCCTTAAGAGAATCTGGAACCCTATTGATTGTCAAGGTCACCGGGTCAAATTGTTTTTTCTTTCCGTCTGTCTGTCTGGACTAACTTCCAAATCTTTTGTCCGATTTCCACCAAACTTTGTGGAATTTAAGATCATGATGTGTGAACTTTGCAGTATAAAGGATTGTATTGTCCATTGAGTTTTACCCCTGTTATGCCTCTTTGGACTTAGAAATTGTGGGACAATTCAGTATGCACTTTGTCATTGCAAATTCTCCTACATGATTAATCAGAAGTTCATGAAACTTTGTACATTACAAGATCCTAATATGAAGATGTGCACATTAGTAGGATATTGATTTTCAAGATCAAAGGTCACCAGGTTAGAAAAAAAATACCGCATAACATCCTTGAGAACACTAGAATCAACATCCTTCAATGGAACCCTATTGATTTTCAAGGTCAAAGGTCAAGGTCACAGGGTCTAATTTTTAACATGTAACATCCTTGTGAACACTGTAGAATCAACATGTTTCAAAGGATTTTGACCAAACTAGGTACATACTTAGTCCATAAGAAAATCTGGAACCCTATCGATTGTCAAGGTCACCAGGTCAAATTTTTAGGCGAGGGGATGCGTTGCCCTTTTTTCACTATGCTTTGATCAACATTGGACCTTGTTTTCACAGAAGGACGGACATTTGCGTTCAATGATTTACAATGGTTGATATTACTCAGACTACATGACACTTTTAATTCAGGAAAAAAATTCAATGACTGTTAAAAGGTAATGTTTTATAGGTATAGGAATTCTTATTCATATGCAAGTGTTGTAGATTCCTGATCATATCAAGATTTGTTCAGGCAATATTGTTTCCTTGAATAAATCTTGTGATTTTAAGAATACAGATCTTAAACAATATTTTGTTATTCTTAGCCTATCACTGAGAGGATTAAAAAAGGGTGAAACATTTGCGAGCCTCCTTAATATTCACGGCAGAGACATTCATTGTTCTGACACATCTATAGTTTTCTCAATTATTATTTATTGAAATACATGTATGTACTAATGACTTGTAGAGTTTCCCATACCAAGCAAATAAACTTTGATATTTCTGTTGTACGATGGGATTGGCATGCTCCTTTTGCAACTCGTCGAAAACCATTGCATTTATTTTAATGTAATATTCAGGGATTCTTTGTAACTAATGCAGTTGTGCACTTCTGATTTTTATTTTTCATTCAAATGATTTTTGCTGTTTCTTATATCAAGCAATAAACTTTATTATTTCAGTTCTAAACTTTGTTTCAGTGGGTAAGCATCTAACAGCTCTACAAAAACATGTGAAATGATAACTTCCTGTTCCTAGAATGATGGGGGTGCAAATATGATTCGTGGGTCACAGTACCTATCTTTTTCTTCACATTTGATACATTTTCAGCTATGTGAAATTACCAAAATTGTTCATTCATTATTTGAATGATACATACTGATACATGTGTCACAATACTGAACAACTATTCTCGGAGGAAATAATACATAAGACCATCTTATAAGAAATGCCTATCACCATGGGAGTTGTGAGTTCAAATCCCGCTCATGGCGAGGTGTACTCGATACAACATTATGTGATAAAGTGTGTCAGTCACTTGCGGCATGTCAGTGGTACACCGGTTTCCTCCACTAATAAAACTGACCGTCACTATATAACTGAAATTTTGTTGAAGGTGGCGTTAAACACCATACACCCTTCCCCCACAAAATAAATCGAACACTTGTAAAAATACACCTAAATATTTTGTATGCTTAGCTGCTACTTTTTTTAAATAACATTTACGGGTTAGGAGTTATGGTGTTTTACTGCCACTATTTCAACAATATTTCAGTTGTATCATGGCGGCCAGTTTTATTGGCGGAGTGCCCGGAGAAATCACCCACCTGTCTCAAGCCACTGACAAACTTTATCATATAATTTTGTATCGAGTAAACCTTGCCTGAGCGATATTTTGAACTCACAACATTAGTGGTGAAAGGCACTGATTACATAGGTAGCTATAAATCCAACTACCATATGATCACGACCACTGGCCTAAAAATACATTAAATTTTTATATATTCATCCAATTATGTCAAACTAACCTGAATTTTTGCAACACATTTTAAATGAACTATTTTTTTTACAGGAATGTATCAACTAATTGTTCTCAAAGACATGTCTACTAGTGGTATAGCAAATTTGTTAAAGATCACCATAGAAACATACATAGGAACAACAACTGGACGAGTACTAAGATGGGATGAATCAAGAATGCATAAGACGGGGATGGTGTGGTTAAGAAAGGTTTGGGAGTTTGTACACCAGTACCCATTAAACAGTTTAAGTCAACTTCACCTAATACCAAGCCCCTGTACAAATGAATTATACAGAGTATCTACTACATTTATAGTCAAATCGAGTCGTGGTTGTAATGACATACCTACAGGTGTATGTAGAAGCTTAGGGTACTTAAATATTGTCGTCCTGGAACCAGTGCCTGCTGTTATTGATGGCCACAAAGATGTACGTAATTATATCTTGTTACCAACAATAGAGAATGTATTACATATGTTAGAGAAGGTACAAATGAGTGGTAAAGTCTCTCAATTGATACAGACGTTCAACAATTCTATCAGCCATGACGAAAGATCACAGTTTGTAGAATATATTTCAGGATATTCCAAGATGAACTATCATGTAGTCAATTTACTGTCCGCAATGAATTTATTCAAAGAAAAGAATTCTGGACGAAATGTTTCAGTCAATCAAGTAAGGCGTATAGCAGAGACAGAAGGACTTCCTGTAAAGTACCATATAGAATCTTTAGATTGTAGTAACAGGAAATATAGAAATCTTGCTATTTTGTTGAATGTGCCAATTATTCAGAAAGAGGATGTGATCATTGGTGTTTTAGGGTGTTTGATGTGTGGAACTCATTATGGTACAGATGAAAAGAACAAATTTATGACATATATTTTGAACAATCTAAATTTTTTCCACAAGAGAGATGCTATGGTCAGTATTGTGAAAAACGTGCAATTTGTATACAACAATTCTGGACAGGTTAAAAGAGTGTCAGAACTATTTAACCCAGAAGATGAAAGCTTACAACTGATAATTGTAGACAGAAACCAATTTCCAAGAACCCAAAACATAACTTACGAAATAAATATTCTACGAAAACTTGGACTTAAATCAACAAGTCAACTGACTGGAGAGGATCTGCTTGCTTGTGCTAAGTATATTCACAACAATTCTGCCAATGCCTCAGAAAGGGTACGTTCAGATAAATTATTAGAAATACTACAGAGACACAGCAGCTTATTGCATGGCTATATAAATGGACGTCACTTGTACCAGCATTTGGTAGATTTAAGGTTTATTCAACCGAGTCAAAGAAGGAGCGAATTCCCAGCTTCATTACCTTGGTTTGATGCTGCTTCATATTGTAGACCAGTTGACATATTAAGCCCAAAATATTCAAAGCTTGTTGGAAGTGTCAAGCCAGTGTTGCAAAACCAGATGCCATCAGAATTGTCTGCATGTTTTGGTTGGAACACGAACCCTGCCATCGGAATTGTTATAGAGCAACTATTCATAATTACAGGAAGATATGAAGATAGAAATAAACCAGAACTGCTTCCTGTAATAAGTGAGATCTACTTATTTCTAGCTGGCTGTAGTGACAGAAGTCCTGAATTTCAAAAACTTCAAAACCACAAATGGATCTGGACAGGGAACGGTTTTAAAACACCAGACAGAATTTATCTACAAACTAAGCCTTCAGATGTTTGTTTAAAACCATACTTATTTCCTTTACCTTCAGAATTTCAGATTTCAAAGTTGTTGCCGTTTTTTAAAAACAGGCAATGTATTGACAACCAGAACACAAGACTGTTAATCACGGTATTAGAAATGATCAAAGTCAAATATGAAAATGGAAGCCAAACTGAGGCAAGTCCTAAAACAGACATGCAGCTTATCGTAAATATTTTAAACAAATTAAAGGAGCTACCAGAGGAAGACTTGGTTGGTGTTTTAGTGCCAATCAGACAACCAGATGACAATAGAATTAGACTTAAGCTTGCAAGAGAATGCAACTTTTGTAAAGATGATGACGATATTTATGGAGAGGAAGTAAATATTATACATCCAGATATATCACCGGACACTGCTGCAAAACTTGGCGTGCCATCATTAACAGAAACTTTACTTGAAGACGCTGAGCGATTGGAAGAATGGGGACAAAATGAACCCCTTACTAGAAGGATAAAAGACTTATTGAAAGCTTATACTGATGGATTTTCAGTACCAAAGGAAATTATACAAAATGCTGACGATGCTTCCGCCACTAAAGTATGTTTCATGTACGATGAAAGAGAAAATGACAGTTACGGAAAGAAACTCCTAGATAAAAATATGATGGAATGTCAAGGACCAGCACTTTGGGCATATAACAACAAGAAGTTCACATCAGAAGATTTAGTTAACATTACAAAAGTTAGTGGTGCAACGAAAGAAGCAGACACAACAAAAATTGGCAAATTTGGATTAGGATTTTGCTCTGTTTATAACTTAACAGAAGTACCAAGTTTTGTAACGGGAGATCAAATGGTCATTTTTGATCCACATTACGAGTACATCGGTGATGCACTGAGACGTAAAAAACAACCTGGTTTAAAAATTGATTTGCAAAGAAATAGAAAAATCCTTGAGCAAAAGAGCTCACAGTTTGAACCATTCAACAATGTGTTTGGGTGCAATCTTAACGTTCAGCAGGATGTCATATCATTCAATGGTACTTTGTTTCGTTTACCTCTCAGAACTAAGAAGCAGGCAGCTACAAGTGAAATAAGTAATATCCCATACGACCAAGAACAGATGAGCAGCTTGATTAAAATATTTGTGGAAGCGGGAGGAAATTTGTTGTTGTTTACTCAAAATGTTACAGACATTGAATTTTACCACCTACCTAGAAATGAAAAAGATCCTAAGAATGCAGTTCTTCTGTACAGCGTTACAAGAGAAACGATCCGTACAATAGAACGACCAATGTGCAAGTCATCGACACAAAATAGATTTTCAGTTTTGAAGGACTTTGCCATCAATCTTGAACGTATTAAAAAGGGTGAAACTAAAGATTTAACTGAAGTTCATAGCAGCATTTTAATGAGAATTCAAATTGAAGTAGGGAGTAATTTATCAAACTTCAGAACTTCTGGAAGATCATCAACAACATCTTGGTTCATTACATGGGCTTCTGGTACAGACAGGAGTAAAAGAATGGCTTTAGAGTCTTCAGTCAAAGGTTTACTGCCATTAGCCAGTGTTGCTTGTCCAGTAGAAATGTTGGATGATGAACATTTTGAGACTTGTCATTTGAATCAATTACCTTTTGGTTTTTACAATTCAGGTCATGTTTTTTGCTACCTTCCATTACCGGTTGAAACGATGTTCCCAGTTCACATTAATGGGTCGTTTGCAGTAACATCAGATCGCAAACGCCTTTCATGTAAAACAACAGACGACAAAGATTCTTTTGATAGTGAATGGAACGAGGCACTGATGTGTGATGCAGTTTGCAATGCTTACATTTTGTTTCTCGAAAATCTTCGTTTCCTAGGAATAAACCAAAATGAGGAATACTACAAGCAATGGCCTATGGAATGTCGGAAAGATGTCAGTCAAGGAAACTTCGGCAAACTACAGATGGCATTTTATAAGAAAATCTCCGATGATAAAACATCTGTAGAAGTGTTCAGAAGGGGAGATTTTTTTGTCAGTATTAAAAATTGCAAATTTATAGACCCTGCATTGATGGAAACAGAATTCAGTAATATAGTTTTCGATGTTTGCATCTCGCTTCTGGATGATACAGGGTCAAAACTGATGAAATTGCCAGAAATGTTAAAAAAATGTTTTAGAGATGCAGACTGCGAATCTATCATTAATGCAAGAACACTCGATACATTCTCCTTTTATTCACAATTAGTCTTTCCACATCTTACAGATGACGTTTGGGATGATCCAGTGAAGCACTTGCTAATACTGTATGCTTTAGACCATCTTGAATCAGACAAAATGTCTGACCTGTTGAAAGCCAATGCATGTATTCCTACCTTACCAGATGGACTGTACAGAAGACCATGTGAGATTGTCGACAAGAATGGACAACTGAAAGAATTTTTTAGCATAGAAGATCAAAGATTTGTTGTTGAAACAGAAAATACATTTATGAAGCCTAGCCGCCTTGCAACGTTATCAAAACTTGGCATGATAGGTGATAAACTCTCGGACGAACTTCTGGTTGATAGAGCATATTCAGTACAAAATCATTCTGTTGTGTGTTCAAAATGTGCATTAGACCGGTGTACTCAAGTTGTAAAATATCTAATAAGGGATTTTTATAACATCAAGCAAAAGAAAGAACTTCTTACCGAGCTTAGGCCAATACAGTTTTTACCAGTTAAAAGAATGCCAACGAACTGGAAATGGACATGGGGTGGTGACAAAGTCAGAAATGTTGAAGACATACAAGGCATCCGGTATTGTTGCAAGAAGGAACATAAAAATGATGTTCCAATGAAGTTTGAATGCCCTATGAAATTATATTCACAATCTGTAGAAGAAATGGTATGCTCACTACATCCTGTTTTGGATGAGAATCTTTTGCCTCACGATGATTATACAGAATTTCTAACAGTCCTTGGTATAAAAAGTGAAGTGGATATTCAATTAGCGTTTCACAATCTGACTACATTCAGTCAAGATGTAGATAGAGATGAAAGTATTTCTGATAATTTACAAGTACTGAATAACACAACGTTTACATTGTACAAGTACATAGATAGTATTGCCTTACAGGATATGGACGTTGAAGAACAACCTAGCCATTGGTTGAAAGTAGTGGAAATGTACAGAGAGGTGAATGTTATTTTGTTTAATGGAAAATTCGTCAAACCAATCCAAGTAGCCATCAATATGTCGGAAGACTGCAGCCCACTTTTGTATGGTTTAAATAAAGCAGACCATTTCAGAAAATTAAAGGGATTTCTAAATCTTTTGGGAATTGAAGAAAGGCATTCGTCAAAACGTATTTTATCTGAATTGGATATGCTTAAAACAAAACATGGTCAAACGAAAATGGAGGAGAATGATGTTAAGCTTTATGTAAGGCTTCTAAGAGTATTAGTTGATTGCTTGAAATGGGAAACTTTGACCTCAGATTCGTTTACGCATTTGTACATTCCAGACACAAATGGTATATTGAATCCAATTCATAGGTTATGCTTGGATGAAATTGATATTAATTCAACAGAAGCTATGCTCTTTACTCACCCGAGTATTTCGCGTGACATTGCTGTACCCTTAGGTGTAAATACAAAACGACAACAAAAAGTAAAAGAATGCTCCAAACCACTGAATTTGTACTCAAAAGAATTTGGACAACATGAAGAGCTCATCACAAGAATTAATCGTATGTTATCAGGATATCCATGCGACGCAGGAATTTTAAAAGAATTAGTACAAAATGCAGATGATGCTAAAGCGAATGAAGTACACATTGTACTGGATTTTTCTAGTCATCCAACAGACAACTTATTTTCTGAATCATGGGAGCCTTTACAAGGACCAGCTATTCTGGTATACAATGACAGTTGCTTCTCAGAGACAGATATAGTAGGCATCCAAAGTCTTGGTGTAGGAAGTAAAGGGGAAGATCCTACAAAAACTGGCCAATATGGTGTTGGATTCAATGCAGTTTATCATATAACTGATGTTCCATCCTTTCTAACAAAAGGACCTAATGTTGAGAGTGGTGAATCACTGTGCGTTATGGATCCACACTGTAATTATGTTCCAGATGCTACACATCAGTGTCCAGGAAGACAATACCTCAACACAAAACTGTTGAAAGAAGATCATCCAAACGTTTTTAGTTGCTATCATGCAGATTTGATAATGAATGAGTCGGGAACCATATTTAGACTGCCATTAAGGACAAATAAATTCAAGTCCAAATTGTTTGATCATCATATAACCGAGAAATTTATCAGAGGACTTGTATCTGATTTTAAAAATGAAATGTCCGAAATGTTGTTGTTTGTTAACAATGTAAAAAGTATAAAGGTATCTGAAATAGTCGACGGCCATTTGGAAGAAAAATATTCTGTTACATTGAACATGTCTGGATCGGACGAATCAAAACGTCTAACATTTTACAATGCAATCGAGAATGGAGCACGAAAGATTAGCGAAAATCACAACCCTGTTTATGGAGGTCATACTGAGATAAATTACACCTTAACTGTCGGAAACAGTTGTGGAGAACTTTCAAAGTGGTTAATCGTTCGCCGAATGGGATTTTCAGGAAAATGCAGTTTGCCAGAAAACGTTCTGAATGCCTACACAAATGGAGAAATCGGTTTACTGCCAAGGGGAGGAGTAGCCCTGTTACTTGAACATGTTGCAGCAGATGACAAAAACGTTAAGAATAGCAAGGAACAAGGTCGCGCATTTTGTTTTCTGCCTCTGCCTCTTGAGACTGGTCTACCTGTTCATGTGAATGGTCACTTTTCGTTGGACCATGAAGCCAGGCGTAATTTGTGGACAGATGACAAAGAAGGGTATCGCTCTACTTGGAATGAACATTTAATGTCCGATGTTATCGTTCCGTGTTATGTATCCGCTCTTCATAGAATGAAAGACATTTTGTGTTTTGATCTGGAAATTGCTACAAGTAAAGACGTATTGGAGAGGAAACTGGATGTCTTTCATAGATTTTTTCCAAATATGGGAAAAGTTGAAAATATTTTCAAGTTTCTTGTATGTAGTTTTTACCAATGGATATACACCAATGAAGAGAATATATTCCCATGTTGTAAGTTTATCAACAAAAATGATGCAAAAATAACATTTTATCCTATAAAGAGTGAAGCTTTTGTTTTCCCATGTGTATTCAATACGTTGAAAGAACAAGATGTTAGTGTCAATCTTGCAACCATTACAAATGTAAGCACAGCCATTACTGACAGAGTTTCAAATTTGATGCAATCTACAGAAAGAAAACCATCTCAAGATAAAGATTTAGCAAAGTTAGTACAGATATGCAAAGATATAGGAATAAAGCTGGTGGAATCTCCTAAGCCAATTTTCAAAGGTATGAAGGAAGCAGACATTCCTGTAGTAGAAATGACACCCGATTTCTTCATTTCATTTTTGAAATCTCATGATACGACACACGAGGGCAGATGTCGGATAGGACAACTAGGTCAATCATTGGAGAATACAATGCTTCAAAAACAACAAAATCTTGAGATATGCATAAAATATTGCCAGCGGAGCACAACTTTCAGTGAGCAGATGGAGAATTTGCCATTGTGCCTGACAAATGAGAATGTTTTAAGAGCGTTTAATTCAGGAAGCCCTGTATTTTGCTCTGTATATTGCAGTCTACTGCAAGAATCATCCAGTCATTTCTTACATTATGATTGTGTTGATATGTTTAAATGTGAACAGCCCGGTTTGAAAGAATTTGATATAGATGGTTTTATTACATATTTACCAGACACTTTAAATTTAGAACGTTATAGAACTCTCAATAGGCCAGTAGAATGGAATCCAGACAGTACCAGTAAACCAAATATGGAGTGGATAAGCAAAGTGTGGAAATGTTTTACATCAGTGGTCTGCAAACAGCATATGGAACGCGAAAGAGAACCTTCAGATGAGAGAAAGCAAGAAATGAACAGTGAGACTATATTAAATCTCTTACACCCAGCTCTTCATTGGTGCTTGATACCATGCATTCAGAATCAACCAACAGAAGGAAATATTTCAAATCCATCCTGTGGAAATATTCTAGTTCCTACATGTGAAGCACAATGTATCATCCATATATCTACATTTTCAGGAACAATGAAGTTGGCATTGGAAAGTTTAAATTTACCAATAATGGATGAAGACATATATTTGGAATATGACAATATCTTAGAACATTTGGTAGTAAAAAGGAATAACCCGATTGGTTTACTGAATATGTTGTACAAATGCAGAGATCTTATAGAAAGTAGAGTTATAAAACCGGAATACTGTTTGGAGATAATGGATTTCTTTTCTGACCATTTGAATAGTAAAATGTTAGCCAATTGTTCAGATGAGGACGTCTTTAAGAAACTGAAAGATATTCCTCTGCACGTAAGTGTCACTGGAGATCACATGGTCATTCCATCCAACCAGAGTGTATTGGTTATGGATGACATTGAAGTGACTGATGGAATAGCAGAATGGGCAATGCATTCGTCTACTTTGCTTCTTCAAACCACACGCAAGCTAACTAAGCTTTATCAAAAACTAGGTTTTACAGACGAAAACCTAAAGAAAATTGATTTATATAGAAAATATTTGCTTCCAAAATTCAGATTTCTACCACAAGAAAATCATTTAGTCCATCTGAAATACATGAAGAATGTTTTACTGGCAAAGCCATTCGGTCAAGACTTCAATGATGAACAAAAAAGCTTAATAACAATCTTACAATCGGTAGCTTTTATTCCGAATTCGGATGGAGAGCTGTCTACTGCTTCTTGTTTTAAAAATCCTCATAATGAATTGATGAGACTCATGCTTCCCGAATCAGCATTTGCGACAGGAGTGTATAGGGTCGACGAATGGACATATTTCTTATCAATTGTAGGAATGCAGTGTGAAATTACACCAGAAATGATCGTGCAGTTTGCCAGAGATATAGCGAATGCTGGGGAAAATGGTATCACTAAAGAAAACGAAAAGGACTTGGAAAACAAATCGAAACAATTATTACATCATATATATCTCCGTTCTACTGTTGATGTAAATCTTCTTAGGACATTGTGTGAAATCAAATTCATTCCTCCTTTCAAGGTGACAAAATGGAAGGCAGATCTATATCCACAACTAGATGCAGACTTTTTAATTTGTTTTCGAGATTCTACAGTCTCAGCACAACAAGGCCTGTGTTGGACAAAATGTCATATTATCCCATATTGGGCTGACCCACGAAATGAACAGTATTGTGAAAAAAAGAAAGAAATGTTTGATTTGTTAGAAATACAACATTATCCTACTTATGACAATGTTATTCATCATATGCAAAATATTTGTGAATCATTGAAGAGGACAGAGATTTCTGATATTTTTGCAGAATCGGTTGAGAATTTGATGTCTTCCATGTACAAGTTTTTAATGAGTAAACTTGGTGAATCGGGCAATAGAATTTGTTTGAAAAGAGGACTCTCTAAGATGCCAGTTTTATATCTCCCAGAACAAAAAATGTTTGTAGTATGCAATCGTGTAGTAAAATCCATTAAAGAAAACGAAATTATAAAACCTTACTTGATGGAAGTTCCTGACAAATATCATCAGTTCTTCGAACTATTTGAAGTCCTAGGCATGGACCGCCAGGTGAACGTCTTCAATTTTGTGCGTGTACTGGCCCTTTTGAAAATAGATGTAAATAATGACCAACTCCATGTTAATGAACTTCAAATCGCTAAGCAAGCAATACGGATGTTGTTTCATTATCTACAGATATCTACAATTGGTGAAGTTGCTAACAATTTGTGTTCAGTTAAAACCCTTTATTTACCCTCCCGAGATAAAATCCTGAAGGATGCAAAAGTTCTTGTTTATTCGGACAATGAAGATTTTGAAAAAAAAATTGGGAATGACATAGGTATGCCATATGTTGTTTGCCCGGAAAAACTTGGGGTACGTCTAATTGGTTCATTTGCGTGGGAATTGAAAAAACTCCCTAAGCATTTACAACCGAATTTCTTGTCCTCTTTGGTTAGCAGACAGTTGCAAGAAAGTTTTGAATTGATGTCATTGGATGAGAATGGCCTGCAATTGGCTGATTTATTGAGCTCTCCTCAGTTCCATCAAGCTGTTGTTCGTATTGCTGTGCACTCCCAAAAAAACATTCATGGTTTCAGTGCTCTAGGGTTGAACGAAGATGTTGTAAATACATGGATAGAAAATATACAGAACATACAAGTTATCCAAGTAAAATCGTGTAAGCTAAATCTAGTGTTTAAAGATACAGTAGTAGGGAACAAGGAACAGTCATGTTATTACCAGAAAAAGAAGGATAATGATGACCAAAACATTTTGTATTGTGCATTCAAGGAAACTGACATAAAAGACTGGTTGCCAAAAAGCAGTCGTGTCATAGAGTATGCAATAAGCCACTGTACTGGAAAGAAATTGTTTGATTCTGGAGCTTTATTACTGAAGATTTTACTGAATATTGATAACATAGATGAGATGTCTGTCTTATTAGATGGAGAAGATGTCGAAGAGTTTTGCATTTCAGTGGACTATGAAGTTTCGATGTTTCCATCTCCAGGAATGACAGTTTATCCTGATTGGCATCGGTTTTTAGACAACAGTTTTTCGACATTCGACCCTAACGAATATGTAGCTTTACTTCTGAGTGAAGAACAAATGTACGGCGATGAATACACACCTTCGCTATATGTTTATGCAATCATTTTTCGAAAATGCGAAATAACAGATTGCGAATCTAATGTATTAAGAAATACTCTTCAAATGTACGAGGTTAGAGTAGGACGTGGTCGTATTGAGCGAATTCATGCCTTTGATTTATACAAGTTCAACCGCAATTTTCAAAAAACTTCAAAAGAAATTGCACCTTTTATTGACATTGCAAGTAACTCAAGTACTGACGGTAGACCATTAGAAAATATTTTAATGGAGGTGGAGGGTACTATCCGAGCTGCATGGACTCTACCAGAAGATGAAAGGAGGAAGATAATTAAACGATTGTACAAGAAATGGCATCCAGACAAAAATTTTGGAAATGAACTGGTTACAACTGAAGTGTTCAAATTCATTAAGCAAGCTGTGTTGAATATTGAACGAGGGAACGATATTAACACCAGATATGATTCCCAAGATTTCAGTGATTTGTCAAGGGATTCTCAATTTTGGGCTCATTTCCAAACATGGGACCGAGACACTGGACATCACACAAATCAATCACCAGGTACCAGTGGAAACAAAAATCAGTCTGCTCATACTAGAGGTCGACAATTTTGCCAACCTGTTCCTTCTTCTGCCGATGCAAAGCAGTGGATGCATCAGGCCAAAAGGGATTTCAGTGCTGCCTCTCAGTTCTTGGTTGAAGCTGAAAAGGGACACAATTTCAACTGGATTTGCTTTCTTTGTCAACAGGTAAATTATTATACATGTACTTGTTATTGGAAATGTCTACATTGTTTGTTCTTCTAATCTATATGATATCAAACCGCATTATTCTCGCCATGATATAGCTGAATAATTGCTGACTTGGCATTAAACGACAATCACTCACTCACTCACTATATTATATCGAGGGATTAAGCCTGCCTAGACATATTACATTACATTACCCAAGGTACTTTTATAAGTATGCTTTAGTTAAACATTTGTAGACTTTTACATGAGAACGAGACGCAAAGGAGCGCCTCAGGTTTGTAGAATGCCACCATTCCTGCACACACAAGACAACTAGTTTGTTAACAGTATTCGTTGTTGGACCGTTACAAGGACAAATATTCCAACTATATCAAATATATCCCATTTTTAGCTCACCTTGCCAAAGGCAACGTGAGCTTTTGCCATCACTTGGCATCCATCGTCTGTCGTCCGTTAACTTTTCACATTTTTTGTTCCGATCCATTAACAAACATGGCTGCCATAGGCAATTTTTGTTTCTGATTGGCCGATTTTTTAAATTCTTCTCTGAAACAGCTTGGCCAAATGAACCGAAACTTGGTAGGAAGCATCTATGGCAGGTCCTCTATAAAGTTTGCTCATTTCGTCCCGATCCATTAGCAAACATGACCGCCACAGGCAATTCTTGTTTCTAATTGGTTGATTTCTAAAAAGACTTCTCCTCTGTAACCGCTTGGCCAAATGAATCGAACTATGGTAGGAAGCATCCTTGGAAGATCCTCTATAAAGACTGCTCATTTAATTCCGATCCGTTTACAAACATGGCAGCCACAGGCCATTCTTTTTTCTGATTGGTTGATTTCTAAATAATTTTCTCCTCTGAAACCGTATGGCCAAATGAATCGATACTTGGTAGGAAGCATCCTTGGAAGGTCCTCTATAAAGATTGCTAATTTAGTTCCGATCCATTAACAAACATGACCACCACAGGCAATTCTTGTTTCTGATTGGTTGATTTCTAAAAAGTCTTCTCGGAAACCACTTGGCCAAATGAATTGAAATTTGGTAGGAAGCATCCTTGGAAGGCCCTCTATAACGATTCGTTCCGATTCGTAAACAAACATGGTCACTACAGGCAATTCTTGTTTCTGGTTGGTCAATTTCTAAAAATTTTCTTCTCTGAAACTGCTTAGTCAAATGAACCCAAACTTGGTGGGAAGCACCTATGGAAGGTTCTGTATTAACTTTCCTTAAAGCAGAATGAAAGGTGAGCGACACAGTCTCTGCCCACTGAGCCTCTAGTTCATGTAGCAGTCTAAGTTTCCAGAAATTTGCCAATCTCAGTGCCATGTTTGCCTACATGATTTGTTTTGTTTGTAAACTTTTCCCTATCATGCATATAGCTGAAATCTTGGTTACTTGATGTTAAAACAATCAATTGGTTGAAATTTTTAAAACTATTATTTGTCCTAAATTGAAATTTACCTTTAAAATGACATGTGGATCTACATTTCGAGATGACATCAACAATGTTTGAAAATACCAAATGAGAAATCAAATGCCATATATCTAAATAGACAGGCATGATAATGATCAAAAGAAAATGGACAAGAATTCGAGCATTTGTCCTCAAAACACTACAGACAACAGTTGACAACTAAAGATTGAGAAACACTTATCAACTCAGATTCTCTGGAAGAGTAAGCAGTTCATGCTCCACTAATAGCAACTGTCATGCTTATTCATGATAAAAATTACATGATTTCATATTCAGTGATAATTCGTGAACGTCGAAAGAAGGACTGCAACAAGCAGACCATATATATATCCGTGGTCATCTGAGACACAGATATTTCATAATGGTTAACCAATTTATGATGATACCCGTAAAACTTTTGAAGTGATGACTTCAACTTTACAACTAGGAACCCATGATTCAGTTGCTTCTTTGTGGTATTAAGCAGCTATAACACTAACCCTTGATACGACATTAAATGGCTAGGTTAGTCTGTGGGTTTTCTGCAGGTAGTGCGATTTGCTTCATATAACATAATATTGTGTCCAAGAAAACATGTAGTATGGGTTTATTTTGTCTAGTTCAACCTTAAGTATGTTATTAAGTCAGTTGTATGGTTTTTAATATATTGACATTTAATTTGTCTAATTCATCCACATGAATTTGTTTTTTATTTTGTCGTTGCTTGTCTAGTTATTTTAAGTTGTATGGTTTATTTTGACTTTATTTGAGGTTATGTTTCCTTTTTTTTTATCTATGAAACCAATCTTTGTTTTTTTTAATATGAAAATGTTTACATTTTAATACAAATTTTGTAACAGGCTGTCGAAAAAGTTTTAAAAGCAATGCACTTCAACAAGGATTCAAATAAAGTACTCAAAAAATCTGCAGTCTTGGAGCATATAGTAGAAGGTTTGGATCCAGAACTTCAAGATATGGTAATGACTGTGTCAGCAAAAGTGGGAAAGCAAGAGAAAATGATGTACCCCGATCGTCACAGAATGCCTAAAATTCCAGCTGATGACTATGATAAACAGACAGCGGAGGAGGTCTTAAGCTTAACAAGGCTTATCTTGGCGTATGCTTCTGATAGAATGTGAATGAATAATTCAGGTTGGAAACTTTCATCGATTTAAAATAGTTTTTATTTAACTAATGAAAGCGTAGATATCGAATTAAGTGCGCATGACACGTTTCTGGTATAACCTTCTTCAGGTACGCTCCAGGTCAAACGATTGTAAAGCCCAATAGTTTAGCAGTTTTTGGAGCAAGAAACCAAAGGGACTAAACAGGATAACCAAATACGGCTTTGGTCATCTTATCAATAATGAATTTATCTAATAAACCATGTCAGTGTCGAAACGTCTAATGTGTGGTGAAGATTGTGATTATCATAAATGAAATTTGTAAAGGGGTCTGGATTTAAAGGCAATTATCATCTTCCCTAAGTAACGGACACATTTTAGCGTATCATGGAATCGTTCCGCCGGAGAATAAATATGTAGTTGTATTGTACACTGATTATTCAATTTAGTGGAATTTTATTCCATATGTAGTACACTGATCAACCAAAATTTTCTCCAACCGAAACTTTCTCCAACAGGAAAAAATATCACAAGTGATGAATTTGAAATTTAATATGTTTAAATGATCAATTGGGGACCTATCAAGCTTCCTTCCAATATTTGAAGGACTCTCAACACATGTTTGACAACCTGTTTAAGCTGTCAAATTTGCATAGATAGGTCAAGTTTGAAGTGAATTGAAGGAAATATTTGACAGTTTAATTCACACTTATAATTCAGGGGCGGATCCAAGATTTCAAGTTAGGGGCGGGGCGCACTTAAAAAAATTGCCTCGAGCGGAGGGAGGCGCGAAAATGTTTGGGGTATTTCGTGTGAAAAATCACGATTTTACGCAAAAAAATTATATTTTTTTCCAATTTTAGGGGGGGCGCGCGCCGGGTGCGCCCCCTCTGGATCCGCCCCTGTTATTGCTAATGTATTTTGTTTAATGTTTTTGATGTTATATTTGGTATTTAATGATTTTAATTATAATTTCAGGTCACGAAAACAGCTACGAAAATGTTAGTGTTTCAGTAGTGAAGTCAAAAAAACGATTTTCATCAATTATTCTTGAAATAGAAACTTTAGTCTTGTACAAAATTATGTACTTGCCTGAATGGCTTAAATGAATGTATAGAATGTACTGTATAATATGTTTGGGGCCGTAATAGCGTGATTGTATGGTAGTTGGATATATAACTACAAATGCAATCAGTGCCTATCACCACTAACATTATGAGTTCGAATCTCACTCATGCGAGGTGTACTTGATACAACATTGTGTGATTTTGTCAGTGACTTGTGGCAGGTCGGTGGTTTTCTCTGGTTTCTCCAGTTCCTCCACCAATAAAACTGAAATGTTGTTGAAAGTGGTGTTAGACACTATAACCCCCCTACCCCCTCTTGTATAATATCTTTTTGTAATAGGTTTGTAATATATTTTTTTTCTCTCAAAATTATTGTTGATTATTTGTGTTATGTAGTTTTCTAAATGTCTTATTATTCAGATGAAATTAAATAACATCAACAAATGCATTTCTGTTACAAATATTTTTAGTATGATTATGATAAAATTGTCCTTGTGTATATATAGTATTGTGTATATTGAAATATTTGATACAATTTTATTAATACTATTAACCAGTTTAACATTGTTATATACAAGTGCCATGCTAGGAACCAGAGTTCTATCAACTGTTATTATTGTGTTTAGACATGCGAGGTTTTACAGTAGGAAGGTTTTGGCTAGTTAAATTGTTTAACATTTTATTTTTAATGTAACCAATCTGAACCACAATACCATGAAACAATCATGTGGTAATATTTCATAACATTTCTATCGACTGTTATGTTATTATTGTGTTTAAACATGTGAGGTTTGACATGAGGATTGTATTGACTAGTTAAATTGTTTAACATTTTGTTTTTAATATAACCAACCACAACACCATGGAACAATCGTGATCATGTGACAAACTTTCAAACATAGAATTTAATGACAAACGACAGTATGCCAGCAATATCACAAAGAAGAGTCTTTTTATATATTTTAAGCTATAATTAACACTGATATTAAGAGAGATCCTCTTTTTTATATATTTTAAGCTATAATTAACACTGATATTAAGAGAGATCCTCTTTTTTATATATTTTAAGCTATAATTAACACTGATATTAAGAGAGATCCTCTTTTTTATATATTTTAAGTTATAATTAACACTGATATTAAGAGAGATGAATTACGTTTTAATATAACATGTATAAAGGAAACTTGTTTCTTGAGATATTGTTAATGTTTTATTCACACAAAAAATACAATTTTACCTTTGTATGACCGTCAATATGTCACACTAAAGGATATCTGATTTCCTTCAGGTAAAAGCCATTTGATATGTTTTAGATTCCTCCTATATACAGTCAAACCTGCCCATGTTTTCACTACTATTAAACAGTCACCTGTATTAAAAGGTCATCTTTTTATTGACCTGTCCAAGAAATTTTCATATAAATTTAACCTCTTTTAAGAGGTCACCTGGCTTATAAGGCCTCTTTTTCTTTGTCCTCTTAATACAGGTTTGACTGTATTATAACCCTTGCTGAATGTTTCTTAGTATCATGAAGCTATACATGTCGTAGTGGATAAGAATATAATTTTTTCTGTTTTCAGAATTTAAAATTATTGAATTCAGTAATTTTCAAATATACATTGTTTAGTCTACAATTTTTGTCCCAAGATCTTAAAATAAATACAGTTTAATGTTTAACCCTGTATCATTTTTGTGCTTGCCCCAAAACATTATCTAGATTTTTATCTTCTTCTGTCCTTTGGAAAAAATATTCTGACATTGCAAAACAAATATTCTGGTTTACAATGAAATGTATATATAAAGTTTCTTTGTTCTTTTGTTTTACATATACAATAAGAAACAATCCAGGCAATATGAATACTGTAATTAAAGAAACACCCAATCTCTTTAACTGCTTACTACATTTAAAGAAACACCCAATCTCTTTAACAGCTTACTACATTTAAAGAAACACCCAATCTCTTTAACTGCTTACTACATTTAAAGAAACACCCAATCTCTTTAACTGCTTACTACATTTAAAGAAACACCCAATCTCTTTAACTGCTTACTATATTTAAAGAAACACCCAATCTCTTTAACTGCTTACTACATTTAAAGAAACACCCAATCTCTTTAACTGCTTACTACATTTAAAGAAACACCCAATCTCTTTAACTGCTTACTACATTTAAAGAAACACCCAATCTCTTTAACTGCTTACTACATTTAAAGAAACACCCAATCTCTTTAACTGCTTACTATATTTAAAGAAACACCCAATCTCTTTAACTGCTTACTATATTTAAAGAAACACCCAATCTCTTTAACTGCTAACTACATTTAAAGAAACACCCAATCTCTTTAACTGCTTACTATATTTAAAGAAACACCCAATCTCTTTAACTGCTTACTACATTTAAAGAAACACCCAATCTCTTTAACTGCTTACTACATTTAAAGAAACACCCAATCTCTTTAACTGCTTACTACATTTAAAGAAACACCCAATCTCTTTAACTGCTTACTACATTTAAAGAAACACCCAATCTCTTTAACTGCTTACTATATGTACTATGTGTTTTTATCCTGCCATTTGTAGTTTTTTACTTTACAAATTGAAATATATGAAAATAATTGTTATTGTTATTGTTATAATTACTATGTGATTGTACTATATGAATATCATTATTGGCCCCACAGTTATTAGACCCTGGTACATTATGCCACACCAATTGACCCTCACATTTTCTACCATTCCTTAGATTGGTACACATGTTTTCTATATTTCTTGAAAACTTACATACATGTATATTGGATATTATTTGAAAATTTAACACTATTTTATCTTTGTATTTGTATTTTCATGGAGGTATTCCATGTATGTATGTATTTTGAGTTGCTTGAATAATGAAGGAGAGGTATTGTATTTGAGAATTCTCTGATGTGGCATACATAGATAGTTAAAAATGACCAGTAAATAATGTAGTAAAGAAGATATTTACTTATTATAATTCATGTATAAATATATTGTGACATATAATTTCATATTTAAATGATGGGATATATTTGTACAATAACATTCCACTGAAAACAGAATTATTATCATTTAATACCAAAAACAGAATTATTTTCATTTCGCACCGAAAACAGAATTATTATCATTTAACACCGAAAACAGAATTATTATCATTTAATACCGAAAACAGAATTATTATCATTTAATACCAAAAACAGAATTATTATCATTTAATATTATATTTTACGTTTATATTTTCCCTATTTGTCTTTGTTTGGCAGCCGGTCTATATAACAGTATATAGACTGGGCCCGGTTCATATAACACCTTCGTCAAGATTCACCATTATGACGTTAAATTTATTTCCAGTTTCTCCGAGTCTTTATTCCGGGAGAAAATTGGGCTTTGTTTTTGGACAAATAGTTCACAGCTCTTTGGGCCAAATGGCCCTCAGTACCATGAACTATTTGTTAAATACCGAAAACAGAATTATTATCATTTAATACAAGTACTGAAGTAGTTTTTATTGTTTGTTAATGTGACTTAAATAATGTTATGTTATAAGTATTATTCATATAAAAATATGAGAAATTTAGGTGATTTTTTTTTGGTGGTGGGCTATTTTATTTTGTCTGTTGATTTTATGATGGACAATTTTTGTTAGGTACTGCCCATTTTAACTTTTAGAGGAGGGGGCAGGAAATTTTTGTTGTTGATGCCAAACATGAATAAAATTATTTTTTTCACATGTTTCATATTTTACCAAATTGTCTGGTAGAAAATTGCAGACTATATATTGTTGGCATCTTTCAGGTCAAAATATTTTTATCAACACAGGCGACTGAAATTAAATTTAAAAAATTACCTCCTCCCCCTAAAAGTTAAATGGTCATTCGCTTATTTTTTGTTCTGGTCATGTTTTTGTATAAGAAAACAAAAACTTTGTCAATTTATTTTGTCTACTTATATATTTTTTGGCAAAATGGAAATTTTGTAACATATTATGTGGGTTTATAATTTTAATGGGAAAATTGTTTTTTTTTATATACTACTGAAGAAAAGGAAAACAGAAATTTTGTTGTAATTTATTTTGTCTGCTCATATTTTTTATATAAAAATCTGGCTTAACAAAAATCCAGTTTATATGAGAATTATGAAAGTGAAGTTTTATTAAAAACTAGTATTACATGTTACAATGTTTGTATTATATTATTCTTCAGATGAATGAATTTCAATTTTGGATTTTTTATTGTATTCTGTGCATATTTATTAATAAATATACTTAATTAGCTCATGGTTATTATTTTATATTCTTTATATTATGGTCAGGCTTATTGGCGAGTTAGTGAATGATTTTTGTTAAATGTCAAGTGAGCAATTTTGCAGCTAAATAATGGGGAGAACAAGTTATATTCAATGAGATGAGAATAATGTCTGCTTCATACTGCAACGCCCTACATGTAAGTTGGATATTTATACTGTTAGCTTCATGAAACAACAATCCGCAGGTAGACATGTTGCTCCACTCGGACACATTATCCTGATTGCGAGGCAACCCGTCTGCTCTACCTCCTGCTTAGGAAGAAGTATCAAATACCAATGTCTTAGTCTTTAGTTAAACAGGACCAAGGATCGAACCCAGTATCTTATCATACTCGAGGGGAGCACTCAAACCAATACACAACCAATGGGTCAGGCTTTTGCTGGTGTTCAAGGCACTTTCAACAGGCATATGATAGCAGGTAATTTTATTGTTGAAGAAAATCACAGTAATCCAAAGAAACACAGACCTGCGGTAAGTCGCTGATAAAATTTACCACCTAAAATTGTGTCTACTACACCTCCCAACAGTGGGAATCGAACTCACAACTTTAGTTGTGATAGGCACTGTTTGCATAAGTAGATATAGATCTAACTACCAACCATATCACGGACATGAGCCCATTTCTATGTTGTAACAGGAAAAAGGGAACTTGTTTAAAAAAATGGAACTGTACATGTTCATCAGTGGCTTATTGTTAGGCCTTTGTAGCCGAGTGCTCAAGATTGTTGACTTCTAACCACAAACGTTTCACAACTCACAAGGTTTTTGCACCGATATCCACCTAAAGAATTCAAGTTTCCCAAAAGCCAGGGATTTCACCTGTGATTTCAAGATATCTGTCCGAAATTGCCTCCCCTAATAATCTTGTGGCCACAATACAGCTTCAAAAATAGTGAAAGTGACGACATAATGTATACCAATAATCTATCACACTTAACTAGTGACTCATTAATCGTTGAATATATATTCGGCGATACTGTAGTTTAAGCTCGCATGACCAAGAGTGTCGTTGTCTTTTTTTTTCCCATTTCAATCTTTTCCGAAACCTCGGAATAAATTGAAACGAAACTTGGTACAAATGTCCACTAAATCATGCTCTACAAGTCTAGTCACCAGGTCTGTCTTAATAAGGTTAGGGTTATGACATGGTGTTAAACGCCACTTTCAACAATATTTCAGTTATATCGTGGCTGTCAGTTTTATTGATTTTGATTTTGATTTTTGATTTTTGGTGCTTTAACGCCACTTTCAGCAATATTCCAGCTATATCATGGCGACCAGTTTTAGTGGGGGGGGGAAGAAGGCGGAATACCTGGAGACAACCACCGACCATGGGTAAGCAACTGGTTAACTTTATCACTTGCGAGTCGAGTGCACCCTTTTGTAAGTTACAAAGCCGGACGCGAACCCACGCCGTATTGGCGATAGGCTTGCATGAGCCATCTGGGACCTCAGTTTTATTGATGGAGGAAACTGAATAACCGGGGAAACCATCAACCTGTCGTAAGTCACTAACAAACTTTATCACATAATGCTGTATCAGCAAGTACACCTCGCCTGAGCAGGATTCGAACTCACATTAGTGGTAATAGGCACTTATTGCATAGGTAGTTATAAATCAAACTACCATACGACGGACCTTATCTAATAGGGAAGACACTACATTTGTAATTTAGATCTAGATCATGTAGAGTTGCTAGGTCTGCCTAAATAGGAAAGACACTACCTTTATCATATATATATATTAAGATCATTCCGATACATTAGGTCTGTCTATAAAAGTATAAAAGGAAACCATTGTAATTTAAATCTTGTTTATTTACAAAATTGTTTAAAGAGGGAAGGCACTACACTGGTAATATAAATGTAGATCATGTCTAGTCACCAGGTCTGTCTAAATAGGGAAGACACTACATTTGTCATATAGATTTAGATCATGTTTAATCACCAGGTCTGTCTAAATAGGGAAGACACTACATTTGTAATTTAGATCTAGATCATGTCTAGTCACCAGGTCTATATAAATAGGGAAGACACTACATTTGTAATATAGATTTAGATCATGTCTAGTCACCAGGTCTGTCTAAATAGGGAAGACACTACATTTGTCATATAAATTTAGATCATGTCTAGTCATCAGATCTGTCTAAATAGGGAAGACACTACATTTGTAATTTAAATCTAGATCATGCAGTCACCAGTTCTGTCTAAATATTTTGTCCTTTCCATTGCTCTTGCTAGACCAGGTAGAGGTTTGTCCTTTCTATTGCTCTTGCTAGACCAGGTATCAGTTTGTCATTTCTATTGCCCTTGTTAGATCAGGTAGTATTTTGTCCTTTCCATTGCTCTTGCTAAACCAGTTTGCATTTTGTCCTTTCTATTGCTCTTGCTAGAACAGGTAGTTATTTGTTCTTTCCATTGCTCTTACTAGACCAGGTAGTATTTTGTCCTTTCCATTGCTCTTGCTAGACCAGGTAGTATTTTGTCCTTTCCATTGCTCTTGCTAGACCAGGTAGCAGTTTTTCCTTTCCATTGCTCTTGCTAGACCAGGTAGTATGTTGTCCTTTCCATTGCTCTTGCTAGACCAGGTAGCAGTTTGTTCTTTCCATTGCTCTTGCTAGACCAGGTAGTATTTTGTCTTTTCCATTGCTCTTGCTAGACCAGGTAGTATGTTGTCCTTTCCATTGCTCTTGCTAGACCAGGTAGCAGTTTGTCCTTTCCATTGCTCTTGCTAGACCAGGTGGTATTTGTCCTTTCCATTGCTCTTGCTAGAACAGGTAGTATTTTGTCCTTTCCATTGCTCTTGCTAGACCAGGTAGTATTTTGTCCTTTCCATTGCTCTTGCTAGACCAGGTAGTATTTTGTCCTTTCTATTGCTCTTGCTAGACCAGGTAGAAGTTTGTCCTTTCCATTGCTCTTGCTAGACCAGGTAGAAGTTTGTCCTTTCTATTGCTCTTGCTAGACCAGGTAGTATTTTGTCCTTTCCGTCGCTCTTGCTAGACCAGGTTTTATTTTGTCCTTTCCATTGCTCTTGCTAGACCAGGTAGAAGTTTGTCCTTTCTATTGCTCTTATTAGACCAGGTATCAGTTTGTCCATTCCATTGCTCTTGCTAGATCAGGTAGTATTTTGTCCTTTCCATTGCTCTTGCTAGACCAGGTAGCAGTTTGTCTTTTCCATTGCTCTTGCTAGACCAGGTAGCATTTTGTCTTTTCCATTGCTCTTACTAGACCAGGTAGTATTTTGTCCTGTCCATTGCTCTTGCTAGACCAGGTAGTATTTTGTCCTTTCCATTGTTCTTGCTAGACCAGGTAGCATTTTGTTCTATCCATTGCTCTTGCTAGACCAGGTAGAAGTTTGTCCTTTCCATTGTTCTTACTATATCAGGTAGTATTTTGTCCTTTCCATTGCTATTGCTAGACCAGGTAGCATTTTGTCCTTTCCATTGCTCTTACTAGACCAGGTATTATTTTGTTCTATCCATTGCTCTTGCTAGACCAGGTAGCATTTTGTCTTTTCCATTGCTCTTACTAGACCAGGTAATATTTTGTTCCATCCATTGCTCTTGCTAAACCAGGTAGTATTTTGTCCTGTCCATTGCTCTTGCTAAAGCAGGTAGTATTTTGTTCTATCCATTGCTCTTGCGAGACCAGGTAGCATTTCGTCCTTTCCATTGCTCTTGCTAGACTAGATAGCATTTTGTTCTATCGATTGTTCTTGCTAGACCAGGTAGAGGTTTGTCCTTTCCATTGCTCTTGCTAGACCAGGTATTATTTTGTCCTTTCCATTGCTCTTGCTATACCAGGTAGTATTTTGTCCTTTCCATTGCTCTTGCTAGAGCAGGTAGTATTTTGTTCTATCCATTGCTCTTGCTAGATCAGGTAGTATTTTGTACTTTCCATTGCTCTTGCTAGACCAGGTAGTATTTTGTCTTTTCCATTATCTTACTAGACCAGGTAGTATTTTGTCCTTTCCATTGCTCTGGCTAGACCAGGTAGTATTTTTGTCTTTCCATTGCTCTTGCTAGACCAGGTAGTATTTTGTTCTATCCATTGCTCTTCCTAGATCAGGTAGTATTTTGTCCTTTCCATTGCTCTTGCTAGACCAGGTAGTATTTTGTCCTTTCCATTGCTCTTGCTAGACCAGGTAGTATGTTTGTCTTTCCATTGCTGTTGCTAGACCAGGTAGTATTTTGTTCTATCCATTGCTCTTGCTAGATCAAGTAGTATTTTGTCCTTTCCATTGCTCTTGCTAGACCAGGTAGTATTTTGTCCTTTCCATTGCTGTTGCTAGACCAGGTAGTATTTTGTCCTTTCCATTGCTCTTGCTAGACCAGGTAGTATTTTGTCCTTTCCATTGCTCTTGCTAGACCAGGTAGTATTTTGTCCTTTCCATTGCTCTTGCTAGACCAGGTAGTATTTTGTCCTTTCCATTGCTCTTGCGAGACCAGGTAGTATTTTGTCCATTCCACTGCTCTTGCTATACCAGGTAGTATTTTTGTCTTTCCATTGCTCTTGCTAGACCAGGTCGTATGTTGTTCTATCCATTGCTCTTGCTAGATCAGGTAGTATTTTGTCCTTACCATTGCTCTTGCTAGATCAGGTAGTATTTTGTCCTTTCCATTGCTCTTGCTAGACCAGGTAGCAGTTTGTCCTTTCCATTGCTCTTGCTAGATCAGGTAGTATTTTGTCCTTTCCATTGCTCTTGCTAGACCAGGTAGTATGTTTGTCTTTCCATTGCTCTTGCTAGACCAGGTAGTATTTTGTTCTATTCATTGCTCTTGCTAGATCAGGTAGTATTTTGTCCTTTCCATTGCTCTTGCTAGACCAGGTAGTATTTTGTCCTTTCCATTGCTGTTGCTAGACCAGGTAGTATTTTGTCCTTTCCATTGCTCTTGCTAGACAAGGTAGTATTTTGTCCTTTCCATTGCTCTTGCTAGACCAGGTAGTATTTTGATCTTTCCATTGCTCTTGCTATACCAGGTAGTATTTTGTCCTTTCCATTGCTCTTGCTAGACCAGGTAGTATTTTGTCCTTTCCATTGCTCTTGCTAGACCAGGTAGTATTTTGTCCTTTCCATTGCTCTTGCTAGACCAGGTAGTATTTTGTCCATTCCACTGCTCTTGATATGCCAGGTAGTATTTTTGTCTTTCCATTGCTCTTGCTAGACCAGGTCGTATGTTGTTCTATCCATTGCTCTTGCTAGATCAGGTAGTATTTTGTCCTTTCCATTGCTCTTGCTAGACCAGGTAGCATTTTGCACATCATAAGGGAAATAACCCATAATAAAACATGTACATTTATAAAAGCCAATAATTTTAGAATCAAATCAGCAATATGCCAAAAGTCTTATTTTGCAAATATTGTATCCTGGAAAATATTTCAGTGGAGATCAAATAAATTATTACACACCAAGCTGCTGAAAATTGATGACAAACTTAATCATATAAAGTTGGATATCTGTACACATTGCCACTGGCTGGAATCAAACCACGATATAACTGAAATATTGTTGAAAGTGGCATTAAACACCATAACCCCTAACCCTGGAATCAAACCTATGTTGATGGTAATAATAAACACTAATTACATATGCAGATGTAAATACAACCACCATATTATTACGGGCATGACCATGCACATTTAAATTAATATGAGGCCAGAAAATATTATGTTGTTGGATTTCGATATTTATATGTTCTAGAAAAACACTTTTATATTTTTGTTCTCCAGGAAATCATTCAGAATGCAGAGGATGCTGAGGCTTCTCAGATGAAAATATTATATGATGAAAGGTGTGTTAACCAAGGTGATGGTTCTAAGGGGAAATCATTCCAAAAATACTTCAAGGTATATTGATTGTCATTTTAGACCATAAGTTGTATAAATTGTTATGTACATTTTTGTCATCATTTGGTGTCTGTCGTCATTCATCAATCATAGGCCATATGAGCTTCTACCATCACTTGGAGTCCGTCCGTCCGTCCGTCGAACATCATAAGCTTCACATTTAAATCTTCCTCCCTTAAACCAAACCTTGCTGGAATAGTCCATGGATGATCTCTTTCAAATTTGTGTCTGTCAGCCCTGACCTCCATATATTCCTCGTTTTTCTGTGAAATTTTTCTTTCGGCTGATTTATGTGGATTACGAAAATTAGCCAAATTTTGATAAAAGATAACATTTAAATCTTCTCCGCAGAACCAAATTAAACCAAACATGGCTGGGGTGGTTCTTGGGAGGTTCCATTCAGGATGGTGGCCATTACTAGAAATAGAAATTTCAATTATTGTCTGTTGCTGCCTTATTATAAGTCAAAATGAACTAAAAATTTAACTGCAGCTACATGGCATTGAGTAACGGTAGTTTAATATATATTTTGGGTATTTCTGTAATTTTTTCCCGCTGATTTATACCGATTATGCAAATTGGACATATTTTGATAAAAAAAAATCACATTTAAGTTGTCCTCTCTGAAACCGCTGAAACAAATTAACTTAAATTTGGCTGAGATGGTCCTTGGGTGGTTCCATGTCAGACAGCCTCATTCTCCATTCAAGATGGCAGCTGTTAATGTAAATAGAAATTGCTTTACTTGTTTATTGCTGCTATATTATAAGTCTAAATGATCTAAAATTTAACTGCAGCTATATGGTAATAAGTAGTTTAACATTGAAGTTTTTTTTTAGCTGATTTATGTCAATTATCGAAATTAGGCATATGTTCTATTAGACACATCTTCTATTGTTTTTTCTCTGTGGAATATATATTATTTTTTCCAGTTGATTTATTCCGATTATGCAAAGTAGACATATTTTGATAAAAAAAAATCATCTTATCAAATTCAACTGAACCAAATTTGATTAAATTTTACTGTTAGGATGGTCCTTAGGTGTGGGAAGGGGGGAGGGGGTCACCTTACCGGCATAATTGTGTGATAACCCACCTAGAAGAATCTACCGCAACGAGCGATCTGATTGATCAAAGTTTCCAATTGACGATTTTTGCCAGTTTCCGACTGGATTCTAAAATTAGACGCTGTAACCACATTTTTGTAATAGTTATTTCTCTTTAAGCCAGACAAGATTTAAGTGTCCATTTCAATGCAAGGTTCAACCATAATAACATATTGTTCTCATACTGTGCATAAAATTTGATGTTGTACCGCCTTCTGAATTTGTTTTATCTGCTATAAAATTCAACATCGTTATTATGCAAAGTTAAAATATCTACTAATTTTAAGCAAATTATACTCAAATTCTTTGTCCTTTCAGTTGCTCTTGTATGGAACAAGAACCAGTTTGTCCTCTGTAAGGGAAATAACTCAAATACAAATATATCAAAACCATATAATTTTAGAATCAAGTCAGAAACTGGCAAATGTTCTATTGAACCAGTCAGATCAACAGTTTCATCTCATTCATTTATTTTGTGTGGCGGTAATAAAGTTCTTGTGGGAGAAAATGAAATTCATAAATAAATTGATTATTACTTAAAAAGAAGAAGAAGAAGAAGAAGAAGAAGAAGAAGAAGAAGACTTTATTGACCAATTAAGGACCCACAAGGGGCATAGATATTACAATGATTAACAATATGGAATACAAACATACAATGTACATAATAACAACAAGGAAATATTGATAATGTCATATATATATTAAATCTGCAGATATGAACATTTTATGTAATGTATAGGTTCGGAGTGGGCAGTGGCTTAAAATTCATTATTATTATGATAGTTGTGCTTCCAGACAGATGAAGCATATCTAGTGCATGAATCTATCAGATGTACTGGATTGTTTAATGGGTTAAATATTGATCATATAACATTTCTTGAAATAAAGTATTTGTACTAACAGGGGCCAGCGTTGTGTGTTTACAACAATGCACAGTTTACCAAAGAGGACTGGCAGGGGATACAGATGATAAACAGTAGTGTGAAAGAATTTGATCCAGTCAAGATTGGCCGATTTGGATTGGGATTTAAATCTGTATTCCATATTACAGGTTGGTATACATTTGTATGTACAGCTGTATTGGATGAAATGTAAAAATCATTTTCTGCATGATGGATCCCTTAAGGACCCAACAGGTTCTAGGATAGTGCCTTGTTGGAGTGTTCAGGAACTCCCCTTTCTCGCATGGGAAATCCAGAATAAATAAATAGGACTGTGTGGTACAGCCTTCAAAAACACAGTGCCACCTTTCCCATAGAATAAAATATGCATTTGCAGATGTAACAAATTGTTGATCATAAGGAGCTGCAGCATATTGTCAATTACATACCTTGAGCATGGCATTATTCATACAGGATCAACTCATTTGATTACCATTAAAAGGGAACGACCAGTTAACTTTTAGGCGGGGGTATATTTTCCCTTCAAGACAGAATTTTTTTTCACTAGAAACGAAAACCAAACATTTCCCGTTGAAAACTGCATGGTCAGAGTATTTATTTTTGCACAATTCAGGTCAATTTATTTAAGGTTTACATATGTCCGCCCGTACATACGTCCTGCAATTGGTTTTCGCTCACTAACTTAAGCTTCCCATTTGCAAATCATTTAAAATACCGTATAAGTGTGTTTTTTCGCGGGTACCTACTTTTCGCTTTATTCACGGTAGTCATAGATCGGTGAAAATATGAATCCGCGTAAATTTCATCCTTTACTGCTAGAGTTTTCCCTCCTAATATGCCTGTAGCAAGTATTGAGTTGATTTCTACTCGCTTTCACGATTATTTGTTCATTTTCGTTCTTAAATGTGTAGTTGAAATGGCACTTTTCAAATACGTAACGAAAGAAACAGATAAGTTGGTCGAAGGGGAAGAATTTGTAAAAGGAAATTAATGAAAGTAGAGGAGGTTCACCCACGCCTTCTAAAAGAGGAACGTATAAAATATTTTCACCCAAACAGAGATATGAAATCGGTAAATATGCATCCGAACATGGCAATGCAAGTGCCTCGAGATAATTCAGCCCAATGTTTGACAAAACAATAAGTGAAAGTACTGTTCGTGGTTTTAAATCGGTTTATCAGAATTGAGAAAGAAATTAAAAAAACGAAACGGAAATTATGTGAAACAGATTCAAGTGATGATCTTGGTGTGACGGGATTAAATCCGAGTAAGCGTGGAAGAAAAACTTTATTGGGTGAAAAACTTGATTCGAAAGTTCAGTTTTTTATTAAATCAGTCCGTGATTCTGGCAGAGTTGTGAATTCTGCAATAGTAATAACAGCTGCAAAAGGAATAGTACTTTCACATGATAGGAGTTTGTTATTTGAAAATGGGGGACATTTTGAACTTACAAAATCATGGGCTAAGTCCCTTTTGAAAAGAATGAATATGGTAAAGCGTAAAGGCACCACGTCAAAGAAGACATTCGTTGTCTAAAATTTTTACCTAAAATCAATAAGATCTAAAGTGGAAATGTACAAAATCCCCCTTGAACTTGTAATTAACTGGGATCAAACAGGAATTAACATTGTACCATTATCACAATGGACAATGGATGTTGAAGGTGCTAAATGCCTGTACGCAATTTTCAATTAATGAAGATGTATAAAACTTTAAAATACCGAAGATTGCACACAAAAAGTTCTTACTCAATTTATTTAAAAAGAGACACATGTACACAACATAAAAAATAAACTTAGATACACAAATGCAATTTTACAATTGCTGGAACTTAGATTAAAAAGGATGGACATGAACAATTTTAATATCCTACCTATATTCCGGATGCTGTTTGTAAGTGCGCCACTAACAAACAGTCTCCGGAATTTTGATCGATTCATTCTCGTATAATATTCTTGGGGAAACTTGCGAGAGGATTTGTAAAAGAAAACAGTCTTGTGTGTGAAATGTGCAACTTTACTCATCAGCAGAAAACGAAAAAGAGACAGTACATATATTATACAAAACCAAATACGGAAACGAAATTGGGAATCCAGAATTCAACCTATATGTAGACAATATCCCACGCCAAAAAAAAATGCCCCATTTTTCTAAACAGGTTGAATTCGGATGATATTTAACTATTTCAATATAATACAATTCCCCCCCCCAAAAAAAAAATATGTAAATTACAATCTCACTTTTATACATAAGAAACGTCTGAGCAACTTTCAACCAACCCAATCTTCACTCTAAGCTCTCGTTCATGGCCATGCAAAATCTATCAATCGTAGTGGAAAAGCTTAGCATATATATGTATATATGAAATCAAAAATGTCTTTCAAATTGTGGCAGATCATTAAAAAGATTTCAATGAGCATAATTCAGTAGAGTCCCCACTCTGAGCAAAATTTTTAAATATGTTTCAATGAGGCTACTCATAAATGACATCGACAAGAAAATGAACAAGACATGTTTGGCCAGAATACAAAAACATACAATAAATTGTCAAATGAAAAGCATCATAAAAAGACATATCATATGGGTTATTTTCTGAAATATCTCTCACACCACAGACAAATTATTTTCACACAGCTTATTTGAAACTACGCGATTTTGCCATGAAACAATATCTCGCTACTTCACAAACTAGAAACTCTATTTCTCGATAACACATGTCATGTACCACTTAGTCAAAATTCACCTTAAAATTCAAAAATCTCACATCTATCTGATTCACTTCTACATATTCACATTAATGCTTCAAAACTTGAAATCTCATAAAACAATGCACAATCTATATACGCTTGTTGAAAAACAACAAACATATCTAATCAATATGGAAAAAAAAAATCAATATCTTTCATATATATATTTATATGCATCAAAATATTAAAAATGCACAATATATTCTTGAAAACAAAATGCTAACATCCATTGTGCATTATAAGTCTTTGGAACTAAGCATCCTAAACATAAAATCGGCATTGCACCAATATCGTCCATAAAGTTCCAATAAGTATATCGGTTCATATTACAAATTGTTTACTGTAGACTAATGAGCTAAATCTTACATTCAAACAGATTATGTACAGTTCATAGTTGCTCAATACTTGTGTATACAACGATCTTATGAGATAATTCTCAACAGATTATAAAGTTCATGTGATTGCTCAGTACTTGTATACTGATCTTATGAGATAATTCTCAACAGATTATAAAGTTCAAACAGATTATAGAGTGCATGTGATTGCTCAGTACTTGTATACCGATATTATGAGATAATTCTCAACAGATCCCAGTCCATGGAGTCATCATATTGTTCATTCAAATGTCACATCTTGGCTGATCTTCGTGTTATCGTCTATCTATGGCGAATATTTCTTCATAATTTCAAACAACAATTGTCTTTTAAATACTCATATCAATAACCTTTAATTTGTTATGAGATAATTCTCAAGAACAAGGCATATAAAGTTATAGCATTTATAAATTATTGCCATGAGATCATTCTCAAAAACAATGTAATATAATTTGTCCCTCAATTTTTGTTATGAGATAATTCTCAAAAACAGTGCATTATTATAATTGTCTCTTGATATTGTTATGAGATAATTCTCAAGAACAATGCAGTATAATTGTCTGGTGCTGCCAATTTAATAAAGTGGCTTGATTTTGTAGTAAGGTCACACGTACCAACCCATATGTACAGTGTTATACACAAAGAACCAAGTTCAGTTATTTTTCTGTTGTATGTTTGCCCGGAGCCAGTTAAATCGTTCCTCTATACCTTGTGAACTCTCCCACCACCATACAATTTTATTTTCTGGGTGTAAATGTTTGTTTACCTAGGCCTCCAAGTAGTACCCTTTACTGTCCGTGAGAACTACTGGAATTTTCCTTAAATTTCCTATAGACGTTAATTTGGCACTTAAATACTCCACATTTGTGTTCACTTTGCTCAAACTCGTGAGTAAATGTTTATATTCAAATAATCAAAATGGGTCCAAGAAATGAAAAGATACAGTTGCGTAAATAAAGCTGACTGACCCAAAACGTGGCCAACGGCTACACCACGAGGGCCAAACACAATCAAAATTTCACAAACAGAAAAATCACGGCAATTAACTTTATCCTGGTGATCGAAATGTTACATCTTAAACAATTTGAGGGTTCTCCACCATATAATATGCTTGGGGGAACTAGCGAGAGGATTTGTAAAAGAAAACAGTCTTGTGTGTGAAATGTGCAACTTTACCCATCAGCAGAACACGAAAAAGAGACAGTACATATATTATACAAAACCAAATACGGAAACGAAATTGGGAATCCGGAATTCAACCTACATGTACACAATACCCAAATATGAGTATAAGCTTATATCTAAAAACGTTTTGAATCGCTTGTCCAAGGTTCAGATATTCTAACACAATGATGAATCCGCTAAAATTGGATTTTGGTTAAAAGTCAGGATCGTGAAAATTAATTACCGCTAATTATAAAATCACCAATTTGGAAGAAAATCGCGAAATTTGGATCCAGCGAAAAAACCCACTTATACGGTATATGCAAAAAGTCCAGAAATATAAAATGCAGGCCAAGTTCGATTTAAAAAAAACAAAACATACCCCCCTCCCCAAAAGTTAAATGGCTGTTCCCCAACCTTTCTACTAGAGAACATATTTTTTGCCATTTGCTGTTGTCCAAGCTCTACTGTTTTGTTGTTTTATTTAAGCATGGCAATTGTGTAATACAAATTAGAGAAAATCACCAACCTGCTGCAAGTCACTGACAAACTTTATCACATAGTATTGCATTGAGTACATCTCGCCATGAGCAGATAGATAGTTGTTATATCTTTAAGTTATATTATTTTTCCCAATGAAATGTGGGCATATCAAAATGTTTAAGATAAAACCAGTATTCTCTGTTAGTGCCTGCTTATCATTTCAGTATGAATTCCTTAGGTAAAGATAACCAGAAACCTTTGTAATAGAATATAGGTTACTTTACAATAATCTGTAATCTACTCTTTGTTTTCTAACATCAAACATGTATTTCTTGAAGGGGCCGTCGTAGTTATGATCCTATGGTAGTTGGATATATAACTACCTATGTAATCATTGCCTATTACCACTAATATTGTGAGTTCGAATCCCACTCAGACGAGATGTACTCGATGCAAAATTTATATATGTGATAAAGTTTGTTAGTTTCCTCCACCAATAAAACTGACCGGCATGATATAACTGAAATATTGTTGAAAGTGGCGTTAAATACCATACCATAACCCTAACCCTGTATTACTTGAAAAGTTTTATATTTGCAGATTACCCAATGATCATCAGTGGAAACAAAATGTTAGTATTAGATCCACACAAAAGAAATTCTGATCGAGTTTGTATAACTATGAAGCTGAACAAAATGCACAAATACAAAAAACAACTAGATGTATCATACTGCCTAAATGCATTGGATGGCCTGTTTGGATTTTCAAAAGATACGTTGGAGAGTGGCAATTTCAGTGGAACATTATTTCGTTTCCCTTTTCGTGAAGAAAAAACTGCATTATCTGATAATGTATATAACAAAGACAAGATTTTAGACCTGTTTAAGGCATTCCAAGCTGAGGCATCAGTTGAACTTTTGTTTCTGAAATGCTTGGAAAACATTCAAATTTATATCAAAGATCAGAATGGGATGAATTCAAGTGACGTTCCTTTGTTCTCCGTTAGTATATCTGACAACTGTCTGGATGACGTCAGAGAGAAGAGATCGGTATTCCATAGCCATATGAAGTCTATAGGGGGTAAGCATGCAGATAGTACGCTCAAAACTAGTTTCCATGTGACAATTGGAACGCAGTCAGAAACTGAATCTAGAAATGAGAAAGTATGGCTTGTTTTGCATTGTTTGAAAGGTGGAAATATGTCACAAGAACTTTTAGCCCTTTCGCAAGATGAGTCGTTGTCATACAGTCCATATGTAAGCATTGCAATGCCTCTCCATGATGACCCAGAGTTCAAAGGTCATGTTTTTTGTTTGATGCCATTACCACTTGAAGGTATTAGTTTGACTGGATTTCCTGTTCATGTCAATGGATATTTTTCATTGAGTCAGAATCGACGATGTGTCAAATGGCCGACAGCAGATCTGGTCGGAAATAAAACAAATACAGACAAATCTATTAACTGGAACAAATGCCTGGTAACGGAAGTATTAGCAGACGTATATCTTTGTGTTATTCAACAACTTATACAAAGAAGTAAAGAGAACAACAACTCAGATGATGACGTTGCTTATATCTATAGAGCAATTCCTGATTACAGGAAAATCACAAATCATTGGGATCTTATTTCAAACCCTTTCTTCAACCAACTATTGAAAACTTCATTTTTGTATACAGAAAACAATGGTGGCAATTGGGTAGGACCAGAAGAAGCTGTTTTCCAGATTTTTCAAGAATCTGTCACCAAGGGTAAGGAATATCATGTCTTGCTAAAATAGTTACATGTATTTTGCAATGCTTTTATGTATAAACACAAAAAAACAAGTGAGCAAATGAATGGTGTTTAATGCCAGGTGAACGATTTTTCAGCAATATCGCAGAAATAACATAAGTTACATTTTGATGAGATGATTTTGCATTGTGTTAGTTTTACTCGACTATTGATCAAGCTCTCAAAACTATCTGCCTCATTCCAGGGAAACACGCTAGCCACAATACCACCGAGTGGGAAGCAAAATAAGCTATAAAATGATAAAACAAAATACCACAATGTCAGATCAGTTCTAAAATCTAATCGTAAAATATCGTAGAGACAAAATCAATTCCCCTAATACAAGACCGCTCACTTTCCTTGCTCGGCACATTCAATAAAAAGTAGCAAGGTTAAGCTAGTTTTATGAGGTCAAACATCCTCTCTCACTTAAATGATATGAAGCAGTGTTTTACTTAAATCTTTTGTGATGAATAACGAAAATATGTATGTTTGTAGTTATTATATTTAATTCCCATTGTCATTTGTTAATGAGTAAGTTGTTAGAATTAATTATTGTGATCTATGATTATGCCAGATGGAGTTTGATGTATCTGAATTTAAAAACTGTCAAAAAAAAATAATGGGGGGGATGGGATATTATTTTGCCACTAATGGATAACCCTTAATGAGAAATATCTTGATTTTAGAAGGTGCATATATATACAATATACGTATATTGTCGAGAAATATATAATTTATTTGGACGAGCTTTAGAAACAGGTAGAAAAGCAAGTCATTGGTGAGCTTTCCTACCTGTTTCTAAAACTTGTTAGGCCCATGACTAAATAACACTGAAGTTTATTGACCCCCTTTATTAGTACTAAAAATCACACAATTGCGGGATAAATAACAGTCTTTGCGCTAACCCACTTGTCCGAAGCCTGGGACAAGTAAAACTGGATTAGGACAAGTGAAAATTATGAAAAAATTTGTTTGAATGAATAGAATATTTTTCTAGATTTGGCTTTCGGGCAAAAAATAAGGCAAAGACTGAACTAATTATCTCCACTGACATCAGTCGTGTTTAGTTTTCAACATAGAAAAGGTTGTAACATAGTCATATTAGTTGCCAGCTAAAAGACCTGAGTGATTGTCTAATTTTGCTAAATAACTAATATATGTAGATTTTTTAATATAAATAATAAAAGCACACTAGAAATACATTTGTATATTCTAATGTGGTTTTTTTTTGCATGAAAATAACAGTAGATTACTAAAGTTATAAGAAGATAATTTTTATTTTCATATTTATGGGCATTTAATTAATACCACTTTCAACAATATTTCAGTTATATCGTGGCGATCAGTTTTATTGGTGGAGGAAACTGGTGTACCTGAGGAAAACAATCGACCTGTCGCACAAGTTATTGACAAACTTGATCACATAAAATGATAATTTGGTATCGAGTACATCTCGAAATGAAATGTACTGACCACGTTAACGTAAATAGGTACTGATTATATAAATTTGACTAATGTATTATCTCTATCATGATATCCTTTCTAGTATATTTTTTGTCAACATTTTATTCTGATTCCTGAGTACAGTACAAGAAAATAGAAGGCCATCTTGGCCGTGATCGTATGGTAGTTGGATTTACAATTACCTATGGAATCAGTGCCTATCACCACTGATGTTGTGAGTTCGAATCTCGATCAGGGCGAGGTGTACAACATTATGTGATAAAGTTTGTCAGTGACTTGCGACAGGTCGGCAGATTTCTCTGGGTCCTCCGATTTCCTCCACCAATAAAGCTGACTGTCACGATATAACTGAAATATTGTTGAAAGTGGCATTAAACACCATCAAAGAAAATAAACAAACAAGTAAACAGTTCACACAAAATGTACTTTTGATTTTGTATTATTGTAGATGAGAAAGAAACTATTATTCAATTAATGAAACAAAACAGCATTAACTTGGTTGATGTTCCTGATCATGTGACATCTGTGATGCAAGACAGAAATATCCCAGTACAAACTTTGGCCCCAGATTTCATCGTCAAGTGTTTAAAGTCAAATTCATCGTATACATTGTTAACATTGGAAGATAAAATGAACATTTACAACTATTTGGTGTCTGATGGTGAATTTTCAAGACTTCATGGTTTGGAATTGCTCCCGATCAACAATGGAACTTTTTCTGTTTTTGGAAACCGGAACCAATACAGTCAAGTCATTATTTGTAAGGACGAGATTGATTTGTTTCCCGGACAGGATGAGAAATTTGTGGGCCAAGATCTACAGGACAAAATCTACAACTCCATTTTGGAAATGGCAAAGAAAGGTAAAAATATGTTTTTCATTGCAACTACTGTATATTGTGTGGTAAAAATGTTTAGGGTTATAATTGATGATTTGATGAAATGGTATCAAGAACATTTTAGGTCAATTGACCAAAAAGTTTGTTATCCTTGCCCCCAAACAGCTGATCATCCGTCCTCACCTTCAGTCATTTACTCTTCTGAAACCAGTGATTGGAATTAAATGACTCATTCAGGGATTATTTTAATAATTCATCGCATTGTGCACCTCCTATTTTATATTTTGATAAAATGATTTTTTCTCTCCATTTTATCATTATTTATTGAAATGTATGTACAAATTATTTGTAGAGTTTCCCATATCAAGCAAATAGACTTTGATATTTCTGTAATATGATAGGGTTGGCATGCAGAAAATTGTGTTTACATTTTATCCAATACAGCTGTACATACAAATGTATACCAACCTGTAACAGCCGGTAAGCCAGTGACACAGGAGAGTTCACTTGACGTTTTTTGTCACATGATTTTCGATGTAAATATTGACGTGATGGATGTCAGAGGACGGCCTCAGGAATTTGTTGCTTTGTAGCTTCGATTATGGTTATTTGTAATATTTTGTTGAAAGGATCATTTCTACGGACATTCGGGAACGTAAATGTTTAAATTTTGCATCGGTATTCTTACTTTCATACAAGTAGTGACTCTCATAAAATGGACCTTCAAGATTTCTCAACCCTGTTCGACAACAGAAAACATCTTTTGTTTAATTTATTACTGAATATGCTGGTAAATTTCTTACTTTTAATACACAATTTATTATCGTGGGTGACATATATCCAGAAAGTTGCAAGGTTTATCACCGGGGATACGATTGTGTCAGTTATAATCAGCACCCGTCAAGATGAAAATTGCGACGAGGCGGCGTAAATGAAGTGCTTTTCGGGTACTCTCAGGATTTTCCTTTCCAGTTGACTAAAATTACTGTAGTTTTAAGAACTCGAACATATATGTTTCAAGGCCGAAATGTAAATAAATATCTTTTAAAAAATATGGAAAGAATGTACAGACTGTGTAAATAAAGTTTGTGGATAAGGTCAGAATTAAGTGAAAATTGCTTCCATAGTGTTGTTGTCAAAATCATATTAATAAATTATACTAAAAAAAAAACTTATTCATGCCTGGGCTGGTGGGAAAGCACAAAATGGATAAGTTGGAAAGAATTTGCTCAGACTGGGCGAGAAAAAGTTTGTGATAAAGTAAAAATTAACAAACTTGAGTGAAAATTAGTGTTGTCAAAATCATATTAATAAATTTTGTTTAAAAAAAAACCCTTTTTTAAAAAAAAAATTAAAAAAAAAATTGCTTCCATAGTGTTGTTGTCAAAATCATATTAATAAATTTTGTTTAACAAAAAAACTTTATTCATGCCTGGTGGGAAAGTACAAAATGGATAAGTTGGAAAGAATTTGCTCAGACTGGGCCAGAAAAAGTTTGTGATAAAGTAATAATTAACAAACTTGAGTGAAAATTTTAAATAATTTACTTTAAAGAAACCAAAACCATATATCATTTCAGCTGCAAATTACCAAATTTCAGTTATTATATCTCTGATTTCACCTATTTCTGTTCACAGCATCTTGTGACTGATATATATGCAAGTTTGGTTAAATATTGAATCCTATGTTTTCTTCAATTTGCTTTCCAAATTTGAAGAAAAATCCCATAACATTGCAGATCCATATAATTTCAGTTATTTCTATTGACACAGCACCTTGCATTGTAAGGGACCTCAAAGGCAACATTTTTGTAAGATTAGATAAATTTTGAATCATAACTCTTCTTTGCAAAGTTACTTTGGTTTTTTTCAGTGGTTATCATGGTATCCCATGGGCCTTCCAAGCACTCTTAAAATTAGAAAAAAAATTCTACAGCAGACATCATGAGCTGGTTGACAGCACCCAGATGACAAATGATCTGAGGCTGTTTTAGATCCTTTGCCCTTCTCCGGATTAGAGTCCTACCAGACTTGATGATGGACACACATAGATGTATTGCAATAGGCAGGAATTGCTTACCCTTCCGGATCACCCGAGTTCACTTTAGATTATTCGGGAGTTTGTGTTGTTCATGTTCGTTTGTGATTTTTTGTGTTATATCGGTTGATTGTTGTTGGTTTGTTTCTGTGCTTCCCTGGTTTATATTTTGTCCTCGGCTATTGTTTTTTATAACCCCTCTCGGGCAATAGCAATCTCGTAGAAAAAATCAAATTGCCCGAGAGCGCATATTTGTGAGAAATAATTATCAGAGTCCCTGTGGATGGATGCACAGATAGGAGGTTGTATTACTTTCACGGCTGGTAATCGGCACAAGCAGAACAGTTGGTTCTGCAAAGAAATTCGTGAGGATAACTTCCGGTTTTGGTGGAGGAGAGTTCACGAAGACGCTTCGCAAGGTATGTACATGTCAAAAATTGAAATTTTCCTTTTTACTGCTCGAATATTGTAAAATCAGAGAATGCTATGCTGTGGCGAATGCTTTCACGATTAGAAACATGTATAGTTTATTCTTGTATATGAAGTGTAACTCTCGCAAAATCAATCGTCCCACGAAAAACATGACGAAAATTGTGACACTCTTACATTTCTAAGTTGTTCTTGACAAAGATGCAAGTTAAATTTTCAATATTTTTTCATCATGGGAGTCTAAATGTAATCGGGAATAAATTCCGATTTGTCAGAAGTAAATTGAAGTCTAGATAAATCAACAAACTCAATTTTCTCGTTTTCCTGCTTGAGGAGATCGGTTCTGATAGAGCACATTGCAAATGCATGAGGAGATTTGTTAGTTTTGGTACGACACATGTAATCCACTGTATAATCACAAATTTTGCATGTCTGTCTGGTAATAAATTCACGAACTGATGCCCTTCTTCCCGTCGGGTTTTTAAAAGTATAAAAGTAATATTTCATTGTTCATGGGCTGTCCATAATAAAAAAAAGATCTCTGTTAGTAGTGGTTACAAGATGTAAAGCGCTTTACCGATTTTAAGGATATGTCCACAGTTTAATTGACATCTTGTGTTTAATTTATTCATGACTACTAGCACTAAGTGAATGTTTATTTACGTTAGACCTATATATGTGCTGAAATCATGTAATATTATAACTTGTGTAGATCTGCGGTGAGGTTTCCGTCATTTTTAGTAAAAAGGTTGCGCCGAATAGATGTGGAAACCCATTTGAAAGGATATAAATATTTTGAAATTGAAAGAGATTTTTTTTTAATAAACATGGTGTCCTGATTGATGGGGATTTTAAATATGGTGTACTCCACTTGTTTTTGTTCGTTTCCTTGGCGGTGATACAGGCAATCTATATCGAAATGGTTTTTTGTAAAGAGTCAATGTCAGTCCCCTTTTCCTCTTTCCTTTGAATCCTGGCATCTCCTGAAAGTGGACGGAGAATAGTTTATTTTGATTAGAGTATTTATCAGTTTTGTGTTTAAAAGTGTCAATTTATCAATTTTGCAGAAAACAATTAACAAAACTAGCAAATCTCCTCATGCATTCGCAATGTGCTCTATCAGAACCGATCTCCTCAAGCAGGAAAACGAGAAAATTGACAGTTTGTAGATTTATCTAGACTTCAATTTACTTCTGACGAATCGGAATTTATCCCCGATTACATTTAGACTCCCATGATGAAAAAATATTGAAAATTTAACTTGCATCTTTGTCAAGAACAACTTAGAATTGTAAGAGTGTCACAATTTTCGTCATGTTTTTCGTGGGACGATTGATTTTGCGAGAGTTACACTTCATATACAAGAATAAACTATACATGTTTCTAATCGTGAAAGCATTCGCCACAGCATAGCATTCTCTGATTTTACAATATTCGAGCAGTAAAAAGGAAAATTTCAATTTTTGACATGTACATACCTTGCGAAGCGTCTTCGTGAACTCTCCTCCACCAAAACCGGAAGTTATCCTCACGAATTTCTTTGCAGAACCAACTGTTCTGCTTGTACCGATTACCAGCCGTGACTTTACAACTTCATAGGTGAGGGGATACTAAAATATCATTATATTAACATCTAGTCAGCATATGAAAACAATCCTGTGGTAATTTGATTATTTAATTGTGTAACATTTAATACAATATTTCAAGGCGGCATTATCATAATAATTGTAATCTTGTTAACAAATCTAAATAAAAAATTCCACAAGAAAGGATGGATCTTAAAAATCTCATCTCTACAATTAAAATTATCAATATCTGGTAATCTGTCAGTCTTTATTCTGTCTGAAACATACAATTTAATAACATTTCTCAAAATTTGTGCTGCATGTGCAAGACTTTCATGCTTTGTGTTCTTCTTTAAATCATCTGTAATAAGAGAAGAAATTTTATTTGTTAATTTTAAGTTTTCTTTCTCCATCAGGGCAATTTGGTTTGATGAGCGATGATTTGCCAAAAATAGTGAATGGCAACTTCCTAAAACATCTGCATCATTTCTGTATATCAGACGACCAAGGTTTTTCTTTTTTGGTACATAACACAATAAAGCTCTGTCAAGAACAGATTTTAACATATTAAATATCAATTGAGTGAACTGTAACAATTTGGACATATCTTTGTCACTGTCAATAACAATGTTGAGGTCATTTTTATGTAAGAGAAGTTTATATCTGTCATAAACTTCAGGTAAAAGTAAAGAACTCTCTTCTTCAAATGCTTTGACGACAAACTGCAATACATGTATCATCTGAAAAGTATAGATGTCAACATTCTGGCCTGTAACTTTATGTTTTTCAATAAACAACTGTTTACTTAAACAATCCTGCAAGTATGAAGAGGTTTGAGCCAATTTCTCCTCTGCTGCATCAGATCTAGAGAAAAAGTTAAAAGAATTATAACAATAGGGACAACATCTAAATCGATCATTCTCTATATTTTTATTAAAACTGAAATACTTCAAAAACAAGTCTCTCTTTTCCTCGCCTACAGTTTTAAAAACCATATGATATCATTACTGCGACAATTTTTCTCACAAACAATGCACTGAACTGTGAATTGTTAATAAATTTGTTGTAATGAGAATGACAAAGTGAGGAAGAAAATGTATCATCATACTGTGAAAACTTCTCTGAAATTAAAACATTAAGGGACCGACCATTTAACTTGCAGGGGGGGTTATGGTTTTTTGCTTCATTCAGAATTTTTTTTCCGGACAACATGAGAGTTATAATATTTATTTTTTTTGTCGCACAAAGCACAATTTTTTTTTCCAGAATTTAACATTAGGTTACATGACAAAAACCCTGAAACAGATTTTTTTTTCCCTCCACCAAAATCAGAATATTTTTTTCAGTAACATTGGGAATCAGAATATTTGTTTAGAAAAAAACCATAACCCCCCCCCCCCCGCTGGAAGTTAAATGGTCCGTCCCTAATTTCTTGCTGAAAAGATAAACAGTCAATTTCAGTTCTATGATTAGATTGGTTTGAGCAAAGGCTGAAATTGGATTAAAAAAAACATTTGTTATCTTCATTATCTGTGCATGCTCTCTTTGCATCTGATGCCTCATCAGGTTCACCTGCTTTAAATTTCAAAAATGAAGTTTAATGCACTTTCACATCTCCTACAAATACATGTAACAAACAGTATCAGTAATCTTATAATATTGCCTGTAAACATAATCTGAAAAAAATGTACATACCTCTGCCTGGATGGACCTTTGTACAGTTGGATTTTGACATAAATGTTTATAAATGTAAATGTTGCAAACTGAGAACAAGTATAAAGAAAAGAGCTAGGGGTCAAATAATATTCATGCACATTAATATAAACCAATGAAGGAATCGGTAAATTAAATAATGAAATGTACACACACAGTATGGCAAATGAGAATGATATGGAATGGTTTACACCTGGAAAATCCTGCAAGAAGTGTGACACTAAGCCATTTTCAGGCTTTGAGCTGCTACATTTTTATGAATCTGTTTTTCCTTTAATTAGGGAATCAATAAGTGAAGCTATCAAGCATAAACTTTCAAATAGAGACTACAAAATGGAAAAAATGAGGGGTCACGTTGGAAATCTCACATGACGACATGGATGTATGGTTCAAATGATGTTTATATCTTGGAATTTTTCCAATATGTAAGTCAACATTCACATCTAAAATACTGGAATTGAAACGAATGCAATATTAAAATACATGAGAACAATCTACAGATGTAATGCTTGCAGATATAAGCCTGAAACAAATAGAAATATCGCTATTTTTTCTTCGAAAATACACTGAAATGGTGTCTGCCTTTTGAGGTCAAAATATAGTTTTTCGCTAAGCATGCTGGGATTTGATGTTTTGTATGGGATTCCTTACAAATTTTAGAGTTTATTTTTACCATCTTTGATGTGATTGGCTAAGGGGGATGTGATTGTGTCAGCTAAATATAGAGAGGTTTTTTCCCCGCCATATTTTTAGGCGACGAGATGCTTGAAATAGGTCACTGGAAAAATACCGATTTTCACCCTTTTTCTACACGGAAAAGCTGTCAAAAACGATCAGTCATTAGCCTGTGAGAATAAACTTGTGATAAATATAAAAAAAACACGAATTACGGTTATTTCAACGTTTCCCAACATGTTTTTCTGAGGTACCGTATCGCGGATGATTTTGTTTACGTAGTTATGAAGCGCCACCTGTGCGTTGAATCGAGGTTGTCTGCCCTTAGCGTGGCAATATTGACATCCAATGGATTGATTGATCGATTCAGTCTATGGCTTCCCGGCTGTAATATGGAATGTTTTAGTAACTAATGCAGTTGTGCACTTCTGATTTTATTTTTTCGTTCAAATTATTTTTGTCTGAAATCAAAGGTTTTGTTCATTTTATAAGCATCTGAAATTACAAAGATTGTTCATTCAATGAATAGTACTAATATATGTGTGGATAAGGCTCACAATACTTAAACAACCATTCTCTGAGGAAATAATACACACAATCTAATTAAAATTCGATCTTTGTTTGCTTCCGATTACGTCGCACATTAATATCTTGCAATGCTTCTTTGTAGTTGAAAATTTTACGGCCAATGCTGTTAGTGTAGCTATAAGAGACAATGGGAACAGATTGATTTTTGAAATATGGTGGAATTTCTTTTACACCTCTTTTCTATTAAGAATGTTGTTGATGTTAATACATTTTGTAGCATCGATTCCTTTGTTAGCAAACTGAATATGGAGGAATTTTCTGTTGTTATCATGAAGAGGTTCAGATCGAACTGGTTTGAAAAGACGAAAGGATGCCACGTCACATGTAATACTAGACAATCTGTACTTAGGAGAAAAAGGATCTACACCTCCTTTGTCAAGTCCAAAATCCCTAAGATCTTTGAGGTACTTTACAGGTAGTGAAAATAAGATTGTACGAATGTGATGAATTCCAAGAGGTTTCTGTATATTAGAAAGTAAATCATTAAAAGTATCTTGTAACGGTCTTGGTTTAGAGGACTTTTTAACATTCAGATGTTGAATTCTTTTATGACCATGGCTACGTTTGTTATCCTTGGTCCCAAACAGCGAATCGACAGTCCACACCTTCAGTCATTTACTCCTCTGAAACCAGTGATTGGAATTAAATGAATCATTCAGGGGTTATTTTAGTAATTCATCGCACCTCCTATTTTATATTTTGATCAAATGATTTTTATGTCCCCACCACTAAGTGACCGGGACATATAGTGTTACCCATGTCCGTAATTCCGAAATAAAACAGTTGTTACCACTTTTTTTCGTTATACTTGGAAATATTGACTTGACTTTTGGCATATGAATAAATAATGATGAATTACAGATCACGTTTACATTTCGTTCCTGTCCAATGATTTTTGGCCGAGTTATGCCTTTGGACTTTGAAATTTGGCCAAATATTTAGTTGTCACCACTTTATTTCACTATGATTTGAGATATTGACTTGATTTTTGGTAAGAGAGTGTATAGTCATATGTTACAGATTAACATTGAAATTTGTTCCGGTTGAATGATTTTTGGCCAACTTACAGCCGTTTGGCTTTGAAATTTGGCCAAATATTTAGTTGTCACCACTTTATTTCACTATGATTTGAGATATTGACTTTATTTTTGGTATGACAGTGTATAATCATAAGTTACAGATCAAGTTTGAAATTCATTCCGGTTGAATGATTTTTGGCCAACTTACAGCTGTTGGGCTTTGAAATTTGGCCAAATATTTAGTTGTCACAAATGTTTTTCACTATGATTTGAGATATTGACTATATTTTTGGTATGTGAGTGTATAGTGATGAGTTACCAATCAAGTTTGAATTTCGTTCCGATTGAATGATTTTGGGCTAATTTACGTGCCTTGGACTTTTAACTTTGGCCAAATATGTAGTTGTCACCACTTTATTATCCCTTTGCCAACGAAATTGCGAAGGGATATAGTAACGCTACCGTCCATCCTTCAGTAACATCCCTGTGAACACTCTAGAATCAACATCCTTCAATGGATTTTGAGCAAACTTGGGACATACTTAGTCCTTAAGAGAATCTGGAACCCTATTGATTGTCAAGGTCACCGGGTCAAATTGTTTTTTCTTTCCGTCTGTCTGTCCGGACTAACTTCCAAATCTTTTGTCCGATTTCCACCAAACTTTGTGGAATTTAAGATCATGATGTGTGAACTTTGCAGTATAAAGGATTGTATTGTCCATTGAGCTTTACCCCTGTTATGCCTCTTTGGGCTTAGAAATTGTGAGACAATTCAGTATGCACTTTGTCATTGCAAATTCTCCTACATGATTAATGAGAAGTTCATGAAACTTTGTACATTGCAAGATCCTAATATGAAGATGTGCACATTAGTAGGATATTGATTTTCAAGGTCAAAGGTCACCAGGTTAAAAAAAATTACCGCGTAACATCCTTGAGAACACTAGAATCAACATCCTTCTATGGAACCCTATTGATTTTCAAGGTCAAAGGGTCTAATTTTTACCCTGTAACATCCTTGTGAACACTGTAGAATCAACATGTTTCAATGGATTTTGACCAAACTAGGTACATACTTAGTCCTTACGAAAATCTGGAACCCTATCGATTGTCAAGGTCACCAGGTCAAATTTTTAGGCGAGGGGATGTGTTGCCCTTGTTTCACTATGCTTTGATCAACATTGGACCTTGTTTTCACAGAAGGACGGACATTTGCCATCAATGATTTACAATGGTTGATATTACTCAGACTACATGACACTTTTAATTCAGAAAAAAAATTCAATGACTGTTAAAAGGTAATGTTTTATAGGTATAGGAATTCTTATTCATATGCAAGTGTTGTAGATTCCTGATCATATCAAGATTTGTTCAGGCAATAAAAAAGGGTTAAACATTTGGGAGCCTCCTTAATATTCACGGCGGAGACATTCATCGTTCTGACATATCTATAGTTTTCTCAATTATTATTTATTGAAATACATGTATGTACTAATGACTTGTAGAGTTTCCCATACCATACAAATAAACTTTGATATTTCTGTTGTACGATGGGATTGGGATGCTCCTTTTGCAACTCGTCGAAAACCATTGCATTTATTGTAATGTAATATTCAGGGATTCTTTGTAACTAATGATTTTTATTTTTCATTCAAATGATTTTTTGCTGTTTCTTATATCAAGCAATAAACTTTATTATTTCAGTTCTAAACTTTGTTTCAGTGGGTAAGCACTACAAAAACATGTGAAATGATAACATCCTGTTCCTAGAATGATGGGGGAGCAAATATGATTCGTGGGTCACAGTACCAATCTTTTTATTCACATTTGATACATTTTCAGCTATGTGAAATTACCAAAATTGTTCATTCATTATTTGAATGATACGTACTGATACATGTGTGGATAAGGGTCACAATACTGAACAACTATTCTCGGAGTAATAATACATAAGACCATCTTATAAGAAATGCCTATCACCATGGGAGTTGTGAGTTCAAATCCCGCTCATGGCGAGGTGTACTCGATACAACATTATGTGATAAAGTTTGTCAGTCACTTGCGCCATGTCAGTGGTTTTCTCTCGGTACACCGGTTTCCTCCACTAATAAATCTGACCGTCACTATATAACTGAAATTTTGTTGAAAGTGGCATTAAACACCATACACCCTTCCCCCCACAAAATAAATCGAACACTTAAAAATACACCTAAATATTTTGTATGCTTAGCTGTTGCTTTTTTTAAATAACATTTACGGGTTAGGAGTTATGGTGTTTTACCGCCACTATTTCAACAATATTTCAGTTGTATCGTGGCGGCCAGTTTTATTGGCGGAGTGCCCGGAGAAATCACCCACCTGTCTCAAGCCACTGACAAACTTTATCATATAATTTTGTATCGAGTAAACCTTGCCTGAGCGATGAACTCACAACATTAGTGGTGAAAGGTACTGATTACATAGGTAGTTATAAATCCAACTACCATACGATCACGACCACTGGCCTAAGAATACATTAATTTTTTATATATTCATCCAATTATGTCAAACTAACCTGAATTTTTGCAACACATTTTAAATGAACTATTTTTTTTTTACAGGAATGTATCAACTAATTGTTCTCAAAGACATGTCTACTAGTGGTATAGCAAATTTGTTAAAGATCACCATAGAAACATACATAGGAACAACAACTGGACGAGTACTAAGATGGGATGAATCAAGAATGCAGAAGACGGGGATGGTGTGGTTAAGAAAGGTTTGGGAGTTTGTACACCAGTACCCATTAAGCAGTTTAAGTCAACTTCACCTAATACCAAGCCCCTGCACAAATGAATTATACAGAGTATCTACTACATTTATAGTCAAATCGAGTCGTGGTTGTAATGACATACCTACTGGTGTCTGTAGATGCTTAGGGTACTTAGATATTGTCGTCCTGGAACCAGTGCCTGCTGTTATTGATGGCCATAAAGATGTACGTAATTATATCTTGTTACCAACAATAGAGAATGTATTATATATGTTAGAGAAAGTACAAATGAGTGATAAAGTCTCTCAATTGATACAGACGTTCAACAATTCTATCAACAATGACGAAAGATCACAGTTTGTAGAATATATTTCAGGATATTCCAAGATGAACTATCATGTAGTCAATTTACTGTCCGCAATGAATTTATTCAAAGAAAAGAATTCTGGACGAAATGTTTCAGTCAATCAAGTAAGGCGCATAGCAGAGACAGAAGGACTTCCTGTAAAGTACCATATAGAATCTTTAGATTGTAGTGACTGTAAATATAGAAATCTTGCTATTTTGTTGAATGTGCCAGTCATTCAGAAAGAGGATGTGATCATTGGTGTTTTAGGGTGTTTGATGTGTGGAACTCATTATGGTACAGATAAAAAGAACGAATTTATGACATATATTTTGAACAATCTAAATTTTTTCCACAAGAGAGATGCTATGGTCAGTATTGTGAAAAACGTGCAATTTGTATACAACAATTCTGGACAGGTTAAAAGAGTGTCGGAACTATTTGACCCAGAAGATGAAAGCTTACAACTGATAATTGTAGACAGAAACCAATTTCCAAGAACCCAAAACATAACTTATGACATAAATATTCTACGAAAACTTGGACTTAAATCAACAAGTCAACTGACTGGAGAGGATCTGCTTGCTTGTGCTAAGTATATTCACAACAATTCTGCCAATGCCTCAGAGAGGGTACGTTCAGATAAATTATTAGAAATACTACAGAGACACAGCAGCTTATTGCATGGCTATATAAATGGACGTTACTTGTACCAGCATTTGGTAGATTTAAGGTTTATTCAACCGAGTCAAAGAAGGAGCGAATTCCCAGCTTCATTACCTTGGTTTGATGCTGCTTCATATTGTAGACCAGTTGACATACTAAGCCCAAAATATTCAAAGCTTGTTGGAAGTGTCAAGCCAGTGTTGCAAAACCAGATGCCATCAGAATTGTCTGCATGTTTTGGTTGGAACACGAACCCTGCCATCGGAATTGTTATAGAGCAACTATTCATAATTACAGGAAGATATGAAGATAGAAATAAACCAGAACTTCTTCCTGTTATAAGTGAGATCTACTTATTTCTAGCTGGCTGTAGTGACAGAAGTCCTGAATTTCAAAAACTTCAAAACCACAAATGGATCTGGACAGGGAATGGTTTTAAAACACCAGACAGAATTTATCTACAAACTAAGCCTTCAGATGTTTGTTTAAAACCATACTTATTTCCTTTACCTTCAGAATTTCAGATTTCAAAGTTGTTGCCGTTTTTTAAAAACAGGCAATGTATTGACAACCAGAACACAAGACTGTTAATCACGGTTTTAGAAATGATCAAAGTCAAATATGAAAATGGAAGCCAAACTGAGGCAAGTCCTAAAACAGACATGCAGCTTATCGTAAATATTTTAAACAAATTAAAGGAGTTACCAGAGGAAGAGTTGGTTGGTGTTTTAGTGCCAATCAGACAACCAGATGACAATAGAATTATACTTAAGCTTGCAAGAGAATGCAACTTTTGTAAAGATGATGACGATATTTATGGAGAGGAAGTAAATATTATACATCCAGATATATCACCGGACACTGCTGCAAAACTTGGCGTGCCATCATTAACAGAAACTTTACTTGAAGACGCTGAGCGATTGGAAGAATGGGGACAAAATGAACCCCTTACTAGAAGGATAAAAGACTTATTGAAAGCTTATACTGATGGATTTTCAGTACCAAAGGAAATTATACAAAATGCTGACGATGCTTCCGCCACTAAAGTATGTTTCATGTACGATGAAAGAGAAAATGACAGCTATGGAAAGAAACTCCTAGATAAAAATATGATGGAATGTCAAGGACCAGCACTTTGGGCATATAACAACAAGAAGTTCACATCAGAAGATTTAGTTAACATTACAAAAGTTAGTGGTGCAACAAAAGAAGCAGACACAACAAAAATTGGGAAATTTGGATTAGGATTTTGCTCTGTTTATAACTTAACAGAAGTACCAAGTTTTGTAACGGGAGATCAAATGGTCATTTTTGATCCACATTACGAGTACATCGGTGATGCACTGAGACGTAAAAAACAACCTGGTTTAAAAATTGATTTGCAAAGAAATAGAAAAATCCTTGAGCAAAAGAGCTCACAGTTTGAACCATTCAACAATGTGTTTGGGTGCAATCTTAACGTTCAGCAGGATGTCATATCATTCAATGGTACTTTGTTTCGTTTACCTCTCAGAACTAAGAAGCAGGCAGCTACAAGTGAAATAAGTAATATCCCATACGACCAAGAACAGATGAGCAGCTTGATTAAAATATTTGTGGAAGCGGGAGGAAATTTGTTGTTGTTTACTCAAAATGTTACAGACATTGAATTTTACCACCTACCTAGAAATGAAAAAGATCCTAAGAATGCAGTTCTTCTGTACAGCGTTACAAGAGAAACGATCCGTACAATAGAACGACCAATGTGCAAGTCATCGACACAAAATAGATTTTCAGTTTTGAAGGACTTTGCCATCAATCTTGAACGTATTAAAAAGGGTGAAACTAAAGATTTAACTGAAGTTCATAGCAGCATTTTAATGAGAATTCAAATTGAAGTAGGGAGTAATTTATCAAACTTCAGAACTTCTGGAAGATCATCAACAACATCTTGGTTCATTGCATGGGCTTCTGGTACAGACAGGAGTAAAAGAATGGCTTTAGAGTCTTCAGTCAAAGGTTTACTGCCATTAGCCAGTGTTGCTTGTCCAGTAGAAATGTTGGATGATGAACATTTTCAGACTTGTCATTTGAATCAATTACCTTTTGGTTTTTACAATTCAGGTCATGTTTTTTGCTACCTTCCATTACCGGTTGAAACGATGTTCCCAGTTCACATTAATGGGTCGTTTGCAGTAACATCAGATCGCAAACGCCTTTCATGTAAAACAACAGACGACACAGATTCTTTTGATAGTGAATGGAATGAGGCACTGATGTGTGATGCAGTTTGCAATGCTTACATTTTGTTTCTCGAAAATCTTCGTTTCTTAGGAATAAACCAAAATGAGGAATACTACAAGCAATGGCCTATGGAATGTCGGAAAGATGTCAGTCAAGGAATCTTCGGCAAACTACAGATGGCATTTTATAAGAAAATCTCCGATGATAAAACATCTGTAGAAGTGTTCAGAAGGGGAGATTTTTTTGTCAGTATTAAAAATTGCAAATTTATAGACCCTGCATTGATGGAAACCGAATTAAGTAATATAGTTTTCGATGTTTGCATCTCGCTTCTGGATAATACAGGGTCAAAACTGATGAAATTGCCAGAAATGTTAAAAAAATGTTTTAGAGATGCAGACTGCGAATCTATCATTAATGCAAGAACACTCGATACATTCTCCTTTTATTCACAATTAGTCTTTCCACATCTTACAGATGACGTTTGGGATGATCCAGTGAAGCACTTGCTAATACTGTATGCTTTAGACCATCTTGAATCAGACAAAATGTCTGACCTGTTGAAAGCCAATGCATGTATTCCTACCTTACCAGATGGACTGTACAGAAGACCATGTGAGATTGTCGACAAGAATGGACAACTGAAAGAATTTTTTAGCATAGAAGATCAAAGATTTGTTGTTGAAACAGAAAATACATTTATGAAGCCTAGCCGCCTTGCAACGTTATCAAAACTTGGCATGATAGGTGATAAACTCTCGGACGAACTTCTGGTTGATAGAGCATATTCAGTACAAAATCTTTCTGTTGTGTGCTCAAAATGTGCATTAGACCGGTGTACTCAAGTTGTAAAATATCTAATAAGGGATTTTTATAACATCAAGCAAAAGAAAGAACTTCTTACCGAGCTTAGGCCAATACAGTTTTTACCAGTTAAAAGAATGCCAACGAACTGGAAATGGACATGGGGTGGTGACAAAGTCAGAAATGTTGAAGACATACAAGGCATCCGGTATTGTTGCAAGAAGGAACATAAAAATGATGTTCCAATGAAGTTTGAATGCCCTATGAAATTATATTCACAATCTGTAGAAGAAATGGTATGCTCACTACATCCTGTTTTGGATGAGAATCTTTTGCCTCACGATGATTATACAGAATTTCTAACAGTCCTTGGTATAAAAAGTGAAGTGGATATTCAATTAGCGTTTCACAATCTGACTACATTCAGTCAAGATGTAGATAGAGATGAAAGTATTTCTGATAATTTACAAGTACTGAATAACACAACGTTTACATTGTACAAGTACATAGATAGTATTGCCTTACAGGATATGGACGTTGAAGAACAACCTAGCCATTGGTTGAAAGTAGTGGAAATGTACAGAGAGGTGAATGTTATTTTGTTTAATGGAAAATTCGTCAAACCAATCCAAGTAGCCATCAATATGTCGGAAGACTGCAGCCCACTTTTGTATGGTTTAAATAAAGCAGACCATTTCAGAAAATTAAAGGGATTTCTAAATCTTTTGGGAATTGAAGAAAGGCATTCGTCAAAACGTATTTTATCTGAATTGGATATGCTTAAAACAAAACATGGTCAAACGAAAATGGAGGAGAATGATGTTAAGCTTTATGTAAGGCTTCTAAGAGTATTAGTTGATTGCTTGAAATGGGAAACTTTGACCTCAGATTCGTTTACGCATTTGTACATTCCAGACACAAATGGTATATTGAATCCAATTCATAGGTTATGCTTGGATGAAATTGATATTAATTCAACAGAAGCTATGCTCTTTACTCACCCGAGTATTTCGCGTGACATTGCTGTACCCTTAGGTGTAAATACAAAACGACAACAAAAAGTAAAAGAATGCTCCAAACCACTGAATTTGTACTCAAAAGAGTTTGGACAACATGAAGAGCTCATCACAAGAATTAATCGTATGTTATCAGGATATCCATGCGACGCAGGAATTTTAAAAGAATTAGTACAAAATGCAGATGATGCTAAAGCGAATGAAGTACACATTGTACTGGATTTTTCTAGTCATCCAACAGACAACTTATTTTCTGAATCATGGGAGCCTTTACAAGGACCAGCTATTCTGGTATACAATGACAGTTGCTTCTCAGAGACAGATATAGTAGGCATCCAAAGTCTTGGTGTAGGAAGTAAAGGGGAAGATCCTACAAAAACTGGCCAATATGGTGTTGGATTCAATGCAGTTTATCATATAACTGATGTTCCATCCTTTCTAACAAAAGGACCTAATGTTGAGAGCGGTGAATCACTGTGCGTTATGGATCCACACTGTAATTATGTTCCAGATGCTACACATCAGTGTCCAGGAAGACAATACCTCAACACAAAACTGTTGAAAGAAGATCATCCAAACGTTTTTAGTTGCTATCATGAAGATTTGATAATGAATGAGTCGGGAACCATATTTAGGCTGCCGTTAAGGACAAATAAATTCAAGTCCAAATTGTTTGATCATCATATAACCGAGAAAGTTATCAGAGGACTTGTATCTGATTTTAAAAATGAAATGTCCGAAATGTTGTTGTTTGTTAACAATGTAAAAAGTATAAAGGTATCTGAAATAGTCGACGGCCATTTGGAAGAAAAATATTCTGTTACATTGAACATGTCTGGATCGGACGAATCAAAACGTCTAACATTTTACAATGCAATCGAGAATGGAGCACGGAAGATTAGCGAAAATCACAACCCTGTTTATGGAGGTCATACTGAGATAAATTACACCTTAACTGTCGGAAACAGTTGTGGAGAACGTTCAAAGTGGTTAATCGTTCGCCGAATGGGATTTTCAGGAAAATACAGTTTGCCAGAAAACGTTCTGAATGCCTACACAAATGGAGAAATCGGTTTACTGCCAAGGGGAGGAGTAGCCCTGTTACTTGAACATGTTGCAGCAGATGACAAAAACGTTAAGAATAGCAAGGAACAAGGTCGCGCATTTTGTTTTCTGCCTCTGCCTCTTGAGACTGGTCTACCTGTTCATGTGAATGGTCACTTTTCGTTGGACCATGAAGCCAGGCGTAATTTGTGGACAGATGACAAAGAAGGGTATCGCTCTACTTGGAATAAACATTTAATGTCCGATGTTATCGTTCCGTGTTATGTATCCGCTCTTCATAGAATGAAAGACATTTTGTGTTTTGATCTGGAAAATGCTACAAGTAAAGACGTATTGGAGAGGAAACTGGATGTCTTTCATAGATTTTTTCCAAATATGGGAAAAGTTGAAAATATTTTCAAGTTTCTTGTATGTAGTTTTTACCAATGGATATACACCAATGAAGAGAATATATTCCCATGTTGTAAGTTTATCAACAAAAATGATGCAAAAATAACATTTTATCCTATAAAGAGTGAAGCTTTTGTTTTCCCATGTGTATTCAATACGTTGAAAGAACAAGATGTTAGTGTCAATCTTGCAACCATTACAAATGTAAGCACAGCCATTACTGACAGAGTTTCAAATTTGATGCAATCTACAGAAAGAAAACCATCTCAAGATAAAGATTTAGCAAAGTTAGTACAGATATGCAAAGATATAGGAATAAAGCTGGTGGAATCTCCTAAGCCAATTTTCAAAGGTATGAAGGAAGCAGACATTCCTGTAGTAGAAATGACACCCGATTTCTTCATTTCATTTTTGAAATCTCATGATACGACACACGAGGGCAGATGTCGGATAGGACAACTAGGTCAATCATTGGAGAATACAATGCTTCAAAAACAACAAAATCTTGAGATATGCATAAAATATTGCCAGCGGAGCACAACTTTCAGTGAGCAGATGGAGAATTTGCCATTGTGCCTGACAAATGAGAATGTTTTAAGAGCGTTTAATTCAGGAAGCCCTGTATTTTGCTCTGTATATTGCAGTCTACTGCAAGAATCATCTAGTCATTTCTTACATTATGATTGTGTTGATATGTTTAAATGTGAACAGCCCGGTTTGAAAGAATTTGATATAGATGGTTTTATTACATATTTACCAGACACTTTAAATTTAGAACGTTATAGAACTCTCAATAGGCCAGTAGAATGGAATCCAGACAGTACCAGTAAACCAAATATGGAGTGGATAAGCAAAGTGTGGAAATGTTTTACATCAGTGGTCTGCAAACAGCATATGGAACGCGAAAGAGAACCTTCAGATGAGAGAAAGCAAGAAATGAACAGTGAGACTATATTAAATCTCTTACACCCAGCTCTTCATTGGTGCTTGATACCATGCATTCAGAATCAACCAACAGAAGGAAATATTTCAAATCCATCCTGTGGAAATATTCTAGTTCCTACATGTGAAGCACAATGTATCATTGATATATCTACATTTTCAGGAACAATGAAGTTGGCATTGGAAAGTTTAAATTTACCAATAATGGATGAAGACATATATTTGGAATATGACAATATCTTAGAACATTTGGTAGTAAAAAGGAATAACCCGATTGGTTTACTGAATATGTTGTATAAATGCAGAGATCTTATAGAAAGTAGAGTTATAAAACCGGAATACTGTTTGGAGATAATGGATTTCTTTTCTGACCATTTGAATAGTAAAATGTTAGCCAATTGTTCAGATGAGGACGTCTTTAAGAAACTGAAAGATATTCCTCTGCACGTAAGTGTCACTGGAGATCACATGGTCATTCCATCCAACCAGAGTGTATTGGTTATGGATGACATTGAAGTGACTGATGGAATAGCAGAATGGGCAATGCATTCGTCTACTTTGCTTCTTCAAACCACACGCAAGCTAACTAAAGCTTTATCAAAAACTAGGTTTTACAGACGAAAACCTAAAGAAAATTGATTTGTATAGAAAATATTTGCTTCCAAAATTCAGATTTCTACCACAAGAAAATCATTTAGTCCATTTGAAATACATGAAGAATGTTTTACTGGCAAAGCCTTTCGGTCAAGACTTCAATGATGAACAAAAAAGCTTAATAACAATCTTACAATCGGTAGCTTTTATTCCGAATTCGGATGGAGAGCTGTCTACTGCTTCTTGTTTTAAAAATCCTCATAATGAATTGATGAGACTCATGCTTCCCGAATCAGCATATGCGACAGGAGTGTATAGGGTCTACGAATGGACATATTTCTTATCAATTGTAGGAATGCAGTGTGAAATTACACCAGAAATGATCGTGCAGTTTGCCAGAGATATAGCGAATGCTGGGGAAAATGGTATCACTAAAGAAAACGAAAAGGACTTGGAAAACAAATCGAAACAATTATTACATCATATATATCTCCGTTCTACTGTTGATGTAAATCTTCTTAGGACATTGTGTGAAATCAAATTCATTCCTCCTTTCAAGGTGACAAAATGGAAGGCAGATCTATATCCACAACTAGATGCAGACTTTTTAATTTGTTTTCGAGATTCTACAGTCTCAGCACAACAAGGCCTGTGTTGGACAAAATGTCATATTATCCCATTTTGGGCTGACCCCCGAAAGGAATTTTCACAGTGTTTTAAAAAACAGAAAGAAATGTTTGATTTGTTAGAAATACAACATTATCCTACTTATAAAAATGTTATTCATCATATGCAAAATATTTGTGAATCATTGAATGAATTATTTAAAACGACGAAGATTTCTGATATTGATGTGTTTGCAGAATCGGTTGTGGAATTGATGTCTTGCATGTACACGTTTTTAATGAGTAAACTTGGTGAATCGGGCAATAGAATTTGTTTGAAAAGAGGACTCTCTAAGATGCCAGTTTTATATCTCCCAGAACAAAAAATGTTTGTAGTATGCAATCGTGTAGTAAAATCCATTAAAGAAAACGAAATTATAAAACCTTACTTGATGGAAGTTCCTGACAAATATCATCAGTTCTCCGAACTATTTGAAGTCCTAGGCATGGACCGCCAGGTGAACGTCTTCAATTTTGTGCGTGTACTGGCCCTTTTGAGAATAGATGTAAATAATGACCAACTCCATGTTAATGAACTTCAAATCGCTAAGCAAGCAATACGGATGTTGTTTCATTATCTACAGATATCTACAATTGGTGAAGTTGCTAACAATTTGTGTTCAGTTAAAACCCTTTATTTACCCTCCCGAGATAAAATCATGAAGGATGCAAAATTTCTTGTTTATTCGGACAATGAAGATTTTGAAAAAAAAATTGGGAATGACATAGGTATGCCATATGTTGTTTGCCCGGAAAAACTTGGGGTACGTCTAATTGGTTCATTTGCGTGGGAATTGAAAAAACTCCCTAAGCATTTACAACCGAATTTCTTGTCCTCTTTGGTTAGCAGACAGTTGCAAGAAAGTTTTGAATTGATGTCATTGGATGAGAATGGCCTGCAATTGGCTGATTTATTGAGCTCTCCTCAGTTCCATCAAGCTGTTGTTCGTATTGCTGTGCACTCCCAAAAAAACATTCATGGTTTCAGTGCTCTAGGGTTGAACGAAGATGTTGTAAATACATGGATAGAAAATATACAGAACATACAAGTTATCCAAGTAAAATCGTGTAAGCTAAATCTAGTGTTTAAAGATACAGTAGTAGGGAACAAGGAACAGTCATGTTATTACCAGAAAAAGAAGGATAACGATGACCAAAACATTTTGTATTGTGCATTCAAGGAAACTGACATAAAAGACTGGTTGCCAAAAAGCAGTCGTGTCATAGAGTATGCAATAAGCCACTGTACTGGAAAGAAATTGTTTGATTCTGGAGGTTTATTACTGAAGATTTTACTGAATATTGATAACATAGATGAGATGTCTGTCTTATTAGATGGAGAAGATGTCGAAGAGTTTTGCATTTCAGTGGACTATGAAGTTTCGATGTTTCCATCTCCAGGAATGACAGTTTATCCTGATTGGCATCGGTTTTTAGACAACAGTTTTTCGACATTCGACCCTAACGAATATGTAGCTTTACTTCTGAGTGAAGAACAAATGTACGGCGATGAATACACACCTTCGCTATATGTTTATGCAATCATTTTTCGAAAATGCGAAATAACAGATTGCGAATCTAATGTATTAAGAAATACTCTTCAAATGTACGAGGTTAGAGTAGGACGTGGTCGTATTGAGCGAATTCATGCCTTTGATTTATACAAGTTCAACCGCAATTTTCAAAAAACTTCAAAAGAAATTGCACCTTTTATTGACATTGCAAGTAACTCAAGTACTGACGGTAGACCATTAGAAAATATTTTAATGGAGGTGGAGGGTACTATCCGAGCTGCATGGACTCTACCAGAAGATGAAAGGAGGAAGATAATTAAACGATTGTACAAGAAATGGCATCCAGACAAAAATTTTGGAAATGAACTGGTTACAACTGAAGTGTTCAAATTCATTAAGCAAGCTGTGTTGAATATTGAACGAGGGAACGATATTAACACCAGATATGATTCCCAAGATTTCAGTGATTTGTCAAGGGATTCTCAATTTTGGGCTCATTTCCAAACATGGGACCGAGACACTGGACATCACACAAATCAATCACCAGGTACCAGTGGAAACAAAAATCAGTCTGCTCATACTAGAGGTCGACAATTTTGCCAACCTGTTCCTTCTTCTGCTGATGCAAAGCAGTGGATGCATCAGGCCAAAAGGGATTTCAGTGCTGCCTCTCAGTTCTTGGTTGAAGCTGAAAAGGGACACAATTTCAACTGGATTTGCTTTCTTTGTCAACAGGTAAATTATTATACATGTACTTGTTATTGGAAATGTCTACATTGTTTGTTCTTCTAATCTATATGATATCAAACCGCATTATTCTCGCCATGATATAGCTGAATAATTGCTGACTTGGCATTAAACGACAATCACTCACTCACTCACTATATTATATCGAGGGATTAAGCCTGCCTAGACATATTACATTACATTACCCAAGGTACTTTTATAAGTATGCTTTAGTTAAACATTTGTAGACTTTTACATGAGAACGAGACGCAAAGGAGCGCCTCAGGTTTGTAGAATGCCACCATTCCTGCACACACAAGACAACTAGTTTGTTAACAGTATTCGTTGTTGGACCGTTACAAGGACAAATATTCCAACTATATCAAATATATCCCATTTTTAGCTCACCTTGCCAAAGGCAACGTGAGCTTTTGCCATCACTTGGCATCCATCGTCTGTCGTCCGTTAACTTTTCACATTTTTTGTTCCGATCCATTAACAAACATGGCTGCCATAGGCAATTTTTGTTTCTGATTGGCCGATTTTTTAAATTCTTCTCTGAAACAGCTTGGCCAAATGAACCGAAACTTGGTAGGAAGCATCTATGGCAGGTCCTCTATAAAGTTTGCTCATTTCGTCCCGATCCATTAGCAAACATGACCGCCACAGGCAATTCTTGTTTCTAATTGGTTGATTTCTAAAAAGACTTCTCCTCTGTAACCGCTTGGCCAAATGAATCGAACTATGGTAGGAAGCATCCTTGGAAGATCCTCTATAAAGACTGCTCATTTAATTCCGATCCGTTTACAAACATGGCAGCCACAGGCCATTCTTTTTTCTGATTGGTTGATTTCTAAATAATTTTCTCCTCTGAAACCGTATGGCCAAATGAATCGATACTTGGTAGGAAGCATCCTTGGAAGGTCCTCTATAAAGATTGCTAATTTAGTTCCGATCCATTAACAAACATGACCACCACAGGCAATTCTTGTTTCTGATTGGTTGATTTCTAAAAAGTCTTCTCGGAAACCGCTTGGCCAAATGAATTGAAATTTGGTAGGAAGCATCCTTGGAAGGCCCTCTATAACGATTCGTCCCGATTCGTAAACAAACATGGTCACTACAGGCAATTCTTGTTTCTGGTTGGTCAATTTCTAAAAATCTTCTTCTCTGAAACTGCTTAGTCAAATGAACCCAAACTTGGTGGGAAGCACCTATGGAAGGTTCTGTATTAACTTTCCTTAAAGCAGAATGAAAGGTGAGCGACACAGTCTCTGCCCACTGAGCCTCTAGTTCATGTAGCAGTCTAAGTTTCCAGCAATTTGCCAATCTCAGTGCCATGTTTGCCTACATGATTTGTTTTGTTTGTAAACTTTTCCCTGTCATGCATATAGCTGAAATCTTGGTTACTTGATGTTAAAACAATCAATTGGTTGAAATTTTTAAAACTATTATTTGTCCTAAATTGAAATTTACCTTTAAAATGACATGTGGATCTACATTTCGAGATGACATCAACAATGTTTGAAAATACCAAATGAGAAATCAAATGCCATATATCTAAATAGACAGGCATGATAATGATCAAAAGAAAATGGACAAGAATTCGAGCATTTGTCCTCAAAACACTACAGACAACAGTTGACAACTAAAGATTGAGAAACACTTATCAACTCAGATTCTCTGGAAGAGTAAGCAGTTCATGCTCCACTAATAGCAACTGTCATGCTTATTCATGATAAAAATTACATGATTTCATATTCAGTGATAATTCGTGAACGTCGAAAGAAGGACTGCAACAAGCAGACCATATATATATCCGTGGTCATCTGAGACACAGATATTTCATAATGGTTAACCAATTTATGATGATACCCGTAAAACTTTTGAAGTGATGACTTCAACTTTACAACTAGGAACCCATGATTCAGTTGCTTCTTTGTGGTATTAAGCAGCTATAACACTAACCCTTGATACGACATTAAATGGCTAGGTTAGTCTGTGGGTTTTCTGCAGGTAGTGCGATTTGCTTCATATAACATAATATTGTGTCCAAGAAAACATGTAGTATGGGTTTATTTTGTCTAGTTCAACCTTATGTATGTTATTAAGTCAGTTGTATGGTTTTTAATATATTGACATTTAATTTGTCTAATTCATCCACATGAATTTGTTTTTTATTTTGTCGTTGCTTGTCTAGTTATTTTAAGTTGTATGGTTTATTTTGACTTTATTTGAGGTTATGTTTCCTTTTTTTTTATCTATGAAACCAATCTTTGTTTTTTTTAATATGAAAATGTTTACATTTTAATACAAATTTTGTAACAGGCTGTCGAAAAAGTTTTAAAAGCAATGCACTTCAACAAGGATTCAAATAAAGTACTCAAAAAATCTGCAGTCTTGGAGCATATAGTAGAAGGTTTGGATCCAGAACTTCAAGATATGGTAATGACTGTGTCAGCAAAAGTGGGAAAGCAAGAGAAAATGATGTACCCCGATCGTCACAGAATGCCTAAAATTCCAGCTGATGACTATGATAAACAGACAGCGGAGGAGGTCTTAAGCTTAACAAGGCTTATCTTGGCGTATGCTTCTGATAGAATGTGAATGAATAATTCAGGTTGGAAACTTTCATCGATTTAAAATAGTTTTTATTTAACTAATGAAAGCGTAGATATCGAATTAAGTGCGCATGACACGTTTCTGGTATAACCTTCTTCAGGTACGCTCCAAGTCAAACGATTGTACAGCCCAATAGTTTAGCAGTTTTTGGAGCAAGAAACCAAAGGGACTAAACAGGATAACCAAATACGGCTTTGGTCATCTTATCAATAATGAATTTATCTAATAAACCATGTCAGTGTCGAAACGTCTAATATGTGGTGAAGATTGTGATTATCATAAATGAAATTTGTAAAGGGGTCTGGATTTAAAGGCAATTATCATCTTCCCTAAGTAACGGACACATTTTAGCGTATCATGGAATCGTTCCGCCTGAGAATAAATATGTAGTTGTATTGTACACTGATTATTCAATTTAGTGGAATTTTATTCCATATGTAGTACACTGGTCAACCAAAATTTTCTCCAACCGAAACTTTCTCCAACAGGAAAAAATATCACAAGTGATGAATTTGAAATTTAATATGTTTAAATGATCAATTGGGGACCTATCAAGCTTCCTTCCAATATTTGAAGGACTCTCAACACATGTTTGACAACCTGTTTAAGCTGTCAAATTTGCATAGATAGGTCAAGTTTGAAGTGAATTGAAGGAAATATTTGACAGTTTAATCCACACTTATAATTCAGGGGCAGATCCAAGATTTCAAGTTAGGGGGGGGGGGGGGCGCACTTAAAAAAATTGCGTCGAGCGGAGGGAGGCGCGGAAATTGTTGGGGTATTTCGTGTGAAAAATCACGATTTTTCCAATTTTAGGGGGGGCGCGCGCCGGGTGCGCCCCCCTCTGGATCCGCCCCTGTAATTGCTAATGTATTTTGTTTAATGTTTTTGATGTTATATTTGGTATTTAATGATTTTAATTATAATTTCAGGTCACGAAAACAGCTACGAAAATGTTAGTGTTTCAGTAGTGAAGTCAAAAAAACGATTTTCATCAATTATTCTTGAAATAGAAACTTTAGTCTTGTACAAAATTATGTACTTGCCTGAATGGCTTAAATGAATGTATAGAATGTACTCTATAATATGTTTGGGGGCGTAATAGCCGTGATTGTATGGTAGTTGGATTTATAACTACAAATGCAATCAGTGCCTATCACCACTAACATTATGAGTTCGAATCTCACTCATGCGAGGTGTACTTGATACAACATTGTGTGATTTTGTCAGTGACTTGTGGCAGGTCGGTGGTTTTCTCTGGTTTCTCCAGTTCCTCCACCAATAAAACTGAAATGTTGTTGAAAGTGGTGTTAGACACCATAACCCCCCTACCCCCTCTTGTATAATATCTTTTTGTAATAGGTTTGTCATAGATTTTTTTTCTCTCAAAATTATTGTTGATTATTTGTGTTATGTAGTTTTCTAAATGTCTTATTATTCAGATGAAATTAAATAACATCAACAAATGCATTTCTGTTACAAATATGTTTAGTATGATTATGATAAAATTGTCCTTGTGTATATATAGTATTGTGTATATTGAAATATTTGATACAATTTTATTAATACTATTAACCAGTTTAACATTGTTATATACAAGTGCCATGCTAGGAACCAGATTTCTATCAACTGTTATTATTGTGTTTAGACATGCTAGGTTTTACAGTAGGAAGGTTTTGGCTAGTTAAATTGTTTAACATTTTATTTTTAATGTAACCAATCTGAACCACAATACCATGAAACAATCATGTGGTAATATTTCATAACATTTCTATCGACTGTTATGTTATTATTGTGTTTAAACATGTGAGGTTTGACATGAGGATTGTATTGACTAGTTAAATTGTTTAACATTTTGTTTTTAATATAACCAACCACAACACCATGGAACAATCGTGATCATGTGACAAACTTTCAAACATAGAATTTAATGACAAACGACAGTATGCCAGCAATATCACAAAGAAGAGTCTTTTTATATATTTTAAGCTATAATTAACACTGATATTAAGAGAGATCCTCTTTTTTATATATTTTAAGCTATAATTAACATTGATATTAAGAGAGATCCTCTTTTTTATATATTTTAAGTTATAATTAACACTGATATTAAGAGAGATGAATTACTTTTTAATATAACATGTATAAAGGAAACTTGTTTCTTGAGATATTGTTAATGTTTTATTCACACAAAAAATACAATTTTACCTTTGTATGACCGTCAATATGTCACACTAAAGGATATCTGATTTCCTTCAGGTAAAAGCCATTTGATATGTTTTAGATTCCTTCTATATACAGTCAAACCTGCCCATGTTTTCACTACTATTAAACAGTCACCTGTATTAAAAGGTCATCTTTTTATTGACCTGTCCAAGAAATTTTCATATAAATTTAACCTCTTTTAAGAGGTCACCTGGCTTATAAGGCGTCTTTTTCTTTGTCCTCTTAATACAGGTTTGACTGTATTATAACCCTTGCTGAATGTTTCTTAGTATCATGAAGCTATACATGTCGTAGTGGATAAGAATATAATTTTTTCTGTTTTCAGAATTTAAAATTATTGAATTCAGTAATTTTCAAATATACATTGTTTAGTCTACAATTTTTTCCCAAGATCTTAAAATAAATACAGTTTAATGTTTAACCCTGTATCATTTTTGTGCTTGCCCCAAAACATTATCTAGATTTTTATCTTCTTCTGTCCTTTGGAAAACATATTCTGACATTGCAAAACAAATATTCTGGTTTACAATGAAATGTATAGATAAAGTTTCTTTGTTCTTTTGTTTTACATATACAATAAGAAACAATCCAGGCAATATGAATACTATAATTAAAGAAACACCCAATCTCTTTAACAGCTTACTATATGTACTATGTGTTTTTATCCTGCCATTTGTAGTTTTTTACTTTGCAAATTGAAATATATGAAAATAATTGTTATTGTTATTGTTATAATTACTATGTGATTGTACTATATGAATATCATTATTGGCCCCACAGTTATTAGACCCTGGTACATTATGCCACACCAATTGACCCTCACATTTTCTACCATTCCTTAGATTGGTACACATGTTTTCTATATTTCTTGAAAACTTACATACATGTATATTGGATATTATTTGAAAATTTAACACTATTTTATCTTTGTATTTGTATTTTCATGGAGGTATTCCATGTATGTATGTATTTTGAGTTGCTTGAATAATGAAGGAGAGGTATTGTATTTGAGAATTCTCTGATGTGGCATACATAGATAGTTAAAAATGACCAGTAAATAATGTAGTAAAGAAGATATTTACTTATTATAATTCATGTATAAATATATTGTGACATATAATTTCATATTTAAATGATGGGATATATTTGTACAATAACATTCCACTGAAAACAGAATTATTATCATTTAATACCAAAAACAGAATTATTTTCATTTCGCACCGAAAACAGAATTATTATCATTTAACACCGAAAACAGAATTATTATCATTTAATACCGAAAACAGAATTATTATCATTTAATACCAAAAACAGAATTATTATCATTTAATATTATATTTTACGTTTATATTTTCCCTATTTGTCTTTGTTTGGCAGCCGGTCTATATAACAGTATATAGACTGGGCCCGGTTCATATAACACCTTCGTCAAGATTCACCATTATGACGTTAAATTTATTTCTAGTTTCTCCGAGTCTTTATTCCGGGAGAAAATTGGGCTTTGTTTTTGGACAAATAGTTCACAGCTCTTTGGGCCAAATGGCCCTCAGTACCATGAACTATTTGTTAAATACCGAAAACAGAATTATTATCATTTAATACAAGTACTGAAGTAGTTTTTATTGTTTGTTAATGTGACTTAAATAATGTTATGTTATAAGTATTATTCATATAAAAATATGAGAAATTTAGGTGATTTTTTTTTGGTGGTGGGCTATTTTATTTTGTCTGTTGATTTTATGATGGACAATTTTTGTTAGGTACTGCCCATTTTAACTTTTAGAGGAGGGGGCAGGAAATTTTTGTTGTTGATGCCAAACATGAATAAAATTATTTTTTTCACATGTTTCATATTTTACCAAATTGTCTGGTAGAAAATTGCAGACTATATATTGTTGGCATCTTTCAGGTCAAAATATTTTTATCAACACAGGCGACTGAAATTAAATTTAAAAAATTACCTCCTCCCCCTAAAAGTTAAATGGTCATTCGCTTATTTTTTGTTCTGGTCATGTTTTTGTATAAGAAAACAAAAACTTTGTCAATTTATTTTGTCTACTTATATATTTTTTGGCAAAATGGAAATTTTGTAACATATTATGTGGGTTTATAATTTTAATGGGAAAATTGTTTTTTTTTATATACTACTGAAGAAAAGGAAAACAGAAATTTTGTTGTAATTTATTTTGTCTGCTCATATTTTTTATATAAAAATCTGGCTTAACAAAAATCCAGTTTATATGAGAATTATGAAAGTGAAGTTTTATTAAAAACTAGTATTACATGTTACAATGTTTGTATTATATTATTCTTCAGATGAATGAATTTCAATTTTGGATTTTTTATTGTATTCTGTGCATATTTATTAATAAATATACTTAATTAGCTCATGGTTATTATTTTATATTCTTTATATTATGGTCAGGCTTATTGGCGAGTTAGTGAATGATTTTTGTTAAATGTCAAGTGAGCAATTTTGCAGCTAAATAATGGGGAGAACAAGTTATATTCAATGAGATGAAAATAATGTCTGCTTCATACTGCAACGCCCTACATGTAAGTTGGATATTTATACTGTTAGCTTCATGAAACAACAATCCGCAGGTAGACATGTTGCTCCACTCGGACACATTATCCTGATTGCGAGGCAACCCGTCTGCTCTACCTCCTGCTTAGGAAGAAGTATCAAATACCAATGTCTTAGTCTTTAGTTAGACAGGACCAAGGATCGAACCCAGTATCTTATCATACTCGAGGGGAGCACTCAAACCAATACACAACCAATGGGTCAGGCTTTTGCTGGTGTTCAAGGCACTTTCAACAGGCATATGATAGCAGGTAATTTTATTGTTGAAGAAAATCACAGTAATCCAAAGAAACACAGACCTGCGGTAAGTCGCTGATAAAATTTACCACCTAAAATTGTGTCTACTACACCTCCCAACAGTGGGAATCGAACTCACAACTTTAGTTGTGATAGGCACTGTTTGCATAAGTAGATATAGATCTAACTACCAACCATATCACGGACATGAGCCCATTTCTATGTTGTAACAGGAAAAAGGGAACTTGTTTAAAAAAATGGAACTGTACATGTTCATCAGTGGCTTATTGTTAGGCCTTTGTAGCCGAGTGCTCAAGATTGTTGACTTCTAACCACAAACGTTTCACAACTCACAAGGTTTTTGCACCGATATCCACCTAAAGAATTCAAGTTTCCCAAAAGCCAGGGATTTCACCTGTGATTTCAAGATATCTGTCCGAAATTGCCTCCCCTAATAATCTTGTGGCCACAATACAGCTTCAAAAATAGTGAAAGTGACGACATAATGTATACCAATAATCTATCACACTTAACTAGTGACTCATTAATCGTTGAATATATATTCGGCGATACTGTAGTTTAAGCTCGCATGACCAAGAGTGTCGTTGTCTTTTTTTTTCCCATTTCAATCTTTTCCGAAACCTCGGAATAAATTGAAACGAAACTTGGTACAAATGTCCACTAAATCATGCTCTACAAGTCTAGTCACCAGGTCTGTCTTAATAAGGTTAGGGTTATGACATGGTGTTAAACGCCACTTTCAACAATATTTCAGTTATATCGTGGCTGTCAGTTTTATTGATTTTGATTTTGATTTTTGATTTTTGGTGCTTTAACGCCACTTTCAGCAATATTCCAGCTATATCATGGCGACCAGTTTTAGTGGGGGGGGGGAAGAAGGCGGAATACCTGGAGACAACCACCGACCATGGGTAAGCAACTGGTTAACTTTATCACTTGCGAGTCGAGTGCACCCTTTTGTAAGTTACAAAGCCGGACGCGAACCCACGCCGTATTGGCGATAGGCTTGCATGAGCCATCTGGGACCTCAGTTTTATTGATGGAGGAAACTGAATAACCGGGGAAACCATCAACCTGTCGTAAGTCACTAACAAACTTTATCACATAATGCTGTATCAGCAAGTACACCTCGCCTGAGCAGGATTCGAACTCACATTAGTGGTAATAGGCACTTATTGCATAGGTAGTTATAAATCAAACTACCATACGACGGACCTTATCTAATAGGGAAGACACTACATTTGTAATTTAGATCTAGATCATGTAGAGTTGCTAGGTCTGCCTAAATAGGAAAGACACTACCTTTATCATATATATATATTAAGATCATTCCGATACATTAGGTCTGTCTATAAAAGTATAAAAGGAAACCATTGTAATTTAAATCTTGTTTATTTACAAAATTGTTTAAAGAGGGAAGGCACTACACTGGTAATATAAATGTAGATCATGTCTAGTCACCAGGTCTGTCTAAATAGGGAAGACACTACATTTGTCATATAGATTTAGATCATGTTTAATCACCAGGTCTGTCTAAATAGGGAAGACACTACATTTGTAATTTAGATCTAGATCATGTCTAGTCACCAGGTCTATATAAATAGGGAAGACACTACATTTGTAATATAGATTTAGATCATGTCTAGTCACCAGGTCTGTCTAAATAGGGAAGACACTACATTTGTCATATAAATTTAGATCATGTCTAGTCATCAGATCTGTCTAAATAGGGAAGACACTACATTTGTAATTTAAATCTAGATCATGCAGTCACCAGTTCTGTCTAAATAGGGAAGACACTGCATGTGTAATATAGATTTAGATCATGTCTAGTCACCAGTTCTGTCTAAATAGGGAAGACACTACATTGGTCATATAGATTTAGATCTTGTCTAGTCACCAGGTCTGTCTAAATAGGGAAGACACTACATTGGTCATATAGATTTAGATCATGTCTAGTCATCAGGTCTGTCTAAATAGAGAAGACACTACAACCATAAAATATCAGGTGCAAAGAGAGATAACTCCAGAAATTAAGAAAATACCTGTTGGTCAATATAAATGGAACCAAGATTCAGTCGATTTTTACAAGAATGCATTATTGGAAAAAGAGTCAGTTGAAGACATTCTACATTTAAATTCAATATTAGATGATAATAATTTTAATGATATTGACCTTTTAGTATCAAATGCAAGTAATATTTATCTCAAGGCAGCTTCAAAAACATTATTAAACAACATGATTAAGAAGAAAACTGGTAGAACGTGCTAAAGTGGGTGACGGGTCACTGTAATCGGGCGGCTGTATCGAGAAACAGATACGGTGTTGAAAACAACTGTTGATATTCATAAAATATTGATTAATGCAATACCATTTTATGTTTGTCTTCAAGAAATATGATAGACAAAACCATGTGTGAAGTTTTATGACGAAATATCTCCGATTTCTATGTAAATTTACGAGTTGAAGTGTGGAAACACCCACAGGTAATGTTAACGATGTATTTTTATCTTGGACAAGAATAATGAGCGTCCTGATTGAATGACCGATTTAAAACACACTGACTCTGCATGGTAAAAAGATGCATGTAAAAGAAATTTATGTTATATTTATTCATTTGTTTGATTCTGGAATATTGTTGATCATTGATTTAAACGAGAAAAAAGGGGAAAAGGGGGGGGGGTTTATTTGTGAATTTTACAGTTAAATAAATGTTATGTTTCGACAGCTTAAAGAGAAAAATAAAAATTTGTTGCGACTAAAGCTTAAATCAGCGTTAAAAATTGAACAAATATCAGTGGTTATGTAAATGAAATTTATTTTAAATAGAAAATCTGAATTTATTATTTATTAATTTATTATTAATGATACAATTGTATATCCCTTGGGAGGGGGAGGGGGGGCTATGATGAAAATTTGAAATAAAAACACAGGACCGGACATTAAGCAAAAATAACAATCCAGGATTAGTTTTTTATTAAAAAAATCCAGGACCCCTGTGTCCATGAAATATTTTTTTTTTTCTTAAGTTAATAATATGAAATATTGACATCCACACTTGCCTTGTGGACAGCACATTTCTGTGCCCACACTTGTTCTATAAAAAAAATGTTCCAGGCAGGAAAGTAAAAAAGTCTAAACAAAAAAAAACCTTGATGTCCAGCAACTGTTTATTGTTACGTAGGGAAGTGCGGTCCTTAGTTAAAAAACTTCAAAAAGATCCCAAAAATGTTTGGATCAAACATACTTTTTCAAATTGTGTAAAAAAATATAACAAACTTAGAAAAAATTTGAAACAACAATTTTATAATTCATTTGTTAACAAAATAAATGAATTGCATCCAAACTACTCTATAAAAGCTTTTGGCAATCACTGAATAAATTTAAATAAGGTAACAACAGCAAACTGTTATAAATGATGTTGAGTGGGTTGAGCACTATAAATCACTTCTGAATGGTGATAGTTCAACATATTCTTCATATGAAATTTTGGATAAAGATACCATACCATATCCCCTTGATTTCCCTTTTACTTGTTCCGAGATAAAGAAAGGAATCCACAAACTAAAAAATGGGAAAAAAGAAGGTCCTGACCTCATTATAAATGAATTTATTAGAACTGGTAGTCAAACAATGACATTAACATTGGTCACATTATTTAATAAGAAATTGCTGTGTGGTAAATTTCCATCAGTATGGAACCACTCATTTATATCTTCTATTTATAAATCTGGGGATCCAAATGATTGTAATAACTATAGAGGCATTAGTGTCACAAGCTGTTTGGGTAAGTTATTTACTTCATTATTACTTAAAAAGACTTGTGAGATTATTTAGAATCTAAAAACCTTATTAGTTTTAATCAAGGTGGATTCAGAAGTGGCTATAGAACAACTGATCATATTTACATATTGAAAACTTTAATTAATAAGTATTTGATGAAACATAAAAAAAAAAAGTATATGTGTGTTTTGTCGACTTTAAAAAGGCATTTGACAGTGTTGTAAGGGAAACCCTTCTTCACGAATTATTGAAAAAATGCATAGGAGGAAAATTCTTCGATTTAATTACAAATATGTACTCAAATACTATGTATTCCTGTAAATTTGGAAATTCACATAGTGACCCATTTTCAGCAAATTTAGAAGTAAAGCAAGGGGATAGCTTAACCCCACACTTTTCAACGTTTTTGCAGATGACATAGGTTCATGTTTTAATAATTTACCAGAAATTGAACCAGTAAATCTGGGTACACATAAATTTAACCATTTACTTTATGCTGATGACCTGATTTTAATTTCTGAAAAACCATCTTGGCTCCAACATTGTCTGAATGCCTTAGAAGAATGGGGTCTCAATATAAATACCAAGAAAACTCAAATATTGATATTTTCAAATAATAAAAAGGCACCTACAAATGAACTGGTCCTCAACTTCACTTTCAAAAATAGTTTGTTAGAAAAAGTAAATGAATACAAATACTTAATTGGGCTTGATTTTTAATTTAAATGGTAAACTTAATAATGCATCACAAATTTAGCTCAAAAAGGCAGAAAGGCCTACTTTGGACTCCGTTCAAAAATTAAGTTCGGGAACAATCTATCTGTAAAAAAACTGGCTTAACCTTTATGATTCTATAATTTCACCTATTATGACATATGGATCAGAAATATGGATATCTGATTGTAATATCAAACTAGATAATATACATGTTTTGTCATTTACAAAGGCCCAAAATATGATGATGAAGAATATTCTTGGTTTTCATGGAAAGACCTCTAATTTAGTTTTACATGCAGAACTTGGATTGTTTCCTCTTTGTTTTAAAGCCTTTAAGCTTATGTTTAGATATTATACTAGACTGATACAATTAGAAGAAAATAATGACAGTAAATATGATCTACTTCGGTCAGCATTTGAAGAAGACAAGCAGTTATTCAATCATAATAACACAAGTTGGGTTAAACCTGTATTTCAGATGAAAAACTTATTTAATTTGCCAAGTCTTGATATATCTTATTCAGACTTTTTAGAAAAAATTAATTTAAATTACCCAAATAAAATAATGAGCCAACTTTCTCATATTAAAAATACACAACTTTTGAATTACAAAAATACCTAACTTTTGGTATTAGTAAAAGTTTTACTTTATTCTTATCTGAAATTAGACTGAGTGCTCATTCTTTAGCTATTGAAACGGAGAGATACAATAAACCTTTTACCCCAGCTGAAGAGATATTGTAAATATTGCCTAAACCAAGTTGAAAATGAAAAACATGTTCTCCTTTATTGTCCCTTGTATAACTGCATTAGAGAAAGTTTTCAATCTATTTTCAAAAATTCACAAAATTCTACAGAGGATGACTTGTTATTACAAATAATAATTATACTATAACTAATTGACGAGTTTCATTATCAAAAATATGTCACGAATGATCAAATAACACAGTAACTCACGAATGCGCGCAGCGCATGGGTGAGTTACAACGTTATTTGGTCATAAGTGACATCTTTTTGATAATGAAACTCGTCAATTAGTTATAGTATTTATTATATAGATAAAAAAAATGCTTCGAATTGAATTTAACAAGGGCAACGCAAAGCGTGGCGTATCCCCTCGCCTAAAAATTTGACCCCTTGACCTTTGACCTTGAAAATCAATAGGGTTCCAGACTCCTAAGGACTAAGTATGTACCAAGTTTGGTGAAAATCCATTGAATGATGTTGATTCTAGTGTTCACAAGGATGTCACATGGTAAAAATTTGACCCGATGACCTTGACCTTTGACCTATGACCTTGAAAATCAATAGGGTTCCAGATTCTCTTAAGGGCTAAGTATGTACCAAGTTTGGTCAAAATCCATTGAAGGATGTTGATTCTAGAGTGTTCACAAGGATGTCACATGGTAAAAATTTGACCCGGTGACCTTGACCTTTGACCTATGACCTTGAAAATCAATAGGGTTCCAGATTCTCTTAAGGACTAAGTCTGTTCCAAGTTTGGTCAAAATCCATTGAAGGATGTTGATTCTAGAGTGTTCACAAGGATGTCATATGGTAAAAATTTGACCCGGTGACCCTGAAAATCAATAGGGTTCCAGATTCTCTTAAGGACTAAGTATGTACCAAGTTTGGTCAAAATCCATCGAAGGATGTTGATTCTAGAGTGTTCACAAGGATGTTACGGAAGGACGGACGGACGGACACACGGAAGGACGGACGGAAGGACGGACGGTAGCGTTACTATATCCCCTCGCAACGAAGTTGCGAGGGGATAATAAAGGACGAAGTCCTTCTAACGGTAAGCTGTCCGATTTTTCCTTCTATATTGATAGCCAAAAATCTGCTCACCGGAAGTTTAAAAAATAGATCAATTGATAATTTAGAAACGCAAAAGAAATCTATTTCAATGAAAAATTCACAATTCTTTGATTATTTACTCTATGCAAAACCGAAATAAACTTTTAATAAAATTCTAATAAAAAAATCTGATTCTACGAAACTCCCGACAGGAAGAGCGGTGTACAGTACATATAGGTAAAATGAGCCATAACAAATCGGCTACAAAATTCATTCAAAATAAAAGATAATAGCCTCACCGGACGCAATTACGAACGAAATAAAAAGTATGTCTCATAATTGTTCCTTCAAAACATGAATTAAAAAATGCTTTTATAAATAGATACCCCGCTAAATTACTCGTGTTTTGGGAGAAAATTATTCATGCGCAGTTGTTGAATGTTGCAGACGACGGGTTTTCATATTTGTAAACAGAAAACGATCGACAATTGCACTTGGAATCTATCGCTAAAATTCATTGAGGTACGCATATTTTGTTATCTTATGCCTGTAATTGGAAAGAATATGATCTCCTGGTTCTATGCATATGTAGAACACATTGAAATTAAAACAAAAACAGTCAATATAATACATTTTCCTTACCTTGATCTATCCCAAAATGTCAACATCCGTGATGTACCTTATTCATTGAAGAGTCCAAGGAATTCCGAATGCAAACTGGCACACATTTATGGTAAGAATAAAGGAAAGGTTTTTATTTCATGTGTATTATATACAAATGGATATGTGAACGTAAATGAATGAATGCTCTTTCAATTTTAACAGTTGTCATTAAATAATTTACACTAGAAAGGTTATTATGATGTCGTTCGAAATTGTGTCCGGATCTAGGTCACAGAGTGACTAGAACGGGGTCATGAAAATCTGCTTAAAACCCGTAACAATGCATTGAATAATATATGGGCTATGCTTCAAAAGGAATATTGGTGTTTAATCTGAAATATGAACATGCAATCAGTTTCATCAATTTGGTCAAATTTATTATCAAATGTCAATGTCATCGAAATTGTTCGTAAGACGTAATTGCGTCCGTTGAGGCTATAGCTAACGTGTACGGATCATCGTATTATTGAAATTTTAGGACTTCGTCCTTCAAACAGGTTGCCTGTCTCATATTATAAAATGAGTGTAATTGCACTATATTACGTGTGTAGCGTTAGTAGATGTTAATGTAAATAGAGAAATCCAACAGTCCTCGGTAATGCCACATTTGTCCTTGCCAGAAGAAGATATCGATAAAATAGCAACAGCGGTAAAGCAGAAAATCACTGTAGATATTGAATCGATAATAACAGCAAAAACAGAACCCCTCATATTTAGAATATCGAAACTAGAGCGAGAGAACAACGAGTTGATGGCTAATTTAGACTCACTCGAGCAATATGGACGAAGGAGCCTGATACGAGTAGCGGGCATCATTGAAGGTGGGTCTGACGAAGATACGAATACAATCTTCCAGAAAATAATTTCTGATATCGACCCTGATTTATCACCCACTGACATTGAGAGATCACACAGGGTCGGCACTGACATTGAGAGATCACACAGGGTCGGAAAACTAGGTGATAGTAGAGGTCACAACCATGCCAGACCAAGACAAATCATTGTAAGACTAACAAACCCCATCGTGAAAAGACGGATCCTTAAGTGTAGAAAAAACTTAAAATCATACTCAAAATACAAACACGTCTACATCAATGAGGACTTAACCCGCACACGGAACAAAATTCACTCGCATGCAAGGCAACTTCTGAAAAGGAAAACGATTGCACAACTATGGACAACCAATGGTAAAATCCTGATGAAAGATAAAGACAACAGAATCTATGAAACAAACACAATGGATGCCCTGGCAGAAGTCGTACAACTACTAGATCCAACCTATGAACTTATACAGAAATAATAAACTTGAATTCATCAAAACTATATTGTATTGTCTTTTAATTAATTACTTTCATCTAGCTTGCTGTTGTCATAATTTACATATCAAACACAGGTATAAATGCTCTAATAATGTTCTAATATATATTTACCAAATAAAAATAAACAAAAATACCTAAAATGTTTTGCATAATCAAAAATTGTGTTAAAATCTGTATTACCTGCATTCCCATGCAATTATCACTTAACCATATTAACTTGTAAAAATACAAAAATTTTCTGTTGTTTTTCAATTGCCTTTCATAATCACATGGTTTTACTATAACCAAATTGAAGTAACATGCAGCACAACTGTAAATGCTGTTGTATTACCATATTTATATATTTTTTTGTTATTTTTATTTTTTTTTTTGAAAGTATGTATTAACACATGCACACTCATATTTATACGTAAATAATTATTTTCTTTGTCGATTTTGCAACATGTTTGTGGTAATCACAATGAAAGCAAAATAATTCTGTCAATCGAACAGACCTCCAGTATTTTGTCATTCGTAAATATAGGTATATATTTTATATCCACGTGACTTTACTATAACCAAATTGTAGTAACATTCCGATTGGGAACAAGGTTGTCCTCGTCCAATCAAATATCTGTTCTCAACACACCTTTATATTGCCGTAAGGTCACAATTGTAAAGCAACATTACTGTAAGTACTATTGTATTCCATTTATTTATATTTATATTTTGTTGTTGTTGAATATATGTATTAACACACGCACATTCTCATACATATGAATATAATTATTTTCTTTGTCGTTTTTTCATCATGTTTGTTGTAATCTTCAATAAAAGCAAAATAATTAAGTCAATCGAACAGACCTTACAGTACTTAGTCATTCATAAATATTAAATGGTCGGGGTCTTTCCGCAGTTTCCTATATATTTCAAGGAAAACCTTAAGTTTAAAGGGTTTCTTTTCCGGTCGATTCTTACTCGATAATCATGAAGTTACAGCACTGAAGGCAGAAAATAATATGGTTTTGTTTCAATTTGTAATATTCACATGATTTTGTTTCTACCTTTTCTTGAAACATTATTTAGGCAAAGTTTAATCTCCCTCACCAAAAATTACTAAATATTTGATGAAAATTATGACATTGAGATTTACTTTTATGATTAAATTATAAATGCCTGTGAATTATATATAAAGAATTATATGAGATTATTGAAATAACTTCTTATTAAAACTGCTTTCAAGTGTAGAAAACGTAAGAGGGTCCGGGGGTGACCTTTGTATCCAGGGTGTCTTGATGCGGATGAACCTTTGACCCGTGTGTTGGTGTGGGTGTGTGTGTATGAGTAATACTTTGTTGTACAGTATATGTTTATATATTTAACTTCTTTCATTAGTTTGTTCTGTTTTTGTTGTTGATTTTCTTACTTCTACTTGTTTGTGTTTATCTGTTTAATTTAATTTAATTCTGTATTTGTTAATTTATTTTATATTATTATTATTATTTAAAACCACATTGTTGTGTCAGATATTGATAATTTATCTCATAAATAAAGGGTATATTTACGAGAAAAAGACACAATCACTTTGCCTCTAAGCTATGTATATATATGAAGATCTGCAACAGCAGTGAAAGCGTTAGTACAAGAATGTTATGAAAAATCCGTTTTGTTCTTCTTTTACTAATTTCTTTTATATATATATATATATATATATATATATATATATATATATATATATATATTGTTTTGCATTCAATTGGATTATAACTTAGTAAATAAGTTAAAAAAAAACATTGCCGCTCAATCTTTCCCCCAATTATCGCTGTGGTACAATTAGCTTGGAACGCACATATAATTAAACTTTATTTGTTCTAAATATAATATTGATTCACCCGTTTCATTCAATATAATATAGAAATACTAGATATTTATCATGATGTGTTTAGTATCATATAAATAAACCCCTCCATATACCTCCTCCTATTTTCCCATGTTTATTGTCTACATATTTCTTTATTTAATTCGCACTTTAGTTTTGCATCGCACCTTTTACCACGAACGTGGTGTTTTTTGTAAATTCCTTTTGCACATTTTTAAGGTACTGCTGATGAATCGTGCTGTTTTCTTTAGGCTACTTTATTTATTTACCGATTGCCTTTCTTCCCTATACATTCAAAACACTGGTATAACCTGATGGGTATCGAAGTAGATCAATATAGAGAAAGCATCGGTAAGTATTACACTGTTGCACGCTCTGTGAAAAAAGGTAAGCTGTTAAGCATTACTGATATTGCTTGTTTTAATCTACTTTTGTTGTACGGAACCAAAATTACACCATTATTAATATTAGTGCATTTCTTTTGCAAAGCAGCAGAGACCAGACAAAATACAAGCAAGGTAAATAAATCACTTTGCTGTCCTGAAATACACAAGTTACAGTTGAAAACTAATAACAGCATTTTTGTTCTTAAATGTCTCAATTTCTTCATTGTTCTTTGCATTTTGTTAATTATATCGGGAATTGAAATTAATCCAGGCCCGTTTGATTCGGACATCTCTAGTAGTTCTAGCAGTGATTTAGATAATATATCTGCAGTAAGCGAGCTCATAAACAATATACATTTTCATTCCTTCATCTAAATATTCAAAATATTGTATCTAAGATAGATATGATCTCAGCTGAGTATTCTTGCCACGATATACTTTCGTTCACTGAGAGCTGGTTAAACGAAAATACATCTACCGACCAACAATGTTTGGAAATACCCGATTATATATTCCCCCCATTTCGACGAGATAGATCTAATAAAGTAGGTGGTGGTGTCATCGTATATGTTAAGAATACTGTCAACTGTACAATTAGACCTGATCTTCATGTAGGTAGTCTTGAGTGTATATGGTTAGAAATAAAGCTAAATAATAAAAAAAATACTTGTACGGCACATTCTATATCCCACCAACTAGTGATCTGCAAACCTGGAGAAATATTGAACATTCTATTGATCTAGCTCTAAATTGTAACTATGATATAATTTTGACAGGAGACTTCAATATTAATCAACTTAATAACAATATAAAGGATAAGATTGGGTCACTAATGACCCAATTTAGTCTGCATCAACTTATAACTGAACCTACATATGTAACTGAACACAGTTCATCTTTATTGTATTTGATTCTCGTAAGTAACCCATTAAGTGTACTTTTCACAGATGTAGGTGCTCCGCTGCTCGAACAGGTTAGGTATCATTTACCTGTGATTGGTTTACTACACCATTCTAGTAAACCATCGACATCTTATAAAAGGAAAATATTTCTTTACGACAAGGGTGATTTTGACTCGTATAGACAACAACTTACAGATGTTGACTGGGAGACTTTGTTTGGACATAACGACGTAGACACAATTGTAGACATTATAACAAACACGATTTTAAATATAGCAGATAATACTATTCCTAACAGATTTATAACGGTACATAAAGATAGCCGACCATGGATTACTACAAGTATCAAGAAATTCATACGTAGAAAAAATATAATCCATAAAAAAGCAAAACATACAAATTCTATAAACCATTGGGAAAAGTATGTATAACCAGGAACAAATGTAATAATTTGATAAGAATGGCAAAGAATGATTATTTTTCTACAATATCCGAAAAAAGTATAGCAGAATCATCTGGTAGTAAAAATTGGTGGAATCTTGTTAAAAGACTACTTGGTTCAAGTAAAAATCGTTCAATACCCCCCTTACAAACAGACGATGACTTAATATGTGATAATTTTGCAAAATGTGAGTTAATTAACGACTTTTTCAGTGAACAATCAAACCTGGACCACTCTAATTCGACAGTTCCGGAACCTATTGATCCACTTTATGACAAACTGACACAACTACACATTACAGAAACTGACGTAGAAGATGTTCTACAATTGCTCGACACTACAAAGGCAACTGGACCAGATTTAATAAACCCACGACTAGTAAGAGAAGGGGCTTCCATTTTGAAGCTTCTATTGTGTCTGTTATTTAACTTGTCTCTGTCAACTTGTAGATTCCCGACACAGTGGAAGCTGGAAAATGTCACTCCAGTCTTTAAGAAAGATAATCCGAGTAAGGTAAATAATTAACCAACTTCTAAGTCTCACAGACGAATTCGGAAAAGCTTTAGACGAAGGAAAAGAAATACGCGTAGTTTTTTGAGACATAAGTAAAGCTTTTGACAGGGTTTGGCATAAGGGTTTACTTAATAAATTAGAAAATATTGGAATACAAGGGTCTTTATTGTTATGGATAAAAAATTATCTTACAGACAGAAAACAACGAGTGGTTATAGAAAGCGCACATTCTAAATGGCGCGGCACTATCAAAGCCGGGGTTCCCCAGGGATCTATTCTAGGTCCTCTATTTTTTATAATATTTATAAATGACATTGTCACAGAAATTCACCCATCTATAAAACTATTTGCTGATGATACTAGCTTGTATGTTATTGTTGATAACCCTCGAGAATCGGCAATAACGTTAAATAACGACATGGCAACAATTCATGCATGGTCCACTAAGTGGCTAGTAAACTTTAACCCTCAAAAAACAGAAACTATGACGATCACTAGAAAGATTAACAAACCCCTTCATCCGCCCCTTATAATGAATAATACAATAATTAATCAAGTTACAGAACATAAACATCTCGGTTTAGACATTTCAAATGACGGTAGCTGGCAAAAACATATTGATCTAATAACAAAGAAAGCTTTTATTAGAGTTAACATACTAAGAAAATTCAAATTTATTCTAGATAGGAAAACCTTAGAAAAGATTTATCTTACCTTCATTCGGCCGATTTTGGAATATGCAGACGTCGTATGGGATAATAAAACATTGTTCTTGATAAATAAATTAGAAAATGTTCAAATAGAGGCTGCTAGAATCGTCACTGGGGGAACTCGGTTAGTATCTATTAATAGTTTATATAAAGAGACGGGTTGGGAGACTTTACAGGCAAGACGGGAAAATCACAAAAAAATATATTTTTATAAAATGGTAAACGGTCTTGTTCCTCCTTACCTTAGTGCAATTGTTCCCTGTAACTTTGAAAATATTCATGACTACAACACTAGACAGTCCGTAAGTATCCCCCCAGTACGTACTAGAACAACCTTGTATAATAATTATTTTCTACCCTCTACTGTAAGATTATGGAACAGCGAACCCACATCAATAAGAGATAGCAAGTCTCCTTCATCTCTCAAATCCTATTATAAATCAAAATGTATAAAGAAACCTATTTATTATTGCTCAGGAACTCGAATTGGACAAATCCTTCACATGAGATTACGAACTGCATGTAGCTCTCTAAACCATCATCTATTCCTAAAAAATGTAGTAGATTCGCCCAACTGTAGTTGTCATCAAGGGGTCCCTGAAACTAATTCGCATTATCTTTTTTATTGTCATAAATTCAACGATTCGAGAAATCGGTATATCGAATCAATTGATATTCCTATGAACTTGACAGTTGACCGTTTACTTTTTGGATCACCTGACCTCACAGACGATCAAAATAACAGTTTATTTTTAAATGTACAAAAGTTTATAGTAAACAGTATACGTTTCATCTAACATCAGCAGTACCTAGTTCCCTTATTTCATTCTTCTTTTTTCTTCTTTTTTAATTACTTTGAATCAAACATTTTTTACATCAAACACCAGATCACTTTCTTTGTTTTATCTTCTTATACCTTCTGTAATTTATATCAAATTTGTTAGTTAGTTCTATTTGCTTCTCCCCTTAGAGATTCACAATATATTATATATGAAATCTATTCCTACGGATAGGGATTAATATAAGTTCTTGTAACTTGTTTCCCAATCCTATTAATTTCTTCTTATTATGTAATGTATCCTCCTCTGACAATAAGTCGGTCAGTCATTGGATAATGTTTGATTATTTTTTTCATGTTTGAAAAGTAAACATTTTTTTCTTTTTAATTATGTTCCTCATCTATTCTTGCTCACATGTGTAAAGTTCCATGGAAAAAAGATCGATAATAATTACATACTGACACATATTTGATTACCATCCATTTTCCAAATGGCGTCGTATGACGTCACATAAAGTCGATCAAAGTTCAATAAAGCACATGATTTTGTCATAGGCCAACCAAACTCAAAAAGTAAACCAGATTAAGAAAGTACGGTATTTTAGCTTTTTCAGTGTAATTGATTTGTCTGAAAAATTTCAAAAGATGTTTTTTTTAAATAGTTTGAAATTGAGGTATTAAAAATTAATTATTTGATGCAAATATTAAACTTGCTTACTCACATAAAAAGTATTTAATCCAGTGAATTTGGTGTTTTTGCTTTTGTCAATACAATCTATTAGACCGACATATTTTGGTAAAACAATTAATGACTGATTTCAATTTATTTTAATCACATTTATTATCACAGAGTGGTAACAATACAGTTTTGTTGATGCAATTTGTAATAATGACAGGTTTTTTTTTACCCAGACAATCTCATTTTTCTGTCTGGTTTAATTTAATTCTCTGTTCAATTTATGCTATAAATTTTGATTATTGCTGTTAAATTAATTCTTTTTCTATCTTCTCTGTGAATTTCATTTCATTACCCCAAGAAATAAGGGGTATATTTGTTATTAAAACAGCAGTGGAAATGCAAAATAATCTGCCATTTTGTGACTAATGGAGAGCACTTGCATGTATTTTCCCGGTAAAATCGGCCATTTTCTAGAAAATGGTGGAATCTGAATGATCAATCATCATATTTTCAAAGTATTTTAAAATACAATTTGCTTGGCCTACATTCCAGAAACGGTCATGAACTGTGATGTCGATTATGTCAACAAACCGGTAAAATACAAATGCTTGGGGAATACCATCGATGGAAACATATTTAACAAGCATAATGATCAGGAAAAAAGACATTAGTAAAAAGGATCTTTTTTACTTGCATGGAATTTATTCAATTCAAACTTCTCTGTTTTAATCTCATCTTGTAATGTTGACGTTGAAAAGTATTCCCTCGGTGTTTATGTACGCTATGAATATACAAAATGACGTCATTGGTCTCGTGCTGCGCGAGAATTGTAAATCAAAACAAGTGATTGACTTTATTGCATGACCGAGCAGATGTCACGGTAGGATATATAGCTGAATATTGTAATGTTATATTGAATTAATTAATAAAATATGTTTAAACTAGCGTAGGGATATACTATAATGTGTACCGCTTCAAAAAACATGGCGCCACTCACCCACGATAATAAAATAATTAAAATGCTTACCTTGAAATATTATTTTAGTTAAATTTGATCCAAATTGAAGCGTACACGAAGCCAAATAACGTCTAATTTTTACGTTTCAAACTGGAAGTCTTCCTATGACGTCGACAACGAAATTGCGCGAAATATAGCGAGAGTGAAATAAAAATGGTAATTATCGTTTTTATTTAACTCGGAAATCACGGTATTTCATCGATATCTATATAATAAATTATAATATCTAAAATAATTATTGGTCAATTATTACTAATTAAACTGCAAAAAAATAATAAAGAGAAATTAATAAAAAAAAAATTAAAAAAAATGGTATACGACACGCAAGTGTGGCTGCTGAAAACCTGAACCGGGACATAGATCGCCGTTACACAATGCTGCAACAACGTCTCGAGGATGCCTGGTCCAAGTACAAAGCAAATGACATAACCACGTCCAACTTCCTGAAGACTGTCAGCCATCTGTACGGGGTCCCGGACATGTAAAGACTTCGCTTTGTGTGCTTTGTATTTGTGCTTGTTGAAGTATTTGTGAGTTGTGCTGGTTCTAGACAACATGTAAAAAGACTTTGTTTTGTGTGCTTTGTATTAGTGCTTGTTGAAGTATTTGTGAGTTGTGCTGGTTCTAGACAACATGTAAAAAGACTTTGTTTTGTGTGCTTTGTATTAGTGCTTGTTGAAGTATTTGTGAGTTGTGCTGGTTCTAGACAACATGTAAAAAGACTTTGTTTTGTGTGCTTTGTATTAGTGCTTGTTGAAGTATTTGTGAGTTGTGCTGGTTCTAGACAATATGTAAAAAGACTTTGTTTTGTGTGCTTTGTATTAGTGCTTGCTAAAGTATTTGTGAGATTAGACCGAATAATCTGTCTCTTGTGTGTCTATATTTGTCATTATATATTTCCTTATTATTATTTGGACATTTTTTTTATTTTTTTTTATTTTTTTTGACACACAGATCTGTGTTTAAAAAAAAATCAAAATGTCCAAATAATAAAAAAGAAATATATAATGACAAATATAGACACAAAAGAGACATATTATTCGGTCTATTGTGAGTTGTGCTAGTGTTCTAACTTATGAACTTTTATTCATGCTATGTTACGCGATTACACTGTTTTGTAATTTATTATAAAGTTGTTATATGATATAAATAAAATATTAAAAAACCTAAATGCTTTTTTTTTTGGTTTAGAAAAAAAAATATTTGCCATATTTGTGTTTCCAATTACCCCATCGACCTATTTTTTTAGTAACTACCCTAAAGATTTTTGTTCGAGCCCTGTACAAACCGAAAAAAAAATATGTCTGCCTATGGTGAAATACTGCTATTCATGCTATTTCTGGTAAAACCTTGAAAACAGCTGTAATCAATACAAGGCACACACATATACAAAATGAAGCGAAAAAAGAAAGACAGAAAGAAATGAAAACAAATAATAAATAAATAAGATGTAAAAAGATATTATTCATGCTCTGAAATACAGATATGATAACCATTGACCTAATGAAGTGATTTTGAACAATAAAAATAACTGATAGGTGTCAGCAATTAATTTGAAGCACTGCAGAACAAACAATACATACAATTTATTACTGTATTATTCAAAGAAATTTTAAGATTATAAGTTGGCTCCAATTACTTGTTTATATTCTATGTCCTTGTATGTTTGTGATTGTATTGGATTACACAAATACATGTGATCTACTCAGTACGTATACTGTGCTTTATCCAATAAATATGTAGTATTATTTTGTTTTAATTATATACACGTGTTGTAATTTGTTATGTATAAGTTGTATTCCCATCCAAATAATTTGCGCAGCAACTCTGGGTTTGACATTTGCCTCCTATTTGATATTTCCATTTCACTCCTTATCAAAAGCGGGCTTTGACCGTTTTTAGCGCCACCCCTTTTTGTCTTCGGAAATATTTTAGTTGAAAGGGAGTGCATATATATAGGATATATAAATTATTTTATGCAATGTTAAAAATTATTAAAGGACGAAGTCCTTCTAACGGTAAGCTGTCCGATGTTCCCTTCTATATTGATAGCTAAAAATCTGCTCACCGGAAGTTTAAAAAATAGATCAATTGATAATTTAGAAACGCAAAAGAAATCTATTTCAATGAAAAATTCCCAATTCTTTGATTATTTACTCTATGCAAAATCGAAATAAACTTGAAATAAAATTCTAATAAAAAAATCTCTTTCTACGAAACTCCCGATGGAATAGACTGACTCAATCTGTCTCAATCTAGCCGAGGTACGAGCCAGGGGACATAACTCGTCAGTTTACCGATGGAAGAGCGGCGTAGGTAAAATGAACGCCATAACAAATCGGCTACACAATTCATTCAAAATAAAAGATAATAGCCTCACCGGACGCAATTACGAACGAAATAAAAAGTATGTCCTCTAATTGTTCCTTCAAAACATGAATTACAAAAATGCTTTTATAAATAGATACCCCGCTAAATTACTCGTGTTTTGGGAGAAAATTATTCATGCGCAGTTGTTGAATGTTGCAGACGACGGGTTTTTATATTTGTAAACAGAAAACGATCGACAATTGCACTTAGAATCTATCGCTAAAATTCATTGAGGTTCGCATATTTTGTTATCTTATGCCTCTAATTGGAAAGAATATGATCTCCTGGTTCTATGCATATGTAGAACACATTGAAATTAAAACAAAAACAGTCAATATAATGCATTTTCCTTACCTTGATCTATCCCAAAATGTCAAAATCCGTGATGTACCTTATTCATTGAAGAGTCCAAGGAATTCCGAATGCAAACTGGCACACATTTATGGGATGAATAAAGGAAAGGTTTTTATTTCATGTGTATTATATACATACATGCCAACTCTACCGATTTACGCGGTAGTCTACCGAATTTTTAAGTCTTCTACCGCCTACCGATTTTAGATGTTTTCCTACCGATTTAAAAAAAATGTAAAAAAAGCATTATCGTGAATTGTTCACATGTTGATTATTCTTGTAGATTTCTACGACGTATACATGTGCACAAATTCAAATTATTTAGGCCCTTTCGTAATCGTTTCCCTCTTAAATTTGTACCGGAAACTTCCATTGGTCAATTCTTTATCATTAAGCCAATCAGAAACTGTATTTAAAATAAAGTTTTGAAGCATTACATTTTGAACTTATGACTCCTAAACATATATATACAGTAGAACTTCGCTCGCTCGAACTCGAAGGTACTGTCACAATATGTTCGAGACATCGAGGTCCCGTAATTTTAGATAGAAAAAAATCTTGTTCTGACCCGGGACAGTTTCATTACCTATGATAACTGATGCACAGTAAAACTGGCCTTTCTCGTAAAAAATATTTAATCATTTAAGTTCAAGTTCAAGTTCTTTATTCACTCGGACACATATACAAGTGTAACAAGAGGAATATTATACAAAATATTTTACATAATGACGGATATAACTAACCTAAAATAATACAGCCTCAGAATATAATTACAAAACATTTTGCAATTTAGATATAAATAATGACAATTTTTTCAGAACCTTTACATTACACAAAGATAACAGGCCTTTCATTTTGTACATGTTTGTATATCTAGTATATCTAGTATAATAAATTGGAATAAATTTACATCTAAGCCTTTGTACATCAGCAGAGGTACATTCAAATAAAAAATGAAATTCAGTACCTGGGAGTATTCGACCATCTTCCAGTTTCTATTGGAAGTTTAATGTTATTGCATCTAAACTTTGTTAACATGTTTCTCTCATGTGGTAATAATTTCAATGAGTATTTCTCTAAATTAAATTCATTTTTAAATATGCCATAACATTCTCCCCTAGAAGAGTTCTCAATTTGGTTAAACCAGTTTTGAATATATTGATCAGTCAGATTTTGCTTAACAATAGTTGCACTGAATGAACTGGCTGTTGTTGGTTCCATAGATAATTAAGCCAAGTTTTCTCAAAAATTGATTTGATAAAAGTTAGCCACTTAAATTGAACATTATCAATAATACTCAAATTAAACATAATCTTATATAAAATACAACTAAGTTTCTTCTCGTTTGAAATAAGTCTATTCCAAAAATTTACAATCCTTAATTTTATACATAATATAACTTTATATATAGGTGTTCTACCAAGTTCTCCGTATGTCATAAAATTTGGAGTAGTGGTTCTAACACCTAAAATATTTCTACAGAACTGAAGGGGAAGTTTTTCTAGTTGCTTAGTGTTCTCATAACCCCATATTGCACAGCCATAAGTAAGTATTGAAAGTATAAGTGTATCAAACAATTTAAATTGTAAATCTAGTGGAATCGATATATTTCTCAATTTTCAATACAAACAATATAAAGCTTTGCGAGCTTGATCCATCAATTTAGCTCTTGCCTTCACAAAAGAGCTGTTATAATTAAATATAACACCTAGATATGAATAAGAGTCTTCAATTTGTAAATTCTCTCCACATAGCTTAAAAATAGGTTGATTTTTTTTTCTTTTCTTTTACAAAATATTATTACTTTAGTCTTTTGCAAGTTAACCTTCAATTTCCAATGATGACAATACTTTTCAAATATAGCCAAAGCAGACTTACACATTTCTAAAAGTTTTCGTCCAAAATTATTTGGTCTGCATTCACACTGAGATTTTTTATTCTCCCTTGCCAAAAACATAGCAGAGTTGTTGCTGTTATAGTACAAAGCGGTAGGGTTGCCTCTCTCATTTCTAGGACCCATATATGTAATGGGTACATATCAGGAAAACGAGGATCAACATAAAAGTATTTGAATAATTTTCTGAAAACATAATTCTACTTTCAGTTTCACTTATCAGCGTACACCATCACGTGATTGAGCAGGAATTTCCACAGTTTAAAAGAAGGCGGCCGTATGTGAAGATTAGTTATTTTAATGTGGTGAAAAAATTATCTTTTCTCTATGAATCCTATTGGGGCAAGTCTAATTAAGATAAGATAAGATAAGAATTACGAATCTTTTTGGGGTAAGTCTAATTAAGATCAGATAAGTTTTATTTATAGTCGGCATGTTAAAGATAAAAAATAATTGAAGAACAATGAAGAATAATCAAGAATAATGAAGTAAAGAACCCAAAACTACTATATATGTTGTTTTATGCTGTGTTAGCGGTAGACATTTTTTTTATTAGCCACTGTGTAATCATTTCTTTTAGCCACACTCAATTTCAGTTAGCCACACTAAATATAAACAAAGAGCATAAACCAGTTCAAAACTTTATTATTTAATTAACTAACAATAATAATTCATATATCATCATGATCAACAACAAACTTTGAACATTAGATAAAGAGAACATTTAATAATTTACTGGTGTTAGATTCAAGCGTAGACAGAAGGACAGACAGAATAAAGCGTAATTTAGGAAACCAGTCAGTTGGTAACTAAATTTGAAATTATTTCCGGAATGTTATTTCAACTGAAAAAACTACCGGAAATAATCAATTTGACTCGCTTTTTAAAATCATTTTGGATATTATACATCGATCAAATCATTGTCTATAACGCGTTTTATTCGAAGTTGACTTTCTACATAATAAAAGATCGTTGTCAGATGCACGCTCTAAAAGTTTTTCGTTCGACAGTGTGGCTTGCCACACTACCGTTATATTCGCAAAATGCGACGTGGCGATCGTCTACCGCTAACACAGTCAGAATTAAACCACGGTCGCGTATTGTAATTGTTTTCGTTGGGATATACTCTCGTGCAAATTCTAAATATTCAGTTTTCTGTAAATCGCACACACATCATGTTTATATTTTGTGTACAATTAGACAACAACTTATACCAATCAAATTGAGAAATCAAATTATTAAATTTCACGAAATCGCCTTTCTTGTATATCCAAATCAAACGTTGATAAGATTTATGTATCACATCTGGGATTTTTAGATATAATTTTGTTGCCTTATGATCACTGATAGTTTTATCTGTATCAATAACTTCAACAAACCTACAGTCACAATCTTCAGAAACAAGAACTGGGTCCAGTAAAGTTTCGTTGACTCCAGAAATTGTGTCAATTCTTGTAAGTTTTCCTTGACCAAATTTGTTAAGTTATATAACTGCAATAAGTCTACATTCAGATCACCGGTTACCAGTGGCGGGCGGAGGGGACGTTCGACCCCCCCCTGAAAAAAAGGGAAAAAAAGAGAAAGAGAGGGGTTCTTCCGTCCCTCTATTAAGCATGTCATCATTCATTCATTCGCCTGTTAAATGATTTTCAAAAAAATGAAGAGTTTGTGTGACATAGATGGTGAAATTTCAAATTGGACAAATTGACATTATTTTGGTCGTAAAATAATGTCAATATGATACATTTTTCAGATTCAGTTGCTCAGTGCAATATATGAAGAAAAAAAAAATTCAACTTTTATTAGCAACAATGTGTTAAAATGATAACAAATACAGACTTACTTCCTCAGAGGTATCATTTTCTTTTGGGTATGGTAAAAGACCTAAATGTATTTCCATTTGATAATGATATGAAAAAGGCACATTTTGGTACCAAACTTTGTATATATCATGAGAAAACAGTTTCAGTATATCAAAGAAACACTATTTTTACTGTATATTTTAACAAATCTGGTAATTAAAGTTTTCATACAAGCATAAACAATATGATCTAATGAGGCTTAATAGTTGTAAATCAATTATTTATATATGCCTAATAAATATAACAAAAGTTAAGTTAAGTTGATTATTGGTGGTATAAACTAGAGGTAACCAAATGAAAATACTGTCCATTTTTTTATGTTTTGTCACACTCCTGACACATTTTTTCTAAAAGATAAATACACCAAATATCAAGCTAAATGCAATCATTGTTGGTCACAATAACTTTTTTAAGTAGTAGTACATAATCTATTTTGGCTGAAAAAAGGTGTCCCTTGAATATATTTCATTTTTGCATTGTTATGATGTTATTTCAATCATATTTTATTATATTCTAAGTAATACTGTCTATCATAATTATAAAAAATGACAACTCAATTTTCAACCATTTATACATCTTTTCAAGAGTATAGTGCTTATTGAGAATTAAATAATTCCCTGAGACAATTACAAGCAGTTTTATGGAGGCTATATGCTTACAAAATAATCTATTTCTTAAATAAAATTGTCACACTCCTGACTCCCTCTCGAAAACAAACCTGTCCAGCTGAAAATAATATAACCAACTTATTCTTTCCAAACTAAAAGTTATATTTCTTCAAAAGCTTATATTTCTTACAGTTGACAGTAAATATTAAAAGAAGATTCAAAATTATGTTTTTGTTTTTTCTAATGATTAGTGTACTAATTATTTGCCCTTTAGGAATTTATCTCATCAAAAATGGTTAAAATGGATTTGAAATTTATTAAAACTAGCAATAGATCATCTTTTCTTAGTATAAAATTACTTTTTAGTGGTTTTCAAATTAGTTTCCCCATGTTTCTCAATAATTTACTCTGCAAAAACACTTCCTACTGCAATTGCAATCAACATTTAATGTTTTTATGGCAGGAGTGTGACATATTACTGTGGAATTAAAAATGATTGATAAATTTTCAAAAATGCTATATCAAAAGAATGAAAATGTTTTATGAAAGGCAAGATATATTAAAGTAAGTATTCTGTTTATCTAAAGCAACATACATCAATTTTTCATTTAGAAAAAATCCATATTTTGACATGTTTTAAGAAAATATAACCCTTTATGATATCATCACTTATTATGAGAAAGGTGTCATGCAATATACAAAAATACTACAATTATTACCTATTGTTTATATGTAATTAAATTGAAAACATTGTGGAAGTTTGTAGAAGCATGGTTTTTTTTTTTATTTAAACAAGTGTGGACACAGAAATATGCTGTCTAAAAGGCAAGTGTGGATGTCAATATTTCATATTGTTCACTTTAAAAAAAAAAAAAAAAAATCATGGACACAAGGGTCCTGGATTTTTTTTGCTTAAGGTCCGGTCCTGTGTTTGTATTGCAAATTTTCATCATAGCCCCCCCCCCCCCTCCTCCCAAGGGATATAAAATTGTATCATTAATAATAAATTAATAAATAATAAATTCAGATTTTCTATTTAAAATAAATCTCATTTACAAAACCACTGATATTTGTTCAGTTTTTAACGCTGATTTAAGCTTTAGTCGCAACAAATTTTTATTTTTCTCTTTAAACTGTCGAAACATAACATTTATTTAACTGTAAAATTCACACACACACCCTTTTTCCCTTTTTTCTTGTTTAAATCAATGATCAACAATATTCCAGAATCAAACAAATGAATAAATATAACATAGATTTCTTTTACATGCATCTTTTTACCATGCGGAGCCAGTGTGTTTTAAATCGGTCATCCAATCAGGAAGCTCATTATTCTTGTCCAAGATAAAAATACATCGCTAAAATTACCTGTGGGTGTTTCCACACTTCAACTCGTAAATTTACATAGAAATCGGAGATATTTCGTCATAAAACTTCACACATGGTTTTGTCCATCATATTTCTTGAAGACAAACATAAAATTGTATTCCATTTATCAATATTTTATGAGTATCAACAGTTTTTTCAACACCGTATCTGTTTCTCGATACAGCCGCCCGATTACAGTGACCCGTGACCCAGATTAGCTCATTCCACCAGTTTTTTCTTAATAATGTTGTTTAAAGATATGCCTATTAAAAGTGTCACACTCCTGACATTAGTTATTTTGATTTCCTAGCTATGATATGTCATATATCAGAGCTATTTCCAACTTTTTTCTTTGATTGGGTCTGGAGCTATTGGAAAATAAAGAAAATTGTGAACTATTAAAGCATACAACATAGTACTATACAACTAAGATAAAATGTCACACTCCTGACATTTTTTGTGTCTCTCCTTATGCAAGCCCAATTTTACAACTATCATATTCATCCAGTCTAATATAATACTACTAAATTATTATAACGAATGTTTTTTTACAACATATTTTGACTTTTCTGAACTAATTAGTCTCGACAATGTTAAATTTATTCACGTACACTAATTTAAAAAATAGAATAATTTTTTGTCACATAATCATACTGATGATAGGGTACTAATATCTAACATCAAATTGCATGTGTCGACCCTATATAGATACTAATATAGTATCTATTTAGGGTCGACACATGCAATTTGATGTTAACATAAGATTGTATGAATATTGACACCAACAAGTTAAAATAAGGAAAAGGAGATGAAATAATAAAGAAATAAAGAAATTTTATTGAAAATAAATTTGTAAACAGAAAGTTAGAAAAAAGGGGGTGGTAAGTCCGTGCCACAAGCACCTGTGGGATTTTCAGCAATATCGTTATCTAACAGAATTAAAATCAACAGGATCATTGTGAAAGATAAATTTGTATAAAACGATGAACAAATAATTCATAACAATATGAACGACAAGATTACAAGATGCATGAGACAATAAATTTAAATTGTAGCAAAAAGGTTTAAATTTTGTCATAAAAAACATTTCCTTTCTCACAATAGAATACACTCGTGAATAAAATATACAGATCGAGACTCTGTGTGACATGTAATCACATGACATTTTTAAATACTGTTACATTAAACGGGATCAATCATTTCCACCAGGTCTCGATCAATCAATAATTGAATACACACTCGTGCAATCAGACAAACAAAGGTTAAATACTGTATACAAATAAACCACCAAAACAAAACCTCAACAAAAAAGTAAATGTGAAAAAAAAAAACCAACTACCTATGCAATCAGTGCCTATCAGCACTTAAAATTGTGAGTTTGAATCCTGCTCATGGCGAGATGTACTCGATACAACAGTTTCTGATAAAGTTTGTCACTGACTTGTGGCAGGTTGGTGGTTTTCTCTGGGTACTCCGATTTCCTCCACCAATATATAACTGAAATATCGTTGAAAGTGGCGTTAAGTACCCTATTCCTAACCCAATCTCCTGCATTTATTGCCATCTTGGATTCATTTTCTATTATTGTAACAGATTAGTAAAATATTATATAATCCATTTGATTTAGAACTATTATATCTTTAGAAAAAAATTATCAAAAATCCATTTTTCAAATCAACATTTTTTTTTACATGTGTGTTAATGATATATATGAACTCTGACCAATTAATTTCAAATTGGTCAATTATTGAAAAAACTCCCAGTTATTTCTAGTCTCTATGTTTATTCTTTGTTCTGAAGTGTAAAAAAACTGCATGGAGTAGCACAAATAGAGTAAGAGCAATCCCATAAAAACAGAAGCATAAAGACATGTGCTTTCAACCTTTCAACGTATGTTTTTGTAAACTATGATTTATTTTTCTTGATATACAGACTAAAGTCTTATTTTACTTGACCCAAATTCATTTCTTTCATTTACAGGCTGATTCAGAAAGTCAGATGGCGTCCACTGACGACAGTGATGACTCGTCAGAAGATGGACCACAGTATTCCGCCATTATACAGCCATCTTTGATTAAACAACTACGGAAAATTTTGGACGAATATCCTGATGGTGGTCAAATTCTTAAGGTTTGTGAATATTCTCCGAACTTGACCGTCAAAGACTCCGCATGAACTGTTCTAAATTTAGTTCATTAAGCATTTTTTTAATAGTGACTAAATTCTCTTATCCGCTGGACATCCTGGCATTACCAAATTTTAATTTGATTGTTCAGTCAATAAGTAATTTAAAAAAAAAAACTTTATATGTACTTAGGGGAATACCATATCAGTACACATTGTTCCAACAACACAGTAACACACAATCATTTCTACTTCCTGTTATTAATTTGTTCGTCTATAATAACTGCCATGAAATAGCTGAAAAATTGCTGAGTTGCCGTCTAACAACAATCACTCACTCACTCCCAAGGACACTATAGACCATTTGCACATTTCCGACTGAGAATTTGATTATGAAATTATACCTTTTAAAGTAGTTATTTCCCTTAAGATGGGCAAAAGGTCACCTTTCATGCAAAGTTTGATAAAAATAACACATTTCCCCCCATAATCTGTTCAATATTTTAATGTTATTACAATTTGTGAATTTATCTATTTACAATAAACTTATCCTCTGATTTTTTACAATGTTTAAATATCTACAAATTATGAGAAAATTATTCTTTGTCCTTTCCATTGCTCTGGCTAGACCAGGTAGCAGTTTGTCCTTTCCGTTGCTCTTGCTAGACCAGGTAGTATTTTGTCCTTTCCATTGCTCTTGCTAGACCAGGTAGCAGTTTGTCCTTTCCATTGCTCTTGCTAGACCAGGTAGCATTTTGTCCTTTCCATTGCCCTTACTAGACCAGGTAGTATTTTGTCCTGTCCATTGCTCTTGCTAGACCAGGTAGCAGTTTGTCCTTTCCATTCCTCTTGCTAGACCAGGTAGCAGTTTGTCCTTTCCATTGTTCTTGCTAGACCAGGTAGTATTTTGTCCTGTCCATTGCTCTTGCTAGACCAGGTAGTATTTTGTCCTTTCCATTGCTCTTACTAGACCAGGTAGTATTTTATCCTTTCCATTGCTCTTGCTAGACCAGGTAGTATTTTGTTCTTTCCATTGCTCTTGCTAGACCAGGTAGCATTTTGTCCTTTCCATTGCTCTTGCTAGACCAGGTAGCAGTTTGTCCTTTCCATTGCTCTTGCTAGACCAGGTAGTATGTTGTCCTGTCCATTGCTCTTGCTAGACCAGGTAGCATTTCGTCCTATCCATTGCTCTTGCTAGACCAGGTAGTATTTTGTCCTTTCCATTGTTCTTGCTAGACCAGGTAGCATTTTGTCCTATCCATTGCTCTTGCTAGACCAGGTAGAATTTCGTCCTTTCCATTGCTCTTGCTAGACCAGGTAGCATTTCGTCCTTTCCATTGATCTTGCTAGACCAGGTAGCAGTTTCCCTTTCCATTGCTCTTGCTAGACCAGGTAGAAGTTTGTCCTTTCCATTGCTCTTGCTAGACCAGGTAGCAGTTTGTCCTTTCCATTGCTCTTGCTAGACCAGGTAGTATTTTTTCCTTTCCATTGCTCTTGCTAGACCAGGTAGTATTTTGTCCTTTCCATTGCTCTTGCTAGACCAGGTAGCATTTTGTCCTATCCATTGCTCTTGCTAGACCAGGTAGCATTTCGTCCTTTCCATCGCTCTTGCTAGACCAGGTAGCATTTCGTCCTTTCCATTGATCTTGCTAGACCAGGTAGCAGTTTGTCCTTTCCATTGCTCTTGCTAGACCAGGTAGAAGTTTGTCCTTTCCATTGCTCTTGCTAGACCAGGTAGAAGTTTGTCCTTTCCATTGCTCTTGCTAGACCAGGTAGCATGTTGTCCTTTCCATTGCTCTTGCTAGACCAGGTAGCATTTTGTCCTTTCCATTGCTCTTGCTAGACCAGGTAGTATTTTGTCCTTTCCATTGCTCTTGCTAGACCAGGTAGTGTTTTGTCCTTTCCATTGCTCTTGCTAGACCAGGTAGCAGTTTGTCCTTTCCATTGCTCTTGCTAGACCAGGTAGCAGTTTGTCTTTTGCATTGCTCTTGCTAGACCAGGTAGCAGTTTGTCCTTTCCATTGCTCTTGCTAGACCAGGTAGTATTTTTTCCTTTCCATTGCTCTTGCTACACCAGGTAGCAGTTTGTCCTTTCCAGTGCTCTTGCTAGACCAGGTAGCAGTTTGCACCTCATAAGGGAAATAACCCATATAAAACATGTATAAAAACCAATAATTTTAGAATCAAATCAGCAATATGCAAAAAGTCTTATTTCGAAAATATTGTATCCTGGAAAATATTTCAATGGAGATCAAATAAATTATTACACACCAAGCTGCTGAAAATTGATGACAAACTTAATCATATAAAGTTGTATATCTGTACACATTGCCACCGGCTGGAATCAAACCACGATATAACTGAAATATTGTTGAAAGTGGCATTAAACACCATAACCTCTAACCCTGGAATCAAACCTATGTTGATGGTAATAATAAACACTAATTGCATATGCAGATGTAAATACAACTACCATATTATTATTACGGGCATGACCATGCACACTTAAATTAATATGAGGCCAGAAAATATTATGTTGTTGGATTTCGATATTTATATGTTCTAGAAAAACACTTTTTATATTTTTGTTCTCCAGGAAATCATTCAGAATGCAGAGGATGCTGAGGCTTCTCAGATGAAAATATTATATGATGAAAGGTGTGTTAACCAAAGTGATGGTTCTAAGGGGAAATCATTCCAAAAATACTTCAAGGTATATTGATTGTCATTTTAGACCATAAGTTGTATAAATTGTTATGTACATTTTTGTCATCATTTGGTGTCTGTCGTCATTCAGCAATCATAGGCCATATGAGCTTCTACCATCACTTGGAGTCCATCCGTCCGTCGAACATCATAAGCTTTCACATTTAAATTTTCCTCCCTTAAACCAAACCTTGCTGGAATAGTCCTTGGATGATCCCTTTCAAATTTGTGTCTGTCAGCCTTGACCCCCATATATTCCTCGTTTTTCTGTGAAATTTTTCATATAGCCATATTTTGATAAAAGATCACATTTAAATCTTCTCCGCATAACCAAATTAAACCAAACATGGCTGGGGTGGTTCTTGGGAGGTCCCATTCAGGATGGCGGCCATTACTAGAAATATAAATTTCTATTATTGTCTAAACATTGCTGCCTTATCATATAAAGTCAAAATGAGCTAAAATTTTAACTGCAGCTACATGGCAATGAATAACGGTAGTTTAAAATATATTTTGGGTATTTTTGTGATTTTTTTCCAGCTGATTTATACCGATTATATAAATTGGGCATATTTTGATAAAAAAATCACATTTAAGTTTTCCTTACAGTGTATAATTTTAGAATCCAGTCAGAAACGGGCAAACATCATCTAATAGAAAGTTTGACCAATCAGATCGCTCGTTGCGGTCGATTCTTCTAGGTGGGTTATCGTATACAATTTTGTAATGGTGACATCCCCCAGCCCCACCCCCACAGTCAAGTTTAGTTAAATTTGGTTCAGTTGGTTTGATAAGATGATTTAAATGTGATTTTTTTTTGTGATCAAAATATATCTCCTTTGCATAATCAGAATAAATCAACTGAAAAAAATAATATATTCCACAGAAGAAAAAAATAGATGTGTCTAATAGAAAATATGCCAAACTTTGATAATTGGCATAAATCAGCTGAAAGAAAAATTTCAGTGTTAAACTACTCATGAACCAAATTCAACTAAATTTGGCTGGGATGGTCCTTGGGTGGTTCCATGTCCGACAGTCTCATTCTGCATTCAAGATGGCAGCTGTTAATGAAAATATTTCTTTACTTGTTTATTGTTGCTTTATTATAAGGGCTGTTCCAGAATTAAATGTGTTGGAGGGTCGGGCAGCAGCTTCAGTTTTTTTATAAATAAAATTTTGTGGGTGGTAGGGGACATCAAAATAAAAATTTCATGCCTGGTTGGTAAATTAAAATCTACAAAATTAATTTGTGTGGTTCTTTCTCAGTTTTAAGACAATTACTGCCGCTTTTACTCCGCCGAGAATGCTGACAACCGTCAAGAAATCAGAAACGTGTCACGTTTTTGTTTTTTTTCCCGTTTTTTTGTAATTGCATTATCTCCCCCGTCACCGTAAACGGAAATCAATTTACCTCCCCTTCGTCGTGGAATCTGTTTATACAATAAAAATACACGATAAAAGCCTTCACAGATGTAATTGACAACAAGGGGAACAGCCCTAAGTCTAAATGATCTAAAATTTTAACTGCAGCTATATGGTAATGAGTAGTTTAACACTGAAATTTTTCTTTCAGCTGATTTATGCCAATTATCAAAGTTTGGCATATTTTCTATTAGACACATCTATTTTTTTCTTCTGTGGAATATATATTATTTTTTTCAGTTGATTTATTCTGATTATGCAAAGTAGATATATTTTTATCACAAATAAAATCACATTTAAATCATCTTATCAAACCAACTGAACCAAATTTAACTAAACTTGACTGCTGGGGTGGGGGTGGGGGATGTCACCATTACAAAACTGTATACGATAACTCACATAGAAGAATCGACCGCAACGAGCGATCTGATTGGTCAAGCTTTCTATTAGATGATGTTTACTCGTTTCTGACTGGATTCTAAAATTATACACTGTAAGCACATTTTTGTAGTAGTTGCTTCTCTTTAAGCTAGACAAGATTTATGTGTCCATTTCAATGCAAAGTTCAACCATAGTAACATATTGTTCTCATACTGTGCATAAAATTAGATGTTGTACCGCCTTCTGAATTTTTTTTATCTGCTATGAAATTCAACATCGTTATTATACAAGTTTCAAATATCTACTAATTTTAAGCAAATTATACTCAAATTCTTTGTCCTTTCCGTTGCTCTTGTATGGAACAGGAACCATGTTGTCCTCTCTAAGGGAAATAACTCAAATAAATGTCACAGGCAATTCTACCATGTATCCATGTAGATAGGGAAATACTTGCTGTGATGGTACTAACCAAAGGAATCAACAAGTTTTAACTAAAAATATATTTAATATCCAACATTCAACACTAAGAAAAAAACAATATTCATTCACATATAATAACAAATGACGACAGGAATAAACAATATGACTATGACGAATTCTACGATATACTGACTCATTATATTAAACTTATAACTGAATTTTAATATAATAACTTTTAAATAAATAAATTAAAGCATAAAAATCTAACTGAATCATTTATAACTTTATAACACAAATGTAAATACCTGAAAATATATGCGACGCTATTAGGCTTCCGCCTATTAAGAAGTCCTGGAAGTTAATGAAAAACATATAAAAAAAATCGCGGTGCGTATTTATACTTGGGTCTGCTCGATTAGTTTTTTTAATTTTCGTGACAAGCATGCAAGTTAGTGTTGGAAGTGTTAGTATAATTAGTCGTCAGTCACAGTCATACGTCATGATGAATATGATAAAACAATGAATGCATAAACGAAACAAATAACATAACATCTATGCTTTTTTTTTAATAGAAAAACTATTACGGTGACATAAACAAAATATCAAAACCATATAATTTTAGAATCAAGTCAGAAACTGGCAAATGTTCTATTGAACCAGTCAGATCAACAGTTTCATCTCATTCATTTATTTTGTGTGGCGGTGATAAAGTTCTTCTGGGGGAAAATGAAATTCATAAATAAATTGATTATTACTTAAAAAGTATATACATGTATATTAAATCTGCAGGTATGAACATTTTGTGTAATGTATAGGTTCGGAGTGGGCAGTGGCTTAAAATTCAGTATTTTTATGTTCATTGTGCTTCCAGACAGATGAAGCATATCTAGTGCATGAATCTATCAGTTGTACTTGATTAATGTTTGTTTGATGGGTTAAACATTGATCATATAACATTTCTTGAAGTATTTGTACTCACAGGGGCCAGCGTTGTGTGTTTACAACAATGCACAGTTTACCAAAGAGGACTGGCAGGGGATACAGATGATAAACAGTAGTGTGAAAGAATTTGATCCAGTCAAGATTGGCCGATTTGGATTAGGATTTAAATCTGTATTCCATATTACAGGTTGGTATACATTTGTATGTACACCTGTATTGGATAAAAATGTAAACACAATTTTCTGCATGATGGATCCCTTAAGGACCCGACAGGTTCTAGGATAGTGCCTTGTTGGAATGTTCATGAACTCCCCTTTCCTGCATGGGAAACCCAGGGTAAATAAATAGGACTGTGTGGTACAGCCTTCAAAAACACAGGAGCCACCTTTCCCATGGAATAAAATCTGCATTTGCAGATGTAACAAATTGTTGATCATAAGGAGCTCCAACATATTGTCATTTACATACAAGGAGCATGGCCTTATTTATACAGGATCAACTCATTTGATTCCCATCCAAAGAGAATGACCAGTTAACTTTTAGGTGGGGGTATATTTTTCCTTCAAGACAGAAATTTTTTCACTAGAAACGAAAAACAAAAGTTTCCTGTTGAAAACTGCAAGGTCAGATTATTTATTTTTGCACCATTCAGGTCAATTTATTTAAGGTTTACACATGTCCGCCCATACAAACGTCAATAACTTAAGCTTCACATATGCAAATCATTTAAAATATATACAAAAAGTCCAGAAATATAAAATGCAGGCCAAGTTCGATTTAAAAAAAAAACAAACATACCCCCCTCCCCAAAAGTTAAATGGCTGTCCCCCAACCTTTCTAGAGAACATATGTTTTGCCGTTTGGTGTTGTCCAAGCTCTTCATTGGTTTACACTGTTTTGTTGTTTTATTTAAGCATGGCAATTGTGTAATAAAAATTTGAGAAAATCACTGACCTGCTGCAAGTCACTGACAAACTTTATCACATAGTATTGTATTGAGTACACCTCACCATGAGCAGATAGATAGTTGTTATATCTTTAAAAAAAAAATTCTCCAATGAAATGTGGCATATCAAAATGTTTAAGATAAAACCAGTATTCTCTGTTAGTGCCTGCTTATCATTTCAGTATGAATTCCTTAGGTAAAGATAACCAGAAACCTTTGTAATAGAATATAGATTACTTTACAATAACCCGTAATCTACTCTTTGTTTTCTAACATCAAACATGTATTTCTTGAAGTTATGAAGTCGTGGTTATGATCCTATGGTAGTTGGATATATAACTACCTATGTAATCAGCGCCTATTACCACTAATATTGTGAGTTTGAATCCAACTCAGGCGAGATATACTCGATACAACATTATGTGATAAGTTTGTCAGTGACTTGCGACAGGTCAGTGGTTTTCTCTGGGTATTCTGGCTTCCGCCACTATATAACTGAAATGTTGTTGAAAGTGGCATTTAACACCATACCATATCCCTAACCCTGTATTACTTGAAAAGTTTTATATTTGCAGATTACCCAATGATTATCAGTGGAAACAAAATGTTAGTGTTAGATCCACACAAAAGAAATTCTGATCGAGTGTGTATAACTATGAAGCTGAACAAAATGCACAAATACAAAAAACAACTAGATGTATCATGCTGCCTAAATGCATTGGACGGCCTGTTTGGATTTTCAAAGGATACGTTGGAGAGTGGCAAATTCAGTGGAACATTATTTCGTTTCCCTTTTCGTGAAGAAAAAACTGCATTATCTGATAATGTATATAACAAAGACAAGATTTTAGACCTGTTTAAAGCATTCCAAGCTGAGGCATCAGTTGAACTTTTGTTTCTGAAATGCTTGGAAAACATTGAAATTTATATCAAAGATCTGAATGGGATCAATTCAAGTGACGTTCCTTTGTTCTCCGTTAGTATATCTGACAACTGTCTGGATGACATCAGAGAGAAGAGATCGGTATTCCATAGCCATATGAAGTCTATAGGGGGTAAACATGCTGATAGTACTCTCAAAACCAGTTTCCATGTGACAATTGGAACGCAGTCAGAAACTGAATCTAGAAATGAGAAAGTATGGCTTGTTCTGCATTGTTTGAAAGGTGGGAATATGTCACAAGAACTTTTAGCCCTTTCGCAAGACGAGTCGTTGTCATACAGTCCATATGTAAGCATTGCAATGCCTCTCCATGATGACCCAGAGTTCAAAGGTCATGTTTTTTGTTTGATGCCATTACCTCTTGAAGGTATTAGTTTGACTGGATTTCCTGTTCATGTCAATGGATATTTTTCATTGAGTCAGAATCGACGATGTGTCAAATGGCCGACAGCAGATCTGGTCGGAAATAAAACAAACACAGACAAATCTATAAACTGGAACAAATGCCTTGTAATGGAAGTATTAGCAGACGTATATCTTTGTGTTATTCAACAACTTATACAAAGAAGTAAAGAGAACAACAACTCAGATGATGACGTTGCTTATATCTATAGAGCAATTCCTGATTTCAGGAAAATCACAAATCATTGGGATCTTATTTCAGACCCTTTCTTCAACCAACTATTGAAAACTTCATTTTTGTATACAGAAAACAATGGTGGCAATTGGATAGGACAAGAACAAGCTGTTTTCCAGATTTTTCAAGAATCTGTCACCAAGGGTAAGGAATATCATTTCTTGCTAAAGCAGATTACATGCATTTTGCAAGGATTTTATGTATAAACACAAAAAAACAAGTGAGCAAATGAATGGTGTTTATTTAACACCAATTGAACAATTGTTCAGCAATATCATAGCGATAACATTAGTTACATTTTATTGATATCATGATTTTGCTTTGTTTTAGTTTTAGGGGGGAGGGTGGCATATTATTTCACTGCTATGGAATAATCTTTAATGAGAAATATCTTGATTCAATATACCTACATTATCAGAAAATATATAATTTATTTGTACGTCACTACGAGCTTTAGAAACATGTAGAAATGGGAGCCTTTGGCAAGCTTTTCTAGCCCGTTTCGCTGCGAGTGCAAATTAATTTTATATTTAATTATGTCTCCCCTTCGAACGAAGGGAGACATATTGTTTTATTCTGATTTTTTCTTCTGCTTCTTCTCAGCAAAGCTTGTCCGGACCATAACTTTTTTGTCTTTCCAGATAATATATAGGTCAATTATATTTGGTATGTGGGTGCATGACCATAAGGCGGTGTGTCGTATACCGTAATGACCTTTGTGGGACCTTGACCTTTGACCTCAAGGTCAAATAATTGTTTTTTAAATAGTTTTTTCTTGTCTGGGCCATAACATTTTTGTCTTTCGAGATAGGTCAATGATATTTGGTATGTGGGTGCATGACCATAAGGTGGTGTGTCGTGTACCGTAATGACCTTTGTGGGACCTTGACCTTTGACCTCGAGATCAAATAATTGTTTTTTAAATTGTATTTATTTGGTATGTGGGTGCATGACCATAAGGCGGTGTGTCGCATACCGTAATGACCTTTGTGGGACCTTGACCGTTGACCTCAAGGTCAAATAATTGTTTTTTAAATAGTAATTATTTTCTTGTCTGGGCCATAACATTTTTGTCTTTCGAGATAGGTCAATGATATTTGGTATGTGGGTGCATGTCCATAAGGCAATGTGTCGCGTACTGTAATGACCTTTGTGGGACCTTGACATTTGACCTCAATGTTAAATAATTGTTTTTTAAATAGTATTTTCTTGCCCGGGCCATAACATTTTTGTCTTTCGAGATAGGTTGTTGTACAGATGGCCGCATTAAGGGGAGACATAAGTTTTAGGTATCTAAAACAGTTCTTTCTAGTTTATATTGTGTTTATCCTGCAATATCAAAAAGTCCAAAACAACTGCCAAATTGTCTGAAAATACTAAAACAAGAGTTTTTCTAATCGTTTTCAATAGTGTTATCTGTGACCGTGTAAGCGCTTATACTGTTAAACAATTCTTTCTGTCGCTCTACATGAATCAGGTACCATAATTGCTTTATTAGGCCCATGACTGAATAACGCTGAAGTTTATTTGACCCCCTTTATTAGTACTAGTATTATTTATTAGACCACGTTAATGTAGATAGGTACTGACTTGATTAGTCTAATGTAAATTTGACTACTGTACATATTATCTCTGTCGCAATGTCCTTACTAGTATATTTTTGTCAACATTTTATTCTGAGTACAGTACAAGTAAATAGGGGACCGTCGTGGCCGTGATCGTATGGTAGTTGGATTTACAACTAGCTATGCAATCAGTACCTATCACCACTGATGTTGTGAGTTCGAATCTCGATCAGGACGAGGTGTACAACATTATGTGATAAAGTTTGTCAGTGACATGTGACAGGTCGGTGGATTTCTCTGGGTCCTCCACCAATAAAACTGACCGCTACGATATAGCTGAAATATTGTTGAAAGTGGTGTTAAACACCATCAAAGAAATAAACAAACAAGTAAACAGTTCACACAAAATGTACTTTTGATTTTGTATAATTGTAGATGAGAAAGAAACTATTATTCAATTAATGAAACAAAACAACATTGACTTGGTTGATGTTCCTGATCATGTGACATCTGTGATGCAAGACAGAAATATCCCAGTACAAACTTTGACCCCAGATTTCATCGTCAAGTGTTTAAAGTCAAATTCATCGTATACATTGTTAACATTGGAAGATAAAATGAACATTTACAACTATTTGGTGTCTGATGGTGAATTTTCAAGACTTCATGGTTTGGAATTGCTCCCGATCAACAATGGAACTTTTTCTGTTTTTGGAAACCGGAACCAATACAGTCAAGTCATTATTTGTAAGGACGAGATAGATTTGTTTCCCGGACAGGATGAGAAATTTGTGCGCCAAGATCTACAGGACAAAATCTACAACTCCATTTTGGAAATGACAAAGAAAGGTAAAAATATGTTTTTCATTGCAACTATATTGTGTGATAAAAATGTTTAGGGTTGTAATTGATGCAGTACGTGTGCTAGCGGTGGACCTATAGACAATGTCTATGTAAAATCAAGCTGGTCTATGTCGTTGACTCAAATTTTCAAAATTTTGTATAAAATGTACAGTGAGGTCTACATGTACGTGTATGTTAAATAGAGATTGGTCTATGATACCACAAGATTTATTTTCACATTTTGATGAAATGGTATAAGGAAGATTTTAGGTCAATTGACCATAAAGTTTGTTATCCTTGGCCCCCAAACAGCTAATCATCCGTCCTCACCTTCAGTCATTTACTCTTCTGAAACCAGTGATTGGAATTAAATGAATCATTCAGTGATTCTTTTAGTAATTCATCGCATTGTGCACTTCTAGCTAAATATATTTTGATCAGATGATTTTTTTCAAGCAAAATAGACTGATATTTCTGTTGCAGTTTCTCTTATCAAACAATGAACTTTACTATTTCAGTAACTTTGTTTCAGTGGGTATGCATTTAACAGCTCTACGAAAACATGTGAAATGATAACTTCCTGTAATTAGAATGATGGGGGAGCAAATATGATTCATGGATAAGAGTACCAATCTTTTTATTCACGTTTGATACATTTACAGCTGTCTGAAATCAAAGGTTTTGTTCATTTTACAACCATCTGAAATTACAGAGATTGTTCATTCAATGAATAGTACTAATATATATATGTGGATAAGGCTCACAATACTGAAACAACCATTCTCGGAGGAAATAATACACAAGACCATCCTATAAGAAATTAGGTTACTAGCGCAATCCAAAGTTGAAAGGCAAACAAGCAGTTTTTATTAACATTATCAGGCAAGAGTAAGTTTCTTTCTGATGTCAGATGAGATGATGATAATGTCTGTTTTTATAATAGATTGACACACTTATTTGCATTTTTATAGTGCAATGTCACTGAAATTTTGTTGAACGTGGCATTAAACACCATACCCCCAAGGGATCACTCTGGGCTGCGGATTCGCGGCATTGACACATTATTATCAGAAATGCCACACTAAAAGAATTAAAACGCATCACACCGCCGCTGAAATGCCGCAGTCATTTTGTGTCATGAGCGGTAGCTGCGGCAAGAAATCGTACTCACTTACTTTCCGATGTCTCGAGTGAAAAATTATTTTGAGAGAATCCCATTGCTGGTTCTTGGCCGACTACCATTTCTCACTTTTGAGACAGACCAGTTCCTATTTTTAGCAATGTGAGATTTTCTTATCTTGCACTAGTGGAAGACAAAAAAGTCACGTGCGTTTTATCAGCAAATGCATGCTGTACAGTTTATGTCAACTATTCTCCATGCTTTTCCGTTTTAAAATAAACAATTCACTGTATATAAGTTTTCAATCTTTTATAAACACGCAAATCCTAACAATCAGCCATATTATTACATAATAACCTTCACGCAATACACAAAAATACGGAACTACTATTTTGATTGACATTAAGGGGAAATAACTCACATTTACAAACAAGCACGAAACTAAATAAGGATAAAAGTGAGAAATAAAATCAAACACCGGCAAAAAGTTCAAGACAGGGAAATCTCCGACACCCTCGGATAAGATTTCCCTGTCTTGGACTTTTGTCGGTGTTAGATTCTATATATCTCGTTCTTATTTCGTATAATAGTAGTATACTAGCGGGAACCAGTTTACAATAACCTTGAATTTGCGTATACAAAATTCTGATTGGTTACCTTTTCTCAAGTAAAATTCTGATCGAATTCGGTCAAGTAACGATTGATTACGGGTTGTTTTATTACGTATTCTTGTAGTAATCGTCGGCAATCTGGGAAAATATTTTTATCCCAGTTTTAAAGGTGTAGGCCTGGGGTATGGGAGATAACTCTATGTTCAGTGTCTTCTCAAATATATGGTCATCTGTGCATTTGAAAATTCCCCCTCAATTCCAAGCTTCTTGGTGACAAAGATTGTTTACATTGGATATGGCCAGTTAAAAAAAATGACTCCTTTTCCTTTTACCTTTCCATTGCTATGTTCCTTGTATTTTTATATCTTATTGCTGCTTATGCCAGTGTCAGGCAGTGTGTTATTATTATATGCCGGTGCCCACAAAATATCATTGAAATATCTCATTCCAGAAAAAATTTTCATTAAAAAATGCCAGAAATGTAACACAATTTGTGTGACTAACCTTTTTCTATTGAATTTCAAGGGTTTGTCAAAAAAAAATTAAATATATGCATCAGAATCTTAAATATTATGAAACTAGAGCAAATTCATTTTATGGTAGTAAAAAAATAGAAAGCTATGTTTGGAAAAAAAATTGTAATATCTGATCCTCTCTTATACCGCCGCCCCCCTTCTCCTAAGACAACTAAAGAATAACCAGAATCAAACGAATACAACTGGAGCACAGAATTTGAAGGAATTTAACAATACAGCTGGGTGGTTGTCTTGTGTTTTTTGGTGTTTTTTTTTGTAATGAATTAATCAAGTAGAGTCACCCTCAAACCACCCCACCCCTTCCCCAGCCGACTTGAAAATAAAAAAGACAAATGCAGTCATTTGGTAATTTGGACATCCACTGTGTCAATTATAAGAATTCAAAAGTTTTTGTTATTGGTAACTAGTTATTTTTTATCTCACAAACAAAGAAACTAGCAAAGGATGGGTGTGTAAAATTTGGTGTGATATATTTTGGTGGAAATTAATCGACAGGAATTTTTTTAATCCGATTTTTAATACCAAGGTAGTCCTCAGGGCATCCCCCCTTTTTTGCAGTTTCCACTGCACATGATTATCTTCAAACAGGATATTCAGATATGTTAGATATTTCATATTTATTCAACAACAACACTCAAGTGTATTAAAGCCAAAATATTCCCTTTCAATCAGAAATAAATGTGCATATCCAGTGGCAGATCCAGAGGGGGGTGGAGGGGACGTTTGCCCCCCTAAAAAAAATATTAAAAAAAGAGAGAGAGAGAGAGAGAGGGGGGAGGATCTTCCGTCCCTCTATTAAGCATATCAGCATTCATTCATTCGCCTGTTAAATGTAATAAATCATATATTTTTACCCGTTGCATTGCCCTTTTAGTTTATCTAATTACTTTTGAACTTTTGAAGCAGTCGACGATTAATCAGCAAACCAAGTGATATTATAATCCCTTAGACATTAATTTTATCAAAATCCATCCATTCTACAAACACTTCAATACAAATTACCCCATTAAAAATTTTCAACAGAGAAACATGAGAAAATTGGATAATATAGCATGCCGGGTATTCAGAAACTCGGTGCAAGCTAGTTATTTTGAACGTTTTCATTGGTCAATTTTGAATTTTTGGACACTACAGACCATGGAGCATGCTGTTCCGTGTTCTGTTGCCGTCATGCTCTCACGGTTTGTAGTGTCCAAAAATTCAAAATTGGCCAATGAAAACGTTCAAAATAACTAGCTTGCACCGACTTCAAAGTGTCTGCATCTGTTCCGAGTATACGAATACCTGGCGTGATAAGGAAATCAGGGGAGTCACAGCTCCAGATGGATAATTTCGAGTGACATCTCCCTTTAATTTACACTCACTGCTTAGAAACTATTTGAAACCTTTTGGAAAAGATTCATGCGTTTTAATACACTTCATCACATTCACAAAATGCTTCAAAATTGTTGACAGAAAAGCTTCCTAAATACTCAAAACCCAGGAGCTTCAATGTGGGGGCTTCTTCCCCCAGGGCTCTGCCCTGGACTCGCTGGAGACCTTAAGCGGTCCCCAGACCCCTTGCCGACATTCGTCTCCCATAACACAAAATCCTGGATTCGCCTCTGATATCTATTAGAATCTTCCGAAACTAGTATTACCATCTGGCGTCAAGAATGCCTCCAAAATTGCTATATTTAGAATGTGCTATGGAGAAAACGGCACGGTGAAATTTTTTGAAACTTTGGCAGATAATGTATTTAGACATAACTATTCCATGATGCAAATCTAAAAAAAAATTGAACGATGGGAAAATTGTAGGGTAACCCCGGTCTACACCCTTAAATCGATGAAAAGTTGAATTCAAGAGGAATAACGGGTACCTAATTTTTAAATCAATACAGCATGATGGCAGGTAAGATTTTTAAAATGCAGACAATTTAATTCAAATTTTTTCTGGTTAATAATGATTACAAGGCAATTAATTCCTTTATTAAAGTATAGATCAAAACCAAGTGAACTGTCAGCAAAATAGGTCTCAGGATAAGCCTCTGCATAAGGGCTGTTTAAACAAAAATGGCTCCAACATGTGAAAAAAATGTCCAAATTAAACTCACTCCTAAAAACTTTCTGCTGATAATTTTCAATGTTGTATACATTGAAGTAAATGAAACAAGAAAGAAACTATAAACAGATAAGCAATAAATTTTTAAGAACCTTTTATTGAACACAAATTGGCATAAAAAACATGTAAAACACATACTTATTCTATATCAGTTAAACAATCTTTAGTCTCAATTATTTTGTATAATGGTTTCTCAAACAATGCAACTGATATAAATGACTGTTTGTGCAAAATATTGGGTTATTGGTAGTTGTAGTTTTTCTTAAAAGCTATTTTTTATGAAAAATTCTCAATATTTTTGTCCAATCTACCTGATAAAGTTTTTATTATCAAATTAATAACGAATATTTTTACTTAAGACAGCAAAATTTTCAAACTTTAAAGATAAGTAGCCATTTGTAAAAAAAAAATCACATTGATTCTTTGAACGATGGCAAAATAATTGGTTTTAATGATAATTGTTTCTTAAAGTAACATTTTTCTAGTTATTTGTAACTTGCTTACAGCCATACTTCTCGAAAATTCCAACTTATTTTTGAAATATACTATACAAAAACATTTAAAACATGTATTAATCTAAATTTATATTGAAAATAGATGTTTAATGTACAATTACAAGTATTTTTTGGATACTTAGAAAATTGATTATATCAAATTTCAATGATTTTTTGAAATATTTATGTCAGGAGTGCAACATTTACATGGTCAACCATAAATTATCTATTAGAAAATAGATAAATGCATTTATCATAAACTTTATCAAGTCAATTAATCTCCAATAGCTAATGAACCTAGAAAACATGTTCCCTTGTCAGAGAATGTCTCTAGTATTAATACCTAATAGATATTAAAGCATGAGACCATTTAAAATGAACAAAAATGCTTTATTACATAAAATTAAAAGCACATAAAATGCTATTGGGGACCTTTTAATTTTTTCAAACATTATTCTAAACTTGACAGAATCTCATTTTATTCAAATCATCCATATAAAAAGCTATAATTTAAACTGTAGAAGATCACTTAAAACTAGTTGCACTCCTGACATGAGTCAAATGCTTCTGTGAGAGATATTTTATGTATCTTAAACAGGTAAATGGGTTTTATCTGCTCTCTTGGTCAGTCTCTGTTGAAATAGAAAGACAAATGTGATTTTAGTTACATTTAAAAGAAAATATCAAATGTTGCACTCCTGACATTTGAGGGTGCTGCCTTTAATGTGACATTCTTGGCCTTACTACTGATTTTAGTGTATCCTTTAACTATGGTTTTGAAGCAGCAATGATGTATTAAGATTTATTTATACCCCATATCTTTGAAAACTAAAAGACAACATTTCTACAATGTAATTTAGGAAAACTTGCATAAATGTTTGTTGCACTCCTGACTAGGTACATCTTTTTTACAAAGCCATATTTTTATGCAATAATAAATGTGAAGCATGATGTATTGCTATCTTAAAGTATGTCAAGATATCAAAGTTTGTGATGAAATAGATTTTGATAACATATTGTTTGATTTAGCACTGTGGAAGGTTGTTGAAAATTAAGGATTTTTTAAAGTGTCACAAAAAAGGGTTGCACTCCTGACAATTTTGACATGTTTTTTTGGATTTTTTTTGTTATTCTAGATATCTTAAAGATTTTTTGTAGTAACAAACATCAAATCATTACAGATCTTTTGAACTATTTAGATCCAATAAAATCATAAAAATGAGTAAATTAGACAGCTATAGCAGTAGGAGTCATTTTTTTTAAAGTGCCCATAAATCCATTTTTGGCCGGTTGCCCCCCTTTTCCCCCTGCAGGGGCATTGCCCCTTGACCCCACTAGGGGCCTAGGCAGACCCCCAGCCTAAGGGCCCCTGGAATTTTAAGTTGATGGGCCAAAGGCCCCTTGGATTTTATGCAAAATAAATCTAACACTTGTAAAAATACACCTAAATATTTTGTATGCCTAGCTGTTGCTTTTTTTAAATAACGGTTACGAGTTATGGTGTTAAACGTCACTGTCAACAATATTTCAGTTATATCGTGGCGGTCAGTTTTATTGGCAGAGTACCCGTAGAAATCCACCGACCTGTCGCAAGTCGCTGACAAACTTTATCACATAATGTTGTATCGAGTCAACCATGCCTGAGCGAGATTTGAACCCACAACGTTAGTGGTGATAGGCACTGACTGCATAGGTATTTATAAATCCAACTACCATATGATCATGACCACAACTGCCCATAAAAATACATTTAAATTTTTATATATATTCATCCAATTATGTCAAACTACTCTGAATTTTTATACCCCACTCGTAGAGAGGGGGCTATATTGCAATCACCTTGTCCGTTTGTCCGTCCATTCACACTTTTGTAACAGATATCTCAGCTTCTACTGGAAGAAATGATTTTATATTTGATATATGGCTTTGGCATGATGACTTGTACTGTGTCTCCCCTTTCCAGGGTTACCGCACATCTACTTCCTGTTTACAGTGCGACTTAGAATTGTTCATGTTTGCCGCAAAGAAAACTTTCGTAACAGTTATCTCAGCTTCTACTGGAAGAAATGATTTTATATTTGATATATGGCTTTGGCATGGTGACTTGTACCGTGTCTCCCCTTTCCAGGTTTACGGCACATCTACTTCCTGTTTACCGTGCGACTTACAAATAAACGAATGGGGGTATTTTTAGCATGACTTAGGTGCAACATCTTGTTGCAACACATTTTAAATTAACTATTTTTTTTACAGGAATGTATCAACTAATTGTTCTCAAAGACATGTCTACTAGTGGTATAGCAAATTTGTTAAAGATCACCATAGAAACATGCATAGGAACAACATCTGGACAAGTCCTAAGATGGGATGAATCAAGAATGCAGAAGACGGGGATGGTGTGGTTAAGAAAGGTTTGGGAGTTTGTACACCAGTACCCATTAAACAGTTTAAGTCATCTACACCTAATACCAAGCCCCTGTACAAATGAATTATACAGAGTATCTACTACATTTATAGTCAAATCGAGTCATGGTTGTCATGACGTACCTACTGGTGTCTGTAGATGCTTAGGGTACTTAGATATTGTCGTCCTGGAACCAGTGCCTGCTGTTATTGATGGCCACAAAGATGTACGTAATTATATCTTGTTACCAACATTAGAGAATGTATTACATATGTTAGAGAAGGTACAAATGAGTGATAAAGTCTCTCAATTGATACAGACGTTCAACAATTCTATCAGCCATGACGAAAGATCACAGTTTGTAGAATATATTTCAGGATATTCCAAGATGAACTATCATGACATTGTAGTCAATTTACTGTCCGCAATGAATTTATTCAAAGAAAAGAATTCTGGACGAAATGTTTCAGTCAATCAAGTAAGGCGTATAGCAGAGACAGAAGAACTTCCTGTAAAGTACCATATAGAATCTTTAGATTGTAGTGACTGGAAATACAGAAATCTTGCTATTTTGTTGAATGTGCCAATTATTCAGAAAGAGGATGTGATCATTGACGTTTTGGGGTGTTTGATGTGTGGAACTCATTATGGTACAGATGAAAAGAACAAATTTATGACATTTCTTTTGAACAATCTAAATTTTTTCCAAAAGAGAGATGCTATGGTCAATATTGTACAAAACGTGCAATTTGTATACAACAATTCTGGACAGGTTGAAAGAGTGTCAGAACTATTTGACCCAGAAGACGAAAGCTTAAAATTGATAATTGTAGACAGAAACCAATTTCCAAGAACCCAAAACATAACTTACAAAATAAAGATTCTACGAGAACTTGGACTTAAATCAACAAGTCAACTGACTGGAGAGGATCTACTTGCTTGTGCTGAGTATATTCACAACAATTCTGCCAATGCCTCAGAGAGGGAACGTTCAGATAAATTATTAGAAATACTACAGACACACAGCAGCTTATTGCATGCCTATATAAATGGACGTTACTTGTACCAGCATTTGGTAGATTTAAGGTTTATTCAACCGAGTCAAAGAAGGAGCGAATTCCCAGCTTCATTACCTTGGTTTGATGCTGCTTCATATTGTAGACCAGTTGACATACTAAGCCCAAAATATTCTAAGCTTGTTGGAAGTGTCAAGCCAGTGTTGCAAAACCAGATGCCATCAGAATTGTCTGCATGTTTTGGTTGGAACACGAACCCCGCCATCGGAATTGTTATAGAGCAACTATTCATAATTACAGAAAAATATGAAGATAGAAATAAACCAGAACTTCTTCCTGTAATAAGTGAGATCTACTTATTTCTAGCTGGCTGTAGTGACAGAAGTCCTGAATTTCAACAACTTCAAAACCACAAATGGATCTGGACAGGGAATGGTTTTAAAACACCAGACAGAATTTATCTACAAACTAAGCCTTCAGATGTTAGTTTAAAACCATATTTATTTCTTTTACCTTCAGAATTTCAGATTTCAAAGTTGTTGCCGTTTTTTAAAAGCAGGACATGTATTGACAACCAAAACACAAGACTGTTAATCACGGTATTAGAAATGATCAAAGTCAAATATGAAAATGGAAGCCAAACTGAGGCAAGTCCTAAAACAGACATGCAACTTATCGTTAATATTTTAAACAAATTAAAGGAGTTACCAGAGGAAGAGTTGGTTGGTGTTTTAGTGCCAATCAGACAACCAGATGACAATAGAATTATACTTAAGCTTGCAAGAGAATGCAACTTTTGTAAAGAGGATGACGATATTTATGGTGAGGAAGTAAATATTATACATCCAGATATATCACCAGACACTGCTGCAAAACTTGGCGTGCCATCATTAACAGAAACTTTACTTGAAGACGCTGAGCGATTGGAAGAATGGGGACAAAATGAACCCCTTACTAGAAGGATAAAAGACCTATTGAAAGCTTATACTGATGGATTTTCAGTACCAAAGGAAATTATACAAAATGCTGACGATGCTTCCGCCACTAAAGTATGTTTCATGTACGATGAAAGAGAAAATGACAGTTACGGAAAGAAGCTCCTAGATAAAAATATGATGGAATGTCAAGGACCAGCACTTTGGGCCTATAACAACAAGAAGTTCACATCAGAAGATTTAGTTAACATTACAAAAGTTAGTGGTGCAACAAAAGAAGCAGATACAACAAAAATTGGCAAATTTGGATTAGGATTTTGCTCTGTTTATAACTTAACAGAAGTACCAAGTTTTGTAACGGGAGATCAAATGGTCATTTTTGATCCACATTACGAGTACATCGGTGATGCACTGAGACGTAAAAAACAACCTGGTTTAAAAATTGATTTGCAAAGAAATAGAAAAATCCTTGAGCGAAAGAGCTCACAGTTTGAACCATTCAACAATGTGTTTGGGTGCAATCTTAATGTTCAGCAGGATATCATATCATTCAATGGTACTCTGTTTCGTTTACCTCTCAGAACTAAGAAGCAGGCAGCTACAAGCGAAATAAGTAATGTCCCATACGACCAAGAACAAATGAGCAGCTTGATTAAAATATTTGTGGAAGCGGGAGGAAATTTGTTGCTGTTTACTCAAAATGTTACAGACATTGAATTTTACCACCTACCTAGAAATGAAAAAGATCCTAAGAATGCAGTACTTCTGTACAGCGTTACAAGGGAAACGATCCGTACAATAGAACGACCAATGTGCAAGTCATCGACACAAAATAGATTTTCAGTTTTGAAAGACTTTGCCATCAATCTTGAACGTATTAAAAAGGGTGAAATTAAAGATTTAACTGAAGTTCATAGCAGCATTTTAATGAGAATTCAAATTGAAATAGGGAGTAATTTATCAAACTTCAGAACTTCTGGAAGATCATCAACAACATCTTGGTTCATTACATGGGCTTCTGGTACAGACAGGAGTAAAAGAATGGCTTTAGAGTCTTCAGTCAAAGGTTTACTGCCATTAGCCAGTGTTGCTTGTCCAGTAGAAATGTCGGATGATGAACATTTTGAGACTTGTCATTTGAATCAATTACCTTTTGGTTTTTACAATTCAGGTCATGTTTTTTGCTACCTTCCATTACCGATTGAAACGATGTTCCCAGTTCACATTAATGGGTCGTTTGCTGTAACATCAGATCGCAGACACCTTTCATGTAAAACAACAGACGACAAAGATTCTTTTGATAGTGAATGGAATGAGGCACTCATGTGTGATGCAGTTTGCAATGCTTACATTTTGTTTCTCGAAAATCTTCGTTTCTTAGGAATAAACGAAAATGAGGAATACTACAAGCAATGGCCTATGGAATGTCAGAAAAATGTCAGTCAAGGAAACTTCGGCAAACTACAGATGGCATTTTATAAGAAAATCTCAGATGAGAAAACATCTGTAGAAGTGTTCAGAAGGGGAGATAACTTTGTCAGTATTAAAAATTGCAAATTTATTGACCCTGAATTGATGGAAACCGAATTAAGTAATATAGTTTTCGATGCTTGCATCAAGCTTCTAGATAATACAGATTCAAAACTGATGAAATTGCCAGAAATGTTAAAAAACTGTTTTAGAGATGCAGACTGCAAATCTATCATTAATGCAAGAACACTCGATACATTCTCCTTTTATTCACAGTTAGTCTTTCCACATCTTACAGATGATGTTTGGGATGATCCAGTGAAGAACTTCCTCATACTGTATGCTTTAGACCATCATGAATCAGACAAAATGTCTGACCTGTTGAAAGCCAATGCATGTATTCCTACGTTACCAGATGGACTGTATAGAAGACCATGTGAGATTGTCAACAACATTGGACAACTGAAAGATTTTTTTAGCATAGAAGATCAGAGATTTGTTGTTCAAACGAAAAATGCATTTATGAAGCCTAGCCGCCTTGCAACGTTGTCAAAACTTGGCATCATAGCTAATAAACTCTCTGACGAACTTCTGGTTGATAGAGCATATTCAGTACAAAATCTTTCTGTTGTATGTTCAAAATGTGCATTAGACCGGTGTACTCAAGTTGTAAAATATCTAATAAAGGATTTTTCTAACATCAATCAAAAGAAAGAACTTCTTACCGAGCTTAGGTCAATACAGTTTTTACCTGTTAAAAGAAGGCCAACGAACTGGAAATGGACGTGGGGTGGTGACAAAGTTGAAAATGTTAAAGACATACAAGGCATCCAGTATTGTTGCAAGAAGGAACATAAGGATGATGTTCCAATGAAGTTTGAATGCCCATTTAAATTATATTCACAATCTGTAGAAGAAATGGTATGTTCACTACATCCTGTTTTGGATAAGAATCTTTTGCCTCACGATGTTTATTCAGAATTTCTAACAGTCCTTGGTATAAAAAGTGAAGTGAATATTCAATTAGTGTTTCAGAATCTGACAACATTCAGTCAAGATGTAGATGGAGACGAAAGTATTTCTGAAAATTTACAAGTACTTAACAACACAACATTTACATTGTACAAGTACATAGATAGTATTGCCTTACAGGATATGAACGTTGATAAACATGCAAACCATTTGATGGCAGTAGTGGAAATGTACAAAGAGGTGAATGTTATTTTGTTAAATGGAAAATTTGTGAAACCAAGCCAAGTAGCCATCAATATGTCGGAAGACTGCAGCCCACTTTTGTATGGTTTAAATAAAGCAGACCATTTCAGAAAATTAAAGGGATTTCTAAATCTTTTGGGAATTGAAGAAAGGCATTCGTCAAAACGTATTTTATCAGAATTGGATATGCTTAAAACAAAACATGGTCAAACGAAGATGGAGGAGAATGATGTTAAGCTTTATGTAAGGCTTTTAAGAGTGTTAGTTGATTGCTTGAAATTGGAAAATTTGACCTCAGATTTGTTGGTGCATTTGTACATTCCAGACACAAATGGTATATTGAATCCAATTCATAGGCTATGCTTGGATGAAATTGATATTAATTCAACAGAAGCTATGCTCTTTACTCACCCGAGCATTTCGCCTGACATTGCTGTACCCTTAGGTGTAAATACAAAACGAGAACAAAAAGTAAAAGAATGCTCCAAACCACTGAAATTGTACTCAAAAGAGTTTGGACAACATGAAGAGCTCATCACAAGAATTAAGCGTATTTTATCAGGATATCCATGCGACGCAGGAATTTTAAAAGAATTAGTACAAAATGCAGATGATGCTAAAGCGAATGAAGTACACATTGTACTGGATTTTTCTAGTCATCCAGCAGACAACTTATTTTCTGAATCATGGGAGCCTTTACAAGGACCAGCTATTCTGGTATACAATGACAGTTGCTTCTCAGAGACAGATATAGTAGGCATCCAAAGTCTTGGTGTAGTAAGTAAAGGGGACGATCCTACAAAAACTGGCCAATATGGTGTTGGATTCAATGCAGTTTATCATATAACTGATGTTCCATCCTTCCTAACAAGAGGACCTAATGTTGAGAGTGGTGAATCACTGTGTGTTATGGATCCACACTGTAATTATGTTCCAGATGCTACACATCAGTGTCCAGGAAGACAATACCTCAACACAAAACTGTTGAAAGAAGATCATCCAAACGTTTTTAGCTGTTATCATGAGGATTTGATAATGAATGAGTCAGGAACCATATTTAGACTGCCGTTAAGGACAAATAAATTCAAGTCCAAATTGTCCAACCATCATATAAGCGAGAAATTTATCAGAGAACTTGTATCTGATTTTAAAAATGAAATGTCCGAAATGTTGTTGTTTGTTAACAATGTAAAAAGTATAAAGGTATCTGAAATAGTCGACGGCCATTTGGAAGAAAAATATTCTGTTACATTGAACATGTCTGGATCGGACGAATCAAAACGTCTAACATTTTACAATGCTATCGAGAATGGAGTACGGAAGATTAGCGAAAATCACAACCCTGTTTATGGAGGTCATACTGAGATAAACTACACCTTAACTGTCAAAAACAGTTGTGGAGACCGTTCAAAATGGTTAATCGTTCGCCGGATGGGATTTTCAGGAAAATGCAGTTTGCCAGAAAATGTTCTGAATGCATACGCAAATGGAGAAATCGGTTTACTGCCAAGGGGAGGAGTAGCCCTGTTACTTGAACATGTTGCAGCAGATGACAAAAACGTTAAGTTTAAGAAGGAACTAGGTCGAGCATTTTGTTTTCTGCCTCTGCCTCTTGAGACTGGTCTACCTGTTCATGTGAATGGTCACTTTTCATTGGACCATGAAGCCAGACGTAATTTGTGGACAGATGACAAAGAAGGGTATCGTTCTGCTTGGAATAAACATTTAATGTCCGATGTTATAGTTCCATGTTATGTATCCGCTCTTCATAGACTGAAATACATTTTATGTTTAGATCTGGAAAATAAAGTATTGCCACTGGATGTCTTTCATGGATTTTTTCCAAATATGGGAAAAGTTGAGAATATTTTCAAGTTTCTTGTATGTAGTTTTTACCAATGGATATACACCAATGAAGAGAATATATTCCCATGTTGTAAGCTTATCAACAAAAATGATGCAAAAATAACATTTTATCCTATAAAGAGTGAAGCTTTTGTTTTCCCATGTGTATTCAATACGTTGAAAGAACAAGATGTTAGTGTCAATCTTGGAACCATTCCAAATGTAAGTCCAGTTATTACTGACAGAGTTTCAAATTTGAGGCAATCTACAGAAAGAAAACCATCTCAAGATAAAGATTTAGCAAAGTTAGTACAGATATGCAAAGATATAGGAATAAAACTGGTGGAATCTCCTGAGCAAATTTTCAAAAGTATGAAGGAAGCAGACATTCCTGTAGTAGAAATGACACCCGATTTTTTCATTTCATTTTTGAAATCTAATGACACAACACACGAGGACAGATGTCGGATAGAGCAACTAGGTCAATCATTGGAGCATACAACGATTCAAAAACTAAAGATATGCATAAAATATTGCCAGCGGAGCACAACTTTCAGTGAGCAGATGGAGAATTTACCATTGTGCCTGACAAATGACAATGTTCTAACAGCGTTTAATTTAGGAAGCCCCGTATTTTGCTCTGTATATTGCAATATACTGCAAGAATCATCCAGTCATTTCTTACATTATGATTGTGTTGATATGTTTAAATGTGAACAGCCCGGTTTGAAAGATTTTGACATAAATGGTTTTATTCAATATTTACCAGACACTTTAAATTTAGAACGTTATAGAACTCTCAATAGGCCAGTAGAATGGAAACCAGACAATACCAGTAAACCAAATATGGAGTGGATAAAGAAAGTGTGGAAATTTTTTACATCAGTGGTTTGCAAACAGCATAAGGAAGGCGAAAAAGAACCTTCAGATGAGAGGAAGCAAGAAATGAACAGTGAGACTATATTAAATCTCTTACACCCAGCTCTTCATTGGTGCTTGATACCATGCATTCAGAATCAACCAACAGAAGGAAATATTTCAAATCCATCCTGTGGAAATATTCTAGTTCCTGCATGTGAAGCACGATATATCATCGATATATCTACATTCTCGGGAACAATGAAGTTGGCATTGGAAAGTTTAAATTTACCAATAATGGATGAAGACATGTATTTGGAATATGACAATATCTTAGAACATTTGGTGGTAAAAAGGAATAACCCGATTGGTTTACTGAATATGTTGTACAAATGCAGAGATCTTATAGAAAGTAGAGTTATAAAACCGGAATACTGTTTGGAAATAATGGATTTCTTTTCTGACCATATGAATAGTAAAAAGTTAGCCAATTGTTCAGATGAGGACGTCTTTAAGAAACTGAAAGGTATTCCTCTGCACGTAAGTGTCTCTGGAGATCACATGGACATTCCATCTAACCAGAGTGTATTGGTTATGGATGACATTGAAGTGACTGATGGAATAGCAGAATGGGCAATGCACTCATCTACTTTGCTTCTTCAAACAGCACCCAAGCTAACTAAGCTTTATCAAAAACTAGGTTTTACAGATGAAAACCTAAAGAAAATTGATTTATATAGAAAACATTTGCTTCCAAAATTCAGATTTCTACCTCAAGAAAATCATTTAGTCCATCTACTATACACAAAGAATGTATTACTGGCAAAGCCAATCGGCAATGATTTCAGTGATGAACAAAACAGCTTAATATCAATCTTACAATCGGTAGCTTTTATTCCAAATTCGGATGGAGAGCTGTCTACTGCTTCTTGTTTTAAAAATCCTCGTAAGAAATTGATGAGACTCATGTTTCCCGAATCAGCTTTTCCGACAGGAGTGTATAGGGAGAAAGAATGGAATGATTTCTTATCAGTTGTAGGAATGCAGTGTGAAATTACATCAGAGATGATTGTGCAGTTTGCCAGAGATATAGCGAATGCTGGGGAAAATGGTATCACTAAAGACAACAAAAAGGACTTAGAAAACAAATCGAAAAAGTTATTACATCATATATATCTCTGTTCTACTGTTGATGTAAATCTTCTTAGGACATTGTGTGAAATCAAATTTATTCCTCCTTTCAAGGTGACAAAATGGAAGGCAGATATATATCCACAACCAGATGTAGACTTTTTAATTTGTTTTCGAAATTCTACAGTGCGGGCAGAACAAGGCCTGTGTTGGACAAAATGTCATATTATCCCATATTGGGCTGACCCACAAAATGAACAGCATTGTGAAAAAAAGAAAGAAATGTTTGATTTGTTAGAAATTCAACATTATCCTACTTATGAAAATGTTATTCATCATATGCAAAATATTTGTGAATCATTGAAGAGGACAGAGATTTCTGATATTTTTGCAGAATTGGTTGAGAATTTGATGTCTTCCATGTACACGTTTTTAATGAGTAAACTTGGTGAATCGAACAATATAATTTGTTTGGAAAGAGGACTCTCTAAGATGCCAGTTTTATATCTCCCAGAACAAAAAATGTTTGTAGCGTGTAACCGTGTAGTAAAATCCATCAATGAAAACGAAATTATAAAGCCTTACTTGATGGAAATTCCTGACAAATATCATCAGTTCTTCGAGTTATTTGAAGTCCTTGGCATGGACCGCCAGGTGAACGTCTGCAATTTTGTGCGTGTACTAGCGCTTTTGAAAATAGATGTGAATAATGACCAACTTCATATTAATGAACTTCAAATCGTTAAGCAGGCAATACAGAGGTTGTTTCATTATCTACAGATATCTACATTTGATGAAATTGAGAAAAAACTGTGTTCAGTTGAAACCCTTTATTTACTCTCCCGAGATAACACCCTGAAGGATGCAAAATGTCTAGTTTATTCTGACAATACAGATTTTGAAGAAAAAATTGGAGATGACATAGGTATGCCGTATGTTGCTAGCCTGGACAAACTTGGGGTTCGTCTAACTGGTTCATTTGCGAAGGAATTTAAAAAACTCCCGAAACATTTACAACCGAATATCTTGTCCTCTTTGGTTAGTAGACAGTTGCAAGAAAGTTTTGAATTGTTGTCATTGGATGAAAATGGCCTGCAATTGGTGGCCTTATTGAGCTCTCCTCATTTCCATCAAGCTGTTGTTCGTATTGCTGTACACTCCAGAAAAACAATTCAGGGTTTAAGTCCTCTAGAGTTGAACGAAGGTGTTGTAAATACATGGATAGAAAATATACAGAACATACAAGTTATCCAAGTAAAATCGTGTAAGCTAAATCTAGTGTTTAAAGATACAGCAGTAGGGAACGAGGAAGTGTCATGTTATTACCAGAAAAAGAAGGATAATGATGACCAAAACATTTTGTATTGTGCATTCAAGGAAACTGACATAAAAGACTGGTTGCAAGAGAGCAGTCGTGTCATAGAGTATGCAATAAGCCACTGTACTGGAAGGAAATTCGTAGATTCTGGAGCTTTATTACTGAAGATTTTACTGAAAATTTATAACATAGATGAGATGTCTGTCTTATTAGATAGAGAAAAAGTAGACGAGTTTTGCATTTCAGTGAACTATAATGCTTCGATGTTTCCATCTCCAGGAACGACAGTTTATCCTGATTGGCATCGGTTTTTAGACAACAGTTTTTCGACTTTCGACCCTAACGAATATGTAGCTTTACTTTTGAGTGAAGAACAAATGAACAAAGATGAATACACACCTTCTGTATATGTTTATGCAATCATTATTCGAAAATGCGAAACAACAGATTGCGAATCTAATGTATTAAGAAATACTCTTCAAATGTACGAGGTTAGAGTAGGACGTGGTCGTATTGAGCGAATTCATGCCTTTGATTTATACAAGTTCAACCGCAATTTTCAAAAAACTTCAAAAGAAATTGCACCTTTTATTGACATTGCAAGTAACTCAAGTACTGACAGTAGACCATTAGAAGATATTTTAATGGAGGTGGAGGATACTATCCGAGCTGCATGGACTCTACCAGAAGATGAAAGAAGGAAGATAATTAAACGATTGTACAAGAAATGGCATCCAGACAAAAATTTTGGAAATGAACTCGTTGCAACTGAAGTGTTCAAATTCATCAAACAAGCTGTGTTGAATATTGAACGAGGGAACGGTATTAACACCAGATATGATTCCCAAGATTTCAACGAATTCTCAAAGGATTCTCAATTTTGGGATCACTTCCAAACATGGGACCAGGACACTAGACATACAACCAATCAAGCACCAGCTGCAGGTACAAGTGGAAACGAAAACCAGTCTGCTCATACTAGAGGTCGACAGTGTTATGAACCGGTTCCTTCTTCTGCTGATGCAAAGCAGTGGATGCATCAGGCCAAAAGGGATTTCGGTGCTGCCTCTCAGTTCTTGGTTGAAGCTGAAAAAGGACACAATTTCAACTGGATTTGCTTTCTATGTCAACAGGTAAATTATTGTACTTGTTATTGGAAATGTCTATATTGTCTTTTTTTCCAAGGATTTATATAGTAGGAAGGATATGAATCTCGTATATTCTCGCTTTATCTCGCGTGGCGAAATTTTATGCTACAACAGAGCAAAAATTAATTCATTCATTTTGAAATGCCTTGAGAATTCGTAGGAAAATCAACCAATTACACCAAAGTTCATGTTATACATCGTCTATATACTACACTACACACAAAAATCCTTGGATTTGCCAATATAGGTTCAATGGAAAAGTTTTTTTTTATTTTTTCTGTATCACCCCTCATACACGTAAAATTAAAAAAAAAAGTACAGTAGAGCTTCATACATCTAAAAACATATTAAAAATGATAAAACAAAGAAACCAATCACGCCAAGTTTTGTTCTATATATCGAATACACATTTTTACACTTTGGTACCGTATGTCAATTTCATGTAAGCAATTGTAAGTTTATTGATTTCTAAATAGGCCACTCCCATTTCTGCCCAGAACGCCGTCATTTTGACAAATGATGGTGAACAATCCTTAATAAATACAAATCGGGAGTACTGTTTTCAATAAAACTTATTCTATTCATTGAAAAATATTTACATTATCACAAAAATGACGGCTCTGCTTCAATATTCGGTATGATGAGAGAAGAGAGGAGTTTGAAATTTAAATTCGAGTCTTGACCGCCCATAATAGGTGGGATAATGAAGGTCAAAAGGGCAAATCGATTAATGTCAATTATTGATGAAATATGGGTGATGCATCTACAAAAAGTCGATACTTTATTATTGATTGGTATTTAGAACAAATATGTTCACTTTATACCTGTAATTATGGTTTTATATACTTACAAATACTGGTTTAAAATGTTGAAGCGATGGAAATTTCCACCCGATTAATCAAGGCATGTGCATCGTCAACGAATTGCACTATGGGTAATCTCGCCACGCAACATACTTACATACAATCTATGTTAGATCTCCCGAGATTCATATCCTTCCTACTATATAAATCCTTGGTTCTTCTAATCTATATTGTATCGAGGGATTAAGCCTACCTAGACATATTACATTACATTACCTAAGGTATTCCTTTTATTAGTATGCTTTAGTAAAACATTTGTAGAATTTTATCTGAGAACGAGATGCAACATCGTCAGTAACCCACGGTTGATTCCGTGGAACGTATCGGAATCAACCGTGGGTTACCGACGATGGAGAGATGCAAAGGAGTGCCTCATGTTTGTAGAATGCCACAATTCCTGCACACACAAGACAACTAGTTTGTTAACAGTATTCGTTGTTGGACCGTTACAAGGCAAAGGTTTCCGACCATATCCATTATATCCCATTTTTCATGTAGCGGTCTAAGCTTCCAGCAATTTGCCAATCTCAGTCCCATATGTTTGCCTACATGATTTGTTTTGTTTGTAAACTTTTCTCTGTCATGCATATAGCTAACATCTTGGTCACTTGATGTTAAAACAATTGGTTGAAATTTTTAAAACTATTATTTGTCCGAAATTGAAATTAAACTTTAAAATGACATTTAGAGACGACATCAGCAATGTTTGAAGATACCAAAGGTTTGGTTTGGTTTTTGGTGTTTTATGTCAATTTCAACAATATTTCAGTTATATCGTGGCAGTCAGTTTTATTGGCGGAGGAAACCTGGAGAAAACAACCAACCTGCCCCAAGTCACCGTCAAACTTTATCACATAATGTTGTATTGAGTACACCTCGCCATGAGCGGGATTTGAACACACAACTTTAATGACGATCTGTACTGGTAGTGGTAAATACAACTACCATACCATCACGACCATGACGGCCCCTCAATTAGTAATTATTCAATAACAATTGCAGATACATGTACAAATGTATATGTATAATGTGATGTATGTATTTTGTAAAGAGGACCTTTGTAAGTTGATCTAACTTGTGTCCAATTCATTTATTGAGATATTTAACATTAGAATAAGTTTGTAATGCATATTATAAGGAGTACTTAATATAATCGAGAACACAGATGCAATAAATTTAAAAACTCGGTTTTACATAAGTGAGTAATTCATCTGTAAATAGAAATGTACATCGCATATTGTAGCATATACTTAATATTGCCATTAATTCAACTTTTTATTCCATTCCTGTATCTGGTGGACATTTTTTGGTACACATAGTTGGGCAAGTTCTTTTTAAAAAAAAATTCAATCTACTTGTATATTTGCATGAATATTTGACAAAATAAGAATGTTTGATTTGTTTTTTTAATTTGATTTTTTGAAACCATTTGTTAACCTGGGTATTCGATGCACAATTCTGTCTTCCTCTGAACTTGATTTATCTGCTAACATCATACTGGCTACAAGCATTGTATATATTGATTTGGATATGATGTGGATCTTCGTATGAGGTTATGTTTCATATTTTCTATCTATGAAACCAGTCTTTGTTGTTTTAATATGAAAAATTTTAATTTTTAATACAAATTTTATAACAGGCTGTCGAAAAAGTTTTAAAAGCAATGCACTTCAACAAGGATTCAAATAAAATACCCAAATCCACAGTCTTGAAGAATATAGTAAAAGGTTTGGATCCAGAACTTCAAGATATGGTAATGACTGTGTCAGCAAAAGTGGGAAAGCAAGAGAAAATGATGTACCCTGATCGTCACAGAATACCTAAAATTCCAGCTGATGACTATGATAAACAGACAGCGGTGGATGTCATAAACTTAACAAGGCTTATCTTGGAGTATGCTTCTGATAAAATATGAATGATTTATTCAGGTTGGAAACTGTTTAAAATAGTATTTATTCAACTAATGAAAGCGTAGATATCATATTAAGTGCGCATGACACGTTTCTGGAATAACCTTCATCAGGTTCGCTCAAAGTCGAAAGATTTTAAAGCCAATAGTTTAACAGTTTTTGGAGCAAGAATCCAAAGCGACTAAACAGGATAACCAAAATTAGTTATGGTCATCTATCAATAATGAATATATCTAATAAACCCACCGCAAAATTGGTATTTGTTGCTTCTGCGCTAAGCACGCAGCATTAAGGAGAAAGAGCAAAGACTGGTTGGATCGAAATCAGGATAATGTGTCCGAGTGGAGAGACATGTCTATCCGCAAGACTGTTGTTTCAGTGAGCTAGCACTATAAAAAAAACTCAGCGTGTTGGTCTAGTACAAAACGGACCTCATCATCAGCTCATTGAAAATTAACTTTTTTTTCACCATGATATAGCTGAAAAATTGCTGAATTTGCATTAAACATTCCCAAATTCCCTCTAATAAACCATGTCAGTGTCGAAACGACTAATATGCGGTGAAGATCGTGATTATCATAGATGTAATTTGTAAAGGGGTCTGCATTTTAAAGGCAATTATTATCTTCCTTTAGTAACCGACACATTTTAGGATATCGTGAAATCGTTCCGCCTGAAAATAAATATCATATGTAGTGATATTGGAAACTGTTTATTCAATTTAGTGGAATTTTATTACCATGGTAGTTTCCGATTTACCTGACGGCGAAAATACAATGGTTAACCAAGATTTTCTTCAACCAGTAAAAATTCACTGTAAGGTTTGTTAACACATTCAAGTTTTCTTTTCAATGCCGTTTCAAAATTTTTGTGATGAAGTGATGAATTTGAAATGTAATGTGTTTAGATGATCAAATTGGGTACTTTTAACGTCTCTTCCAATATTTGAAGGACCCACAAAACTTGTTTGACAACCTGCTTAAACTGTCAAATTTGTGTTTGTAACAGGACTGGTGCATAGATAGGTCAAGTTTGAAGTGAATTGAAGGAAATATGTGACAGTTTAATCCACCCTTATAATTGCTTATGTATTTTGTTTAATGTTTTTGATGTTATATTTGGTATTTAATGATTTTAATTATAATTTCAGGTGGCGAAAACAGCTACGAAAATGTTAGTGTTTCAGTAGTGAAGTAAAAAAAAACGATTTTTATCAATTATTGTTGAAATAGACACTTTAATCTTGGTTATATTAAAAACAAAATGTTAAACAATTTAACTAGTCAATACAATCCTCTCTGGGTACTCCAGTTTCCTCCACCAATAAAACTGACCGCCAAGATATATAACTGAAATATTGTTGAAAGTGGTGTTACACACCATAGCCCCCTCCCACTCCCCTGTATAATATTTTGTAATAGATATAACCAACCACAATACCATGGAACAATCGTGTGGTAATATTTGTATTTACCTGAATGACTTAAATAGATGTATAGAATATACTGTATAATATTTTTGGGGCCGTCGTGATTGTATGGTAGTTGGATTAATAAATACCTATGCAATCAGTGCCTATCACCACTAACGTTGTGAGTTAGAATCTCGCTCAGGTGAGATGTACTCGATACAATATTATGTGATAAAGTTTGTCAGTGACTTGCGGTGGGTCAGTGGTTTTCTCTGGGTACTCCAGTTTCCTCCACCAATAAAACTGACCGCCAAGATATATAACTGAGATATTGTTGAAAGTGGTGTTACACACCATAGCCCCCTCCCATTCCCCTGTATAATATTTTGTAATAGATATAAACAGATTTTTTTTTTAATCTTTATGTGTTATGTAGGTTTCTTAATGTCTTATAATTATTCAGATGAAATTAAATGACATCAACAAATACATTTCTGTTCAAATGTTGTTAGTATGATTATGATAAAATTGTCATTGTGTATATAGTATCATGTATATTGTAATGTTTGATCAAATTGTATTAATACTGTTAAACACTGATACATACAAGTGCCATGTTAGGACTTTCAGATTTCTATCAACTGTTATGTTTTTATTGTGTTTAGACATGTGAGGTTTGACATGAGGATTGTATTGACTAGTTAAATTGTTTAACATTTTGTTTTTAATATAACCAACCACAACACCATGGAACAATCGTGTGGTAATATTTGATAACATTTCTATTAACTGTTATGTTATTATTGTGTTTAGACATGTGAGGTTTGACGTGAGGATTGTATTGACTAGTTAAATTGTTTAACATTTTGTTTTTAATATAACCAACCACAACACCATGGAACAATCGTGTTGTAATATTTGATAACATTTCTATTAACTGTTATGTTATTATTGTGTTTAGACATGTGAGGTTTGACGTGAGGATTGTATTGACTAGTTAAATTGTTTAACATTTTATTTTTAATATAACCAATCTGAACCACAATACCATGGAACAATCGTGTTGTAATATTTGATAACATTTCTATTAACTGTTATTTTATTATTGTGTTTAGGCATGTAAGGTTTGAAGTGAGGATTGTATTGACTAGTTAAATTGTTTAACATTTTATTTTTAATATAACCAATCTGAACCACAATACCATGGAACAATCGTGTTGTAATATTTGATAACATTTCTATTAACTGTTATTTTATTATTGTGTTTAGGCATGTAAGGTTTGACGTGAGGATTGTATTGACTAGTTAAATTGTTTAACATTTTATTTTTAATATAACCAATCTGAACCACAATACCATGGAACAATCGTGTTGTAATATTTGATAACATTTCTATTAACTGTTATTTTATTATTGTGTTTAAACGTGTGAGGTTTAATTTGACGTAAGGATTGTGTTTGGCTATTTAAATTGTTTAACATTTTAATTTTAATATAACCAACTACACCACCATGGAACAATCGTGATCATGTGACAAACTTTCAAACACAGAAATGACAAACAACAGTACGCCAGCAATATCAGGAAGAAGAAATTTTTTTTTAATTTTTTATTTTAACACTGACATTAAGAGAGATTAATTACTTTTTAATATAACATGTATAAAGTTTCTTGAGATATTGTTAATGTTTTTTTATTTCCAAATTTATTTATTTTTTATCTCTGGCGGTCTGTCAGTATGTCACACTAAAATATACCTGATTTTCTTCAGATAAAAGCCATTTAACATGTTTAGATTCCTCCTATATACAGTCAAACCTGCCCATGTGGTCATCTCTATTAAACAGTCACCTGTATTAAAAGGTCACCTTTTTATTGAACTGTCATAGAAATTTTCATATAAATTTAACCTCTTTTAAGAGGTCACCTGGCTTATAAGGCCACTTTTTCTTTGTCTCAAAGGTGACCTCTTAATACAGGTTTGACTGTATTATAACCCTTGCTGAATGTTTCTTAGTATCATGAAGCTATACATGTCGTAGTGGGTAAGAATATCATTTTTTCAATTTTCAGAATTTAAAATTATTGAATTCAGTCATTTTCAAATATACATTGTTTAGTCTACAATTTTTGTCCCAAGATCTTAAAATAAATACAGTTTAATGTCAAACCCTGTATCCTTTTTGTGCTTGCCCCAAAACATTATCTAGATTTTTATCTTCTTCTGTCCTTTGGAAAAAATATTCTGACATTGCAAAGCAAATATTCGGGTTTACAATGAAATGTATATATAAAGTTTCTTTGTTCTTTTGTTTTACATATACAATAAGAAACAATCCAGGCAATATGAATACTGTAATTAAAGAAACACCCAATCTCTTTAACTGCTTACTACATTTAAAGAAACACCCAATCTCTTTAACAGCTTACTACATTTAAAGAAACACCCAATCTCTTTAACTGCTTACTACATTTAAAGAAACACCCAATCTCTTTAACTGCTTACTACATTTAAAGAAACACCCAATCTCTTTAACTGCTTACTACATTTAAAGAAACACCCAATCTCTTTAACTGCTTACTACATTTAAAGAAACACCCAATCTCTTTAACTGCTTACTACATTTAAAGAAACACCCAATCTCTTTAACTGCTTACTACATTTAAAGAAACACCCAATCTCTTTAACTGCTTACTACATTTAAAGAAACACCCAATCTCTTTAACTGCTTACTACATTTAAAGAAACACCCAATCTCTTTAACTGCTTACTACATTTAAAGAAACACCCAATCTCTTTAACTGCTTACTACATGTACTATGTATTTTTATCCTGTCGTTTGTAGTTTTTTACTTTACAAATTGAAATATATGAAAATAATTGTATTGTTATTGTTATAATTACTATGTGATTGTACTATATGAATATCATTATTGGCCCCACAGTTATTAGACCCTGGTACATTATGCCCCACCAATTGACCCTCACATTTTCTACCATTCCTTAGATTGGTACACATGTTTTCTATATTTCTTGAAAACTTACATACATGTATATTGGATATTATTTGAAAATTTAACACTATTTTATCTTTGTATTTGTATTTTCATGGAGGTATTCCATGTATGTATGTATTTTGAGTTGTTTGAATAATGAAGGAGAGGTATTGTATTTGAGAATTCTCTGATGTGGCATTTTACGAGGGCAATAACATGTTATCTGCCCTGGCAAAATATGTGATAAATAGATTAATACATGGCCTTTTTCATATTGCCCTTGTCATCAGCCCTGGACTGATATTATCCCTTGGGCTAAAGCCCTCGGGCCGATATCAAGGTCTTGTGCTGATAACAAAGGCAATATGAAAAAGGCCATGTATTAATCTATAATTATAATTCATGTATAAATATATTGTGATAATAAATAGATATGAAAAGGCCATGTATTAATCTATAATTATAATTCATGTATAAATATATTGTGATATATAATTTCATATTTAAATGCTGGGACATATTTGCACTATAACATTCTGCTGAAAACAGAATGATTATCAGTTAACATATGTTTGTTTTGATTATTTGTTAATATGACTTAAATAATGTATTATTCATATAAAAATATGAGAAATTTAGGTGATTTTTTTTTGGTGGTGGGCTATTTTACTAATTTGTCTTCATTTTATGATGGACAATATTTGCTAGGTACTGCCCATTTTAACTTTTAGAGGAGGGGTATGTATTCCCTTGATTGGGAAAATTTTGTTGGTGCCAAACATAAATAAAATTATTTTTTTCACATGTTTCAAATTTAACCAAAATGTATTGTAGAAAATTGTCGACTATTTATTTTTTGCATCTTTCAGGTCAAGATATTTTTATCAACATAGGTGACTGAAGTTAAATATAAAACCTACCACCTCTCCTCCCTTAAAAGTTAAATGGTCTTTCACTTATATTTTTTTTCTTGTCATGTTTTTGTATAAGAAAACAGAAACTTTGTAAATTTATTTTGTCTACTTATATATTTTCTGTGCAAATTTATTAATAAATATACTTAATTAGCTCATGGTTATTATTTTATATTCTTTATATTATGGTCAGGCTTATGGGCGAGTTAGTGAGTGATTTTTTTTAAATGCCAAGGGAGCAATTTTTCAGCTATATAATGGGGAGAACAAGTTATATTCAATGAGATGATAATGATGTCCACTTTGTACTAGACCAACACCCTAAATGTTGGATAATTGTACTGCTAGCTCCCTGAAAACAATCCGCCGGTAAACATGTTGCTCCACTCGGACACATTATCATGATTGTGAGGCAACCAGTCTACTCTTACTCCTTATTACCTCATGCTTAGGGAGAAGTATCAAATACCAATGTGTTAGTCTTTGATTTGATATGACCAGAGTTCGAACCCACTATATATCTTAACATACTCAAGATGAGCACTCAGACCATCACACAACCAATATGCGGTCAGTCTTTTGCTGATGTTTATGATACTTTCAACAGTGATATGATAGCAGTTGATTTTATTGTTGAAGAAAATCACAGTAGTCCAAAAAACAAAGTCGCTGACAAAATTTACCACCTACAATTGTGTCCGCTACACCTCACAACAGTAGGAGTCTAATTAACGTTAGTGGTACGTGATAGGCACTGTTTACATAGGTAGAAATAGATCTAACTATCAACCATATTGTGCACATGACGACCCATTTATATGTTTATGCTATAATAAATCGCACCAATATCCCTCAATAGTTGAAGAAAAATACTTTGGTGTTAAAAGATGAAGATAATGTTTGCCAAAACTGCACCAACTCCCCACCCTCTTCATGGTGTATTGCATTTAATTTGTTTCCCAGTGAATAATATGTTCACTCGGTGGCTTATTGTCGATTGTTGACATCTATCTACAAACAACACTAGTACTACACGTGGGGGTTCTCGCACAGACATCCACATATAAAAAAACTGAAGTTTCCCGATCGTGAGGCCTCCCAAAAACCTGTGAGTGATATATTTTCTCTGATCTTTCCATCCGTAATAATTTGGTAGCTACGATATATCTGCAAAAATAGTGACGACAAAATATATAACAATAATCTACCACACTAGTGGCTCATTAATCATTGAATACATATTCGGTGATACTGTATTAGTTTAAGCCTTGCATGACCAAGAGTCGTGTGAGTTTTACTTAAGTCTGTCGTCATCATATTTTCTTCTATTCCAATCTTTTCCGAAACCTCATTATAAATTGAAACCAAACTTGGTACAAATGTCCATTACACCATCCTCTACAAGAGACGAGTTTGAACAGTGGTTATCAGAAGCTGTACATCAAAGGCCATCATAATAATACAGTCAAACCTGCCCAAATTTCTTTTTTTCTCTCTTGTGCACTTCTATTTCACCACTTAGTTCTTCCATCTATTTGAAAATTTTACATTTATATCTATTCAGAATAACATTATTCTTTACAATTTAAAATTTGATATTGTATAAACTTCGAGACCAGCTTGATTATTGTAAAGAGATATACCAGGGAAACGAATTAATATAAGTTTTTCTAAACTTGTTTTCGAATCCCTTTAATTATTTGTATTGTATCATATTGAAATTTATCATATTGTACTATATTTATTAATTAATAAAATATGTTTAAACTAAACCTGCCCATGTGGTTACCTCTTTTAGAGCAGTCACCTGTATTAAAATGTCATCTGTCATAGAAAATTTCATATGAATTGAACCTCTTTTAAGAGATCACCTGTCTTGTAAGGCCACCTTTCCTTGTCCCAAAAGTGACATCTTACTACAGGTTTGACTATATGTGGAATACCACGATCCTTGCATGTAAACGACAAGTAGGAGTACTCACTGGAGGCCTGTTGAAAGGCAGAACTCTTGTACAGATCCTCTATCTGAATTTTACTTTTCATTTCTTGCTATCAAAACATCCATCAATAGACCAACCCTAGTCCTTCCTTTTAATCTATTTATTTAGATCATGTCGAGTCACCAGGTCTGTCTAAAGAGGGAGGTCACCACATTTGTAATTTAGATTTAGATCACGTCTAGTCACCAGGTCTGTCTAAAAAAGAGAAGACACTACATTTGTCATATAGATCTAGACCATGTCTAGTCACCACGTCTGTCTAAATAGAGAAGACACTACATTTGTCATATAGATTTGGATCGTGTCGAGTTACCAGGTCTGTCTAAATAGAGAAGAAACTACATTTGTCATATAGATTTAGATCATGTCTAGTCACCAGGTCTGTCTAAATAGAGAAGACACTACATTTGTCATATATTTAGATCATGTCTAATCACCAGGTCTGTCTAAATACAGAATACACTACATTTGTCACATAGATTTAGATCATGTCTAGTCACCAGGTATGTCTACATAGGGAAGACACTACATTTGTAATTTAGATCTGGATCTTGTCTAGTCACCAGGTCTGTCTAAATAGGGAAGACACTACATTTGTCATATAGATTTAGATCATGTCTAGTCACCAGGTCTGTCTAAATAGGGAAGACACTACATTTGTCATATAGATTTAGATCATGTCTATTCACCAGGTCTGTCTAAATAGGGAAGACACTACATTTGTCATATAGATCTAGATCATGTCTAGTCACAAGGTCAGTCTAAATAAAGAAGACACTACATTTCTTATATAAATTTAGATCATGGCTATTCACCAAGTATGTCTAAATAGGGAAGACACTACATTTGCTATGTAAATTTAGATCATGTCTATTCACCAGGTCTCTCTAAATAGGGAAGACATTACATTTGTTATATTAGATTTAGATCATGTCTAGTCACCAGGTCTGTCTAAATAGGGAACACACTACATTTGATATATACATTTAGATCATGTCTAGTCACTAGGTCTCATTAAATAGGGAAGACACTACATTTGTAATTTAGATTTAGATAATGTCTAGTCACCAGGTCTGTCTAAATAAGGAATACACTATATTTGTAGTATAGATCTAGATCATGTCTGGTCATCAGGTCTGTCTAAATAGGGAAGAAACTACACTTGTAATTAGATCTAGATCATGTCTAGTCATCAGGTCTGTCTAAATAGGGAAGACACTACATTTGTAATTAGATCTAGATCATGTGTGGTCATCAGGTGTCTAAATAGGGAAGACACTATATTTGTCATTTAAATCTAGATCATGTCTACCTACAAGAACTGTCTAAATAGGGAAGACACTACATGCATCATATAAATCTAGATCATGTCTACCTACAAGAACTGTCTAAAGAGGGAAGACACTACATTTGTCATATAAATCTAGATCATGTCTACCTACAAGAACTGTCTAATTAGGGAAGACACTACATGCATCATATAAATCTAGATCATGTCTACCTACAAGAACTGTCTAAAGAGGGAAGACACTACATTTGTCATATAAATCTAGATCATGTCTACGTACAAGAACTGTATAAATAGTGAAGACACTACATTTGTAATATAAATCTAAATCATGTCTACCTGCAGGAACCGTCTAAAGAGGGAAGAAACTACATTTGTCATATAAAACTAGATCATGTCTACCTACAAGAACTGCATAAATAGGGAACACTACATTTGTAATATAAATCTAAATCATGTCTACCTGCAGGAACCGTCTAATGAGGGAAGACACTACATTTGTCATATAGATTTAGATCATGTCTAGTCACCATGTCTGTCTAAATAGAGAAGACATTAGTAGTATATGGGGATAGTTCAAGTTATATTTGCGGAGGATCGATGAGGATCGGACCATTGCGCATGCTTGACCGGAAGTGACTGGAAGTCACGTGACCGGAAGAGGTCCTGTTCGTAAGTATGTTCTGCGTATGCGCAACCGGAAGTTGCGCAATATCCGCCCAAGTTGGGCCTTTTTCACCGGAAGTGACAAAGTCACGTGACCGGAAGAGACCCTGTCCGGCCTTACTTTTTTTCCCGTACATATTTTTCTGTACCTTTTTCCCGTACTTTTTTTCTCGTACTTTTTTCCCCCGTAATATTTTCCCGTACTTTTTCAAAAGTCGCGACGTTTCAAATCCAACGTTTTAAAATATCAGTGAGTTGTTTTTCTAGTACATGTCGTTATAACACAGTTCGTGTTCCTTGCGGAATATCCATTCAAACGTCACCCGTAGGGCTTTCCCTGGACGGGTGGGGTGCGTGCATGCGCGATCTGAAGGGACTAAAAATTAATTTATTTAACCCAAAAGAGGATTGAAATGTTTTATAGCACCAACCAATCAAATCACTGGAAAATGAACCAATCAGAAGTCGCTATTTCCGGCCGATTCGCCAATCAGAAGTCAGGAAAAAAGAACCAATCAGAAAGGAGGATACAAAAAGAAACAACCAATCGACCTTTTTCTTTTTTCATTTTTCCTCAATTTTTTTTAATTTTAATTAATTTTTTTCACTTTTTTTTTTTTTTTTTTTTTTTTCATTACACATGTTTAGCAAGTAACAACACAAAATTCTGTACAATAGTCGTCGCTTCCACAGGATATTCCTTTCCCGCCATTTTATTTTCATTATCTGCGTCCTATAACCTTATTATTTTCTACGAACTAGCCCTTTTAATGGTTATCTGCCCCTTCCCCGCCATTTTGTTTTCATTATTCGCGTCCTATAACCTTATTATTTTCTACGAACTAGCCCTTTTACTGGTTATCTACCCCTTTCCCACCATTTTATTTTCATTATCCGCGTCCTATAACCTTATTATTTTCTACGAATTAGCCCTTTTACTGGTTATCTGTCCCTTCCCCGCCATTTTATTTTCATTATGCGCGTCCTATAACCTTATTATTTTCTACGAACTAGCCCTTTTACTGGTTATCTGCCCCTTTCCCGCCATTTTATTTTCACTATCCGCGTCCTATAACCTTATTATTTTCTACAAACTAGCGCTTTTACTGGTTATCTGCCTCCTCCCTGCCATTTTATTTTCATTATGCGCGTCATATAACCTTATTATTTTCTACGAACTAGCCCTTTCACTGGTTATCTGCCCCTTCCCTGCCATTTTATTTTCATAATTACATTATTTATTTCAATAATTACATTTCTTACAAAAGTTTGCCACCACCACCACCACCACCCATTTCCCTATCTTTTCACTATTCAACTTACTTTTCCTCTGTATTTTCCATCTCTTTTCACTATTCAATTTACTTTTCTTCTATATTTTCCATATCATTTCACTATTCAACTTGCCTTTCTTCTGTATTTTCCAAATCTTTTCACTATTCAACTTGGTTTCTTCCATAATTTCCAAATCTTTTTCACCATTCAGCTTACTTTTCTTCCGTATTTTCCCTATCTTATCACTATTCAACTTGGCTTTCTTCCATATTTTACATATCATTTCACAATTTTCTTCCATATTTTCCATATCATTTCACAATTTTCTTCCATATTTTCCATATCATTTCACTATTCAACTTGCCTTTCTTCCGTATTTCCCAAATCTTTTCACTATTCGACTTGGGTTTCTTCCATATTTTCCATATCTTTTCACTATTCAACTTACATTTCTTCCATATTTTCCCTATCTTATCACTATTCGACTTGCCTTTCTTCCATATTTTCCATATCATTTCACTATATTTTTCCATATTTTCCCTATCTTTTCACTATTTTCTTCTGTATTTTCCATATCATTTCACTATTCAACTGACTTTTCTTCCATATTTTCCATCTCATTTCACAATTTTCTTCTGTATTTTCCAAATCTTTTCACTATTCAACTTACTTTTCTTCCATATTTTCCATATCATTTCACAAATCAACCTACCTTTCTTTCCGCATTTTCCATATCTTTTCACTATTCAACTTACTTTTCTTCCGTATTTTTCATATCTTTTCACTATTCAACTTGGGTTTCTTCCATATATTTTCACTATTCAACTTACTTTTCTTCCATATTTTCCCTATCTTTTCACTATTCAACTTATTTTTTCTTCTGTATTTTCCAAATCTTTTCACTATTCAACTTGCTTTTCTTCATTTCTTACTCCCCCACTTACACAACTCACTCAATGATATTCCCAACATAATTAAGTTTTAAAATTCTCCTGTGATTTAAATTTATTTCAAAGAATACCCATTGCTCTAAAAATATATTGTGTTCTCCAGCTATTTGAAGAGTATTGAGCAATGTTTTCCAGTTATCAGAAACAAGCATCAACAGTTATGATATCTCCTTTATGTACAAACTGCCACGATATAACTGTAATATTGTTGAATGTGGAATTAAACACTAAAAACCTAACCCTTTATTTACAAAGACATATACCTACCTACCTATCTATCTACATTTTTATCAGAATTATAGATTTTATTCAATTTTTTGCTAGTTATTTTCCTATCTTGATGAGTTTCAAATTTCCACAATCAAATTTATTTTACATAACAACCTAACACAGTGTTCTATTTTTAGAGCAGTGAGAAAACTTACTTCCTGAACAGGGTTTTAGTATATATTTACCTGCCAAAGGCAAGCAAATATCTGTATCTATTTTCCTGCCAAGGACAAGTAAAACTCTTTGTATATAAGTGTAACAATCGATTTCCAAATAGCCATTTTTTGATACGTATTATATAGTATTTCTCTTTCTGCACAGGTATATGTCCAAATACAGAGTGATGACCCCCCCCCCCCCCCTTTATCCTCCACATAAAGAGTTATTCCCCCTACTGTAGTATTATCCTTGCACATACAGAGTTGTAACTTATTCCCCACATAAAGAGTTATATCCCCTATTACAAAGTTATCCCTTCAGATGCAGAGTTATTCCCCTTACTGTAGGGCATAATGTAAGCTTAAATAAATTACATTTTTCTTCCCTATTTTCCATATCTTTTCACTATTCAACTGACTTCTCTTCCATATTTTCCATATCTTTTCATCATTCAACTTATTTTTCTTCCATGCTTTCCAAATCTTATCACTATTCAACTTACTTTTATTCCATATTTTCCCTATCATTTCACCATTCAACTTACTTTTCTTCCCTATTTTCCCTATCTTTTCACTATTCAACTTACTTTTCTTCCATATTTTCCATCTCATTTCACAATTTTCTTCTGTATTCTCCAAATATTTTCACTATTCAACTTACTTTTCTTCCATAATTTCCATATTTTTCAATATTCAACTAACTTTTCTTTTGTATTTTCCATATCTTTTCACTATTTTCTGTCATATAGATTTAGATCATGTCTAGTCACCAGGTCTGTCTAAATAGGAAAGACATTACATTTTCTATTGTTATGTAAATTAGGATCATGTCTAGTCACTAGGTCTGTCTAAATAGGGAAGACACTACATTTGTCATATAGATTTAGATCATGTCTAGTCACCAGGTCTGTCTAAATAGGGAAGACACTACATTTGTAATATAGATTTAGATCATGTCTAGTCACCAGGTCTGTCTAAATATGGAAGACACTACATTTGTCATATAGATCTAGATCATTCCTGTCACAAGATCTGTCTAAATAGGGAAGAGATTACATTTGCTATATCAATTTAGATTATGTTTATTCACCAGGTCTGTGTAAATAGGGAAGACACTACATTTGTCATATAGATTTAGATCATGTCTAGTCACCAGGTCTGTCTAAATAGGGAAGACACTACATTTGTTATATCAGTTTAGATCATGTTTATTCACCAGGTCTGTGTAAATAGGGAAGACACTACATTTGTAATTTAGGTTTACATCATGTCTAGTCACCAGGTCTGTCTAAATAGGGAAGACACTACATTTGTCATATAGATCTAGATCATTCCTGTCACAAGATCTGTCTAAATAGGGAAGAGATTATATTTGCTATATCAATTTAGATTATGTTTATTCACCAGGTCTGTGTAAATAGGGAAGACACTACATTTGTCATATAGATTTAGATCATGTCTAGTCACCAGGTCTGTCTAAATAGGGAAGACACTACATTTGTTATATCAGTTTAGATCATGTTTATTCACCAGGTCTGTGTAAATAGGGAAGACACTACATTTGTAATTTAGGTTTACATCATGTCTAGTCACCAGGTCTGTCTAAATATGGAAGACACTACATTTGTCATATACCGTAAATCGGGAAATTTTGGTGTAGGTTAATTTTGGCCTTTTTTCTCTAAAAGAGGGTTGTTTTATTTTGGTGTGTGAAATTTTGGCCATTTTCGTTTCTAGTGTGTTTAATTTTGGCCACTTTTGGTTCCCATGTGTTTAATTTTTTTGTCAGTTAATTCAGAACGTAAATGAAAGCGTTCTCATTTCAACCAGCGATGCTACGTTTTTACTGTTACTTACCGGATATTTTGATGTACTAAAAACCAAATCGATTATGGATAAATTGTGATATTTATTAAAACTAGGAATTTAAATATTTAAACAGCATAAAGTAAAATGCATTTAATATAAAAACAACAAATAATGATTTTGCACTGGTATTAATCATCGCTTTTACAGGTAAACAGTCTTATTATAACGGTCAGTACATGTATTTGTTTACACAACAATTATACATAATAAATAAAACCGATAAGACACTAATTATGTGTTTATTGATTTTGATTTTTTCTATAGGTAATTGTCATTTTAATGATATTTGACATTTTGTTGATTGAATACATTTTATAGGTATAGCATGATTTTTATCAATGTACTTTATTTACCTGTAATTTCTCTCTTGTCATCCATGCCAACGATTTCACATCGTGAACACTTTTCAGTTTGACTTGTGTGTGTATATACATGTATAACGGTAATTGACAAAGTTTTACTTAGGAAAGAAGTAAGACAAAAAGGTACAGATTAGGGAATATAAATATAAAAAGATATTATGGCAGTGTTCAATTTTGGCGGTTAATTTTTGGAGTGTGACATATGTTGGTGTGTTTAATTTTGGCACTTCGTATTTAGGGGCCAAAATAGGCCAAAATAAAACCATGACCAAAATTTCCCGATTTACGGTAGTCATGTCTAGTCACCATGTCTGTCTAAATATGGAAGACATTACTTTTGTCATATAGATCTAGATCATGTCTAGTCACAAGGTCTCTCTAAATAGGGAAGACACTACATTTGTCTATAGATCTAGATCATGTCTAGGCAAGGTCTGTCTAAATAAGGAAGACACTACATATGCTATATCAATTTAGATCATGTTTATTCACCAGGTCTGTCTAAATAGGCAAGCAACTACATTTATAATTTAGGTCTAGATCATGTCTAGTCACCAGGTCTGTCTAAATAGGGAAGACACTACATTTGTAATTAGATCTAGATCATGTCTGGTCATCAGGTCTGTCTAAATAGGGAAGACACTACATTTGTCATATAAATCTAGATCATGTCTACTTACAACAACTGTCTAAATAGGAAAGACACTACATGTGTAGTATAAATCTAGATCATGTCTACCTACAAGACCTGTCTAAAGAGGGAAGACACTGCATTTGTCATATAAATCTAGATCATGTCTACCTACAAGAACTGTCTAAATAGGGAAGACACTACATTTGTCATATAAATCTAGATCATGTCTACCTACAAGAATTTTCTAAAGAAGGAAGACACTACATTTGTCATATAAATCTAGATCACGTCTACTTACAAAAATTGTCTAAATAAGGAAGACGCTACTTATGTAAATTAGATCTAGATCTTGTTTAGTCACCAGGTCTGTCTAAATAGAGAAGACACTACATTGGTAATTTAGATCTAGAGCTTGTCTAGTCACCAGGTCTGTCTAAATAGAGAGGACACTACATTTGTAATTTAGATCTACATCATGTCTTGTCACCAGGTCTGTCTACATAGAGAAGACACTACATTTGTAATTTAGATCTACATCATGTCTAGTCACTAGGTCTGTGACCAGGTCTGTCTAAATAGAGAAGACACTACATTTGTAATTTAGATCTACATCATGTCTAGTCACCAGGTCTGTCTAAATAGCGAAGACACTAAATTTGTCATATAGTCAAACCTGCGCATGCGGTCACTTCTATTAATTATAAGCAGTCACCTGTAAATTTTCATATGAATTGAAATCTTTTAAGAGGTCACCTGTCTTATAAGGTCACTTTTGCTTTGTCCCAAGGGTGACCTCTTAATACAGGTTTGACTGTAGATCTAGATCATGTTTATTTACAAAAACGTTTTAAATAGGGAAGAAACTACATTTGTCTTATACATCTAGAAAATGAACAAAACAGGTAAATAAACAAGGTTAAAATAATAATACAGTTAGAATGTCGTACGATATAATAATCATTAAAAACAAACTAAGCATTTTTTTATCTCCAAGATCATATTACCTGTGCACATTTTTGGAAAATTTAAATTCTACTATCAGTTTCATTATCATTGAAATGCCCTTTATCCTGCAATCAGTACATTTGCTGTACAAATATGCTATACGAATAAATGTTTGCTTTATTCGTATTAGACGAATAAACTTTTCAACCTACGAATAAATTTTCCTGGTACCCTGTAGCTATGTACAGCGGAGGACGCAGACAAGTATGAAACTGGTACTAATGTAACGCGGACCACGAAGAAGACACCCTTGACAACATTTATGAAAGGCGAGGAATGACGCTTGTTTCTGTCCTTTTTGTTTCAATCTGACAAGTTTTCCGACTTTTTTGACATTGCAGGATAAACACAATATACGTACATTGTCGTTAAATATAAAATTCATTTGTACTCGCTGCGAAACAGGCAGGAAAAGCTCGCCGAAGGCTCGCTATTCTGCCTGTTTCTAAAGCTCGTACAAATAAATTTTATATTTACCGACAATGTACGTATATTGTATATATCTTTAATAATAATAATAATCTACCACACTAGTGGTCCATTAATCATTGAATGATACATATTTGGTGATACTGTATAAGTTTAAGTTTCCATGACAGAGTCGTGTGAGGTTTATATGAGTTTGTCATCCTCGTATTTTTTTCCATTTCAATCTTTCAAACCTCGTTATAAATTGAAAACAAACTTGGTACAAATGTCCATTAAATTGTCCTCTACAAGACGAGTTTGAAGATACCAAAGTGGTAATCAGAAGCCGTACATCAAAGGCCATCATATTAATAATACAGTTAAACCTGCCCATGTGGTCACCTTTTCTTTGTCCCAAATGTGACCTCTTACTACAGGTTTGACTATATATGGAATACCACGATCCTTGCATGTAAACGACAAGTAGGAGTACTCACTGGAGGCCTGTTGAAAGGCAGAACTCTTGTACATATCCTCTATCTGAATTTTACTTTTCATTTCTTGCTATCAAAACATCCATCAATAGACCAACCCTAATGCTTTCTTTTAACCTATTGATCTAGATTTTGTCTAGTCACCAGGTCTGTCTATATTGGGAAGACACTACATTTTCCATAGAGATTTAGACCTGGTGAATAGACATGATCTAAATCTAGATGACAAATGTAGTGTCTTCCCTATTTAGACAGACCTGGTTAATAGACATGATCTAGATCTATATTACAAATGTAGTGTCTTCCCTATTTAGACAGATCTGGTGAATAGACATGATCTAAAATTATATAACTAATGTAGTGTCTTCCCTATTTAGACAGACCTTGTGACTAGACATGATCTAGATCTATATTACAAATGTAGTGTCTTCCATATTTAGAAAGACCTGGTGACTAGACATGATCTAGATCTATATTACAAATGTAGTGTTTTCCATATTTAGACAGACCTAGTGATTAGACATGATCTAGATCTACATTACAAATGTAGTGTCTTCACTATTTAGACAGACATGGTGACTAGACATGATCTAAACTCTAAATTACAAATGTAGTGTCTTCCCTCTATATAAATTACAAATGTAGAGTATTCCCTATTTAGACAAACCTGGTGACAAGACATGATCAAAATCTATATGACAAATGTAGTGTCTTCCCTCTTTAGACATACCTGGTGATTAGACATGATCTAGATATATATATGACAAATGTAGTGTCTTCCCTCTTTAGACAGACATTGTGACTAGACATGATCTAAATCTATATGACAAATGTCTAGTCACCAGGTCTGTCTAAATAGAGAAGACAATACATTTGTAATTTAGATTTAGATCATGTTTAGTCACCAGTTCTGTCTAAATAGGGAAGACGCTACATTTTTTCTTTACTATGCAAATTTAGATCATGTCTAGTCACTAGGTCTGTCCAAATAGAGAAGATACTACATTTGTAATTTTAGATTCAGATCATGTCTAGTCACCAGGTCTGTCTAAATAGGGAAGACACTACCTTTTTTGTTTGTTATATAAATTCAGATCATGTTTAGTCACCAGGTCTGTCTGAATAGAGAAGACCCTACATTTGTAATTTAGATTTAGATCATGTCTAGTCACCAGGTCTGTCTAAATAGGGAAGACACTACATTTGTAATTTAGATCTACATCATGTCTAGTCACCAATCTGTCTAAATAGAGAAGCCACTACATTTGTCATATAGATCTAGATCATGTTTATTTACAAAAACGTTCTAAATAGGGAAGAAACTACATTTGTCTTATACATCTAGAAAATGAACAAAACAGGTATAAAAACAAGGTTAAAATAATAATACAGTTAGAATGTTGTACGATATAATAATCATTAAAAAAAACAACTAACCATTTTTTGTATTTGCAAGATCATATTACCTGTGCACATTTTTGGAAAATTTAAATTCTACTATCAGTTTCATTATCATTGAAACGCCCTATCTTTAATAATAATAATAATCTACCACACTAGTGGTCCATTAATCATTGAATGATACATATTTGGTGATACTGTATAAGTTTAAGTTTCCATGACAAAGAGTCGTGTGAGTTTTATATGAGTTTGTCATCCTCGTATTGTTTTCCATTTCAATCTTTCAAACCTCGTTGTAAAATGAAAGCAAACTTGGTACACATGTCCATTAAATTGTCCTCTACAAGACGAGTTTGAAGATACCAAAGTGGTAATCAGAAGCCGTACATCAAAGGTCATCATATTAATAATACAGTTAAACGTCCCCATGTGGTCACCTTTTCTTTGTGACTAGACATGATCTAAATCTATCTGACAAACGTCTAGTCACCAGGTCTGTCTAAATAGAGAAGACATTACATTTGTAATTTAGATTTAATCATGTTTAGTCACCAGTTCTGTCTAAATAGGGAAGACGCTACATTTTTTCTGTTAAATAAATTTAGATCATGTTTAGTCACCAGTTCTGTCTAAATAGGGAAGACGCTACATTTTTTCTTTACTATGCAAATTTAGATCATGTCTAGTCACTAGGTCTGTCCAAATAGAGAAGATACTACATTTGTAATTTTAGATTCAGATCATGTCTAGTCACCAGGTCTGTCTAAATAGGGAAGACACTACATTTTTTGTTTGTTATATAAATTCAGATCATGTTTAGTCACCAGGTCTGTCTGAATAGAGAAGACCCTACATTTGTAATTTAGATTTAGATCATGTCTAGTCACCAGGTCTGTCTAAATAGGGAAGACACTACATTTGTAATTTAGATCTACATCATGACTAGTCACCAATCTGTCTAAATAGAGAAGCCACTACATTTGTCATATAGATCTAGATCATGTTTATTTACAAAAACGTTCTAAATAGGGAAGAAACTACATTTGTCTTATACATCTAGAAAATGAACAAAACAGGTATAAAAACAAGGTTAAAATAATAATACAGTTAGAATGTTGTACGATATAATAATCATTAAAAAAAACAACTAACCATTTTTTGTATTTGCAAGATCATATTACCTGTGCACATTTTTGGAAAATTTAAATTCTACTATCAGTTTCATTATCATTGAAACGCCCTATCTTTAATAATAATAATAATCTACCACACTAGTGGTCCATTAATCATTGAATGATACATATTTGGTGATACTGTATCAGTTTAAGTTTCCATGACAAAGAGTCGTGTGAGTTTTATATGAGTTTGTCATCCTCGTATTGTTTTCCATTTCAATCTTTCAAACCTCGTTGTAAAATGAAAGCAAACTTGGTACACATGTCCATTAAATTGTCCTCTACAAGACGAGTTTGAAGATACCAAAGTGGTAATCAGAAGCCGTACATCAAAGGTCATCATATTAATAATACAGTTAAACGTCCCCATGTGGTCACCTTTTCTTTGTGACTAGACATGATCTAAATCTATCTGACAAACGTCTAGTCACCAGGTCTGTCTAAATAGAGAAGACATTACATTTGTAATTTAGATTTAATCATGTTTAGTCACCAGTTCTGTCTAAATAGGGAAGACGCTACATTTTTTCTGTTAAATAAATTTAGATCATGTGTAGTCACCAGGTTTGTCTGAATAGAGAAGACACTACATTTGTAATTTAGATTTAGATCATGTCTAGTCACCAGGTCTGTCTAAATAGGGTCACTGTAATCGGGCGGCTGTATCAAGAAACAGATACGGTGTTGAAAAAACTGTTGATACTCATAAAATATTGATAAATGCAATAAACTTTTTATGTTTGTCTTCAAGAAATATGATAGACAAAACCATGTGTGAAGTTTTATGACGAAATATCTCCGATTTCTATGTAAATTTACGAGTTGAAGTTGCGGCTGTATCGAGAAACAGATACGGTGTTGAAAAAACTGCTGATACTCATAAAATATTTATAAATGCAATAAAATTTCGTTTGTCTTCAAGAAATATGATAGACAAAACAATGTGTGAAGTTTTATGACGAAATATCTCCGATTTCTATGTAAATTTACGAGTTGAAGAGGGGAAACACCCACAGGTAATTTTAGCGATGTATTTTTATCTTGGACAATAATAATGAGCGTCCTGATTGGATGACCGATTTAAAGCACACTGACTCCGCATGGTAAAAAGAAATCTATGTTATATTTATTCATTTGTTTGATTCTGGAATATTGTTGATCATTGATTTAAACAAGAAAAAAGGGAAAAAAGGGGGATGCATTTTATTTGTGAATTTTACAGTTAAATAAATGTTGTTTCGACAGTTTAAAGAGAAAAATAAAAATTTGTTGCGACTAAACTTAAATCAGCGTTAAAAATTGAACAAATATCAGTGGTTTTGTAAATGAGATTTATTTTAAATAGAAAATCTGAATTTATAATTTTTTATTAATGATACAATTTTATATCCCTTGGGGCTATGATGAAAATTTGAAATAAAAACACAGGACCGGAGTTTAAGCAAAAATAATAATCCAGGATTAGTTTTTTATTAAAAAAAATCCAGGACCAGTGTGTCCATGATTTTTTTTTTAAGTTAATAATATGAAATATTGACATCCACACTTGCCTTTTGGACAACACATTTCTGTGTCCACACTTGTTTACATTTAAAATTAATTGTGGACTTTGATATCTCCCCTGATTCAACACTTATAAATAGAATAGAAAAAAGTGAATAATTTCTTCGAAATGAATTCTACTTTCAGTTTCATTTCATATCATTTTCTGAAAACCGTCGTTCAGTGAGTTTATTGGAATAACAATCGAATACGTTCGACCTGTTTAATATTATGTAACTTATGTGCTGATTGTGTAAAATTTCACTTTAAATACTATAGGCCTTTTGACAGGTAAGACGATATTACTTTAATTAAAATTTTGTCATTTATTGTTAATATAATGTTCAGTCAGTACGAAATTGAGAAAATATTTTGTTCTTTTGTAATCCATCTGGATTTTTCCTTTAATATGCAATGTCATCAGTTAATTAACTGATTGTTGACTAGCTTCGAGTGAGAAAGTCATTAAGACACTAAATGTTACCTTATTTTTGTATACATCACTTGCTTATTATTAATGAAACTATAAGGTTCTGCTCCCGCAGGCATAGGCCACAGGTGCTTGTGGGCAGGGCACAGCATCCCCCCTTTTTTCATTCATTTTTTCTTTTTTTCATTTCCATGGCTTAGAAATATGTAAAACAGCAATAATATGCCGTTTTCTGATTGCATATACATATCAGTCGACTGATGCAATCAGAAAACGGCATCTCTATATACATATCAGTCGACTTATGCAATCAGAAAACGGCATATTATTGCTGTTTTACATATTTCTAAGCCATGGAAATGAAAAAACAAATGAAAACAGGGGGGTAGGGTGTAAAAAGGGGGATGATGTGTCCTGTCCACAAGCACCTGTGGCATAGGTGACCTTAGCAGATTTTAGCTATCCAGTTAAGACCCTGTGGTTTTATTGCTACCAAAACAAGAAATTATTTGGCTTTCCAATCTTTCGATTATGAGTGTACCTGATGAAGATTATTCCAGAAACGCGACGTGCGCACTACATTAGATATCTACGTTTTTACTGACATAATAACAGGCAAACGAAGATCGTAGTGATATTCTATTTCTGTGTTTTATTTTCTATTACATACATGTAATTTATGATGTCAAGACTTTATTTTTATCTTGGACTCCAATTTATCAATTCAGACATTTAATTAGTGCTATGCCAAACACCAGAAGGGAGCAATTTGTCAGCTTTATCATGGCGAAAACAAGTGACTTTTTCATGAGCGGATGATAATGATATTCCTAATCCAGTCTCACTGACACAAAAGTCCGCGTGTGGACGTTCTGTCACTTCAGCTTCCAATCGGACAATTTATCCAGAACCGCCACGATATAACTGAACTATTGTTGAAAGTGGTGTAAAACACCATATTTCCCTTAATCCTGATTTTGAACAGAACCAATTTTTGCTCTTGCATATATATGATGCGTTCTTAGTGTAGAAACAACAATTGCTCATTTCCACTAATTTCATGAGATGAAATAATATAAGCCCCGGATTTATGTAACATATCAATCCTGGTAAGATGAGGCCGCGGGTTGATATGGTTCGAGGGATGACAATCAGGACACCGGTGATATGGAAATGGTCATGTATTAATCTGCAATTACAAAAATGTAACGGACCTTTGAACATAACAGGTTTGATTCAGAAATTATAACCGTATCCAGAGGCGGATTTAGAGGGGGCGTGTGGGGCGTGCCTCCCCCCTCCCCCCCCCCCTAAAATTCGCAAAGCAAATGGTATACAACGTTCAACAAACAAGTTTTTCATGAATGGTTAACTCGTGACCTGTAAGTCAAAATGAATAGTAATGATATTAGGAGTAAATTTGGGATATCATTCTAAAAAGCTCTACCCATTGATAAATGATCAGTATAATGTCCGTCCGGATGAAGCTTTTCGTTTCGCCGTTGGTTCATTCATTGAAAACGTATGATTCGTTCTTGTTTATAGACAAACAAAGGCGAATATGTTAACATTAATGCTGCATGAAACGATTCTGATCATCTAATTTAGTTACGTACGTTAGCTTATCAGAAATCAACAACAAGTTCATGTATTGACAATTTCCGCTTTGTTTGTCTATAAACAAGAACGGTTGAATCATACGTTTTCAATGAATGAATCAAACGACGAAAAGAAAAGCTCCATCCGGATGGGCAGTATTAACTAGAACCACCCGAAAAGACAAGCACCGAAAGTACAGATCAATTAGTGAAATGAGGAATGCGATAAAACTAAACCAATAGTTCTTTGAAAGGTTAACATATCGTGATCGATCAGTCATGAGTTGAACAATTCGCATCACGGTTGCTAAAGAAAAGTTTTACTTTAGGTTCTTATAATCTGACAAAAACATACTGTTAATATTTGCCTTTCATATTACTTTAAGATAAAATGACCAAGTAGGCTCGAAAAAACACAAATTTAGTAGAAAATGTTAAAGAAGTTAATTCGTGGTATTACACCAATATACTTTGATCCGGTCAATAATTTCTAGCATTTTCTTCACCGAAAGACTATAGATATGTTAACTATTTTCAATACATTTTCACCTTTTGTTGAACTGTTGTCAAAACGTTGTGACAACGTAACTTTTTCGTTGTTACAACGTAATAATTTTACGTTTTAACTACGCCGATTTGTAGACTCCCCTAGACGTAAATACCACGCTGTGGTACTACGTAGTAAAAGACCATTCTACAACCAAACGACAACCATGACCATGTAAGGACGTTTACACAACGTAACCACCAACCATCACAAGACCTTTATACGAGGTAATTACAACTAATTAAGGACGTTTACACAACGTAACTACCAACCATCATAAGACCTTTATACGAGGTAATTACAACCACCAAAGGACCTTTACATGACGTAATTACAACCACATAGGGACCTTTCGACAACGTAACTACAACCACCTAGGGAGCTTTACACAACGCAACTACGACCACCTAGGGACCTTTACACAACGTAACTACGACCACCTAGGGATCTTTACACAACGTAACTACGACCACCTAGGGATCTTTACACAATGTAACTACGACGACCTAAAGACCTTTAGACGACGCAACTACAACCATCTCTTTATAGTTATACAACTACAATATACAACCCTAAAAGGACTTTTATAGCCAAATTACGTTGTCAAAGCATTGTGACAACCTAATTTGGATAGTAGGGTAACTATAATCACATTAAGACCGTTACACCATGCAACTACCAACTACATTATTTTTTGTGTATTTAAGGACCTTTTGTGATGTTCTTATTTCCATCCCATGTTCTTAATTTTTTTGAGTTAACTAATAAAATATAAAGTTCTAAACATTTATTAATCCAAATTATTGCAACTTTTACAGATGATGAAAGACTCTTTCTACTCTCAGACTCCTCCCATTATAATCTATTTTAAAGATGCCAAAATGTTTAGATGTAATTATTATACAAATATAAATATGTCCAGTAATAATAAATATATCAGATTAAAAAACATGTATGATAAATGTACTAAAAATCTTTATCTTGTGAATGTTGCATTTGACAAAATTTTAGATGTATCTAGATAACATTTCTAGAAGTAATGAATAGGTACACATCCAGTGGAGGACACACATTTTAAGCTCCCTGAACTATTATGTGGGCCCTTTTGCAGCCAGCAAGAATAACCAACAAGGTCAAAAGGGCCATGAACAGGGTGTTGGGGTGGAGTCCTTGACAATGGGCCAAACATTGATCCCTTTCCCACCAGCAAAGAGGTCTGGGTAACGGAAGGTATCTTCTTCAATGGTGTTGTTCCATGGGAGATCTTGATAATTGTTTTTTTTTTTAATTTAACCACTATATCTCAGATTTTTATTAAAATTGCTGTACTGGGTTATAAGCATGTTATGCTAGAAAACAGAAATATCTCAATAAATATGGGAACTGAAGCACTAGTTGCTGGCTAAGGAAACAGCAAAAATACATGTATACATATAAAAATATCACCCTGCTTAGGCCTGCTAACTATGGACCAAACTTATAAGAACAACTTGACTTGTACATCTATTCTTTAGTTTAACATTAAACACTAAAAAAGATATAATAGAAAATTACCAAAAACGAAGAAAAATTTGTAGGAACCAAGATCACACCACCCAACATCAACACACAGAAAAAAGAATTTGTTCATTCTTTAAATTACTAGAGATGAAGGTCATTAGAGGGGGATCGTTAGGATAAAGAGGTGATAGTCTTGATTTTTGGTGTTTGAATGCACAAGCCAGAGGAGTGCAGCCTGAATTAAGAATTCATGTCTGTTTGTGGTTCTGATTGGTTCTAACATAAGGACTGAGCTGTCAAACTATTAAGCTGTGCACCAACGAAGGATTCGAGGATCCAACTGCCAAAATGTAGGCTATGAATAGATTCTGGCTAAGTCAAGGAGCCCATACAGCTTGGGATTCAAGTGCTGAAACCCCCCATACAAGTTTGGAAATTTTACTAATTACAGGGACATTTTGAGGCCTTATGAAATTGGAATTGGAGCATATTCTAAGGTCAATATTAAGTACTTTAACCCATTGACTTATGATTCTATTACTAAAATAGCCTTATTTTAATAACAAAGACTTAAAAAAACTCCATTAATTTTGTTGAAAAGTTAGTTCATTAAAAAAGTTGTTTCCAGGATATAAGGGGCCCTGAAGCGTAAGCTTCATAGTAAGATCTACCAGTGTACACATCCCAATCCTGAAAAAGCTGTAACCCCAAAATATTCTTGTTAATTGTATGTAAAAATATAACAAAGAACAATAATCTTTTAAGCTTAGCAATTCAAAATAAAAATATCAAAACCAATATATCACATCCCCTACACAGTACAGAGAAAAATATATAACCCTAATTTTTCTTTCTTTCTTAAAGAAATAAAAGAACTGCCTAGCGCATAAATGCACGACGTATCCCCCGCACTTGCATAATATTTAGTTTTATATATTTATAGAAAGCAGCCTTGCAGTCTTAATGTATAGCATACTTTATTGAAGGATGGAGTAAATTGCAGCATGACCTGAATAATATACAGGAAGTACTCCACTTTGAACACTGTGTAAACCTCTGATGTAAATATAGATTTTCTCCCAAAACCCTTGCTTCAAATATTTCCATGTAAGAACCCATCCAAGATAATGATAATTACAAGCCACATGCAAAAAATTATTCAAATCTATCCATGTTTACTAAAGTTATCGCATAAACAAGACACAATTCTCAAAATTGGTGATTTTTCAACCAAAAACTATGATTTCCCCCCAAAACCCTTGCTTCAAATATTACCATGTAAGAACCCATCCAAGATAATGATAATTACAAGCCACATGCAAAAAATTATTCAAATCCATCCATGTTTACTAAGTTGTCGCATAAACAAGAAAGTGTGATGGCGGACAGACGGACGGTGGCTATTTCTATATCCCCCACCGATATCGCGGGGAGATAAAAATATATATTATTAAATATGGGGGCAGTCGTGATTGTATGGTTGTGGGATTTATAACTACCTATGCAATCAGTGCACATCACCACTAATGTTGTGAGTTCGAATCCGCTTAGACGAGGTGTACTTGATACAACATTATGTGATAAAGTTTGTCAGTGACTTACGGCAGGTCAGTGATTTTCTCTGGGTACTCCGGTTTTTCAACCAATAAAACTGACTGCCATGATATAAATTAAATATCGTCGAAAGTGGTGTTAAACACCATATGGCATAACCCTAACTCTATCTATTAATTATCCGTTTAACATGATAAATCCAATAAGAAAAACATGAAACTTGTATAAATACACACAATCATATAAATCTGAAAACAAATCAAATACATTTGGGTGATTTTCAAAAAAATGAAGACTTTGTGTGACATAGAGGGTGAAATTTCAAATTGGACAAATTGACATAATTTTGGTCGTAAAATAATGTCAATATGATATATTTTTCAGATTCAGTTGCTCGGTGCAATATATGAAGGCAAAAAATTTTTTTTCAACTTTTATTAGCAACAAAGTGTTAAAATGATAACAAATACAGACTTACTTCCTCAGAGGTATCATTTTTTTTGGGGTATGGTAAAAGACCTAAATGTATTTCCATTTGATAATGATATGAAAAAGGCACATTTTGGTACCAAACTTTGTATATATCATTAGAAAACTGTTTCAGACAAATTTCAGTATATCAAAGAAACACTATTTTTACTGTATATTTAAAAAAATCTGGTAATTAAAGTTTTCATACGAGCATAAAAAATATGATCTAATGTGGCTTAATAGTTGTAAATCAATTATTTATATATGCCTAATAAATATAACAAAAGTTAAGTTAAGTTGATCATTGGTGGTATAAACTAGAGGTAACCAAATGAAAATACTGTCCATTTTTTGAAGTTTTGTCACACTCCTGACACATTTTTCTAAAAGATAAATACACCAAATATCAAGCTAAATGCAATCATTGTTGGTCACAATAACTTTTTTAAGTAGTAGTACATAATCTATTTTGACTGAAAAAAGGTTTCCCTTGAATATATTTCATCTTTGCATTGTTATGATGTTATTTCAATCACATTTTATCATATTCTAAGTAATACTATCATAATTATAAAAAATGACAACTAAATTTTCAACCATTTATACATCTTTTCAAGAGTATAGTGCTTGTTGAGAATTAAATAATTCCCCGAGACAATTACAAGCAGTTTTATGGAGGCTATATGCTCACAAAATAATCTATTTCTTAAATAAAATTGCCACACTCCTGACTCCCTCTCGAAAATAAACCTGTCGAGCTGAAAATAATATAACCAACTTATTCTTTCCAAACTAAAAGTTATATTTCTTCAAAAGCTTATATTTCTTACAGTTAACAGTAAATATTAAAAGAAGATTCAATTTTTTTTCTAATGATTAGTGTGCTAATTATTTGCCCTTTAGGAATTTATCTCATCAACCAGAGGCTCCCAGGAGCCTGTAATCGCTCACCTGGATCAAAGCTGCTTTCAATAACAACGCAACTGCACTGTGGCAGCCATCTTGGCGGGAGAGCGCAACTGCTGGACACCATTTTGGAAGAGGACCATCCAATGACTATTCCATCAAAGTTTGGTTTTAATTGAGCTACTGGTTCCAGACAAGATGGTTTTTATGTGAATTTCCCATAGGGTCCTATGTTAAACTAAGTACAGCTGTGCAGCCATCTTGGTCAGAGGGCGGGACCACCAGACACAAATTTGGTTCAGCAGTTTCAGAGGAGAAGATTTAAATGTGATCTTTTATCAAAATATGCCTAATTTGCATAATCGGTATAAATCGGCTGAAAGAAAAATTTCAAAAAAAAACACCGAACATATGCTAAACTACTCCTTGCCATGTAGCTGCAGTTTAAATTTGAGCTCATTTTGACTTATACTAAAGCAGCAATGGACAATTGAAGAAATTTCTATTTTTAGTAACAGCGGCCATCTTGAATGGAGGGCGGGGCTGTCGGACACAATTTTGAAAGGGACCCACCCAGGGACCATCCCTGCCAGGTTTGGTTTAATTTGGTTCAGTGGTTTCAGAGGAGAAGATTTAAATGTGATCTTTTATCAAAATATGCCTAATTTGCATAATCGGTATATCTCGGCTGAAAGAAAAAGTTCACAGAAAAACCCGGAATATATGCTAAACTACTTCTTGCCATGTAGCTGCAGTTAAAATTTCAGCTCATTTTGACTTACATTAGAGCAGCAATGGACAATTAAAATTTCATCCCCCCCTTTTTTCTATTTTGAGCTTGGCGGCCATCTTGGTTGGAAGTCGGGATCACCGGACACAATTTTGGAAGGGGGCCATCCAAGAATCATTTCAGCAAAGTTTGGTTGAGATTGGCTCAGTAGTTTCAGAGGAGAAGATTTTTTTTTAAATTTCATCCCCCCTTTTTTCTAATTTGCATAATCGGTCAAAATCGGCAAAAGTTCAAAATTCATAAAAAATCCTGTAATACATGTTAAAAAGCTCATCATTATGCTTATACAGTTCAAATTTGGGCACATTCTGGCTTAAAATAGAGCAGTTTTGGCCATTTGAAGAAATTTCTATTTTTAGTAATAGTGGCCATCTTGAATGGAGGGCGGGGCTGTCGGACACAATTTTGAAAGGGACCCACCCAGGGACCATCCCTGCCAGGTTTGGTTTAATTTGGTTCAGCGGTTTCAGAGGAGAAGATTTAAATGTGATCTTTTATCAAAATATGCCTAATTTGCATAATCGGTATATATCGGCTGAAAGAAAAATTTCACAGAAAAACCCGGAATATATGTTAAACTACTCCTTGCCATGTAGCTGCAGTTAAAATTTGAGCTCATTTTGACTTACACTAAAGCAGCAATGGACAATTAAAATTTATTATTTTTAGTAAGAATCTACAAGTTGGAGTGTATTCTCTTACATAATACATTTCCATCTGCAACAGTGTTTTCATTTGATATTTTTACCTTTTTAATGTTCAGAAAGCTAAATAAGACACAATTAACAAAATTTAAACAACAAAATTGTATTGGCATTGTGCTTTCGATTCTCGTTTATATTTAGATATTTCAATATCTTTCAAGTGAAAAGAATTGTTTATATTTAGATATTTCAAGGTCTTCCAAGTGTCCCAAATGTTCACCTGTGGTCTGTCTGATTTGTTAAGTTGCGGTCGGTTCGTTGGTTATTTTTGTATTGCGAGAATACTCGTCAGGTCTGAACATAAATTATGCCAGATCTGAAATACTTATATCGTGTCTTGTATATATTGATTAATTGCTTTTTAAAGCAAATTGTTTTTTATCCCCTCGCCAACGAAGTTGCGAAAGGATATAGTAACGCTACCGTCCGTCCGTCCGTCCTTCCGTAACATCCTTGTGAACACTCTAGAATCAACATCCTTCAATGGATTTTGACCAAACTTGGTACATACTTAGTCCTTAAGGGAATCTCGAACCCTATTGCTTGTCAAGGTCATAGGTCAAAGGTCAAGGGGTCAATTTTTTAGGCGAGGGGATACGCCACGCTTTGCGTTGCCCTTGTTTTTAACAAAGCTTACTATCAAGAGTCATATATACTAATTATAGAGTATAATAGTGTGTTCACCGTAGCCGAGTGGATAGATGGAAGTTTTTAAAGTCAAAGTAGAATTTGAAAAGCCCAGCAGTGGTTCGATACCCGAAAGTCCCAAAAACACGTTTTTAAGCCTAAAACAGTAAAAGGTTAAAGTTCATATATTCAAGAACAAAAGAATAAACTGTAGAATAATCCACTATTCGAACAATAGTGTGACGTCAGAGAAATGTATTATGTGTAAAGAGGACACTTTTTTGGGGCCAAAATCGAAAATCAGTTTTCCATCTTTATCTCTGTAAGATAAACGGTTCAGACTTCATGTGTATACTATTTAATTTATCACCGAGATTGTTTCTCGCTGGTTTGGGGTATACGATTGTCAGAAAACCTTTTCGTTTGAAAGTCCGAAGTTGAGTTGCCAACTGTTTGGTAGATCAAATCCCCTTCTATCCCTTGTGTCTGCAATCAGTGACAAATATATTGTAAATATTGAAACTGGTCATTTTCACCTTTACAAATTCTAAATCAAACATAGAGAATATATAAATACGAGGCTCAAAGTCCACTTTTAAAGGTGGATAAAACCAGAGTACCCGAAGAAAAAAAATCACTGAGACATTTCATTTATTGTAACGTTGTATCAAGTACGTAATTCTATCCACGGATGGGTTATGGATACTGTGTTTTACACCACCTTTAACATTGTTTCAGTTATATCCATCATCGACTGATCAAGGTCCGATATTTTACACATGCGAACAGGGTTGCCGTCGGCCTTTAAGGAGGTGCGGGGCACAATGCTGTTCTCTGTAAAGCCTAAAATGTGTTGTGTGTACTTGAACAGCAAAGAGTAGATAACTCCAGTGGAGTAATCGATCCATGGCTTAAGGCCGGCCCTCTATACGGAGCGTGAGCAGTCGTGCGTTACTGACAGATATCGTGTTGGTCAGAGGTTCCAAGCAGGAGTAATTGGAAAACATGTACTGAAATGCCGTAAGTCACTGACAAACTGAGAAAAAATTGTATCGATTACACCTCGCCGTGTGTACAAATCGATCTCAAAATATTGGCGATATATGCACCCACAGGGGCTCGCAGTTATATTTTCACATCGCCAGGTATATCTTTCTTTTTAATACATACCTGGTGATGTGAAAATATAACTGCGAGCCCCTGTGTATGCACCGGTCACACAGGAAGATGGATACGATCACGTGTGCGCCTATGGAGGCGACAACTGTAAACATTTAAGGCCGAATGAATCAAGAATAAAGTTTGTCAGTGACTTGTGAAAAGTCGGTGGTTTTCTCCTGGTACACCGGTTTCCTTCACCAATAAAGCTGAGTTTGGTGACCACCACGATATACGGTAACTGAAATATTGTAGAATGTGGTGTTAAACACCACAACCCTAACACCGGGATATACTACAAGGTTAACTGCTTCATACCATCAAAACCGCCAATAATGAATATGTTTGTCCTTACTATACTTTCCGGTGTTTTTTTTCTGGTTTGTCTCTACATTTTTGGATCGTGATCGCCATGACACACTAGTAAGTTACTATCACCCCAAACCACCAACCGCCGATGATGAACATTCTGGACAGGACCTGTCCATATTTGCCATATTTATTTCATCTTCTGTTTGTTAATTGATAGTTTTCTAGTGATACAACATTCGTACTTTGATAAACCTTCTAATTTTATTCTCAAATTAACTAGGTTATTTTTTTAAACTTATATGATGGGTTTTCGTTTTTTATTATCTAGCTCGTTTATAATCGCGTAACTTTGAAATTCTATATTTTCTGTAAATATATATTAGAAAAAGAATAAAAATTAGATATCACATTTATTTCGAATAGCTTTCAATATCATAAGAATCTTAAAATGTCAAAGTTGAGTGAGTGAGTGAGTGATTGTTGTTTAACGCCAACTCCGCAATTTTTCAGCTATTTCATGGGGAGAACAAGTTAATTTTCAATGAGATAATGCTGAGGTCCGCTTTGCTGAGTGGATTTTTATAATGCTAGCTCACTGAAACAACAGTCCGTTGATAGTCACTCACACATTATTCTGATTCCGAGCCAACCAGTCTTTGCTCTTACTCCTTAATGCTGCGTGCTTAGCGGAGAAGTAACAAATACCAATTTCATAGTCTTTGTTTTGACCCGACCGGGGCTCGAACTCACGATCTACCGAACCCGAGGAGAGCACGCTAACCATTACACCACAGACGCGGTTCAAAGTTGATGAAAGATGGAAACCATGCATGTGATAATAAAGATCGATATATTCGCATTTATTAATAGTCAACAGTGCCAGTGTCACTGAACATTTATGAGTATAGACTCCACTCTCAACACTGTTAGTTATATTGTGGAGGTAAGTTTTATTGGTTGATGAAACCACAGACGCTCGTGGAACGGAATTACCCCGCCCCCCCCCCCCCCCCCCCCCCCCGTTTTATTTTAACTTTCTGTTTACATATTTATTTAAAAAAAAAAAATCTTTATTATTATTTCACATCTTTTTCCTCGAACAAGTTAAATGAAGGAAATGAAATAGTAAAGAACTTTTATTGAAAATAAATATGTAAACAGAAAGTTAAAAAGGGAGTGGTAATTCCGTGGCACGAGCGCCTGTGCACAATACAGGTGCTTGTCTCTGTAAAAAATCCATATTGATCATTCTCTCGTGGTAAAAAAATATTTATTATTATTTCACATCTTTTTCCTCGAACAAGTTAAATGAAGGAAATGAAATAATAAAGAACTTTTATTGAAAATAAACATGTAAACAGAAAGTTAAAAAAAGGAGGGGGGGTAATTCCGTACCACCAGCGCCTGTGCACAATACAGGTGTTTGTCTCTGTAAAAAAAAATACCTATAGATTTTAACCATACATATTGATCATCCTCTCGTGGTCCTATTCCTATAAGTGTGTTGATTTAATTGATCATGCATTAATGGTGTTTATCCGGGTCATTTTCGTATTCTACTTTCACTTCCGCAATTATTTAATTTTCTGAAAATACCCAATTCTACTTTCAGTTTCACTTATCAGCGTACACCATCGCGTGATTGAGTAGGAGTTTCCACAGTTTAACAGAAGCCGGCCGCATGTGAAGGTTAGTTATTTTAATGTGGTGGCAACATTCTCTGTTCTCTAAATGAATTTAAAAAATAAATGTACACAAAGTCTTTTATGGTCAATAATGAATACTAATTTACTAAATGAACCACAGGGGTTCGTTCACAGGGACTTGCTCCCGGCCTTTCGTTATCAATAATTTTAACCCTACTATCAATGTGCGATACTAAAAATATGATAACGAAAGGATTATTTTTAGTACCGCACATTGATAGTAGGGCTAAAATTATTGATAACGAAAGGCTGGGAGCAAGTCCCTGTAGTTCGTTATTTCAGGGTTCATACACTGTTTTGTTGAGCAAATTCAAGGACTTTCCAGGAGAAAAATTACAGTTTTCAAGCACCTTTTTCTAAGCATTTTCATATATAAAACCTTGTTTAACCTTACCTTTCTTTAAGTGAAAATGCCTGTACCCAGTCAGGAAAATGATGGATGTCCAATGTCAGTGGTTTTGTGGGTGAAGGTACTGTTGTGTTTGTCTTTTGTTTTGTGTTTCTTTTTTTACTTTTCTGGTCACAGTTTTGTTTTCACATTTATTGTTCAAACATATAAACTTGTATGCTTTTATGTTCATATAGACAATATAATAGCCCCCTCCCCCACGATAGTTTCTGACAAAATCAAAAGATGTTATGCATACTTATATAATGCCAACCGTGCATTATACAACAATAATGATGGGGTGACCTTTTTCCCACGTCCTTAATTTTTACAATTAAAAAAATGTTCTTAAAACATTTTCTATAATTTCCTCTATTCCCACAGAGACATGGTTTTTTTGTGTGATATGAATTACTGTAATGACTCTGCCCCTTGATGGAGGGGGGGGGGGGGGGGGGGGGCGGTACTACTAAACTGAGAAACGAAAACGAAACGAAACGAAATGAAGTATCACAAAACGAAACGAAATATGTCAAACAAAGCATAAAAGATCCAAAAACAATCAGTGAAGGGGTAAAAATCAACGAAATATTGAGTGGTTAGTTCGGCTATTTATAGATCTACACTTGGATGCTTTTCTGTTGCAAAATTCAAAAAGTCAACAAAGTCATGCATCCAATACAATAAATATATATTAAATTCTTTAAAATGTTAGCGTTGGCGGATCCAGAGGAAAGGGGGGGGGGGGGTCTCGGGGTTGGAACCTCCTTTTTCGGAAGCTGAAAAATTACGTATATCAGTGCCGAAAATTAGACTGTAATCGGTTATTTTTTATTCTGGACCTCCTTTTTGAGTGGAAGCTCCCTCTCTTTCAAAATTGTCTGGATCCGCGCTTGAGTAGATTGGTTGAAACGTATAGTCTTTTAGCAATCTATTAGACTATAAATGTCAGTCTGCTTTGCTATTGCAAAAGTAGCTTCATGATCAGTAGCTGTGAAAAAGTTAAAATGCTTTACCTAGACTTTATCAGATACATGGTTTCATATGTCTCTGACCTTATTATGGATTGACCTGAGCGTATCATTTCTACGATATCACATCCGATTTTCAATCGGGCTTCACGTGACCATCCAAAATACATTGGAACATAGGTGGCAGAACAGGAAGACCAGGACAAGAGAGGACAATAACTTTCTCCAATTCTTGAGGGGAGGCAAAAATATATGGTTTTGACCTTCCAGTAGTGAATTTTCCCTTTTTAGTTATCACTTGGCGTCCGTCGTCTGTAAACTTTTCACATTTCAAGCTTCTTCTCCGAAACCACTGGGCCAATTGGAACCAAACTTAGCAGGAATGTTCCTTGGATAGTCCTCTACAAAGTTACTGTTTTTCGTTCCAGTCGGATATTCAACATGGCTGCCAGGGCCAATAATATGCTCTGATTGGCTGAAATTTCAAAGATCTTCTCTGAAACTAATGAACTGACTGAACCCAAACTGTAAATGAATGATCATTGGAAGGTCCTCTACAAAATTTTTGTTTTTTATGCCGATCGGAAATCCAAGATGGCCGCCACCGCAGGACATAAATTAACATTGGACCCTATGGGAAAATGTTCAAATGCCTTCTTCTCAGAAACTACAAATATGATTAAAGCCAAACTGTACATGAATGTTCATTGGATGGTCCTCTACAATCTTAAGGTTTTTTGTTCCGATATGAAATTCAAAATGGCGGCTACGGTAGGACTTAGTTTAACATTGGACCCTATGGGAAAAATGTTTCAAAATGCTTCTTCTCTGAAACCACTTGGACAATTGAAACCAAACTGCCCAGGAATGATCATTGGAAGGTCCTCTACAAAGTTTATGTTTTTTATGCCGATCGGAAATCCAAGATGGCCGCCACCACAGGACATAGATTAACATTGGACCCTATATGGGAAAATGTTCAAATACCTTCTCAGAAACTACAAATATGATTAAAGCCAAACTGTACATGAATGTTCATTGGATGGTCCTCTACAATCTTAAGGTTTTTTGTTCCGATATGAAATTCAAAATGGCGGCTACGACAGGACTTAGTTTAACATTGGACCCTATGGGAAAAATGTTTCAAAATGCTTCTTCTCTGAAACCACTTGGACAATTGAAACCAAACTGCCCAGGAATGATCATTGGAAGGTCCTCTACAAAGTTTGTGTTTTATATGCCGATCGGAAATCCAAGATGGCCGCCACCACAGGACATAGATTAACATTGGACCCTATATGGGAAAATGTTCAAATACCTTCTCAGAAACTACAAATATGATTAAAGCCAAACTGTACATGAATGTTCATTGGATGGTCCTCTACAATCTTAAGGTTTTTTGTTCCGATATGAAATTCAAAATGGCGGCTACGGCAGGACTTAGTTTAACATTGGACCCTATGGGAAAAATGTTTCAAAATGCTTCTTCTCTGAAACCACTTGGACAATTGAAACCAAACTGCCCATGAATGATCATTGGAAGGTCCTCTACAAAGTTTGTGTTTTATATGCCGATCGGAAATCCAAGATGGCCGCCACCGCAATACATAGATTAACATTGAACCCTATCACGGCTGGTAATCGGCACAAGCAGAACAGTTGGTTCTGTAAAGAAATTCGTGAGGATAACTTCCGGTTTTGGTGGAGGAGAGTTCACGAAGACGCTTCGCAAGGTATGTACATGTCAAAAATTGAAATTTTCTTTTTTACTGTTCGAATATTGCAAAATCAGAGAATGCTATGCTGTGGCGAATGCTTTCACGATTAGAAACATGTATTGTTTATTCTTGTATATGAAGTGTAACTCTCGCAAAATCAATCGTCCCACGAAAAACATGACGAAAATTGTGACACTCTTACATTTCTAAGTTGTTCTTGACAAAGATGCAAGTTAAATTTTCAATATTTTTTCATCATGGGAGTCTAAATGTAATCGGGGATAAATTCCGATTCGTCAGAGGTAAATTGAAGTCTAGATTAATCTACAAACTGTCAATTTTCTCGTTTTCCTGCTTGAGGAGATCGGTTCTGATAGAGCACATTGCGAATGCATGAGGAGATTTGCTAGTTTTGTTAATTGTTTTCTGCAAAATTGATAAATTGACACTTTTAAACATAAAACTGATAAATACTCTAATCAAAATAAACTATTCTCTGTCCACTTTCAGGAGATGCCAGGATTCAAGGGAAAGAGGAAAAGGGGACTGACATTGACTCTTTACAAAAAACCATTTCGATATAGATTGCCTGCATTTGTATTAGAAATTATAAAGATATGATTCACATTAAGTTTGATCATAAAATTATCTTACAGTGCATTTTCAATTTTTTCCAATGTACAAATGTAAGGGAAGTTAATCTTGTGTATCCAATACACAATGGAAGTTGTCACAAACAACAAATGATCAATAATGACACGTTTAATCATGGGAAACCGCAGTTACAATTATGAATTGATTCCTTAAATGAAATGTTTCTTTCTAGGTGACAGCCCATGAACAATGAAATATTACTTTTATACATTTAAAAACCCGACGGGAAGTTCGTTAATTTATTACCAGACAGACATGCAAAATTTGTGATTATACAGTGGATTACATGTGTCGTACCAAAACTAGCAAATCTCCTCATGCATTCGCACTGTAAGATAATTTTACAAAGTTAATGTGAATCATATCTTTATAATTTCTAATACAAATGATACACTCTAAATTAAATATCATACAGTTGAGAATAATATTAATTTGTGGTTTGTTTTTCTATTATGTAGTGTGTTATGTGTACACACTTGTAAATAAAAAAGATCTCTGTTAGTAGTGGTTACAAGATGTAAAGCGCTTTACAGATTTTAAGGATATGTCCAGTTTAATTGACATCTTGTGTTTAATTTATTCATGACTACTAGCACTAAGTGAATGTTTATTTACGTTAGACATATGTATGTGCTGAAATCATGTAATATTATAACTTGTGTAGATCTGCGGTGAAGATTCCGTCATCTTTAGTAAAAAAGGTTGCGCCGAATAGATGTGTAAACCCGTTTGAAAGGATATAAATATTTTGAAATTGAAAGAGACTTTTTTAATAAACTTGGTGTGCCTGATTAATGGGAATTTTAAATTTGGTGTACTGCTACTTATTTTTGTTCGTTTCCTTGGCGGTGATGCAGGCAATCTATATCGAAATGGTTTTTTGTAAAGAGTCAATGTCAGTCCCCTTTTCCTCTTTCCCTTGAATCCTGGCATCTCCTGAAAGTGGACAGAGAATAGTTTATTTTGATTAGAGTATTTATCAGTTTTGTGTTTAAAAGTGTCAATTTATCAATTTTGCAGAAAACAATTAACAAAACTAGCAAATCTCCTCATGCATTCGCAATGTGCTCTATCAGAACCGATCTCCTCAAGCAGGAAAACGAGAAAATTGACAGTTTGTAGATTAATCTAGACTTCAATTTACTTCTGACGAATCGGAATTTATCCCCGATTACATTTAGACTCCCATGATGAAAAAATATTGAAAATTTAACTTGCATCTTTGTCAAGAACAACTTAGAAATGTAAGAGTGTCACAATTTTCGTCATGTTTTTCGTGGGACGATTGATTTTGCGAGTTACACTTCATATACAAACAATACATGTTTCTAATCGTGAAAGCATTCTCCACAGCATAGCATTCTCTGATTTTGCAATATTCGAACAGTAAAAAAGAAAATTTCAATTTTTGACATGTACATACCTTGCGAAGCGTCTTCGTGAACTCTCCTCCACCAAAACCGGAAGTTATCCTCACGAATTTCTTTGCAGAACCAACTGTTCTGCTTGTGCCGATTACCAGCCGTGCCTATGGGAAAATGTTCAAATGCCTTCTTCTCAGAAACTACAAATATGATTAAAGCCAAACTGTACATGAATGTTCATTGGATGGTCCTCTACAAACTTTACGTTTTTTGTTCTGATATGAAATTCAAAATGGCGGCTACGTCAGGACTTAGTTTAATATTGGACCCTATGGGAAAAATGTTTCAAAACGCTTCTTCTCTGAAACCACTTGGACAGTTGAAACCAAACTGCCCAGGAATGATCATTGGAAGGTCCTCTACACATTTTATGTTTTTTATGCCGATCGGAAATCCAAGATGGCTGCCACCACAGGTCATAGTATTAACACAGGACCATATGTGGAAAATACAGAAATTTATCCTGCAATGACAGCATTTACCGACCAATATAGCCTGCCTAATATATTTTTTGATATTGGTCAGTTATAAATAGAACATACAAATGTAAAACGGGGCACATCGGGGGATATTATTTTCAAATACATACATAAAATTATTTCAAAAGTTTTATCATCGTCCAGTAAACGTTTATTTACGATTTAAAATTGCAGGATAAATACAATACATGTGCACTGTCGAAGCATATAGGTAAATATGTGTATTCGGCGGGAAAAAGCTCGGCGAAGCCTCGCCTTTTCCCGCGTTTCTAAGCCTCATACACATATTACCCATATGCTTCGACAGTGCACAAGTATTGTATATATATTCTTCTCTGAAGCTATTGCACTGATTGAACCTAAACTGTGCATCAATCATTGGAAGGTCCTTTACAAACTTTGTGTTTTTTATGTTGTCAGATCGTAATTCCAAGATGACTACCACTGCAGGACATAGTTTTTACATAGGACCAATTGGTTCTTTTTATAACCAGGTGAACGATACAGGCTGTTGAGAGCCTCTGGTTTGGTAGTAATATACCCGCGTCATCGGCGTATGGTATCTACATTCAAAGTTGATCCGCTACGCTAGAGTTTGTGTCCAATACAGTGACTTCCTAGAGAGAGGACAACTGCTGTCAGAAAAGCTACTCAGGGATAAGTCAAACCTAGGTTAGAGTCCTCACTCCGTAGATCTATTATATAAATCAACTGTACACAACTCTTTTGTCAGTTACTGTCTTTTGAACATGACTTGGAATTCTGTGTTTATAGCCCCAAAATCAAAAAAATATCACAAGAAAATTTATAATAACTTCCAAACTATTTCCGAATATTATGAAAGTAGCTAATTGTCGAAATTATATCCTAAAACCCGGACGTCCGTTTTCTGATGATCGACTATTCAATTTTATTTTCTTTCAATATCTACTAGAATTAGTTGACATACTGATTAGCTTAACAGAATTGAAAAAAATGTTACCTAATTGCGGATCTGTATAAACATGCATAGGTCGTAATCTTATGTTTTAATATCACTTCCGTAACTTTCAAAGCAGCGCCTGGCAGGTTTCTTTATTTCTTTTTACTTAAGAGCCACACAATTTTTATTTATATACTGCTATACTAGTTCGAATTTAAAACAAGTTATTGTCGATCACAAACCGCGATGGGAAAATAATTTAGATAGATTCCTCTTGCAGATGATCTATTATATGTCTGCCAACTTCATTTCGTTTTGTTTCGTTTTCGTTTCTCAGTTTAGTAGTACCCCTTGCTGGGACCATGATTGGACAATACAATCTTATCTTATCTTATCTATTCCCACAATTTTTCCGACTTCACCAATTCCCAAAGTTTTAAATACTTTCCCATCGTTTTTGTTTCCCAAATCCCTACACATTTTGCTTCTTTTTTTCATAATGCCCAAAACTGTTTTAACTCCCCCTTTCAGATCCTTTCACACAGGCCGTGACACGGCAGAAATAAAGATATAAAAATACCTTTCATATGACTTTGGAGGGCCGATTCTCCCATGGAGGAAATGTCAAAACTTTTGTTGCAGCATTTGCAGTGTGCTTTATGAATATCTGGGCTATTTCTAAGCCAGGCATGGTATTGTGGCTGCTCTAGCCATTTGTTCAGGAATTTACATTTTCCCGGCATCTTGAACTGGCAATGATCAAACGACGGCTGATCACGCGATGTTATGTTTTTTTATTTTCATAATTTTTAATTTAGAACATAAGTGGACACGTTTGATGTTATACCCATTAAGAAATACGATCAGGAAAACCCATGATTCGTCACGGAAACCAATTAAAACAACAAGCTTGAAGCCAGGTGATGGGATTACATTAATGCGTATTTTTGATTTGAGGGGTAAAATTCCCGGAAAACACCGTTTTATAGAAATAGCGCGATTTTCCACAAATAGCGCGTAGTAATACGGGAAGGTCTATTTATATTTCCACGGGTAACTGAGGTTGTTGACATCGATTCAACGTCTTGGAGATACAGATACAGATACAAATTTTATTTAAAGTCGGAGTATAAAAACATACAACATACAACAATAGATCGAAAATGAGTGTTAGCATGCACTTTTTTCGCGGGAATAAGATTGTACAAATGAAAAAGTAGTTTTCAAGGGTTTTCAAGCACCTTTAATAGCTTTATTGGAATTCAAGTCCTTGATTTTGCTACTTTCGTTTTCAAGTATTTCAAACAATCGGCCTCATATTTCAAATTGAATAAAAAAAAATGTATTAATATCAAGGATTTATATAGTACTATACAAATCCTTGTTAATTATTAAGGACGTATATGAATTAATATTTTTGGTTAAAAGATTAATGTATAATCTTATTTTTATTGATGAACCTGTTCTTTTTTTTTAATTAAAGAAATTAATTAACGATTAATTTATGATCTAATTAAGTGATTACTAATTTACATAAAACGTGATTGGCGACAATTATTTAAAAAAAATTACTTGTACATTACTGCCGTGAATGCCATTTCAAAAACAAATTGGCCCTTTCTCTTCCCAAATTCTTCCTACAACTTGTGTTTAAAATTCACTTTAAAACATTCATGAAAATTCCTCATATCCAATGGTTTATAGACATTTTGGGTACGTCAATTTGCCCACTAAGAACCGCGGATCAACTTGAAAGAATGACACTCGGAATGCGGGCTTTGGCCACAAGGAACAAACAGAGTATCATTTTTCAATACGATATAATATGTCAAACCAAAGACTATAAAAATTGGTATTATTGCTTATCCACCAAGCACACAGCATTAAGGAAAAAGAACCACGTCTATCCGCGGACTGTTGTTTCACTGAGCTAGCACAATACAAATCCAACTAAGCGTGTTGGTCTACTACAAAAAGCGGACCTTATCATATCTCATTGAAAATTAACTTGTGTTTTTTTTGTATGACATAACATTATTTTTTAACATAAGCATAAACATCACATACCATTATTTTTTAACATAAGCATAAACAATATATATATAACATATTATACGATTTGACCTGGGGCCGATTTGACCTGATTGCGTTATTGTCTAGGAAGATCCCCTATCGTTCGTAACTCCTATTGACAGTATTCCCTACTGCCTAGACAGTAGTGACGAGCCCCTGTGAATAGAACATGGCTTTTTGCTGGTGTGCGAGCCAAAATAAGTTCCTGTGAAAAAAGTTCTCCCAGAAATAATTTCCTGTGATATAAGATCTGGTAGAACATATTTCACAGGAAAATTATATTATATAAGTTCCACTGCTGTGAAATTTGTTCCTGTAAATTACCTGAAAAAAGTTCCCTCATTTCTTAACTGGTCAAATAAGTTCCATAACTATGAAATAGATTCCACTGATGCATGAAAATCGTGAATTGTGTTCATTAGTAAGTTTTAAAAGTCTCACTCTTGTTTATTTTCTGAGTTGAACACAATTGTAAAGAGAAATGGATCCTGATTGTAGATATGCACATTTATTTCTGATTGAAAGGGAATATTTTGGCTTTAATCCCCTTCCAAAATTGTGTCTGGCAGTCCCGACCTCCAACCAACATGGTCGCTGTTACTAAAAATAAAAAAGGGGGATGAAATTTTAAAAATCTTCATCTCTAAAACTACTGGGCCAATTGGAACTAAACTTTGCCTAATCCTTTGATGACCCCCTTTCAAAATTGTGTCCGGCAATCCAGACATCCAACCAACATGGCCACTTGCTAAAAACAGAAAAGGTGGATGAAATTTTAATTTTTTCCCTCTTAAGCTACTGGGCCAATTGGATTAAAGCTTTGCTAAAATAATCCTTTGGTGATCCCCTTTCAAAATTTTGTCAGGCAGTCCCGTCCTCGGGCCAAGATGGACACTGTTACTTTTTATTAACGATTCCTTGCATATTAAGTAGGATGCAAGGTTTTACATGTCTTATCTAATCCTATAAAACCAACATGTTTAGGTTATTTCAGTGAAATACTGTTCGTAGAAGTATGTAATATTTGTGCTTCGTCGTACATCTTTTTTTTAAAGATAGATCTTGTTTATATTGAAAAGAATGTATTTATAATCAACTGGCATATTTTTTTAATGTTTAGAATGTATAAATAAGGATAAAAATTAATCTTGCTCTTCTTTGCCATATTTGCAGTTAAAAATTCTTATATATCCAACACAAAATTATGATTTCATTTCAATTATTTGTTTAAATTGTTAGCTGATGCTAATATCACAAAATATTAAATTTTGAAAATATTATTTTATTGACAAATTTTCAAGGTACAGTTAAATGTATTAAAGTCCTTTTTCTACACATCAAAATCACTGAAATCCAAATATGCCCATTTCCTGTCATGTAACACAAACAGATGTATATATTTACCTGTAGATCACCTTTGAAATCAGCAAGACACTACTGACCAGGTATTTTATGGCCCTGTTTATTACCCTGGGGTTAATTAGCAGACCATCAGCGAAAATGCTGAGCCTGGCTCAGCATCCAGATTATGCTCAGCATTTATCAGTGTATGCTGTCAGCTGTACTGTAGATATGCACATTTATTTCTAATTGAAAGGGAATATTTTGGCTTTAATACACTTGAGAGTGTTGTTGAATAAATATGAAATATCTAGCATATCTGAAAATCCTGTTTGGAGATAATCACGTGCAAAACAGTAGAAACTGCAAAAAAGGAGGGATGCCCTGAGGACCACCTTGATATTAAAAATCGGATTAAAAAAATTCCTGTCAATTCATTTCCACCAAAAAATGTCACACTGAAGAATAGACATATAGATATCATTGCACCAAATTTTACAAACTTTTACCGTCAGATTTTTAAAATATTTAAATTGATGTTTTTCATGGATGGCACCCAGAAAAAAATGAAATTGTCGAGGAAAGTTATCACACACCCATCCTTTGCTAGTTTCTTTGTTTGTGAGATAAAAAATAACTAGTTACCAATAACAAAAAGCTTTTGAATTCTTATAATTGACACAATGGATGTCCAAATTACCAAATGACTGCATTTGTCTTTTTTATTTTCAAGTTGGTTTGGGAGGGGGAGGGATGGTTTGAGGGTGACTCTACTTGATTAATTCATTACAAAAAAAACCACCAAACAACACAGACAGCCACCCAGCTGTTAAATTCCTTCAAATTCTGTGCTCCAGTTGTATTCGTTTGATTCTGGTTATTCTTTAGTTGTCTTAGGAGAAGAGGGCGGCGGTATAAGAGAGGATCAGATATTACAATTTTTTTCCCAAACATAGCTTTCTATTTTTTTACTACCATGAAATGAATTTGCTCTATAGTTTCATAATATCTAAGATTCTTGTGTATATATTTAATTTTTTTTTCACAAACCCTTGAAATTCAATAGAAAAAGGTTGTCACACAAATTGTGTTACATTTCTGGCATTTTTCACATATTTCAATGAACATTTTTTCTGGAAAGAGATATTTCAATGATATTTTGTGGACACTGGCATATAATGATAACACACTGCCTGACACTGGCATAAGCAGCAATAAGATATAAAAATACAAGGAGCACAGCTATGGAAAGGTAAAAGGAAAAGGAGTCATTTTTTTTAACTGGTCATATCCAATGTAAACAATCTTTGTCACCAAGAAGCTTGGAATTGAAGGGAAATTTTCAAACGCACAGATGATCATATATTATAGACAATATCTATTGGTATTAACACATTTACAATATTTGAGAAGACACTGAAAATAGAGATATCTCCCATAGAATTTAAAGTAATATTACACCAGTTTTGGGTGAAGAAAATTTTTCCCTGAAAACTCAATTTGGAATACGGCGGTACCTTTACTAAGCTATTCATGCATGTTTCAAGTCGAAATATGTTCCCAACAACTAGAAATCTGCAAATCTGTGTGCATGTTTATTGACCTCGCCATTGTTGTGGAGACTGATTAACTTTTGGTTGTTTTGTTCCGATGATTGCCGATCATGACCTCGTGAAGAAAAGTTTTGGTCCGATGATTGCCGATCATGAACTCGTGAAGAAAAGATAAAACAATCATGGATGCCGAGGTAAGCACACACACATTCCTGACAATGATTATTGAGGAATATGTCTGTTTCATGTCGTGTGAACAATTTTTTTTTTCATCAACTGAACATTGCGCATGAGTGATAATATCCCCGAAAGAGTTCAAATCTTGGGTCATGCACATATCATTTGCATTACTCTACAGGAAAACAGAATTATCTGCTGTCAAATATTTTGCGATTTGCTCTTAAAATCTGCTTTTGAGCGGATTTTTAATGTTATGCAGGTGATTTTAGTTAAAATTAAGTGACATATTAGATCTAAGTGAAAATATTTAATCCAAAAATTACACGATATTTGCCTTTCATATTACTTTAATATTAAATTCTCTCCACCGGATAAAATTTCAACCGAAGAAAATTATGTCTTGCATATATATGCATAGCCATATCCTACATTATAGTATAGGATTGAGGGCACACCATTTTCAAAGCGAATATTGCAGATGTGCTTCATGCATTTTTGTAGTTCCAGAGAAATATGTAATGCACAGATATGAATTTTGTTTTAATTTGTACATTTTCTATATATTTCTAAATTTTGTTCACCCAGTAGGAGCACATATGTGCTTGTGGCATGAAAGAACCCCCCTTTTTAACTCTCACTTTACATATTTATATTCAATGAAATTTCTTTATTGTTTTATCTTTTTCCCTTTCTCAGCCTGGAGATACAGGGCAGAAAATGTCTTGGGAAGTCTAATCTCCAACTCAAAGAGAGTGAGGTTAGGATGGGCTGCATCACATGCAAGCTGTGTTTGTTACCATGAAATTGTAGGATATATGGGCACAAAGACATTAAATAAATAAAGTAAAAAGGAATGAAATAATAAAGAAATTTTATTGATTATAAATATTTAAACAAAGTTAAAAAAGAAAAAAAGGTGGGGAGGTTAATTCCATGCTGCAAGAACCTGCGAGTACAGGGCTGGCATTAAGCCAATTGTACCCAGTGTTGGAGTTGTCTACTCATGGCTGTTCAAGTACACACAACAACACACTGCCGGCCCTGTGTGAGTAGAAGCACTGTTCATTTTTTGTGACAACTTGCATATTTAAGTATGCAACAACAGGAGTTTGAGATTACTTGAACCAGTTCATTACATTCATTTACAGGCCGATTCAAGTTTGAAAGTCAGATGGCATCCACTGACGACAGTGATGACTCGTCAGAAGATGGACCACAGTATTCTGCCATTATACAGCCACCTTTGATTAAACAACTACGGAAAATTTTGGATGAGTATCCTGATGGTGGTCAAATTCTTAAGGTTTGTGAATATTTTCAGAATTTAACCGTCAACGACTTCTCATGGACTGTTCTAGATTTAGTTCATGAAGCATTTTTAAAATAGTGACTAAATTCTCTTATCTGCTGGACATCCTGGCATTACCAAATTTTGATTCAATTGTTCAGTCAAGTATGAATAAGTAATTAAAAAATACAACAACTTTATATGTAATTAGGGGAATACATTATCAGTGCACTTGTACCAACAACACAGTAACACATGATCATTTTTACCTCCTGATATTAATTTGTTTGTCAATGTTAACTGTCATCCCCCCCACCCCCTAGTGTCACTACCAGTCGCAATAGCAATGTGCAATGATGCATTAGTTCTTGTACCAACACACTATATATGTAATGAGTTTGTGATTGCGAGTTCAAACCAGAAACTCCAAAATATCCAGAATTGATAATCCTTGCCATGAACAGGGTTCAAACTTACAACTTTAGTAGTGATGGGCATTGATTGCACAGGTAGTTGTAAATCCAACTACCATGCGATCATGACCACGACGGCACCCTGATTTTATTGGAGAAGAAAACCAGTGAAACCACTTGTAAATATAAATCCCAAGAAAAATGTCCTTCATGGATAATATATCTGGAGAAATTTATTCAGAGGGAATAACATTCCTTTGGATAGTATTTATGCAATATTTTAATCCCAAGGATACAAAACTGCATTGGTGGTGTAATGGTTAGCATGCTTGCCTCAGGTGTGGTATATCGTGGGTTACCTGTCTGGTAAAACCAAAACTATAAAATTGTTATTTGTTTCCTCTCCGCTAAGCATGCAGCATTAAGGAGAAAGGGCAAAGACTGGATGGCTCGGAATCAGGATAATGTGCCCGAGTGGGGCGACATGTTTGTCCGCGGACTGTTGTTTCAGTGAGTTAGCACTATAACATCCAACTCAGCATGTTGGTCTAGTACAAAGCGGACCTCATCATCATATCACTGAAATTTAGTTTGTTCACGCCATGAACTAGCTGAAACAACACTCGCTCACTCACTCCCAAGGATACTATAGACCATTTGCACATTTTCGACTTTGATTAGGAAATTATACGTTTTAAAGCAGTTATTTCCCTTAAGGCAGGCAAAAGGTCACCTTTCATTCAAAGTTTGATGAAAATAACATATTTTCCACCATAATCTGTTCAATATTTTAATGTTATTACAATTTGTGAATTTATCTATTTGCAATAAACTTGTCCTCTGATTTTTTACAATGTTTAAATATCTACAAATTATGAGAAAATTATTCTTTGTCCTTTCCATTTCTCTTGCTAGACCAGGTAGTATTTTGTCTTTTCCATTGCTCTTGCTAGACCAGGTAGCATTTTGTCTTTTCCATTGCTCTTGCTAGACCAGGTAGTATTTTGTCTTTTCCATTGCTCTTGCTAGATCAGGTAGTATTTTGTCCTGTCCATTGCTCTTACTAGACCAGGTAGCATTTTGTCTTTTCCATTGCTGTTGCTAGACCAGGTAGCATTTTGTCCTTTCCATTGCTCTTGCTAGACCAGGTAGCATTTTGTCTTTTCCATTGCTCTTACTAGCCCAGGTAGTATTTTGTCTTTTCCATTCCTCTTGCTAGACCAGGTAGTATTTTGTCCTTTCCATTGCTCTTGCTAGACCAGGTATTATTTTGTCTTTTCCATTGCTCTTGCTACATCAGGTAGTATTTTGTCCTGTCCATTGCTCTTACTAGACCAGGAAGTATTTTGTCTTTTCCATTGCTCTTGCTAGACCAGGTAGTATTTTGTCTTTTCCATTGCTCTTGCTAGACCAGGTAGTATTTTGTCCTTGCCATTGCTCTTGCTTAGACCAGGTAGCATTCTGTCTTTCTTCCATTCCTCTTGCTAGACCAGGTAGTATTTTGTCTTTTCCATTGCTCTTGCTAGACCAGGTAGCATTTTGTCCTTTCCATTGCTCTTGCTAGATCAGGTAGTATTTTTTCCTTGCCATTGCTCTTGCTAGACCAGGTAGTATTTTGTCCTTTCCATTGCTCTTGCTAGACCAGGTAGCATTTTGTCCTTTCCATTGCTCTTGCTAGACCAGGTAGCATTTTGTCCTTTCCATTGCTCTTGCTAGACCAGGTAGCATTTTGTCCTTTCCATTGCTCTTGCTAGACCAGGTAGTATTTTGTCCTTTCTATTGCTCTTGCTAGGCCAGGTAGTATTTTGCCCTTTCCATTGCTCTTGCTAGACCAGGTAGTATTTTGCCCTTTCCATTGCTCTTGCTAGAGCAGGTAGTATTTTGTCCTTTCCATTGCTCTTTCTAGACCAGGTAGTATTTTGTCCTTTCCATTGCTCTTGCTAGACCAGGTAGCAGTTTGTCCTTTCTATTGCTTTTGCTAGACGAGGTGGCATTTTGCACATCATACATTTGTAAGGGAAATAGCCCATAATAAAACATGTATAAAAGCCAATAATTTTAGAATCAAATCAGCAATGTGCAAAAAGTCTTATTTCGCAAATATTGTATTCTGGAAAATATTTCAGTGGAGATAAAATAAATTATTGCACACCAAGCTGCTGAAAATTGATGACAAACTTAATCATATAAAGTTGTATATCTGTACACATTGCCACTGGCTGGAATCAAACCACGATATAACTGAAATATTGTTGAAAGTGGCATTAAACACCATAACCTCTAACCCTGGAATCAAACCTATGTTGATGGTAATAATAAACACTAATTACATATGCAGATGTAAATACAACCACCATATTATTACGGGCATGACCATGCACATTTAAATTAATATGAGGCCAGAAAATATTATGTTGTTGGATTTCGATATTTATATGTTCTAGAAAAACACTTTTTATATTTTTGTTCTCCAGGAAATCATTCAGAATGCAGAGGATGCTGAGGCTTCTCAGATGAAAATATTATATGATGAAAGGTGTGTTAACCAAAGTGATGGTTCTAAGGGGAAATCATTCCAAAAATACTTCAAGGTATATTGATTGTCATTTTAGACCATAAGTTGTATAAATTGTTATGTACATTTCTGTCATCATTTGGTGTTTGTCGTCATTCATCAATCATAGGCCATATGAGCTTCTACCATCACTTGGAGTCTGTCCGTCGAACATCATAAGCTTTCACATTTAAATCTTCCTCCCTTAAACCAAACCTTGCTGGAATAGTCCTTGGATGATCTCTTTCAAATTTGTGTCTGCCAGCCCTGACCTCCATATATTCCTCGTTTTTCTGTGAAATTTTTCTTTCGGCTGATTTATGCAGATTACGAAAATTAGCCATATTTTGATAAAAGATCACATTTAAATTTTCTCCGCAGAACCAAATTAAACCATACATGGCTGGGGTGGTTCTTGGGAGGTCCCATTCAGGATGACGGCCATTACTAGAAATAGAAATTTCGATTATTGTTTGTTGCTGCCTTACTATAAGTCAAAATTAGCTAAAAATTTAACTGCTGCTACATGGCAATGAGTAACGGTAGTTTAACATATATTTTGGGTATTTCTGTAATTTTTTCCCGCTGATTTATACCGATTATGCAAATTGGACATATTTTGATAAAAAAAATCACATTTAAGTTTTCCTCTCTGAAACCGCTGAAACAAATTAAACTAAATTTGGCTGAGATGGTCCTTGGGTGGTTCCATGTCCGACAGCCTCATTCTCCATTCAAGATGGCAGCTGTTAATGTAAATAGAAATTGCTTTACTTGTTTATTGCTGCTATATTATAAGGGTAAATGATCTAAAATTTAACTGCAGCTACATGGTAATAAGTAGTTTAACATTGAAGTTTTTCTTTTAGCTGATTTATGTCAATTTTCTATTAGACATATTTTCTAGTATTTTTTCTCTGTGGAATATATATTATTTTTTCCAGTTGATTTATTCCGATTATGCAAAGTAGACATATTTTGATAAAAGAAAATCATCTTATCAAAATCAACTGAACCAATTTTTGATTAAACTTGACTGTTATGATGGTCCTGTGGTGTGGAGGGGGGGGGGGGGTGACATCTTACATAATCGTGTGTGATAACCAACCTAGAAGAATCTACCGCAACGAGCGATCTGATTGATCAATGTTTCCAAATGACGATTTCTGCCAGTTTCCGACTGGATTCTAAAATTAGGCACTGTAACCACATTATTGTAATAGTTGCTTCTCTTTAAGCCAGACAAGATTTAAGTGTCCATTTCAATGCAAAGTTCAACCATAATAACATATTGTTCTCATACTGTGCATAAAATTAGATGTACCGCTTTCTGAATTTTTTTTATCTGCAATAAAATTCAACATCGTTATTATGCAAAGTTAAAATATCTACTAATTTTAAGCAAATTATACTCAAATTCTTTGTCCTTTCCGTTGCTCTTGTATGGAACGGGAACCATTTTGTCCTCTGTAAGGGAAATAACTCAAATACAAATATATCAAAACCATGTAATTTTAGAATCAAGTCAGAAACTGGCAAATGTTCTATTGGACCAGTCAGATCAACAGTTTCATCTCATTCATTTATTTTGTGTGGCAGTGATAAAGTTCCTCTGGGGGAAAATGAAATTCATAAATAAATTTATTATTATTTAAAAAGTATATATATATATATTAAATCTGCAGATATGAACATTTTATGTAATGTACATGTATAGGTTCGGAGTGGGCAGTGGCTTAAAATTCAGTATTTTTATGTTCGTTGTGCTTCCAGACAGATGAAGCATATCTAGTGCATGAATCTATCAGATGTACTGGATTGTTTGATGGGTTAAACATTGATCATATAACATTTCTTGAAATAAAGTATTTGTACTAACAGGGGCCAGCGTTGTGTGTTTACAACAATGCACAGTTTACCAAAGAGGACTGGCAGGGGATACAGATGATAAACAGTAGTGTGAAAGAATTTGATCCAGTCAAGATTGGCCGATTTGGATTGGGATTTAAATCTGTATTCCATATTACAGGTTGGTATACATTTGTATGTACAGCTGTATTGGATAAAATGTAAACACAATTTTCTGCATGATGGATCCCTTAAGGACCCAATAGGTTCTAGGATAGTGCCTTGTTGGAGTGTTCATGAACTCCCCTTTCTCGCATGGGAAATCCAGGGTAAATAAATAGGACTGTGGTACAGCCTTCAAAATCACAGGAGCCACCTTTCCCATGGAATAAAATCTGCATTTGCAGATGTAACAAATTGTTGATCATAAGGAGCTGCAACATATTGTCATTTACATACCTTGAGCATGGCATTATTCATACAGGATCAACTCATTTGATTACCATTAAAAGGGAACGACGAGTTAACTTTTAGGCAGGGGTATATTTTTCCTTCAAGACAGAATTTTTTTTCACTAGAAACGAAAACCAAACATTTCCCGTTGAAAACTGCATGGTCAGAGTATTTATTTTTGCACAATTCAGGTCAATTTATTTAAGGTTTACACATGTCCGCCCGTACATACGTCCTGCAATTGGTTTTCGCTCAATAACTTAAGCTTCCCATATGCAAATCATTTAAAATGCTGTATAAGTGTGTTTTTTCGCGGGTACCTAATTTTCGCTTTATTCACGGTAGTCATAGATCGGTGAAAATATGAATCCGCGTAAATTTCATCCTTTACTGCTAGAGTTTTCCCTCCTAATATGCCTGTAGCAAGTATTGAGTTGAGTTCTACTCGCTTTCACAATTATTTGTTCATTTTCGTTCTTAAATGTGTAGTTGAAATGGCGCTTTTCAAATACCTAACGAAAGAAAAAGATAAGTTGGTCGAAGGGGAAGAATTTGTAAAAGCGAATGAATTAGTGGAGGAAATTAATGAAAGTAGAGGAGGTTCACCCACACCTTCTAAAAGAGGAACGTATAAGATATTTTCACCCAAACAGAGATATGAAATCGGTAAATATGCATCCGAACATGGCAATGCAAGGGCCTCGAGAAAATTCAGCCCAATGTTTGACAAAAAAATAAGTGAAAGTACTGTTCGTGGTTTTAAATCGGTTTATCAGAATTGAGAAAGAAATTAAAAAAATGAAACGGAAATTATGTGAAACAGATTCAAGTGATGATCTTGGTGTGACGGGATTAAATCCGAGTAAGCGTGGAAGAAAAACTTTATTGGGTGAAAAACTTGATTCGAAAGTTCAGTTTTTTATTAAATCAGTCCGTGATTCTGGCAGAGTTGTGAATTCTGCAATAGTAAGAACAGCTGCAAAAGGAATAGTACTTTCACATGATAGGAGTTTGTTATTTGAAAATGGGGGACATTTTGAACTTACAAAATCATGGGCTAAGTCCCTTTTGAAAAGAATGAATATGGTAAAGCGTAAAGGCACCATGTCAAAGAAGACATTCGTTGTCTAAAATTTTTACCTAAAATCAATAAGATCTAAAGTGGAAATGTACAAAATCCCCCCTGAACTTGTAATTAACTGGGATCAAACAGGAATTAACATTGTACCATTATCACAATGGACAATGGATGTTGAAGGTGCTAAATGCCTGTACGCAATTTTCAATTAATGAAGATGTATAAAACTTTAAAATACCGAAGATTGCACACAAAAAGTTCTTACTCAATTTATTTAAAAAGAGACACATGTACACAACATAGAAAATAAACTTAGATACACAAATGCAATTTTACAATTGCTGGAACTTTGATTAAAAAGGATGGACATGAACAATTTTAATATCCTACCTATATTCCGGATGCTGTTTGTAAGTGCGCCACTAACAAACAGTCTCCGGAATTTTGATCGATTCATTCTCGTATAATATGCTTGGGGAAACTTGCGAGAGGATTTGTAAAAGAAAACAGTCTTGTGTCTGAAATGTGCAACTTTACTCATCAGCAGAAAACGAAAAAGAGACAGTACATATATTATACAAAACCAAATACGGAAACGAAATTGGGAATCCAGAATTCAACCTATATGTAGACAATATCCCACGCCAAAAAAAAATGCCCCATTTTTCTAAACAGGTTGAATTCGGATGATATTTAACTATTTCAATATAATACAATTCCCCCCCCAAAAAAATATGTAAATTACAATCTCACTTCTATACATAAGAAACGTCTGAGCAACTTTCAACCAACTCAAGCTTCACTCTAAACTCTCGTTCATGGTCATGCAAAATCTATCAATCGTAGTGGAAAAGTTTAGCATATATATGTATATATGAAATCAAAAATGTCTTTCAAATTGTGGCAGATCATTAAAAAGATTTCAATGAGCATAATTCAGTAGAGTCCCCACTCTGAGCAAAATTTTTAAATATGTTTCAATGAGGCTACTCATAAATGACATTGACAAGAAAATGAACAAGACATGTTTGGCCAGAATACAAAAACATACAATAAATTGTCAAATGAAAAGCATCATAAAAAGACATATCATATGGGTTATTTTCTGAAATATCTCTCACACCACAGACAAATTATTTTCACACAGCTTATTTGAAACTACGTGATTTTGCCATGAAACAATATCTCGCTACTTCACAAACTAGAAACTCTATTTCTCGACAACACATGTCATGTACCACTTAGTCAAAATTCACCTTAAAATTCAAAAATCTCGCATCTATCTGATGCATGTTTCACTTCTACATATTCACATTAATGCTTCAAAACTTGAAATCTCATAAAACAATGCACAATCTACATACGCTTGTTGAAAAACAACAAACATATCTAATCAATATGGAAAAAAAATCAATATCTTTCATATATTTATATGCATCAAAATATTAAAAATGCACAATATATTCTTGAAAACAAAATGCTAACATCCATTGTGCATTATAAGTCTTTGGAACTAAGCATCCTAAACATAAAATCGGCATTGCACCAATATCGTCCATAAAGTTCCAATAAGTATATTACAAATTGTTTACTGTAGACTAATGAGCTAAATCTTACATTCAAACAGATTATGTACAGTTCATAGTTGCTCAATACTTGTGTATACAACGATCTTATGAGATAATTCTCAACAGATTATAAAGTTCATGTGATTGCTCAGTACTTGTATACTGATCTTATGAGATAATTCTCAACAGATTATAAAGTTCATGTGATTGCTCAGTACTTGTATACTGATCTTATAAGATAATTCTCAACATATTATAAAGTTCATGTGATTGCTCAGTACTTGTATACTGATCTTATAAGATAATTCTCAACAGATTATAAAGTTCATGTGATTGTTCAGTACTTGTGTATACCGATCTTATGAGATAATTCTCAACAGATCCCAGTCCATGGAGTCATCATATTGTTCATTCAAATGTCACATCTTGGCTGATCTTCGTGTTATCGTCTATCTATGGCGAATATTTCTTCATAATTTCAAACAACAGTTGTCTTTTAAATACTCATATCAATAGCCTTTAATTTGTTATGAGATAATTCTCAAGAACAAGGCATATAAAGTTATAGCATTTATAAATTATTGCCATGAGATCATTCTCAAAAACAATGTAATATAATTTGTCCCTCAATTTTTGTTATGAGATAATTCTCAAAAACAGTGCATTATTATAATTGTCTCTCGATATTGTTATGAGATAATTCTCAAGAACAATGCAGTATAATTGTCTGGTGCTGCCAATTTAATAAAGTGGCTTGATTTTGTAGTAAGGTCACACGTACCAACCCATATGAACAGTGTTATACACAAAGAACCAAGTTCAGTTATTTTTCTGTTGTATGTTTGCCCGGAGCCAGTTAAATCGTTCCTCTATACCTTGTGAACTCTCCCACCACCATACAATTTTATTTTCTGGGTGTAAATGTTTGTTTACCTGGGCCTCCAAGTAGTACCCTTTACTGTCCGTGAGAACTACTGGAATTTTCCTTAAATTTCCTATAGACGTTAATTTGGCACTTAAATACTCCACATTTGTGTTCACTTTGCTCAAACTCATGAGTAAATGTTTATATTCAAATAATCAAAATGGGTCCAAGAAATGAAAAGATACAGTTGCGTAAATATAGCTGACTGACCCAAAACGTGGCCAACGGCTACACCACGAGGGTCAAACACAATCAAAATTTCACAAACAGAAAAATCACGGCAATTAACTTTATCCTGATGATCGAAATGTTACATCTTAAACAATTTGAGGGTTCTCCACCATATATGCTTTAGGGAACTAGCGAGAGGATTTGTAAAAGAAAACAGTCTTGTGTGTGAAATGTGCAACTTTACTCATCAGCAGAAAATGAAAAAAAGAGACAGTACATATATTATACAAAACCAAATGCGGAAACGAAATTGGGAATCCGGAATTCAACCTACATGTACACAATACCCAAATATGAGTATAAGCTTATATCTTAAAACATTTCTTGTTTTGAATCGCTTGTTCAGATATTCTAACACAATGATGAATCCGCTAAAATTGGATTTTGGTTAAAAGTCAGGATCGTGAAAATTAGATACCGCTAATATAAAATCACCAATTTGGAAGAAAATCACGAAATTTGGATCCAGCGAAAAAACCCACTTACCGGGTATACGGTATATACAAAAAGTCCAGAAATATAAAATGCAAGTTCGATTTGAAAAAAACAAAACATACCCCCCTCCCCAAAAGTTAAATGGCTGTTCCCCAACCTTTCTACTAGAGAACATATTTTTTGCCATTTGCTGTTGTCCGAGCTCTACTGTTTTGTTGTTTTATTTAAGCATGGCAATTGTGTAATACAAATTAGAGAAAATCACCGACCTGCTGCAAGTCACTGACAAACTTTATCACATAATATTGTATTGAGTACACCTCACCATGAGCAGATAGATAGTTGTTATATCTTTAAATTATATTTTTTTTCCCAATGAAATGTGGGCATATCAAAATGTTTAAGATAAAACCAGTATTCTCTGTTAGTGCCTGCTTATCATTTCAGTATGAATTCCTTAGGTAAAGATAACCAGAAACCTTTGTAATAGAATATAGGTTACTTTACAATAACCCATAATCTACTCTGTTTTCTAACATCAAACATGTATTACTTGAAGGGGCCATCGTGGTTATGATCCTATGGTAGTTGGATATATAACTACCTATGTAATCAGTGCCTATTACCACTAACCTTGCGAGTTCGAATCCCACTCAGACGAGATGTACTCGATACAAAATTTATATATGCGATAAAGTTTGTTAGTTTCCTCCACCAATAAAACTGACCGGCATGATATAACTGAAATATTGTTGAAAGTGGCGTTAAACACCATACCATAACCCTAACCCTGTATTACTTGAAAAGTTTTATATTTGCAGATTACCCAATGATTATCAGTGGAAACAAAATGTTAGTATTAGATCCACACAAAAGAAATTCTGATCGAGTTTGTATAACTATGAAGCTGAACAAAATGCACAAATACAAAAAACAACTAGATGTATCATACTGCCTAAATGCATTGGACGGTCTGTTTGGATTTTCAAAAGATACGTTGGAGAGTGGCAATTTCAGTGGAACATTATTTCGTTTCCCTTTTCGTGAAGAAAAAACTGCATTATCTGATAATGTATATAACAAAGACAAGATTTTAGATCTGTTTAAGGCATTCCAAGCTGAGGCATCAGTTGAACTTTTGTTTCTGAAATGCTTGGAAAACATTCAAATTTATATCAAAGATCTGAATGGGATGAATTCAAGTGACGTTCCTTTGTTCTCCGTTAGTATATCTGACAACTGTCTGGATGACGTCAGAGAGAAAAGATCGGTATTCCATAGCCATATGAAGTCTATAGGGGGTAAGCATGCTGATAGTACGCTCAAAACCAGTTTCCATGTGACAATTGGAACGCAGTCAGAAACTGAATCTAGAAATGAGAAAGTATGGCTTGTTCTGCATTGTTTGAAAGGTGGAAATATGTCACAAGAACTTTTAGCCCTTTCGCAAGATGAGTCGTTGTCATACAGTCCATATGTAAGCATTGCAATGCCTCTCCATGATGACCCAGAGTTCAAAGGTCATGTTTTTTGTTTGATGCCATTACCACTTGAAGGTATTAGTTTGACTGGATTTCCTGTTCATGTCAATGGATATTTTTCATTGAGTCAGAATCGACGATGTGTCAAATGGCCGACAGCAGATCTGGTCGGAAATAAAACAAATACAGACAAATCTATTAACTGGAACAAATGCCTGGTAACGGAAGTATTAGCAGACGTATATCTTTGTGTTATTCAACAACTTATACAAAGAAGTAAAGAGAACAACAACTCAGATGATGACGTTGCTTATATCTATAGAGCAATTCCTGAATACAGGAAAATCACAAATCATTGGGATCTTATTTCAGACCCTTTCTTCAACCAACTATTGAAAACTTCATTTTTGTATACAGAAAACAATGGTGGCAATTGGGTAGGACCAGAAGAAGCTGTTTTCCAGATTTTTCAAGAATCTGTCACCAAGGGTAAGGAATATCATGTCTTGCTAAAATAGTTACATGTATTTTGCAAAGCTTTTATGTATAAACACAAAAAAACAAGTGAGCAAATGAATGGTGTTTAATGCCAGGTGAACGATTTTTCAGCAATATTGCAGTAATAACATTAGTTACATTTTGATGAGATGATTTTGCATTGTTTTAGTTTTACTCGACTATTGATAAAACTCTCAATCTGCCTCATTCCAGGGAAACATGCTAACCACAATACCACCGAGTGGGAAGCAAAATAAGCTATAAAATGATAAAACAAAATACCACAATGTCAGATCAGTTCTAAAATCTAATCATAAAATATCGTAGAGACAAAATCAATACCCCTAATACATGACCGCTCACTTTCCTTGCTCGGCTAAAGTTATAAGAAACTAATTTTATTAACACGCTAACACCCTAATACATGACCGCTCACTTTCCTTGCTCGGCTAAAGTTATAAGAAACTAATTTTATTAACACGCTTACACCCCAATACATGACCGCTCACTTTCCTTGCTCGGCACATTCAATAAAAAGTAGCAGGGTTAAGCTAGTTTTATGAGACCAAACATTCTCTCTCACTTAAATGATATGAAGCAGTGTTTTACTTAAATCTTTTGTGATGAATAACGAAAATATGTATGTTTGTAGTTATTATATATAATTCCCATTGTCATTTGTTAATGAGTAAGTTGTTAGAATTAATTATTGTGATCTATGATTATGCCAGATGGAGTTTGATGTATCTGAATTTAAAAACTGGCAAAAAATAATAATGGGGGGGATGGGATATTATTTTGCCACTAATGGATAACCCTTAATGAGAAATATCTTGATTTTAGAAGGTGCATATATATACAATATACGTATATTGTCGAGAAATATAAAATTTATTTGGACGAGCTTTAGAAACAGGTAGAAAAGCAAGTCATTGGTGAGCTTTCCTACCTGTTTCTAAAACTTGTTAGGCCCATGACTAAATAACACTGAAGTTTATTGACCCCCTTTATTAGTACTAAAAATCACACAATTGCAGGATAAATAACAGTCTTTGCGCTAACCCACTTGTCCGAAGCCCGGGACAAGTAAAACTGGATTAGGACAAGTGAAAATTATGAAAAAATTTGTTTGAATGAATAGAATATTTTTCTAGATTTGGCTTTCGGGCAAAAAATAAGGCAAAGACTGAACTAATTATCTCCACTGACATCAGTCGTGTTTAGTTTTCAACATAGAAAAGGTTGTAACATAGTCATATTAGTTGCCAGCTAAAAGACCTGAGTGATTGTCTAATTTTGCTAAATAACTAATATATGTAGATTTTTGAATATAAATAATAAAAGCACACTAGAAATATATTCTAATGTTTTTTTTCTGCATGAAAATAACAGTAGATTCACATTTTAAAGCTTACTGAAGTTATAAGAAGCTAATTTTTATTTTCATATTATGGGCATTTAATTAATACCACTTTCAACAATATTTCAGTTATATCGTGGCGATCAGTTTTATTGGTGGAGGAAACTGGTGTACCTGAGGAAAACAATCGACCTGTCGCGCAAGTTATTGACAAACTTGATCACATAAAATGATAATTTGGTATCGAGTACTGACCACGTTAACGTAAATAGGTACTGATTTGATAAATCTTATATAAATTTGACTAATGTATTATCTCTATCATGATATCCTTTCTAGTATATTTTTGTCAACATTTTATTCTGATTCCTGAGTACAGTGCAAGAAAATAGAAGGCCATCTTGGCCGTGATCGTATGGTAGTTGGATATATAATTACCTATGGAATCAGGGCCTATCACCACTGATGTTGGGAGTTCGAATCTCGATCAGGGCGAGGTGTACAACATTATGTGATAAAGTTTGTCAGTGACTTGCGACAGGTCGGCAGATTTCTCTGGGTCCTCCGATTTCCTCCACCAATAAAGCTGACCGTCACGATATAACTGAAATATTGTTGAAAGTGGCATTAAACACCATCAAAGAAATAAACAAACAAGTAAACAGTTCACACAAAATGTACTTTTGATTTTGTATTATTGTAGATGAGAAAGAAACTATTATTCAATTAATGAAACAAAACAGCATTAACTTGGTTGATGTTCCTGATCATGTGACATCTGTGATGCAAGACAGAAATATCCCAGTACAAACTTTGACCCCAGATTTCATCGTCAAGTGTTTAAAGTCAAATTCATCGTATACATTGTTAACATTGGAAGATAAAATGAACATTTACAACTATTTGGTGTCTGATGGTGAATTTTCAAGACTTCATGGTTTGGAATTGCTCCCGATCAACAATGGAACTTTTTCTGTTTTTGGAAACCGGAACCAATACAGTCAAGTCATTATTTGTAAGGACGAGATTGATTTGTTTCCCGGACAGGATGAGAAATTTGTGGGCCAAGATCTACAGGACAAAATCTACAACTCCATTTTGGAAATGGCAAAGAAAGGTAAAAATATGTTTTTCATTGCAACTACTGTATATTGTGTGGTAAAAATGTTTAGGGTTATAATTGATGATTTGATGAAATGGTATCAAGAACATTTTAGGTCAATTGACCAAAAAGTTTGTTATTCTTGCCCCCAAACAGCTAATCGTCCGTCCTCACCTTCAGTCATTTACTCTTCTGAAACCAGTGATTGGAATTAAATGACTCATTCAGGGATTATTTTAATAATTCATCGCATTGTGCACCTCCTATTTTATATTTTGATAAAATGATTTTTTCTCTCCATTTTATCATTATTTATTGAAATGTATGTACAAATTATTTGTAGAGTTTCCCATATCAAGCAAATAGACTTTGATATTTCTGTAATATGATAGGGTTGGCATGCAGAAAATTGTGTTTACATTTTATCCAATACAGCTGTACATACAAATGTATACCAACCTGTAATATGGAATGTTTTAGTAACTAATGCAGTTGTGCACTTCTGATTTTATTTTTTCATTCAAATTATTTTTGCAGTTTCTCTTATCAAACAATGAACTTTACTATTTCAGTAACTTTGTTTCAGTGGGTATGCATTTAACAGCTCTACGAAAACATGTGAAATGATAACTTCCTGTAATTAGAATGATGGGGGAGCAAATATGATTCATGGGTCACAGTACCAATCTTTTTCTTCACATTTGTTACATTTTCAGTCGTCTGAAATCAAAGGTTTTGTTCATTTTATAAGCATCTGAAATTACAGAGATTGTTCATTCAATGAATAGTACTAATATATGTGTGGATAAGGCTCACAATACTGAAACAACCATTCTCTGAGGAAATAATACACACAATCTAATTAAAATTCGATCTTTGTTTGCTTCCGATTACGTCGCACATTAATATCTTGCAATGCTTCTTTGTAGTTGAAAATTTTACGGCCAATGCTGTTAGTGTAGCTATAAGAGACAATGGGAACAGATTGATTTTTGAAATATGGTGGAATTTCTTTTACACCTCTTTTCTATTAAGAATGTTGTTGATGTTAATACATTTTGTAGCATCGATTCCTTTGTTAGCAAACTGAATATGGAGGAATTTTCTGTTGTTATCATGAAGAGGTTCAGATCAAACTGGTTTGAAAAGACGAAAGGATGCCACGTCACATATAATACTAGACAATCTGTACTTAGGAGAAAAAGGATCTACGCCTCCTTTGTCAAGTCCAAAATCCCTAAGATCTTTGAGGTACTTTACAGGTAGTGAAAATAAGATTGTACGAATTTGATGAATTCCAAGAGGTTTCTGTATATTAGAAAGTAAATCATTAAAAGTATCTTGTAACGGTCTTGGTTTAGAGGACTTTTTAACATTCAGATGTTGAATTCTTTTATGACCATGGCTACGTTTGTTATCCTTGGTCCCAAACAGCGAATCGACAGTCCACACCTTCAGTCATTTACTCCTCTGAAACCAGTGATTGGAATTAAATGAATCATTCAGGGGTTATTTTAGTAATTCATCGCACCTCCTATTTTATATTTTGATCAATTGATTTTTATGTCCCCGCCACTAAGTGACCGGACATATAGTGTTGCCCATGTCCGTAATTCCGAAATAAAACAGTTGTTACCACTTTTTTTCGTTATACTTGGAGATATTGACTTGATTTTTGGTATATGAATGTATAATGATGAATTACAGATCATGTTTACATTTCGTTCCTGTCCAATGATTTTTGGCCGAGTTATGCCTTTGGACTTTGAAATTTGGCCAAATATTTAGTTGTCACCACCTTATTTCACTATGATTTGAGATATTGACTTGATTTTTGGTATGAGAGTGTATAGTCATATGTTCCAGATTAACATTGAAATTTGTTCCGGTTGAATGATATTTGGCCAACTTACAGCTGTTGGGCTTTGAAATTTGGCCAAATATTTAGTTGTCACAAATGTTTTTCACTATGATTTGAGATATTGACTATATTTTTGGTATGTGAGTGTATAGTGATGAGTTACCAATCAGTTTGAATTTCGTTCCGATTGAATGCTTTTGGGCTAATTTACATGCCTTGAACTTTTAACTTTGGCCAAATATTTAGTTGTCACCACTTTATTATCCCTTTGCCAACGAAATTGCGAAGGGATATAGTAACGCTACCATCCATCCTTCAGTAACATCCTTGTGAACACTCTAGAGTCAACATTCTTCAATGGGACATACTTAGTCCTTAAGAGAATCTGGAACCCTATTGATTGTCAAGGTCACCGGGTCAAATTGTTTTTTCTTTCCGTCTGTCTGTCCGGACTAACTTCCAAATCTTTTGTCCGATTTCTACCAAACTTTGTGGAATTTAAGATCATGATGTGTGAACTTTGCAGTATAAAGGATTTTATTGTCCATTGAGTTTTACCCCTGTTATGCCTCTTTGGACTTAGAAATTGTGAGACAATTCAGTATGCACTTTGTCATTGCAAATTCTCCTACATGATTAATCAGAAGTTCATGAAACTTTGTACATTGCAAGATCCTAATATGAAGATGTGCACATTAGTAGGATATTGACTTTCAAGGTCAAAGGTCACCAGGTTAAAAACAATTACCACGTAACATCCTTGAGAACACTAGAATCAACATCCTTCAATGGAACCCTATTGATTTTCAAGGTCACATACCAAACAAATAAACTTTGATATTTCTGTTGTACGATGGGATTGGCATGCTCCTTTTGCAACTCGTCGAAAACCATTGCATTTATTGTAATGTAATATTCAGGGATTCTTTGTAACTAATGATTTTTATTTTTCATTCAAATGATTTTTTGCTGTTTCTTATATCAAGCAATAAACTTTATTATTTCAGTTCTAAACTTTGTTTCAGTGGGTAAGCATCTAACAGCTCTACCAAAACATGTGAAATGATAATTTCCTGTTCCTAGAATGATGGGGGTGCAAATATGATTCGTGGGTCACAGTACCAATCTTTTTCTTCACATTTGATACATTTTCAGCTGTCTGAAATTACCAAAATTGTTCATTCATTATTTGAATGATACGTACTGATACATGTGTGGATAAGGGTCACAATACTGAACAACTATTCTCGGAGGAAATAATACATAAGACCATCCTATAAGAAATGCCTATCACCATGGGAGTTGTGAGTTCAAATCCTGCTCATGGCAAGGTGTACTCGATACAACATTATGTGATAAAGTTTGTCAGTCACTTGCGGCATGTCAGTGGTTTTCTCTCGGTACACCGGTTTCCTCCACTAATAAAACTGACCGTCACTATATAACTGAAATTTTGTTGAAAGTGGCGTTAAACACCATACACCCTTCCCCCTCAAAATAAATCGAACACTTGTAAAAATACACCTAAATATTTTGTATGCTTAGCTGCTGCTTTTTTTAAATAACATTTACCGGTTAGGAATTATGGTGTTTTACCGCCATTATTTCAACAATATTTCAGTTGTATCATGGCGGCCAGTTTTATTGGCGGAGTGCCCGGAGAAATCACACACCTATCTCAAGCCACTGACAAACTTTATCATATAATTTTGTATCGAGTAAACCTTGCCTGAGCGATGAACTCACAACATTAGTGGTGAAAGGTACTGATTACATAGGTAGTTATAAATCCAACTACCATACGATCACGACCACTGGCCTAAGAATACATTAATTTTTTATATATTCATCCAATTATGTCAAACTAACCTGAATTTTTGCAACACATTTTAAATGAACTATTTTTTTTTTACAGGAATGTATCAACTAATTGTTCTCAAAGACATGTCTACTAGTGGTATAGCAAATTTGTTAAAGATCACCATAGAAACATACATAGGAACAACAACTGGACGAGTACTAAGATGGGATGAATCAAGAATGCAGAAGACGGGGATGGTGTGGTTAAGAAAGGTTTGGGAGTTTGTACACCAGTACCCATTAAGCAGTTTAAGTCAACTTCACCTAATACCAAGCCCCTGCACAAATGAATTATACAGAGTATCTACTACATTTATAGTCAAATCGAGTCGTGGTTGTAATGACATACCTACTGGTGTCTGTAGATGCTTAGGGTACTTAGATATTGTCGTCCTGGAACCAGTGCCTGCTGTTATTGATGGCCATAAAGATGTACGTAATTATATCTTGTTACCAACAATAGAGAATGTATTATATATGTTAGAGAAAGTACAAATGAGTGATAAAGTCTCTCAATTGATACAGACGTTCAACAATTCTATCAACAATGACGAAAGATCACAGTTTGTAGAATATATTTCAGGATATTCCAAGATGAACTATCATGTAGTCAATTTACTGTCCGCAATGAATTTATTCAAAGAAAAGAATTCTGGACGAAATGTTTCAGTCAATCAAGTAAGGCGTATAGCAGAGACAGAAGGACTTCCTGTAAAGTACCATATAGAATCTTTAGATTGTAGTGACTGTAAATATAGAAATCTTGCTATTTTGTTGAATGTGCCAGTCATTCAGAAAGAGGATGTGATCATTGGTGTTTTAGGGTGTTTGATGTGTGGAACTCATTATGGTACAGATAAAAAGAACGAATTTATGACATATATTTTGAACAATCTAAATTTTTTCCACAAGAGAGATGCTATGGTCAGTATTGTGAAAAACGTGCAATTTGTATACAACAATTCTGGACAGGTTAAAAGAGTGTCGGAACTATTTGACCCAGAAGATGAAAGCTTACAACTGATAATTGTAGACAGAAACCAATTTCCAAGAACCCAAAACATAACTTATGACATAAATATTCTACGAAAACTTGGACTTAAATCAACAAGTCAACTGACTGGAGAGGATCTGCTTGCTTGTGCTAAGTATATTCACAACAATTCTGCCAATGCCTCAGAGAGGGTACGTTCAGATAAATTATTAGAAATACTACAGAGACACAGCAGCTTATTGCATGGCTATATAAATGGACGTTACTTGTACCAGCATTTGGTAGATTTAAGGTTTATTCAACCGAGTCAAAGAAGGAGCGAATTCCCAGCTTCATTACCTTGGTTTGATGCTGCTTCATATTGTAGACCAGTTGACATACTAAGCCCAAAATATTCAAAGCTTGTTGGAAGTGTCAAGCCAGTGTTGCAAAACCAGATGCCATCAGAATTGTCTGCATGTTTTGGTTGGAACACGAACCCTGCCATCGGAATTGTTATAGAGCAACTATTCATAATTACAGGAAGATATGAAGATAGAAATAAACCAGAACTTCTTCCTGTAATAAGTGAGATCTACTTATTTCTAGCTGGCTGTAGTGACAGAAGTCCTGAATTTCAAAAACTTCAAAACCACAAATGGATCTGGACAGGGAACGGTTTTAAAACACCAGACAGAATTTATCTACAAACTAAGCCTTCAGATGTTTGTTTAAAACCATACTTATTTCCTTTACCTTCAGAATTTCAGATTTCAAAGTTGTTGCCGTTTTTTAAAAACAGGCAATGTATTGACAACCAGAACACAAGACTGTTAATCACGGTATTAGAAATGATCAAAGTCAAATATGAAAATGGAAGACAAACTGAGGCAAGTCCTAAAACAGACATGCAGCTTATCGTAAATATTTTAAACAAATTAAAGGAGTTACCAGAGGAAGACTTGGTTGGTGTTTTAGTGCCAATCAGACAACCAGATGACAATAGAATTATACTTAAGCTTGCAAGAGAATGCAACTTTTGTAAAGATGATGACGATATTTATGGAGAGGAAGTAAATATTATACATCCAGATATATCACCAGACACTGCTGCAAAACTTGGCGTGCCATCATTAACAGAAACTTTACTTGAAGACGCTGAGCGATTGGAAGAATGGGGACAAAATGAACCCCTTACTAGAAGGATAAAAGACTTATTGAAAGCTTATACTGATGGATTTTCAGTACCAAAGGAAATTATACAAAATGCTGACGATGCTTCTGCCACTAAAGTATGTTTCATGTACGATGAAAGAGAAAATGACAGTTACGGAAAGAAACTCCTAGATAAAAATATGATGGAATGTCAAGGACCAGCACTTTGGGCCTATAACAACAAGAAGTTCACATCAGAAGATTTAGTTAACATTACAAAAGTTAGTGGTGCAACGAAAGAAGCAGACACAACAAAAATTGGCAAATTTGGATTAGGATTTTGCTCTGTTTATAACTTAACAGAAGTACCAAGTTTTGTAACGGGAGATCAAATGGTCATTTTCGATCCACATTACGAGTACATCGGTGATGCACTGAGACGTAAAAAACAACCTGGTTTAAAAATTGATTTGCAAAGAAATAGAAAAATCCTTGAGCAAAAGAGTTCACAGTTTGAACCATTTAACAATGTGTTTGGGTGCAATCTTAACGTTCAGCAGGATGTCATATCATTTAATGGTACTTTGTTTCGTTTACCTCTCAGAACTAAGAAGCAGGCAGCTACAAGTGAAATAAGTAATATCCCATACGACCAAGAACAGATGAGCAGCTTGATTAAAATATTTGTGGAAGCGGGAGGAAATTTGTTGCTGTTTACTCAAAATGTTACAGACATTGAATTTTACCACCTACCTAGAAATGAAAAAGATCCTAAGAATGCAGTTCTTCTGTACAGCGTTACAAGAGAAACGATTCGTACAATAGAACGACCAATGTGCAAGTCATCGACACAAAATAGATTTTCAGTTTTGAAAGACTTTGCCATCAATCTTGAACGTATTAAAAAGGGTGAAATTAAAGATTTAACTGAAGTTCATAGCAGCATTTTAATGAGAATTCAAATTGAAGTAGGGAGTAATTTATCAAACTTCAGAACTTCTGGAAGATCATCAACAACATCTTGGTTCATTACATGGGCTTCTGGTACAGACAGGAGTAAAAGAATGGCTTTAGAGTCTTCAGTCAAAGGTTTACTGCCATTAGCCAGTGTTGCTTGTCCAGTAGAAATGTTGGATGATGAACATTTTCAGACTTGTCATTTGAATCAATTACCTTTTGGTTTTTACAATTCAGGTCATGTTTTTTGCTACCTTCCATTACCGGTTGAAACGATGTTCCCAGTTCACATTAATGGGTCGTTTGCTGTAACATCAGATCGCAAACGCCTTTCATGTAAAACAACAGACGACAAAGATTCTTTTGATAGTGAATGGAACGAGGCACTCATGTGTGATGCAGTTTGCAATGCTTACATTTTGTTTCTCGAAAATCTTCGATTCTTAGGAATAAACCAAAATGAGGAATACTACAAGCAATGGCCTATGGAAGGTCGGAAAGATGTCAGTCAAGGAAACTTCGGCAAACTACAGATGGCATTTTATAAGAAAATCTCCGATGATAAAACATCCGTAGATGTGTTCAGAAGGGGAGATTTTTTTGTCAGTATTAAAAATTGCAAATTTATAGACCCTGCATTGATGGAAACAGAATTCAGTAATATAGTTTTCGATGTTTGCATCTCGCTTCTGGATAATACAGGGTCAAAACTGATGAAATTGCCAGAAATGTTAAAAAAATGTTTTAGAGATGCAGACTGCGAATCTATCATTGATGCAAGAACACTCGATACATTCTCCTTTTATTCACAGTTAGTCTTTCCACATCTTACAGATGATGTTTGGGATGATCCAGTGAAGCACTTGCTAATACTGTATGCTTTAGACCATCATGAAGCAGACAAAATGTCTGACCTATTGAAAGCCAATGCATGCATTCCGACATTACCAGATGGACTGTACAGAAGACCATGTGAGATTGTCGACAGGAATGGACAACTGAAAGAATTTTTTAGCATAGAAGATCAGAGATTTGTTGTTGAAACAGAAAATGCATTTATGAAGCCTAGCCGCCTTGCAACGTTATCAAAACTTGGCATGATAGGTGATAAACTCTCGGACGAACTTCTGGTTGATAGAGCATATTCAGTACAAAATCTTTCTGTTGTATGTTCAAAATGTGCATTAGATCGGTGTACTCAAGTTGTAAAATATCTAATAAGGGATTTTTATAACATCAATCAAAAGAAAGAACTTCTTACCGAGCTTAGGTCAATACAGTTTTTACCAGTTAAAAGAAGGCCAACGAACTGGAAATGGACGTGGGGTGGTGACAAAGTCAAAAATGTTAAAGACATACAAGGCATCCGGTATTGTTGCAAGAAGGAACATAAAAATGATGTTCCAATGAAGTTTGAATGCCCAATGAAATTATATTCACAATCTGTAGAAGAAATGGTATGCTCACTACATCCTGTTTTGGATAAGAATCTTTTGCCTTACGATGTTTATACAGAATTTCTAACAGTACTTGGTATAAAAAGTAAAGTGAATATTCAATTAGCGTTTCACAATCTGACTACATTCAGTCAAGATGTAGATAGAGATGAAAGTATTTCTGATAATTTACAAGTACTGAATAACACAACGTTTACATTGTACAAGTACATAGATAGTATTGCCTTACAGGATATGAACGTTGATAAACAACCTAGCCATTTGCTGGAAGTAGTGGAAATGTACAGAGAGGTGAATGTTATTTTGTTAAATGGAAAATTTGTGAAACCAAGCCAAGTAGCCATCAATATGTCGGAAGACTGCAGCCCACTTATGTATGGTTTAAATAAAGCAGACCATTTCAGAAAATTAAAGGGATTTCTAAATCTTTTGGGAATTGAAGAAAGGCATTCGTCAAAACGTATTTTATCTGAATTGGATATGCTTAAAACAAAACATGGTCAAACGAAAATGGAGGAGAATGATGTTAAACTTTATGTAAGGCTTCTAAGAGTATTAGTTGATTGCTTGAAATGGGAAACTTTGACCTCAGATTCGTTTACGCATTTGTACATTCCAGACACAAATGGTATATTGAATCCAATTCATAGGCTATGCTTGGATGAAATTGATATTAATTCAACAGAAGCTATGCTCTTTACGCACCCGAGCATTTCGCCTGACATTGCCGTACCCTTAGGTGTAAATACAAAACGGCAACAAAAAGTAAAAGAATGCTCCAAACCACTGAAATTGTACTCAAAAGAGTTTGGACAACATGAAGAACTCATCACAAGAATTAATCGTATTTTATCAGGATATCCATGCGACGCAGGAATTTTAAAAGAATTAGTACAAAATGCAGATGATGCTAAAGCGAATGAAGTACATATTGTACTGGATTTTTCTAGTCATCCAACAGACAACTTATTTTCTGAATCATGGGAGTCTTTACAAGGACCAGCTATCCTGGTATACAACGACAGTTGCTTCTCAGAGACAGATATAGTAGGCATTCAAAGTCTTGGTGTAGGAAGTAAAGGGGAAGATCCTACAAAAACTGGCCAATATGGTGTTGGATTCAATGCAGTTTATCATATAACTGATGTTCCATCCTTTCTAACAAGAGGACCTAATGTTGAGAGTGGTGAATCACTGTGTGTTATGGATCCACACTGTAATTATGTTTCAGATGCTACACATCAGTGTCCAGGAAGACAATACCTCAACACAAAACTGTTGAAAGAAGATTATCCAAATGTTTTTAGTTGCTATCATGAAGATTTGATAATGAATGAGTCGGGAACCATATTTAGACTGCCGTTAAGGACAAATAAATTCAAGTCCAAATTGTCCGACCATCATATAAACGAGAAATTTATCAGAGGACTTGTATCTGATTTTAAAAATGAAATGTCCGAAATGTTGTTGTTTGTTAACAATGTAAAAAGTATAAAGGTATCTGAAATAGTCGACGGTCATTTAGAAGAAAAATATTCTGTTACATTGAACATGTCTGAATCGGACAAATCAAAACGTCTAACATTTTACAATGCTATCGAGAATGGAGCACGGAAGATTAGCGAAAATCACAACCCTGTTTATGGAGGTCATACTGAGATAAACTACACCTTAACTGTCGGAAACAGTTGTGGAGAACGTTCAAAGTGGTTAATCGTTCGCCGAATGGGATTTTCAGGAAAATGCAGTTTGCCAGAAAACGTTCTGAATGCCTACACAAATGGAGAAATCGGTTTACTGCCAAGGGGAGGAGTAGCCCTGTTACTTGAACATGTTGCAGCAGATGACAAAAACGTTAAGTATAGCAAGGAACAAGGTCGAGCATTTTGTTTTCTGCCTCTGCCTCTTGAGACTGGTCTACCTGTTCATGTGAATGGTCACTTTTCGTTGGACCATGAAGCCAGGCGTAATTTGTGGACAGATGACAAAGAAGGGTATCGCTCTACTTGGAATAAACATTTAATGTCCGATGTTATCGTTCCGTGTTATGTATCCGCTCTTCATAGAATGAAAGACATTTTGTGTTTTGATCTGGAAAATGCTACAAGTAAAGACATATTGGAGAGGAAACTGGATGTCTTTCATAGATTTTTTCCAAATATGGGAAAAGTTGAAAATATTTTCAAGTTTCTTGTATGTAGTTTTTACCAATGGATATACACCAATGAAGAGAATATATTCCCATGTTGTAAGCTTATCAACAAAAATGATGCAAAAATAACATTTTATCCTATAAAGAGTGAAGCTTTTGTTTTCCCATGTGTATTCAATACGTTGAAAGAACAAGATGTTAGTGTCAATCTTGCAACCATTACAAATGTAAGCACAGCCATTACTGACAGAGTTTCAAATTTGAAGCAATCTACAGAAAGAAAACCATCTCAAGATAAAGATTTAGCAAAGTTAGTACAGATATGCAAGGATATAGGAATAAAGCTGGTGGAATCTCCTAAGCGAATTTTCAAAAGTATGAAGGAAGCAGACATTCCTGTAGTAGAAATGACACCCGATTTCTTCATTTCATTTTTGAAATCTCATGACACGACACACGAGGGCAGATGTCGGGTAGGACAACTAGGTCAATCATTGGAGAATACAATGCTTCAAAAACAACAAAATCTTGAGATATGCATAAAATATTGCCAGCGGAGCACAACTTTCAGTGAGCAGATGGAGAATTTGCCATTGTGCCTGACAAATGACAATGTTTTAAGAGCATTTAATTCAGGAAGCCCTGTATTTTGCTCTGTATATTGCAGTCTATTGCAAGAATCATCCAGTCATTTCTTACATTGTAATTGTGTTGATATGTTTAAATGTGAACAGCCCGGTTTGAAAGAATTTGACATAGATGGTTTTATTACATATTTACCAGACACTTTAAATTTAGAACGTTATAGAACTCTCAATAGGCCAGTAGAATGGAATCCAGACAGTACCAGTAAACCAAATATGGAGTGGATAAGCAAAGTGTGGAAATGTTTTACATCAGTGGTCTGCAAACAGCATATGGAACGCGAAAGAGAACCTTCAGATGAAAAAGAGCAAGAAATGAACAGTGAGACTATATTAAATCTCTTACACCCAGCTCTTCATTGGTGCTTGATACCATGCATTCAGAACCAACCAACAGAAGGAAATATTTCAAATCAAACATGTAGTAATATTCTAGTTCCTACATGTGAAGCACAATGTATCATTGATATATCTACATTCTCGGGAACAATGAAGTCGGCATTGGAAAGTTTAAATTTACCAATAATGGACAAAAACATATATTTGGGATATGACAATATCTTAGAACATTTGGTGGTAAAAAGGAATAACCCGATTGGTTTACTGAATATGTTGTACAAATGCAGAGATCTTATAGAAAGTAGAGTTATAAATCCGAAATACTGTTTGGAGATAATGGATTTCTTTTCCGACCATTTGAATAGTGAAAATTTAGCCAATTGTTCAGATGAGGACGTCTTTAAGAAACTGAAAGGTATTCCTCTGCACGTAAGTGTGACTGGAGATCACATGGACATTCCATCCAACCAGAGTGTATTGGTTATGGATGACATTGAAGTGACTGATGGAATAGCAGAATGGGCAATGCTCTCGTCTACTTTGCTTCTTCAAACCACACCCAAGCTAACTAAGCTTTATCAAAAACTAGGTTTTACAGACGAAAACCTAAAGAAAATCGATTTGTATAGAAAACATTTGCTTCCAAAATTCAGATTTCTACCTCGAGAAAATCATTTAGTCCATCTAAAATACACGAGGGATGTTTTACTAGCAAAGCCATGCGGTCAAGACTTCAATGATGAACAAAACAGCTTAATATCAATCTTACAATCGGTAGCTTTTATTCCAAATTCTGAAGGAGAGTTGTCTACTGCTTCTTGTTTTAAAAATCCTAATAATGAATTGATGAGACTCATGTTTCCTGAATCAGCTTTTCCGACAGGAGGGTATAGGGACTACGAATGGAATTATTTCTTATCAATTGTAGGAATGCAGTGTGAAATTACATCAGAGATGATTGTGCAGTTTGCCAGAGATATAGCGAATGCTGGGAAAAATGGTATCACTGAAGACAACAAAAAGGACTTAGAAAAGAAATCAGAAATGTTAGTAAAGCATATATATATCCGTTCTACTGTTGATGTTAATCTTTTTAAGACATTGTGTGAGATCAAATTCATTCCTCCTTTCAAGGTGACAAAATGGAAAGCAGATATATATCCACAACCAGATGCAGACTTTTTAATTTGTTTTCGAGATTCTACAGTCTCAGCACAACAAGGTCTGTGTTGGACAAAATGTCATATTATCCCCAATTGGGCTGATCCAGGAAATGATTTTTTACAGTGTTATGAAAAAAGGAAAGAAATGTTTGATTTGCTAGAAATACTACATTATCCTACTTATGAAAATGTTATTCATCATATGCAAAATATTTGTGAATCATTGAAGGAATTATTTAAGACGACGAAGATTTCTGATATGCTTGCAGATTCGGTTGAGAAATTGATGTCTTGCATGTACACGTTTTTAAAGAGTAAACTTGGTGAATCGGACAATAGAATTTGTTTGGAAAGAGGACTCTCTAAGATGCCAGTTTTATATCTCCCAGAACAAAAAATGTTTGTAGCGTGTAATCGTGTAGTAAAATCCATTAATGAAAACGAAATTATCAAGCCTTACTTGATGGAAATTCCTGACAAATATCATCAGTTCTTCGAGTTATTTGAAGTCCTAGGCATGGATCGCCAGGTGAACATCTGCAATTTTGTGCGTGTACTAGCGCTTTTGAAAATAGATGCGAATAATGGCCGACTTCATGTTAATGAACTTCAAATCGTTAAGCAAGCAATACAGGGTTTGTTTTCTTATCTAGATATATCTAGATTTAAAGAAAATGATGCGAAAGAACTGCGTTCATTTGAAACCCTTTATTTACCCTCCCGAGATGACACCCTGGAGGATGCAAAATGTCTTGTTTATTCAGACAATACAGATTTTGAAGAAAAAATTGGAGATGACATAGGTATGCCATATGTTGCTAGCCTGGACAAACTTGGGGTTCGTCTAACAGGTTCATTTGCGAAGGAATTTAAAACACTCCCTAAGCATTTACAACCGAATATCTTGTCCTCTTTGGTTAGTAGACAGTTGCAAGAAAGTTTTGAATTGATGTCATTGAATGAAAATGGCCTGCAATTGGCTGATTTATTGAGCTCTCCTCAGTTCCATCAAGCTGTTGTTCGTATTGCTGTACACTCCAGAAAAACAATTCCTGGTTTAATTCCTCTAGAGTTGAACGAAGGTGTTGTAAAAACATGGATAAAAAATATACAGAACATACAAGTTATCCAAGTAAAATCGTGTAAGCTAAATCTAGTGTTTAAAGATACAGTAGTAGGGAACAAGGAACTGTCAAGTTATTACCAGAAAAAGAAGGATAATGATGACCAAAACATTTTGTATTGTGCATTCAAGGAAACTGACATAAAAGAATGGTTGTTAGAGAGCAGTCGTGTCATAGAGCATGCAATACTTCACTGTACTGGAAATAAATTTTTTGATTCTGGAAGTTTATTACTGAAGATTTTACTGAAAATTGATAACATAGATGAGATGTCTGTCTTATTAGATCGAGAACATGTCGATGAGTTTTGCATTTCAGTGGACTATAAAGTTTCGATATTTCCATCTCCAGGAACGACAATTCATCCATATTGGCATCGGTTTTTAGACAACAGTTTTACAACATTCGACCCTAACGAATATGTAGCTTTACTTTTGAGTGAAGAAAAAATGGACAGTGATGAATACACACCTTCGCTATATGTTTATGCAATCATTTTTCGAAAATGCGAAATAACGGATTGCGAATCTGAAGTATTAAGAAATACTCTTCAAATGTACGAGGTTAGAGTAGGACGTGGTCGTATTGAGCGAATTCAGGCCTTTGATTTATACAAGTTCAACCGCGATTTTCAAAAAACTTCAAAAGAAATTGCACCTTTTATTGACATTGCAAGTAACTCAAGTACTGACAGTAGACCATTAGCAAATATTTTAATGGAGGTGGAGGGTACTATCAGAGCCGCATGGACTCTACCGGAAGATGAAAGGAGGAAGATAATTAAACGATTGTACAAGAAATGGCATCCAGACAAAAATTTGGGAAATGAACTCGTTGCAACTGAAGTGTTCAAATTCATCAAAGAAGCTGTGTTGAATATTGAACGAGGGAATGATATTAACACCAGATATGATTCCAGCGATTTCTCAAGGGATTCTCAATTTTGGGCTCATTTCCAAACATGGGACCGAGACACTGGGCATGACACAAATCAATCACCAGGTACAAGTGGAAACGAAAACCAGTCTGCTCATACTAGAGGTCGACAGTGTTATGAACCTGTTCCTTCTTCTGCCGATGCAAAGCAGTGGATGCATCAGGCCAAAAGGGATTTCAGTGCTGCCTCTCAGTTCTTGGTTGAAGCTGAAAAAGGACACAATTTCAACTGGATTTGCTTTCTTTGTCAACAGGTAAATTATTGTACTTGTTATTGGAAATGTCTATATTGTCTGTTCTTCTAATCTGTGGAGGAATTCTATATTGGGACCTAACGTGTGAATCATAAGTAAAAAATGAAATTCTTTAATTAAAAGATCCTTGAGATAAATTCTGTACCCATTTTCTCATAATTTTGTGATGCATCAGAGTGTCCAATGTTTGTTGCGTTCATAACGTAGTATCCAAATGCAGCTTTTTATAGACTGTTGTATATATATTTAAAAGACTCCTTTTGTATTCAGTAATAACCTTTTATATAACAGTTGTAAAATACGGTTAAAAATTTAAAAATAAATATTCATATCTTCGGCTTAAGAATGATTAATCATGTGGACAACGTTACATATGAACACTTGTAACCTAAGGGACCGACCATTTAACTTGAAGGGGGGGGGTTATGGTTTTTTGTTTCGTTCAAAATTTTTTTTTCGGACAACACAAGAGTTAGAATATTATTTTTTTTTGTCGTGCAAAGCGTGAAATTTTTTTCAAGAATTTAACATTAGGTTATATGACAAAAACTCTGAATCAGATTATTTTTTTTTCCTCCACCAAAATCAGAATATTTTTTTCAGCAACATTGGGAATCAGAATATTTTTTTAGAAAAAAACCATAACCCCCCCCCCCCTTCAAGTTAAATGGTCGTTCCCTAATACATAAATAAATTAGATTTTACATCTTCCTGAGAATATACTAGCACTAAGCAGGTTTCAATCGTCATAGTATTTATATGGCTGTGTTTATAAATACACTTGAAAGTAATTTTGGTAACTTCAGTGTTGTGAGTAACAAGGACACCAATAGCACCACTAAATACTTTATTTTCAAATTTTGAATACAAAAGTAATTTTAGTAACTTTATCTTAGTAAGTTCAGTGTATGGTAGCGAAAAGAAAAAAAAGTGTTGTGAGTAACAAGGACACCAATAGCACTACTAAATACTTTAACTGTCTAATTCACTGGAGTTTCACTGGATAGTCTGAAAAAGAAAGAAAATGACATTGCAGGTAATCATGACCGTAATGTGAAGTTTCACAAGATATTAGAGTGAAAACGATCAAACATTGCATTCGTAACACAGGACTACAACAGTGATTCGTGACTAAGGTGACTAGAATGAAGATTTTTGGGGAAAATGACAGACTAGTGATTAATTTTTTTACTTCACAATGTAAATAAATGTACTGAGAAATTGCCTGTAAGTCTTCTTTATCTCAACATATATACATGAAGTTTAAAAAAACAAAACGTTGAAAGCATGGTACATGACTTACCTGTTGCATTCTTCTTCTTTTGTTTGTATTATCCACCATTAGATTGGTGCACCTATATATAGTTATAGTCACAGATACTGGAAAGATTAAATAAAACTATAAAAACTAGCTCTTCAACATTCCTGAGTTAGTTATATGGAGTCTACCACAATGTAGAGCATAGCATAACAACACATTATTGAGAACTATGTCACACATTTCTGCGAGATACCCAGTTTCGTGTGACGTTGTGGAAATTCCCGCACTAACAATAGATTAAGGTACACTTTAGGAAGTGTCACAGCTTTCACGATTCTATTATTGGCCAACGTTCCGTTCGTAATTTCATGACGGCAATTTCGAATCCCAAAATAAAACCTTGATTTCACAGTTATTATAGGGACCATCTGTTCAACTTTTTATTAGATAGCTCATCCCTGTTAGTTTTTGTCAGTACACACTGATTGAATTCATTCTGAATCATCGTAATGCATACAATTTGTAGATATTTTTGATGGACACCATTGTTTACGCACAAAACATGAAACTTTTGGAACAAAAATATATATACCTCCTTACGAAAAAATTATTAATTCATTAAATACAAAAGCTTTATCAATATTTCTGTCCTAATAAGCTGTCACTTTCTAAAGTGCCATGTAATGTAATGTGCATTGGTTCACAATAAGAACTAAAGCATTCTCCATTTGTCCCAATACTGAATTCCTCCACATCTATATTATATCAAACCTCATTGTTCTCGCCATGATATAGCTGAAAAATTGCTGGGTTGACATTAAACAATGATCACTCACTATATTATATCGTGGGATTAAGCCTACATAGACATATTACATTACATTACCTAAGGTATTCCTTTTATAAGTATGCTGAGAATGAGACGCAAAGGAGTGCATCAGGTTTGCACACACAAGACAACTAGTTTGTTAACAGTATTCATTGCTGGACAGTTTCAAGGCAAAAAATTTCGACTATATCCAATATATTCCATTTTTCGTGTAGCAGTCTTAAGCTTCCAGCAATTGGCCAATCCCAGTGCCATATGTTTGCCTACAAGATCATATAGCTAAAATCTTGGTCAATTGATGTTAAAAAATCAGTTGGTTGAAATTTTTTAAACTATTATTTGTCCGAAATTGAAATTAAACTTTAAAATGACATTTAGAGATGACATCAGCAATGTTTGAAGATACCAAAGGTTTGGTTTGGTTTGGTTTATGGTGTTTAACGCCAATTTCAACAATATTTCAGTTATATCTTGGCAGTCATTTTTATGGGTGGAGAAAACAACCAACGCAAGTCACCGTCAAACTATTTCACATAATGTTGTATTGAGTACACCTCACCATAAGCGGGATTTGAACACACAACTTTAATGATGATCTCCACTGGTAGTGGTAAATACAACTACCATACCAACACGACCATGACGGCCCCTCAATTAGTAATTATTCAATAACAATTGCAGATACAAATGTATAGACATATACTAAACCGAACCCTGTGTAAGCCGAAAACCTGTCTAAACCAGACAGAGTTTACAGTCCCATTTACTAAATGTCTATGTAATTTGAACCTGTGTAAACCAAAAGTTGACCTGTCTAAACTGAACAAATTCCGAAGGGAGTTCGGTTTAGACAGGTTTTAGTGTATATGTATAATGTGATGTATGTATTTTGTAGAGAGGACCTTTGTAAGTTGATATAACTTGTGTCCAATTCATTTATTGAGATATTTAACATTAGAATAAGTTTGTAATGCATATTCTAAGGAGTCCTAATATAATCCAGAACACAGGTGCAATAAATTTAAAAACTCAGTTTTACACAAGTGAGTAATTCATCTAAATAGAAACGTACATCGCATATTGTAGCATATACTTCATATTGCCATTAATTCAACTTTGTATTCCATTCATGTATATGGTGAACATTTATGGTACCCATAGTTGGGCGAGTTCTATTATTGAACTTTATTCAATCAACTTGTATTTGCATGAATATTTGACAAAATAAAAATGCTTGATTTGTATTTTTTTTAATTGATTTTTAAAACCCATTTGTAAAACTAAATATTTGATACGCACCTCTGTCATCCTCTAGATTTGATTTATCTGGTAATGTCATTCCGGCTACAAGAATCAAAATATGAGGTGTTCTGTAGTATTGATTTGGATATGATGTGGTTTGAGGTTGTGTTTCATTTTTTAACTATGAAACCAGTCTTTGGTTTTTTTTTAATATAAAAAATTTAACATTTTAATACAAATTTTATAACAGGCTGTCGAAAAAGTTTTAAAAGCAATGCACTTCAACAAGGATGCAAATAAAATACCCAAATCCACAGTCTTGGAGCATATAGTAGAAGGTTTCGATCCAGAACTTCAAGATATGGTAATGACTGTGTCAGCAAAAGTGGGAAAGCAAGAGAAAATGATGTACCCTGATCGTCTCAGAATACCTAAAATTCCAGCTGATGATTATGATAAACAGACAGCGGAGGAGGTCTTAAACTTAACAAGGCTTATCTTGGAGTATGCTTCTGATAGAATATGAATGAATAATTCAGGTTGGAAACTTTAATTGTTTTAAAATAGTTTTCATTTAACTAATGTAAACGTAGATATCAAATTAAATGCACATGGCACGTTTCATGAGGTTAATGCTTAATGTCAAAAGATTGTAAAGCCAATAATTTACAGTTTATGGAACAAGAAACACAAAGGGACCCATGATACAGGATAACCTAAATTAGTTATGGTCATCTATCAATAATGAATATATCTAATAAACCCACCGCAAAATTGATATTTTATTGCTTCTGCGTTAAGCACACAGCATTAAGGAGAAAGAGCAAAGACTGGTCAGCTCGAAATCAGGATAATGTGTCCGAGTGGAGCAACATGTCGATCCGGGAACTGTTGTTTCAGTGAGCTAACACTATAACAATCCAACTCAGCGTGTTGGTCTAGTACAAAGTGGACCTCATCATCATCTCATTGAAAATTAACTTGTTCTCACCATGATTATAGCTGAAAAATTGCTGAATTGGCATTAAACAACATTCCCAAATTGCCTCTAATAAACCATGTCGGTGTCAAAACGATTAATATGCGGTGAAGATCGTGATTATCATAAATCAAATGTGTAAAGGGGTTTGCATTTTAAAGGCAATTATGATCTTAGCATATCGTGGAATCGTTCCACCTGAGAATAAATATGTAGTGGTATTGGAAACTCATTAATCAATTTAGTGTAATTTTATTCTGGGTGTAGTTTCCTATTTACCTGACGGTGAAAATACACTGGTCAACTGAGATTTTGTCTAACCAAAAAAATTCCTGTAAGGGATGGTTATTTTTACATGTTCAAATTTATCTTTCCAATTCACTTCAAACTTATTGGCTACAAGAGATGAATTTGAAGTGTAATGTGTTTAAATGATCAAATTGGGACCTATCAAACTCTTTTCCAATATTTGAAGGACCGATAAAACTTGTTTGACAACCTGTTTAAACTTTCAAATTTGTGTTTGTAACAAGACTGGTGCATAGATATGTCAAGTTTGAAGTGAACTTGAAGGAAATAATTGACAGTTTAATCCACCCTTATTATTGCTAATGTATTTTGTTTAAGTTATATTTGGTATTTAATGATTTTAATTATAATTTCAGGTGATGAAAACATCTACGAAAATGTTAGTGTTTCAGTAGTGAAGTCAAAAAAAAGATTTTCAATTTGTTGAAATAGACACTTTAATCTTGTTCAAAGTTATGTACTTACCTGAATGACTTAAATGAATGTATAGAATATACTGCATAATATTTTTGGGGCCGTGATTGTATGGTAGTTGGATTTATAACTACAAATACAATCAGTGCCTATCACCACTAACATTGTGAGTTCGAATCTCGCTCATGCAAGGTGTACTTGATACAACATTGTGTGATTTTGTCATTGACTTGTGGCAGGTCAGTGGTTTTCTCCAGTTCCTCCACCAATAAAACTGAAATGTTCTTGAAAGTGGTGTTAGACACCATAACCCCGACCTCCCTCCCCCTTGTATAATAATTTTTTGTAACAGGTACAGATTTTTTTTCTCTCAAAATTATTGTTGAATATTTATATGTTATGTAGATTTCTATTAGTCTTATGATTATTCAGATGAAATTAAATGACTTCAACAAATGTATTTTTAGTATGATTATGATAAATTTGTCCTGGTGTATATATAGTATCATGTATATTGAAATATTTGATAAAATGTTATTAATACTGTTAACTAGTTATAACACTGCTACATACAAGTGCCATGCTAGGTCTCAGATTTCTATCAACTGTTATGTTATTATTGTGTGTAAACATGTGAGGTTTGACGTGAGGATTGTTTCAGCTTGTTAAATTGTTTAGCATTTTATTTTTAATATTACCAACTACAACATCATTGAACAATCGTGATCATGTGACAAACTTTTAAACAGAGAAATAACAAACGACAGTATGCCAGCAATATCAGGAAGAAGAGTTTTATATATATTTTAAGCTTTAATTAACACTGATATTAAGAGAGATCCTCTTTTTTATATATTTTAAGCTATAATTAACACTGATATTAAGAGAGATCCTCTTTTTTATATATTTTAAGCTATAATTAACACTGACATTAAGAGAGATCCTCTTTTTTATATATTTTAAGCTATAATTAACATTGATATTAAGAGAGATCCTCTTTTTTATATATTTTAAGTTATAATTAACACTGACATTAAGAGAGATGAATTACTTTTTAATATAACATGTATAAAGGAAGCTTGTTTCTTGAGATATTGTTAATGTTTTATTCACACAAAAAATATAATTTTACCTTTGTATGACTGTCAATATGTCACACTAAAGGATATCTGATTTTCTTCAGGTAAAAGCCATTTAATATGTTTAGATTCCTCCTATATACAGTCAAACCTGCCCATGCATTCACTTCTATTAAACAGTCACCTGTATTAAGATGTCACCTTTTTATTGACCTGTCCAAGAAATTTTCATATAAATTTAACCTCTTTTAAGAGGTCACCTGGCTTATAAGGCCACTTTTTCTTTGTCCCAAAGGTGACCTCTTAATACAGGTTTGACTGTATTATAACCCTTGCTGAATCTTTCTTAGTATCATGAAGTTATACATGTCGTAGTGGGTAAGAATATCATTTTTCTGTTTTCAGAATTTAAAATTATTGAATTCAGTCATTTTCAAATATACATTGTTTAGTCTACAATTTTTGTCCCAAGATCTTAAAATAAATACAGTTTAATGTTTAACCCTGTATCATTTTTGTGCTTGCCCTAAAACATTATCTAGATTTTTATCTTCTTCTGTCCTTTGGAAAAAAATATTCTGACATTGCAAAACACATATTCTGGTTTACAATGAAATGTATAGATACATTTCTTTGTTCTTTTGTTTTACATATACAATAAGAAACGATCCAGGCAATATGAATACTGTAATTAAAGAAACACCCAATCTCTTTAACTGCTTACTACATGTACTATGTGTTTTTATCCTGCCATTTGTATTTTTTTACTTTGCAAATTGAAATATATGAAAATAATTGTTTTCTTATTGTTATAATTACTATGTGATTGTACTATATGAATATCATTATTGGCCCCACAGTTATTAGACCCTGGTACATTATGCCCCACCAATTCACCCTCACATTTTTTACCATTCCTTAGATTGGTACACATGTTTTCTGTATTTCTTGAAAACTTACATACATGTACAGCATGTGGACAAAAGTGATTCCGTTTCCGCCATCTTCCCTATATATTTCATATAAAACCACTTATTTCCATAACTTTCTCATGAAATCATTCCTTATCTGATTTTCATGAAATTTTCAGCATTAAATGCAGAAATAAATATAGTTTCTTCGTCATATAATTTGCAAATAATTTTATTTCTACTTTCTCTTAAGAATTGATTTAAAAACAAAGTTTTTTTTTTCACCAAAATCTTACTATATAATCATATAAAATTGTGATGTCAAAAATTTACATTTGTGTTTAAATCATAAATGCTTGCAAATAAAAGTTCGAAAAAATTACATGAAGATATTAAGATAAACTCTAATTAATTCTGTTTTTAAAGGTGAAAATTTCATGAAAATCGGATAAGGAATGACATGAGAATGTTATGAAAATAAGTGGTTTTATATGAAATATATAGGGAAGATGGCGGAAACGGAATCACTTTTGTCCACATGCTGTATATTGGATATTATCTGAAAATTTAACACTATTCTATCTTTGTATTTGTATTTTCATAGAGGTATATTACCTCCATGCATATATGTATTTTGAGTTGTTTGAATAATGAAGGAGAGGTATTGTATTTGAGAATTCTCTGATGTGGCATACATAGATAGTTAAAAAATGACAAGTAAAATAATGTAGTAAAGAAGATATTTACTTATTATAATTCATGTATAAATATATTGTGACATATAATTTCATATTTAAATGATGGGATATATTTGCACTATAACATTCTGCTGAAAACAGAATGATTATCAGTTAACACATGTTTGTTTTGATTATTTGTTAATATGACTTAAATAATGTATGCTTCCATTATGTTATAAGTATTATTCATATAAAAATATGAGAAAATTAGGTGATTTTTTTTTGGTGATGGGCTATTTTATTATTTTGTCTTCATTTTATGATGGACAATTTTTGTTAGGTACCACTCATTTTAACTTTTAGAGGAGGGATATGTATTCCCTTGATTGGGAAAATTTTTTTGGTGCCAAACATAAATAAAATTATTTTTTTCACATGTTTCAAATTTAACCAAAATGTATTGTAGAAAATTGCAGACTTTATTTTTTGCATCTTTCAGGTCAAGATATATTTATCAACATAGGTGACTGAAGTTAAATATAAAACCTACCACCTCTCCTCTCTATAAGTTAAATGGTCTCACTTATTTTTTTTCTTGTCATGTTTTTGTATAAGAAAACAGAAACTTTGTAGATTTATTTTTTCTACTTATATATTTTCTGGCAAAATGGAAATTTTGTAACTTATTTTGTGGGTTCATAATTTTAAGGCAGAAATTGTTTTTTTTTTATATATATACTACTGAAGAAAAGGAAAACAGAAATTTTGTAATTTATTTTGTCTGCTCATATTTTTTATATAAAAATTTGGCTTAACAAAAATCCAGTTTATATGAGAATTATGAAAGTGTGAAGTTTTATTAAAAACTAGTATTACATGTTACAATGTTTGTATTATATTATGCTTCAGATGAATGAATTTCAATTTTGGATTTTTTTATTGTATTCTGTGCAAATTTATTAATAAATATACTTAATTAGATCATGGTTATTATTTTATATTCTTTATATTATGGTCAGGCTTATGGGCGAGTTATATATATATAGCGAGTGATTTCTGTTAAAATGCCAAGTGAGCAATTTTTCAGCTATATAATGGGGAGAACAAGTTATATTCAATGAGATGATAATGATGCCCACTTTGTACTAGACCAACACCCTAAATGTTGGATAATTGTACTGCTAGCTCCCTGAAAACAATCCGCAGGTAGACATGTTGCTCCACTCGGACACATTATCATGATTGTGAGGCAACCAGTCTACTCTTACTCCTTATTACCTCATACTTAGGGAGAAGTATCAAATACCAATGTGTTAGTCTTTGATTTGATATGACCAGAGTTCGAACCCACTATCTTAACATACTCAAGATGAGCACTCAGACCATTACACAACCAATATGCGGTCAGTCTTTTGCTGATGTTCATGATACTTTCAACAGTGATATGATAGCAGTTAATTTTATTTTTGAAGAAAATCACAGTAGTCCAAAAACAGTCGCTGACAAAATTTACCACCTACAATTGTGTCCGCTACACCTCACGACAGTAGGAATCTAATTCACGTTAGTGGTACGTGATAGGCACTGTTTACATAGGTAGAAATAGATCTAACTACCAACCATATTGCGCACATGACGACCCATTTATATGTTTATGCTATAATAAATCGCACCAATAGTTGAAGAAAAATACTTTGGTGTTAAAAGATGAAGATAATGTTTACCAAAACTGCACCAACTCCCCACCCTCTTCATGGTGTATTGTATTTAATTTGTTTCCCAGTGAATAATATGTTCACCCAGTGGCTTATTGTCGGGCCTTTGTAGCCGAGTGCTCAAGATTAATATTGTTGACATCTATCTACAAACATAACAATACACGTGTGGGTTCTCGCACAGACATCCACATATAAAAAGAACGGAGGTTTCCCGATCGTGAGGTCTCCCAAAAACCTGTGAGTTTGATATATTTTCTCCGATCTTTCCATCCGTAATAATTTAGTAGCTACGATATATCTGCAAAAATAGTGACGACAAAATATATAACAATAATCTACCACACTAGTGGCTCATTAATCATTGAATACATATTCGGTGATACTGTATTAGTTTAAGCCTTGCATGACCAAGAGTCGTGTGAGTTTTACTTAAGTCTGTCGTCATCATATTTTCTTCCATTCCAATCTTTTCCGAAACCTCATTATAAATTGAAACCAAACTTGGTACAAATGTCCATTACACCATCCTCTACAAGAGACGAGTTTGAACAGTGGCTATCAGAAGTTGTACATCAAAGGCCATCATATTAATACAGTCAAACCTGCCCATGTGGTCACCTCTTTTAGAGCAGTCACCTGTATTAAAATGTCGTCTGTCATAGAAAATTTCATATGAATTGAACCTCTTTTAAGAGATCACCTGTCTTGTAAGGCCACCTTTTCTTTGTTCCAAAGGTGACCTCTTACTACAGGTTTGACTATATATGGAATACCACGATCCTTGCATGTAAACGACAAGTAGGAGTACTCACTGGAGGCCTGTTGAAAGGCAGAACTCTTGTACATATCCTCTATCTAAATTTTACTTTTAATTTTGGCTATCATACATCCATCAATAGACAAACCCTAGTCCTTCCTTTTAATCTATTTATTTAGATCATGTCGAGTCACCAGGTCTGTCTAAAGAGGGGTGGTCACCACATTTGTAATTTAGATTTAGATCACGTCTAGTCACCAGGTCTGTCTAAAAAAGGGAAGACTACATTTGTCATATAGATTTAGATCATGTCTAGTCACCAGGTCTGTCTAAATAGAGAAGACACTACATTTGTCATATAGATCTAGACCATGTCGAGTTACCAGGTCTGTCTAAATAGAGAAGACACTACATTTGTCATATAGATCTAGATCATGTTTATTTACAAAAACGTTCTAAATAGGGAAGAAACTACATTTGTCTTATACATCTAGAAAATGAACAAAACAGGTAAAAAAACAAGGTTAAAATAATAATACAGTTAGAATGTCGTACGATATAATAATCATTAAAAACAAACTAAAATTTTATTTTATCTCCAAGATCATATTACCTGTGCACATTTTTGGAAAATCTAAATTCTACTATCAGTTTCATTATCATTGAAACTCCTTATCTTTAATAATAATAATAATCTACCACACTAGTGGTCCATTAATCATTGATTGATACATATTTGGTGATACTGTATAAGTTTAAGTTTCCATGACAAAGAGTCGTGTGAGTTTTATATGAGTTTGTCATCCTCGTATTTTTTTCCATTTCAATCTTTCAAACCTCGTTGTAAATTGAAAGCAAACTAGGTACAAATGTCCATTAAATTGTCCTCTACAAGACGAGTTTGAAGATACCAAAGTGGTAATCAGAAGCCGTACATCAAAGGTCATCATATTAATAATACAGTTAAACCTGCCCATGTGGTCACCTTTTCTTTGTCCCAAAGGTGACATCTTACTACAGGTTTGACTATATATGGAATACCACGATCCTTGCATGTAAACGACAAGTAGGAGTACTCACTGGAGGCCTGTTGAAAGGCATAACTCTTGTACATATCCTCTATCTGAATTTTACTTTTCATTTCTTGCTATCAAAACATCCATCAATAGACCAACCCTAGTGCTTTCTTTTAACCTATTGATCTAGATCTTGTCTAGTCACCAGGTCTGTCTATATAGGGAAGACACTACATTTTCCATATAGATTTAGACCTGGCGAATAGACATGATCTAAATCTATATGACAAATGTAGTGTCTTCTCTATTTAGACAGATCTGGTGAATACACAATCATGATCTAGATTTATATAACTAATGTAGTGTCTTCCCTATTTAGACAGACCTTGTGACTAGACATGATCTAGATCTATATTATCAATGTAGTGTCTTCCCTATTTAGATAGACCTGGTGACTAGACATGATCTAGATATATATGACAAATGTAGTGTCTTCCCTCTTTAGACAGACATTATGACTAGACATGATCTAAATCTACATGACAAATGTCTAGTCACCAGGTCTGTCTAAATAGGAAAGACACTACATCTGTAATATAGATCTAGATCATGTCTAGTCATCAGGTCTGGTTTAATATGGAAGACACTATATTTGTCATATAGAATTAGATCATATCTAATCACCAGGTCTGTCTAAATAGGGAAGACACTACATTTGTAATTTAGATTGATATCATGTCTAGTCACCAGGTCTGTCTAAATAGGGAAGACACTATATTTGTAATATAGATCTAGATCATGTCTAGTCATCAGGTCTGGTTTAATATGGAAGATACTACATTTGTCATAAAGCTCTATATCATGTCTAGTCACAAGGTTTGTCTAAATAGGGAAGACACTAAATTGCTATATAAATTTAGATCATGTCTATTCACAAGGTCTGTCAAAATAGAGAAGACACTACATTTCTCATATAGATTTAGATGATGTCTAGTAACCAGGTCTGTCTAAATAGAGAAGACACTACATTTGTAATTTAGATTTAGATCATGTCTAGTCACCATGTCTGTCTAAATAGAGAAGACACTACATTTGTAATTTAAATTTAGGTCTTGTCTAGTCACCAGGTCTGTCTACATATGGAAGACACTACATTTGTCATATAAATCTAGATTATGTCTATCTACAAGAACTGTCTAAATAGGAAAGACGCTACATTTGTCATATCAATCTAGATCACGTCTACTTACAAAAAATGTCTGAATAGGGAAAATGCTACATTTGTAGATCACGTCTAGTCACCAGGTCTGTCTAAATAGAGAAGACACTACATTTGTCATATAGATCTAGATCATGTTTATTTACAAAAAAACGTTCTAAATAGGGAAGAAACTACAAATTTGTCTTATACATCTAGAAAATGAACAAAACAGGTAAAAAAACAAGGTTAAAATAATAATACAGTTAGAATGTCGTACGATATAATAATCATTAAAAACAAACTAAAATTTTATTTTATCTCCAAGATCATATTACCTGTGCACATTTTTGGAAAATCTAAATTCTACTATCAGTTTCATTATCATTGAAACGCCCTATCTTTAATAATAATAATAATCTACCACACTAGTGGTCCATTAATCATTGAATGCTACATATTTGGTGATACTGTATAAGTTTAAGTTTCCATGACAAAGAGTCGTGTGAGTTTTATATGAGTTTGTCATCCTCGTATTTTTTTCCATTTCAATCTTTCAAACCTCGTTGTAAATTGAAAGCAAACTTGGTACAAATGTCCATTAAATTGTCCTCTAGAAGACGAGTTTGAAGATACCAAAGTGGTAATCAGAAGCCGTACATCAAAGGCCATCATATTAATAATACAGTTAAACCTGCCCATGTGGTCACCTTTTCTTTGTCCCAAAGGTGACATCTTACTACAGGTTTGACTATATATGGAATACCACGATCCTTGCATGTAAACGACAAGTAGGAGTACTCACTGGAGGCCTGTTGAAAGGCAGAACTCTTGTACATATCCTCTATCTGAATTTTACTTTTCATTTCTTGCTATCAAAACATCCATCAATAGACCAACCCTAGTGCTTTCTTTTAACCTATTGATCTAGATCTTGTCTAGTCACCAGGTCTGTCTATATAGGGAAGACACTACATTTTCCATATAGATTTAGACCTGGCGAATAGACATGATCTAAATCTATATGACAAATGTAGTGTCTTCTCTATTTAGACAGATCTGGTGAATACACATGATCTAGATTTATATAACTAATGTAGTGTCTTCCCTATTTAGACAGACCTTGTGACTAGACATGATCTAGATCTATATTATCAATGTAGTGTCTTCCCTATTTAGATAGACCTGGTGACTAGACATGATCTAGATCTATATTATCAATGTAGTGTCTTTCCTATTTAGGCAGACCTGGTGACTAGAAATGATCTAGATCTACATTACAAATATAGTGTCTTCCATATTTCGATAGACCTGGTGACTAGACATGATCTAGATCTATATTACAAATGTAGTGTCTTCCATATTTAGAAAGACCTGGTGACTAGACATGGTCTAGATCTATATTATCAATGTAGTGTCTTCCCTATTTAGAGAGACCTGGTGACTAGACATGATCTAGATCTACATTACAAATATAGTGTCTTCCCTATTTAGGGACCTGGTGAGTAGACATGATCTAGATCTAAATTACAAATGTAGTGTCTTCCTTATATTTATATTACAAATGTAGTGTTTTCCTTATTTAGACATAATCAAAATCTATATGCCAAATGTAGTGTCTTCCCTCTTTGGACAAACCTGGTGACTAGACATGATCTAGATATATATGACAAATGTAGTGTCTTCCCTCTTTAGACAGACATTATGACTAGACATGATCTAAATCTACATGACAAATGTCTAGTCACCAGGTCTGTCTAAATAGAGAAGACACTACATTTGTAATTTAGATTGATATCATGTCTAGTCACCAGGTCTGTCGAAATAGGAAAGACACTACATCTGTAATATAGATCTAGATCATGTCTAATCATCAGGTCTGGTTTAATATGGAAGACACTACATTTGTCATATAGAATTAGATCATATCTAATCACCAGGTCTGTCTAAATAGGGAAGACACTACCTTTGTCATATAGATTTAGATCATGTCTAGTCACCAGGTCTGTCGAAATAGAGAAGACGCTACATTTGTAATTTAGATTGATATCATGTCTAGTCACCAGGTCTGTCTAAATAGGGAAGACACTATATTTGTAATATAGATCTAGATCATGTCTAGTCATCAGGTCTGGTTTAATATGGAAGATACTACATTTGTCATAAAGCTCTATATCATGTCTAGTCACAAGGTTTGTCTAAATAGGGAAGACACTAAATTTGCTATATAAATTTAGATCATTTCTATTCACAAGGTCTGTCAAAATAGGCAAGACACTATATTTCTCATATAGATTTAGATGATGTCTAGTCACCAGGTCTGTCTAAATAGAGAAGACACTACATTTGTAATTTAGATTTAGATCATGTCTAGTCACCATGTCTGTCTAAATAGAGAAGACACTACATTTGTAATTTAAATTTAGGTCTTGTCTAGTCACCAGGTCTGTCTACATAGGGAAGAAAATATATTTGTAATGTAGATCTAGATAATGTCTAGTCACCATGTCTGTCTACATATGGAAGACACTACATTTGTCATATACATCTAGATTATGTCTACCTACAAGAACTGTCTAGATAGGAAAGACGCTACATTTGTCATATCAATCTAGATCACGTCTACTTACAAAAAATGTCTGAATAGGGAAAATGCTACATTTGTAGATCACGTCTAGTCACCAGGTCTGTCTAAATAGAGAAGACACTACATTTGTCATATAGATCTATATCATGTTTATTTACAAAAAAACGTTCTAAATAGGGAAGAAACTACAGATTTGTCTTATACATCCAGAAAATGAACAAAACAGGTAAAAAAACAAGGTTAAAATAATAATACAGTTAGAATGTCGTACGATATAATAATCATTAAAAACAAACTAACCATTTTTTTTATCTCCAAGATCATATTACCTGTGCACATTTTTGGAAAATCTAAATTTTACTATCAGTTTCATTATCATTGAAACGCCCTATCTTTAATAATAATAATAATCTACCACACTAGTGGTCCATTAATCATTGAATTATACATATTTAGTGATACTGTATAAGTTTAGGTTTCCATGACAAAGAGTCGTGTGAGTTTTATATGAGTTTGTCATCCTCGTATTGTTTTCCATTTCAATCTTTCAAACCTCGTTGTAAATTGAAACCAAACTAGGTACAAATGTCCATTAAATTGTCCTCTAGAAGACGAGTTTGAAGATACCAAAGTAGTAATCAGAAGCCGTACATCAAAGGTCATCATATTAATAATACAGTTAAACCTGCCCATGTGGTCACCTTTTCTTTGTCCCAAAGGTGACATCTTACTACAGGTTTGACTATATATGGAATACCACGATCCTTGCATGTAAACGACAAGTAGGAGTACTCACTGGAGGCCTGTTGAAAGGCATAACTCTTGTACATATCCTCTATCTGAATTTTACTTTTCATTTCTTGCTATCAAAACATCCATCAATAGACCAACCCTAGTGCTTTCTTTTAACCTATTGATCTAGATCTTGTCTAGTCACCAGGTCTGTCTATATAGGGAAGACACTACATTTTCCATATAGATTTAGACCTGGCGAATAGACATGATCTAAATCTATATGACAAATGTAGTGTCTTCTCTATTTAGACAGATCTGGTGAATACACAATCATGATCTAGATTTATATAACTAATGTAGTGTCTTCCATATTTAGAAAGACCTGTTGACTAGATATGATCTAGATCTATATTATCAATGTAATGTCTTCCCTATTTAGACAGACATGGTGACTAGCCATGATCTAGATCTACATTACAAATGTAGTGTCTTCCCTATTTAGACAGACCTGGTGACTAGACATGATCTAGATCTAAATTACAAATGTAGTGTCTTCCATATTTAGAAAGACCTGGTGAATAGACATGATCTAGTTCTATATTATAAATGTAGTGTCTTTCCTATTTAGACAGACCTGGTGACTAGACATGATCTATATCTACATTACAAATATAGTGTCTTCCCTATTTAGAGAGACCTGGTGACTAGACATGATCTAGATCTATATTACAAACGTAGTGTCTTCCATATTTAGAAAGACCTGGTTATTAGACATGATCTAGATCTAAATTACAAATGTAGTGTCTTCCCTATTTAGACAGACCTGGTGACTAGACATGATCTAGATCTACATTACAAATATAGTGTCTTCACTATTTAGACAGACCTGATGACTAGACATGATCTAGATCTAAATTACAAATGTAGTGTCTTCCCTATATTTATATTACAAATGTAGTGTATTCCCTATTTAGACAGACCTGGTGACAAGACATAATCAAAATCGATATGCCAAATGTAGTGTCTTCCCTCTTTGGACAAACCTGGTGACTAGATATGATCTAGATATATATGACAAATGTAGTGTCTTCCATCTTTAGACAGACATTGTGACTAGACATGATCTAAATCTATATGACAAATGTCTAATCACCAGGTCTGTCTAAATATAGAAGACACTACATTTGTAATTTAGATTTAGATCATGCTTAGTCACCAGGGAAGACGCTACATTTTTTCTTTGCTATATAAATATATATCATGTCTAGTCACTATGTCTGTCCAAATAGAGAAGACACTACATTGATAATTTTAGATTTAGATCATGTCTAATCACCAGGTCTGTCTAAATAGGGAAGACATTACATTTTTTGTTTGTTATATAAATTTAGATCATGTGTAGTCACCAGCTCTGTCTTAAGAGAGAAGACACTGCATTTATAATTTAGATTTAGATCATGTCGAATCACCAGGTCTGTCTAAATAAGGAAGAAACTACATTTGTAATATAGATCCAGATCATCTCTAGTCACCATGTCTGTCTAAATAGGGAAGACACTACATTTTTCATATAGATCTAGATCATGTCTAGTCACAAGGTCTGTCTAAATAGGGAAGACACTACATTTGTAATATCAATTTAGATCATGTTTATTCACCAGGTATGTCTAAATGGGGAAGACACTACATTTGTAATTTAGGTCTAGATCTTGTCTAATCACCATGTCTGTCTAAATATGGAAGACACTACATTTGTCATATAGATCTAGATCATGTCTAGTCACATGGTCTGTCTAAATAAGGAAGACACTACATTTGTTATATCAATTTAGATCATATTTATTCACTAGGTCTGTCTAAATAGGGAAGCATCTATATTTGTAATTTAAGTCCAGATCATGTCTAGACACCATGTCTGTCTAAATAGGAAAGACACTACATTTATTATATCAATTTAGATCATGTTTATTCACCAGGTCTGTCTAAATAGGGAGGCAACTACATTTGTAATATAAGTCTAGATCATGTCTAGACACCATGTCAGTCTAAATAGGAAAGACACTACATTTCTAATATAGATATAGATCATGTCAATTCATCAGGTCTTTCTAAACAGGGAAGACACTACATTTGTAATTAGATCTAGATCATATCTGGTCATCAGGTAATTTAGATTTAGATCATGCTTAGTCACCAGTTCTGTCTAAATAGGGAAGAGGCTACATTTTTTCTTTGCTATATAAATTTAGATCATATCTAGTCACTATGTCTGTCCAAATAGAGAAGACACAACATTTGTAATTTTAGATTTAGATCATGTGTAATCACCAAGTCTGTCTAAATAGGGAAGACATTACATTTTTTGTTTGTTATATAAATTTAGATCATGTGTAGTCACCAGGTCTGTCTGAATAGAGAAGACATTACATTTGTAATTTAGATTTAGATCATGTCGAATCACCATGTCTGTCTAAATAGGGAAGACACTACATTTGCTATATCAATTTAGATCATGTTTATTCACCAGGTATGTCTAAATAGGGAGGCAACTACATTTGTAATTTAAGTCTAGATCATGTCTAGAAACCATGTCTGTCTAAATAGGAAAGACACTACATTTCTAATATAGATATAGATCATATCAATTCATCAGGTCTGTCTAAATAGGGAAGACACTACATTTGTAATTAGATCTAGATCATGTTTGGTCATCAAGTCTGTCTAAATAGGGAAGACATTGCATTTGTAATTAGATCTAGATCATGTCTGGTCATCAGGTATGTCTAAATAGGGAAGACACTACATTCCTCATATAAATCTAGATCATGTCTACTTACAACAGCTGTCTAAATAGGAAAGACACTACATTTGTAGTATAAATATAGATCATGTCTTCCTATAAGAACTATCTAAAGAGGGAAGACATTACATTTGTCATATAGATCTAGATCATGTCTACCTACAAGAACTGTCTAAAGAGGGAAGACATTACATTTGTCATATAAATCTAGATCATGTCTACCTATACGAACGGTTTAAATAGGGAAAACACTACATTTGTCATATAATTCTAGATCATGTCTACCTACAAGAACTGTCTAAATAGGGAAGACACTATATTTGTCATATAAATCTAGATCACGTCTACTTACAAAAATGAGGTAAATAAGGAAGACGCCACTGATGTAAATTAGATCTAGATCTTGTCTAGTCACCAGGTCTGTCTAAATAGAGAAGACACTACATTTGTAATTCAGATCTAGATCTTGTCTAGTCACCACTTTCCAGGTCTGTCTAAATAGAGAAGACACTACATTTGTAATTTAGATCTAGATCATGTCTAGTCACCAGGTCATTCTAAGTAGAGAAGACACTACATTTGTAATTTAGATCTACATCATGTCTAGTCACTAGGTTTGTTTAAATAGCGGAGACACTACATTTGTCATATAGATCTAGATCATGTTTATTTACAAAAAAACGTTCTAAATAGGGAAGAAATTACATTTGTCTTATATATCTAGAAAATGAACAAAACAGGTAAAAAAACAAGGTTAAAATAATAATACAGTTAGAATGTCGTACGATATAATAATCATTAAAAACAAACTAAAATTTTTTTTTATCTCCAAGATCATATTACCTGTGCACATTTTTGGAAAATCTAAATTCTACTATCAGTTTCATTATCATTGAAACGCCCTATCTTTAATAATAATAATAATCTACCACACTAGTGGTCCATTAATCATTGAATGATACATATTTAGTGATACTGTATAAGTTTAGGTTTCCATGACAAAGAGTCGTGTGAGTTTTATATGAGTTTGTCATCCTCGTATTTTTTTCCATTTCAATCTTTCAAACCTCGTTGTAAATTGAAAGCAAACTAGGTACAAATGTCCATTAAATTGTCCTCTACAAGACGAGTTTGAAGATACCAAAGTGGTAATCAGAAGCCGTACATATTAATAATACAGTTAAACCTGCCCATGTGGTCACCTTTTCTTTGTCCCAAAGGTGACCTCTTCAGGGGCGTATAGCTTACTATGTTATTCTATCGAGGCAGGGGGTCTGGGGGCTGCCTGAAGCCCCCAGTGGAGTACAGGTGCAAAGCCGCCCCCCCCCCCCCCCCATAAGCGATTTTGAGCAATTTAGAGTATATTTGGGACCAGTTTTGCTTCAAAATAGTCATACAAATATGTCACAGCTATACACAATTGTACATTCATAATGGTCATCTAACATGTACAACTTAGTCCAAGAAACTTTGTTAATTGCCGATTCAAAAATATTATGGATTGCATTAGACAAAATCACACATATAAACTTGAACATACTATGTTCGTGATTGCTATACAGGAACAGCACGTTATTATTGCTGTTCTTCATCTTGAAGTTGCAATGAGGCCTAAACCCTTCAACTAGGTGCCATTTCCGTCAGTAACTGAGTCTTAATCTGTTAACTTATTTATTGTCCCTTTATTGAGAACATGGAAATAAAATTTAATTGTCTTTATAATTTTTTTTTAATATATTTTTTACCGAGGCAACTGCCTCGGTTGCCTCAACGTCAGCTACGCCCTTGCTCTTACTACAGGTTTGACTATATATGGAATACCACGATCCTTGCATGTAAACGACAAGTAGGAGTACTCACTGGAGGCCTGTTGAAAGGCAGAACTCTTGTACATATCCTCTATCTGAAATTTACTTTTAATTTTGGCTATCATACATCCATCAATAGACAAACCCTAGTCCTTCCTTTTAATCTATTTATTTAGATCATGTCGAGTCACCAGGTCTGTCTAAAGAGGGATGGTCACCACATTTGTAATTTAGATTTAGATTACGTCTAGTCACCAGGTGTGTCTAAAAAAGGGAAGACTACATTTGTCATATAGATTTAGATCATGTCTAGTCACCAGGTCTGTCTAAATAGAGAAGACACTACATTTGTAACTTAGATTTAGATCATGTCTAGTCACCAGTTCTGTCTAGATAGGGAAGACGCTACATTTTTTTCTTTGTTATATAAATTTAGATCATGTCTTGTCACTAGGTCTGTTCAAATAGAGAAGACACTACATTTGTAATTTAGATCCAGATCATGTCTAGTCACCAGGTCTGTCTAAATAGGGAAGACACTACATTTGTAATATAGATCTAGATCATGTCTAGTCACCAGATCCGTCTAAATAGGGTAGACAATGCATTTGTAATTTTAGATCTAGATCATGTTTATTCACCAGGTATGTCTAAATGGGGAAGACACTACATTTGTAATTTAGGTCTAGATCTTGTCTAGTCACATGGTCTGTCTAAATAAGGAAGACACTACATTTTCCATATAGATCTAGACCTGGTGAATAGACATGATCTAAATCTATATGACAAATGTAGTGTCTTCCCTATTTAGACAGACCTGGTGAATAGACATGATCTAGATCAATATTACAAATGTAATGTTTTCCCTATTTAGACAGACCTGGTGAATAAACATGATCTAGATCTAAAATTACAAATGCATTGTCTTCCCTATTTAGACGGATCTGGTGACTAGACATGATCTAGATCTATATTGCAAATGTAGTGTCTTTCTTATTTAGACAGACCTTGTGACTGAACATGATCTAGATCTATATTGCAAATGTAGTGTCTTCCATATTTAGAAAGACTTGGTGACTAGACATGATCTAGATCTATATTACAAATGTAGTGTCTTCCCTATTTAGACCGACCTGGTGACTAGACATTATTTAGATCTAAATTACAAATGTAATGTCTTCGCTATATCTAAATTACAAATGTAGTGTCTTCCCAATTTAGACAGACCTGGTTACAAGACATGATCAAAATCTATATGACAAATGTAGTGTCTTTCCTCTTTAGAAATACCTGGTGAATAGACATGATCTAGATATATATGACAAATGTAGAGTCTTCACTCTTTAGACAGACATTGTGACTAGACATGATCTAAATCTATACGACAAATGTCTAGTCACCAGGTCTCTCTAAATAGAGAAGACACTACATTTGTAATTTAGATTTAGATCATGTCTAGTCACCAGTTCTGTCTAGATAGGGAAGACGCTACATTTTTTTCTTTGTTATATAAATTTAGATCATGTCTAGTCACTAGGTCTGTTCAAATAGAGAAGACACTACATTTGTAATTTAGATCCAGATCATGTCTAGTCACCAGGTCTGTCTAAATAGGGAAGACACTACATTTGTAATATAGATCTAGATCATGTCTAGTCACCAGGTCTGTCTAAATATGTAAAACACTACTTTTGTCATATAGATCTAGATTATGCATATTCACAAGGTCTGTCTAAAGAGGGAAGACACCACCTTTGTCATATAGATCTAGATCATGTCTAGTCACAAGGTCTGTCTAAAGAGGGAAGACACCACCTTTGTCATATAGATCTAGATCATGTCTAGTCACCAGGTCTGTCTAAATATTGAAGACACTACATTTGCTATATAAATTTAGATCATGTCTATTCACCAGGTCTCTCTAAATAGTGAAGACATTACATTTGTCATATAGATTTAGATCATGTCTAGTCACCAGGTCTGTCTAAATAGGGAAGACACTACATTTTTTATATAAATCTAGATCATGTCTAGTCACTAGGTCTGTCTAAATAGGGAAGACACTATATTTTTTTGTTTGCTATAAAAATTAAGATCATGCTTAGTCACCAGGTCTGTTTAAATAGAGAAGACACTACATTAGTAATTTAGATTTAGATTTTGTCTAGTCACCAGGTCTGTCTAAATAGGGAAGACACTACATTTGTCATATAGATTTAGATCATGTCTAGTCACCAGGTCTGTCTAAATAAGGAAGACGCTACATTTTGTTTGTTTGATATATAAATTTAGATCATTTCTAGTCACTAGATCTGTCTAAATAGGGAGGACACTACATTTGTATAATAAATTTAGATCATGTCTAGTCACTAGGTCTGTCTAAATAAGGAGGACACTACATTTGTAATATAAATTTAGATCATGTCTAGTCACTAGGTCTGTCTAAATAGGGAAAACACTACATTTGTAATTTAGATCTGGATCATGTCTAGTAACCAGGTCTGTCTAAATAGGGAAGACACTACATTTGTAATTTAGATCTAGATCATGTCAAGTCACCAGGTCTGTCTAAATAGGGAAGACACTACATTTGTAATATAGATCTATATCATGTCTAGTGACAAGGTCTGTCTAAATAGGGAAGACACTATATTTGTTATGTAAATTTAGATCATGTCTATTCACCAGATCTCTCTAAATAGGGAAGACATTACATTTGTCATATAGATGTAGATCATGTCTAGTCACCAGGTCTGTCTAAATAGGGAAGACACTACATTTGTTATTCCAATTTAGATCATGTCTAGTCACTAGGTCTGTCTAAATAGGGAAGACACTACATTTTTCATATATATTTAGATCATGTCTAGTCACTAGGTCTGTCTGAATAGGGAAGACACTACGTTTTTTTGTTTGCTATAAAAATTTAGATCATGTTTAGTCACCAGGTCTGTTTAAATAGAGAAGACACTACATGAGTAATTTAGATTTAGATTTTGTCTAGTCACCAGGTCTGTCTAAATAGGGAAGACACTACATTTGTCATATAGATTTAGATCATGTCTAGTCACCAGGTCTGTCTAAATAAGGAAGACGCTACATTTTGTTTGTTTGATATATAAATTTAGATCATGTCTAGTCACTAGATCTGTCTAAATAGGGAGGACACTACATTTGTATAATAAATTTGGATCATGTCTAGTCACTAGGTCTGTCTAAATAGGGAGGACACTAAATTTAGATCATGTCTAGTCACTAGGTCTATCTAAATAGGGAAAACACTACATTTGTAATTTAGCTCTGGATCATGTCTAGTAACCAGGTCTGTCTAAATAGGGAAGACACTACATTTGTAATTTAGATCTAGATCATGTCAAGTCACAGGTCTGTCTAAATAGGGAAGACACTACATTTGTAATATAGATCTAGATCATGTCTAGTGACAAGGTCTGTCTAAATAGGGAAGACACTATATTTGTTATGTAAATTTAGATCATGTCTATTCACCAGATCTCTCTAAATAGGGAAGACATTACATTTGTCATATAGATTTAGATCATGTCTAGTCACCAGGTCTGTTTAAATAGTGAAGAAACTACATTTGTAATTTAGATTTAAATCATGTCTAGTCACCAGGTCTGTCTAAATAGTGAAGACACAACATTTTTTTGTTTGTTATATAAATTTAGATCATGTTTAGTCAGTAGGTCTATCTAAATAGGGAAGACACTACATTGTTTTGTTTGTTATATAAATTTAGATCATGTCTATTCACCAGGTCTCTCTAAATAGTGAAGACATTACATTTGTGATATAGATTTAGATCATGTCTAGTCACCAGGTCTGTCTAAATAGGGAAGACACTACATTTTTCATATATATTTAGATCATGTCTAGTTACCAGGTCTGTCCAAATAGGGAAGACGCTACATTTTTTTGCTTGTTATATAAATTTAGATCATGTCTAGTCATTAGGTCTGTCTAAATAGGGAAGACACTACATTTCTTATATAACTAATAGGGAAGACACTACATTTGTAATTTAGATCTAGATCATGTCTAGTCACCAGGGCTGTCTAAATATGGAAGACACTACATTTGTAATATAGATCTAGATCGTGTCTACTATCAAGAACTGTCTAAATAGGGATGAAACTACGTTTGTCATATAGATCGAGAAAATGCACCAAACAAGGACAAAACAAGCTACAGTTATATATCTTAAACACGATATGATAATCAAATGAAAGAAACTGACAGTATTTAAATTTGCAAGATCATATTACCTGTGCACATTTCTCGAAAATTTAAATTCTACTTTCAGTTTCATTATCATTGACACACCCTTTCATTGATAATAATAATAATAATAATCTACCACACTAATGGTCCATTAATTATACATATTCAGTTGAAGCCTTGCATGACCAAGAGTCGTGTGAGTTTTACATGAGTCTGTCATCCTCGTATTTTTTCCATTTCAATAATTTGTGTAACCTCGTTGTAAATTGAAACCAAACTTGGTACAAATGTCCATTAAATTGTCCTCTACAAGACGAGTTTGAAGATACCAAAGTGGTAATCAGAAGCCGTACATCAAAGGTCATCATATTAATAATACAGTTAAACCTGCCCATGTTGTCACCTTTTCTTTGTCCCAAAGGTGACATCTTACTACAGGTTTGACTATATATGGAATACCACGATCCTTGCATGTAAACGACAAGTAGGAGTACTCACTGGAGGCCTGTTGAAAGGCAGAACTCTTGTACATATCCTCTATCTGAATTTTACTTTTCATTTCTTGCTATCAAAACATCCATCAATAGACCAACCGTAATGCTTTCTTTTAACCTATTGATCTAGATCATGTCTAGTTATCATGTCTGTCTAAAGAGGGAAGACACTACATTTGTAAATTAGATCTAGATCATGCTTATTTACAAGAACTGTCTAAATAGGGAAGACACTACATTTGTCATTTAGATCGAGAAAATGCACAAAACAGGGACAAAACAAGGTTAGGATAAAAATACACTTAGAATGTCGTAATGTAAATCTTAAACACGATATAATAATCAATATAAAAAACTAAACAGTAGTCAGGCGCGTAGCAACCCGTACGCAAAAACGCAGTTGCGTACACATAGAAAATTTTGACAAAAATGAAAACATGGTAAATCTAGGACATAAAGTAGAATAAAACTAAATTAATAAACTAAATCAAATTCAAACAATTACAAACATGTTAATAATTACTTAATGTACCTATATTCAATTCCGGAAACTACGCTTATCATTTACGGAATCGGCATAGAACGGTGTGTGTTATATAAGTGCAAGTGCCGATCGATGGACGTGCACGTGTTTTAGGAATGGAGTTTGGGGTGGGGGATTTGTCGTTAAAGTATGATTTTTTCTAATCTTGCTTGAACAAACAAACTATTCGTATTTCTTTTTAAAGGAAAACCACAACGCACACCCCAAAACAAAGAGCACATGGGATCATTAACGTTATTGGAAGCATATTGATATTAGTTTACTTTTAGTAAACTTTTAAAATCTTCTGGTAACCTGGATGCGTATCATATGGAACGAACCGGAATAAGAAAAAAAGTATTGGTTTAACGCGGATGGAATTTGCATTTTCCAGTCTGTACAGCCGGTGCACATCGTTTCGAATTGATTGAGATTACAGTTTATCATGTTTATACATTATCATACCATTGACAGAGAGTATAAATTATTTCTATTCGAGAAATGTTCCTTTGAAATAAAATTTGCGTAAAAATAGTGAAGACTAGCGAATATTTTTTCCAATGGTTTCTTGAACACACTTGGATGAAATATTCAAAAACTCGAGATAGTGTCTACTGTGCTCCGTGTAGATTCTTTGGCCCATATGTTAATTGTATTCGATTCCAAATCAAGCTTAATCCACTACACATTTGACAAAGCAAAATTTCTAAGTCAACTACATATTTGTATTGTATTGCTCTACTTAATATTTTATTTCTCAAAATTTATGGTCAAAAGTTGACTTGTTGCTCATGAAAACTGGGTTTCCGTGAGATAATTTTTAGTGCCAGGAAATTGCAAGAATGCAGGATTTTGCAACATTTACCCCCGACCCCCTGCCGTAAGGACACCTCGGGCGAGGTGGGGAAGGTTTCGTGACCCTCCACCAGACTTTTAAACAGATTTGAGTACACTTCATTTTGGGGTAGCTACGCTCCTGGTAGTTATATTTGCTTTGCACATAATCATTTTTGGAAAATGTCAATTTTACTTTCAATTTCATTATCATTGAAACGCTCTATCTTTAATAATAATAAGATTTATTCATATGAGGAATAAATCCAGTTATCCACAGCTAATCGGACAATTTTTCCCGCAAACATTTCATTGTTCACAGATTTGAGCAAGAGTTATCCCGCTTTAATTTGACGAGTGTTACGTGACAATTTGCTGTGACATCATGCTTCCTTTCTGAATCTGCAATCGAAGAGCAAGGTCACAGAAAAATTTGATCAAGGGGAAAAGTGTTTTTAAAATTCCCCACCCACCCTCACCAATTATCTGTCAATGAATAAGAAGTTTTGTTCGTTTTTCTGCTGTTGTTATTTTATTTTTCAGATAGAGTCCTTCCCCTAGGTGAAACCTATCGTCACGACTGGAGGAAAGCGAAAATAGCGACAAAAAGTATTCATATTATGTTGTGTTATTTTTATGGATTTGTTTATAGGCTGAGCTTCTGTTCCCAGGGCCAGCATTTTAATATTTTCATGGATATGGTTTATATGAACATTATGATTTGTTGGAATATTATAATGGTTATGTGTATATATTTCGGGCCTGCCATTGACGTTTGCCGGCGGCCCATTATCTCCAAGCCGTGGCCGTACAATTTGCCATTACAAAACAATCAATAAAAGCTTATTGTTTATTATTTGTCTATTTTTATACTGCCCCGAATAGTCTTGGATAATAGAACGACTGAGAGCGGGTAATACCATTTTAGTGTTATAGTTAAGAAATATATCATGGAAGCCAGAATGTGTTGGGAGTTTTAACATGGATTGGCGGATATTAGTATTTTATCCCGAGCCAGAAGCGAGGAATAAAATTTACTAATATACGCCAATCCATGTTAAAACTCAAAACACATTCTGGCTTCCATGATTTATTTCGATTCTGATATGTCTAAGAGTACAAATACGGTAGTATACTTTGATTGGAATACGATAATTTATATTTACGTTTGCGAAAATGTCGTACACAATTTATGCTGCCATTGGAAAAGCCAGTCACATTCACCGGCGCATGTGCTAATGAGATTATACTGAATGGATAACTCGCTCGTCTGTTAACAAAGTGAAAGAAGGAGGTGATATTAGAATATAATACAATTTTTTAAAATATATAAAATTGTCATTATTGTTGGATTTGAAAGCCATTTAATTGAATCAATATTTCTGTATATTTTAATAACATATTTTTTCATGATACAAGTGACCTGATACATGTATAGATGTAATCTCTATTTTTTTTCAAAGTTATGATTTTTAAAACGTGGCAACGTAATGTGCTGCTGATACCCGGTAAATACATGCCTCTGTTTCTTCTATATTTCGATAGGATTTTGGAATTGTTGAAATATTTTAATTATTTCGCCCTGTTCATATTTATTATTAGATTTTGAGTGGCTTTTGACAAAGTATGAACCATCTTTACTAATAACAAGATAATGATATATTGAATCCGTTTTTCTTTGAGAATCAACGCGGACTCCATTGTTTAAATATAGATTTTAGTTGTGCATTTGGAATGGTGGTATATAAGGTAGCAAAGTCAACAGTTTTAATGCTGTTACAAGTGTTGAGAGCATGAACTTAAGGTCTCCAACAAGTCTTTTGAGCTTTTTAATGTCCATATATGATTAAGACCACTTCTAGAAAAGATGGTGCCATGATATCTCTTTGAGGTCCGTCTTGACAGTTTATAAGGAGGCTATATAGAACACTTGGTAGCTCCCGTGATATTACTTGGTTAATTTTGATATCCAATGCAGTGAGGGAAGGTCGCATTTCTCATCTTTGATAGAAAGTTCAGAAGAAGACAATCTTTGATAGAAAGTTCAGAAGAAGACAAGACTGATTTGTATCAATGATTTCCTCTTTTGATAGCGTAATTGTTGTATATATAGGATTACCTTGAGAGCTATTCTATCTTTAAGCAATCAATGCAGTGCTATTTGCAGATACGAACGATGTTGTTAGGAGCCTTATCTGCAGGAACAACAACATATATGTGTCGTGAATGGTGGATAGGGTTTCAGCAACATCGGGATCTTTGGGTTTACTAATTGGTATTTGAATCAATGATCTCACACTCACAGCTTAAGCCCATTCTGAAAGGGAAGCAACCTCCTCTTTTTCTCGTTCTGTCCATTTTCTCCATAGTTCATAGTTCTCCACACAGTCCATGAGGTACAGGAACATCATGACAATATATCTAAAACCCAACTGTGATATAAGATGAGAGTTCTTGTTTCTCTTTATTTCTATTTTTTATTGTTGTATTCATTTGTGCAGAGTTTTATAAATAATTTGCAACAATCATTTAACATTTATTAACACCTCTTAAAACTGATAGTAAAAGTAGACCAAACAGTTAATGTGAAAATGAAAATAATTGACCTCGAACTGTTGTCATGCGCATGACTGATATTGCATTGAGTAAATATCAACTATTAGGCCTATTTCATTTGATGAATTTGTCGTAAACTTTATTTTCCAAAAATCACCTTCTCTGAAACCACCGAGCCAATTTGAACAACAATAATTACATATTAAAATACATAGGTATTTCCATATTGGCCTGGTTATCGTCCCGAGACCCCCGTATTGGCCCGAGACGCAGTCGAGGGCCAATATGGGTCGAGGGATGATAACCAGGCCAATATGGAAATGCCCAGGTATTAAACTATTTATCACATACTTCCGACATCTAGAAAAGAGACACCCATATTGGCCCGAGACGAAGTCGAGGTCCATATTGGCCAATATGGGCCTCGATATGGAAATGATCTTGTAGTAATCCAATAACCGGTTGTTTTCCCGGGGTGTGAAAATATGGACAGTTTACTTCCTGTCATATTGGTCATACAAAAAATGCCTTTATTTGAACTAAGTATGCATATTATTTTCTTATTTTTTATTATTAGATTCACCAAATGACCAAATTTCAAAATTCTATACTTTTCATAATTTCTTTTGTAATGTGATACTTGTGCATAATGCCAATAATGTGTATATAATATTTTTTATTTACAGAAATGATAATAAAGTATACCTGTACTTAATTTGCATTTAAGATTAATTGTGGACTTTAATATCTCCCCTGATTCAACACTTATAAATAGCAGTTAACTGACTTGACTACTAGCTAGGATTGTGGAATCTGTTGGTTAAAGACCATTACTGTTAGGACAAAACAGTGAGTTTATTGGAATAGCAATACGTTCGACCTGTTTAATATTATGTAACTTATGTGCTGACTGTGTAAAATATCACTTTAAATACTATAGGCCTTTTGACAGGTAAGACGATATTACTTTAATTAAAATTTTGTCATTTATTGTTAATATAATGTTCAGTCAGTACCAAATTGAGAAAATATTGTGTTCTTTTGTAATCCATCTGGATTTTTCCTTTAATATGCAATGCCATGATGAAGGTTATTCCAGAAACGCACTAAATTTGATATCTACGTTTTTACTGACATAATAATACTTTATTCCAAAAGCAATACAGCTTATAGGTATATAAATACAAATTACAAACAATACATGATACATTATACACAATACATAATTATATAATTATAATAATAGTGGAGCATGATATAAATTTAGGAATTACGAATTTTTTCAGCCACATATAAATACTTTCCAAGATTGTTAAGTTCTTTAATATTTTGAACAGATAATAACTGTGTTAGTTTAAAAGCAGATGGATTGATACAATAATAGGGTTTTATATATTTTCTACAAATTTCCACATATTTACTACACTCTAAAATAAAGTGATACTCATCTTCGATTCTATATCATTATTGTTACACATGTTACAAATTCTAGCATGTCTATCTATATTATAGTATCTACCAGTTTCAATATTTAAACTATGTGCATGTAAGCGATATCTATTAATAAGTGACTTAAACATATAATTAACTGGTCGACTTAAATAAAATTGCAGGTTATGGTCATCATATATATACTTATAGAAATGACATTTTGGCGATTCTTCAAAAAAAGAAATTGCCTCATTTAAAAATGTATCTATAACTCGCTGCTTAAATTCTAACATAAATATATCTTCATTAACAACATTTTGTGACAGCCATACATGATTAAAACCATATTTACACAATATATCTCGTATTTTACATCCCCAGTTTAGTTTATCATTTGGCTTAAAAGCACTAGACTCAAGCATATTTTCATAACAATTTTTAAGTATACAATTTTCTGTTTTTAAAATTTTAAACCAATATTTTAACATTCTACAGTACCTGTTTATATACAATGGGAATCTCCCAAGTTCAAAATAGACCATATAATTTGAAGTACTCTTTCTTTACTTTCAATACTCTTTTCAAAAAAGATAAATGTAATATCTCAATATCCACACCTTAATGGAAGCCCCACACTTCACATCCATAATTTACAATACTTTTTACATGTGTCAAAAAGTGATAGCAAAGTCTCTGTATTAAAATAATCATCCTGAATTTTACTAAATAAACTAAATAGAGCTTTTTTCCCTTGATTCGACAACATTTTCTGAGTATTAGTAAAGACACCATTATAATTTAACAAAATACCAAGGTACATAAATTCATTACATATTTCAATGGATTCCCCATTAAGATACCATTTTTCTTCTGATTTAATATTACCTCGATTTCTAAAAATGACAACCTTTGTTTTCAACAAATTTACATGCAGATTGTATTCATTTGAACATACATTTACAACATTAATCATATTTTGAAGTTCATGACCATTTTCACTGAACAAAACAGTATCATCAGCATACATTAGTAAGTACAGATTGAGCATTTTAAATTCGTATGATTGACATCCTTGTTTAATTAATTCTAGTTCAATATCATTGACATACATGGCATATAAAAATGGGGATAATGATTCCCCCTGCACGAGTCCAATATTACAGCTAAAAAAATCTGAAAAATTACCATCATGCTTTACACTCGATTTTAATTTGGAGTACATAGATTTAATTAGATTTAAAAGCAGGCAAACGAAGATCGTAGTGATATTTTATTTCTGTGTTTTATTTTCTATTACATACATGTAGCTTATGATGTCAAGACTCTATTTTTATCTTGGACTCCAATTTATCAATTCAGACATTTAATTAGTAGGTGTTGTGCTATGCCAAACACCAGAAGGGAGCAATTTGTCAGCTTTATCATGGCGAAAACAAGTGACTTTTTCATGAGCGGATGATAATGATATTCCTAATCCAGTCTCACTGACACAAAAGTCCGCGTGTTGACGTGCTGTCACTTCAGCTTCCAATCGGACACTTTATCCAGAACCGCCACGATACAACTGAACTATTGTTGAAAGTGGTGTAAAACACCATATTTCCCTTAATCCCGATTTTGAACAGAACCAATTTTTGCTCTTGCATATATATGATGCGTTCTTGGTGTAGAAACAACAATTGCTCATTTCCACTAATTTCATGAGATGAAATAATATAAGCCCTGGATTTATGTAACATATCAACCCCGGTAAGACGAGGCCGCGGGTTGATATGGTTCGAGGGATGACAACCAGGACACCGGTGGTATGGAAATGGTCATGTATTAATCTGCAATTACAAAAATGTAATTGACCTTTGAACATAACAGATTTGAATTGGAAATTATAACCGCATCGGTGGTATAATGGCTAGCATGCTCGCCTCGAGTGCTATAGATCGTAGGTTCGAGCCCCGATCGAGTCAAACCAGACTATAAAATTGGTATTTGTTGCTTCTCTGCTAAGCACACAGCATTAAGGAGAAAGAGCAAAGACTGGTTGGTTCGGAATTAGGATTATGTGTCCGAGTGGGGCGACATGTCTATCCACGGACTGTTGTTTCAGTGCATGGGCTAGACCTATTAAAAAAATCCAACTAAGCGTGTTGGTCTAGTACAAAGCTGACCTCATCATCATTACATTGAAAATTAACTTGTTCTCGCCATGATATAGCTAAAAGATTGATGAGTTAAACATAAATTACTCACTGAAATTTTGAGCTATAAGTGGTACCCGGTCTAGCAAGAATTGTGGAAATGACAATGAATTTGAGGATAGTTTTCTCATAATTTGTAGTTGAGGATAGTTTTCTCATAATTTGTAATTGAGGATAGTTTTCTCATAATTTGTAGTTGAGGATAGTTTTCTCATAATTTGTAGTTGAGGATAGTTTTCTCATAATTTGTAGTTGAGGATAGTTTTCTCATAATTTGTAGTTGAGGATAGTTTTCTCATAATTTGTAGTTGAGGATAGTTTTCTCATAATTTGTAGTTGAGGATAGTTTTCTTATAATTTGTAGTTGAGGATAGTTTTCTCATAATTTGTAGTTGAGGATAGTTTTTTCATAATTTGTAGTTGAGGATAGTTTTCTCATAATTTGTAGTTGAGGATAGTTTTCTCATAGTTTGTAGTTGAGGATAGTTTTCTCATAATTTGTAGACATTTGAACCTTCATAACAAATATAAAATTTACAAGTTGTTACAACATTCAAATTTTGAAAAGTTTATTGGAAACAGTATATGTTATTTTCATGTAAGGGGTTCCAAATGGGATGCCCATACTTTTTATAAACAAATGCATTTTATGATTCTTAATGAAACAGTTAATTGCAATCATTGATCGCAAAACAGATGAATAAACAGTCTACATTAAATGTAATAACTTATGATTCTGTAGACCCGTCGATTACTGGATACCGGCCGGGTAATCGAATTATGACCTCTAGGTTGACCCTATAATGAATGCCGTTGCCAGATCATAAAGAATAAACGATAAGGTCGTTAACGGAGAAGAATTAACTTTGATTTGAATCTTAATACAAGTAATAATAGTATCTAAAGGTATTCAATAGCATTATATTTTAAGATATGTTTTAAGTCTCTCATTTGTCTAACTATTGTCACGTCTTCTTCTATATTCTATAAAGCTGTATTGTTTGGGATATTATTAAAAATAGAACTATAAAAAGTTGAATTGTTTGAGTATTTTCATAAATATTCGTTCTTCAATAGAACACATTTGATTGGACACTATTTTAGTTTGAGTAATCAGGTTCAAGTTTATATCACAAATTGATTTGATTTTTTTATTTGATTGTTGGTGCTTAACGCCACTTTCAGCAATATTTCAGCTATATCATGACACATTGATGTCGTCAAGACAAAATAGAAAATGGAAAATCCACAATAGTTGTAAATTATCATACTAAAAAATTATTAGTAGACATTAACGAACATTATATACAAATGTAGTTGCTATAATTGTCAACCTTTAGCTAAATAATTTGAATATTATTGAAGTTGAAAATAAATGTTCATTTGCTCATTTGTTTCATTTATTTTGTACAATATATTAATAATAAAATAATAATAATAATGTCAATGATCACTAAAATAATGAAAGAATTATAAGCATGGTGAAAACAATCGGACCTCGGACTACATCCTCTGTAGATATAGGTGTCAAACCACTAATTCACCAATGATTGCTTAGAACATAGTCCCTTTTAAAGAAAAAAAAGTTCCCTTCACTTTGTAGTATTGTTAAAACTACTGAATGGAATGGAATAATTAAAATTGATAATTGAAGTTAAATATATAGGGATTATTTTGAGCGCATATTTGATGGATTTAGTTGTATTTCAATACCTCTATGGAGGATTTGATGCATGACCTATAAATATTGAATTTCTGGGGGGTTGACCGAGCTATTTTTTAGAGTACATGTTGGTGTTTTCCGTAGCCTGGTATTTCACTGCAAGGTTTTAAACATGCCCTCATATTTTGACAGAACGTAGAGGAATAATGTACGTTTCAGAAAATATATGGCCTTGGAATGGTTAAACTTAAAGTAATATTACAGTTTTGGGTAAAGAAAATTTTCCCCTGAAAATTCAATTTGGAATACGGCAGTACCTTTACTAAGCTATGCATGCAAGTTTCAAGTCGAAATATTAAATTCTCACCACCGGATAAAATTTCAACCGGAAAAAATTATGTCTTACATATGCATAGCCATATCCTACATTATAGTATAGGATTGAGGGCACACCATTTTCAAAGCGAATATTGCAGATGTGCTTTATGCATTTTTGTAGTTCCAGAGAAATATGTAATGTACGGATATGAATTTTGTTCCCCCAGTAGGAGCACATATGTGCTTGTGGCATGAAAGAACCCCCCTTTTTAACTTTCGTTTTACATATTTATATTCAATGAAATTTCTTTATTGTTTTATCTTTTTCCCTTTCTCAGCCTGGAGATACAGGGCAGAAAATGTCTTGAGAAGTCTAATCTCCAACTCAAAGAGAGTGAGGTTAGGATGGGCCGCGTCACATGCAAGCTGTGTTTGTTACCATGAAATTGTAGGATATATGGGCACAAAGACATTAAATAAATAAAGTAAAAAGGAATTAAATGATAAAGAAATTTTATTGATTATAAATATTTAAACAAAGTTAAAAAAAGGGGGGGGGGATAATTCCATGCTACAAGAACCTGCGAGTACAGGGCTGGCATTAAGCCAATTGGACCCAATGTTGGAGTTGTCTACTCACGGCAGATAGCTGTTCAGGTACACACAACAACACACTGCCGGCCCTGTGTTAGTAGAAGCACTGTTATGACATATTCATTTTTTGTGACAACTTGCATATTTAAGTATGCAACAACAGGAGTTTGAGATGACTTGAACCAGTTCATTACATTCATTTACAGGCCGATTCAAGTTTGAAAGTCAGATGGCATCCACTGACGACAGTGATGACTCGTCAGAAGATGGACCACAGTATTCCGCCATTATACAGCCACCTTTGATTAAACAACTACGGAAAATTTTGGATGAGTATCCTGATGGTGGTCAAATTCTTAAGGTTTGTGAATATTCTCCAAACTTGACCGTCAATGACTCCTCATGAACTGTTCTAAATTTAGTTCATTGAGCATTTTTAAAATAGTGACTAAATTCTTTTATCCGCTGGACATCCTGGCATTACCAAATTTTGATTCAATTGTTCAGTCAAGTATGAATAAGTAATTTAAAAAAAACAACTTTATATGTATTTAGGGGAATACAGTATCAGTACACTTGTACCAACAACACAGTAACACATGATCATTTTTACCTCCTGGTATTAATTTGTTTGTCAATGTTAACTGTCGGGTAAAACCAAAACTATAAAATTGTTATTTGTTTCCTCTCCGCTAAGCATGCAGCATTAAGGAGAAAGGGCAAAGACTGGATGGCTCGGAATCAGGATAATGTGTCCGAGTGGGGCGACATGTCTGTCTGCGGACTGTTGTTTCAGTGAGTTAGCACTATAACATCCAACTCAGCATGTTGGTCTAGTACAAAGCGGACCTCATCATCATATCACTGAAATTTAGCTTGTTCACGCCATGAACTAGCTGAAACAACACTCACTGACTCACTCACTCCCAAGAATACTATAGACCATTTGCACATTTACGACTTTGATTATGTAATCATACGTTTTAAAGCAGTTATTTCCCTTAGGGCAGGCAAAAGGTCACCTTTCATTCAAAGTTTGATAAAAATAACACATTTTCCCCCATAATTTGTTCAATATTTTAATGTTATTACACTTTGTGAATTTATCTATTTGCAATAAACTTACCCTCTGATTTTTACAATGTTTAAATATCTACAGATTATGAGAAAATTATTCTTTGTCTTTTCCATTGCTCTTACTAGACCAGGTAGCAGTTTGTCCTGTCCATTGCTCTTGCTAGATCAGGTAGTATTTTGTCTTTTCCATTGCTCTTGCTAGACCAGGTAGCAGTTTGTCCTGTCCATTGCTCTTGCTAGATCAGGTAGAATTTTGTCTTTTCCATTGCTCTTGCTAGACCAAGTAGTATTTTGTCCTTTCCATTGCTCTTGCTAGACCAGGTAGCAGTTTGTATTTTCCATTGCTCTTACTAGACCAGGTAGTATTTTGTCCTGTCCATTGCTCTTGCTAGACCAGGTAGTATTTTGTCTTTTCCATTTCTCTTGCTAGACCAGGTAGTATTTTGTCCTTTCCATTGCTCTTACTAGATCATGTAGTATTTTGTCCTGCCCATTGCTCTTTCTAGATCAGGTAGTATTTTTTCTTTTCCATTGCCCTTGCTAGACCATGTAGTATTTTGTCCTTTCCATTGCTCTTGCTAGACCAGGTAGTATTTTGTCCTTTCCAATGCTCTTACTAGACCAGGTTGTATTTTGTCCTGTCCATTGCTCTTGCTAGATCAGGTAGTATTTTGTCTTTTCCATTGCCCTTGCTAGACCAGGTAGTATTTTGTGCTTTCCATTGCTCTTGTTAGACCAGGTAGTATGCTGTCCTTTACATTGCTCTTACTAGACCAGGTAGTATTTTGTCCTTTCATTGCTCTTGCTAGACCAGGTAGTATTTTGTCCTGTCCATTGCTCTTGCTAGACCAGGTAGTATTTTGTCCTTTCCATTGCTCTTGCTAGACCAGGTAGTATTTTGTCCTTTCCATTGCTCTTACTAGACCAGGTAGTATTTTGTCCTTGCCATTGCTCTTGCTAGACCAGGTGGTATTTTGTCCTTTCCATTGCTCTTGCTAGACCAGGTAGTATTTTGTCCTTTCCATTGCTCTCGCTAGACCAGGTAGTATTTTGTCCTTTCCATTGCTCTTGTTAGACCAGGTAGTATTTTGTCCTTTCCATTGCTCTTGCTAGACCAGGTAATATTTTGTTCCATCCATTGCTCTTGCTAGTCCAGATAGTGTTTTGTCCTTTCCATTGCTCTTGCTAGAGCAGGTAATATTTTGTCCTTTCCATTGCTTTTACTAGACCAGGTAGTATTTTGTCCTTTCCATTGCACTTACTAGAGCAGGTAATATTTTGTCCTTTCCATTGCTCTTGCTAGACCAGGTGGTATTTGTCCTTTCCATTGCTCTTGCTAGACCAGGTAGTATTTTGTCCTTTCCATTGCTCTTGCTAGACCAGTTTGCATTTTGTCCTTTCCATTGCTCTTGCTAGACCAGGTAATAGTTTGTTCTGTCCATTGCTCTTACTAGACTAGGTAGTATTTTGTCCTTTCCATTGCTCTTGCTAGAACAGGTAGCAGTTTTTCCTTTCCATTGCTCTTACTAGACCAGGTAGCAGTTTGTCCTGTCCATTGCTCTTGCTAGATCAGGTAGTATTTTGTCTTTTCCATTGCTCTTGCTAGACCAGGTATCAGTTTGTCCTTTCCATTGCTGTTGCTAGATCAGGTAGTATTTTGTCCTTTCCATTGCTCTTGCTAGACCAGGTAGTATTTTGTCCTTTCCATTGCTCTTGCTAGACCAGGTAGCAGTTTGTCTTTTCCATTGCTCTTACTAGACTAGGTAGTATTTTGTCCTGTCCATTGCTCTTGCTAGATCAGGTAGTATTTTGTCTTTTCCATTGCCCTTGCTAGACCAGGTAGTATTTTATGTTTTCCATTGCCCTTGCTAGACCAGGTAGTATTTTGTCTTTTCCATTGCTCTTGCTAGATCATGTAGTATGTTGTCCTGTCCATTGCTCTTGCTAGAACAGGTAGTATTTTGTCTTTTCCATTGCCCTTGATAGACCAGGTAGTATTTTGTCCTTTCCATTGCTCTTCCTAGACCAGGTAGTATTTTGTCCTTTCCATTGCTCTTACTAGACCAGGTAGTATTTTGTCCTTTCCATTGCTCTTTCTAGACCAGGTAGTATTTTGTCCTGTCCATTGCTCTTGCTAGACCATGTAGTATTTTGTCCTTTCCATTGCTCTTGCTAGACCAGGTAGTATTTTGTCCTTTCCATTGCTCTTGCTAGACCAGGTAGTATTTTGTCCTTTCCGTTGCTCTTGCTAGATCAGGTAATATTTTGTTCCATCCATTGCTCTTGCTAGTCCAGATAGTGTTTTGTCCTTTCCATTGCTCTGGCTAGAGCAGGTAATATTTTGTCCTTTCCATTGCTTTTACTAGACCAGGTAGTATTTTGTCCTTTCCATTGCTCTTACTAGAGCAGGTAATATTTTGTCATTTCCATTGCTCTTGCTAGACCAAGTGGTATTTTGTCCTTTCCATTGCTCTTGCTAGACCAGGTAGTATTTTGTCCTTTCCATTGCTCTTGCTAGACCAGGTAGTATTTTGTCCTTTCCATTGCTCTTGCTAGACCAGGTAGTATTTTGTCCTTTCTATTGCTCTTGCTAGACCAGGTAGAAGTTTGTCCTTTCCATTGCTCTTGCTAGACCAGGTAGACGTTTGTCCTTTCTATTGCTCTTGCTAGACCAGGTAGTACTTTGTCCTTTCCATTGCTCTTGCTAGACCAGGTATTATTTTGTCCTTTCCATTGCTCTTGCTAGACCAGGTAGAGGTTTGTCCTTTCTATTGCTCTTGCTAGACCAGGTATCAGTTTGTCATTTCTATTGCCCTTGTTAGATCAGGTAGTATTTTGTCCTTTCCATTGCTCTTGCTAAACCAGTTTGCTAGACCAGGTAGTTTTTTTGTCCTTTCCATTGCTCTTGCTAGACCGGGTATTTTTTGTCCTTGCCATTGCTCTTGCTAGACCAGGTAGTATTTTGTCCTTGCCATTGCTCTTGGTAGATCAGGTAGTATTTTGTCCTTTCCATTGCTCTTGCTAGACCAGGTAGTATTTTGTCCTTGCCATTGTTCTTGCTAGATCAGGTAGTATTTTGTCCTTTCCATTACTCTTGCTGGACCAGGTAGTATTTTTTCGTTTCCATTGCTCTTGCTAGACCAGGTAGTATTTTTTCCTTTCCATTGATCTTGCTAGGCTAGGTAGTATTTTGTCTTTTCCATTGCTCTTGCTAGACCAGGTAGTATTTTGTCCTGTCCATTGCTCTTGCTAGACCAGGTAGTATTTTGTCCTTTCCATTGCTTTTACTAGACCAGGTAGCAGTTTGTCCTTTCCATTGCTCTTGCTAGACCAGGTAGTATTTTGTCCTTTCCATTGTTCTTGCTAGACCAGGTAGTATTTTGTCCTTTCCATTGCTCTTGCTAGACCAGGTATTTTTTTGTCCTTGCCATTGCTCTTGCTAAACCAGGTAGTATGTTGTCCTTTTCATTGCTCTTACTAGACCAGGTAGTACTTTGTCCTTTCCATTGCTCTTGCAAGATCAGGTAGTTTTTTGTCCTTTCCATTGCTCTTGCTAGACCAGGTATTTTGTTGTCCTTCCCATTGCTCTTGCTAGACCAGGTAGTATTTTGTTCTTTCCATTGCTCTTGTTAGACCAGGTAGTATTTTGTCCTTGCCATTGCTCTTGCTAGACCAGGTAGTATTTTGTCCTTGCCATTGCTCTTGCTAGATCAGGTATTATTTTGTCCTTTCCATTGCTCTTGCTAGACCAGGTAGTATTTTGTCCTTGCCATTGTTCTTGCTAGATCAGGTAGTATTTTGTCCTTTCCTTTACTCTTGCTGGACCAGGTAGTATTTTGTCGTTTCCATTGCTCTTGCTAGACCAGGTAGTATTTTTTCCTTTCCATTGATCTTGGTAGACTAGGTAGTATTTTGTCTTTTCCATTGCTCTTGCTAGACCAGGTATTTTTTTGTCCTTGCCATTGCTCTTGCTAAACCAGGTAGTATGTTGTCCTTTTCATTGCTATTACTAGACCAGGTAGTACTTTGTCCTTTCCATTGCTCTTGCAAGATCAGGTAGTTTTTTGTCCTTTCCATTGCTCTTGCTAGACCAGGTATTTTTTTGTCCTTCCCATTGCTCTTGCTAGACCAGGTAGTATTTTGTTCTTTCCATTGCTCTTGTTAGACCAGGTAGTATTTTGTCCTTGCCATTGCTCTTGCTAGACCAGGTAGTATGTTGTCCTTTCCATTGCTCCTGCTAGACCAGGTAGTATTTTGTCCTTGCCATTGCTCTTGCTAGACCAGGTAGTATTTTGTCCTTGCCATTGCTCTTGCTAGATCAGGTAGTATTTTGTCCTTTCCATTGCTCTTACTAGACCAGGTAGTATTTTGTCCTTGCCATTGTTCTTGCTAGATCAGGTAGTATTTTGTCCTTTCCATTACTCTTGCTGGACCAGGTAGTATTTTGTCGTTTCCATTGCTCTTGCTAGATCAGGTAGTATTTTTTCCTTTCCATTGATCTTGCTAGACTAGGTAGTATTTTGTCTTTTCCATTGCTCTTGCTAGACCAGGTAGTATTTTGTCCTTTTCATTGCTCTTGCTAGGCAAGGTAGTATTTTGTCCTTTCCACTGCTCTTGCTAGACCATGTAGTATTTTGTCCTTTCCATTGCTCTTACTAGACCAGGTAGCAGTTTGTCCTTTCCATTGCTCTTGCTAGACCAGGTAGTATGTTGTCCTTTCCATTGCTCTTGCTAGATCAGGTAGTATTTTGTCCTTGCCATTGCTCTTACTAGACCAGGTAGTACTTTGTCCTTGCCATTGCTCTTGCTAGACCAGGTAGTATTTTGTCCTTGGCATTGCTCTTGCTAGAGAATATATAGTATCGTGTCCTTGCTATTGCTAGACCAGGAATTATGTTTTCTTTTCCATTGCTCTTGCTAGACCAGGTAGTATTTTGTTCTTGTCATTGTTCTTGCTAGATCAGGTAGTATTTTGTCCTTTCCATTGCTCTTGCTAGACCAGGTAGTTTTTTGTCCTTTCCATTGCACTTGCTAGACAGGGTATTTTTTTGTTCTTGCCATTGTTCTTGCTAGAGCAGGTAGTACGTTGTCCTTTCCATTGCTCTTGCTAGACCAGGTAGTATTTTGTCCTTGCCATTGCTCTTGCTAGACCAGGTAGTATTTTGTCCTTGCCATTGCTCTTGGTAGATCAGGTAGTATTTTGTCCTTTCCATTGCTCTTTCTAGACCAGGTAGTGTTTTGTCCTTGCCATTGTTCTTGCTAGATCAGGTAGTATTTTGTCCTTTCCATTACTCTTGCTGGACCAGGTAGTATTTTGTCGTTTCCATTGCTCTTGCTAAACCAGGTAGTAATTTTTCCTTTCCATTGATCTTGCTAGACTAGGTAGTATTTTGTCTTTTCCATTGCTCTTGCTAGACCAGGTAGTATTTTGTCCTTTCCATTGCTCTTGCTACACCAGGTAGTATTTTGTCCTTTCCATTGCTCTTACTAGACCAGGTAGCAGTTTGTCCTTTCCATTGCTCTTGCTAGACCATGTAGTATTTTATCCTTTCCATTGCTCTTGCTAGACCAGGTAGTTTTTTGTCCTTTCCATTGCACTTGCTAGACCGGGTATTTTTTTGTTCTTGCCATTGCTCTTGCTAGAGCAGGTAGTACGTTGTCCTTTCCATTGCTCTTGCTAGACCAGGTAGTATTTTGTCCTTGCCATTGCTCTTGCTAGACCAGGTAGTATTTTGTCCTTGCCATTGCTCTTGGTAGATCAGGTAGTATTTTGTCCTTTCCATTGCTCTTTCTAGACCAGGTAGTGTTTTGTCCTTGCCATTGTTCTTGCTAGATCAGGTAGTATTTTGTCCTTTCCATTACTCTTGCTGGACCAGGTAGTATTTTGTCGTTTCCATTGCTCTTGCTAAACCAGGTAGTAATTTTATCTTTCCATTGATCTTGCTAGACTAGGTAGTATTTTGTCTTTTCCATTGCTCTTGCTAGACCAGGTAGTATTTTGTCCTTTCCATTGCTCTTGCTAGGCAAGGTAGTATTTTGTCCTTTCCATTGCTCTTGCTAGACCATGTAGTATTTTGTCCTTTCCATTGCTCTTGCTAGACCAGGTAGTATTTTGTCCTTTCCATTGCTCTTACTAGACCAGGTAGCAGTTTGTCCTTTCCATTTCTCTTGCTAGACCAGGTAGTATTTTGTCCTTTCCATTGTTCTTGCTAGACAAGGTAGTATTTTGTCCTTTCCATTGCTCTTGCTAGACCAGGTATTTTTTTGTCCTTTCCATTGCTCTTGCTAAACCAGGTAGTATGTTGTCTTTTTCATTGCTCTTACTAGACCAGGTAGTACTTTGTCCTTTCCATTGCTCTTGCAAGATCAGGTAGTTTTTTGTCCTTTCCATTGCTCTTGCTAGACCAGGTATTTTTTGTCCTTGCCATTGCTCTTGCTAGACCAGGTAGTATTTTGTTCTTTCCATTGCTCTTGCTAGACCAGGTAGTATTTTGTCCTTGCCATTGCTCTTGCTAGACCAGGTAGTAATTTGTCCTTGACATTGCTCTTGCTAGATCAGGTATTATTTTGTCCTTTCCATTGCTCTTGCTAGACCAGGTAGTATTTTGTCCTTACCATTGTTCTTGCTAGATCAGGTAGTATTTTGTCCTTTCCATTACTCTTGCAGGACCAGGTAGTATTTTGTCGTTTCCATTGCTCTTGCTAGACCAGGTAGTATTTTTTCCTTTCCATTGATCTTGCTAGACTAGGTAGTATTTTGTCTTTTCCATTGCTCTTGCTAGACCAGGTAGTATTTTGTCCTTTCCATTGCTCTTGCTAGGCAAGGTAGTATTTTGTCCTTTCCATTGCTCTTGCTAGACCAGGTAGTATTTTGTCCTTTCCATTGCTCTTACTAGACCAGGTAGCAGTTTGCCCTTTCCATTGCTCTTGCTAGACCAGGTAGTATGTTGTCCTTTCCATTGCTCTTGCTAGATCAGGTAGTATTTTGTCCTTGCCATTGCTCTTGTTAGATCAGGTAGTATTTTGTCCTTGCCATTGCTCTTACTAGACCAGGTAGTATTTAGTCCTTGCCATTGCTCTTGCTAGACCAGGTAGTATTTTGTCCTTGCCATTGCTCTTGGTAGAGACCATATAGTATTGTGTCCTTGCTATTGCTAGACCAGGAATTATTTTTTCTTTTCCATTGCTCTTGCTAGACCAGGTAGTATTTTGTTCTTGTCATTGCTCTTGCTAGACCAGGTAGTATTTTTTCTTTTTCATAGCTCTTGCTAGACCAGGTAGTACTTTGTCCTTTCCATTGCTCTTGCTAGAGACCAGGTAGTATTTAGTCCTTGCCATTGCTCTTGCTAGACCAGGTAGTATTTTGTCCTTGCCATTGCTCTTGGTAGAGACCATATAGTATTGTGTCCTTGCTATTGCTAGACCAGGAATTATTTTTTCTTTTCCATTGCTCTTGCTAGACCAGGTAGTATTTTGTCCTTGCCATTGCTCTTGCTAGACCAGGTAGTTTTTTTGTCCTTTCCATTGCTCTTGCTAGACCGGGTATTTTTTGTCCTTGCCATTGCTCTTGCTAGACCAGGTAGTATTTTGTCCTTGCCATTGCTCTTGGTAGATCAGGTAGTATTTTGTCCTTTCCATTGCTCTTGCTAGACCAGGTAGTATTTTGTCCTTGCCATTGTTCTTGCTAGATCAGGTAGTATTTTGTCCTTTCCATTACTCTTGCTGGACCAGGTAGTATTTTTTCGTTTCCATTGCTCTTGCTAGACCAGGTAGTATTTTTTCCTTTCCATTGATCTTGCTAGACTAGGTAGTATTTTGTCTTTTCCATTGCTCTTGCTAGACCAGGTAGTATTTTGTCCTTTCCATTGCTCTTGCTAGACCAGGTAGTATTTTGTCCTTTCCATTGCTTTTACTAGACCAGGTAGCAGTTTGTCCTTTCCATTGCTCTTGCTAGACCAGGTAGTATTTTGTCCTTTCCATTGTTCTTGCTAGACCAGGTAGTATTTTGTCCTTTCCATTGCTCTTGCTAGACCAGGTATTTTTTTGTCCTTGCCATTGCTCTTGCTAAACCAGGTAGTATGTTGTCCTTTTCATTGCTCTTACTAGACCAGGTAGTACTTTGTCCTTTCCATTGCTCTTGCAAGATCAGGTAGTTTTTTGTCCTTTCCATTGCTCTTGCTAGACCAGGTATTTTGTTGTCCTTCCCATTGCTCTTGCTAGACCAGGTAGTATTTTGTTCTTTCCATTGCTCTTGTTAGACCAGGTAGTATTTTGTCCTTGCCATTGCTCTTGCTAGACCAGGTAGTATTTTGTCCTTGCCATTGCTCTTGCTAGATCAGGTATTATTTTGTCCTTTCCATTGCTCTTGCTAGACCAGGTAGTATTTTGTCCTTGCCATTGTTCTTGCTAGATCAGGTAGTATTTTGTCCTTTCCTTTACTCTTGCTGGACCAGGTAGTATTTTGTCGTTTCCATTGCTCTTGCTAGACCAGGTAGTATTTTTTCCTTTCCATTGATCTTGGTAGACTAGGTAGTATTTTGTCTTTTCCATTGCTCTTGCTAGACCAGGTATTTTTTTGTCCTTGCCATTGCTCTTGCTAAACCAGGTAGTATGTTGTCCTTTTCATTGCTATTACTAGACCAGGTAGTACTTTGTCCTTTCCATTGCTCTTGCAAGATCAGGTAGTTTTTTGTCCTTTCCATTGCTCTTGCTAGACCAGGTATTTTTTTGTCCTTCCCATTGCTCTTGCTAGACCAGGTAGTATTTTGTTCTTTCCATTGCTCTTGTTAGACCAGGTAGTATTTTGTCCTTGCCATTGCTCTTGCTAGACCAGGTAGTATGTTGTCCTTTCCATTGCTCCTGCTAGACCAGGTAGTATTTTGTCCTTGCCATTGCTCTTGCTAGACCAGGTAGTATTTTGTCCTTGCCATTGCTCTTGCTAGATCAGGTAGTATTTTGTCCTTTCCATTGCTCTTACTAGACCAGGTAGTATTTTGTCCTTGCCATTGTTCTTGCTAGATCAGGTAGTATTTTGTCCTTTCCATTACTCTTGCTGGACCAGGTAGTATTTTGTCGTTTCCATTGCTCTTGCTAGATCAGGTAGTATTTTTTCCTTTCCATTGATCTTGCTAGACTAGGTAGTATTTTGTCTTTTCCATTGCTCTTGCTAGACCAGGTAGTATTTTGTCCTTTCCATTGCTCTTGCTAGGCAAGGTAGTATTTTGTCCTTTCCACTGCTCTTGCTAGACCATGTAGTATTTTGTCCTTTCCATTGCTCTTACTAGACCAGGTAGCAGTTTGTCCTTTCCATTGCTCTTGCTAGACCAGGTAGTATGTTGTCCTTTCCATTGCTCTTGCTAGATCAGGTAGTATTTTGTCCTTGCCATTGCTCTTGTTAGATCAGGTAGTATTTTGTCCTTGCCATTGCTCTTACTAGACCAGGTAGTACTTTGTCCTTGCCATTGCTCTTGCTAGACCAGGTAGTATTTTGTCCTTGGCATTGCTCTTGCTAGAGAATATATAGTATCGTGTCCTTGCTATTGCTAGACCAGGAATTATGTTTTCTTTTCCATTGCTCTTGCTAGACCAGGTAGTATTTTGTTCTTGTCATTGCTCTTGCTAGATCAGGTAGTATTTTGTCCTTTCCATTGCTCTTGCTAGACCAGGTAGTTTTTTGTCCTTTCCATTGCACTTGCTAGACCGGGTATTTTTTTGTTCTTGCCATTGCTCTTGCTAGAGCAGGTAGTACGTTGTCCTTTCCATTGCTCTTGCTAGACCAGGTAGTATTTTGTCCTTGCCATTGCTCTTGCTAGACCAGGTAGTATTTTGTCCTTGCCATTGCTCTTGGTAGATCAGGTAGTATTTTGTCCTTTCCATTGCTCTTTCTAGACCAGGTAGTGTTTTGTCCTTGCCATTGTTCTTGCTAGATCAGGTAGTATTTTGTCCTTTCCATTACTCTTGCTGGACCAGGTAGTATTTTGTCGTTTCCATTGCTCTTGCTAAACCAGGTAGTAATTTTTCCTTTCCATTGATCTTGCTAGACTAGGTAGTATTTTGTCTTTTCCATTGCTCTTGCTAGACCAGGTAGTATTTTGTCCTTTCCATTGCTCTTGCTACACCAGGTAGTATTTTGTCCTTTCCATTGCTCTTACTAGACCAGGTAGCAGTTTGTCCTTTCCATTGCTCTTGCTAGACCATGTAGTATTTTATCCTTTCCATTGTTCTTGCTAGACCAGGTAGTTTTTTGTCCTTTCCATTGCACTTGCTAGACCGGGTATTTTTTTGTTCTTGCCATTGCTCTTGCTAGAGCAGGTAGTACGTTGTCCTTTCCATTGCTCTTGCTAGACCAGGTAGTATTTTGTCCTTGCCATTGCTCTTGCTAGACCAGGTAGTATTTTGTCCTTGCCATTGCTCTTGGTAGATCAGGTAGTATTTTGTCCTTTCCATTGCTCTTTCTAGACCAGGTAGTGTTTTGTCCTTGCCATTGTTCTTGCTAGATCAGGTAGTATTTTGTCCTTTCCATTACTCTTGCTGGACCAGGTAGTATTTTGTCGTTTCCATTGCTCTTGCTAAACCAGGTAGTAATTTTTCCTTTCCATTGATCTTGCTAGACTAGGTAGTATTTTGTCTTTTCCATTGCTCTTGCTAGACCAGGTAGTATTTTGTCCTTTCCATTGCTCTTGCTAGGCAAGGTAGTATTTTGTCCTTTCCATTGCTCTTGCTAGACCATGTAGTATTTTGTCCTTTCCATTGCTCTTGCTAGACCAGGTAGTATTTTGTCCTTTCCATTGCTCTTACTAGACCAGGTAGCAGTTTGTCCTTTCCATTTCTCTTGCTAGACCAGGTAGTATGTTGTCCTTTCCATTGTTCTTGCTAGACAAGGTAGTATTTTGTCCTTTCCATTGCTCTTGCTAGACCAGGTATTTTTTTGTCCTTTCCATTGCTCTTGCTAAACCAGGTAGTATGTTGTCCTTTTCATTGCTCTTACTAGACCAGGTAGTACTTTGTCCTTTCCATTGCTCTTGCAAGATCAGGTAGTTTTTTGTCCTTGCCATTGCTCTTGCTAGACCAGGTATTTTTTGTCCTTGCCATTGCTCTTGCTAGACCAGGTAGTATTTTGTTCTTTCCATTGCTCTTGCTAGACCAGGTAGTATTTTGTCCTTGCCATTGCTCTTGCTAGACCAGGTAGTAATTTGTCCTTGACATTGCTCTTGCTAGATCAGGTATTATTTTGTCCTTTCCATTGCTCTTGCTAGACCAGGTAGTATTTTGTCCTTACCATTGTTCTTGCTAGATCAGGTAGTATTTTGTCCTTTCCATTACTCTCACAGGACCAGGTAGTATTTTGTCGTTTCCATTGCTCTTGCTAGACCAGGTAGTATTTTTTCCTTTCCATTGATCTTGCTAGACTAGGTAGTATTTTGTCTTTTCCATTGCTCTTGCTAGACCAGGTAGTATTTTGTCCTTTCCATTGCTCTTGCTAGGCAAGGTAGTATTTTGTCCTTTCCATTGCTCTTGCTAGACCAGGTAGTATTTTGTCCTTTCCATTGCTCTTACTAGACCAGGTAGCAGTTTGCCCTTTCCATTGCTCTTGCTAGACCAGGTAGTATGTTGTCCTTTCCATTGCTCTTGCTAGATCAGGTAGTATTTTGTCCTTGCCATTGCTCTTGTTAGATCAGGTAGTATTTTGTCCTTGCCATTGCTCTTACTAGACCAGGTAGTATTTAGTCCTTGCCATTGCTCTTGCTAGACCAGGTAGTATTTTGTCCTTGCCATTGCTCTTGGTAGAGACCATATAGTATTGTGTCCTTGCTATTGCTAGACCAGGAATTATTTTTTCTTTTCCATTGCTCTTGCTAGACCAGGTAGTATTTTGTTCTTGTCATTGCTCTTGCTAGACCAGGTAGTATTTTGTCTTTTTCATAGCTCTTGCTAGACCAGGTAGTACTTTGTCCTTTCCATTGCTCTTGCTAGAGACCAGGTAGTATTTAGTCCTTGCCATTGCTCTTGCTAGACCAGGTAGTATTTTGTCCTTGCCATTGCTCTTGGTAGAGACCATATAGTATTGTGTCCTTGCTATTGCTAGACCAGGAATTATTTTTTCTTTTCCATTGCTCTTGCTAGACCAGGTAGTATTTTGTCCTTGCCATTGCTCTTGCTAGACCAGGTAGTATGTTGTCCTTTCCATTGCTCTTGCTAGACCAGATAGTATTTTGTCCTTGCCATTGCTCTTGCTAGACCAGGTAGTCATTTGTCCTTGCCATTGCTCTTGCTAGATCAGGTATTATTTTGTCCTTTCCATTGCTCTTGCTAGACCAGGTAGTATTTTGTCCTTGCCATTGTTCTTGCTAGATCAGGTAGTATTTTGTCCTTTCCATTACTCTTGCTGGACCAGGTAGTATTTTGTCGTTTCCATTGCTCTTGCTAGATCAGGTAGTATTTTTTCCTTTCCATTGATCTTGCTAGACTAGGTAGTATTTTGTCTTTTCCATTGCTCTTGCTAGACCAGGTAGTATTTTGTCCTTTCCATTGCTCTTGCTAGGCAAGGTAGTATTTTGTCCTTTCCACTGCTCTTGCTAGACCATGTAGTATTTTGTCCTTTCCATTGCTCTTACTAGACCAGGTAGCAGTTTGTCCTTTCCATTGCTCTTGCTAGACCAGGTAGTATGTTGTCCTTTCCATTGCTCTTGCTAGATCAGGTAGTATTTTGTCCATGCCATTGCTCTTGTTAGATCAGGTAGTATTTTGTCCTTGCCATTGCTCTTACTAGACCAGGTAGTACTTTGTCCTTGCCATTGCTCTTGCTAGACCAGGTAATATTTGGTCCTTGTCATTGCTCTTGCTAGAGAATATATAGTATCGTGTCCTTGCTATTGCTAGACCAGGAATTATGTTTTCTTTTCCATTGCTCTTGCTAGACCAGGTAGTATTTTGTCCTTTCCATTGCTCTTGCTAGACCAGGTAGTTTTTTGTCCTTTCCATTGCACTTGCTAGACCGGGTATTTTTTTGTTCTCGCCATTGCTCTTGCTAGAGCAGGTAGTACGTTGTCCTTTCCATTTCTCTTGCTAGACCAGGTAGTATTTTGTCCTTGCCATTGCTCTTGCTAGACCAGGTAGTATTTTGTCCTTGCCATTGCTCTTGGTAGATCAGGTAGTATTTTGTCCTTTCCATTGCTCTTTCTAGACCAGGTAGTGTTTTGTCCTTGCCATTGTTCTTGCTAGATCAGGTAGTATTTTGTCCTTTCCATTACTCTTGCTGGACCAGATAGTATTTTGTCGTTTCCATTGCTCTTGCTAAACCAGGTAGTAATTTTTCCTTTCCATTGATCTTGCTAGACTAGGTAGTATTTTGTCTTTTCCATTGCTCTTGCTAGACCAGGTAGTATTTTGTCCTTTCCATTGCTCTTGCTACACCAGGTAGTATTTTGTCCTTTCCATTGCTCTTACTAGACCAGGTAGCAGTTTGTCCTTTCCATTGCTCTTGCTAGACCATGTAGTATTTTATCCTTTCCATTGCTCTTGCTAGACCAGGTAGTTTTTTGTCCTTTCCATTGCACTTGCTAGACCGGGTATTTTTTTGTTCTTGCCATTGCTCTTGCTAGAGCAGGTAGTACGTTGTCCTTTCCATTGCTCTTGCTAGACCAGGTAGTATTTTGTCCTTGCCATTGCTCTTGCTAGACCAGGTAGTATTTTGTCCTTGCCATTGCTCTTGGTAGATCAGGTAGTATTTTGTCCTTTCCATTGCTCTTTCTAGACCAGGTAGTGTTTTGTCCTTGCCATTGTTCTTGCTAGATCAGGTAGTATTTTGTCCTTTCCATTATTCTTGCTGGACCAGGTAGTATTTTGTCGTTTCCATTGCTCTTGCTAGATCAGGTAGTATTTTTTCCTTTCCATTGATCTTGCTAGACTAGGTAGTATTTTGTCTTTTCCATTGCTCTTGCTAGACCAGGTAGTATTTTGTCCTTTCCATTGCTCTTGCTAGGCAAGGTAGTATTTTGTCCTTTCCACTGCTCTTGCTAGACCATGTAGTATTTTGTCCTTTCCATTGCTCTTACTAGACCAGGTAGCAGTTTGTCCTTTCCATTGCTCTTGCTAGACCAGGTAGTATGTTGTCCTTTCCATTGCTCTTGCTAGATCAGGTAGTATTTTGTCCATGCCATTGCTCTTGTTAGATCAGGTAGTATTTTGTCCTTGCCATTGCTCTTACTAGACCAGGTAGTACTTTGTCCTTGCCATTGCTCTTGCTAGACCAGGTAATATTTGGTCCTTGTCATTGCTCTTGCTAGAGAATATATAGTATCGTGTCCTTGCTATTGCTAGACCAGGAATTATGTTTTCTTTTCCATTGCTCTTGCTAGACCAGGTAGTATTTTGTCCTTTCCATTGCTCTTGCTAGACCAGGTAGTTTTTTGTCCTTTCCATTGCACTTGCTAGACCGGGTATTTTTTTGTTCTCGCCATTGCTCTTGCTAGAGCAGGTAGTACGTTGTCCTTTCCATTTCTCTTGCTAGACCAGGTAGTATGCTGTCCTTGCCATTGCTCTTGCTAGACCAGGTAGTATTTTGTCCTTGCCATTGCTCTTGGTAGATCAGGTAGTATTTTGTCCTTTCCATTGCTCTTTCTAGACCAGGTAGTGTTTTGTCCTTGCCATTGTTCTTGCTAGATCAGGTAGTATTTTGTCCTTTCCATTACTCTTGCTGGACCAGGTAGTATTTTGTCGTTTCCATTGCTCTTGCTAAACCAGGTAGTAATTTTTCCTTTCCATTGATCTTGCAAGACTAGGTAGTATTTTGTCTTTTCCATTGCTCTTGCTAGACCAGGTAGTATTTTGTCCTTTCCATTGCTCTTGCTACACCAGGTAGTATTTTGTCCTTTCCATTGCTCTTACTAGACCAGGTAGCAGTTTGTCCTTTCCATTGCTCTTGCTAGACCATGTAGTATTTTATCCTTTCCATTGCTCTTGCTAGACCAGGTAGTTTTTTGTCCTTTCCATTGCACTTGCTAGACCGGGTATTTTTTTGTTCTTGCCATTGCTCTTGCTAGAGCAGGTAGTACGTTGTCCTTTCCATTGCTCTTGCTAGACCAGGTAGTATTTTGTCCTTGCCATTGCTCTTGCTAGACCAGGTAGTATTTTGTCCTTGCCATTGCTCTTGGTAGATCAGGTAGTATTTTGTCCTTTCCATTGCTCTTTCTAGACCAGGTAGTGTTTTGTCCTTGCCATTGTTCTTGCTAGATCAGGTAGTATTTTGTCCTTTCCATTACTCTTGCTGGACCAGGTAGTATTTTGTCGTTTCCATTGCTCTTGCTAAACCAGGTAGTAATTTTTCCTTTCCATTGATCTTGCTAGACTAGGTAGTATTTTGTCTTTTCCATTGCTCTTGCTACACCAGGTAGTATTTTGTCCTTTCCATTGCTCTTGCTAGGCAAGGTAGTATTTTGTCCTTTCCATTGCTCTTGCTAGACCATGTAGTATTTTGTCCTTTCCATTGCTCTTGCTAGACCAGGTAGTATTTTGTCCTTTCCATTGCTCTTACTAGACCAGGTAGCAGTTTGTCCTTTCCATTGCTCTTGCTAGACCAGGTAGTATTTTGTCCTTTCCATTGTTCTTGCTAGACAAGGTAGTATTTTGTCCTTTCCATTGCTCTTGCTAAACCAGGTAGTATGTTGTCCTTTTCATTGCTCTTACTAGACCAGGTAGTACTTTGTCCTTTCCATTGCTCTTGCAAGATCAGGTAGTTTTTTGTCCTTTCCATTGCTCTTGCTAGACCAGGTATTTTTTGTCCTTGCCATTGCTCTTGCTAGACCAGGTAGTATTTTGTTCTTTCCATTGCTCTTGCTAGACCAGGTAGTATTTTGTCCTTGCCATTGCTCTTGCTAGACCAGGTAGTAATTTGTCCTTGACATTGCTCTTGCTAGATCAGGTATTATTTTGTCCTTTCCATTGCTCTTGCTAGACCAGGTAGTATTTTGTCCTTACCATTGTTCTTGCTAGATCAGGTAGTATTTTGTCCTTTCCATTACTCTTGCTGGACCAGGTAGTATTTTGTCGTTTCCATTGCTCTTGCTAGACCAGGTAGTATTTTTTCCTTTCCATTGATCTTGCTAGTCTAGGTAGTATTTTGTCTTTTCCATTGCTCTTGCTAGACCAGGTAGTATTTTGTCCTTTCCATTGCTCTTGCTAAGCAAGGTAGTATTTTGTCCTTTCCATTGCTCTTGCTAGACCAGGTAGTATTTTGTCCTTTCCATTGCTCTTACTAGACCAGGTAGCAGTTTGCCCTTTCCATTGCTCTTGCTAGACCAGGTAGTATGTTGTCCTTTCCATTGCTCTTGCTAGATCAGGTAGTATTTTGTCCTTGCCATTGCTCTTGTTAGATCAGGTAGTATTTTGTCCTTGCCGTTGCTCTTACTAGACCAGGTAGTATTTAGTCCTTGCCATTGCTCTTGCTAGACCAGGTAGTATTTCGTCCTTGCCATTGTTCTTGGTAGAGACCATATAGTATTGTGTCCTTGCTATTGCTAGACCAGGAATTATTTTTTCTTTTCCATTGCTCTTGCTAGACCAGGTAGTATTTTGTTCTTGTCATTGCTCTTGCTAGACCAGGTAGTATTTTGTCTTTTTCATAGCTCTTGCTAGACCAGGTAGTACTTTGTCCTTTCCATTGCTCTTGCTAGAGACCAGGTAGTATTTAGTCCTTGCCATTGCTCTTGCTAGACCAGGTAGTATTTTGTCCTTGCCATTGCTCTTGGTAGAGACCATATAGTATTGTGTCCTTGCTATTGCTAGACCAGGAATTATTTTTTCTTTTCCATTGCTCTTGCTAGACCAGGTAGTATTTTGTCCTTGCCATTGCTCTTGCTAGACCAGGTAGTATGTTGTCCTTTCCATTGCTCTTGCTAGACCAGATAGTATTTTGTCCTTGCCATTGCTCTTGCTAGACCAGGTAGTCATTTGTCCTTGCCATTGCTCTTGCTAGATCAGGTATTATTTTGTCCTTTCCATTGCTCTTGCTAGACCAGGTAGTATTTTGTCCTTGCCATTGTTCTTGCTAGATCAGGTAGTATTTTGTCCTTTCCATTACTCTTGCTGGACCAGGTAGTATTTTGTCGTTTCCATTGCTCTTGCTAGATCAGGTAGTATTTTTTCCTTTCCATTGATCTTGCTAGACTAGGTAGTATTTTGTCTTTTCCATTGCTCTTGCTAGACCAGGTAGTATTTTGTCCTTTCCATTGCTCTTGCTAGGCAAGGTAGTATTTTGTCCTTTCCACTGCTCTTGCTAGACCATGTAGTATTTTGTCCTTTCCATTGCTCTTACTAGACCAGGTAGCAGTTTGTCCTTTCCATTGCTCTTGCTAGACCAGGTAGTATGTTGTCCTTTCCATTGCTCTTGCTAGATCAGGTAGTATTTTGTCCATGCCATTGCTCTTGTTAGATCAGGTAGTATTTTGTCCTTGCCATTGCTCTTACTAGACCAGGTAGTACTTTGTCCTTGCCATTGCTCTTGCTAGACCAGGTAATATTTGGTCCTTGTCATTGCTCTTGCTAGAGAATATATAGTATCGTGTCCTTGCTATTGCTAGACCAGGAATTATGTTTTCTTTTCCATTGCTCTTGCTAGACCAGGTAGTATTTTGTCCTTTCCATTGCTCTTGCTAGACCAGGTAGTTTTTTGTCCTTTCCATTGCACTTGCTAGACCGGGTATTTTTTTGTTCTCGCCATTGCTCTTGCTAGAGCAGGTAGTACGTTGTCCTTTCCATTTCTCTTGCTAGACCAGGTAGTATTTTGTCCTTGCCATTGCTCTTGCTAGACCAGGTAGTATTTTGTCCTTGCCATTGCTCTTGGTAGATCAGGTAGTATGTTGTCCTTTCCATTGCTCTTTCTAGACCAGGTAGTGTTTTGTCCTTGCCATTGTTCTTGCTAGATCAGGTAGTATTTTGTCCTTTCCATTACTCTTGCTGGACCAGGTAGTATTTTGTCGTTTCCATTGCTCTTGCTAAACCAGGTAGTAATTTTTCCTTTCCATTGATCTTGCTAGACTAGGTAGTATTTTGTCTTTTCCATTGCTCTTGCTAGACCAGGTAGTATTTTGTCCTTTCCATTGCTCTTGCTAGGCAAGGTAGTATTTTGTCCTTTCCATTGCTCTTGCTAGACCATGTAGTATTTTGTCCTTTCCATTGCTCTTGCTAGTCCAGGTAGTTTTTTGGCCTTTCCATTGCACTTGCTAGACCGGGTATTTTTTTGTTCTTGCCATTGCTCTTGCTAGAGCAGGTAGTACGTTGTCCTTTCCATTGCTCTTGCTAGACCAGGTAGTATTTTGTCCTTGCCATTGCTCTTGCTAGACCAGGTAGTATTTTGTCGTTTCCATTGCTCTTGCTAAGCCAGGTAGTATTTTGTCCTTTCCATTGATCTTGCTAGGCAAGGTAGTATTTTGTCCTTTCCATTGCTCTTGCTAGACCATGTAGTATTTTGTCCTTTCCATTGCTCTTGCTAGACCAGGTAGTATTTTGTCCTTTCCATTGCTCTTACTAGACCAGGTAGCAGTTTTTCCTTTCCATTGCTCTTGCTAGACCAGGTAGTATTTTGTCCTTTCCATTGTTCTTGCTAGACAAGGTAGTATTTTGTCCTTTCCATTGCTCTTGCTAGACCAGGTATTTTTTTGTCCTTGCCATTGCTCTTGCTAAACCAGGTAGTATGTTGTCCTTTTCATTGCTCTTACTAGACCAGGTAGTACTTTGTCCTTTCCATTGCTCTTGCAAGATCAGGTAGTTTTTTGTCCTTTCCATTGCTCTTGCTAGACCAGGTATTTTTTGTCCTTGCCATTGCTCTTGCTAGACCAGGTAGTATTTTGTTCTTTCCATTGCTCTTGCTAGACCAGGTAGTATTTTGTCCTTGCCATTGCTCTTGCTAGACCAGGTAGTATGTTGTCCTTTCCATTGCTCTTGCTAGACCAGGTAGTATTTTGTCCTTGCCATTGCTCTTGCTAGACCAGGTAGTAATTTGTCCTTGCCATTGCTCTTGCTAGATCAGGTATTATTTTGTCCTTTCCATTGCTCTTGCTAGACCAGGTAGTATTTTGTCCTTACCATTGTTCTTGCTAGATCAGGTAGTATTTTGTCCTTTCCATTACTCTTGCTGGACCAGGTAGTATTTTGTCGTTTCCATTGCTCTTGCTAGACCAGGTAGTATTATTTCCTTTCCATTGATCTTGCTAGACTAGGTAGTATTTTGTCTTTTCCATTGCTCTTGCTAGACCAGGTAGTATTTTGTCCTTTCCATTGCTCTTGCTAGGCAAGGTAGTATTTTGTCCTTTCCATTGCTCTTGCTAGACCAGGTAGTATTTTGTCCTTTCCATTGCTCTTACTAGACCAGGTAGCAGTTTGCCCTTTCCATTGCTCTTGCTAGACCAGGTAGTATGTTGTCCTTTCCATTGCTCTTGCTAGATCAGGTAGTATTTTGTCCTTGCCATTGCTCTTGTTAGATCAGGTAGTATTTTGTCCTTGCCATTGCTCTTACTAGACCAGGTAGTAATTAGTCCTTGCCATTGCTCTTGCTAGACCAGGTAGTATTTTGTCCTTGCCATTGCTCTTGGTAGAGACCATATAGTATTGTGTCCTTGCTATTGCTAGACCAGGAATTATTTTTTCTTTTCCATTGCTCTTGCTAGACCAGGTAGTATTTTGTTCTTGTCATTGCTCTTGCTAGACCAGGTAGTATTTTGTCTTTTTCATTGCTCTTGCTAGACCAGGTAGTACTTTGTCCTTTCCATTGCTCTTGCTAGAGACCAGGTAGTATTTTGTCCTTGCCATTGCTCTTGCTAGACCAGGTAGCATTTTGTCCTTTCCATTGCTCTTCCTAGACCAGGTAGTATTTTGTCCTTTCCATTGCTCTTGCTCGGCCAGGTAGTATTTTGTCCTTTCCATTGCTCTTGCTAGACCAGGTAGCATTTTGTCCTTTCCATTGCTCTTGCTAGACCAGATAGTATTTTGTTCTTTCCATCGCTCTTACTAGACCAGGTAGCAGTTTGTCCTTTCCATTGTTCTTGCTAGACCAGGTAGTATGTTGTCCTTTCCATTGTTCTTGCTAGACCAGGTAGTATTTTGTCCTTTCCATTGCTCTTGCTAGACCAGGTATTTTTTTGTCCTTGCCATTGCTCTTGCAAAACCAGGTAGTATGTTGTCCTTTTCATTGCTCTTACTAGACCAGGTAGTACTTTGTCCTTTCCATTGCTCTTGCAAGAGCAGGTAGTTTTTTGTCCTTTCCATTGTTCTTGCTAGACCAGGTATGTTTTTGTCCTTGCCGTTGCTCTTGCTAGAGCAGGTAGTATGTTGTCCTTTCCATTGCTCTTCCTAGACCAGGTAGTCTTTTGTCCTTTCCATTGCTCTTGCTAGACCAGGTAGTATTTTGTCCTTGCCATTGCTCTTGCTAGATCAGGTAGTATTTTGTCCTTTCCATTGCTCTTGCTAGACCAGGTAGTATTTTGTCCTTGCCATTGTTCTTGCTAGATCGGGTAGTATTTTGTCCTTTCCATTACTCTTGCTGGACCAGGTAGTATTTTGTCGTTTCCATTGATCTTGCTAGACCAGGTAGTATTTTGTCCTTTCCATTGCTCTTGCTAGGCAAGGTAGTATTTTGTCCTTTCCATTGCTCTTGCTAGACCATGTAGTATTTTGTCCTTTCCATTGCTCTTGCTAGACCAGGTAGTATTTTGTCCTTTCCATAACTCTTACTAGACCAGGTAGCAGTTTGTCCTTTCCATTGCTCTTGCTAGACCAGGTAGTATTTTGTCCTTTCCATTGTTCTTGCTAGACAAGGTAGTATTTTGTCCTTTCCATTGCTCTTGCTAGACCAGGTATTTTTTTGTCCTTGCCATTGCTCTTGCTAAACCAGGTAGTATGTTGTCCTTTTCATTGCTCTTACTAGACCAGGTCGTACTTTGTCCTTTCCATTGCTCTTGCAATATCAGGTAGTTTTTTGTCCTTTCCATTGCTCTTGCTAGACCAGGTATTTTTTGTCCTTGCCATTGCTCTTGCTAGACCAGGTAGTATTTTGTTCTTACCATTGCTCTTGCTAGACCAGGTAGTATTTTGTCCTTGCCATTGCTCTTGCTAGACCAGGTAGTACTTTGTCCTTGCCATTGCTCTTGCTAGATCAGGTAGTACTTTGTCCTTGCCATTGTTCTTGCTAGATCAGGTAGTATTTTGTCCTTTCCATTACTCTTGCTGGACCAGGTGGTATTTTGTCGTTTCCATTGCTCTTGCTAGACCAGGTAGTATTTTTTCCTTTCCATTGATCTTGCTAGACCATGTAGTATTTTGTCTTTTCCATTGCTCTTACTAGACCAGGTAGTATTTTGTCCTTTCCATTGCTCTTGCTAGACCAGGTAGTTTTTTGTCTTTTCCATTGCTCTTACTAGACCAGGTAGTATTTTGTCCTTTCCATTGCCCTTGCTAGACCAGGTAGTATTTTGGCCTTTCCATTGCTCTTGCTAGACCAGGTAGCATTTTGCACATCATAAGGGAAATAACCCATAATAAAACATGTACATGTATAAAAGCCAATAATTTTAGAATCAAATCAGCAATATGCCAAAAGTCTTATTTGGCCAATATTGTATCCTGAAAAATATTTCAGTGGAGATAAAATAAATTATTACACACCAAGCTGCTGAAAATTTATGACAAACTGAATCATATAAAGTTGTATATCTGTACACATTGCCACCGGTTGTAATTAAACCTCGATATAACTGAAATATTGTTGAAAGTGGCATTAAACACCATAACCCCTAACCCTGGAATCAAACCTATGTTGATGGTAATAATAAACACTAATTACATATGCAGATGTAAATACAACCACCATATTATTATTACGGGCATGACAATGCAGAGTTAAATTAATATGAGGCCAGAAAATATTATGTTGTTGGTTTCGATATTTATATGTTCTAGAAAAACACTTTTTATATTTTCGTTCTCCAGGAAATCATTCAGAATGCAGAGGATGCTGAGGCTTCTCAGATGAAAATTTTATATGATGAAAGGTGTGTTAACCAAAGTGATGGTTCTAAGGGGAAATCATTCCAAAAATACTTCAAGGTATATTGATTGTCATTTTAGACCATAAGTTGTATAAATTGTTATGTACATTTTTGTCATCATTTGGTGTCTGTCGTCATTCAGCAATCATAGGCCATATGAGCTTCTACCCTCACTTGGAGTCCGTCCGTCCGTCCGTCGAACATCATAAGCTTTCACATTTAAATCTTCCTCCCTTAAACCAAACCTTGCTGGAATAGTCCATGGATGATCTCTTTCAAATTTGTGTCTGTCAGCCCTGACCTCCATATATTCCTCGTTTTTCTGTGAAATTTTTCTTTCGGTTGATTTATGTGGATTACGAAAATTAGCCAAATTTTGATAAAAGATAACATTTAAATCTTCTCCGCAGAACCAAATTAAACCAAACATGGCTGGGGTGGTTCTTGGGAGGTCCCTTTCAGGATGGTGGCCATTACTAGAAATAGAAATTTCAATTATTGTCTGTTGCTGCCTTATTATAAGTCAAAATGAACTAAAAATTTAACTGCAGCTACATGGCAATGAGTAACGGTAGTTTAATATATATTTTGGGTATTTCTGTATTTTTTCCCGCTGATTTATACCGATTATGCAAATTGGACATATTTTGATAAAAAAAATCACATTTAAGTTTTCCTCTCTGAAACCGCTGAAACAAATTAAATTAAATTTGGCTGAGATGGTCCTTAGGTGGTTCCATGTCAGACAGCCTCATTCTCCATTCAAGATGGCAGCTGTTAATGTAGATAGAAATTGCTTTACTTGTTTATTGCTGCTATATTATAAGTCTAAATGATCTAAAATTTAACTGCAGCTATATGGTAATAAGTAGTTTAACATTGAAGTTTTTTTTTAGCTGATTTATGTCAATTATCGAAATTAGGCATATGTTCTATTAGACACATCTTCTATTGTTTTTTCTCTGTGGAATATATATTATTTTTTCCAGTTGATTTATTCCGATTATGCAAAGTAGACATATTTTGATAAAAAAAATCATCTTATCAAATTCAACTGAACCAAATTTGATTAAATTTTACTGTTAGGATGGTCCTTAGGTGTGGGTTGGGGGGAGGGGGTCACCTTACCGGCATAATTGTGTGATAACCCACCTAGAAGAATCTACCGCAACGAGCGATCTGATTGATCAAAGTTTCCAATTGACGATTTTTGCCAGTTTCCGATTGGATTCTAAAATTAGACGCTGTAACCACATTTTTGTAATAGTTATTTCTCTTTAAGCCAGACAAGATTTAAGTGTCCATTTCAATGCAAAGTTCAACCATAATAACATATTGTTCTCATACTGTGCATACAATTTGATGTTGTACCGCCTTCTGAATTTTTTTTATCTGCTATAAAATTCAACATCGTTATTATGCAAAGTTAAAATATCTACTAATTTTAAGCAAATTATACTCAAATTCTTTGTCCTTTCAGTTGCTTTAGTATGGAACAGGAACCATTTTGTCCTCTGTAAGGGAAATAACTCAAATACAAATATATCAAAACCATATAATTTTAGAATCAAGTCAGAAACTGGCAAATGTTCTATTGAACCAGTCAGATCAACAGTTTCATCTCATTCATTTATTTTGTGTGGCGGTAATAAAGTTCTTGTGGGAGAAAATGAAATTCATAAATAAATTGATTATTACTTAAAAAGAAGAAGAAGAAGAAGAAGAAGAAGAAGAAGAAGAAGAAGAAGAAGACTTTATTGACCAATTAAGGACCCACAAGGGGCATAGCAATTACAATGATTAACAATATGGAATACAAACATACAATGTACATAATAACAACAAGGAAATATTGATAATGTCATATATATATTAAATCTGCAGATATGAACATGTTATGTAATGTATAGGTTCGGAGTGGGCAGTGGCTTAAAATTCATTATTATTATGATAGTTGTGCTTCCAGACAGATGAAGCATATCTAGTGCATGAATCTATCAGATGTACTGGATTGTTTAATGGGTTAAATATTGATCATATAACATTTCTTGAAATAAAGTATTTGTACTAACAGGGGCCAGCGTTGTGTGTTTACAACAATGCACAGTTTACCAAAGAGGACTGGCAGGGGATACAGATGATAAACAGTAGTGTGAAAGAATTTGATCCAGTCAAGATTGGCCGATTTGGATTGGGATTTAAATCTGTATTCCATATTACAGGTTGGTATACATTTGTATGTACAGCTGTATTGGATGAAATGTAAAAATCATTTTCTGCATGATGGATCCCTTAAGGACCCAACAGGTTCTAGGATAGTGCCTTGTTGGAGTGTTCATGAACTCCCCTTTCTCGCATGGGAAATCCAGAATAAATAAATAGGACTGTGTGGTACAGCCTTCAAAAACACAGTGCCACCTTTCCCATAGAATAAAATATGCATTTGCAGATGTAACAAATTGTTGATCATAAGGAGCTGCAGCATATTGTCAATTACATACCTTGAGCATGGCATTATTCATACAGGATCAACTCATTTGATTACCATTAAAAGGGAACGACCAGTTAACTTTTAGGCGGGGGTATATTTTCCCTTCAAGACAGAATTTTTTTTCACTAGAAACGAAAACCAAACAATTCCCGTTGAAAACTGCATGGTCAGAGTATTTATTTTTGCACAATTCAGGTCAATTTATTTAAGGTTTACATATGTCCGCCCGTACATACGTCCTGCAATTGGTTTTCGCTCACTAACTTAAGCTTCCCATATGCAAATCATTTAAAATACCGTATAAGTGTGTTTTTTCGCGGGTACCTAATTTTCGCTTTATTCACGGTAGTCATAGATCGGTGAAAATATGAATCCGCGTAAATTTCATCCTTTACTGCTAGAGTTTTCCCTCCTAATATGCCTGTAGCAAGTATTGAGTTGATTTCTACTCGCTTTCACGATTATTTGTTCATTTTCGTTCTTAAATGTGTAGTTGAAATGGGACTTTTCAAATACCTAACGAAAGAAACAGATAAGTTGGTCGAAGGGGAAGAATTTGTAAAAGCGAATGAATTAGTGGAGGAAATTAATGAAAGTAGAGGAGGTTCACCCACACCTTCTAAAAGAGGAACGTATAAAATATTTTCACCCAAACAGAGATATGAAATCGGTAAATATGCATCCGAACATGGCAATGCAAGTGCCTCGAGATAATTCAGCCCAATGTTTGACAAAACAATAAGTGAAAGTACTGTTCGTGGTTTTAAATCGGTTTATCAGAATTGAGAAAGAAATTAAAAAAATGAAACGGAAATTATGTGAAACAGATTCAAGTGATGATCTTGGTGTGACGGGATTAAATCCGAGTAAGCGTGGAAGAAAAACTTTATTGGGTGAAAAACTTGATTCGAAAGTTCAGTTTTTTATTAAATCAGTCCGTGATTCTGGCAGAGTTGTGAATTCTGCAATAGTAATAACAGCTGCAAAAGGAATAGTACTTTCACATGATAGGAGTTTGTTATTTGAAAATGGGGGACATTTTGAACTTACAAAATCATGGGCTAAGTCCCTTTTGAAAAGAATGAATATGGTAAAGCGTAAAGGCACCACGTCAAAGAAGACATTCGTTGTCTAAAATGTTTACCTAAAATCAATAAGATCTAAAGTGGAAATGTACAAAATCCCCCCTGAACTTGTAATTAACTGGGATCAAACAGGAATTAACATTGTACCATTATCACAATGGACAATGGATGTTGAAGGTGCTAAATGCCTGTACACAATTTTCAATTAATGAAGATGTATAAAACTTTAAAATACCGAAGATTGCACACAAAAAGTTCTTACTCAATTTATTTAAAAAGAGACACATGTACACAACATAAAAAATAAACTTAGATACACAAATGCAATTTTACAATTGCTGGAACTTAGATTAAAAAGGATGGACATGAACAATTTTAATATCCTACCTATATTCCGGATGCTGTTTGTAAGTGCGCCACTAACAAACAGTCTCCGGAATTTTGATCGATCCATTCTCGTATAATATGCTTGGGGAAACTTGCGAGAGGATTTGTAAAAGAAAACAGTCTTGTGTGTGAAATGTGCAACTTTACTCATCAGCAGAAAACGAAAAAGAGACAGTACATATATTATACAAAACCAAATACGGAAACGAAATTGGGAATCCAGAATTCAACCTATATGTAGACAATATCCCACGCCAAAAAAAAATGCCCCATTTTTCTAAACAGGTTGAATTCGGATGATATTTAACTATTTCAATATAATACAATTCCCCCCCCCCCCCCCCCCCAAAATATGTAAATTACAATCTCACTTCTATACATAAGAAACGTCTGAGCAACTTTCAACCAACCCAAACTTCACTCTAAGCTCTCGTTCATGGTCATGCAAAATCTATCAATCGTAGTGGAAAAGCTTAGCATATATATGTATATATGAAATCAAAAATGTCTTTCAAATTGTGGCAGATCATTAAAAAGATTTCAATGAGCATAATTCAGTAGAGTCCCCACTCTGAGCAAAATTTTTAAATATGTTTCAATGAGGCTACTCATAAATGACATCGACAAGAAAATGAACAAGACATGTTTGGCCAGAATACAAAAACATACAATAAATTGTCAAATGAAAAGCATCATAAAAAGACATATCATATGGGTTATTTTCTGAAATATCTCTCACACCACAGACAAATTATTTTCACACAGCTTATTTGAAACTACGCGATTTTGCCATGAAACAATATCTCGCTACTTCACAAACTAGACACTCTATTTCTCGATAACACATGTCATGTACCACTTAGTCAAAATTCACCTTAAAATTCAAAAATCTCACATCTATCTGATTCACTTCTACATATTCACATTAATGCTTCAAAACTTGAAATCTCATAAAACAATGCACAATCTATATACGCTTGTTGAAAAACAACAAACATATCTAATCAATATGGGAAAAAAAAATCAATATCTTTCATATATATATTTATATGCATCAAAATATTAAAAATGCACAATATATTCTTGAAAACAAAATGCTAACATCCATTGTGCATTATAAGTCTTTGGAACTAAGCATCCTAAACATAAAATCGGCATTGCACCAATATCGTCCATAAAGTTCCAATAAGTATATCGGTTCATATTACAAATTGTTTACTGTAGACTAATGAGCTAAATCTTACATTCAAACAGATTATGTACAGTTCATAGTTGCTCAATACTTGTGTATACAACGATCTTATGAGATAATTCTCAACAGATTATAAAGTTCATGTGATTGCTCAGTACTTGTATACTGATCTTATGAGATAATTCTCAACAGATTATAAAGTTCATGTGATTGCTCAGTACTTGTATACTGATCTTATGAGATAATTCTCAACAGATTATAAAGTTCATGTGATTGCTCAGTACTGGTATACTGATCTTATGAGATAATTCTCAACAGATTATAAAGTGCATGTGATTGCTCAGTACTTGTATACCGATCTTATGAGATAATTCTCAACAGATCCCAGTCCATGGAGTCATCATATTGTTCATTCAAATGTCACATCTTGGCTGATCTTCGTGTTATCGTCTATCTATGGCGAATATTTCTTCATAATTTCAAACAACAATTGTCTTTTAAATACTCATATCAATAACCTTTTATTTGTTATGAGATAATTCTCAAGAACAAGGCATATAAAGTTATAGCATTTATAAATTATTGCCATGAGATCATTCTCAAAAACAATGTAATATAATTTGTCCCTCAATTTTTGTTATGAGATAATTCTCAAAATCAGTGCATTATTATAATTGTCTCTTGATATTGTTATGAGATAATTCTCAAGAACAATGCAGTATAATTGTCTGGTGCTGCCAATTTAATAAAGTGGCTTGATTTTGTAGTAAGGTCACACGTACCAACCCATATGTACAGTGTTATACACAAAGAACCAAGTTCAGTTATTTTTCTGTTGTATGTTTGCCCGGAGCCAGTTAAATCGTTCCTCTATACCTTGTGAACTCTCCCACCACCATACAATTTTATTTTCTGGGTGTAAATGTTTGTTTACCTAGGCCTCCAAGTAGTACCCTTTACTGTCCGTGAGAACTACTGGAATTTTCCTTAAATTTCCTATAGACGTTAATTTGGCACTTAAATACTCCACATTTGTGTTCACTTTGCTCAAACTCGTGAGTAAATGTTTATATTCAAATAATCAAAATGGGTCCAAGAAATGAAAAGATACAGTTGCGTAAATATAGCTGACTGACCCAAAACGTGGCCAACGGCTACACCACGAGGGCCAAGCACAATCAAAATTTCACAAACAGAAAAATCACGGCAATTAACTTTATCCTGGTGATCGAAATGTTACATCTTAAACAATTTGAGGGTTCTCAACCATATAATATGCTTGGGGGAACTAGCGAGAGGATTTGTAAAAGAAAACAGTCTTGTGTGTGAAATGTGCAACTTTACCCATCAGCAGAAAACGAAAAAGACACAGTACATATATTATACAAAACCAAATACGGAAACGAAATTGGGAATCCAGAATTCAACCTACATGTACACAATACCCAAATATGAGTATAAGCTTATATCTAAAAACGTTTCTTGTTTTGAATCGCTTGTCCAAGGTTCAGATATTCTAACACAATGATGAATCCGCTAAAATTGGATTTTGGTTAAAAGTCAGGATCGTGAAAATTAATTACCGCTAATTATAAAATCACCAATTTGGAAGAAAATCGCGAAATTTGGATCCAGCGAAAAAACCCACTTATACGGTATATGCAAAAAGTCCAGAAATATAAAATGCAGGCCAAGTTCGATTTAAAAAAAAACAAAACATACCCCCCTCCCCAAAAGTTAAATGGCTGTTCCCCAACCTTTCTACTAGAGAACATATTTTTTGCCGTTTGGTGTTGTCCAAGCTCTACTGTTTTGTTATTTTATTTAAGCATGGTAATAAAAATTAGAGAAAATCACTGACCTGCTGCAAGTCGCTGACAAACTTTATCACATAATGTAATTGAGTACACCTCACCATGAGCGGATAGATAGTTGTTATATCTTAAAAAAAAAAAATTCCCCCCAATGAAATGTGGCATATCAAAATGTTTAAGATAAAACCAGTATTCTCTGTTAGTGCCTGCTTATCATTTCAGTATGAATTCCTTAGGTAAAGATAAACAGAAACCTTTGTAATAGAATATAGATTACTTTACAATAACCCGTAATCTACTCTTTGTTTTCTAACATCAAACATGTATTACTTGAAGGGGCCGTCGTGGTTATGATCCTATGGTACTTGGATATATAACTACCTATGTAATCAGTGCCTATTACCACTAACGTTGTGAGTTCGAATCCCATTCAGACGAGATGTACTCGATACAAAATTTATATATGTGATAAAGTTTGTTAGTTTCCTCCACCAATAAAACTGACCGGCATGATATAGCTGAAATATTGTTGAAAGTGGCGTTAAATACCATACCATAACCCTAACCCTGTATTACTTGAAAAGTTTTATATTTGCAGATTACCCAATGATTATCAGTGGAAACAAAATGTTAGTATTAGATCCACACAAAAGAAATTCTGATCGAGTTTGTATAACTATGAAGCTGAGCAAAATGCACAAATACAAAAAACAACTAGATGTATCATACTGCCTAAATGCATTGGACGGCCTGTTTGGATTTTCAAAAGATACGTTGGAGAGTGGCAAATTCAGTGGAACATTATTTCGTTTCCCTTTTCGTGAAGAAAAAACTGCATTATCTGATAATGTATATAACAAAGACAAGATTTTAGACCTGTTTAAGGCATTCCAAGCTGAGGCATCAGTTGAACTTTTGTTTCTGAAATGCTTGGAAAACATTGAAATTTATATCAAAGATCTGAATGGGATGAATTCAAGTGACGTTCCTTTGTTCTCCGTTAGTATATCTGACAACTGTCTGGATGACGTCAGAGAGAAGAGATCGGTATTCCATAGCCATATGAAGTCTATAGGGGGTAAGCATTCAGATAGTACGCTCAAAACCAGTTTCCATGTGACAATTGGAACGCAGTCAGAAACTGAATCTAGAAATGAGAAAGTATGGCTTGTTCTGCATTGTTTGAAAGGTGGAAATATGTCACAAGAACTTTTAGCCCTTTCGCAAGATGAGTCGTTGTCATACAGTCCATATGTAAGCATTGCAATGCCTCTCCATGATGACCCAGAGTTCAAAGGTCATGTTTTTTGTTTGATGCCATTACCACTTGAAGGTATTAGTTTGACTGGATTTCCTGTTCATGTCAATGGATATTTTTCATTGAGTCAGAATCGACGATGTGTCAAATGGCCGACAGCAGATCTGGTCGGAAATAAAACAAATACAGACAAATCTATTAACTGGAACAAATGCCTGGTAACGGAAGTATTAGCAGACGTATATCTTTGTGTTATTCAACAACTTATACAAAGAAGTAAAGAGAACAACAACTCAGATGATGACGTTGCTTATATCTATAGAGCAATTCCTGATTACAGGAAAATCACAAATCATTGGGATCTTATTTCAGACCCTTTCTTCAACCAACTATTGAAAACTTCATTTTTGTATACAGAAAACAATGGTGGCAATTGGGTAGGACCAGAAGAAGCTGTTTTCCAGATTTTTCAAGAATCTGTCACCAAGGGTAAGGAATATCATGTCTTGCTAAAATAGTTACATGTATTTTGCAAAGCTTTTATGTATAAACACAAAAAAACAAGTGAGCAAATGAATGGTGTTTAATGCCAGGTGAACGATTTTTCAGCAATATTGCAGTAATAACATTAGTTACATTTTGATGAGATGATTTTGCATTGTTTTAGTTTTACTCGACTATTGATAAAACTCTCAATCTGCCTCATTCCAGGGAAACATGCTAACCACAATACCACCGAGTGGGAAGCAAAATAAGCTATAAAATGATAAAACAAAATACTACAATGTCAGATCAGTTCTAAAATCTAATCATAAAATATCGTAGAGACAAAATCAATACCCCTAATACATGACCGCTCACTTTCCTTGCTCGGCTAAAGTTATAAGAAACTAATTTTATTAACACGCTAACACCCTAATACATGACCGCTCACTTTCCTTGCTCGGCTAAAGTTATAAGAAATTAATTTTATTAACACGCTAACACCCTAATACATGACCGCTCACTTTCCTTGCTCGGCTAAAGTTATAAGAAACTAATTTGATTAACACGCTAACACCCTAATACATGACCGCTCACTTTCCTTGCTCGGCACATTCAATAAAAAGTAGCAGGGTTAAGCTAGTTTTATGAGACCAAACATTCTCTCTCACTTAAATGATATGAAGCAGTGTTTTACTTAAATCTTTTGTGATGAATAACGAAAATATGTATGTTTGTAGTTATTATATATAATTCCCATTGTCATTTGTTAATGAGTAAGTTGTTAGAATTAATTATTGTGATCTATGATTATGCCAGATGGAGTTTGATGTATCTGAATTTAAAAACTGGCAAAAAATAATAATGGGGGGGATGGGATATTATTTTGCCACTAATGGATAACCCTTAATGAGAAATATCTTGATTTTAGAAGGTGCATATATATACAATATACGTATATTGTCGAGAAATATAAAATTTATTTGGACGAGCTTTAGAAACAGGTAGAAAAGCAAGTCATTGGTGAGCTTTCCTACCTGTTTCTAAAACTTGTTAGGCCCATGACTAAATAACACTGAAGTTTATTGACCCCCTCTATTAGTACTAAAAATCACACAATTGCAGGATAAATAACAGTCTTTGCGCTAACCCACTTGTCCGAAGCCCGGGACAAGTAAAACTGGATTAGGACAAGTGAAAATTATGAAAAAATTTGTTTGAATGAATAGAATATTTTTCTAGATTTGGCTTTCTGGCAAAAAATAAGGCAAAGACTGAACTAATTATCTCCACTGACATCAGTCGTGTTTAGTTTTCAACATAGAAAAGGTTGTAACATAGTCATATTAGTTGCCAGCTAAAAGACCTGAGTGATTGTCTAATTTTGCTAAATAACTAATATATGTAGATTTTTGAATATAAATAATAAAAGCACACTAGAAATATATTCTAATGGTTTTTTTCTGCATGAAAATAACAGTAGATTCACATTTTAAAGCTTACTGAAGTTATAAGAAGCTAATTTTTATTTTCATATTATGGGCATTTAATTAATACCACTTTCAACAATATTTCAGTTATATCGTGGCGATCAGTTTTATTGGTGGAGGAAACTGGTGTACCTGAGGAAAACAATCGACCTGTCGCGCAAGTTATTGACAAACTTGATCACATAAAATGATAATTTGGTATTGAGTACATCTCGAAATGAAATGTACTGACCACGTTAACGTAAATAGGTACTGATTTGATAAATCTTATATAAATTTGACTAATGTATTATCTCTATCATGATATCCTTTCTAGTATATTTTTTGTCAACATTTTATTCTGATACTTGAGTACAGTACAAGAAAGTAGAAGGCCATCTTGGCCGTGATCGTATGGTAGTTGGATTTACAATTACCTATGGAATCAGGGCCTATCACCACTGATGTTGTGAGTTCGAATCTCGATCAGGGCGAGGTGTACAACATTATGTGATAAAGTTTGTCAGTGACTTGCGACAGGTCGGCAGATTTCTCTGGGTCCTCCGATTTCCTCCACCAATAAAGCTGACCGTCACGATATAACTGAAATATTGTTGAAAGTGGCATTAAACACCATCAAAGAAAATAAACAAACAAGTAAACAGTTCACACAAAATGTACTTTTGATTTTGTATTATTGTAGATGAGAAAGAAACTATTATTCAATTAATGAAACAAAACAGCATTAACTTGGTTGATGTTCCTGATCATGTGACATCTGTGATGCAAGACAGAAATATCCCAGTACAAACTTTGACCCCAGATTTCATCGTCAAGTGTTTAAAGTCAAATTCATCGTATACATTGTTAACATTGGAAGATAAAATGAACATTTACAACTATTTGGTGTCTGATGGTGAATTTTCAAGACTTCATGGTTTGCAATTGCTCCCGATCAACAATGGAACTTTTTCTGTTTTTGGAAACCGGAACCAATACAGTCAAGTCATTATTTGTAAGGACGAGATTGATTTGTTTCCCGGACAGGATGAGAAATTTGTGGGCCAAGATCTACAGGACAAAATCTACAACTCCATTTTGGAAATGGCAAAGAAAGGTAAAAATATGTTTTTCATTGCAACTACTGTATATTGTGTGGTAAAAATGTTTAGGGTTATAATTGATGATTTGATGAAATGGTATCAAGAACATTTTAGGTCAATTGACCAAAAAGTTTGTTATCCTTGCCCCCAAACAGCTAATCGTCCGTCCTCACCTTCAGTCATTTACTCTTCTGAAACCAGTGATTGGAATTAAATGATTCATTCAGGGATTATTTTAATAATACATCGCATTGTGCACCTCCTATTTTATATTTTGATCAAATAATTTTGTCTCTCCATTTTATCATTATTTATTGAAATGTATGTACAAATTATTTGTAGAGTTTCCCATATCAAGCAAATAGACTTTGATATTTCTGTAATATGATAGGGTTGGCATGCAGAAAATTGTGTTTACATTTTATCCAATACAGCTGTACATACAAATGTATACCAACCTGTAATATGGAATGTTTTAGTAACTAATGCAGTTGTGCACTTCTGATTTTATTTTTTCATTCAAATTATTTTTGCAGTTTCTCTTATCAAACAATGAACTTTACTATTTCAGTAACTTTGTTTCAGTGGGTATGCATCTAACAGCTCTACGAAAACATGTGAAATGATAACTTCCTGTAATTAGAATGATGGGGGAGCAAATATGATTCATGGGTCACAGTACCAATCTTTTTCTTCACATTTGTTACATTTTCAGTCGTCTGAAATCAAAGGTTTTGTTCATTTTATAAGCATCTGAAATTACAAAGATTGTTCATTCAATGAATAGTACTAATATATGTGTGGATAAGGCTCACAATACTTAAACAACCATTCTCTGAGGAAATAATACACACAATCTAATTAAAATTCGATCTTTGTTTGCTTCCGATTACGTCGCACATTAATATCTTGCAATGCTTCTTTGTAGTTGAAAATTTTACGGCCAATGCTGTTAGTGTAGTTATAAGAGACAATGGGAACAGATTGATTTTTTAAATATGGTGGAATTTCTTTTACACCTCTTTTCTATTAAGAATGTTGTTGATGTTAATACAGTTTGTAGCATCGATTCCTTTGTTAGCAAACTGAATATGGAGGAATTTTCTGTTGTTATCATGAAAAGGTTCAGATCGAACTGGTTTGAAAAGACGAAAGGATGTCACGTCACATATAATACTAGACAATCTGTACTTAGGAGAAAAAGGATCTACGCCTCCTTTGTCAAGTCCAAAATCCCTTAAGATCTTTGAGGTAGTTTACAGGTAGTGAAAATAAGATTGTACGAATGTGATGAATTCCAAGAGGTTTCTGTATATTAGAAAGTAAATCATTAAAAGTATTTTGTAACGGTCTTGGTTTAGAGGACTTTTTAACATTCAGATGTTGAATTCTTTTATGACCATGGCTACGTTTGTTATCCTTGGTCCTAAACAGCGAAACGACAGTCCACACCTTCAGTCATTTACTCCTCTGAAACCAGTGATTGGAATTAAATGAATCATTCAGGGGTTATGTTAGTAATTCATCGCACATCCTATTTTATATTTTGATCAAATGATTTTTATGTCCCCGCCACTAAGTGACCGGGACATATAGTGTTACCCATGTCCGTAATTCCGAAATAAAACAGTTGTTACCACTTTTTTTCGTTATACTTGGAAATATTGACTTGACTTTTGGCATATGAATAAATAATGATGAATTACAGATCACGTTTACATTTCGTTCCTGTCCAATGATTTTTGGCCGAGTTATGCCTTTGGACTTTGAAATTTGGCCAAATATTTAGTTGTCACCACTTTATTTCACTATGATTTGAGATATTGACTTTATTTTTGGCATGAGAGTGTATAATCATAAGTTACAGATCAAGTTTGAAATTCATTCCAGTTGAATGATTTTTGGCCAACTTACAGCCGTTGGGCTTTGAAATTTGGCCAAATATTTAGTTGTCACCACTTTATTTCACTATGATTTGAGATATTGACTTGATTTTTGGTATGAGAGTGTATAGTCATATGTTACAGATTAACATTGAAATTTGTTCCGGTTGAATGATTTTTGGCCAACTTACAGGCGTTTGGCTTTGAAATTTGGCCAAATATTTAGTTGTCACCACTTTATTTCACTATGATTTGAGATATTGACTTTATTTTTGGTATGACAGTGTATAATCATAAGTTACAGATCAAGTTTGAAATTCATTCCGGTTGAATGATTTTTGGCCAACTTACAGCCGTTGGGCTTTGAAATTTGGTCAAATATTTAGTTGTCACAATTTTTTTTCACTATGATTTGAGATATTGACTACATTTTTGGTATGTGAGTGTATAGTGATGAGTTACCGATCAAATTTGAATTTCGTTCCGATTGAATGATTTTGGGCTAAATTACGTGCCTTGGACTTTTAACTTTGGCCAAATATTTAGTTGTCACCACTTTATTATCTCTTTGCCAACGAAATTGCGAAGGGATATAGTATCACCTCCGTCCATCCTTCCGTAACATCCTTGTGAACACTCTAGAATCAACATCCTTCAATGGATTTTGGACAAACTTGGGACATTCTTAGTCCTTAAGAGAATCTGGAACCCTATTGATTTTCAAGGTCAAAGGTCAAGGCCACCGGGTCAAATTGATTTTTTTCTTTCCGCCTGTCTTTCGGACTTCCAAATCTTTTGTCCGATTTCCACCAACTTTGTGGAATTTAAGATCATGATGTGTGAACTTTGCAGTATAAAGGATTTTTATTGTCCATTGAGTTTTACCCCTGTTATGCCTCTTTGGACTTAGAAATAGTGAGACAATTCAGTATTCACTTTGTCATTGCAAATTCTCCTACATGATTAATCAGACGTTCATGAAACTTTGTACATTGCAAGATCCTAATATGAAGATGTGCACATTAGTAGGATATTGATTTTCAAGGTCAAAGGTCACCAGGTCAAATGTTTTACCGCGTAACATCCTTATGAACACTAGAATCAACACCCTTCAATGGATTTTCACCAAACTAGGTACATACAGATCCCTCCAAGTGTATCAACGATCATACTCTCAGGTCGGACACGGAGTTTTGTCGGACTTCACTCTTAGAATTGTCAGACAAATGTCCGACAAACTTGTCCGACAAAATCCTCCCAGGTCGGAGTGAGAGTTTCCACTCTCAGATAGTTAAACTGTAAACAGGAAACGTCCCCAAATTTTGCTAACCAATAAATTCGTGCATAAAGAAACATGCGTATCTTAGTAAAGCTGAAGTAAATGAGTGACATACAGTACGGAAAGTATAGATATGTTAACGGCTGTCACGGGCGATATATACAATAATATCCATGAATAAAATGTATTAACATGCAGTTCCTATGTTTTAAGTGCACTAGAAGTGAATATTAATATGTCCCTTATGTACTCGCGACAATCGATGCCAAGGCCCTTTCACTTGCTGCAGACACTTGCCGGTTTACGATATCGGGTGCGTTTGCTCTTTTACGTGTTTGCCAAATGTAGGGCGAACGAACCCGGGTTAATAATTATTATTTATACATTTATTTCTTTAAAGACAAATTTGGATTAAAATTAATTAGTAAAATTTAGGTTTTATTTTGTTTATGTCGAATGGGTCATAAATCCGTTAATCCCGTTTTTTTTTTCGTGAAAATTGGAAGTCTGCGGAGTGCTGATGTAGGTGAAATAATATTTTATTATTGTATTCTACGTTTTTTTTTACAGATTACCTGTCAAAACATCACCCATCTCAGCATGTCGTCGCATCGTGCATTCATGATATACAAATACACCTATCACAGGTGTGAAAAAAACCGTTGCTCAAGACTCCTTTTACTAAGACTTATAAGCATAGATAACTATTTTGCGTTTTCGATTTTCAAGCCGTCTTCCAATTTATTTGTACTTAAAAAATAAATTTATATCTTTTTTCTTATATATGTGTATAAATATCTTAATAAAATAAATACATTTACGGTGAAAACTTATTATACGTCATGATATCGTTATTTAGGTAAATACTTATTAGACAAAAATTTTTTTTAAACCATTTTTGTCTTTTTAATTGATAACTGACCCAAGCTAAATAAATGAAATGTGACTTAATGTGTTAATTATATAAATCATTGCCTTCTATAAATTTTAATTTCTTATCTAATTCTTATTCTTATTTAACAATATGGTCAGGTTGTTATTTTCATTGAATGGCATCTCAAAATAGATGGCTTCACAGTAGGGGCTCTTCCTGTATATTGGTTACATCCTGTATATTACAACTGACAGCTAATGCATGACAAACAATTTTAATCAGCCATCTTTATCATAAAATACATTTTTTTAATCTTTATTTTGATGATGGCACCTAATTCCCATCACCTAATCCAAATTAGTATAGTAGAGGAGTACCGTATTTTTCGGACGATAAATCTAGATCAAAATGACGATTTTGTTTACAGTACAAAAAATGTATACCTTTATTTTGCTGTAGGTTTATTTCTGAATAAGAAGACTCGTATCATCGATGTTCTTGGTGTTATTTTTTTTAAATAAAGCAATAAAAGTATACTAACAGGGGATGCAATTCTGGGGATAAAATATTCAACATCCGAAAAAAAATCAATATTCAATGATTGAAGTGTTAGCGAAAATCAGTTCAATATTGTATTTTATGATAAAACATATACTATAAAAAAAAAATGTATCTTGTTGAAAAAAATCACAGGGTGGATCGATTTACAATATAAAATTATTATCACAAAGTATCTAAATATAGCTATAGCCTTCCATCAAACACGAGCATGCGCACATGATTGTAGTAAAAAATGGTGGTTGCAATACATCTGACAGTAAACGTGTAGAACAAGCTTTTTATACTAAATATACTGGAAAATAATTTATATCGATTTCGTTACTTAATCGATATTTTATTGCAATAATTTATATGAGGCTATGGGTGTTTAAACGTAATTTTTCAACAATATTTCAGTTATATATTGACCTTTGAGCTACCCTTCCTGACACGAATATGGTGCAAGGTAGAAATACACTAGGGTATTTACGTACCCGGACATTCTACATACCGGAAAGAAAGTACGCTTACAAATACGCATCGATCACAAAATGTTTGACATGTTCACCTCGAGAAATGTAAAAAAAATCTTTGAATATCCACTCTCACGTCCGACCAAATAGTCGGACTTAGAGTGTTGACTCTCAAATTTGTCGGACATTTTGGGAGGAATATGTCCGACCTGAGAGTATGATCGTTGATACACTTGGAGTGTACTGTACTTAGTCCTTAAGAGAATTTGGAACCCTATTGATTTTCAAGGTCAAAGGTCAAGGTCTCTAGGTCAAATTTTACCGCATAACATCCTTGTGAACACTCTAGAATCAACATCCTTCAATGGATTTTGACCAAACTTGGTACATACTTAATATGAAGATGTGCACATTAGTAGGATATTGATTTTCAAGGTCAAAGGTCAAGGTCACCAGGTCAAATTGTTTTACCAGATAACATCCTTGTGAACACTCTAGAATCAACATCTTTCAATGGATTTTCACCAAACGAGGTACATACTTAGTCCCAAGGAGAATCTGGAACCCCATTGATTTTCCAGGTCAAAGGTCAAGGTCGCCGGGTCAAATTTTTTACCGCATAACATCCTTGTGAACACTAGAATCAACATACTTCAATGAATTTTGACCAAACTTGGTACATACTTTGTCCTATGGAGAGTCTGGAATCCTATTGATTTTCAAGGTCATAGATCAAAGGTCAAGGTCACATGGTCTAATTTGTACCCTGTAACATCCTTGTGAACACTAGAATCAACATGTTTCAATGGATTTTGACCAAACTAGGTACATACTTAGTCCTTAAGATAATCTGGAACCCTATCGATTGTCAAGGTCACCAGTTCAAATTTTTAGGCGAGGGGATGCGTTGCCCTTATTTCACTATGCTTTGTTCAACATTGGACCTTATTTTCACAGAAGGACGGACATTTGCCATCAATAATTTACAATGGTTGATATTACTCAGACTACATGACACTTTTAATTCATAAAAAAATTTCAATGACTGTTAAAAGGTAATGTTTTATAGGTATAGGAATTCTTATTCATATGCAAGTGTTGTAGATTCCTGATTTGTTCAGGCAATATTGTTTCCTTGAATAAATCTTGTGATTTTACGGAGGCTTAAGGATACAGATCTTAAACAATATTTTATTATTCTTAGCCTATCACTGAGGGAATTAAAAAAGGGTGAAACATTTGCGAGCCTCCTTAATATTCACGGCGGAGACATTCATCGTTCTGACACATCTATAGTTTTCTCAATTATTATTTATTGAAATACATGTATGTACTAATGACTTGTAGAGTTTCCCATACCAAACAAATAAACTTTGATATTTCTGTTTCAGTGGGTAAGCATCTAACAGCTCTACAAATAAATGTGAAATGATAACTTCCTGTTCCTAGAATGATGGAGGTGCAAATATGATTCGTGGGTCACAGTACCTATCTTTTTCTTCACATTTGATACATTTTCAGCTATGTGAAATTACCAAAATTGTTCATTCATTATTTGAATGATACGTACTGATACATGTGTGGATAAGGATCACAATACTGAACAACTATTCTCGGAGGAAATAATACATAAGACCATCTTATAAGAAATGCCTATCACCATGGGAGTTGTGAGTTCAAATCCCGCTCATGGCGAGGTGTACTCGATACAACATTATGTGATAAAGTTTGTCAGTCACTTGCGCCATGTCAGTGGTTTTCTCTCGGTACACCGGTTTCCTCCACTAATAAAACTGACCGTCACTATATAACTGAAATTTTGTTGAAAGTGGCGTTAAACACCATACACCCTTCCCCCACAAAATAAATCGAACACTTGTAAAAATACACCTAAATATTTTGTATGCTTAGCTGTTGCTTTTTTAAAATAACATTTACGGGTTAGGAGTTATGGTGTTTTACTGCCACTATTTCAGCAATATTTCAGTTGTATCGTGGCGTCCGGAGAAATCACCCACCTGTCTCAAGCCACTGACAAACTTTATCATATAATTTTGTATCGAGTAAACCTTGCCTGCACGATATTTTGAACTCACAACATTAGTGGTGAAAGGCACTGATTACATAGGTAGTTATAAATTCAACTATCATACGATCACGACCACTGGCCTAAAAATACATTAAATTTGTATATATTCATCCAATTATGTCAAACTAACCTGAATGTTTGCAACACATTTTAAATGAACTATTTTTTTTACAGGAATGTATCAACTAATTGTTCCCAAAGACATGTCTACTAGTGGTATAGCAAATTTGTTAAAGATCACCATAGAAACATACATAGGAACAACAACTGGACGAGTACTAAGATGGGATGAATCAAGAATGCAGAAGACGGGGATGGTGTGGTTAAGAAAGGTTTGGGAGTTTGTACACCAGTATCCATTAAGCAGTTTAAGTCAGCTTCACCTAATACCAAGCCCCTGCACAAATGAATTATACAGAGTATCTACTACATTTATAGTCAAATCGAGTCGTGATTGTAATGACATACCTACTGGTGTATGTAGATGCTTAGGGTACTTAGATATTGTCGTCCTGGAATCAGTGCCTGCTGTTATTGATGGCCACAACGATGTACGTAATTATATCTTGTTACCAACAATAGAGAATGTATTACATATGTTAGAGAAGGTACAAATGAGTGATAAAGTCTCTCAATTGATACAGACGTTCAACAATTCTATCAACAATGACGAAAGTTCACAGTTTGTAGAATATATTTCAGGATATTCCAAGATGAACTATCATGTAGTCAATTTACTGTCCGCAATAAATTTATTCAAAGAAAAGAATTCTGGACGAAATGTTTCAGTCAATCAAGTAAGGCGTATAGCAGAGACAGAAGAACTTCCTGTAAAGTACCATATAGAATCTTTAGATTGTAGTGACTGGAAATACAGAAATCTTCCTATTTTGTTGAATGTGCCAGTCATTCAGAAAGAGGATGTGATCATTGGCGTTTTGGGGTGTTTGATGTGTGGAACTCATTATGGTACAGATGAAAAGAACAAATTTATGACATATATTTTGAACAATCTAAATTTTTTTCACAAGAGAGATGCTATGATCAATATTGTGAAAAACATGCAATTTGTATACAACAATTCTGGACAGGTTAAAAGAGTGTCAGACCTATTTGACCCAGAAGATAAAAGCTTACAACTGATAATTGTAGACAGAAACCAATTTCCAAGAACCCAAAACATAACTTATGAAATAAATATTCTACGAAAACTTGGACTTAAATCAACAAGTCAACTGACTGGAGAGGATCTGCTTGCTTGTGCTAAGTATATTCACAACAATTCTGCCAATGCCTCAGAGAGGGTACGTTCAGATAAATTATTAGAAATACTACAGAGACACAGCAGCTTATTGCATGGCTATATAAATGGACGTCACTTGTACCAGCATTTGGTAGATTTAAGGTTTATTCAACCGAGTCAAAGAAGGAGCGAATTCCCAGCTTCATTACCTTGGTTTGATGCTGCTTCATATTGTAGACCAGTTGACATACTAAGCCCAAAATATTCAAAGCTTGTTGGAAGTGTCAAGCCAGTGTTGCAAAACCAGATGTCATCAGAATTGTCTGCATGTTTTGGTTGGAACACGAACCCTGCCATCGGAATTGTTATAGAGCAACTATTCATAATTACAGAAAGATATGAAGATAGAAATAAACCAGAACTTCTTCCTGTAATAAATGAGATCTACTTATTTCTAGCTGGCTGTAGTGACAGAAGTCCTGAATTTCAAAAACTTCAAAACCACAAATGGATCTGGACAGGGAACGGTTTTAAAACACCAAACAGAATTTATCTACAAACTAAGCCTTCAGATGTTTGTTTAAAACCATATTTATTTCCTTTACCTTCAGAATTTCAGATTTCAAAGTTGTTGTCGTTTTTTAAAAACAGGAAATGTATTGACAGCCAGAACACAAGACTGTTAATCACGGTATTAGAAATGATCAAAGTCAAATATGAAAATGGAAGCCAAACTGAGGCAAGTCCTAAAACAAACATGCAGCTTATCGTAAATATTTTAAACAATTTAAAGGAGCTACCAGAGGAAGACTTGGTTGGTGTTTTAGTGCCAATCAGACAACCAGATGACAATAGAATTATGCTTAAGCTTGCAAGAGAATGCAACTTTTGTAAAGATGATGACGATATTTATGGTGAGGAAGTAAATATTATACATCCAGATATATCACCAGACACTGCTGCAAAACTTGGCGTGCCATCATTAACAGAAACTTTACTTGAAGACGCTGAGCGATTGGAAGAATGGGGACAAAATGAACCCCTTACTAGAAGGATAAAAGACCTATTGAAAGCTTATACTGATGGATTTTCAGTACCAAAGGAAATTATACAAAATGCTGACGATGCTTCCGCCACTAAAGTATGTTTCATGTACGATGAAAGAGAAAATGACAGTTACGGAAAGAAGCTCCTAGATAAAAATATGATGGAATGTCAAGGACCAGCACTTTGGGCCTATAACAACAAGAAGTTCACATCAGAAGATTTAGTTAACATTACAAAAGTTAGTGGTGCAACAAAAGAAGCAGACACAACAAAAATTGGGAAATTTGGATTAGGATTTTGCTCTGTTTATAACTTAACAGAAGTACCAAGTTTTGTAACGGGAGATCAAATGGTCATTTTTGATCCACATTACGAGTACATCGGTGATGCACTGAGACGTAAAAAACAACCTGGTTTAAAAATTGATTTGCAAAGAAATAGAAAAATCCTTGAGCGAAAGAGCTCACAGTTTGAACCATTCAACAATGTGTTTGGGTGCAATCTTAATGTTCAGCAGGATATCATATCATTCAATGGTACTCTGTTTCGTCTACCTCTCAGAACTAAGAAGCAGGCAGCTACAAGCGAAATAAGTAATGTCCCATACGACCAAGAACAAATGAGCAGCTTGATTAAAATATTTGTGGAAGCGGGAGGAAATTTGTTGCTGTTTACTCAAAATGTTACAGACATTGAATTTTACCACCTACCTAGAAATGAAAAAGATCCTAAGAATGCAGTACTTCTGTACAGCGTTACAAGAGAAACGATCCGTACAATAGAACGACCAATGTGCAAGTCATCGACACAAAATAGATTTTCAGTTTTGAAAGACTTTGCCATCAATCTTGAACGTATTAAAAAGGGTGAAATTAAAGATTTAACTGAAGTTCATAGCAGCATTTTAATGAGAATTCAAATTGAAATAGGGAGTAATTTATCAAACTTCAGAACTTCTGGAAGATCATCAACAACATCTTGGTTCATTACATGGGCTTCTGGTACAGACAGGAGTAAAAGAATGGCTTTAGAGTCTTCAGTCAAAGGTTTACTGCCATTAGCCAGTGTTGCTTGTCCAGTAGAAATGTCGGATGATGAACATTTTGAGACTTGTCATTTGAATCAATTACCTTTTGGTTTTTACAATTCAGGTCATGTTTTTTGCTACCTTCCATTACCGGTTGAAACGATGTTCCCAGTTCACATTAATGGGTCGTTTGCAGTAACATCAGATCGCAAACGCCTTTCATGTAAAACAACAGACGACAAAGATTCTTTTGATAGTGAATGGAACGAGGCACTGATGTTTGATGCAGTTTGCAATGCTTACATTTTGTTTCTCGAAAATCTTCGTTTCCTAGGAATAAACGAAAATGAGGAATACTACAAGCAATGGCCTATGGAATGTCGGAAAGATGTCAGTCAAGGAAACTTCGGCAAACTACAGATGGCATTTTATAAGAAAATCTCCGATGATAAAACATCCGTAGAAGTGTTCAGAAGGGGAGGTTTTTTTGTCAGTATTAAAAATTGCAAATTTATAGACCCTGCATTGATGGAAAAAGAATTCAGTAATACAGTTTTCGATGTTTGCATCAAGCTTCTGGATAATACAGGGTCAAAACTGATGAAATTGCCAGAAATGTTAAAAAAATGTTTTAGAGATGCAGACTGCGAATCGATCATTAATGCAAGAACACTCGATACATTCTCCTTTTATTCACAATTAGTCTTTCCACATCTTACAGATGACGTTTGGGATGATCCAGTGAAGCACTTGCTAATACTGTATGCTTTAGACCATCATGAATCAGACAAAATGGCCGACCTATTGAAAGCCAATGCATGTATTCCTACGTTACCAGATGGACTGTATAGAAGACCATGTGAGATTGTTGACAAGAATGGACAACTGAAAGAATTTTTTAGCATAGCAGATCAGAGATTTGTTGTTGAAACGGAAAATGCATTTATGAAGGCTAGCCTCCTTGCAACGTTATCAAAACTTGGCATGATAGGTAATAAACTCTCTGACGAACTTCTGGTTGATAGAGCATATTCAGTACAAAATCTTTCTGTTGTATGTTCAAAATGTGCATTAGACCGGTGTACTCAAGTTGTAAAATATCTAATAAGGGATTTTCATAACATCAATCAAAAGAAAGAACTTCTTACCGAACTTAGGTCAATACAGTTCTTACCTGTTAAGAGAAGGCCAACGATCTGGAAATGGACATGGGGTGGTGACAAAGTCGAAAATGTTAAAGACATACAAGGCTTCCGGTATTGTTGCAAGAAGAAACATAAGGATGATGTTCCAATGAAGTTTGAATGCCCATTGAAATTATATTCACAATCTGTAGAAGAAATGGTATGCTCACTACATTCTGTTTTGGATAAGAATCTTTTGCCTCACGATGTTTATTCAGAAATTCTAACAGTCCTTGGTATAAAAAGTGAAGTGAATATTCAATTAGCATTTCAGAATCTGACAACATTCAGTCAAGATGTAGATAGAGACGAAAGTATTTCTGAAGATTTACAAGTACTGAACAACACAACGTTTACATTGTACAAGTACATAGATAGTATTGCCTTACAGGATATGAACGTTGATGAACATGCAAACAATATGCCGGCAGTAGTGAAAATGTACAGAGAGGTGAATGTTATTTTGTTAAATGGAAAATTTGTGAAACCAAGCCAAGTAGCCATCAATATGTCGGAAGACTGCAGCCCACTTTTGTATGGTTTAAATAAAGCAGACCATTTCAGAAAATTAAAGGGATTTCTAAATCTTTTGGGAATTGAAGAAAGGCATTCGTCAAAACGTATTTTATCTGAATTGGATATGCTTAAAACAAAACATCGTCAAATGAAAATGGAGGAGAATGATGTTAAGCTTTATGTAAGGCTTCTAAGAGTATTAGTTAATTGCTTGAAATTGGAGACTTTGACCTCAGATTCGTTGATGCATTTGTACATTCCAGACACAAATGGTATATTGAATCCAATTCATAGGCTATGCTTGGATGAAATTGATATTAATTCAACAGAAGCTATGCTCTTTACTCACCCGAGCATTTCGCCTGACATTGCCGTACCCTTAGGTGTAAATACAAAACGGGAACAAAAAGTAAAAGAATGCTCCAAACCACTGAAATTGTACTCAAAAGCGTTTGGACAACATGAAGAGCTCATCGCAAGAATTAATCGTATTTTATCAGGATATCCATGCGACGCAGGAATTTTAAAAGAATTAGTACAAAATGCAGATGATGCTAAAGCGAATGAAGTACATATTGTACTGGATTTTTCTAGTCATCCAACAGACAACTTATTTTCTGAATCATGGGAGCCTTTACAAGGACCAGCTATCCTGGTATACAACGACAGTTGCTTCTCAGAGACAGATATAGTAGGTATCCAAAGTCTTGGTGTAGGAAGTAAAGGGGGCGATCCTACAAAAACTGGCCAATATGGTGTTGGATTCAATGCAGTTTATCATATAACTGATGTTCCATCCTTCCTAACAAGAGGACCTAATGTTGAGAGTGGTGAATCACTGTGTGTTATGGATCCACACTGTAATTATGTTCCAGATGCTACACATCAGTGTCCAGGAAGACAATACCTCAACACAAAACTGTTAAAAGAAGATCATCCAAACGTTTTTAGCTGTTATCATGAGGATTTGATAATGAATGAGTCGGGAACCATATTTAGACTGCCGTTAAGGACAAATAAATTCAAGTCCAAATTGTCCGACCATCATATTAACGAGAAATTTATCAGAGAACTTGTATCTGATTTTAAGAAGGAAATGTCCGAAATGCTGTTGTTTGTTAACAATCTAAAAAGTATAAAGGTATCTGAAATAGTCAACGGTCATTTGGAAGACATATATTCTGTTACATTGAACATGTCTGGATCGGACGAATCAAAACGTCTGACATTTTACAATGCAATCGAGAATGGAGCACGGAAGATTAGTGAAAATCACAACCCTATTTATGGAGGTTATACTGAGATAAATTACACCTTAACTGTCAGAAACAGTTGTGGAGAACGTTCAAAGTGGTTAATCGTTCGGCGGATGGGATTTTCGGGAAAATGCAGTTTGCCAGAAAACGTTCTGAATGCATACACAAATGGAGAAATCGGTTTACTGCCAAGGGGAGGAGTAGCCCTGTTACTTGAGCATGCTGCAGCAGATGACAAAGACATTAAAAATAGCAAGGAACAAGGCCGAGCATTTTGTTTTCTGCCTCTGCCTCTTGAGACTGGTCTACCTGTTCACGTGAATGGTCACTTTTCGTTGGACCATGAGACCAGGCGTAATTTGTGGACAGATGACAAAGAAGGGTATCGTTCTGCTTGGAATAAACATGTAATGTCCGATGTTATAGTTCCATGTTATGTATCCGCTCTTCATAGAATGAAAGACATTTTATGCTTTGATCTGGAAAATGCTACAAGTAAAGTAGCATTGCAGAAGAAACTGGATGTCTTTCACAGATTTTTTCCAAACATGGGAAAAATTGAGAATATTTTCAAGTTTCTTGTATGTAGTTTTTACCAATGGATATACACCAATGAAGAGAATATATTCCCATGTTGTAAGCTTATCAACGAAGGTGATGCAAAAATAACATTTTATCCTATAAAGAGTGAAGCTTTTGTTTTCCCATGTGTATTCAATACGTTGAAAGAACAAGAATTTAGTGTCGATCTTGGAACTATTCCAAATGGAAGTCCAGCTATTACTGAGATATTTTCAAATTTGAGGCAATCTGTAGAAAGAAAACCTTCTCAACAGTTAGGAAAATTAGTACAGATATGCAAAGATATAGGAATAAAGCTGGTGGAATCTCCTAAGCGAATTTTCAAAGGTATGAAGGAAGCATATCTTCCTATAGTAGAATTGACTCCCAATTTTTTCATTTCATTTTTGAAATCTCATGACACAACACACAAGGATAGATGTCGGATAAGGCAACTAGGTCAATCATTGGAGAATACAACGCTTCAAAAACAACAAAATCTTGAGATATGCATAAAATATTGCCAGCGGAGCACAACTTTCAGTGAGCAGATGGAGAACTTGCCATTGTGCCTGACAAATGACAATGTTCTAAGAGCGTTTAGTTCAGGAAGCCCCGTATTTTGCTCTGTATATTGCAGTCTACTGCAAGAATCATCCAGCCATTTCTTACATAATGATTGTGTTGATATGTTTTGTTGTGAACAGCCCGGTTTGAAAGATTTTGACATAGATGGTTTTATTCAATATTTACCAGCCACTTTAAATTCAGAACGTTATAGAACTCTCAATAGGCCAGTAGAATGGAATCCAGACAGTACCAGTAAACCAAATATGGAGTGGATAAGCAAAGTGTGGAAATGTTTTACATCAGTGGTCTGCAAACAGCATTTGGAACGCGAAAGAGAACCTTCAGAAGAGAGAGAGCAAGAAATGAACAGTGAGACTATATTAAATCTCTTACACCCAGCTCTTCATTGGTGCTTGATACCATGCATTCAGAACCAACCAACAGAAGGAAATATTTCAAATCAAACATGTGGTAATATTCTAGTTCCTACATGTGAAGCACAATGCATCATTGATATATCTACATTCTCGGGAACAATGAAGTTGGCATTGGAAAGTTTAAATTTACCAATAATGGAAAAAGACATATATTTGGGATATGACAATATCTTAGAACATTTGGTGGTAAAAAGGAATAACCCGATTGGTTTACTGAATATGTTGTATAAATGCAGAGATCTTATAGAAAGTAGAGTTATGAAACCGAAATACTGTTTGGAGATAATGGATTTCTTTTCCGACCATTTGACCAATTTAGTCAATTGTTCAGATGAGGACGTCTTTAAGAAACTGAAAGGTATTCCTCTGCACATAAGTGTGACTGGAGATCACATGGACATTCCATCCAACCAGAGTGTATTGGTTATGGATGACATTGAAGTGACTGATGGAATAGCAGAATGGGCAATGGATTCGTCTACTTTGCTTCTGCAAACCACACCCAAGCTAACTAAGCTTTATCAAAAACTAGGTTTTACAGACGAAAACCTAAAGAAAATTGATTTATATAGAAAACATTTGCTTCCAAAATTCAGATTTCTACCTCAAGAAAATCATTTAGTCCATCTACTATACACAAAGAATGTATTACTGGCAAAGCCAATCGGCAATGATTTCAGTGATGAACAAAACAGCTTAATATCAATCTTACAATCGGTAGCTTTTATTCCAAATTCGGATGGAGAGCTGTCTACTGCTTCTTGTTTTAAAAATCCTCATAATGAATTGATGAGACTGATGCTTCCCGAATCAGCATTTCCGACAGGAGTGTATAGGGAGAACAAATGGAATGATTTCTTATCAATTATAGGAGTGCAGTGTGAAATTACACCAGAAATGAGCGTGCAGTTTGCCAGAGACATAGCGAACGCTGGAGAAAATGGTATCACCAAAGACAAGAAAGAGGACTTGGAAAACAAATCGAAAAAGTTATTACATCATATATATCTCTGTTCTACTGTTGATGTAAATCTTTTTAAAACATTGTGTGAAATCAAATTCATTCCTCCTTTCAAGGTGACAAAATGGAAGGCAGATATATATCCACAACCAGATGCAGACTTTTTAATTTGTTTTCAACATTCTACCGTTGCCACACAAGAACACCTGTGTTGGACAAAATGTCATATTATCCCATATTGGGCTGACCCACGAAATGAATTGTATTGTGAAAAAAAGAAAGAAATGTTTAATTTGTTAGAAATTCAATATTATCCTACTTATGAAAATGTTATTCATCATATGCAAAATATTTGTGAACCATTGAAGGAATTATTTAAGACGACAGAGATTTCTGTTAAGTTTGCAGTATTGGTTGAGAAATTGATGTCTTGCATGTACACGTTTTTAATGAGTAAACTTGGTGAATCGGACAATAGAATTTGCTTGAAAAGAGGACTCTCTAAGATGCCAGTTTTATATCTCCCAGAACAAAAAATGTTTGTAGCGTGTAATCGTGTAGTAAAATCCATCAATGAAAACGAAATTATAAAGCCTTACTTGATGGAAATTCCTGACAAATATTATCAGTTCTTCAATTTATTTGAAGTCCTAGGCATGGACTGCCAGGTGAACGTCTGCAATTGTGTGCGTGTACTAGCCCTTTTGAAAATAGATGTGAATAATGACCAACTTCATGTTAATGAACTTCAAATCGTTAAGCAGGCAATACAGATGTTGTTTCATTATCTACAGATATCTACTACATCTAAACTAGTACTGTATTCAGTTGAAACCCTTTATTTACTCTCCCGAGATGACACCCTGAAGGATGCAAAATGTCTAGTTTATTCAGACAATACAGATTTTGAAGAAAAAATTGGGAATGACATAGGTATGCCATATGTTGCTAGCCTGGACAAACTTGGGGTTCGTCTAACTGGTTCATTTGCGAAGGAATTTAAAAAACTCCCTAAACATTTACAACCGAATATCTTGTCCTCTTTGGTTAGCAGACAGTTGCAAGACAGTTTTGAATTGATGTCATTGGATGAGAATGGCCTGCAATTGGCTGATTTATTGAGCTCTCCTCAGTTCCATCAAGCTGTTGTTCGTATTGCTGTGCACTTTCAAACACAATTGCATGGTTTAAGTGCTCTAGGGTTGAACGAAGATGTTGTAAATACATGGATAGGAAATATACAGAACATACAAGTTATCCAAGTAAAATCGTGTAAGCTAAATCTAGTGTTTAAAGATACAGTAGTAGGGAAAGAGGAACTGTCAAGTTATTACCAGAAAAAGAAGGATAACGATGACCAAAGCATTTTGTATTGTGCATTCAAGAAAACTGACATAAAAGACTGGTTGCTAGAGAGCAGTCGTACCATAGAGTATGCAATAAGCCACTGTACTGGAAATAATTTTTTTGATTCTGGAGGTTTATTACTGAGGATTTTACTTAAAATTGATAACATAGATGAGATGTCTGTCTTATTAGATCGAGAACATGTTGATGAGTTTTGCATTTCAGTGGACTATAAAGTTTCGATGTTTCCATCTCCAAGAACGACAGTTCATCCTGATTGGCATCGGTTTTTAGACAACAGTTTTTCGACATTCGACCCTAACGAATATGTAGCTTTACTTCTGAGTGAAGAAGAAATGGACGGCGATGAATACACACCTTCGCTATATGTTTATGCAATCATTATTCAAAAATGCGAAATAACGGATTGCGAATCTAATGTATTAAGAAATACTCTTCAAATGTACGAGGTTAGAGTAGGTCGTGGTCGTATTGAGCGAATTCATGCCTTTGATTTATACAAGTTCAACCGCAATTTCCAAATAACTTCAAAAGAAATTGCACCTTTTATTGACATTGCAAGTAACTCATGTACTGAAGGTAGACCATTAGAAAATATTTTAATGGAGGTGGAGGGTATTATCCGAGCCGCATGGACTCTGCCAGAAGATGAAAGGAGGAAGATAATTAAACGATTGTACAAGAAATGGCATCCAGACAAAAATTTTGGAAATGAACTCGTTACAACTGAAGTGTTCAAATTCATTAAGCAAGCTGTGTTGAATATTGAACGAGGGAACGATATTAACACCAGATATGATTCCCAAGATTTCAGTGATTTGTCAAGGGATTCTCAATTTTGGGCTCATTTCCAAACATGGGACCGAGACACTGGACATCACACAAATCAATCACCAGGTACCAGTGGAAACAAAAATCAGTCTGCTCATACTAGAGGTCGACAATTTTGCCAACCTGTTCCTTCTTCTGCTGATGCAAAGCAGTGGATGCATCAGGCCAAAAGGGATTTCAGTGCTGCCTCTCAGTTCTTGGTTGAAGCTGAAAAGGGACACAATTTCAACTGGATTTGCTTTCTTTGTCAACAGGTAAATTATTATACATGTACTTGCTATTGGAAATGTCTATATTGTTTGTTCTTCTAATCTATATGATATCAAACCGCATTATTCTCGCCATGATATAGCTGAAAAATTGCTGAGTTGACATTAAGCATCACTCACTCACTCACTCACTCACTCACTCACTCACTCACTCACTCACTCACTCACTCACTCACTCACTCACTCACTCACTCACTCACTCACTCACTCACTCACTCACTCACTCACTCACTCACTCACTCACTCACTCACTCACTCACTCACTCACTCACTCACTCACTCACTCACTCACTCACTCACTCACTCACTCACTCACTCACTCACTCACTCACTCACTCACTCACTCACTCACTCACTCACTCACTCACTCACTCACTCACTCACTCACTCACTCACTCACTCACTCACTCACTCACTCACTCACTCACTCACTCACTCACTCACTCACTCACTCACTCACTCACTCACTCACTCACTCACTCACTCACTCACTCACTCACTCACTCACACTCACACTCACACTCACACTCACACTCACACTCACACTCACACTCACTCACTCACTCACTCACTCACTCACTCACTCACTCACTCACTCACTCACCCACCCACCCACTCACTCACCCACCCACCCTCCCACCTGAGAACGAGACGCAAAGGAGCGCCTAAGGTTTGTAGAATGCCACAATTCCTGCACACACAAGACAACTAGTTTGTTAACAGTATTCGTTGTTGGACCGTTACAAGGCAAAATTTTCCAACCATATCCAATATATCCCATATTTAGCTCACCTTGCCAAAGGCAATGTGAGCTTTTGCCATCACTTGGCGTCCGTCGTCCGTCAACTTTTCGCATTTTAATCTTCTCTGAAACCCTTCAGCCAAATGAAGTGAAACATTGTAGGAAGCATCTATGGAAAGTCCTGTCTAAAGATTGCTCATTTTGTTCCGATCCATTAACAAACATGGCTGCCATAGGCAATTTTTGTTTCTGATTGGCCAATTTTTAAAATTCCTCTCTGAAACAGCTTGGCCAAATGAACCGAAACTTTGTAGGAAGCATCTATGGCAGGTCCTCTATAAAGTTTGCTCATCTCGTCCGGATCCATTAACAAACATGGCCGCCACAGGCAATTCTTGTTTCTGATTGGTTGATTTCTAAAAAGTCTTCTTCTCTGTAACCGCTTGGCCAAATGAATCGAAATGTGGTAGGAACCATCCTTGGAAGATCCTATATAAAGACTGCTCATTTAATTCCTATCCGTATACAAACATGGCAGCCACAGGTCATTCTTGTTTCTGATTGGTTGATTTCTAAAAAGTCTTCTCCTCTGAAACCACATGGCCAAATGAATCGAAACTTGGTAGAAAGCATCCTTGGGAGGTCCTCTATAAAGATTGCTCATTTAGTTCCGATCCATTAACAACCATGGCCGCCACAGGCAATTCTTGTTTCTGATTGGTTGATTTCTAAAACAATCTTCTCTGAAACCGCTTTTCCAAATGAAAAGAAACGTGGTAGGAAGCATCTATGGCAGGTCCTCTATAAAGATTGCTCATTTCGTCCCGATCCGTTACCAAACATGGCCACAACAGGCCATTTTGTTTCTGATTGGTTGATTTCCCAAAAATATCCTCTGAAATCGCTTGGCCAAATGAACTGAAATTTGGTAGGAAGCATCCTTGGAAGGCCCTCTATAAAGATTCGTCCCGATTCGTTAACAAACATGGTCACCACAGGCAATTCTTGTTTCTGGTTGGTCGATTTCTAAAAATCTTCTTCCCTGAAACTGCTTAGCCAAATGAACCCAAACTTGGTGGGAAGCACCTATGGAAGGTTCTGTATTAAGTTTCCTCAAAGCAGAATGAAAGGCGAGCGACACAGTCTCTGCCCACTGAGCCTCTAGTTCATGTATCAGTCTAAGCTTCCAGTAATTTGCCAATCTCAGTGCCATGTTTGCCTACATGATTTGTTTTGCTTGTAAGCTTTTCCCTGTCATGCATATAGCTGAAATCTTGGTCACCTGATGTTAAAACAATCAATTGGTTGAAATTTTTTAAAACTATTGTTTCTCCTAAATTGAAATTTACCTTTAAAATGAGATGTGGATCTACATTTCGAGATGACATCAACAATGTTTGAAAATACCAAATGAGAAATCAAAAGCCATATATCTAAATAGACAGGCATGATAATAATCAAAAGAAAATGGACAAGAATTTGAGCATTTGTCCTCAAAACACTACAGACAACTAAAGATTGAGAAACACTAACAACTCAGATTCTCTGGAAGAGTAAGCAGTTCATGCTCCACTAATAGCAACTGTCATGCTTATTCATGATAAAAATTACATGATTTCATATTCAGTGATAAATCGTGAACGTCGAAAGAAGGACTACAATAAGTAGACCATATATATCCGTGGTCATCTGAGACACAGATATTTCATAATGGTTAACAAATTTATGATGACACCCGTAAAACTTTTGAAGTGATGACTTCAACTTTACAACTAGGAACCCATGATTCAGTTGCTTCCTTGTGGTATTAAGCAGCTATAACACTAACCCTTGATACGACATTACATGGTTAGGTTAGTCTGTGGGTTTTCTCCAGGTAGTGCGATTTGCTTCGTATAACATAATATTGTGTCCAAGAAAACATGTAGTATGGGTTTATTTGGTCTAGTTCAACCTTAGTCAGTTGTATGGTTTTTAATATATTGACATTTAATTTGTCTAATTCATCCACATGAATTTGTTTTTTATTTTGTCGTTGCTTGTCTAGTTATTTTAAGTTGTATGGTTTATTTTGACTTTATTTGAGGTTATGTTTCCTTTTTTTTATCTATGAAACCAATCTTTGTTTTTTTTAAAATGAAAATGTTTACATTTTAATACAAATTTTGTAACAGGCTGTCGAAAAAGTTTTAAAAGCAATGCACTTCAACAAGGATTCAAATAAAGTACTCAAAAAATCTGCAGTCTTGGAGCATATAGTAGAAGGTTTGGATCCAGAACTTCAAGATATGGTAATGACTGTGTCAGCAAAAGTGGGAAAGCAAGAGAAAATGATGTACCCCGATCGTCACAGAATGCCTAAAATTCCAGCTGATGACTATGATAAACAGACAGCGGAGGAGGTCTTAAGCTTAACAAGGCTTATCTTGGCGTATGCTTCTGATAGAATGTGAATGAATAATTCAGGTTGGAAACTTTCATCGATTTAAAATAGTTTTTATTTAACTAATGAAAGCGTAGATATCGAATTAAGTGCGCATGACACGTTTCTGGTATAACCTTCTTCAGGTACGCTCCAAGTCAAACGATTGTACAGCCCAATAGTTTAGCAGTTTTTGGAGCAAGAAACCAAAGGGACTAAACAGGATAACCAAATACGGCTTTGGTCATCTTATCAATAATGAATTTATCTAATAAACCATGTCAGTGTCGAAACGTCTAATATGTGGTGAAGATTGTGATTATCATAAATGGAATTTGTAAAGGGGTCTGGATTTAAAGGCAATTATCATCTTCCCTAAGTAACGGACACATTTTAGCGTATCATGGAATCGTTCCGCCTGAGAATAAATATGTAGTTGTATTGTACACTGATTATTCAATTTAGTGGAATTTTATTCCATATGTAGTACACTGGTCAAACAAAATTTTCTCCAACCGAAACTTTCTCCAACAGGAAAAAATATCACAAGTGATGAATTTGAAATTTAATATGCTTAAATGATCAATTGGGGACCTATCAAGCTTCCTTCCAATATTTGAAGGACTCTCAACACATGTTTGACAACCTGTTTAAGCTGTCAAATTTGCATAGATAGGTCAAGTTTGAAGTGAATTGAAGGAAATATTTGACAGTTTAATTCACACTTATAATTCAGGGGCGGATCCAAGATTTCAAGTTAGGGGGGGCGCACTTAAAAAAATTGCGTCGAGCGGAGGGAGGTGCGAAAATTTTTGGGGTATTTCGTGTGAAAAATCACGATTTTACGCAAATTTTTTTTATTTTTTTCCAATTTTAGGGGGGGGGGCGCGCGCCGGGTGCGCCCCCTCTGGATCCGCCCCTGTAATTGCTAATGTATTTTGTTTAATGTTTTTGATGTTATATTTGGTATTTAATGATTTTAATTATAATTTCAGGTCACGAAAACAGCTACGAAAATGTTAGTGTTTCAGTAGTGAAGTCAAAAAAACGATTTTCATCAATTATTCTTGAAATAGAAACTTGTACAAAATTATGTACTTGCCTGAATGGCTTAAATGAATGTATAGAATGTACTGTATAATATGTTTGGGGCCGTAATAGCGTGATTGTATGGTAGTTGGATATATAACTACAAATGCAATCAGTGCCTATCACCACTAACATTATGAGTTCGAATCTCACTCATGCGAGGTGTACTTGATACAACATTGTGTGATTTTGTCAGTGACTTGTGGCAGGTCGGTGGTTTTCTCTGGTTTCTCCAGTTCCTCCACCAATAAAACTGAAATGTTGTTGAAAGTGGTGTTAGACACCATAACCCCCCTACCCCCTCTTGTATAATATCTTTTTGTAATAGGTTTGTAATATATTTTTTTTCTCTCAAAATTATTGTTGATTATTTGTGTTATGTAGTTTTCTAAATGTCTTATTATTCAGATGAAATTAAATAACATCAACAAATGCATTTCTGTTACAAATATTTTTAGTATGATTATGATAAAATTGTCCTTGTGTATATATAGTATTGTGTATATTGAAATATTTGATACAATTTTATTAATACTATTAACCAGTTTAACATTGTTATATACAAGTGCCATGCTAGGAACCAGAGTTCTATCAACTGTTATTATTGTGTTTAGACATGCGAGGTTTTACAGTAGGAAGGTTTTGGCTAGTTAAATTGTTTAACATTTTATTTTTAATGTAACCAATCTGAACCACAATACCATGAAACAATCATGTGGTAATATTTCATAACATTTCTATCGACTGTTATGTTATTATTGTGTTTAAACATGTGAGGTTTGACATGAGGATTGTATTGACTAGTTAAATTGTTTAACATTTTGTTTTTAATATAACCAACCACAACACCATGGAACAATCGTGATCATGTGACAAACTTTCAAACATAGAATTTAATGACAAACGACAGTATGCCAGCAATATCACAAAGAAGAGTCTTTTTATATATTTTAAGCTATAATTAACACTGATATTAAGAGAGATCCTCTTTTTTATATATTTTAAGCTATAATTAACACTGATATTAAGAGAGATCCTCTTTTTTATATATTTTAAGCTATAATTAACACTGATATTAAGAGAGATCCTCTTTTTTATATATTTTAAGTTATAATTAACACTGATATTAAGAGAGATGAATTACGTTTTAATATAACATGTATAAAGGAAACTTGTTTCTTGAGATATTGTTAATGTTTTATTCACACAAAAAATACAATTTTACCTTTGTATGACCGTCAATATGTCACACTAAAGGATATCTGATTTCCTTCAGGTAAAAGCCATTTGATATGTTTTAGATTCCTCCTATATACAGTCAAACCTGCCCATGTTTTCACTACTATTAAACAGTCACCTGTATTAAAAGGTCATCTTTTTATTGACCTGTCCAAGAAATTTTCATATAAATTTAACCTCTTTTAAGAGGTCACCTGGCTTATAAGGCCTCTTTTTCTTTGTCCTCTTAATACAGGTTTGACTGTATTATAACCCTTGCTGAATGTTTCTTAGTATCATGAAGCTATGCATGTCGTAGTGGATAAGAATATAATTTTTTCTGTTTTCAGAATTTAAAATTATTGAATTCAGTAATTTTCAAATATACATTGTTTAGTCTACAATTTTTGTCCCAAGATCTTAAAATAAATACAGTTTAATGTTTAACCCTGTATCATTTTTGTGCTTGCCCCAAAACATTATCTAGATTTTTATCTTCTTCTGTCCTTTGGAAAAAATATTCTGACATTGCAAAACAAATATTCTGGTTTACAATGAAATGTATATATAAAGTTTCTTTGTTCTTTTGTTTTACATATACAATAAGAAACAATCCAGGCAATATGAATACTGTAATTAAAGAAACACCCAATCTCTTTAACTGCTTACTACATTTAAAGAAACACCCAATCTCTTTAACAGCTTACTACATTTAAAGAAACACCCAATCTCTTTAACTGCTTACTACATTTAAAGAAACACCCAATCTCTTTAACTGCTTACTATATTTAAAGAAACACCCAATCTCTTTAACTGCTTACTACATTTAAAGAAACACCCAATCTCTTTAACTGCTTACTACATTTAAAGAAACACCCAATCTCTTTAACTGCTTACTACATTTAAAGAAACACCCAATCTCTTTAACTGCTTACTATATTTAAAGAAACACCCAATCTCTTTAACTGCTAACTACATTTAAAGAAACACCCAATCTCTTTAACTGCTTACTATATTTAAAGAAACACCCAATCTCTTTAACTGCTTACTACATTTAAAGAAACACCCAATCTCTTTAACTGCTTACTATATGTACTATGTGTTTTTATCCTGTCGTTTGTAGTTTTTTACTTTACAAATTGAAATATATGAAAATAATTGTTATTGTTATTGTTATAATTACTATGTGATTGTACTATATGAATATCATTATTGGCCCCACAGTTATTAGACCCTGGTACATTATGCCACACCAATTGACCCTCACATTTTCTACCATTCCTTAGATTGGTACACATGTTTTCTATATTTCTTGAAAACTTACATACATGTATATTGGATATTATTTGAAAATTTAACACTATTTTATCTTTGTATTTGTATTTTCATGGAGGTATTCCATGTATGTATGTATTTTGAGTTGCTTGAATAATGAAGGAGAGGTATTGTATTTGAGAATTCTCTGATGTGGCATACATAGATAGTTAAAAATGACCAGTAAATAATGTAGTAAAGAAGATATTTACTTATTATAATTCATGTATAAATATATTGTGACATATAATTTCATATTTAAATGATGGGATATATTTGTACAATAACATTCCACTGAAAACAGAATTATTATCATTTAATACCAAAAACAGAATTATTTTCATTACGCACCGAAAACAGAATTATTATCATTTAACACCGAAAACAGAATTATTATCATTTAATACCGAAAACAGAATTATTATCATTTAATACCAAAAACAGAATTATTATCATTTAATATTATATTTTACGTTTATATTTTCCCTATTTGTCTTTGTTTGGCAGCCGGTCCATAGAACAGTATATAGACTGGGCCCGGTTCATATAACACCTTCGTCAAGATTCACCATTATGACGTTAAATTTATTTCCAGTTTCTCCGAGTCTTTATTCCGGGAGAAAATTGGGCTTTGTTTTTGGACAAATAGTTCACAGCTCTTTGGGCCAAATGAACTATTTGTTAAATACCGAAAACAGAATTATTATCATTTAATACAAGTACTGAAGTAGTTTTTATTGTTTGTTAATGTGACTTAAATAATGTTATGTTATAAGTATTATTCATATAAAAATATGAGAAATTTAGGTGATTTTTTTTTGGTGGTGGGCTATTTTATTTTGTCTGTTGATTTTATGATGGACAATTTTTGTTAGGTACTGCCCATTTTAACTTTTAGAGGAGGGGGCAGGAAATTTTTGTTGTTGATGCCAAACATGAATAAAATTATTTTTTTCACATGTTTCATATTTTACCAAATTGTCTGGTAGAAAATTGCAGACTATATATTGTTGGCATCTTTCAGGTCAAAATATTTTTATCAACACAGGCGACTGAAATTAAATTAAAAAAATTACCCCCTCCCCCTAAAAGTTAAATGGTCATTCGCTTATTTTTTGTTCTGGTCATGTTTTTGTATAAGAAAACAAAAACTTTGTCAATTTATTTTGTCTACTTATATATTTTTTGGCAAAATGGAAATTTTGTAACATATTATGTGGGTTTATAATTTTAATGGGAAAATTGTTTTTTTTTATATACTACTGAAGAAAAGGAAAACAGAAATTTTGTTGTAATTTATTTTGTCTGCTCATATTTTTTATATAAAAATCTGGCTTAACAAAAATCCAGTTTATATGAGAATTATGAAAGTGAAGTTTTATTAAAAACTAGTATTACATGTTACAATGTTTGTATTATATTATTCTTCAGATGAATGAATTTCAATTTTGGATTTTTTATTGTATTCTGTGCATATTTATTAATAAATATACTTAATTAGCTCATGGTTATTATTTTATATTCTTTATATTATGGTCAGGCTTATTGGCGAGTTAGTGAATGATTTTTGTTAAATGTCAAGTGAGCAATTTTGCAGCTAAATAATGGGGAGAACAAGTTATATTCAATGAGATGAGAATAATGTCTGCTTCATACTGCAACGCCCTACATGTAAGTTGGATATTTATACTGTTAGCTTCATGAAACAACAATCCGCAGGTAGACATGTTGCTCCACTCGGACACATTATCCTGATTGCGAGGCAACCCGTCTGCTCTACCTCCTGCTTAGGAAGAAGTATCAAATACCAATGTCTTAGTCTTTAGTTAGACAGGACCAAGGATCGAACCCAGTATCTTATCATACTCGAGGGGAGCACTCAAACCAATACACAACCAATGGGTCAGGCTTTTGCTGGTGTTCAAGGCACTTTCAACAGGCATATGATAGCAGGTAATTTTATTGTTGAAGAAAATCACAGTAATCCAAAAAAACACAGACCTGCGGTAAGTCGCTGATAAAATTTACCACCTAAAATTGTGTCTACTACACCTCCCAACAGTGGGAATCGAACTCACAACTTTAGTTGTGATAGGCACTGTTTGCATAAGTAGATATAAATCTAACTACCAACCATATCACGGACATGAGCCCATTTCTATGTTGTAACAGGAAAAAGGGAACTTGTTTAAAAAAATGGAACTGTACATGTTCATTCAGTGGCTTATTGTTAGGCCTTTGTAGCCGAGTGCTCAAGATTGTTGACTTCTAACCACAAACGTTTCACAACTCACAAGGTTTTTGCACCGATATCCACCTAAAGAATTCAAGTTTCCCAAAAGCCAGGGATTTCACCTGTGATTTCAAGATATCTGTCCGAAATTGCCTCCCCTAATAATCTTGTGGCCACAATACAGCTTCAAAAATAGTGAAAGTGACGACATAATGTATACCAATAATCTATCACACTTAACTAGTGACTCATTAATCGTTGAATATATATTCGGCGATACTGTAGTTTAAGCTCGCATGACCAAGAGTGTCGTTGTCTTTTTTTTTCCCATTTCAATCTTTTCCGAAACCTCGGAATAAATTGAAACGAAACTTGGTACAAATGTCCACTAAATCATGCTCTACAAGTCTAGTCACCAGGTCTGTCTTAATAAGGTTAGGGTTATGACATGGTGTTAAACGCCACTTTCAACAATATTTCAGTTATATCGTGGCTGTCAGTTTTATTGATTTTGATTTTGATTTTTGATTTTTGGTGCTTTAACGCCACTTTCAGCAATATTCCAGCTATATCATGGCGACCAGTTTTAGTGGGGGGGGAAGAAGGCGGAATACCTGGAGACAACCACCGACCATGGGTAAGCAACTGGTTAACTTTATCACTTGCGAGTCGAGTGCACCCTTTTGTAAGTTACAAAGCCGGACGCGAACCCACGCCGTATTGGCGATAGGCTTGCATGAGCCATCTGGGACCTCAGTTTTATTGATGGAGGAAACTGAATAACCGGGGAAACCAACAACCTGTCGTAAGTCACTAACAAACTTTATCACATAATGCTGTATCAGCAAGTACACCTCGCCTGAGCAGGATTCGAACTCACATTAGTGGTAATAGGCACTTATTGCATAGGTAGTTATAAATCAAACTACCATACGACGGACCTTATCTAATAGGGAAGACACTACATTTGTAATTTAGATCTAGATCATGTAGAGTTGCTAGGTCTGCCTAAATAGGAAAGACACTACCTTTATCATATATATATATTAAGATCATTCCGATACATTAGGTCTGTCTATAAAAGTATAAAAGGAAACCATTGTAATTTAAATCTTGTTTATTTACAAAATTGTTTAAAGAGGGAAGCCACTACACTGGTAATATAAATGTAGATCATGTCTAGTCACCAGGTCTGTCTAAATAGGGAAGACACTACATTTGTCATATAGATTTAGATCATGTTTAATCACCAGGTCTGTCTAAATAGGGAAGACACTACATTTGTAATTTAGATCTAGATCATGTCTAGTCACCAGGTCTATATAAATAGGGAAGACACTACATTTGTAATATAGATTTAGATCATGTCTAGTCACCAGGTCTGTCTAAATAGGGAAGACACTACATTTGTAATTTAAATCTAGATCATGCAGTCACCAGTTCTGTCTAAATAGGGAAGACACTGCATGTGTAATATAGATTTAGATCATGTCTAGTCACCAGTTCTGTCTAAATAGGGAAGACACTACATTGGTCATATAGATTTAGATCTTGTCTAGTCACCAGGTCTGTCTAAATAGGGAAGACACTACATTGGTCATATAGATTTAGATCATGTCTAGTCATCAGGTCTGTCTAAATAGAGAAGACACTACAACCATAAAATATCAGGTGCAAAGAGAGATAACTCCAGAAATTAAGAAAATACCTGTTGGTCAATATAAATGGAACCAAGATTCAGTTGATTTTTACAAGAATGCATTATTGGAAAAAGAGTCAGTTGAAGACATTCTACATTTTTTATTAGATGATAATAATTTTAATGATATTGACCTTTTAGTATCAAATGCAAGTAATATTTATCTCAAGGCAGCTTCAAAAACATTATTAAACAACATGATTAAGAAGAAAACTGGTAGAACGTGCTAAAGTGGGTGACGGGTCACTGTAATCGGGCGGCTGTATCGAGAAACAGATACGGTGTTGAAAACAACTGTTGATATTCATAAAATATTGATTAATGCAATACCATTTTATGTTTGTCTTCAAGAAATATGATAGACAAAACCATGTGTGAAGTTTTATAACGAAATATCTCCGATTTCTATGTAAATTTACGAGTTGAAGTGTGGAAACACCCACAGGTAATGTTAACGATGTATTTTTATCTTGGACAAGAATAATGAGCGTCCTGATTGAATGACCGATTTAAAACACACTGACTCTGCATGGTAAAAAGATGCATGTAAAAGAAATTTATGTTATATTTATTCATTTGTTTGATTCTGGAATATTGTTGATCATTGATTTAAACGAGAAAAAAGGGGAAAAGGGGGGGGGGGGGTTTATTTGTGAATTTTACAGTTAAATAAATGTTATGTTTCGACAGTTTAAAGAGAAAAATAAAAATTTGTTGCGACTAAAGCTTAAATCAGCGTTAAAAATTGAACAAATATCAGTGGTTATGTAAATGAAATTTATTTTAAATAGAAAATCTGAATTTATTATTTATTAATTTATTATTAATGATACAATTGTATATCCCTTGGGAGGGGGAGGGGGGGCTATGATGAAAATTTGAAATAAAAACACAGGACCGGACATTAAGCAAAAATAACAATCCAGGATTAGTTTTTTATTAAAAAAATCCAGGACCCCTGTGTCCATGAAATATTTTTTTTTTCTTAAGTTAATAATATGAAATATTGACATCCACACTTGCCTTTTGGACAGCACATTTCTGTGCCCACACTTGTTCTATAAAAAAAAAATGTTCCAGGCAGGAAAGTAAAAAAGTCTAAACAAAAAAAAACCTTGATGTCCAGCAACTGTTTATTGTTACGTAGGGAAGTGCGGTCCTTAGTTAAAAAACTTCAAAAAGATCCCAAAAATGTTTGGATCAAACATACTTTTTCAAATTGTGTAAAAAAATATAACAAACTTAGAAAAAATTTGAAACAACAATTTTATAATTCATTTGTTAACAAAATAAATGAATTGCATCCAAACTACTCTATAAAAGCTTTTGGCAATCACTGAATAAATTTAAATAAGGTAACAACAGCAAACTGTTATAAATGATGTTGAGTGGGTTGAGCACTATAAATCACTTCTGAATGGTGATAGTTCAACATATTCTTCATATGAAATTTTGGATAAAGATACCATACCATATCCCCTTGATTTCCCTTTTACTTGTTCCGAGATAAAGAAAGGAATCCACAAACTAAAAAACGGGAAAAAAGAAGGTCCTGACCTCATTATAAATGAATTTATTAGAACTGGTAATCAAACAATGACATTAACATTGGTCACATTATTTAATAAGAAATTGCTGTGTGGTAAATTTCCATCAGTATGGAACCACTCATTTATATCTTCTATTTATAAATCTGGGGATCCAAATGATTGTAATAACTATAGAGGCATTAGTGTCACAAGCTGTTTGGGTAAGTTATTTACTTCATTATTACTTAAAAAGACTTGTGAGATTATTTAGAATCTAAAAACCTTATTAGTTTTAATCATGGTGGATTCAGAAGTGGCTATAGAACAACTGATCATATTTACATATTGAAAACTTTAATTAATAAGTATTTGATGAAACATAAAAAAAAAAGTATATGTGTGTTTTGTCGACTTTAAAAAGGCATTTGACAGTGTTGTAAGGAAAACCCTTCTTCACGAATTATTGAAAAAATGCATAGGAGAAAAATTCTTCGATTTAATTACAAATATGTACTCAAATACTATGTATTCCTGTAAATTTGGAAATTCACATAGTGACCCATTTTCAGCAAATTTAGAAGTAAAGCAAGGGGATAGCTTAACCCCCACACTTTTCAACGTTTTTGCAGATGACATAGGTTCATGTTTTAATAATTTACCAGAAATTGAACCAGTAAATCTGGGTACACATAAATTTAACCATTTACTTTATGCTGATGACCTGATTTTAATTTCTGAAAAACCATCTTGGCTCCAACATTGTCTGAATGCCTTAGAAGAATGGGGTCTCAATATAAATACCAAGAAAACTCAAATATTGATATTTTCAAATAATAAAAAGGCACCTACAAATGAACTGGTCCTCAACTTCACTTTCAAAAATAGTTTGTTAGAAAAAGTAAATGAATACAAATACTTAATTGGGCTTGATTTTTAATTTAAATGGTAAACTTAATAATGCATCACAAAATTTAGCTCAAAAAGGCAGAAAGGCCTACTTTGGACTCCGTTCAAAAATTAAGTTCGGGAACAATCTATCTGTAAAAAAACTGGCTTAACCTTTATGATTCTATAATTTCACCTATTATGACATATGGATCAGAAATATGGATATCTGATTGTAATATCAAACTAGATAATATACATGTTTTGTCATTTACAAAGGCCCAAAATATGATGATGAAGAATATTCTTGGTGTTCATGGAAAGACCTCTAATTTAGTTTTACATGCAGAACTTGGATTGTTTCCTCTTTGTTTTAAAGCCTTTAAACTTATGTTTAGATATTATACTAGACTGATACAATTAGAAGAAAATAATGACAGTAAATATGATCTACTTCGGTCAGCATTTGAAGAAGACAAGCAGTTATTCAATCATAATAACACAAGTTGGGTTAAACCTGTATTTCAGATGAAAAACTTATTTAATTTGCCAAGTCTTGATATATCTTATTCAGACTTTTTAGAAAAAATTTATTTAAATTACACAAATAAAATAATGAGCCAACTTTCTCATATTAAAAATACACAACTTTTGAATTACAAAAATACCTAACTTTTGGTATTAGTAAAAGTTTTACTTTATTCTTATCTGAAATTAGACTGAGTGCTCATTCTTTAGCTATTGAAACGGGGAGATACAATAAACCTTTTACCCCAGCTGAAGAGATATTGTAAATATTGCCTAAACCAAGTTGAAAATGAAAAACATGTTCTCCTTTATTGTCCCTTGTATAACTGCATTAGAGAAAGTTTTCAATCTATTTTCAAAAATTCACAAAATTCTAGAGAGGATGACTTGTTATTACAAATAATAATTATACTATAACTAATTGACGAGTTTCATTATCAAAAATATGTCACGAATGATCAAATAACACAGTAACTCACGAATGCGCGCAGCGCATGGGTGAGTTACAACGTTATTTGGTCATAAGTGACATCTTTTTGATAATGAAACTCGTCAATTAGTTATAGTATTTATTATATAGATAAAAAAAATGCTTCGAATTGAATTTAACAAGGGCAACGCAAAGCGTGGCGTATCCCCTCGCCTAAAAATTTGACCCCTTGACCTTTGACCTTGAAAATCAATAGGGTTCCAGACTCCTAAGGACTAAGTATGTACCAAGTTTGGTGAAAATCCATTGAATGATGTTGATTCTAGTGTTCACAAGGATGTCACACGGTAAAAATTTGACCCGATGACCTTGACCTTTGACCTATGACCTTGAAAATCAATAGGGTTCCAGATTCTCTTAAGGGCTAAGTATGTACCAAGTTTGGTCAAAATCCATTGAAGGATGTTGATTCTAGAGTGTTCACAAGGATGTCACATGGTAAAAATTTGACCCGGTGACCTTGACCTTTGACCTATGACCTTGAAAATCAATAGGGTTCCAGATTCTCTTAAGGACTAAGTATGTACCAAGTTTGGTCAAAATCCATTGAAGGATGTTGATTCTAGAGTGTTCACAAGGATGTCACATGGTAAAAATTTGACCCGGTGACTTGACCTTTGACCTATGACCTTGAAAATCAGTAATGTTCCAGATTCTCTTAAGGACTAAGTCTGTACCAAGTTTGGTCAAAATCCATTGAAGGATGTTGATTCTAGAGTGTTCACAAGGATGTCATATGATAAAAATTTGACCCGGTGACCCTGAAAATCAATAGGGTTCCAGATTCTCTTAAGGACTAAGTATGTACCAAGTTTGGTCAAAATCCTTTGAAGGATGTTGATTCTAGAGTGTTCACAAGGATGTTACGGAAGGACGGACGGACGGACACACGGAAGGACGGACGGAAGGACGGACGGTAGCGTTACTATATCCCCTCGCAACTTCGTTGGCGAGGGGATAATAAAGGACGAAGTCCTACTAACGGTAAGCTGTCCGATTTTTCTTTCTATATTGATAGCCAAAAATCTGCTCACCGGAAGTTTAAAAAATAGATCAATTGATAATTTAGAAACGCAAAAGAAATCTATTTCAATGAAAAATTCACAATTCTTTGATTATTTACTCTATGCAAAACCGAAAAATTTTAATAAAATTCTAATAAAAAAATCTGATTCTACGAAACTCCCGACAGGAAGAGCGGTGTACAGTACATATAGGTAAAATGAGCCATAACAAATCGGCTACAAAATTCATTCAAAATAAAAGATAATAGCCTCACCGGACGCAATTACGAACGAAATAAAAAGTATGTCTCATAATTGTTCCTTCAAAACATGAATTAAAAAATGCTTTTATAAATAGATACCCTGCTAAATTACTCGTGTTTTGGGAGAAAATTATTCATGCGCAGTTGTTGAATGTTGCAGACGACGGGATTTCATATTTGTAAACAGAAAACGATCGACAATTGCACTTGGAATCTATCGCTAAAATTCATTGAGGTACGCATATTTTGTTATCTTATGCCTGTAATTGGAAAGAATATGATCTCCTGGTTCTATGCATATGTAGAACACATTGAAATTAAAACAAAAACAGTCAATATAATACATTTTCCTTACCTTGATCTATCCCAAAATGTCAACATCCGTGATGTACCTTATTCATTGAAGAGTCCAAGGAATTCCGAATGCAAACTGGCACACATTTATGGTAAGAATAAAGGAAAGGTTTTTATTTCATGTGTATTATATACAAATGGATATGTGAACGTAAATGAATGAATGCTCTTTCAATTTTAACAGTTGTCATTAAATAATTTACACTAGAAAGGTTATTATGATGTCGTTCGAAATTGTGTCCGGATCTAGGTCACAGAGTGACTAGAACGGGGTCATGAAAATCTGCTTAAAACCCGTAACAATGCATTGAATAATATATGGGCTATGCTTCAAAAGGAATATTGGTGTTTAATCTGAAATATGAACATGCAATCAGTTTCATCAATTTGGTCAAATTTATTATCAAATGTCAATGTCATCGAAATTGTTCGTAAGACGTAATTGCGTCCGTTGAGGCTATAGCTAACGTGTACGAATCATCGTATTATTGAAATTTTAGGACTTCGTCCTTCAAACAGGTTGCCTGTCTCATATTATAAAATGAGTGTAATTGCACTATATTACGTGTGTAGCGTTAGTAGATGTTAATGTAAATAGAGAAATCCAACAGTCCTCGGTAATGCCACATTTGTCCTTGCCAGAAGAAGATATCGATAAAATAGCAACAGCGGTAAAGCAGAAAATCACTGTAGATATTGAATCGATAATAACAGCAAAAACAGAACCCCTCATATTTAGAATATCGAAACTAGAGCGAGAGAACAACGAGTTGATGGCTAATCTAGACTCACTCGAGCAATATGGACGAAGGAGCCTGATACGAGTAGCGGGCATCATTGAAGGTGGGTCTGACGAAGATACGAATACAATCTTCCAGAAAATAATTTCTGATATCGACCCTGATTTATCACCCACTGACATTGAGAGATCACACAGGGTCGGAAAACTAGGTGATAGTAGAGGTCACAACCATGCCAGACCAAGACAAATCATTGTAAGAATAACAAACCCCATCGTGAAAAGACGGATCCTTAAGTGTAGAAAAAACTTAAAATCATACTCAAAATACAAACACGTCTACATCAATGAGGACTTAACCCGCACACGGAACAAAATTCACCCGCATGCAAGGCAACTTCTGAAAAGGAAAACGATTGCCCAACTATGGACAACCAATGGTAAAATCCTGATGAAAGATAAAGACAACAGAATCTATGAAACAAACACAATGGATGCCCTGGCAGAAGTCGTACAACTACTAGATCCAACCTATGAACTTATACAGAAATAATAAACTTGAATTCATCAAAACTATATTGTATTGTCTTTTAATTAATTACTTTCATCTAGCTTGCTGTTGTCATAATTTACATATCAAACACAGGTATAAATGCTCTAATAATGTTCTAATATATATTTACCAAATAAAAATAAACAAAAATACCTAAAATGTTTTGCATAATCAAAAATTGTGTTAAAATCTGTATTACCTGCATTCCCATGCAATTATCACTTAACCATATTAACTTGTAAAAATACAAAAATGTTCTGTTGTTTTTCAATTGCCTTTCATAATCACATGGTTTTACTATAACCAAATTGAAGTAACATTCCGATTGTGGTCAAGGTTATCCTCGTCCAATCAAATAGATATTGCCAACACACCTTTATTGCCGTAAGGTCACATTTGTAAAATGCAGCACAACTGTAAATGCTGTTGTATTACCATATTTATATATTTTTTTTTTATTTTTTTTTTTTTTTTTGAAAGTATGTATTAACACATGCACACTCATATTTATACGTAAATAATTATTTTCTTTGTCGATTTTGCAACATGTTTGTGGTAATCACAATGAAAGCAAAATAATTCTGTCAATCGAACAGACCTCCAGTATTTTGTCATTCGTAAATATAGGTATATATTTTATATCCACGTGACTTTACTATAACCAAATTGTAGTAACATTCCGATTGGGAACAAGGTTGTCCTCGTCCAATCAAATATCTGTTCTCAACACACCTTTATATTGCCGTAAGGTCACAATTGTAAAGCAACATTACTGTAAGTACTATTGTATTCCATTTATTTATATTTATATTTTGTTGTTGTTGAATATATGTATTAACACACGCACATTCTCATACATATGAATATAATTATTTTCTTTGTCGTTTTTTCATCATGTTTGTTGTAATCTTCAATAAAAGCAAAATAATTAAGTCAATCGAACAGACCTTACAGTACTTAGTCATTCATAAATATTAAATGGTCGGGGTCTTTCCGCAGTTTCCTATATATTTCAAGGAAAACCTTAAGTTTAAAGGGTTTCTTTTCCGGTCGATTCTTACTCGATAATCATGAAGTTACAGCACTGAAGGCAGAAAATAATATGGTTTTGTTTCAATTTGTAATATTCACATGATTTTGTTTCTACCTTTTCTTGAAACATTATTTAGGTAAAGTTTAATCTCCCTCACCAAAAAATTACTAAATATTTGATGAAAATTATGACATTGAGATTTACTTTTATGATTAAATTATAAATGCCTGTGAATTATATATAAAGAATTATATGAGATTATTGAAATAACTTCTTATCAAAACTGCTTTCAAGTGTAGAAAACGTAAGAGGGTCCGGGGGTGACCTTTGTATCCAGGGTGTCTTGATGCGGATGAACCTTTGACCCGTGTGTTGGTGTGGGTGTGTGTGTATGAGTAATACTTTGTTGTACAGTATATGTTTATATATTTAACTTCTTTCATTAGTTTGTTCTGTTTTTGTTGTTGATTTTCTTACTTCTACTTGTTTGTGTTTATCTGTTTAATTTAATTTAATTCTGTATTTGTTAATTTATTTTATATTATTATTATTATTTAAAACCACATTGTTGTGTCAGATATTGATAATTTATCTCATAAATAAAGGGTATATTTACGAGAAAAAGACACAATCACTTTGCCTCTAAGCTATGTATATATATGAAGATCTGCAACAGCAGTGAAAGCGTTAGTACAAGAATGTTATGAAAAATCCGTTTTGTTCTTCTTTTACTAATTTCTTTTATATATATATATATATATATATATATATATATATATATATTGTTTTGCATTCAATTTGATTATAACTTAGTAAATAAGTTAAAAAAACCATTGCCGCTCAATCTTTCCCCCAATTATCGCTGTGGTACAATTAGCTTGGAACGCACATATAATTAAACTTTATTTGTTCTAAATATAATATTGATTCACCCGTTTCATTCAATATAATATAGAAATACTAGATATTTATCATGATGTGTTTAGTATCATATAAATAAACCCCTCCATATACCTCCTCCTATTTTCCCATGTTTATTGTCTACATATTTCTTTATTTAATTCGCACTTTAGTTTTGCATCGCACCTTTTACCACGAACGTGGTGTTTTTTGTAAATTCCTTTTGCACATTTTTAAGGTACTGCTGATGAATCGTGCTGTTTTCTTTAGGCTACTTTATTTATTTACCGATTGCCTTTCTTCCCTATACATTCAAAACACTGGTATAACCTGATGGGTATCGAAGTAGATCAATATAGAGAAAGCATCGGTAAGTATTACACTGTTGCACGCTCTGTGAAAAAATGTAAGCTGTTAAGCATTACTGATATTGCTTGTTTTAATCTACTTTTGTTGTACGGAACCAAAATTACACCATTATTAATATTAGTGCATTTCTTTTGCAAAGCAGCAGAGACCAGACAAAATACAAGCAAGGTAAATAAATCACTTTGCTGTCCTGAAATACACAAGTTACAGGTGAAAACTAATAACAGCATTTTTGTTCTTAAATGTCTCAATTTCTTCATTGTTCTTTGCATTTTGTTAATTATATCGGGAATTGAAATTAATCCAGGCCCGTTTGATTCGGACATCTCTAGTAGTTCTAGCAGTGATTTAGATAATATATCTGCAGTAAGCGAGCTCATAAACAATATACATTTTCATTCCTTCATCTAAATATTCAAAATATTGTATCTAAGATAGATATGATCTCAGCTGAGTATTCTTGCCACGATATACTTTCGTTCACTGAGAGCTGGTTAAACGAAAATACATCTACCGACCAACAATGTTTGGAAATACCCGATTATATATTCCCCCCATTTCGACGAGATAGATCTAATAAAGTAGGTGGTGGTGTCATCGTATATGTTAAGAATACTGTCAACTGTACAATTAGACCCGATCTTCATGTAGGTAGTCTTGAGTGTATATGGTTAGAAATAAAGCTAAATAATAAAAAAAATACTTGTACGGCACATTCTATATCCCACCAACTAGTGATCTGCAAACCTGGAGAAATATTGAACATTCTATTGATCTAGCTCTAAATTGTAACTATGATATAATTTTGACAGGAGACTTCAATATTAATCAACTTAATAACAATATAAAGGATAAGATTGGGTCACTAATGACCCAATTTAGTCTGCATCAACTTATAACTGAACCTACATATGTAACTGAACACAGTTCATCTTTATTGTATTTGATTCTCGTAAGTAACCCATTAAGTGTACTTTTCACAGATGTAGGTGCTCCGCTGCTCGAACAGGTTAGGTATCATTTACCTGTGATTGGTTTACTACACCATTCTAGTAAACCATCGACATCTTATAAAAGGAAAATATTTCTTTACGACAAGGGTGATTTTGACTCGTATAGACAACAACTTACAGATGTTGACTGGGAGACTTTGTTTGGACATAACGACGTAGACACAATTGTAGACATTATAACAAACACGATTTTAAATATAGCAGATAATACTATTCCTAACAGATTTATAACGGTACATAAAGATAGCCGACCATGGATTACTACAAGTATCAAGAAATTCATACGTAGAAAAAATATAATCCATAAAAAAGCAAAACATACAAATTCTATAAACCATTGGGAAAAGTATGTATAACCAGGAACAAATGTAATAATTTGATAAGAATGGCAAAGAATGATTATTTTTCTACAATATCCGAAAAAAGTATAGCAGAATCATCTGGTAGTAAAAATTGGTGGAATCTTGTTAAAAGACTACTTGGTTCAAGTAAAAATCGTTCAATACCCCCCTTACAAACAGACGATGACTTAATATGTGATAATTTTGCAAAATGTGAGTTAATTAACGACTTTTTCAGTGAACAATCAAACCTGGACGACTCTAATTCGACAGTTCCGGAACCTATTGATCCACTTTATGACAAACTGACACAACTACACATTACAGAAACTGACGTAGAAGATGTTCTACAATTGCTCGACACTACAAAGGCAACTGGACCAGATTTAATAAACCCACGACTAGTAAGAGAAGGGGCTTCCATTTTGAAGCTTCTATTGTGTCTGTTATTTAACTTGTCTCTGTCAACTTGTAGATTCCCGACACAGTGGAAGCTGGAAAATGTCACTCCAGTCTTTAAGAAAGATAATCCGAGTAAGGTAAATAATTACAGACCTATTTCTCTAATTAGTGTCTTGGGCAAGGTAATGGAAAGATGTATTTATAAACATGTCTATAATTTTTTACTCAAAAATAGTATTATTACCCCACACCAATCGGGGTTCACTCCTGGTGACTCTGCAATTAACCAACTTCTAAGTCTCGCAGACGAATTCGGAAAAGCTTTAGACGAAGGAAAAGAAATACGCGTAGTTTTTTGAGACATAAGTAAAGCTTTTGACAGGGTTTGGCAGAAGGGTTTACTTAATAAATTAGAAAATATTGGAATACAAGGGTCTTTATTGTTATGGATAAAAAATTATCTTACAGACAGAAAACAACGAGTGGTTATAGAAAGCGCACATTCTAAATGGCGCGGCACTATCAAAGCCGGGGTTCCCCAGGGATCTATTCTAGGGCCTCTATTTTTTATAATATTTATAAATGACATTGTCACAGAAATTCACCCATCTATAAAACTATTTGCTGATGATACTAGCTTGTATGTTATTGTTGATAACCCTCGTGAATCGGCAATAACGTTAAATAACGACATGGCAACAATTCATGCATGGTCCACTAAGTGGCTAGTAAACTTTAACCCTCAAAAAACAGAAACTATGACGATCACTAGAAAGATTAACAAACCCCTTCATCCGCCCCTTATAATGAATAATACAATAATTAATCAAGTTACAGAACATAAACATCTCGGTTTAGACATTTCAAATGACGGTAGCTGGCAAAAACATATTGATCTAATAACAAAGAAAGCTTTTATTAGAGTTAACATACTAAGAAAATTCAAATTTATTCTAGATAGGAAAACCTTAGAAAAGATTTATCTTACCTTCATTCGGCCGATTTTGGAATATGCAGACGTCGTATGGGATAATAAAACATTGTTCTTGATAAATAAATTAGAAAATGTTCAAATAGAGGCTGCTAGAATCGTCACTGGGGGAACTCGGTTAGTATCTATTAATAGTTTATATAAAGAGACGGGTTGGGAGACTTTACAGGCAAGGCGGGAAAATCACAAAAAAATATATTTTTATAAAATGGTAAACGGTCTTGTTCCTCCTTACCTTAGTGCAATTGTTCCCTGTAACTTTGAAAATATTCATGACTACAACACTAGACAGTCCGTAAGTATCCCCCCAGTACGTACTAGAACAACCTTGTATAATAATTATTTTCTACCCTCTACTGTAAGATTATGGAACAGCGAACCCACATCAATAAGAGATAGCAATTCTCCTTCATCTCTCAAATCCTATTATAAATCAAAATGTATAAAGAAACCTATTTATTATTGCTCAGGAACTCGAATTGGACAAATCCTTCACATGAGATTACGAACTGCATGTAGCTCTCTAAACCATCATCTATTCCTAAAAAATGTAGTAGATTCGCCCAACTGTAGTTGTCATCAAGGGGTCCCTGAAACTAATTCGCATTATCTTTTTTATTGTCATAAATTCAACGATTCGAGAAATCGGTATATCGAATCAATTGATATTCCTATGAACTTGACAGTTGACCGTTTACTTTTTGGATCACCTGACCTCACAGACGATCAAAATAACAGTTTATTTTTAAATGTACAAAAGTTTATAGTAAACAGTAAACGTTTCATCTAACATCAGCAGTACCTAGTTCCCTTATTTCATTCTTCTTTTTTCTTCTTTTTTAATTACTTTGAATCAAACATTTTTTACATCAAACACCAGATCACTTTCTTTGTTTTATCTTCTTATACCTTCTGTAATTTATATCAAATTTGTTAGTTAGTTCTATTTGCTTCTCCCCTTAGAGATTCACAATGTATTATATATGAAATCTATTCCTACGGATAGGGATTAATATAAGTTCTTGTAACTTGTTTCCCAATCCTATTAATTTCTTCTTATTATGTAATGTATCCTCCTCTGACAATAAGTCGGTCAGTCATTGGATAATGTTTGATTATTTTTTTCATGTTTGAAAAGTAAACATTTTTTTCTTTTTAATTATGTTCCTCATCTATTCTTGCTCACATGTGTAAAGTTCCATGGAAAAAAGATCGATAATAATTACATACTGACACATATTTGATTACCCTCCATTTTCCAAATGGCGTCGTATGACGTCACATAAAGTCGATCAAAGTTCAATAAAGCACATGATTTTGTCATAGGCCAACCAAACTCAAAAAGTAAACCAGATTAAGAAAGTACAGTATTTTAGCTTTTTCAGTGTAATTGATTTGTCTGAAAAATTTCAAAAGATGTTTTTTTTAAATAGTTTGAAATTGAGGTATTAAAAATTAATTATTTGATGCAAATATTAAACTTGCTTACCCACATAAAAAGTATTTAATCCAGTGAATTTGGTGTTTTTGCTTTTGTCAATACAATCTATTAGACCGACATATTTTGGTAAAACAATTAATGACTGATTTCAATTTATTTTAATCACATTTATTATCACAGAGTGGTAACAATACAGTTTTGTTGATGCAATTTGTAATAATGACAGGTTTTTTTTTACCCAGACAATCTCATTTTTCTGTCTGGTTTAATTTAATTCTCTGTTCAATTTATGCTATAAATTTTGATTATTGCTGTTAAATTAATTCTTTTTCTATCTTCTCTGTGAATTTCATTTCATTACCCCAAGAAATAAGGGGTATATTTGTTATTAAAGCAGCAGTGGAAATGCAAAATAATCTGCCATTTTGTGACTAATGGAGAGCACTTGCATGTATTTTCCCGGTAAAATCGGCCATTTTCTAGAAAATGGTGGAATCTGAATGATCAATCATCATATTTTCAAAGTATTTTAAAATACAATTTGCTTGGCCTACATTCCAGAAACGGTCATGAACTGTGATGTCGATTATGTCAACAAACCGGTAAAATACAAATGCTTGGGGAATACCATCGATGGAAACATATTTAACAAGCATAATGATCAGGAAAAAAAGACATTAGTAAAAAGGATCTTTTTTACTTGCATGGAATTTATTCAATTCAAACTTCTCTGTTTTAATCTCATCTTGTAATGTTGACGTTGAAAAGTATTCCATCAGTGTTTATGTACGCTATGAATATACAAAATGACGTCATTGGTCTCGTGCTACGCGAGAATTGTAAATCAAAACAAGTGATTGACTTTATTGCATGACCGAGCAGATGTCACGGTAGGATATATAGCTGAATATTGTAATGTTATATTGAATTAATTAATAAAATATGTTTAAACTAGCGTAGGGATATACTATAATGTGTACCGCTTCAAAAAAAATGGCGCCACTCACCCACGATAATAAAATAATTAAAATGCTTACCTTGAAATATTATTTTAGTTAAATTTGATCCAAATTGAAGCGTACACGAAGCCAAATAACGTCTAATTTTTACGTTTCAAACTGGAAGTCTTCCTATGACGTCGACAACGAAATTGCGCGAAATATAGCGAGAGTGAAATAAAAATGGTAATTATCGTTTTTATTTAACTCGGAAATCACGGTATTTCATCGATATCTATATAATAAATTATAATATCTAAAATAATTATTGGTCAATTATTACTAATTAAACTGCAAAAAAAATAATAAAGAGAAATTAATAAAAAAATTAAAAAAATGGTATACGACACGCAAGTGTGGCTGCTGAAGACCTGAACCGGGACATAGATCGCCGTTACACAATGCTGCAACAACGTCTCGAGGATGCCTGGTCCAAGTACAAAGCAAATGACATAACCACGTCCAACTTGCTGAAGACTGTCAGCCATCTGCACGGGGTCCCGGACATGTAAAGACTTCGCTTTGTGTGCTTTGTATTTGTGCTTGTTGAAGTATTTGCGAGTTGTGCTGGTTCTAGACAACATGTAAAAAGACTTTGTTTTGTGTGCTTTGTATTAGTGCTTGCTAAAGTATTTGTGAGATTAGACCGAATAATCTGTCTCTTGTGTGTCTATATTTGTCATTATATATTTCCTTATTATTATTTGGACCTTTTTTTCTTTTTTTTTCTTTTTTTTGACACACAGATCTGTGTTTAAAAAAAAATCAAAATGTCCAAATAATAAAAAAGAAATATATAATGACAAATATAGACACAAAAGAGACATATTATTCGGTCTATTGTGAGTTGTGCTAGTGTTCTAACTTATGAACTTTTATTCATGCTATGTTACGCGATTACACTGTTTTGTAATTTATTATAAAGTTGCTATATGATATAAATAAAATATTAAAAAACCTAAATGCTTTTTTTTTTGGTTTAGAAAAAAAAATATTTGCCATATTTGTGTTTCCAATTACCCCATCGACCTATTTTTTTAGTAACTACCCTAAAGATTTTTGTTCGAGCCCTGTACAAACCGAAAAAAAAATATGTCTGCCTATGGTGAAATACTGCTATTCATGCTATTTCTGGTAAAACCTTGAAAACAGCTGTAATCAATACAAGGCACACACATATACAAAATGAAGCGAAAAAAGAAAGACAGAAAGAAATGAAAACAAATAATAAATAAATAAGATGTAAAAAGATATTATTCATGCTCTGAAATACAGATATGATAACCATTGACCTAATGAAGTGATTTTGAACAATAAAAATAACTGATAGGTGTCAACAATTAATTTGAAGCCCTGCAGAACAAACAATACATACAATTTATTACTGTATTATTCAAAGAAATTTTAAGATTATAAGTTGGCTCCAATTACTTGTTTATATTCTATGTCCTTGTATGTTTGTGATTGTATTGGATTACACAAATAAATGTGATCTACTCAGTACGTATACTGTGCTTTATCCAATAAATATGTAGTATTATTTTGTTTTAATTATATACACGTGTTGTAATTTATTATGTATAAGTTGTATTCCCATCCAAATAATTTGCGCAGCAACTCTGGGTTTGGCATTTGCCTCCTATTTGATATTTCCATTTCACTCCTTATCAAAAGCGGGCTTTGACCGTTTTTAGCGCCACCCCTTTTTGTCTTCGGAAATATTTTAGTTGAAAGGGAGTGCATATATATAGGATATATAAATTATTTTATGCAATGTTAAAAATTATTAAAGGACGAAGTCCTTCTAACGGTAAGCTGTCCGATTTTCCCTTCTATATTGATAGCTAAAAATCTGCTCACCGGAAGTTTAAAAAATAGATCAATTGATAATTTAGAAACGCAAAAGAAATCTATTTCAATGAAAAATTCCCAATTCTTTGATTATTTACTCTATGCAAAATCGAAATAAACTTGAAATAAAATTCTAATAAAAAAATCTCTTTCTACGAAACTCCCGATGGAATAGACTGACTCAATCTGTCTCAATCTAGCCGAGGTACGAGCCAGGGGACATAACTCGTCAGTTTACCGATGGAAGAGCGGCGTAGGTAAAATGAACGCCATAACAAATCGGCTACACAATTCATTCAAAATAAAAGATAATAGCCTCACCGGACGCAATTACGAACGAAATAAAAAGTATGTCCCCTAATTGTTCCTTCAAAACATGAATTACAAAAATGCTTTTATAAATAGATACCCCGCTAAATTACTCGTGTTTTGGGAGAAAATTATTCATGCGCAGTTGTTGAATGTTGCAGACGACGGGTTTTTATATGCGAGCTTAAGCGAGCTCTTTATGGTATAGAATGTGTACTTAGGATTTTTTAACAAACATGGTTGAACATATTGTCGAAGAAAAAAAAATTCTACGTTTTGTAAACACCGATTTCCGGGTAACACACTAACACACTCAACTAATGAAGATCTTCTTAACATAAAGCGTAAATGTGATCCTGAAGTCTCGTACCCTCTCTCGTACGTCCGATACCACTGAAACCTGGAACCCGTGTGTAATAAAAGTCATTTTGCCAGCTTGTTTTACTTATATTGATATTTTTTAATTTATTAAATCTCTTCTGACATACTGACAATAATTTTTGTTTCTCTACGCGGAAGTTAACTTTTGAGATTTCGTAAGGAACGATAACTCGAATAAAGGAACGACAGCTCGATTGAATGAGACTAGATTCGGCCCTATAAAAGGTCGTCCCTAATATATCTCGGCCCAAAAAATCTCGACACTTTTTGATGAAATTGTCAGATAATTTTCAGATGAGCGAGCATTCATGGCCGTGCCGATTTCATATTATTTGTAAACAGAAAACGATCGACAATTGCACTTGGAATCTATCGCTAAAATTCATTGAGGTTCGCATATTTTGTTATCTTATGCCTCTAATTGGAAAGAATATGATCTCCTGGTTCTATGCATATGTAGAACACATTGAAATTAAAACAAAAACAGTCAATATAATGCATTTTCCTTACCTTGATCTATCCCAAAATGTCAAAATCCGTGATGTACCTTATTCATTGAAGAGTCCAAGGAATTCCGAATGCAAACTGGCACACATTTATGGGATGAATAAAGGAAAGGTTTTTATGTCATGTGTATTATATACATACATGCCAACTCTACCGATTTACGCGGTAGTCTACCGAATTTTTAAGTCTTCTACCGCCTACCGATTTTAGATGTTTTCCTACCGATTTAAAAAAAATGTAAATAAAACATTATTGTGAATTGTTCACATGTTGATTATTCTTGTAGATTTCTACGACGTATACATGTGCACAAATTCAAATTATTTAGGCCCTTTCCGTAATCGTTTCCCTCTTAAATTTGTACCGGAAACTTCCATTGGTCAATTCTTTATCATTAAGCCAATCAGAAACTGTATTTAAAATAAAGTTTTGAAGCATTACATTTTGAACTTATGACTCCTAAACATATATATACAGTAGAACTTCGCTCGCTCGAACTCGAAGGTACTGTCAAAATATGTTCGAGACATCGAGGTCCCGTAATTTTAGATAGAAAAAAATCTTGTTCTGACCCGGGACAGTTTCATTACCTATGATAACTGATGCACAGTAAAACTGGCCTTTCTCGTAAAAAATATTTAATCATTTAAGTTCAAGTTCAAGTTCTTTATTCACTCGGACACATATACAAGTGTAACAAGAGGAATATTATACAAAATATTTTACATAATGACGGATATAACTAACCTAAAATAATACAGCCTCAGAATATAATTACAAAACATTTTGCAATTTAGATATAAATAATGACAATTTTTTCAGAACCTTTACATTACACAAAGATAACAGGCCTTTCATTTTGTACATGTTTGTATATCTAGTATATCTAATATAATAAATTGGAATAAATTTACATCTAAGCCTTTGTACATCAGCAGAGGTACATTCAAATAAAAAATGAAATTCAGTACCTGGGAGTATTCGACCATCTTCCAGTTTCTATTGGAAGTTTAATGTTATTGCATCTAAACTTTGTTATCATGTTTCTCTCATGTGGTAATAATTTCAATAAGTATTTCTCTAAATTAAATTCATTTTTAAATATGCCATAACATTCTCCCCTAGAAGAGTTCTCAATTTGGTTAAACCAGTTTTGAATATATTGATCAGTCAGATTTTGCTTAACAATAGTTGCACTGAATGAACTGGCTGTTGTTGGTTCCATAGATAATTAAGCCAAGTTTTCTCAAAAATTGATTTGATAAAAGTTAGCCACTTAAATTGAACATTATCAATAATACTCAAATTAAACATAATCTTATATAAAATACAACTAAGTTTCTTCTCGTTTGAAATAAGTCTATTCCAAAAATTTACAATCCTTAATTTTATACATAATATAACTTTATATATAGGTGTTCTACCAAGTTCTCCGTATGTCATAAAATTTGGAGTAGTGGTTCTAACACCTAAATTATTTCTACAGAACTGAAGGGGAAGTTTTTCTAGTTGCTTAGTGTTCTCATAACCCCATATTGCACAGCCATAAGTAAGTATTGAAAGTATAAGTGTATCAAACAATTTAAATTGTAAATCTAGTGGAATCGATATATTTCTCAATTTTCAATACAAACAATATAAAGCTTTGCGAGCTTGATCCATCAATTTAGCTCTTGCCTTCACAAAAGAGCTATTATAATTAAATATAACACCTAGATATGAATAAGAGTCTTCGATTTGTAAATTCTCTCCACATAGCTTAAAAATAGGTTGATTTTTTTTTTTTTCTTTTACAAAATATTATTACTTTAGTCTTTTGCAAGTTAACCTTCAATTTCCAATGATGACAATACTTTTCAAATATAGCCAAAGCAGACTTACACATTTCTAAAAGTTTTCGTCCAAAATTATTTGGTCTGCATTCACACCGAGTATATCTTTTTAAGGAAATATTATTATCAAGTAAAACTTGGTAGTCATAGCAATATGATATCTAAATAGGCCATCTTCTACATTTACATCCATAACATTCAAAAAAGTTTCATCTGGTTCTGAAAAATCTTCTAAAACAGCTGTTTTAGCATTAAAATCTCCAACAAGTGCACATTTCATGTCTTTTTCTATCAAATTTACTAATTCATTTTCAATATCTAAAAATGCATTTATTGACGAATGTAGAGAGTTTTCAGGTGGGATGTATACACATCCCAATAAAAGGTCATTATTAAATACTTAAATTTAATATGATTTTTAAGATTATTTCTATATACAACAAAACGATCTGGGATATTTAAAATGTCATATTTGTCAGTTTTTGTCTCTATAAAAATACATACTGTATATCATGTGATGTAATTAACTGTATAAATTCAGGTAATAAAGGTTTTGACTTGATACCACAAACATTTTATTTCTGAAAAATTAAGTTTCTGTTTTTTAGACCTTGGGGCATTTTCTTGCTTGCCTGTCCTATTGATAGTGGTTTTCCGGGTTTCTAGGAGGGGGAAAGCGCATATGAGGTTCTCGGTTTCCAGGTTGAAGAAAGCACATCTTTACAATTTCATATGTGAATATTAGCATGTTTTTTTTATCAACTTAGCTGTGAATGTGAAAAAATTGTGAAAAATAAGTTATTTAAGTTTCAAATATATTAGTAAATCTTCCTTGTTTTCAACAATAAACCAGGAAATGTTTTTCCGCTTTAATAGTAAAACATACTCGACAATAGGCACTCATAATTGATGATATCTTATTGTAACACACACAATAGATGACATGGATTAAATGATTTTAAGTAACATAACCCCGCTATTTTATATTGAAGTGTATTTACCAAGCCAGTAGATTGATTAATCATATATATATATGTACATTTGTATGTAAACTATCCATGGGAAGATCGCCTATCAATAGGAATTACGAATCTTATTGGGCCAAGTCTAATTAAGATCAGATAAGATAAGAATTACGAATCTCATTGGGGTAAGTCTAATTAAGATAAGATAAGTTTTATTTATAGTCGGCATGTTAAAGATAAAAAATAATTGAAGAACAATGAAGAATAATCAAGAATAATGAAGTAAAGAACCCAAAACTACTATATGTGTTGTTTTATGCTGTGTTAGCGGTAGACATTTTTTTTATTAGCCACTGTGGCTAATGGGTAATCATTTCTTTTAGCCACACTCAATTTCAGTTAGCCACACTAAATATAAACAAAGAGCATAAAACAGTTCAAAACTTTATTATTTAATTAACTAACAATAATAATTCATATATCATCATGATCAACAACAAACTTTGAACATTAGATAAACAGAACATTTAATAATTTACTGGTGTTAGATTCAAGCGTAGACAGAAGGACAGACAGAATAAAGCGTAATTTAGGAAACCAGTCAGTTGGTAACTAAATTTGAAATTATTTCCGGAATACGACCCGGATAATGTTATTTCAACTGAAAAAACTACCGGAAATAATCAATTTGACTCGCTTTTTAAAATCATTTTGGATATTATGCATCGATCAAATCATTGTCTATAACGCGTTTTATTCGAAGTTGACTTTCTACATAATAAAAGATCGTTGTCAGATGCACGCTCTAAAAGTTTTTCGTTCGACAGTGTGGCTCGCCACACTACCGTTATATTCGCAAAATGCGACGTGGCGATCGTCTACCGCTAACACAGTCAGAATTAAACCACGGTCGCGTATTGTAATTGTTTTCGTTAGGATATACTCTCGTGCAAATTCTAAATATTTAGTTTTCTGTAAATCTCACACACATCATGTTTATATTTTGTGTACAATTAGACAACAACTTATACCAATCAAATTGAGAAATCAAATTATTAAATTTCACGAAATCGCCTTTCTTGTATATCCAAACCAAACGTTGATAAGATTTATGTATCACATCTGGGATTTTTAGATATAATTTTGTTGCCTTATCAATATTTTATGAGTATCAACAGTTTTTTCAACACCGTATCTGTTTCTCGATACAGCCGCCCGATTACAGTGACCCGTGACCCAGATTAGCTCATTCCACCAGTTTTTTCTTAATAATGTTGTTTAAAGATATGCCTATTAAAAGTGTCACACTCCTGACATTAGTTATTTTGATTTCCTAGCTATGATATGTCATATATCAGAGCTATTTCCAACTTTTTTCTTTGATTGGGTCTGGAGCTATTGGAAAATAAAGAAAATTGTGAACTATTAAAGCATACAACATAGTACTATACAACTAAGATAAAATGTCACATTCCTGACATTTTTTGTGTCTCTCCTTATGCAAGCCCAATTTTACAACTATCATATTCATCCAGTCTAATATAATACTACTAAATTATTATAACGAATGTTTTTTTACAACATATTTTGACTTTTCTGAACTAATTAGTCTCGACAATGTTAAATTTATTCACGTACACTAATTTAAAAAATAGAATAATTTTTTGTCACATAATCATACTGATGATAGGGTACTAATATCTAACATCAAATTGCATGTGTCGACCCTATATAGATACTAATATAGTATCTATTTAGGGTCGACACATGCAATTTGATGTTAACATAAGATTGTATGAATATTGACACGAACAAGTTAAAATAAGGAAAAAGAGATGAAATAATAAAGAAATAAAGAAATTTTATTGAAAATAAATTTGTAAACAGAAAGTTAGAAAAAAGGGGGTGGTAAGTCCGTGCCACGAGCACCTGTGGGATTTTCAGCAATATCGTTATCTAACAGAATTAAAATCAACAGGATCATTGTGAAAGATAAATTTGTATAAAACGATGAACAAATAATTCATAACAATATGAACGACAAGATTACAAGATGCATGAGACAATAAATTTAAATTGTAGCAAAAAGGTTTAAATTTTGTCATAAAAAACATTTCCTTTCTCACAATAGAATACACTCGTGAATAAAATATACAGATCGAGACTATGTGTGGCGTTAAGTACCCTATTCCTAACCCAATCTCCTGCATTGATTGCCATCTTCGATTCATTTTCTATTATTGTAACAGATTAGTAAAATATTATATAATCCATTTGATTTAGAATTATTATATCTTTAGAAAAAAATTATCAAAAATCCATTTTTCAAATCAACATTTTTTTTACATGTGTGTTAATGATATATATGAACTCTGACCAATTAATTTCAAATTGGTCAATTATTGAAAAAACTCCCAGTTATTTCTAGTCTCTATGTTTATTCTTTGTTCTGAAGTGTAAAAAAAACTGCATGGAGTAGCACAAATAGAGTAAGAGCAATCCCATAAAAACCGAAGCATAAAGACATGTGCTTTCAACCTTTCAACCTATGTTTTTGTAAACTATGATTTATTTTTCTTGATATACAGACTAAAGTCTTATTTTACTTGACCCAAATTCATTTCTTTCATTTACAGGCTGATTCAGAAAGTCAGATGGCGTCCACTGACGACAGTGATGACTCGTCAGAAGATGGACCACAGTATTCCGCCATTATACAGCCATCTTTGATTAAACAACTACGGAAAATTTTGGACGAATATCCTGATGGTGGTCAAATTCTTAAGGTTTGTGAATATTCTCCGAACTTGACCGTCAAAGACTCCGCATGAGCTGTTCTAAATTTAGTTCATTAAGCATTTTTTTAATAGTGACTAAATTCTCTTATCCGCTGGACATCCTGGCATTACCAAATTTTAATTTGATTGTTCAGTCAATAAGTAATTTAAAAAAAACAACTTTATATGTACTTAGGGGAATACCATATCAGTACACATTGTTCCAACAACACAGTAACACACAATCATTTTTACTTCCTGATATTAATTTGTTCGTCTATAATAACTGCCATGAAATAGCTGAAAAATTGCTGAGTTGCCGTCTAACAACAATCACTCACTCACTCCCAAGGACACTATAGACCATTTGCACATTTCCGACTGAGAATTTGATTATGAAATTATACCTTTTAAAGCAGTTATTTCCCTTAAGATGGGCAAAAGGTCACCTTTCATGCAAAGTTTGATAAAAATAACACATTTCCCCCCATAATCTGTTCAATATTTTAATGTTATTACAATTTGTGAATTTATCTATTTACAATAAACTTATCCTCTGATTTTTTACAATGTTTAAATATCTACAAATTATGAGAAAATTATTCTTTGTCCTTTCCATTGCTCTGGCTAGACCAGGTAGCAGTTTGTCCTTTCCATTGCTCTTGCTAGACCAGGTAGTATTTTGTCCTTTCCATTGCTCTTGCTAGACCAGGTAGCAGTTTGTCCTTTCCATTGCTCTTGCTAGACCAGGTAGCAATTTGTCCTTTCCATTGCCCTTACTAGACCAGGTAGTAGTTTGTCCTGTCCATTGCTCTTGCTAGACCAGGTAGCAGTTTGTCCTTTCCATTCCTCTTGCTAGACCAGGTAGCAGTTAGTCCTTTCCATTGTTCTTGCTAGACCAGGTAGTATTTTGTCCTGTCCATTGCTCTTGCTAGACCAGGTAGTATTTTGTCCTTTCCATTGCTCTTACTAGACCAGGTAGTATTTTATCCTTTCCATTGCTCTTGCTAGACCAGGTAGTATTTTGTTCTTTCCATTGCTCTTGCTAGACCAGGTAGCATTTTGTCCTTTCCATTGCTCTTGCTAGACCAGGTAGCAGTTTGTCCTTTCCATTGCTCTTGCTAGACCAGGTAGTATTTTGTCCTTTCCATTGCTCTTGCTAGACCAGGTAGCATGTTGTCCTTTCCATTGCTCTTGCTAGACCAGGTAGCATTTTGTCCTTTCCATTGCTCTTGCTAGACCAGGTAGTATTTTGTCCTTTCCATTGCTCTTGCTAGACCAGGTAGTGTTTTGTCCTTTCCATTGCTCTTGCTAGACCAGGTAGCAGTTTGTCCTTTCCATTGCTCTTGCTAGACCAGGTAGCAGTTTGTCTTTTGCATTGCTCTTGCTAGACCAGGTAGCAGTTTGTCCTTTCCATTGCTCTTGCTAGACCAGGTAGTATTTTTTCCTTTCCATTGCTCTTGCTAGACCAGGTAGCAGTTTGTCCTTTCCATTGCTCTTGCTAGACCAGGTAGCAGTTTGCACCTCATAAGGGAAATAACCCATATAAAACATGTATAAAAACCAATAATTTTAGAATCAAATCAGCAATATGCAAAAAGTCTTATTTTGCAAATATTGTATCCTGGAAAATATTTCAATGGAGATCAAATAAATTATTACACACCAAGCTGCTGAAAATTGATGACAAACTTAATCATATAAAGTTGTATATCTGTACACATTGCCACCGGCTGGAATCAAACCACGATATAACTGAAATATTGTTGAAAGTGGCATTAAACACCATAACCTCTAACCCTGGAATCAAACCTATGTTGATGGTAATAATAAACACTAATTGCATATGCAGATGTAAATACAACCACCATATTATTATTACGGGCATGACCATGCACACTTATATTAATATGAGGCCAGAAAATATTATGTTGTTGGATTTCGATATTTATATGTTCTAGAAAAACACTTTTTATATTTTTGTTCTCCAGGAAATCATTCAGAATGCAGAGGATGCTGAGGCTTCTCAGATGAAAATATTATATGATGAAAGGTGTGTTAACCAAAGTGATGGTTCTAAGGGGAAATCATTCCAAAAATACTTCAAGGTATATTGATTGTCATTTTAGACCATAAGTTGTATAAATTGTTATGTACATTTTTGTCATCATTTGGTGTCTGTCGTCATTCATCAATCATAGGCCATATGAGCTTCTACCATCACTTGGAGTTTGTCCGTCCGTCCGTCGAACATCATAAGCTTTCACATTTAAATCTTCCTCCCTTAAACCAAACCTTGCTGGAATAGTCCTTGGATGATCCCTTTCAAATTTGTGTCTGTCAGCCTTGACCCCCATATATTCCTCGTTTTTCTGTGAAATTTTTCATATAGCCATATTTTGATAAAAGATCACATTTAAATCTTCTCCGCATAACCAAATTAAACCAAACATGGCTGGGGTGGTTCTTGGGAGGTCCCATTGAGGATGGCGGCCATTACTAGAAATATAAATTTCTATTATTGTCTAACCATTGCTGCCTTATCATATAAAGTCAAAATGAGCTAAAATTTTAACTGCAGCTACATGGCAATGAGTAACGGTAGTTTAAAATATATTTTGGGTATTTCTGTGATTTTTTCCAGCTGATTTATACCGATTATATAAATTGGGCATATTTTGATAAAAAAATCACATTTAAGTTTTCCTTACAGTGTATAATTTTAGAATCCAGTCAGAAACGGGCAAGCATCATCTAATAGAAAGTTTGACCAATCAGATCGCTCGTTGCGGTCGATTCTTCTAGGTGGGTTATCGTATACAATTTTGTAATGGTGACATCCCCCACCCCCACCCCCACAGTCAAGTTTAGTTAAATTTGGTTCAGTTAGTTTGATAAGATGATTTAAATGTGATTTTTTTTTGTGATCAAAATATATCTCCTTTGCATAATCAGAATAAATCAACTGAAAAAAATAATATATTCCACAGAAGAAAAAAATAGATGTGTCTAATAGAAAATATGCCAAACTTTGATAATTGGCATAAATCAGCTGAAAGAAAAATTTCAGTGTTAAACTACTCATGAACCAAATTCAACTAAATTTGGCTGGGATGGTCCTTGGGTGGTTCCATGTCCGACAGTCTCATTCTGCATTCAAGATGGCAGCTGTTAATGAAAATATTTCTTTACTTGTTTATTGTTGCTTTATTATAAGGGCTGTTCCAGAATTAAATGTGTTGGAGGGTCGGGCAGCAGCTTCAGTTTTTTGATAAATAAAATTTTGTGGGTGGTAGGGGACATCAAAATAAAAATTTCATGCCTGGTTGGTAAATTAAAATCTACAAAATTAATTTGTGTGGTTCTTTCTCAGTTTTAAGACAATTACTGCCGCTTTTACTCCGCCGAGAATGCTGACAACCGTCAAGAAATCAGAAACGTGTCACGTTTTTGTTTTTTTTCCCATTTTTTTGTAATTGCATTATCTCCCCCGTCACCGTAAACGGAAATCAATTTACCTCCCCTTCGTCGTGGAATCTGTTTATACAATAAAAATACACGATAAAAGCCTTCACAGATGTAATTGACAACAAGGGGAACAGCCCCAAGTCTAAATGATCTAAAATTTTAACTGCAGCTATATGGTAATGAGTAGTTTAACACTGAAATTTTTCTTTCAGCTGATTTATGCCAATTATCAAAGTTTGGCATATTTTCTATTAGACACATCTATTTTTTTCTTCTGTGGAATATATATTATTTTTTTCAGTTGATTTATTCTGATTATGCAAAGTAGATATATTTTTATCACAAAAAAATCACATTTAAATCATCTTATCAAACCAACTGAACTAAATTTAACTAAACTTGACTGCTGGGGTGGGGGTGGGGGATGTCACCATTACAAAACTGTATACGATAACTCACCTAGAAGAATCGACCGCAACAAGCGATCTGATTGGTCAAGCTTTCTATTAGATGATGTTTACTCGTTTCTGACTGGATTCTAAAATTATATACTGTAAGTTCATTTTTGTAGTAGTTGCTTCTCTTTAAGCTAGACAAGATTTAAGTGTCCATTTCAATGCAAAGTTCAACCATAGTAACATATTGTTCTCATACTGTGCATACAATTAGATGTTGTACCGCCTTCTGATTTTTTTTTATCTGCTATGAAATTCAACATCGTTATTATACAAGGTTCAAATATCTACTAATTTTAAGCAAATTATACTCAAATTCTTTGTCCTTTCCGTTGCTCTTGTATGGAACAGGAACCATTTTGTCCTCTCTAAGGGAAATAACTCAAATAAATGTCACAGGCAATTCTACCATGTATCCATGTAGATAGGGAAATAATTGCTGTGATGGTACTAACCAAAGGAATCAACAAGTTTTAACTGAAAATATATTTAATATCCAACATTTAACACTAGAAAAAATACAATATTCATTCACATATAATAACAAAAGACGACAGGAATAAACAATATGACTATGACGAATTCTACGATATACTGACTCATTATATTAAACTTATAACTGAATTTTAATATAATAACTTTTAAATAAATAAATTAAAGCATAACAATCTAACTGAATCATTTATAACTTTATAACACAAATGTAAATACCTGAAAATATATGCGACGCTATTAGGCGTCCGCCTATTAAGAAGTCCTGGAAGTTAATGAACAATATATAAAAAAATCGCGGTGTGTATTTATACTTGGGTCTGCTCGATTAGTTTTTTAATTTTCGTGACAAGCATGCAAGTTAGTGTTGGAAGTGTTAGTATAATTAGTCGTCAGTCACAGTCATACGTCATGATGAATATGATAAAACAATGAATGCATAAACGAAACAAATAACATAACATCTATACTTTTTTTTTAATAGAAAAACTATTACGGTGACATAAACAAAATATCAAAACCATATAATTTTAGAATCAAGTCAGAAACTGGCAAATGTTCTATTGAACCAGTCAGATCAACAGTTTCATCTCATTCATTTATTTTGTGTGGCGGTGATAAAGTTCTTCTGGGGGAAAACGAAATTCATAAATAAATTGATTATTACTTAAAAAGTATATACATGTATATTAAATCTGCAGGTATGAACATTTTGTGTAATGTATAGGTTCGGAGTGGGCAGTGGCTTAAAATGCAGTATTTTTTATGTTCGTTGTGCTTCCAGACAGACGAAGCATATCTAGTGCATGAATCTATCAGTTGTACTTGATTAATGTTTGCTTGATGGGTTAAACATTGATCATATAACATTTCTTGAAATAAAGTATTTGTACTAACAGGGGCCAGCATTGTGTGTTTACAACAATGCACAGTTTACCAAAGAGGACTGGCAGGGGATACAGATGATAAACAGTAGTGTGAAAGAATTTGATCCAGTCAAGATTGGCCGATTTGGATTAGGATTTAAATCTGTATTCCATATTACAGGTTGGTATACATTTGTATGTACACCTGTATTGGATAAAATGTAAACACAATTTTCTGCATGATGGATCCCTTAAGGACCCGACAGGTTCTAGGATAGTGCCTTGTTGGAGTGTTCATGAACTCCCCTTTCCTGCATGGGAAACCCAGGGTAAATAAATAGGACTGTGTGGTACAGCCTTCAAAAACACAGGAGCCACCTTTCCCATGGAATAAAATCTGCATTTGCAGATGTAACAAATTGTTGATCATAAGGAGCTCCAACATATTGTCATTTACATACAAGGAGCATGGCATTATTTTATACAGGATCAACTCATTTGATTCCCATCCAAAGGGAATGACCAGTTAACTTTTAGGTGGGGGTATATTTTTCCTTCAAGACAGAAATTTCCTGTTGAAAACTGCAAGGTCAGATTATTTATTTTTGCACCATTCAGGTCAATTTATTTAAGGTTTACACATGTCTGCCCATACAAACGTCAATAACTTAAGTTTCACATATGCAAATCATTTAAAATATATACAAAAAGTCCAGAAATATAAAATGCAGGCCAAGTTCGATTTAAAAAAAAAAAAAACATACCCCCCTCCCCAAAAGTTAAATGGCTGTCCCCCAACCTTTCTAGAGAACATATGTTTTGCCGTTTGGCGTTGTCCATGCTCTTCATTGGTTTACACTGTTTTGTTGTTTTATTTAAGCATGGTAATTGTGTAATAAAAATTTGAGAAAATCACTGACCTGCTGCAAGTCACTGACAAACTTTATCACATAGTATTGTATTGAGTACACCTCACCATGAGCAGATAGATAGTTGTTATATCTTTAAATATTTTTTTTTTCTCCAATGAAATGTGGGCATATCAAAATGTTTAAGATAAAACCAGTATTCTCTGTTAGTGCCTGCTTATCATTTCAGTATGAATTCCTTAGGTAAAGATAACCAGAAACCTTTGCAATAGAATATAGATTACTTTACAATAATCTGTAATCTACTCTTTGTTTTCTAACATCAAACATGTATTTCTTGAAGGGGCCGTCGTGGTTATGATCCTATGGTAGTTGGATATATAACTACCTATGTAATCAGCGCCTATTACCACTAATATTGTGAGTTTGAATCCAACTCAGGCGAGATATACTCGATACAACATTATGTGATAAGTTTGTCAGTGACTTGCGACAGGTCAGTGGTTTTCTCTGGGTATTCTGGCTTCCTCCACGAATAAAACTGACCGCCACTATATAACTGAAATGTTGTTGAAAGTGGCATTTAACACCATACCATATCCCTAACCCTGTATTACTTGAAAAGTTTTATATTTGCAGATTACCCAATGATTATCAGTGGAAACAAAATGTTAGTGTTAGATCCACACAAAAGAAATTCTGATCGAGTTTGTATAACTATGAAGCTGAACAAAATGCACAAATACAAAAAACAACTAGATGTATCATACTGCCTAAATGCATTGGACGGCCTGTTTGGATTTTCAAAAGATACGTTGGAGAGTGGCAATTTCAGTGGAACATTATTTCGTTTCCCTTTTCGTGAAGAAAAAACTGCATTATCTGATAATGTATATAGCAAAGCCAAGATTTTAGACCTGTTTAAAGCATTCCAAGCTGAGGCATCAGTTGAACTTTTGTTTCTGAAATGCTTGGAAAACATTCAAATTTATATCAAAAATCTGAATGGGATGAATTCAAGTGACGTTCCTTTGTTCTCCGTTAGTATATCTGACAACTGTCTGGATGACGTCAGAGAGAAGAGATCGGTATTCCATTGCCATATGAAGTCTATAGGGGGTAAGCATGCTGATAGTACTCTCAAAACCAGTTTCCATGTGACAATTGGAACGCAGTCAGAAACTGAATCTAGAAATGAGAAAGTATGGCTTGTTCTGCATTGTTTGAAAGGTGGGAATATGTCGCAAGAACTTTTAGCCCTTTCGCAAGACGAGTCGTTGTCATATAGTCCATATGTAAGCATTGCAATGCCTCTCCATGATGACCCAGAGTTCAAAGGTCATGTTTTTTGTTTGATGCCATTACCTCTTGAAGGTATTAGTTTGACTGGATTTCCTGTTCATGTCAATGGATATTTTTCATTGAGTCAGAATCGACGATGTGTCAAATGGCCGACAGCAGATCTGGTCGGAAATAAAACAAATACAGACAAATCTATTAACTGGAACAAATGCCTTGTAATGGAAGTATTAGCAGACGTATATCTTTGTGTTATTCAACAACTTATACAAAGAAGTAAAGAGAACAACAACTCAGATGATGACGTTGCTTATATCTATAGAGCAATTCCTGATTACAGGAAAATCACAAATCATTGGGATCTTATTTCAGACCCTTTCTTCAACCAACTATTGAAAACTTCATTTTTGTATACAGAAAACAATGGTGGCAATTGGATAGGACCAGAACAAGCTGTTTTCCAGATTTTTCAAGAATCTGTCACCAAGGGTAAGGAATATCATGTCTTGCTAAAGCAGATTACATGCATTTTGCAAGGATTTTATGTATAAACACAAAAAAACAAGTGAGCAAATGAATGGTGTTTATTTAACACCAATTGAACAATTGTACAGCAATATCATAGCGATAACATTAGTTACATTTTATTGATATCATGATTTTGCTTTGCTTTAGTCTTAGGGGGGAGGGTGGCATATTATTTCACTGCTATGGAATAATCCTTAATGAGAAATATCTTGATTCAATATACCTACATTATCAGAAAATATATAATTTATTTGTACGTCACTACAGCTTTAGAAACATGTAGAAATGGGAGCCTTTGGCAAGCTTTTCTAGCCCGTTTCGCTGCGAGTGCAAATTAATTTTATATTTAATTATGTCTCCCCTTCGAACGAACGGAGACATATTGTTTTAGTCTGATTTTTTCTTCTGCTTCTTCACAGCGAAGCTTGTCCGGATCATAACTTTTTTGTCTTTCCAGATAATATATAGGTCAATTATATTTGGTATGTTAGTGCATGACCATAAGGCGGTGTGTCGTATACCATAATGACCTTTGTGGGACCTTGACGTTTGACCTCAAGGTCAAATAATTGTTTTTTAAATAGTTTTTTCTTGTCTGGGCCATAACATTTTTGTCTTTCGAGATAGGTCAATGATATTTGGTATGTGGGTGCATGACCATAAGGTGGTGTGTCGTGTACCATAATGACCTTTGTGGGACCTTGACCTTTGACCTCGAGATCAAATAATTGTTTTTTAAATTGTATTTATTTGGTATGTGTGTGCATGACCATAAGGCGGTGTGTTGCATACCGTAATGACCTTTGTGGGACCTTGACCGTTGACCTCAAGGTCAAATAATTGTTTTTTAAATAGTAATTATTTTCTTGTCTGGGCCATAACATTTTTGTCTTTCGAGATAGGTCAATGATATTTGGTATGTGGGTGCATGTCCATAAGGCAGTGTGTCGCGTACTGTAATGACCTTTGTGGGACCTTGACATTTGACCTCAAGGTCAAATAATTGTTTTTAAATAGTATTTTCTTGCCCGGGCCATAACATTTTTGTCTTTCGAGATAGGTTGTTGTACAGATGGCCGCATTAAGGGGAGACATAAGTCTGAAAATACTTGAAACAAGAGTTTTTCTAATCGTTTTCGATAGTGTTATCTGTGACCGCGTAAGCGCTTATACTGTTAAACAATTCTTTCTTTCACTCTACATGAATCAGGTACCATAATTGCTTTATTAGGCCCATGACTGAATAACGCTGAAGTTTATTTGACCCCCTTTATTAGTACTAGTATTATTTATTAGACCACGTTAATGTAGATAGGTACTGACTTGATTAGTCTTATGTAAATTTGACTACTGTACATATTATCTCTGTCACAATATCCTTACTAGTATATTTTTGTCAACAGTGCAAGTAAATAGGGGACCGTCGTGGCCGTGATCGTATGGTAGTTGGATTTACAACTACCTATGCAATCAGTACCTATCACCACTGGTGTTGTGAGTTCGAATCTCGATCAGGACGAGGTGTACAACATTATGTGATAAAGTTTGTCAGTGACTTGTGACAGGTCGGTGGATTTCTCTGGGTCCTCCACCAATAAAACTGACCGCTACGATATAGCTGAAATATTGTTGAAAGTGGTGTTAAACACCATCAAAGAAATAAACAAACAAGTAAACAGTTCACACAAAATGTACTTTTGATTTTGTATTATTGTAGATGAGAAAGAAACTATTATTCAATTAATGAAACAAAACAACATTGACTTGGTTGATGTTCCTGATCATGTGACATCTGTGATGCAAGACAGAAATATCCCAGTACAAACTTTGACCCCAGATTTCATCGTCAAGTGTTTAAAGTCAAATTCATCGTATACATTGTTAACATTGGAAGATAAAATGAACATTTACAACTATTTGGTGTCTGATGGTGAATTTTCAAGACTTCATGGTTTGGATTTGCTCCCGATCCACAATGGAACTTTTTCTGTTTTTGGAAACCGGAACCAATACAGTCAAGTCATTATTTGTAAGGACGAGATAGATTTGTTTCCCGGACAGGATGAGAAATTTGTGTGCCAAGATCTACAGGACAAAATCTACAACTCCATTTTGGAAATGGCAAAGAAAGGTAAAAATATGTTTTTCATTGCAACTATATTGTGTAATAAAAATGTTTAGGGTTGTAATTGATGCAGTACGTGTGCTAGCGGTGGACCTCTATGTAAAATCAAGCTGGTCTATGTCAATGACTCAAATTTTCAAAATTTTGTATAAAATGTACAGTGAGGTCTACATGTACGTGTATGTTAAATAGAGATTGGTCTATGATACCACAAGATTTATTTTCAAATTTTGATGAAATGGTATAAGGAAGATTTTAGGTCAATTGACCATAAAGTTTGTTATCTTTGCCCCCCAAACAGCTAATCATCCGTCCTCACCTTCAGTCATTTACTCTTCTGAAAGCGTGATTCTTTTAGTAATTCATCGCATTGTGCACGTCTAGCTAAATATATTTTGATCAGATGATTTTTTTATCATTATTTATTGAAATATGTACAAATAGACTGAAATTTCTGTTGTATGAGGGGGTTGGCATGTCCCCTTTGCAACTCGTCAAAAATTAGTACATTTAGTTCAATGAAATATTCAGGGATTCTTTAGTAACTAATGCAGTTGTGCACTTCTGATTTTTTTTTTTCATTCAAATAATTTTTGCAGTTTCTCTTATCAAACAATGAACTTTACTATTTCAGTAGCTTTGTTTCAGTGGGTATGCATTTAACAGCTCTACGAAAACATGTGAAATGATAACTTCCTGTAATTAGAATGATGGGGGAGCAAATATGATTCGTGGGTAACAGTACCAATCTTTTTATTCACATTTGATACATTTTCAGCTGTCTGAAATCAAAGGTTTTGTTCATTTTACAACCATCTGAAATTACAGAGATTGTTCATTCAATGAATAGTACTAATATATGTGTGGATAAGGCTCACAATACTGAAACAACCATTCTCGGAGGAAATAATACACAAGACCGTCCTATAAGAAATTAGGTTACTAACGCAATCCAAAGTTGAAAGGCAAACAAGCAGTTTTTATTAACATTATCAGGCAAGAGTAAGTTTTTTTCTGATGAGATGATGATAATGTCTGTTTTTATAATAGATCGACACACTTATTTGCATTTTTATAGTGCAATGTCACTGAAATTTTGTTGAAAGTGGCATTAAACACCATACCCCCAAGGGATCACTCTGGGCTGCGGATTCGCAGCATTGACACATTATTATCGGAAATGCAGCACTAAAAGAATTAAAACGCGTCACACCGCCGCTGAAATGCCGCAGTCATTTTGTGTCATGAGCGGGAGCTGCGGCAAGAAATCGAACTCACTTACTTTCCGATGTCTCGAGTGAAAAATTATTTTGAGAGAATCCCATTGCTGGTTCTTGGCTGACTACCATTTCTCACTTTTGAGACAGACCAGTTCCTATTTTTAGCAATGTGAGATTTTCTTATCTTGCACTAGTGCAAGACAAAAAAGTCACGTGCGTTTTACCGGCAAATGCATGCTGTACAGTTTATGTCAACTATTCTTCATGCTTTTCCTTTTTAAAATAAACAATTCACTGTATATAAGTTTTCAATCTTTTATAAACACGCAAATCCTAACAATCAGCCATATTATTACATAATAACCTTCACGCAATACACAAAAATACGGAACTACTATTTTGATTGACATTAAGGGGAAATAACTCACATTGTTTACATGATGCGCTGTTTCAAACAAGCACGAAACTAAATAAGGATAAAAGTGAGAAATAAAATCAAACACGGCAAAAAGTGCAAGACAGGGAAATCTCCGACACCCTCGGGTAAGATTTCCTTGTCTTGGACTTTTGTCGGTGTTAGATTCTATATATTTCGTATAATAGTAGTATACTAGCGGGAACCAGTTTACAATAACTTTGAATTTCTGTATAAAAAATTCTGATTGGTTACTTTTTCTCAAGTAAAATTCTGATCGAATTCGGTCAAGTAACGATTGATTACGGGTTGTTTTATTACGTATTCTTGTAGTAATCGTCAGCAATCTGGGAAAATATTTTTATCCCAGTTTTAAAGGTGTAGGCCTGGGGTATGGGAGATAACTCTATTTTCAGTGTCTTCTCAAATATATGGTCATCTGTGCATTTGAAAATTCCCCCTCAATTCCAAGCTTCTTGGTGACAAAGATTGTTTACATTGGATATGGCCAGTTAAAAAAAATGACTCCTTTTACCTTTCCATAGCTATGCTCCTTGTATTTTTATATCTTATTGCTGCTTATGCCAGTGTCAGGCAGTGTGTTATTATTATATGCCGGTGCCCACAAAATATCATTGAAATATCTCATGCCAGAAAAAAAATTTCATTCAAAAATGCCAGAAATGTAACACAATTTGTGTGACTAACCTTTTTCTATTGAATTTCAAGGGTTTGTCAAAAAAAAATTAAATATATACATCAGAATCTTAAATATTATGAAACTATACAGCAAATTCATTGTATGGTAGTAAAAAAATAGAAAGCTATGTTTGGAAAAAAAATTGTAATATCTGATCCTCTCTTATACCACTGCCCCCCTTCTCCTAAGACAACTAAAGAATCAAACGAATACAACTGGAGACACAGAATTTGAAGGAATTTAACAATACAGCTGGGTGGTTGTCTTGTGTTTTTTGGTGTTTTTTTTTGTAATGAATTAATCAAGTAGAGTCACCCTCAAACCACCCCACCCCTTCCCCAGCCGACTTGAAAATAAAAAAGACAAATGCAGTCATTTGGTAATTTGGACATCCACTGTGTCAATTATAATTCGCCCCCCTAAAAAAATTATTAAAAAGAGATAGAGAGAGAGAGGGGGGGGTCTTCCGTCCCTCTATTAAGCATATCAGCATTCATTCATTCGCCTGTTAAATGTAATAAATCATATATTTTTACCCGTTGCATTGCCCTTTTAGTTTATCTAATTACTTTTGAACTTTTGAAGCAGTCGACGATTAATCAGCAAACCAAGTGATATTATAATCCCTTAGACATTCATTTGATCAAAATCCATCCATTCTACAAACACTTCAATACAAATTACCCCATTAAAAATTTTCAACAGAGAAACATGAGAAAATTGGATAATATAGCATGCCGGGTATTCGGAAACTCGGTGCAAGCTAGTTATTTTGAACGTTTTCATTGGTCAATTTTGAATTTTTGGACACTACAGACCATGGAGCATGCTGTTCCGTGTTCCGTTGCCGTCATGCTCCACGGTTTGTAGTGTCCAAAAATTCAAAATTGGCCAATGAAAACGTTCAAAATAACTAGCTTGCACCGAGTTCAAAGTGTCTGCATCTGTTCCGAGTATGCGAATACCCGGCGTGATAAGGAAATCAGGGGAGTCACAGCTCCAGATGTATAATTTCGAGTGACATCTCCCTTTAATTTACACTCACTGCTTAGAAACTATTTGAAATTTTTTGGAAAAGATTCATGCGTTTTAATACACTTCATCACATTCACAAAATGCTTCAAAATTGTTGACGGAAAAGCTTCCTAAATACTCAAAACCCAGGAGCTTCAATGTGGGGGCTTCTTCCCCCAGGGCCCCCTAACAGGGCTCTGCCCTGGACCCGCTGGAGAACTTAAGCGGTCCCCAGACCCCTTGCCAACATTCGTTCCCCCTAACACAAAATCCTGGATTCGCCCCTGATATCTATTAGAATCTTCCGAAACTAGTATTACCATCTGGCATCAAGAATACCTCCAAAATTGCTATATTTAGAATGTGCTATGGAGAAAACGGCACGGTGAAATTTTTGAAACTTTGGCAGATAATGTATTTAGACATAACTATTCCATAATGCAAATCTAAAAAAAAATTGAACGATGGGAAAATTGTAGGGTAACCCCGGTCTACACCCTTAAATTGACGAAAAGTTGAATTCAACAGGAATAACGGGTACCTAATTTTTAAATCAATACAGCATGATGGCAGGTAAGATTTTTAAAATGCAGACAATTTAATTCAAATTTTTTCTGGTTAATAATGATTACAAGGCAATTAATTCCTTTATTAAAGTATAGATCAAAACCAAGTGAACTGTCAGCAAAATAGGTCTCAGGATAAGCCTCTGCAGGTGTTTCAATTCTGATAAGGGCTGTTTAAAAAAAAATGGCTCCAACATGTGAAAAAAATGTCCAAATTAAACTCACTCCTAAAAACTTTCTGCTGATAATTTTCAATGTTGTATACATTGAAGTAAATGAAACAAGAAAGAAACGATGAACAGATAAGCAATAAATTTTTAAGAACCTTTTATTGAACACAAATTGGCATAAAAAACATGTAAAACACATACTTATTCTTTTTCAGTTAAACAATCTTTAGTCTCAATTATTTTGTATAATGGTTTCTCAAACAATGCAAATGATATAAATGACTTTTTGTGCAAAATATTGGGTTATTGGTAGTTGTAGTTTTTCTTAAAAGCTATTTTTTTTTAAAAATTCTCAATATTTTTGTCCAATCTACCTGATAAAGTTTTTATTATCAAATTAATAACGAATATTTTTACTTAAGACAGCAACATTTTCAAACTTTAAAGATAAGTAGCCATTTGTTAAAAAAAAATCACATTGATTTTTTGAACGATCGCAAAATAATTGGTTGTAGAAAAAACATTTTGTCTATTTTTGTTGCACTCCTGACATTTTATAATAAAGAAAAAAAAGAAGAAAATATCACATTTTAAAATGCCAACATTGAACAGTGATGTTACTGTTAACTCGTACAATAATTTTTACCTGTTTCAATGAAATATTTGTACAGAAATGACAGTATTTGGAAATTTGTAACAATTTTTTGCCATACCACTTCTTTAATACCCAGTTTTAGCAGCAATATTTTTAATACAAACATTTGAAAATTTGTATTATACCACTCTAATATATTAGATAAATCATAAAGAAATAATTAGAATAATTTTATAGGCTAGAAAAGGCAATTTATTATAAATTATCATTATTTTATCAATGGTACTATTTTATCAGGATATGTTGCACTCCTGACATTATATTGCCATCAAGAAAAAGAAGAGTTATTAACTTAAAAACAATTCACAGGGAAAAAAATCAGTTGGTGTTCTTTCAAGCATTAGTTTTACCAAGTTTTAATGATAATTGTTTCTTAAAGTAACATTTTTCTAGTTATTTGTAACTTGCTTACAGCCATACTTCTCGAAAATTCCAACTTATTTTTGAAATATACTATACAAAAACATTTAAAACATGTATTAATCTAAATTTATATTGAAAATAGATGTTTAATGTACAATTACAAGTATTTTTTGGATACTTAGAAAATTGATTATATCAAATTTCAATGATTTTTTTAAATATTTATGTCAGGAGTGCAACATTTACATGGTCAACCATAAATTATCTATTAGAAAATAGATAAATGCATTTATCATAAACTTTATCAAGTCAATTAATCTCCAATAGCTAATGAACCTAGAAAACATGTTCCCTTGTCAGAGAATGTCTCTAGTATTAATACTTAATAGATATTAAAGCATGAGACCATTTAAAATGAACAAAAATGCTTTATTACATAAAATTAAAAGCACATAAAATGCTATTGGACCTTTTAATTTTTTCAAACATTATTCTAAACTTGACAGAATCTCATTTTATTCAAATCATCCATATAAAAAGTATAATTTAGACTGTAGAAGATAACTTAAAACTAGTTGCACTCCTGACATGAGTCAAATGCTTCTGTGAGAGATATTTTATGTATCTTAAACAGGTAAATGGGTTTTATCTGCTCTCTTGGTCAGTCTCTGTTGAAATAGAAAGACAAATGTGATTTTAGTTACATTTAAAAGAAAATATCAAATGTTGCACTCCTGACATTTGAGGGTGCTGCCTTTAATGTGACATTCTTGGCCTTACTACTGATTTTAGTGTATCCTTTAACTATGGTTTTGAAGCAGCAATGATGTATTAAGATTTATTTATACCCCATATCTTTGAAAACTAAAAGACAACATTTCTACAATGTAATTTAGGAAAACTTGCATGAATGTTTGTTGCACTCCTGACTAGGTACATCTTTTTTACAAAGCCATATTTTTATGCAATAATAAATGTGAAGCATGATGTATTGCTATCTTAAAGTATGTCAACATATCAAAGTTTGTGATGAAATAGATTTTGATAACATATTGTTTGATTTAGCACTGTGGTAGGTTGTTGAAAATTAAGGATTTTTTAAAGTGTCACAAAAAAGGGTTGCACTCCTGACAATTTTGACATGTTTTTTTGGATTTTTTTTGTTATTCTAGATATCTTAAAGATTTTTTGCAGTAACAAACATCAAATCATTACAGATCTTTTGAACTATTCAGATCCAATAAAATCATAAAAATGAGTAAATTAGACAGCTATAGCAGTAGGAGTCATTTTTTTTAAAGTGCCCATAAATCCATTTTTGGCAGGTTGCCCCCCTTTTCCCCCTGTAGGGGCATTGCCCCTTGACCCTACTAGGGGCCTAGGCAGACCCCCAGCATAAGGGCCCCTGGAATTTTATGTTGATGGGCCAAAGGCCCCTTGGATTTTATGCAAAATAAATCTAACACTTGTAAAAATACACCTAAATATTTTGTATGCCTAGCTGTTGCTTTTTTTAAATAACGGTTACGAGTTATGGTGTTAAACGTCACTGTCAACAATATTTCAGTTATATCGTGGCGGTCAGTTTTATTGGCAGAGTACCCGTAGAAATCCACCGACCTGTCGCAAGTCGCTGACAAACTTTATCACATAATGTTGTATCGAGTCAACCTTGCCTGAGCGAGATTTGAACCCACAACGTTAGTGGTGATAGGCACTGACTGCATAGGTATTTATAAATCCAACTACCATATGATCATGACCACAACTGCCCATAAAAATACATTTAAATTTGTATATATATTCATCCAATTATGTCAAACTACCCTGAATTTTTATACCCCACTCGTAGAGAGGGGGCTATATTGCAATCACCTTGTCCGTTAGTCCGTCTTGCCGTTTGTCCGTCAATTCACACTTTTGTAACAGATATCTCAGCTTCTACTGGAAGAAATGATTTTATATTTGATATATGGCTTTGGCATGATGACTTGTACTGTGTCTCCCCTTTCCAGGGTTACCGCACATCTACTTCCTGTTTACAGTGCGACTTAGAATTGTTCATGTTTGCCGTAAAGAAAACTTTCGTAACAGTTATCTCAGCTTCTACTGGAAGAAATGATTTTATATTTGATATATGGCTTTGGCATGGTGACTTGTACCGTGTCTCCCCTTTCCAGGTTTACGGCACATCTACTTCCTGTTTACCGTGCGACTTACAAATAAACGAATGGGGGTATTTTTAGCATGACTTAGGTGCAACATCTTGTTGCAACACATTTTAAATTAACTATTTTTTTTACAGGAATGTATCAACTAATTGTTCTCAAAGACATGTCTACTAGTGGTATAGCAAATTTGTTAAAGATCACCATAGAAACATGCATAGGAACAACATCTGGACAAGTCCTAAGATGGGATGAATCAAGAATGCAGAAGACGGGGATGGTGTGGTTAAGAAAGGTTTGGGAGTTTGTACACCAGTACCCATTAAACAGTTTAAGTCATCTACACCTAATACCAAGCCCCTGTACAAATGAATTATACAGAGTATCTACTACATTTATAGTCAAATCGAGTCGTGGTTGTCATGACGTACCTACTGGTGTCTGTAGATGCTTAGGGTACTTAGATATTGTCGTCCTGGAACCAGTGCCTGCTGTTATTGATGGCCACAAAGATGTACGTAATTATATCTTGTTACCAACATTAGAGAATGTATTACATATGTTAGAGAAGGTACAAATGAGTGATAAAGTCTCTCAATTGATACAGACGTTCAACAATTCTATCAGCCATGACGAAAGATCTCAGTTTGTAGAATATATTTCAGGATATTCCAAGATGAACTATCATGACTTTGTAGTCAATTTACTGTCCGCAATGAATTTATTCAAAGAAAAGAATTCTGGACGAAATGTTTCAGTCAATCAAGTAAGGCGTATAGCAGAGACAGAAGAACTTCCTGTAAAGTACCATATAGAATCTTTAGATTGTAGTGACAGGAAATATAGAAATCTTGCTAATTTGTTGAATGTGCCAGTCATTCAGAAAGAGGATGTGATCATCGGCATTTTGGGGTGTTTGATGTGTGGAACTCATTATGGTACAGATGAAAAGAACAAATTTATGACATTTCTTTTGAACAATCTAAATTTTTTCCAAAAGAGAGATGCTATGGTCAATATTGTACAAAACATGCAATTTGTATACAACAATTCTGGACAGGTTAAAAGAGTGTCAGAACTATTTGACCCAGAAGACGAAAGCTTAAAATTGATAATTGTAGACAGAAACCAATTTCCAAGAACCCAAAACATAACTTACAAAATAAAGATTCTACGAGAACTTGGACTTAAATCAACAAGTCAACTGACTGGAGAGGATCTGCTTGTTTGTGCTGAGTATATTCACAACAATTCTGCCAATGCCTCAGAGAGGGTACGTTCAGATAAATTATTAGAAATACTACAGACACACAGCAGCTTATTGCATGCCTATATAAATGGACGTTACTTGTACCAGCATTTGGTAGATTTAAGGTTTATTCAACCGAGTCAAAGAAAGAGCGAATTCCCAGCTTCATTACCTTGGTTTGATGCTGCTTCATATTGTAGACCAGTTGACATACTAAGCCCAAAATATTCTAAGCTTGTTGGAAGTGTCAAGCCAGTGTTGCAAAACCAGATGTCATCAGAATTGTCTGCATGTTTTGGTTGGAACACGAACCCTGCCATCGGAATTGTTATAGAGCAACTATTCATAATTACAGAAAAATATGAAGATAGAAATAAACCAGAACTTCTTCCTGTAATAAGTGAGATCTACTTATTTCTAGCTGGCTGTAGTGACAGAAGTCCTGAATTTCAACAACTTCAAAACCACAAATGGATCTGGACAGGGAATGGTTTTAAAACACCAGACAGAATTTATCTACAAACTAAGCCTTCAGATGTTAGTTTAAAACCATATTTATTTCTTTTACCTTCAGAATTTCAGATTTCAAAGTTGTTGCCGTTTTTTAAAAGCAGGAAATGTATTGACAACCAAAGCACAAGACTGTTAATCACGGTATTAGAAATGATCAAAGTCAAATATGAAAATGGAAGCCAAACTGAGGCAAGTCCTAAAACAGACATGCAACTTATCGTTAATATTTTAAACAAATTAAAGGAGTTACCAGAGGAAGAGTTGGTTGGTGTTTTAGTGCCAATCAGACAACCAGATGACAATAGAATTATACTTAAGCTTGCAAGAGAATGCAACTTTTGTAAAGAGGATGACGATATTTATGGTGAGGAAGTAAATATTATACATCCAGATATATCACCGGACACTGCTGCAAAACTTGGCGTGCCATCATTAACAGAAACTTTACTTGAAGACGCTGAGCGGTTGGAAGAATGGGGACAAAATGAACCCCTTACTAGAAGGATAAAAGACCTATTGAAAGCTTATACTGATGGATTTTCAGTACCAAAGGAAATTATACAAAATGCTGACGATGCTTCTGCCACTAAAGTATGTTTCATGTACGATGAAAGAGAAAATGACAGTTACGGAAAGAAACTCCTAGATAAAAATATGATGGAATGTCAAGGACCAGCACTTTGGGCATATAACAACAAGACGTTCACATCAGAAGATTTAGTTAACATTACAAAAGTTAGTGGTGCAACAAAAGAAGCAGACACAACAAAAATTGGCAAATTTGGATTAGGATTTTGCTCTGTTTATAACTTAACAGAAGTACCAAGTTTTGTAACGGGAGATCAAATGGTCATTTTTGATCCACATTACGAGTACATCGGTGATGCACTGAGACGTAAAAAACAACCTGGTTTAAAAATTGATTTGCAAAGAAATCGAAAAATCCTTGAGCGAAAGAGCTCACAGTTTGAACCATTCAACAATGTGTTTGGGTGCAATCTTAATGTTCAGCAGGATATCATATCATTCAATGGTACTCTGTTTCGTCTACCTCTCCGAACTAAGAAGCAGGCAGCTACAAGCGAAATAAGAAATGTCCCATACGACCAAGAACAGATGAGCAGCTTGATTAAAATATTTGTGGAAGCAGGAGGAAATTTGTTGCTGTTTACTCAAAATGTTACAGACATTGAATTTTACCACCTACCTAGAAATGAAAAAGATCCTAAGAATGCAGTTCTTCTGTACAGCGTTACAAGAGAAACGATCCGTACAATAGAACGACCAATGTGCAAGTCATCGACACAAAATAGATTTTCAGTTTTGAAAGACTTTGCCATAAATCTTGAACGTATTAAAAAGGGTGAAATTAAAGATTTAACTGAAGTTCATAGCAGCATTTTAATGAGAATTCAAATTGAAGTAGGGAGTAATTTATCAAACTTCAGAACTTCTGGAAGATCATCAACAACATCTTGGTTCATTACATGGGCTTCTGGTACAGACAGGAGTAAAAGAATGGCTTTAGAGTCTTCAGTCAAAGGTTTACTGCCATTAGCCAGTGTTGCTTGTCCAGTAGAAATGTTGGATGATGAACATTTTGAGACTTGTCATTTGAATCAATTACCTTTTGGTTTTTACAATTCAGGTCATGTTTTTTGCTACCTTCCATTACCAATTGAAACGATGTTCCCAGTTCACATTAATGGGTCGTTTGCAGAAACATCAGATCGCAGACACCTTTCATGTAAAACAACAGACGACAAAGATTCTTTTGATAGTGAATGGAATGAGGCACTCATGTGTGATGCAGTTTGCAATGCTTACATTTTGTTTCTCGAAAATCTTCGTTTCTTAGGAATAAACGAAAATGAGGAATACTACAAGCAATGGCCTATGGAATGTCGGAAAGATGTCAGTCAAAGAAACTTCCGCAAACTACAGATGGCATTTTATAAGAAAATCTCAGATGAGAAAACATCTGTAGAAGTGTTCAGAAGGGGAGATAACTTTGTCAGTATTAAAAATTGCAAATTTATTGACCCTGAATTGATGGAAACCGAATTAAGTAATATAGTTTTCGATGTTTGCATCAAGCTTCTAGATAATACAGATTCAAAACTGATGAAATTGCCAGAAATGTTAAAAAACTGTTTTAGAGATGCAGACTGCAAATCTTTCATTAATGCAAGAACACTCAATACATTCTCCTTTTATTCACAGTTAGTCTTTCCACATCTTACAGATGATGTTTGGGATGATCCAGTGAAGAACTTCCTCATACTGTATGCTTTAGACCATCATGAATCAGACAAAATGTCTGACCTGTTGAAAGCCAATGCATGTATTCCTACGTTACCAGATGGACTGTATAGAAGACCATGTGAGATTGTCAACAACATCGGACAACTGAAAGATTTTTTTAGCATAGAAGATCAGAGATTTGTTGTTCAAACGAAAAATGCATTTATGAAGCCTAGCCGCCTTGCAACGTTGTCAAAACTTGGCATCATAGATAATAAACTCTCTGACGAACTTCTGGTTGATAGAGCATATTCAGTACAAAATCTTTCTGTTGTATGTTCAAAATGTGCATTAGACCGGTGTACTCAAGTTGTAAAATATCTAATAAAGGATTTTTCTAACATCAATCAAAAGAAAGAACTTCTTACCGAGCTTAGGTCAATACAGTTTTTACCTGTTAAAAGAAGGCCAACGAACTGGAAATGGACGTGGGGTGGTGACAAAGTTGAAAATGTTAAAGACATACAAGGCATCCAGTATTGTTGCAAGAAGGAACATAAGGATGATGTTCCACTGAAGTTTGAATGCCCATTTAAATTATATTCACAATCTGTAGAAGAAATGGTATGTTCACTACATCCTGTTTTGGATAAGAATCTTTTGCCTCACGATGTTTATTCAGAATTTCTAACAGTCCTTGGTATAAAAAGTGAAGTGAATATTCAATTAGTGTTTCAGAATCTGACAACATTCAGTCAAGATGTAGATGGAGACGAAAGTATTTCTGAAAATTTACAAGTACTTAACAACACAACATTTACATTGTACAAGTACATAGATAGTATTGCCTTACAGGATATGAACGTTGATAAACATGCAAACCATTTGATGGCAGTAGTGGAAATGTACAGAGAGGTGAATGTTATTTTGTTAAATGGAAAATTTGTGAAACCAAGCCAAGTAGCCATCAATATGTCGGAAGACTGCAGCCCACTTTTGTATGGTTTAAATAAAGCAGACCATTTCAGAAAATTAAAGGGATTTCTAAATCTTTTGGGAATTGAAGAAAGGCATTCGTCAAAACGTATTTTATCTGAATTGGATATGCTTAAAACAAAACATGGTCAAACGAAGATGGAGGAGAATGATGTTAAGCTTTATGTAAGGCTTCTAAGAGTATTAGTTGATTGCTTGAAATTGGAAAATTTGACCTCAGATTTGTTGATGCATTTGTACATTCCAGACACAAATGGTATATTGAATCCAATTCATAGGTTATGCTTGGATGAAATTGATATTAATTCAACAGAAGCTATGCTCTTTACTCACCCGAGTATTTCGCCTGACATTGCCGTACCCTTAGGTGTAAATACAAAACGGGAACAAAAAGTAAAAGAATGCTCCAAACCACTGAAATTGTACTCAAAAGAGTTTGGACAACATGAAGAACTCATCACAAGAATTAAGCGTATTTTATCAGGATATCCATGCGACGCAGGAATTTTAAAAGAATTAGTACAAAATGCAGATGATGCTAAAGCGAATGAAGTACACATTGTACTGGATTTTTCAAGTCATCCAACAGACAACTTATTTTCTGAATCATGGGAGCCTTTACAAGGACCAGCTATCCTGGTATACAACGACAGTTGCTTCTCAGAGACAGATATAGTAGGCATCCAAAGTCTTGGTGTAGTAAGTAAAGGGGAAGATCCTACAAAAACTGGCCAATATGGTGTTGGATTCAATGCAGTTTATCATATAACTGATGTTCCATCCTTCCTAACAAGAGGACCTAATGTTGAGAGTGGTGAATCACTGTGTGTTATGGATCCACACTGTAATTATGTTCCAGATGCTACACATCAGTGTCCAGGAAGACAATACCTCAACACAAAACTGTTAAAAGAAGATCATCCAAACGTTTTTAGTTGTTATCATGAAGATTTGATAATGAATGAGTCGGGAACCATATTTAGGCTGCCGTTAAGGACAAATAAATTCAAGTCCAAATTGTCCAACCATCATATAAACGAGAAATTTATCAGAGAACTTGTATCTGATTTTAAAAATGAAATGTCCGAAATGTTGTTGTTTGTTAACAATGTAGAAAGTATAAAGGTATCTGAAATAGTCGACGGCCATTTGGAAGAAAAATATTCTGTTACATTGAACATGTCTGGATCGGACGAATCAAAACGTCTAACATTTTACAATGCTATCGAGAATGGAGTACGGAAGATTAGCGAAAATCACAACCCTGTTTATGGAAGTCATACTGAGATAAACTACACCTTAACTGTCAAAAACAGTTGTGGAGACCGTTCAAAATGGTTAATCGTTCGCCGGATGGGATTTTCAGGAAAATGCAGTTTGCCAGAAAACGTTCTGAATGCATACGCAAATGGAGAAATCGGTTTACTGCCAAGGGGAGGAGTAGCCCTGTTACTTGAACATGTTGCAGCAGATGACAAAAACGTTAAGTTTAAGAAGGAACTAGGTCGAGCATTTTGTTTTCTGCCTCTGCCTCTTGAGACTGGTCTACCTGTTCACGTGAATGGTCACTTTTCATTGGACCATGAAGCCAGACGTAATTTGTGGACAGATGACAAAGAAGGGTATCGTTCTGCTTGGAATAAACATTTAATGTCCGATGTTATAGTTCCATGTTATGTATCCGCTCTTCATAGACTGAAATACATTTTATGTTTTGATCTGGAAAATAAAGTATTGCCACTGGATGTCTTTCATGGATTTTTTCCAAATATGGGAAAAGTTGAGAATATTTTCAAGTTTCTTGTATGTAGTTTTTACCAATGGATATACACCAATGAAGAGAATATATTCCCATGTTGTAAGCTTATCAACAAAAATGATGCAAAAATAACATTTTATCCTATAAAGAGTGAAGCTTTTGTTTTCCCATGTGTATTCAATACGTTGAAAGAACAAGATGTTAGTGTCAATCTTGGAACCATTCCAAATGTAAGTCCAGTTATTACTGACAGAGTTTCAAATTTGAGGCAATCTACAGAAAGAAAACCATCTCAAGATAAAGATTTAGCAAAGTTAGTACAGATATGCAAAGATATAGGAATAAAACTGGTGGAATCTCCTGAGCAAATTTTCAAAAGTATGAAGGAAGCAGACATTCCTGTAGTAGAAATGACACCCGATTTTTTCATTTCATTTTTGAAATCTCATGACACAACACACGAGGACAGATGTCGGATAGAGCAACTAGGTCAATCATTGGAGCATACAACGATTCAAAAACTAAAGATATGCATAAAATATTGCCAGCGGAGCACAACTTTCAGTGAGCAGATGGAGAATTTACCATTGTGCCTGACAAATGACAATGTTCTAAGAGCGTTTAATTCAGGAAGCCCCGTATTTTGCTCTGTATATTGCAGTCTACTGCAAGAATCATCCAGTCATTTCTTACATTATGATTGTGTTGATATGTTTAAATGTGAACAGCCCGGTTTGAAAGATTTTGACATAAATGGTTTTATTCAATATTTACCAGACACTTTAAATTTAGAACGTTATAGAACTCTCAATAGGCCAGTAGAATGGAAACCAGACAATACCAGTAAACCAAATATGGAGTGGATAAAGAAAATGTGGAAATTTTTTACATCAGTGGTTTGCAAACAGCATAATGAACGCGAAAGAGAACCTTCAGATGAGAGGAAGCAAGAAATGAACAGTGAGACTATATTAAATCTCTTACACCCAGCTCTTCATTGGTGCTTGATACCATGCATTCAGAATCAACCAACAGAAGGAAATATTTCAAATCCATCCTGTGGAAATATTCTAGTTCCTGCATGTGAAGCACGATATATCATCGATATATCTACATTCTCGGGAACAATGAAGTTGGCATTGGAAAGTTTAAATTTACCAATAATGGATGAAGACATGTATTTGGAATATGACAATATCTTAGAACATTTGGTGGTAAAAAGGAATAACCCGATTGGTTTACTGAATATGTTGTACAAATGCAGAGATCTTATAGAAAGTAGAATTATAAAACCGGAATACTGTTTGGAAATAATGGATTTCTTTTCTGACCATATGAATAGTAAAAAGTTAGCCAATTGTTCAGATGAGGACGTCTTTAAGAAACTGAAAGGTATTCCTCTGCACGTAAGTGTCTCTGGAGATCACATGGACATTCCATCTAACCAGAGTGTATTGGTTATGGATGACATTGAAGTGACTGATGGAATAGCAGAATGGGCAATGCACTCATCTACTTTGCTTCTTCAAACAACACCCAAGCTAACTAAGCTTTATCAAAAACTAGGTTTTACAGATGAAAACCTAAAGAAAATTGATTTATATAGAAAACATTTGCTTCCAAAATTCAGATTTCTACCTCGAGAAAATCATTTAGTCCATCTAAAATACACGAGGGATGTTTTACTAGCAAAGCCATGCGGTCAAGACTTCAATGATGAACAAAACAGCTTAATATCAATCTTACAATCGGTAGCTTTTATTCCAAATTCGGATGGAGAGCTGTCTACTGCTTCTTGTTTTAAAAATCCTCGTAAGAAATTGATGAGACTCATGTTTCCCGAATCAGCTTTTCCGACAGGAGTGTATAGGGAGAAAGAATGGAATGATTTCTTATCAGTTGTAGGAATGCAGTGTGAAATTACATCAAAGATGATTGTGCAGTTTGCCAGAGATATAGCGAATGCTGGGGAAAATGGTATCACTAAAGACAACAAAAAGGACTTAGAAAATAAATCGAAAAAGTTATTACATCATATATATCTCTGTTCTACTGTTGATGTAAATCTTCTTAGGACATTGTGTGAAATCAAATTCATTCCTCCTTTCAAGGTGACAAAATGGAAGGCAGATATATATCCACAACCAGATGCAGACTTTTTAATTTGTTTTCGAAATTCTACAGTCCGGGCAGAACAAGGCCTGTGTTGGACAAAATGTCATATTATCCCATATTGGGCTGACCCACGAAATGAACAGTATTGTGAAAAAAAGAAAGAAATGTTTGATTTGTTAGAAATACAACATTATCCTACTTATGACAATGTTATTCATCATATGCAAAATATTTGTGAATCATTGAAGAGGACAGAGATTTCTGATATTTTTGCAGAATCGGTTGAGAATTTGATGTCTTCCATGTACACGTTTTTAATGAGTAAACTTGGTGAATCGGACAATATAATTTGTTTGGAAAGAGGACTCTCTAAGATGGCAGTTTTATATCTCCCAGAACAAAAAATGTTTGTAGCGTGTAATCGTGTAGTAAAATCCATCAATGAAAACGAAATTATAAAGCCTTACTTGATGGAAATTCCTGACAAATATCATCAGTTCTTCGAGTTATTTGAAGTCCTTGGCATGGACCGCCAGGTGAACGTCTGCAATTTTGTGCGTGTACTAGCCCTTTTGAAAATAGATGTGAATAATGACCAACTTCATATTAATGAACTTCAAATCGTTAAGCAGGCAATACAGAGGTTGTTTCATTATCTACAGATATCTACATTTGATGAAATTGAGAAAAAACTGTGTTCAGTTGAAACCCTTTATTTACTCTCCCGAGATAACACCCTGAAGGATGCAAAATGTCTAGTTTATTCAGACAATACAGATTTTGAAGAAAAAATTGGAGATGACATAGGTATGCCGTATGTTGCTAGCCTGGACAAACTCGGGGTTCGTCTAACTGGTTCATTTGCGAAGGAATTTAAAAAACTCCCGAAACATTTACAACCGAATATCTTGTCCTCTTTGGTTAGTAGACAGTTGCAAGAAAGTTTTGAATTGTTGTCATTGGATGAAAATGGCCTGCAATTGGTGGCCTTATTGAGCTCTCCTCAGTTCCATCAAGCTGTTGTTCGTATTGCTGTACACTCCAGAAAAACAATTCAGGGTTTAAGTCCTCTAGAGTTGAACGAAGGTGTTGTAAATACATGGATAGAAAATATACAGAACATACAAGTTATCCAAGTAAAATCGTGTAAGCTAAATCTAGTGTTTAAAGATACAGCAGTAGGGAACGAGGAAGTGTCATGTTATTACCAGAAAAAGAAGGATAATGATGACCAAAACATTTTGTATTGTGCATTCAAGGAAACTGACATAAAAGACTGGTTGCAAGAGAGCAGTCGTGTCATAGAGTATGCAATAAGCCACTGTACTGGAAGGAAATTTGTAGATTCTGGAGCTTTATTACTGAAGATTTTACTGAAAATTTATAACATAGATGAGATGTCTGTCTTATTAGATAGAGAAAAAGTAGACGAGTTTTGCATTTCAGTGAACTATGATGCTTCGATGTTTCCATCTCCAGGAACGACAGTTTATCCTGATTGGCATCGGTTTTTAGACAACAGTTTTTCTACTTTCGACCCTAACGAATATGTAGCTTTACTTTTGAGTGAAGAACAAATGAACAAAGATGAATACACACCTTCTGTATATGTTTATGCAATCATTATTCGAAAATGCGAAACAACAGATTGCGAATCTAATGTATTAAGAAATACTCTTCAAATGTACGAGGTTAGAGTAGGACGTGGTCGTATTGAGCGAATTCATGCCTTTGATTTATACAAGTTCAACCGCAATTTTCAAAAAACTTCAAAAGAAATTGCACCTTTTATTGACATTGCAAGTAACTCAAGTACTGACAGTAGACCATTAGAAGATATTTTAACGGAGGTGGAGGATACTATCAGAGCCGCATGGACTCTACCAGAAGATGAAAGAAGGAAGATAATTAAACGATTGTACAAGAAATGGCATCCAGACAAAAATTTTGGAAATGAACTCGTTGCAACTGAAGTGTTCAAATTCATCAAACAAGCTGTGTTGAATATTGAACGAGGGAACGATATTAACACCAGATATGATTCCCAAGATTTCAACGAATTCTCAAAGGATTCTCAATTTTGGGATCACTTCCAAACATGGGACCAGGACACTAGACATACAACCAATCAAGCACCAGCTGCAGGTACAAGTGGAAACGAAAACCAGTCTGCTCATACTAGAGGTCGACAGTGTTATGAACCGGTTCCTTCTTCTGCTGATGCAAAGCAGTGGATGCATCAGGCCAAAAGGGATTTCAGTGCTGCCTCTCAGTTCTTGGTTGAAGCTGAAAAAGGACACAATTTCAACTGGATTTGCTTTCTATGTCAACAGGTAAATTATTGTACTTGTTATTGGAAATGTCTATATTGTCTGTTTTTCCAAGGATTTATATAGTAGGAAGGATATGAATCTCGTATATTCTCGCTTTATCTCGCGTGGCGAAATTTTATGCTACAACAGAGCAAAAATTAATTCATTCATTTTGAAATGCCTTGAGAATTCGTAGGAAAATCAACCAATTACACCAAAGTTCATGTTATACATCGTCTATATACTACACTACACACAAAAATCCTTGGATTTGCCAATATAGGTTCAATGGAAAAGTTTTTTTTTATTTTTTCTGTATCACCCCTCATACACGTAAAATTAAAAAAAAAAGTACAGTAGAGCTTCATACATCTAAAAACATATTAAAAATGATAAAACAAAGAAACCAATCACGCCAAGTTTTGTTCTATATATCGAATACACATTTTTACACTTTGGTACCGTATGTCAATTTCATGTAAGCAATTGTAAGTTTATTGATTTCTAAATAGGCCACTCCCATTTCTGCCCAGAACGCCGTCATTTTGACAAATGATGGTGAACAATCCTTAATAAATACAAATCGGGAGTACTGTTTTCAATAAAACTTATTCTATTCATTGAAAAATATTTACATTATCACAAAAATGACGGCTCTGCTTCAATATTCGGTATGATGAGAGAAGAGAGGAGTTTGAAATTTAAATTCGAGTCTTGACCGCCCATAATAGGTGGGATAATGAAGGTCAAAAGGGCAAATCGATTAATGTCAATTATTGATGAAATATGGGTGATGCATCTACAAAAAGTCGATACTTTATTATTGATTGGTATTTAGAACAAATATGTTCACTTTATACCTGTAATTATGGTTTTATATACTTACAAATACTGGTTTAAAATGTTGAAGCGATGGAAATTTCCACCCGATTAATCAAGGCATGTGCATCGTCAACGAATTGCACTATGGGTAATCTCGCCACGCAACCTACTTACATACAATCTATGTTAGATCTCCCGAGATTCATATCCTTCCTACTATATAAATCCTTGGTTCTTCTAATCTATATTGTATCGAGGGATTAAGCCTACCTAGACATATTACATTACATTACCTAAGGTATTCCTTTTATTAGTATGCTTTAGTAAAGCATTTGTAGAATTTTATCTGAGAACGAGATGCAACATCGTCAGTAACCCACGGTTGATTCCGTGGAACGTATCGGAATCAACCGTGGGTTACCGACGATGGAGAGATGCAAAGGAGTGCCTCATGTTTGTAGAATGCCACAATTCCTGCACACACAAGACAACTAGTTTGTTAACAGTATTCGTTGTTGGACCGTTACAAGGCAAAAGTTTCCGACCATATCCATTATATCCCATTTTTCATGTAGCAGTCTAAGCTTCCAGCAATTTGCCAATCTCAGTCCCATATGTTTGCCTACATGATTTGTTTTGTTTGTAAACTTTTCTCTGTCATGCATATAGCTAACATCTTGGTCACTTGATGTTAAAACAATTGGTTGAAATTTTTAAAACTATTATTTGTCCGAAATTGAAATTAAACTTTAAAATGACATTTAGAGACGACATCAGCAATGTTTGAAGATACCAAAGGTTTGGTTTGGTTTTTGGTGTTTTATGTCAATTTCAACAATATTTCAGTTATATCGTGGCAGTCAGTTTTATTGGCGGAGGAAACCTGGAGAAAACAACCAACCTGCCGCAAGTCACCGTCAAACTTTATCACATAATGTTGTATTGAGTACACCTCGCCATGAGCGGGATTTGAACACACAACTTTAATGACGATCTGTACTGGTAGTGGTAAATACAACTACCATACCATCACGACCATGACGGCCCCTCAATTAGTAATTATTCAATAACAATTGCAGATACATGTACAAATGTATATGTATAATGTGATGTATGTATTTTGTAAAGAGGACCTTTGTAAGTTGATCTAACTTGTGTCCAATTCATTTATTGAGATATTTAACATTAGAATAAGTTTGTAATGCATATTATAAGGAGTACTTAATATAATCGAAAACACAGATGCAATAAATTTAAAAACTCGGTTTTACATAAGTGAGTAATTCATCTGTAAATAGAAATGTACATCGCATATTGTAGCATATACTTAATATTGCCATTAATTCAACTTTTTATTCCATTCCTGTATCTGGTGGACATTTTTTGGTACACATAGTTGGGCAAGTTCTTTTTTAAAAAAAATTCAATCTACTTGTATATTTGCATGAATATTTGACAAAATAAGAATGTTTGATTTGTTTTTTTAATTTGATTTTTTGAAACCATTTGTTAACCTGGGTATTCGATGCACAATTCTGTCTTTCTCTAAACTTGATTTATCTGCTAACATCATACTGGCTACAAGCATTGTATATATTGATTTGGATATGATGTGGATCTTCGTATGAGGTTATGTTTCATATTTTCTATCTATGAAACCAGTCTTTGTTGTTTTAATATGAACATTTTTAATTTTTAATACAAATTTTATAACAGGCTGTCGAAAAAGTTTTAAAAGCAATGCACTTCAACAAGGATTCAAATAAAATACCCAAATCCACAGTCTTGAAGAATATAGTAAAAGGTTTGGATCCAGAACTTCAAGATATGGTAATGACTGTGTCAGCAAAAGTGGGAAAGCAAGAGAAAATGATGTACCCTGATCGTCACAGAATACCTAAAATTCCAGCTGATGACTATGATAAACAGACAGCGGTGGATGTCATAAACTTAACAAGGCTTATCTTGGAGTATGCTTCTGATAAAATATGAATGATTTATTCAGGTTGGAAACTGTTTAAAATAGTATTTATTCAACTAATGAAAGCGTAGATATCATATTAAGTGCGCATGACACGTTTCTGGAATAACCTTCATCAGGTTCGCTCAAAGTCGAAAGATTTTAAAGCCAATAGTTTAACAGTTTTTGGAGCAAGAATCCAAAGCGACTAAACAGGATAACCAAAATTAGTTATGGTCATCTATCAATAATGAATATATCTAATAAACCCACCGCAAAATTGGTATTTGTTGCTTCTGCGCTAAGCACGCAGCATTAAGGAGAAAGAGCAAAGACTGGTTGGATCGAAATCAGGATAATGTGTCCGAGTGGAGAGACATGTCTATCCGCAAGACTGTTGCTTCAGTGAGCTAGCACTATAAAAAAAACTCAGCGTGTTGGTCTAGTACAAAACGGACCTCATCATCAGCTCATTGAAAATTAACTTTTTTTTCACCATGATATAGCTGAAAAATTGCTGAATTTGCATTAAACATTCCCAAATTCCCTCTAATAAACCATGTCAGTGTCGAAACGACTAATATGCGGTGAAGATCGTGATTATCATAGATGTAATTTGTAAAGGGGTCTGCATTTTAAAGGCAATTATTATCTTCCCTTAGTAACCGACACATTTTAGGATATCGTGAAATCGTTCCGCCTGAAAATAAATATCATATGTAGTGATATTGGAAACTGTTTATTCAATTTAGTGGAATTTTATTACCATGGTAGTTTCCGATTTACCTGACGGCGAAAATACAATGGTTAACCGAGATTTTCTTCAACCAGTAAAAATTCACTGTAAGGTTTGTTAACACATTCAAGTTTTCTTTTCAATGCCGTTTCAAAATTTTTGTGATGAAGTGATGAATTTGAAATGTAATGTGTTTAGATGATCAAATTGGGTACTTTTAAACTCTCTTCCAATATTTGAAGGACCCACAAAACTTGTTTGACAACCTGCTTAAACTGTCAAATTTGTGTTTGTAACAGGACTGGTGCATAGATAGGTCAAGTTTGAAGTGAATTGAAGGAAATATGTGACAGTTTAATCCACCCTTATAATTGCTTATGTATTTTGTTTAATGTTTTTGATGTTATATTTGGTATTTAATGATTTTAATTATAATTTCAGGTGGCGAAAACAGCTACGAAAATGTTAGTGTTTCAGTAGTGAAGTAAAAAAAAACGATTTTTATCAATTATTGTTGAAATAGACACTTTAATCTTGGTTATATTAAAAACAAAATGTTAAACAATTTAACTAGTCAATACAATCCTCTCTGGGTACTCCAGTTTCCTCCACCAATAAAACTGACCGCCAAGATATATAACTGAAATATTGTTGAAAGTGGTGTTACACACCATAGCCCCCTCCCACTCCCCTGTATAATATTTTGTAATAGATATAACCAACCACAATACCATGGAACAATCGTGTGGTAATATTTGTATTTACCTGAATGACTTAAATAGATGTATAGAATATACTGTATAATATTTTTGGGGCCGTCGTGATTGTATGGTAGTTGGATTAATAAATACCTATGCAATCAGTGCCTATCACCACTAACGTTGTGAGTTCGAATCTCGCTCAGGTGAGATGTACTCGATACAATATTATGTGATAAAGTTTGTCAGTGACTTGCGGTGGGTCAGTGGTTTTCTCTGGGTACTCCAGTTTCCTCCACCAATAAAACTGACCGCCAAGATATATAACTGAGATATTGTTGAAAGTGGTGTTACACACCATAGCCCCCTCCCATTCCCCTGTATAATATTTTGTAATAGATATAAACAGATTTTTTTTTTAATCTTTATGTGTTATGTAGGTTTCTTAATGTCTTATAATTATTCAGATGAAATTAAATGACATCAGCAAATACATTTCTGTTCAAATGTTGTTAGTATGATTATGATAAAATTGTCATTGTGTATATAGTATCATGTATATTGTAATGTTTGATCAAATTGTATTAATACTGTTAAACACTGATACATACAAGTGCCATGTTAGGACTTTCAGATTTCTATCAACTGTTATGTTATTATTGTGTTTAGACATGTGAGGTTTGACATGAGGATTGTATTGACTAGTTAAATTGTTTAACATTTTGTTTTTAATATAACCAACCACAACACCATGGAACAATCGTGTTGTAATATTTGATAACATTTCTATTAACTGTTATGTTATTATTGTGTTTAGACATGTGAGGTTTGACGTGAGGATTGTATTGACTAGTTAAATTGTTTAACATTTTATTTTTAATATAACCAATCTGAACCACAATACCATGGAACAATCGTGTTGTAATATTTGATAACATTTCTATTAACTGTTATTTTATTATTGTGTTTAGGCATGTAAGGTTTGACGTGAGGATTGTATTGACTAGTTAAATTGTTTAACATTTTATTTTTAATATAACCAATCTGAACCACAATACCATGGAACAATCGTGTTGTAATATTTGATAACATTTCTATTAACTGTTATTTTATTATTGTGTTTAAACATGTGAGGTTTAATTTGACGTAAGGATTGTGTTTGGCTATTTAAATTGTTTAACATTTTAATTTTAATATAACCAACTACACCACCATGGAACAATCGTGATCATGTGACAAACTTTCAAACACAGAAATGACAAACAACAGTACGCCAGCAATATCAGGAAGAAGAATTTTTTTTTTTATTTTTTATTTTAACACTGACATTAAGAGAGATTAATTACTTTTTAATATAACATGTATAAAGTTTCTTGAGATATTGTTAATGTTTTTTTTATTTCCAAATTTATTTATTTTTTATCTCTGGCGGTCTGTCAGTATGTCACACTAAAATATACCTGATTTTCTTCAGATAAAAGCCATTTAACATGTTTAGATTCCTCCTATATACAGTCAAACCTGCCCATGTGGTCATCTCTATTAAACAGTCACCTGTATTAAAAGGTCACCTTTTTATTGAACTGTCATAGAAATTTTCATATAAATTTAACCTCTTTTAAGAGGTCACCTGGCTTATAAGGCCACTTTTTCTTTGTCCCAAAGGTGACCTCTTAATACAGGTTTGACTGTATTATAACCCTTGCTGAATGTTTCTTAGTATCATGAAGCTATACATGTCGTAGTGGGTAAGAATATCATTTTTTCAATTTTCAGAATTTAAAATTATTGAATTCAGTCATTTTCAAATATACATTGTTTAGTCTACAATTTTTGTCCCAAGATCTTAAAATAAATACAGTTTAATGTCAAACCCTGTATCCTTTTTGTGCTTGCCCCAAAACATTATCTAGATTTTTATCTTCTTTTGTCCTTTGGAAAAAATATTCTGACATTGCAAAGCAAATATTCGGGTTTACAATGAAATGTATATATAAAGTTTCTTTGTTCTTTTGTTTTACATATACAATAAGAAACAATCCAGGCAATATGAATACTGTAATTAAAGAAACACCCAATCTCTTTAACTGCTTACTACATTTAAAGAAACACCCAATCTCTTTAACAGCTTACTACATTTAAAGAAACACCCAATCTCTTTAACTGCTTACTACATTTAAAGAAACACCCAATCTCTTTAACTGCTTACTACATTTAAAGAAACACCCAATCTCTTTAACTGCTTACTACATTTAAAGAAACACCCAATCTCTTTAACTGCTTACTACATTTAAAGAAACACCCAATCTCTTTAACTGCTTACTACATTTAAAGAAACACCCAATCTCTTTAACTGCTTACTACATTTAAAGAAACACCCAATCTCTTTAACTGCTTACTACATTTAAAGAAACACCCAATCTCTTTAACTGCTTACTACATGTACTATGTATTTTTATCCTGTCGTTTGTAGTTTTTTACTTTACAAATTGAAATATATGAAAATAATTGTATTGTTATTGTTATAATTACTATGTGATTGTACTATATGAATATCATTATTGGCCCCACAGTTATTAGACCCTGGTACATTATGCCCCACCAATTGACCCTCACATTTTCTACCATTCCTTAGATTGGTACACATGTTTTCTATATTTCTTGAAAACTTACATACATGTATATTGGATATTATTTGAAAATTTAACACTATTTTATCTTTGTATTTGTATTTTCATGGAGGTATTCCATGTATGTATGTATTTTGAGTTGTTTGAATAATGAAGGAGAGGTATTGTATTTGAGAATTCTCTGATGTGGCATTTTACGAGGGCAATAACATGTTATCTGCCCTGGCAAAATATGTGATAAATAGATTAATACATGGCCTTTTTCATATTGCCCTTGTCATCAGCCCTGGACTGATATTATCCCTTGGGCTAAAGCCCTCGGGCCAATATCAAGGTCTTGTGCTGATAACAAAGGCAATATGAAAAAGGCCATGTATTAATCTATAATTATAATTCATGTATAAATATATTGTGATAATAAATAGATATGAAAAGGCCATGTATTAATCTATAATTATAATTCATGTATAAATATATTGTGATATATAATTTCATATTTAAATGCTGGGACATATTTGCACTATAACATTCTGCTGAAAACAGAATGATTATCAGTTAACACATGTTTGTTTTGATTATTTGTTAATATGACTTAAATAATGTATTATTCATATAAAAATATGAGAAATTTAGGTGATTTTTTTTTGGTGGTGGGCTATTTTACTAATTTGTCTTCATTTTATGATGGACAATATTTGCTAGGTACTGCCCATTTTAACTTTTAGAGGAGGGGTATGTATTCCCTTGATTGGGAAAATTTTGTTGGTGCCAAACATAAATAAAATTATTTTTTTCACATGTTTCAAATTTAACCAAAATGTATTGTAGAAAATTGTCGACTATTTATTTTTTGCATCTTTCAGGTCAAGATATTTTTATCAACATAGGTGACTGAAGTTAAATATAAAACCTACCACCTCTCCTCCCTTAAAAGTTAAATGGTCTTTCACTTATATTTTTTTTCTTGTCATGTTTTTGTATAAGAAAACAGAAACTTTGTAAATTTATTTTGTCTACTTATATATTTTCTGTGCAAATTTATTAATAAATATACTTAATTAGCTCATGGTTATTATTTTATATTCTTTATATTATGGTCAGGCTTATGGGCGAGTTAGTGAGTGATTTTTTTTAAATGCCAAGGGAGCAATTTTTCAGCTATATAATGGGGAGAACAAGTTATATTCAATGAGATGATAATGATGTCCACTTTGTACTAGACCAACACCCTAAATGTTGGATAATTGTACTGCTAGCTCCCTGAAAACAATCCGCCGGTAAACATGTTGCTCCACTCGGACACATTATCATGATTGTGAGGCAACCAGTCTACTCTTACTCCTTATTACCTCATGCTTAGGGAGAAGTATCAAATACCAATGTGTTAGTCTTTGATTTGATATGACCAGAGTTCGAACCCACTATATATCTTAACATACTCAAGATGAGCACTCAGACCATTACACAACCAATATGCGGTCAGTCTTTTGCTGATGTTTATGATACTTTCAACAGTGATATGATAGCAGTTGATTTTATTGTTGAAGAAAATCACAGTAGTCCAAAAAACAAAGTCGCTGACAAAATTTACCACCTACAATTGTGTCCGCTACACCTCACAACAGTAGGAGTCTAATTAACGTTAGTGGTACGTGATAGGCACTGTTTACATAGGTAGAAATAGATCTAACTATCAACCATATTGTGCACATGACGACCCATTTATATGTTTATGCTATAATAAATCGCACCAATATCCCTCAATAGTTGAAGAAAAATACTTTGGTGTTAAAAGATGAAGATAATGTTTGCCAAAACTGCACCAACTCCCCACCCTCTTCATGGTGTATTGCATTTAATTTGTTTCCCAGTGAATAATATGTTCACTCGGTGGCTTATTGTCGATTGTTGACATCTATCTACAAACAACACTAGTACTACACGTGGGGGTTCTCGCACAGACATCCACATATAAAAAAACTGAAGTTTCCCGATCGTGAGGCCTCCCAAAAACCTGTGAGTGATATATTTTCTCTGATCTTTCCATCCGTAATAATTTGGTAGCTACGATATATCTGCAAAAATAGTGACGACAAAATATATAACAATAATCTACCACACTAGTGGCTCATTAATCATTGAATACATATTCGGTGATACTGTATTAGTTTAAGCCTTGCATGACCAAGAGTCGTGTGAGTTTTACTTAAGTCTGTCGTCATCATATTTTCTTCTATTCCAATCTTTTCCGAAACCTCATTATAAATTGAAACCAAACTTGGTACAAATGTCCATTACACCATCCTCTACAAGAGACGAGTTTGAACAGTGGTTATCAGAAGCTGTACATCAAAGGCCATCATAATAATACAGTCAAACCTGCCCAAATTTCTTTTTTTCTCTCTTGTGCACTTCTATTTCACCACTTAGTTCTTCCATCTATTTGAAAATTTTACATTTATATCTATTCAGAATAACATTATTCTTTACAATTTAAAATTTGATATTGTATAAACTTCGAGACTAGCTTGATTATTGTAAAGAGATATACCAGGGAAACGAATTAATATAAGTTTTTCTAAACTTGTTTTCGAATCCCTTTAATTATTTGTATTGTATCATATTGAAATTTATCATATTGTACTATATTTATTAATTAATAAAATATGTTTAAACTAAACCTGCCCATGTGGTTACCTCTTTTAGAGCAGTCACCTGTATTAAAATGTCATCTGTCATAGAAAATTTCATATGAATTGAACCTCTTTTAAGAGATCACCTGTCTTGTAAGGCCACCTTTCCTTGTCCCAAAAGTGACATCTTACTACAGGTTTGACTATATGTGGAATACGCATGTAAACGACAAGTAGGAGTACTCACTGGAGGCCTGTTGAAAGGCAGAACTCTTGTACAGATCCTCTATCTGAATTTTACTTTTCATTTCTTGCTATCAAAACATCCATCAATAGACCAACCCTAGTCCTTCCTTTTAATCTATTTATTTAGATCATGTCGAGTCACCAGGTCTGTCTAAAGAGGGAGGTCACCACATTTGTAATTTAGATTTAGATCACGTCTAGTCACCAGGTCTGTCTAAAAAAGAGAAGACACTACATTTGTCATATAGATCTAGACCATGTCTAGTCACCAGGTCTGTCTAAATAGAGAAGACACTACATTTGTCATATAGATTTGGATCGTGTCGAGTTACCAGGTCTGTCTAAATAGAGAAGAAACTACATTTGTCATATAGATTTAGATCATGTCTAGTCACCAGGTCTGTCTAAATAGAGAAGACACTACATTTGTTATATATTTAGATCATGTCTAATCACCAGGTCTGTCTAAATACAGAATACACTACATTTGTCACATAGATTTAGATCATGTCTAGTCACCAGGTCTGTCTACATAGGGAAGACACTACATTTGTAATTTAGATCTGGATCTTGTCTAGTCACCAGGTCTGTCTAAATAGGGAAGACACTACATTTGTCATATAGATTTAGATCATGTCTAGTCACCAGGTCTGTCTAAATAGGGAAGACACTACATTTGTCATATAGATTTAGATCATGTCTATTCACCAGGTCTGTCTAAATAGGGAAGACACTACATTTGTCATATAGATCTAGATCATGTCTAGTCACAAGGTCAGTCTAAATAAAGAAGACACTACATTTCTTATATAAATTTAGATCATGGCTATTCACCAAGTATGTCTAAATAGGGAAGACACTACATTTGCTATGTAAATTTAGATCATGTCTATTCACCAGGTCTCTCTAAATAGGGAAGACATTACATTTGTTATATTAGATTTAGATCATGTATAGTCACCAGGTCTGTCTAAATAGGGAACACACTACATTTGATATATACATTTAGATCATGTCTAGTCACTAGGTCTCATTAAATAGGGAAGACACTACATTTGTAATTTAGATTTAGATAATGTCTAGTCACCAGGTCTGTCTAAATAAGGAATACACTATATTTGTAGTATAGATCTAGATCATGTCTGGTCATCAGGTCTGTCTAAATAGGGAAGAAACTACATTTGTAATTTAGATTTAGATCATGTCTAGTCACCAGGTCTGTCTAAATAGGTAGGGAAGACACTATATTTGTAATTAGATCTAGATCATGTCTGGTCATAAGGTCTGTCTAAATAGGGAAGAAACTACACTTGTAATTAGATCTAGATCATGTCTAGTCATCAGGTCTGTCTAAATAGGGAAGACACTACATTTGTAATTAGATCTAGATCATGTGTGGTCATCAGGTGTCTAAATAGGGAAGACACTACATTTGTCATTTAAATCTAGATCATGTCTACCTACAAGAACTGTCTAAATAGGGAAGACACTACATGCATCATATAAATCTAGATCATGTCTACCTACAAGAACTGTCTAAAGAGGGAAGACACTACATTTGTCATATAAATCTAGATCATGTCTACCTACAAGAACTGTCTAATTAGGGAAGACACTACATGCATCATATAAATCTAGATCATGTCTACCTACAAGAACTGTCTAAAGAGGGAAGACACTACATTTGTCATATAAATCTAGATCATGTCTACGTACAAGAACTGTATAAATAGTGAAGACACTATATTTGTAATATAAATCTAAATCATGTCTACCTACAGGAACCGTCTAAAGAGGGAAGAAACTACATTTGTCATATAAAACTAGATCATGTCTACCTACAAGAACTGCATAAATAGGGAACACTACATTTGTAATATAAATCTAAATCATGTCTACCTGCAGGAACCGTCTAATGAGGGAAGACACTACATTTGTCATATAGATTTAGATCATGTCTAGTCACCATGTCTGTCTAAATAGAGAAGACATTAGTAGTATATGGGGATAGTTCAAGTTATATTTGCGGAGGATCGATGAGGATCGGACCATTGCGCATGCTTGACCGGAAGTGACTGGAAGTCACGTGACCGGAAGAGGTCCTGTTCGTAAGTATGTTCTGCGTATGCGCAACCGGAAGTTGCGCAATATCCGCCCAAGTTGGGCCTTTTTCACCGGAAGTGACAAAGTCACGTGACCGGAAGAGACCCTGTCCGGCCTTACTTTTTTTCCCGTACATATTTTTCTGTACCTTTTTCCCGTACTTTTTTTCTCGTACTTTTTTCCCCCGTAATATTTTCCCGTACTTTTTCAAAAGTCGCGACGTTTCAAATCCAACGTTTTAAAATATCAGTGAGTTGTTTTTCTAGTACATGTCGTTATAACACAGTTCGTGTTCCTTGCGGAATATCCATTCAAACGTCACCCGTAGGGCTTTCCCTGGACGGGTGGGGTGCGTGCATGCGCGATCTGAAGGGACCAAAAATTAATTTATTTAACCCAAAAGAGGATTGAAATGTTTTATAGCACCAAGCAATCAAATCACTGGAAAATGAACCAATCAGAAGTCGCTATTTCCGGCCGATTCGCCAATCAGAAGTCAGGAAAAAAGAACCAATCAGAAAGGAGGATACAAAAAGAAACAACCAATCGACCTTTTTCTTTTTTCATTTTTCCTCAATTTTTTTTAATTTTAATTAATTTTTTTCACTTTTTTTTTTTTTTTTTTTTTTTCATTACACATGTTTAGCAAGTAACAACACAAAATTCTGTACAATAGTCGTCGCTTCCACAGGATATTCCTTTCCCGCCATTTTATTTTCATTATCTGCGTCCTATAACCTTATTATTTTCTACGAACTAGCCCTTTTAATGGTTATCTGCCCCTTCCCCGCCATTTTTTTTCATTATTCGCGTCCTATAACCTTATTATTTTCTACGAACTAGCCCTTTTACTGGTTATCTACCCCTTTCCCACCATTTTATTTTCATTATCCGCGTCCTATAACCTTATTATTTTCTACGAATTAGCCCTTTTACTGGTTATCTGTCCCTTCCCCGCCATTTTATTTTCATTATGCGCGTCCTATAACCTTATTATTTTCTACGAACTAGCCCTTTTACTGGTTATCTGCCCCTTTCCCGCCATTTTATTTTCATTATCCGCGTCCTATAACCTTATTATTTTCTACAAACTAGCGCTTTTACTGGTTATCTGCCTCCTCCCTGCCATTTTATTTTCATTATGCGCGTCATATAACCTTATTATTTTCTACGAACTAGCCCTTTCACTGGTTATCTGCCCCTTCCCTGCCATTTTATTTTCATAATTACATTATTTATTTCAATAATTACATTTCTTACAAAAGTTTGCCACCACCACCACCACCACCCATTTCCCTATCTTTTCACTATTCATCTTACTTTTCCTCTGTATTTTCCATCTCTTTTCACTATTCAATTTACTTTTCTTCTATATTTTCCATATCATTTCACTATTCAACTTGCCTTTCTTCTGTATTTTCCAAATCTTTTCACTATTCAACTTGGTTTCTTCCATAATTTCCAAATCTTTTTCACCATTCAGCTTACTTTTCTTCCGTATTTTCCCTATCTTATCACTATTCAACTTGGCTTTCTTCCATATTTTACATATCATTTCACAATTTTCTTCCATATTTTCCATATTATTTCACAATTTTCTTCCATATTTTCCATATCATTTCACTATTCAACTTGCCTTTCTTCCGTATTTCCCAAATCTTTTCACTATTCGACTTGGGTTTCTTCCATATTTTCCATATCTTTTCACTATTCAACTTACATTTCTTCCATATTTTCCCTATCTTATCACTATTCGACTTGCCTTTCTTCCATATTTTCCATATCATTTCACTATATTTTTCCATATTTTCCCTATCTTTTCACTATTTTCTTCTGTATTTTCCATATCATTTCACTATTCAACTGACTTTTCTTCCATATTTTCCATCTCATTTCACAATTTTCTTCTGTATTTTCCAAATCTTTTCACTATTCAACTTACTTTTCTTCCATATTTTCCATATCATTTCACAAATCAACCTACCTTTCTTCCGCATTTTCCATATCTTTTCACTATTCAACTTACTTTTCTTCCGTATTTTTCATATCTTTTCACTATTCAACTTGGGTTTCTTCCATATCTTTTCACTATTCAACTTACTTTTCTTCCATATTTTCCCTATCTTTTCACTATTCAACTTATTTTTTCTTCTGTATTTTCCAAATCTTTTCACTATTCAACTTGCTTTTCTTCATTTCTTACTCCCCCACTTACACAACTCACTCAATGATATTCCCAACATAATTAAGTTTTAAAATTCTCCTGTGATTTAAATTTATTTCAAAGAATACCCATTGCTCTAAAAATATATTGTGTTCTCCAGCTATTTGAAGAGTATTGAGCAATGTTTTCCAGTTATCAGAAACAAGCATCAACAGTTATGATATCTCCTTTATGTACAAACTGCCACGATATAACTGTAATATTGTTGAATGTGGAATTAAACACTAAAAACCTAACCCTTTATTTACAAAGACATATACCTACCTACCTATCTATCTACATTTTTATCAGAATTATAGATTTTATTCAATTTTTTGCTAGTTATTTTCCTATCTTGATGAGTTTCAAATTTCCACAATCAAATTTATTTTACATAACAACCTAACACAGTGTTCTATTTTTAGAGCAGTGAGAAAACTTACTTCCTGAACAGGGTTTTAGTATATATTTACCTGCCAAAGGCAAGCAAATATCTGTATCTATTTTCCTGCCAAGGACAAGTAAAACTCTTTGTATATAAGTGTAACAATCGATTTCCAAATAGCCATTTTTTGATACGTATTATATAGTATTTCTCTTTCTGCACAGGTATATGTCCAAATACAGAGTGATGACCCTCCCCCCCCCCCTTTATCCTCCACATAAAGAGTTATTCCCCCTACTGTAGTATCATCCTTGCACATACAGAGTTGTAACTTATTCCCCACATAAAGAGTTATATCCCCTATTACAGAGTTATCCCTTCAGATGCAGAGTTATTCCCCTTACTGTAGGGCATAATGTAAGCTTAAATAAATTACATTTTTCTTCCCTATTTTCCATATCTTTTCACTATTCAACTGACTTCTCTTCCATATTTTCCATATCTTTTCATTATTCAACTTATTTTTCTTCCATGCTTTCCAAATCTTATCACTATTCAACTTACTTTTATTCCATATTTTCCCTATCATTTCACCATTCAACTTACTTTTCTTCCCTATCTTTTCACTATTCAACTTACTTTTCTTCCATATTTTCCATCTCTTTTCACAATTTTCTTCTGTATTCTCCAAATATTTTCACTATTCAACTTACTTTTCTTCCATAATTTCCATATTTTTCAATATTCAACTAACTTTTCTTTTGTATTTTCCATATCTTTTCACTATTTTCTGTCATATAGATTTAGATCATGTCTAGTCACCAGGTCTGTCTAAATAGGAAAGACATTACATTTTCTATTGTTATGTAAATTAGGATCATGTCTAGTCACTAGGTCTGTCTAAATAGGGAAGACACTACATTTGTCATATAGATTTAGATCATGTCTAGTCACCAGGTCTGTCTAAATAGGGAAGACACTACATTTGTAATATAGATTTAGATCATGTCTAGTCACCAGGTCTGTCTAAATATGGAAGACACTACATTTGTCATATAGATCTAGATCATTCCTGTCACAAGATCTGTCTAAATAGGGAAGAGATTACATTTGCTATATCAATTTAGATTATGTTTATTCACCAGGTCTGTGTAAATAGGGAAGACACTACATTTGTCATATAGATTTAGATCATGTCTAGTCACCAGGTCTGTCTAAATAGGGAAGACACTACATTTGTTATATCAGTTTAGATCATGTTTATTCACCAGGTCTGTGTAAATAGGGAAGACACTACATTTGTAATTTAGGTTTACATCATGTCTAGTCACCAGGTCTGTCTAAATAGGGAAGACACTACATTTGTCATATAGATCTAGATCATTCCTGTCACAAGATCTGTCTAAATAGGGAAGAGATTATATTTGCTATATCAATTTAGATTATGTTTATTCACCAGGTCTGTGTAAATAGGGAAGACACTACATTTGTCATATAGATTTAGATCATGTCTAGTCACCAGGTCTGTCTAAATAGGGAAGACACTACATTTGTTATATCAGTTTAGATCATGTTTATTCACCAGGTCTGTGTAAATAGGGAAGACACTACATTTGTAATTTAGGTTTACATCATGTCTAGTCACCAGGTCTGTCTAAATATGGAAGACACTACATTTGTCATATACCGTAAATCGGGAAATTTTGGTGTAGGTTAATTTTGGCCTTTTTTCTCTAAAAGAGGGTTGTTTTATTTTGGTGTGTGAAATTTTGGCCATTTTCGTTTCTAGTGTGTTTAATTTTGGCCACTTTTGGTTCCCATGTGTTTAATTTTTTTGTCAGTTAATTCAGAACGTAAATGAAAGCGTTCTCATTTCAACCAGCGATGCTACGTTTTTACTGTTACTTACCGGATATTTTGATGTACTAAAAACCAAATCGATTATGGATAAATTGTGATATTTATTAAAACTAGGAATTTAAATATTTAAACAGCATAAAGTAAAATGCATTTAATATTAAAACAACAAATAATAATTTTGCACTGGTATTAATCATCGCTTTTACAGGTAAACAGTCTTATTATAACGGTCAGTACATGTATTTGTTTACACAACAATTATACATAATAAATAAAACCGATAAGACACTAATTATGTGTTTATTGATTTTTCTTTTTTCTATAGGTAATTGTCATTTTAATGATATTTGACATTTTGTTGATTGAATACATTTTATAGGTATAGCATGATTGTTATCAATGTACTTTATTTACCTGTAATTTCTCTCTTGTCATCCATGCCAACGATTTCACATCGTGAACACTTTTCAGTTTGACTTGTGTGTGTATATACATGTACATGTATAACGGTAATTGACAAAGTTTTACTTAGGAAAGAAGTAAGACAAAAAGGTACAGATTAGGGAATATAAATATAAAAAGATATTATGGCAGTGTTCAATTTTGGCGGTTAATTTTTGGAGTGTGACATATGTTGGTGTGTTTAATTTTGGCACTTCGTATTTAGGGGCCAAAATAGGCCAAAATAAAACCATGACCAAAATTTCCCGATTTACGGTAGTCATGTCTAGTCACCATGTCTGTCTAAATATGGAAGACATTACTTTTGTCATATAGATCTAGATCATGTCTAGTCACAAGGTCTCTCTAAATAGGGAAGACACTACATTTGTCTATAGATCTAGATCATGTCTAGGCAAGGTCTGTCTAAATAAGGAAGACACTACATATGCTATATCAATTTAGATCATGTTTATTCACCAGGTCTGTCTAAATAGGGAAGCAACTACATTTATAATTTAGGTCTAGATCATGTCTAGTCACCATGTCTGTCTAAATAGGGAAGACACTACATTTCTAATATAGATCTAGATCACGTCAATTCACCAGGTCTGTCTAAATAGGGAAGACACTACATTTGTAATTAGATCTAGATCATGTCTGGTCATCAGGTCTGTCTAAATAGGGAAGACACTACATTTGTCATATAAATCTAGATCATGTCTACTTACAACAACTGTCTAAATAGGAAAGACACTACATGTGTAGTATAAATCTAGATCATGTCTACCTACAAGACCTGTCTAAAGAGGGAAGACACTACATTTGTCATATAAATCTAGATCATGTCTACCTACAAGAACTGTCTAAATAGGGAAGACACTACATTTGTCATATAAATCTAGATCATGTCTACCTACAAGAATTTTCTAAAGAAGGAAGACACTACATTTGTCATATAAATCTAGATCACGTCTACTTACAAAAATTGTCTAAATAAGGAAGACGCTACTTATGTAAATTAGATCTAGATCTTGTTTAGTCACCAGGTCTGTCTAAATAGAGAAGACACTACATTGGTAATTTAGATCTAGAGCTTGTCTAGTCACCAGGTCTGTCTACATAGAGAAGACACTACATTTGTAATTTAGATCTACATCATGTCTAGTCACTAGGTCTGTGACCAGGTCTGTCTAAATAGAGAAGACACTACATTTGTAATTTAGATCTACATCATGTCTAGTCACCAGGTCTGTCTAAATAGCGAAGACACTAAATTTGTCATATAGTCAAACCTGCGCATGCGGTCACTTCTATTAATTATAAGCAGTCACCTGTAAATTTTCATATGAATTGAAATCTTTTAAGAGGTCACCTGTCTTATAAGGTCACTTTTGCTTTGTCCCAAGGGTGACCTCTTAATACAGGTTTGACTGTAGATCTAGATCATGTTTATTTACAAAAACGTTTTAAATAGGGAAGAAACTACATTTGTCTTATACATCTAGAAAATGAACAAAACAGGTAAATAAACAAGGTTAAAATAATAATACAGTTAGAATGTCGTACGATATAATAATCATTAAAAACAAACTAAGCATTTTTTTATCTCCAAGATCATATTACCTGTGCACATTTTTGGAAAATTTAAATTCTACTATCAGTTTCATTATCATTGAAATGCCCTTTATCCTGCAATCAGTACATTTGCTGTACAAATATGCTATACGAATAAATGTTTGCTTTATTCGTACTAGACGAATAAACTTTTCAACCTACGAATAAATTTTCCTGGTACCCTGTAGCTATGTACAGCGGAGGACGCAGACAAGTATGAAACTGGTACTAATGTAACGCGGACCACGAAGAAGACACCCTTGACAACATTTATGAAAGGCGAGGAATGACGCTTGTTTCTGTCCTTTTTGTTTCAATCTGACAAGTTTTCCGACTTTTTTGACATTGCAGGATAAACACAATATACGTACATTGTCGTTAAATATAAAATTCATTTGTACTCGCTGCGAAACAGGCAGGAAAAGCTCGCCGAAGGCTCGCTATTCTGCCTGTTTCTAAAGCTCGTACAAATAAATTTTATATTTACCGACAATGTACGTATATTGTATATATCTTTAATAATAATAATAATCTACCACACTAGTGGTCCATTAATCATTGAATGATACATATTTGGTGATACTGTATAAGTTTAAGTTTCCATGACAGAGTCGTGTGAGGTTTATATGAGTTTGTCATCCTCGTATTTTTTTCCATTTCAATCTTTCAAACCTCGTTGTAAATTGAAAACAAACTTGGTACAAATGTCCATTAAATTGTCCTCTACAAGACGAGTTTGAAGATACCAAAGTGGTAATCAGAAGCCGTACATCAAAGGCCATCATATTAATAATACAGTTAAACCTGCCCATGTGGTCACCTTTTCTTTGTCCCAAATGTGACCTCTTACTACAGGTTTGACTATATATGGAATACCACGATCCTTGCATGTAAACGACAAGTAGGAGTACTCACTGGAGGCCTGTTGAAAGGCAGAACTCTTGTACATATCCTCTATCTGAATTTTACTTTTCATTTCTTGCTATCAAAACATCCATCAATAGACCAACCCTAATGCTTTCTTTTAACCTATTGATCTAGATTTTGTCTAGTCACCAGGTCTGTCTATATTGGGAAGACACTACATTTTCCATAGAGATTTAGACCTGGTGAATAGACATGATCTAAATCTAGATGACAAATGTAGTGTCTTCCCTATTTAGACAGACCTGGTTAATAGACATGATCTAGATCTATATTACAAATGTAGTGTCTTCCCTATTTAGACAGATCTGGTGAATAGACATGATCTAAAATTATATAACTAATGTAGTGTCTTCCCTATTTAGACAGACCTTGTGATTAGACATGATCTAGATCTATATAACAAATGTAGTGTCTTCCATATTTAGAAAGACCTGGTGACTAGACATGATCTAGATCTATATTACAAATGTAGTGTTTTCCATATTTAGACAGACCTAGTGATTAGACATGATCTAGATCTACATTACAAATGTATTGTCTTCACTATTTAGACAGACATGGTGACTAGACATGATCTAAACTCTAAATTACAAATGTAGTGTCTTCCCTCTATATAAATTACAAATGTAGTGTATTCCCTATTTAGACAAACCTGGTGACAAGACATGATCAAAATCTATATGACAAATGTAGTGTCTTCCCTCTTTAGACATACCTGGTGATTAGACATGATCTAGATATATATATGACAAATGTAGTGTCTTCCCTCTTTAGACAGACATTGTGACTAGACATGATCTAAATCTATATGACAAATGTCTAGTCACCAGGTCTGTCTAAATAGAGAAGACAATACATTTGTAATTTAGATTTAGATCATGTTTAGTCACCAGTTCTGTCTAAATAGGGAAGACGCTACATTTTTTCTTTACTATGCAAATTTAGATCATGTCTAGTCACTAGGTCTGTCCAAATAGAGAAGATACTACATTTGTAATTTTAGATTCAGATCATGTCTAGTCACCAGGTCTGTCTAAATAGGGAAGACACTACATTTTTTGTTTGTTATATAAATTCAGATCATGTTTAGTCACCAGGTCTGTCTGAATAGAGAAGACCCTACATTTGTAATTTAGATTTAGATCATGTCTAGTCACCAGGTCTGTCTAAATAGGGAAGACACTACATTTGTAATTTAGATCTACATCATGTCTAGTCACCAATCTGTCTAAATAGAGAAGCCACTACATTTGTCATATAGATCTAGATCATGTTTATTTACAAAAACGTTCTAAATAGGGAAGAAACTACATTTGTCTTATACATCTAGAAAATGAACAAAACAGGTATAAAAACAAGGTTAAAATAATAATACAGTTAGAATGTTGTACGATATAATAATCATTAAAAAAAACAACTAACCATTTTTTGTATTTGCAAGATCATATTACCTGTGCACATTTTTGGAAAATTTAAATTCTACTATCAGTTTCATTTTCATTGAAACGCCCTATCTTTAATAATAATAATAATCTACCACACTAGTGGTCCATTAATCATTGAATGATACATATTTGGTGATACTGTATAAGTTTAAGTTTCCATGACAAAGAGTCGTGTGAGTCTTATATGAGTTTGTCATCCTCGTATTGTTTTCCATTTCAATCTTTCAAACCTCGTTGTAAAATGAAAACAAACTTGGTACACATGTCCATTAAATTGTCCTCTACAAGACGAGTTTGAAGATACCAAAGTGGTAATCAGAAGCCGTACATCAAAGGTCATCATATTAATAATACAGTTAAACGTCCCCATGTGGTCACCTTTTCTTTGTGACTAGACATGATCTAAATCTATCTGACAAACGTCTAGTCACCAGGTCTGTCTAAATAGAGAAGACATTACATTTGTAATTTAGATTTAATCATGTTTAGTCACCAGTTCTGTCTAAATAGGGAAGACGCTACATTTTTTCTCTGTTAAATAAATTTAGATCATGTGTAGTCACCAGGTTTGTCTGAATAGAGAAGACACTACATTTGTAATTTAGATTTAGATCATGTCTAGTCACCAAATCTGTCTAAATAGGGTCACTGTAATCGGGCGGCTGTATCGAGAAACAGATACGGTGTTGAAAAAACTGTTGATACTCATAAAATATTGATAAATGCAATAAACTTTTTATGTTTGTCTTCAAGAAATATGATAGACAAAACCATGTGTGAAGTTTTATGACGAAATATCTCCGATTTCTATGTAAATTTACGAGTTGAAGTTGCGGCTGTATCGAGAAACAGATACGGTGTTGAAAAAACTGCTGATACTCATAAAATATTTATAAATGCAATAAAATTTCGTTTGTCTTCAAGAAATATGATAGACAAAACAATGTGTGAAGTTTTATGACGAAATATCTCCGATTTCTATGTAAATTTACGAGTTGAAGAGGGGAAACACCCACAGGTAATTTTAGCGATGTATTTTTATCTTGGACAATAATAATGAGCGTCCTGATTGGATGACCGATTTAAAGCACACTGACTCCGCATGGTAAAAAGAAATCTATGTTATATTTATTCATTTGTTTGATTCTGGAATATTGTTGATCATTGATTTAAACAAGAAATAAGGGAAAAAAGGGGGATGCATTTTATTTGTGAATTTTACAGTTAAATAAATGTTGTTTCGACAGTTTAAAGAGAAAAATAAAAATTTGTTGCGACTAAACTTAAATCAGCGTTAAAAATTGAACAAATATCAGTGGTTTTGTAAATGAGATTTATTTTAAATAGAAAATCTGAATTTATAATTTTTTATTAATGATACAATTTTATATCCCTTGGGGCTATGATGAAAATTTGAAATAAAAACACAGGACCGGAGTTTAAGCAAAAATAATAATCCAGGATTAGTTTTTTATTAAAAAAAATCCAGGACCAGTGTGTCCATGATTTTTTTTTTAAGTTAATAATATGAAATATTGACATCCACACTTGCCTTTTGGACAACACATTTCTGTGTCCACACTTGTTTACATTTAAAATTAATTGTGGACTTTGATATCTCCCCTGATTCAACACTTATAAATAGAATAGAAAAAAGTGAATAATTTCTTCGAAATGAATTCTACTTTCAGTTTCATTTCATATCATTTTCTGAAAACCGTCGTTCAGCGAGTTTATTGGAATAACAATCGAATACGTTCGACCTGTTTAATATTATGTAACTTATGTGCTGATTGTGTAAAATTTCACTTTAAATACTATAGGCCTTTTGACAGGTAAGACGATATTACTTTAATTAAAATTTTGTCATTTATTGTTAATATAATGTTCAGTCAGTACGAAATTGAGAAAATATTTTGTTCTTTTGTAATCCATCTGGATTTTTCCTTTAATATGCAATGTCATCAGTTAATCAACTGATTGTTGACTAGCTTCGAGTGAGAAAGTCATTAAAACACTAAATGTTACCTTATTTTTGTATACATCACTTGCTTATTATTAATGAAACTATAAGGTTCTGCTCCCGCAGGCATAGACCACAGGTGCTTGTGGGCAGGGCACAGCATCCCCCCTTTTTTCATTCATTTTTTTTTTTTTTCATTTCCATGGCTTAGAAATATGTAAAACAGCAATAATATGCCGTTTTCTGATTGCATATACATATCAGTCGACTGATGCAATCAGAAAACGGCATCTCTATATACATATCAGTCGACTTATGCAATCAGAAAACGGCATATTATTGCTGTTTTACATATTTCTAAGCCATGGAAATGAAAAAACAAATGAAAACAGGGGGGTAGGGTGTAAAAAGGGGGATGATGTGTCCTGTCCACAAGCACCTGTGGCATAGGTGACCTTAGCAGATTTTAGCTATCCAGTTAAGACCCTGTGGTTTTATTGCTACCAAAACAAGAAATTATTTGGCTTTCCAATCTTTCGATTTTGAGTGTACCTGATGAAGATTATTCCAGAAACGCGACGTGCGCACTACATTAGATATCTACGTTTTTACTGACATAATAACAGGCAAACGAAGATCGTAGTGATATTCTATTTCTGTGTTTTATTTTCTATTACATACATGTAATTTATGATGTCAAGACTTTATTTTTATCTTGGACTCCAATTTATCAATTCAGACATTTAATTAGTGCTATGCCAAACACCAGAAGGGAGCAATTTGTCAGCTTTATCATGGCGAAAACAAGTGACTTTTTCATGAGCGGATGATAATGATATTCCTAATCCAGTCTCACTGACACAAAAGTCCGCGTGTGGACGTTCTGTCACTTCAGCTTCCAATCGGACAATTTATCCCGAACCGCCACGATATAACTGAACTATTGTTGAAAGTGGTGTAAAACACCATATTTCCCTTAATCCTGATTTTGAACAGAACCAATTTTTGCTCTTGCATATATATGATGCGTTCTTAGTGTAGAAACAACAATTGCTCATTTCCACTAATTTCATGAGATGAAATAATATAAGCTCCGGATTTATGTAACATATCAATCCTGGTAAGATGAGGCCGCGGGTTGATATGGTTCGAGGGATGACAATCAGGACACCGGTGATATGGAAATGGTCATGTATTAATCTGCAATTACAAAAATGTAACTGACCTTTGAACATAACAGGTTTGATTTAGAAATTATAACCGTATCCAGAGGCGGATTTAGAGGGGGCGTGTGGGGCGTGCCCCCCCCCCCCCTAAAATTCGCAAAGCAAATGGTATACAACGTTCAACAAACAAGTTTTTCATGAATGGTTAACTCGTGACCTGTAAGTCAAAATGAATAGTAATGATATTAGGAGTAAATTTGGGATATCATTCTAAAAAGCTCTACCCATTGATAAATGATCAGTATAATGTCCGTCCGGATGAAGCTTTTCGTTTCGCCGTTGGTTCATTCATTGAAAACGTATGATTCGTTCTTGTTTATAGACAAACAAAGGCGAATATGTTAACATTAATGCTGCATGAAACGATTCTGATCATCTAATTTAGTTACGTTAGCTTATCAGAAATCAACAACAAGTTCATGTATTGACAATTTCCGCTTTGTTTGTCTATAAACAAGAACGGTCGAATCATACGTTTTCAATGAATGAATCAAACGACGAAAAGAAAAGCTCCATCCGGATGGGCAGTATTAACTAGAACCACCCGAAAAGACAAGCACTGAAAGTACAGATCAATTAGTGAAATGAGGAATGCACTAAAACTACACCAATAGTTCTTTGAAAGGTTAACATATCGTGATCGATCAGTCATGAGTTGAACAATTCGCATCACGGTTGCTAAAGAAAAGTTTTACTTTAGGTTCTTATAATCTGACAAAAACATACTGTTAATATTTGCCTTTCATATTACTTTAAGATAAAATGACCAAGTAGGCTCGAAAAAACACAAATTTAGTAGAAAATGTTAAAGAAGTTAATTCGTGGTATTACACCAATATACTTCGATCCGGTCAATAATTTCTAGCATTTTCTTCACCGAAAGACTATAGATATGTTAACTATTTTCAATACATTTTCACCTTTTGTTGAACTGCAAGGCAACATCCCTACTAGCCAAATTACGTTGTCAAAACGTTGTGACAACGTAACTTTTTCGTTGTTACAACGTAATAATTTTACGTTTTAACTACGCCGATTTGTAGACTCCCCTAGACGTAAATACCACGCTGTGGTACTACGTAGTAAAAGACCATTCTACAACCAAACCACAACCATGACCATGTAAGGACGTTTACACAACGTAACCACCAACCATCACAAGACCTTTATACGAGGTAATTACAACTAATTAAGGACGTTTACACAACGTAACTACCAACCATCATAAGACCTTTATACGAGGTAATTACAACCACCAAAGGACCTTTACATGACGTAATTACAACCACATAGGGACCTTTCGACAACGTAACTACAACCACCTAGGGAGCTTTACACAACCCAACTACGACCACCTAGGGACCTTTACACAACGCAACTACGACCACCTAGGGATCTTTACACAACGTAACTACGACCACCTAGGGATCTTTACACAATGTAACTACGACGACCTAAAGACCTTTAGACGACGCAACTCTTTATAGTTATACAACTACAATATACAACCCTAAAAGGACTTTTATAGCCAAATTACGTTGTCAAAGCATTGTGACAACCTAATTTGGATAGTAGGGTAACTATAATCACATTAAGACCGTTACACCATGCAACTACCAACTACATTATTTTTTGTGTATTTAAGGACCTTTTGTGATGTTCTTATTTCCATCCCATGTTCTTATTTTTTTTGAGTTAACTAATAAAATATAAAGTTCTAAACATTTATTAATCCAAATTATTGCAACTTTTACAGATGATGAAAGACTCTTTCTACTCTCAGACTCCTCCCATCATAATCTATTTTAAAGATGCCAAAATGTTTAGATGTAATTATTATACAAATATAAATATGTCCAGTAATAATAAATATATCAGATTAAAAAACATGTATAATAAATGTACTAAAAATCGTTATCTTGTGAATGTTGCATTTGACAAAATCTTAGATGTATATAGATAACATTTCTAGAAGTAATGAATAGGTACACATCCAGTGGAGGACACACATTTTAAGCTCCCTGAACTATTATGTGGGCCCTTTTGCAGCCAGCAAGAATAACCAACAAGGTCAAAAGGGCCATGAACAGGGTGTTGGGGTGGAGTCCTTGACAATGGGCCAAACATTGATCCCTTTCCCACCAGCAAAGAGGTCTGGGTAACGGAAGGTATCTTCTTCAATGGTGTTGTTCCATGGGAGATCTTGATAATTGTTTTTTTTTTTAATTTAACCACTATATCTCAGATTTTTATTAAAATTGCTGTACTGGGTTATAAGCATTTTATGCTAGAAAACAGAAATATCTCAATAAATATGGGAACTGAAGCACTAGTTGCTGGCTAAGGAAACAGCAGAAATACATGTATACATATAAAAATATCACCCTGCTTAGGCCTGCTAACTATGGACCAAACTTATAAGAACAACTTGACTTGTACATCTATTCTTTAGTTTAACATTAAACACTAAAAAAGATATAATAGAAAATTACCAAAAACGAAGAAAAATTTGTAGGAACCAAGATCACACCACCCAACATCAATACACAGAAAAAAGAATTTGTTCATTCTTTAAATTACTAGAGATGAAGGTCATTAGAGGGGGATCGTTAGGATAAAGAGGTGATAGTCTTGATTTTTGGTGTTTGAATGCACAAGCCAGAGGAGTGCAGCCTGAATTAAGAATTCAAGTCTGTTTGTGGTTCTGATTGGTTCTAACATAAGGACTGAGCTGTCAAACTATTAAGCTGTGCACCAACGAAGGATTCGAGGATCCAACTGCCAAAATGTAGGCTATGAATAGATTCTGGCTAAGTCAAGGAGCCCATACAGCTTGGGATTCAAGTGCTGAAACCCCCCATACAAGTTTGGAAATTTTACTAATTACAGGGAGGGACATTTTGAGGCCTTATGAAATTGGAATTGGAGCATATTCTAAGGTCAATATTAAGTACTTTAACCCATTGACTTATGATTCTATTACTAAAATAGCCTTATTTTAATAACAAAGACTTAAAAAAACTCCATTAATTTTGTTGAAAAGTTAGTTCATTAAAAAAGTTGTTTCCAGGATATAAGGGGCCCTGAAGCGTAAGCTTCATAGTAAGATCTACCAGTGTACACATCCCAATCCTGAAAAAGCTGTAACCCCAAAATATTCTTGTTAATTGTATGTAAAAATATAACAAAGAACAATAATCTTTTAAGCTTAGCAATTCAAAATAAAAATATCAAAACCAATATATCACATCCCCTACACAGTACAGAGAAAAATATATAACCCTAATTTTTCTTTCTTTCTTAAAGAAATAAAAGAACTGCCTAGTGCATAAATGCACGACGTATCCCCCGCACTTGCATAATATTTAGTTTTATATATTTATAGAAAGCAGCCTTGCAGTCTTAATGTATAACATACTTTATTGAAGGATGGAGTAAATTGCAGCATGACCTGAATAATATACAGGAAGTACTCCACTTTGAACACTGTGTAAACCTCTGATGTAAATATAGATTTTCTCCCAAAACCCTTGCTTCAAATATTTCCATGTAAGAACCCATCCAAGATAATGATAATTACAAGCCACATGCAAAAAATTATTCAAATCTATCCATGTTTACTAAAGTTATCGCATAAACAAGACACAATTCTCAAAATTGGTGATTTTTCAACCAAAAACTATGATTTCCCCCCAAAACCCTTGCTTCAAATATTACCATGTAAGAACCCATCCAAGATAATGATAATTACAAGCCACATGCAAAAAATTATTCAAATCCATCCATGTTTACTAAGTTGTCGCATAAACAAGAAAGTGTGATGGCGGACAGACGGACGGTGGCTATTTCTATATCCCCCACCGCTATCGCGGGGAGATAAAAATATATATTATTAAATATGGGGGCAGTCGTGATTGTATGGTTGTGGGATTTATAACTACCTATGCAATCAGTGCACATCACCACTAATGTTGTGAGTTCGAATCCGCTTAGACGATGTGTACTTGATACAACATTATGTGATAAAGTTTGTCAGTGACTTACGGCAGGTCAGTGATTTTCTCTGGGTACTCCGGATTACATGATGGTGAAATTTGCTATTGTCTAGCTATAGCTATGTGTTGATCGGTCTGACATTACAGGACATGAAACAGGTGACACCTGTGGTTTCCAATATTACATGGGGGCAGGAATTATTTCGACTGGTTTGCTATGTTGAAAAGTCACATGGTCATGATCAGTTACATTTGTACATGTATGTGCCTATAACAGCTTATAACCTCAAATCCAATTGTACTTGTTTACCACTTTTACAGAAATGAACCAGCTCTGAAATTATAAAGAAGAAATTTAAGTTATTTTATTCAGTCTCATTTATATATATCATCATACTGTCTTAACAATAAAAAAAAAAAAGAGGCTACTGCCCCCTTCCTCCTAATACAAATGTAGTATAGCCAGAAATGAGGTGCCATTTGATAATTTGCATATCTAAGATGGGGACATCATAAGGAAGTCTGCAATTTTCATATGATCTACATTAAAGATATAATTTCTAATTGCATGCATGTTATTTTCTGAACTTGAAAATGATACCTTTGGCTTAAAATAAAAATTTAAGTTAAATCAAGCTGAATTAATAAAATAAATGAAATACAAATTAAATGTTCGAGGTTCCTGGACAAAATGAAAATCGCATGCCTCTAACCTTCATCTGATCTTAAGAGTCTATGTAAAAATGTCTGTAATACATGCAATTGAGACCAATGAGGCAGACTTGGGGTCAATTACTTTCAAATGTAATCGATTACATTACAATTACTTTGCAATTTTCATGATTACATTACATTACGATTACATCAATTTTCAAATGTAATCGATTAAATTACAATCACTTTGTAAATGTAATCGATTACATTACTGATTACATTTAATGTCATGACAACCAATATATTAGTGTTTTATGTTATTTTGTCTCGTGTGCATCTGTCCAATATCTCTTCTACTTTTTTTTAATGTATTTCTTAATCAGAACTATGAATTACAATTCAGTTGTAATGTGATCATTACATGCAATAACAAACAGTACATTGTAAATTAATAACAGCAATTCTCATTTTCCTATTTTTCGTAAAATATGTCTTCTCTTATTACTATATATGACCAATATTGATTCCATCTTATATTATTAGTAAATATTATAACATACATTTGCACATTTTAATAATATATATCAAATAATTTCAAACATCCTGTGAAAGTCTATTGGGGATAATAAACTAGCAGTTAATTACCTGATAAAATTTTTAATTAAGGTATTATTTATGACACCAAATTATGTAACAATCACCATTACTAAATTTCACACCATTTGAATGTTTGTCCTTGATATATAATTCAGAAGATAATAAAACAAAAATCATTCTGATTCTAAAAACTTGCTTAAAAATGTACATAATTTCTCAGTCTAGTAAATATGAAAACTAAATCCTTAATTTATGTAAATAGGTTTAATAAAATATCCATTACAAGTTGCATAGTAACCCACAAGTAATGAACAAATTATCATATAATCCAATATTAAAAGGAAAATCAGCACCAAAATAAAATGCAGAAATATCACATATCGTCACGGTATGTGTTTTCGTTTTATCCATTTTATTTTGATTTCCACAGCGCACGCATTATTTTTGACATGTCTTACGGTTTCTATTTATGGAACATAAACAAGACTACAGCGTGACATCTGTAAAAGATGTTAAAGTTTGCTTTTAAAGACATAAGTACCAAGAACAGTGAACTTACCTACTGAACCATACTTTTTGTAATGCTAAAAAATTACTTCATTTATAAAGTAGCTGGAAAAAAATCCAGAAGGGCTATATAAAATTTAACTATGTCATCTGCCTCTCAGACACCGCCTCTTCCTGTCATGGGGTCACTGATCGTACTTGTAAACAAAAGAGCTGACTGAAATGTGCCTGTTTCTTATATAAAATACATGTCACTTTGTAGTGCATTGTGGTTTCAGCACTAAAAAAAACATCAAAAGTAAACACAATTTTGAAAGTGGTAATTTTCAAACATTCTGTTATTTTATTTAGATGTAGTATGATTTGGTAGATGGCCAGAACCATGAAATTTTAAAATCAGCCATTTCCGGATTACATATTCGTTTCCATCCCGTATATCGGTCTTGTTTTTACTTCACACGAAAACAGATGACGCCATTTTACTGACAACAAAAGTTGCCAGATAATCGAGAGTATATTAAAATACAAGAATGGCTTTAAAAACAATCTTATGTACAGAGAAATATTTAACTAGCCATTCTTTGAAAATTCCAATCGTCATATGAATGAAGGGTTAACACTGTTAATCGCTATATCTGAAAATCGATAATAGCACGAAAACCGATAACACGATGCTATATTATCACATATATCTGAATATCAGATAGCCCCATTAGAATATTCTTTAAAAAAAAATCCAAAATTTTACAAATATTACAACTTGTTATTTATCAGTTAATTTGTAATATACTAGCTGCGGAACCGTAGCCCTTTATGGTCCTTTATATATCCTCGTCTGACAATAAGTCGGTCAGTCATTGGATAATGTTTGATTATTTTTTTCATGTTTGAAAAGGAAACATTTTTTTCTTTTTAATTATGTTCCTCATCTATTCTTGCTCACATGTGTAAAGTTCCATGGAAAAAAGATCGATAATAATAACACACTGACCTGTATTTGTTTACCATCCATTTTCCAAATGGCGTCGTATGACGTCACATAAAGCCGGTCAAAGTTCAATAAAGCACATGATTTTGTCATAGGCCAACCAAACTTAAAAAGTAAACCAGATTAAGAAAGTACAGTATTTTAGCTTTTTCAGTGTAATTGATTTGTCTGAAAAATTTCAAAAGATGGTTTTTTTAAATAGTTTGAAATTGAAGTATTAAAAATTAATTATGTGATGCAAAATTAAACTTGCTTACCCACATAAAAAGTATTTAATCCAGTGAATTTTGTGTTTTTGCTTTTGTCAATACAATCTATTAGACCGACATATTTTGGTAAAACAATTAATGACTGATTTCAATTTATTTTAATCACATTTATTATCACAGAGTGGTAACAATACAGTTTTGTTGATGCTATTTGTAATAATGACAGGTTTTTTTTTAACCCAGATAATCTCATTTTTCTGTCTGGTTTAATTTAATTCTCTGTTCAATTTATGCTATAAATTTTGATTATTGCTGTTAAATTAATTCTTTTTCTATCTTCTCTGTGAATTTCATTTCAATACCCCAAGAAGTAAGGGGTATATTTGTTATTAAAGCAGCAGTGGAAATGCAAAATAATCTGCCATTTTGTGACTAATGGAGAGCACTTGCATGTATTTTCCCATTTTCTAGAAAATGGTGGAATCTGAATGATCAATCATCATATTTTCAAAGTATTTTAAAATACAATTTGCTTGGCCTACATTCCAGAAACGGTCATGAACTGTGATGACGATTATGTCAACAAACCGGAAAAATACAAATGTTTGGGGAATACCATCGATGGAAACATATTTAACAAGCATAATGATCAGGAAAAAAAGACATTAGTAAAAAGGATCTTTTTTACTTGCATGGAATTTATTCAATTCAAACTTCTGTTTTAATCTCATCTTGTAATTTTGACGTTGAAAAGTATTCCCTCAGTGTTTATGTACGCTATGAATATACAGAATGACGTCATTGGTCTCGTGCTGCACGAGAATTGTAAATCAAAACAAGTGATTGACTTTATTGCATGACCGAGCAGATGTCACGGCAGGATATATATTTTTTTTTTTGCGGACCATAGCCAGGCATAGGTCAAAATGAATGTAATCAATTACATTACGATTACATGTAATCTAAAAAATGTCCGATTACAGATTACATTTGATTACATGAAAAATGTAATCGATTACAACCGATTACGATTACCCCATGTCTGCAATGAGGCTCGACACAAAATTTAACAATGATTGAAATTCTGAATGACATTTGGCGTCAACACAGTATTTTCTTAAATCAATTTGGATTGCTCATTCATAGATGTAATTCTATTGACTAACCTTATATTTCTAGCTTCTAAACTCGAGGCTGTTGTATGTTCGGGACATCAAAGAAATTGCTAAAATTGTCACAAAACATCAAAATGATTTGAATTTTGGTAGCAAATTCAAACTCCGGAAATAGCAATAACTTTCTATTATCGAATCGTTGACGGACACACTGAATTTCCGCATTGTAGGAAAAGTACTTCTAATTTTTGGATATGGTAATTTTATTGCAAGTAATTAAATCTTGGAGATACAGACAATGGTCAAAAATATGCACACGCTTCCAATTTACCCTATATATTTCATATAAAACTACAGTTTTTCAAAATATTATCTTGAAATCAATTCACGTCCGATTTTAATCATTATTTCATCAAGGAAAGCAGAAAGATATATAGTTTATAGTAGTAATTTTGAAATAACTTTTTGAAGCATGTTTTTCAAATCGCCATGATTTAAACACAAACGTAAATAATTTTTCTACAAAGGTACTATCTATTAAAGCATTGTATTTCGAAAGAAATTAATTCAGTTGTGTGTTTAGCTTGTATATTCTAAAAATGTTTATCATAGAAAATTATTTTGAAATTATACAGTAAAACTACAGACAATTCTGTTTTTATTGATATAAAAATTATCGAAATCGGGTGTGAATTGACTTCAGGATAAGCTTCTGAAAAATTGTAGTTTTATATGAAATATATAGGGAAAATTGGAAGCATGCGAATACTTTTGTCCATTGTCTGTACATTTGTATATATTGCCTTATATATCACGTTCTACTAAGTTCAGTGGAAAGAAGAACGATTAACGATCAAGAGGCCACCTTTGTCTTTGTCTTTGCCACCGATTCGATCCTCGTACATGGCGTTTTTGTTATGTTTTTATTTATTGCTATTGATATACAACTATAGCCAGTTGTATCATCTTAACGCAAACTTTGAATGTAGCTAAATAACAACACAACTTAGTCACATTTTTACTGATGAACCTGGAAATGCAAAAAGTCCCTATCAACCATGCATTTTTGGAATCAGGAGATCAACTACTATCAAATTCAAAGTCATATCTAGGAAATACCTTCCAATTTGAACAATTCACTTTTTAATTAAGATCATTTCCCTTTTCCAGTGAAATACCTTAATGATTTATCTTTATATTAAAATACGGTTGTCTGACAACGACTTGCATATAAAATATATCCTGAAATACGTTACCAGGACGTAAAAATTACGTTTGAGCTTTTACGTTAACATCAAGACCATATCCGTACGTAACAAAAACGTTCAAACTACAGTGTCACAACGACTTGCATATAACGTATTCTGAATACGTTACCAGGACGTAATAATTACGTTTGAGTTTTTACGTTAGCATCAAAACCATATCCGTACGTAACAAAAACGTTGGAAAGTACGATGTCACAACGTCTTGCATATAACGTATTCTGAATACGTTACCAGGACGTACAAATTACGTTTGAGCTTTTACGTTAGCATCAAGACCATATCCGTACGTAACAAAAACGTTGGAAAATACGTTGTCACAACGACTTGCATATCACGTATCTAAAATATGTTGTGGCAACGTAATTTTCACGTAAGAAAGGGACCTGACCAAACAGCAACCAAACTGTAACGTTGTGAATACGTAGTGTGCTAACTAAGTAATGTTTATAAAACTTGTCAAAAATGGTATATCTACATGGAATAAGGAAAGAATGAATTATCATTTCAGATTATTGTCATGGAGTCATCTGGAGAAAGTGATGACTCCTTGGATGACGGACCTCACTATTCCCGAATGAAACAGCCACCATTGATTAAACAACTAAGAAAGATTCTTGACGAATATCCTGATGACGGTCAAATTCTCAAGGTCAGAAAATACATATATATGAAATAAATGGAGTGGTTATGATTATGATGTTTAACGCCACTTTCTACAATATTTCAGTAATTACCTGGCGATCAGTTTTATTGGTGGCGGAAACAGGAATACCCGGAGAAAACCACCAACCTGCTGCAAGTCAATGTCAAACTTTATCACATAATGTTGTATCAGTACACCTCGCCTGAGCGGGAGTCGATCTCACAACATTATTGGTGATAGGCATTGACTGCATAGATAGTTATAAATTCAACAACCATACGATCACAACCACGACGGCCCCCTGAATAAATGGAAATCAATCAAACAAGATGTAATATAAATGGTTTGAAGTGATGGGGAAAATATTTATATTCAAATTAATTACAGAAGTCATGTAAATATAAAATAAGTTGAAAGGCAGGGTTAAAAATCTGTCCTAAATATCAAAGTATATGTAGATTTTAAACAGGCATACATTCAAGGAGAAATTAATCTGTCTCGTGCCCGGAAATAAGAAATCATTGATAAAGTAGTGTTTTATTTCCGTATGTAAAGAAGGGGAAGAAGTAAGCTCAAATATGACATGGATTGAAACAATGGGATATCGTAATGTCCCAGATGACTATATGTAAATATATAAATTAGGAAGAACTTTTATCACTATTACTAGATCGATAACTATGTTAGTCCCCGATGGTATCCTTCGTCCAGTAGTCAGTGTTTCGGTTCTGACATAATTTATAAGATATCGGCTTTATTACTGATTGAAATATACAGCTCCTAAGTAATTTAAGTATTATTAAGACTAAGATTCTTCTCTCTTAGGGGCCTGGGTGGCTCAATGAGTTAGGTCGTTGGATCTAACAACTCATACAAGCCTATCATCAATACAGCGTGGGTTCGCGCCTAGTTCTAATAATAAAACCCTAAATGCTCGCTTACTCGCAAGGGTTATAACGGGATGCCATTACACGTAATGGAGCAGCCGCCGAGATTTTTTGCCCTCGCTTACAGAGTTTCTGACGCCTGCATTTATCAATAATAAGTCATAACCTTTCCTTTTGTCCATTATTATAACAAGTTTTTATCACCTACCAGTATTTTAGAATGTAATTCCCACAAAATAAAAATCCATGTTTACTAAACTCTCTGAACATTTTGAATTTCGTCATTTCCGGCCTCACTATTTGGATGTCGATACCATATTTGGCGATTTGAGGCGTGAATGTTTACGTCAGCGTGTAGTAAGAAATACCATATTTAGAAAAACTCCGCCTTCGTAGTTTCCTGTTATGGAAAACGATCGATAAATTTGAACAAGGTTGTTGTTACCTATGAAAAGCATATATTTCTCAGCCAAACCGATTTAACAAGGACTGGGATCATCAGTAATAGTTATAATGAAATGTTTGAAGCGTAAATAGTGAGTTTTTATGTTTCAACTGCAACTTTTATTTTCTCCATTGTGACGAATGGAACCGCTTTGTAGCTCTGCAGAGACACAAGTTTGTCACAGGAGCTACATTATTGCAGCTAGTTCGCGCCCAGCTTTGTAAATCACAAAAAGGGTGCACTCGACTCGCAGAGGCAAGTGATAAAGTTTACCAGCTGCTTGCCCAGGGTCGGTGGTTCTCTCCGGGTACTCCGGCTTCCTCCACCACTAAAACTGGACCGGTCGCCATGATATAGCTGAAATATTGCTGAAAGTGGCGTTAAACACCAAAATTCAAATTCAAATTCTTCTCTCTTAAAGACATAAGTAACAATGACCATGGTACTGATCCTTATATATTTTGAGTATGCGGCATCACAATCGCACGAAACTTTTTTCTCTAACTGTTTCAGATTTACATTGTTTGTGCAACTCATGTTGGAGAAACCTCGTTAGAAACCAGAATTCAAATTAATACAAACTTAAAAACCATAATCGTCTTGGAAATTGTCAATCAAAACATTTCTTGATGCCATTAACCTAGGAAATATTCTTCACAAAAATCAGTCAAATCTAAAAAAAAAATCCCTCTCTATTTCAAAGATCTATTTGTTACTATTCTACACCTATTACATGCACAATCTTCACCTATAAACAGATTTAGAAGATCTCACTTCAAGTAAAAACTTACTCATTGCACACGTGCATGTTTCCCCATTTATATGTAATCCGACTGACCACGTTATAACTGGTGATCTTAACGTTAGTTTAAGCATATTTTTATGTCTAAATCATGAGAAAAGGATCAGACACAAGTTTTGCAACTTAGTATTGTCTTCTCCATATACATACAATATATAATATGATATGTATTATTATTACCTAATTTCGCTAAAAATTAAACATAGACAAGAAACAATAAATGTAGCAATGAAGCAGAAAACTTAACGTTATCAATGTACATTGTACATAGTATTATTACGTTTCCTCCATATAATAATAACACGTTTTCTGTAGGGTTCTTCTACTTTTATTTACTTAGACACAATTATTGCACATATCATATATAATATCCCTGCAATTAAAATACACAATATAAATACAAAAGTCAATGAAAAGAAAGATAACTCTTTCTAATATATTATCATGATTACAGTAAAAAAAATACAATACAATGTAACTCAATGTGATTACACAATTTATATTAGAGGTGACCTGGGGGTCATGAACTCATCAAAATGTTTAGAGTGATGAAGCAAGCAAATACAAATATTTCTTTACGTATATACATGTACATCTTATTTTCCGGAATATATCGTATACAATAAATGTGAAAATGTAAATAATATGAGACAGGCAACCTGTTTGAAACGACAAGTATAATCTTTGAAAACAAATAAAAATCTTTTTTTTCTTCAAAATTTGTCTAATTTCACCCATAAATCCATTGTTATAATATCACGGATTATAAATTCATTGGACGTAATATTCGATTAACAGTTGTTAGACAGTGACAGTGTTATTCGGCAGCTGTATGTCATAAATTCAGATGAAAAACAATGAGAATATCCGAAGTTGCTCCCGCGAAAAAACATTGCAGAAGACGTTGGAAAGTCATCATGTCACTTCAGGGTCTTTAAAACGAAAATTAGATGAAGCTAACTTTCAAAGCATCAATGTGGATTTGCATATTCCGATATCTGTCACTTTGTTATCATATATTAATAGAAATTACATCGAAACATTTATTCACTGAATGATGTGTGATAGTCGATATTTTAACCTGGTTTAAAATTTGAATTGAAATTTTATTATGATCCCATGCTTTAGACCAGATATTCAATTGTCACACATGGGATGGAATAATAATCAATACAGTATATGCATGGCATAACAGCAAAAACAATAAACAGAAAACAAATATAACAGGGTAATCCATTTATTTTAGAAGTCTGAGATTTTATGAATGCAGTAAACAATTATATTTCTGACTTAAAAGGCATTTTCAATTTAGAATTTAGTCTAAAAATTACAAAAAGGTGTCAGCTTCCAGGTGCTTTAAATGTTTAATTTTTGTTTGCATTTGTTGAAATTGAAGATGGTATTTTCGACAGCCTAGCAGCCTAGGGGTGCAATGGTTTCGGCTTTCCGTGTTGACCCTAGATCTGTAGAGCGAAGGTTCGATCCCCGGTCGGGTAAAACCAGAGATAATTAAATTGATATTTGCAGTTTCTCCCCAGAGCACGAACCATTAAAGACCATCAAAACCTTGTTGGGTAGCAGTCAGGATAACGTATTTGAGTATAGCGACATGTCTTCACATGGAATGTTTTAGCGAGCTTAGTTGAACCAAAGATTTTATAGACATAAGAAAGTTGTCCTGTTGTATATAGTATAACTACACTGCTTCATTCTGAGCTTGATATGGCTCTGTCTCATTTATTATTGACGGAACCATGCAAACAAAAAATCATTTAAATTGTCATGCTGAATCTAATAAAAAATCAATTTTGTATGAAATGTCATTATACAATATATTCAAAGGGGTTGCTTTTTCAAAGACATTGTTTTCGCCACGATATAATTGAAATACTGCTAAGTTGGCATTAAACACATTAATCAATCATTCTGAGCTAATCCGGCAATATTGAAATGTGACATTCTTTCTTCGCTGTGGTGTTCAACCCCTTCCGGTTAAAAACGTTGATGCTCTGGACTTGCTGGGATATAGTACAATGAAATCATCATATTTTTTCTTTTTTAGGAAATTATTCAAAATGCCGAGGATGCTGAAGCAACTGAGATGGAAATCTGGTATGATAGACGTTGTGTGAATCAAGAAAATGTGAAACCATTTCAAAAATATTTCAAGGTAACACTATCACCATGGACTCATGGATACATTGCTTACATTAATCAAATTTCCCTAAGCTTTATCTGATTATTTTCAATATGTTGCCATTCACATTTTGCATTTTCTGAAATGAATATTTAAACCGAAAATGAAGTTAGCCATCATCATCATATTAGAACTAGACTAATATCCAACATTTCCATGTAAAAAAGATAATGAAATTGAGTCAAGGCCACATGCAATAATCTGTTTTGTTTAAATATTTATATATTTATATATATGTATACCATAAAAATTAAAATTTAGATTGTAAATGACTTCACAACAATGAATTTTATACTTTATAATTATTTAAGATAATATGATATGACATAACAACAAACAAATTTCTCATCAGTAAATACATGTGTTATTCATTTTCCTCTCAGTATTAAAAATCATTTTGATGTATACCCAGGTGCGTAGAAGCGGGGAGTAGCAAGCGGAAACAAGAGGTATCAATGTATGCTTTTCTTCGGACTGTCAGTTCTGAAAACTCCCCCCCCCCCCCCCCCCCCCCCCTCCAGATTCCAAAGAGGAACCTTGCAAGTAATTTCGCTGCCTACTTAATTAGCAATTCTAAGCACATACTGTAAAGTAGTCCCTTTTAAAGAAAAAAGTTCCTTTCACTTTGTTGTATTGTGACAAATATTGAATGGAATGGAATAATTAAAATTGATAATTGAAGTTAAATGTATAAGGATTATTTGTAGCCCAAATTTTATTGATTTAGTTGTATTTTAATATGGATATGGAGGATTTGATGCATGACCTATAAATAGGGAATTTCTGAGGGATGACAGAGCTATTTTTAGAGTAGGTATTTTCCATAACCTGGCATTTCACTGCAAGACTTTAAACATGGCCTGATATTTTAACAGAACGTAGAGGAATCAGGGGCGTTTCAGAAAATGTATGGTCTTCGAAAGGTTAAATTTAAGATAAAATGGACAGGTAGGCTCGAAAAAACACAAAATTAGTAGAAAACCTTAAAGAAATTAATTAGTGGTTTAACACCTTAACACATGTTCTTGCTCGATCTGACATTCGTCAGTTCGGCGGCACATCGCAAAAGTGCACCAACCAGATCTCACACATGAATTTCCAGTGGCAAAGAATGGTTGTATTGGTTTAAGCATCAATGATCATATAGCGTTACAACATTTCTTGAAATGAATTAACGGTATTTGTACTCACAGGGGCCAGCGTTGTGTGTTTACAACAATGCAGAGTTTACCAAGGAGGACTGGCAGGGGATACAGATGATAAACAGTAGTGTTAAAGAATTTGATCCAGTCAAGATTGGCCGATTTGGATTAGGATTTAAATCTGTATTCCATATTACAGGTTGGTATATATGTCAACACCAATATAACCACATCGGCGATGTAATGGTTAGTGTGCTCGCTTCGAGTGCGGTAGATCGTGGGTTTGAGCCCCGATCGGTTCAAACTAAAGACTATAAAATTGGTATTTGTTGCTTCTCCGCTAAGAACGCAGCATTAAGGAGAAAGAGCAAAGACTAGTTGGCTCAGAATCAGGATAATGTGTCCGAATGGGGCGACATGTCTATCCGTGGGCTGTTGTTTCAGTGAGCTAAAACTATAAAAATCCAACTTTAAGCGTGTTGGTCTAGTACAAAGCGGACTTCATCATCATTTCATTGAAAATTAACTTATTTTCGCCATGATATAGCTGAAAAATTGCTGAGTTGGCGTTAAACCACAATCACTCACTCACTCCCTCAACACCATATTTAAATCGGTATTCCATATTAATGGTTGGTCAGCTTCCATATTCAACTCTATATTCCATATCACAGGTTGGTGGTATATGTCAGCTCCCGTAGTTATATGAAGGGAACTCCTGTCCAAATGTGTTTAAAAAGAGGATCACAAAAGTGGTTCTACTGATGTTTTTATATTTCATTTTTGAGGGAATTAAATGAGATTTCAGTTCAGAATTAAAAAATGTTACATATCTCTCACAAATTCGTGGTATTTTTTCTGTAGATTCACAAAAAGTCCTGACATTTATTTTTATTTTATTGTAAAATAAATTGTTCAAAATTTGTGAAAATGCACCCGAATACCTGCAAATTGAAACAAAATACAGATCAGTGCATTGTCAACGAACCATAGGTGTCAAAGCCGTCAATTGTAAAACAATGCTTAAGAGTTGATTTTTGGTGTAAAATAATATATCAATATAATTTTATTTGTTTTAGATTATCCAATGATTATAAGTAAAACCCAAATGCTGATATTGGATCCACACCAGAGAGACCCCGAACGTGTATGCATTTTAATGAAGCTGAAAAAAATCAAAAACTATACAAAGGAAATAGACATATCTAACTGCCTAGCAGCATTGGACGGAATATTTGGTTTTTCGGAAGGTACTTTGGACTCTGGAAACTTTGAAGGAACGCTTTTTAGATTTCCACTTCGCAATGAGACAACACCATTATCAGACAATGTTTATAGCGAAAAAAAGATTCTAGATCTATTCAATGCTTTCCAGGCAGAGGCATCTGTTGAACTGTTGTTTTTGAAATGCTTAGAAAAAATAAATTTACATTTCAAAGATGCCGATGAGTTTAACTGTAAAGAGGACGCACCGTTCTTTACAGTACAAATATCTGATAACTCTGTAAAGGAAGCTCGAACAAACAGACAACTACTACATAGGTATATGAAAACAGTGGGTAATAGTTTGGCAAAAGACACATTCATATCAAGTTTTAAAATGGCAATTAGTACTACCAAAACGTCAGGAGAACGAGTTGAGAAAGAGTGGATGATCATGCACTGCCTTAAAGGAGGAGCAATGTCAAAAGAATTGATAGCCCTATCGAAGGATGAGTCATTATCCTATATCCCGTTTGTGAGCATTGCGTTACCAATAAATGCCGAACTAGACTTCAAAGGGCATGTCTTTTGTTTAATGCCACTTCCATTGGAAGATGAAAGTTTGACCGGGTTTCCTGTTCATGTCAACGGTTATTTTGCACTTAGTCAAAACAGACGTCATGTAAAATGGCCAACAGCTGACCAAACAAGAAACAAAGCTCACACAGACAAGGCAATAAGGTGGAATAAATGTCTGGTGAAAGAAGTTCTAGCTGACGTCTACTATACTTTAATTCGACAGATAATAACAACTTGCACAGAAAACAACAACAGCAGAGACAGTATCTCAATTCTTTACAGGTGCATTCCTGACCATAGGAGAATTACAAGTCACTGGGAGCTTATCCTTAATCCATTGTTTAGTCGACTTTTGCTGGATGCTTTTTTGTTTACAGAAAACAATGGTGGTAAATGGATAAAATCAACGGATGCGGTTTTTAGCATTTTCAAAGAGGACACTTCAGATGGTAAGTTTCTATAGAAAAAAATATTGAATTAATGCCAATAATGGCTGTTTATTTGGGTAACTTGAATTGATTTTTTATGTTGTAAGTTTCTTTGCAAGAAAAGTTTGAAAATATAAAAGGGGTAATAAAAAACAGTAAATCGAAGGACATACAATACAATGCCCAAAAGATAAAGGACAAAAGGACAATGATATACAAAATATACAAAACACTATGCAGAAAACTAAATATTGAGCAGCACGAACCCCCAATGAAAACCAGGGCAGAACTTGTGTACTCCTGAAGGATTTAGCCGTTCCTACACCACTAGTTACGCCCGTCGTCATAATTACTGTTTAACAACATGAACATCATCTGATATGTAATTATTGTTGAACACCTGTATGCATAAATAAATTTATACAAATAGCAAATAAAAGATGAACCCCCTACAAAACAAATGGGAGTCATTAATATGTAATTTGATATAGCTGAAAAGTTGCTCATTTGAGCTAAATAACAATCATTCACTCAGTTTAAGCATAAGTTACTCACTTACATCCATTCCTAAATGGTTTGTTTTGCCAAACCAACAGACGGCTATTGTACATCGTAGCAGTCAAATATGTCATATTATTATACAACAGGGCTCCTCTTAAAAATAGAAAACAGTTTATGAAAGGTATTAAATACTCTAGATATAAAAATGAAATATTTTAGTTGGAAATAGAAACCATTCCAGACAGCTTACAAAAATTTGAAAATTACAGGTAATGCAAATTTTATATTCAATATTATTAATAGATACATTCTATGATAAACTTAAAAGAAATATTCGAATTGCGCCATTAATCTAGTAATATTACATTGAGAAATATACGACAATTGTTTTTCTCTTCTGTTTGTCTAGATGTCAAACGAGATGTTCTCCAGTTAGCGAGATTGTATGGAATGGATATGGTCGATGTACCGGATCACATTACCTCATTGCTTCATTTTCGAGACTATCCTGTTCAAAAGTTGACACCGAAGTTCGTACTTAAATATCTGAAATCCAATGCAAGATACAAGGATATGAACAATGAAGAAAAGCTGAGCATCTTGTCCTTTCTACTCTCTGGAAAGAAAAGTTCACCGCCAATGGGATTGGAGTTAGTTCCATTAGAAAATGGGACTTTTGGAATGTTTGAAAAAAGAGGAGGACGTGGAAAGCGTGTAATAGTTGGTCAAGAGGAGTCGAAATTGTTTCCGGGTCAAGAGGAAAAGTTTTGTAGACATGGCATTGGACGTGAGATGCACGAGTCATTGTATGAAATGGCAGAAACTGGTTGGTGCTTAAATTAAATATAACGTTTACAATAAGTTTTACAAAAAAAGAATAATACTTTTGTGTGTCAAATTTGTTCTGAGAAATGTTTGAAGGTATGAAAGGGGAAATCCAAGAAGGACAGACAATACAATGGCTAAGTGAAAAAAGAAAAAAGGACAAACAACGGCTTACAAAACATTACACAGAAAATCAAAGATTGAGTGAGGAACACTAACCCCACTAACTCAGGTTTTCGGGAAGGGTAAGTAGTTCCTGCTTCACTTGTGGCACCCGTCGTGTTATTCATGTTACAAGCCCAGTGAGTTATTGTTCTAATTTATATTTTATTAGACTGATCAGTTTGAATTTGGAACTTAATATTATGTCTGAAACGAATATTATGAGTCATATTTGAGTAATATATGAGGAAGGGCTTTGCTGTAGTCACATGGAAAACACTTACACGACCGCATTATTTCTTCAATAGATGACTAATGATATTCATATAAAGGATAATTTCAATTTTGACGATGGTGTCTTTGAGTAATGTTCCTTTAAAATGTACAAAATGTGAGAAAAGATATTGGTTTCCGAATGTTATCTTCGTTTTTATTTTGCATTGATCATTATTCTCAATATTGGTGATGCGAATTTTGACAACCATAGCTTTAACTGTTATTGAATTATCCCCTGGAAAACGTAGGGAAAATGTCAAAAATAGTCTCGTTTTTGTAAGTGTTTTTTATTTGTACTTTAATATTATAAAACATGATTAATGTCCAACTGTTGGTAATATTAAATAGGATTTTTTTTTTCTTCAAATATTTGAAAATTACCACAAAAACACAACGACCAATCAAACGTTATGTACAATAGAATGAAGTTACAATATAATATTACATTTTCTATGTTATTCATTTTTTTTTCAGCAAGAAATTTTATTTAACTATAAAGATACAATTAGTTTTAAACAAAATAGTTCATACCGCATACAGAAAATAAATTATAGAACATGTTCTAAAATGTGCACAAAAAAAACCCACCACAAAATAAAAATAGACAAAAAGTCTATACATGTAGATAGACAAAATTTGTTTTAGCTACGCTGGTCTAAATTAAACAATGGTGGATTCCCTGGTATAGGTTAGTAGGTAAGGGGGATGTTCATATCGTAATGGATCACCCTCCATAAACAAGGAATAACAAATAATGCATTTCTATTGAAACAAGTAAAACGGAGTAATAAAACTTTTCTATTGTAGGTATTTATCAACTTTATACATTTGATGAGTTAACGTCCGATGATATTGTGTCACTTCTACTCGGAACTATCAGACAGCATATTGGGAAAACATCTGACCAAGCTCTACATTGGAAAACATCAGGAAGTGACGTCACAGGTAGAAAATGGTTGGGTAAGATATGGAAATTTCTACAGAGTTATGATCTGGATGGTTTTAGTAACTTACATCTTGTACCAAATTGTCAACCAGGAAAAAAAGATTTACTTTTCAAAATATCAACGACATTTCTTCTAAGGTCTCATCCAGGATATGATGAATTGCCAATATCAGTATGCAGAGCATTGAGTTATTTTGACATTTGTGTTCTTGATCCACTACCAAAGATCATAATGGCACATGATGATATCAGTAAATTTGTATATTTTCCAACAGTTGACAATGTCATTAGGATGATAGAAGGGATAGAGTTAAACAAGAACCATGGACAGCTTATCCAAAAGTTTAACAAGAATGGATCAAAGGAAGAGAAGAGAGAGTTTGCAAAATTTATTGGAAGGCATGTCTTACCAAATTCTACAGTTGCAAATGTTGTATCAAGGCTAGAAATATTTAAGGAGAAAAGAACTGGAAGATATGTTTCAGCAAGCCAAGTTAGAATAGTTACAGAAGCACAAAATCTGCCAGTCGAATATCACAAAGATTCTTTGGACTGTACGGAGCCGTTTTATGGACAGCTTGCCAAAAATTTGAATGTAACAATCATTTGTCAGCAAGATGTCATTGAAGACATGTTGTTGTGTTTACAAAAGGGGAAACAGTATTCTCTTGTTGAAATGAATAAGATAATGAGCTTTGTAATGAACAAATTGAGTATATTCAGCGATAAACAGGCAATAATAAAGATTGCAAGGAACATTAGCTTTGTACCAAACGGTCTTGGACAACTGAAGAAAGCATTAGATCTTTTTGATCCTGAAGATGATACATTGACCACGATATTAGTTAATTGTGATCACTTTCCGGATGCTCAAAAATGCCCTATCAGTATAAAGCAGTTGAGAAAACTTGGACTTAAATCAGCAGATGATCTGACTGGGGAGGACTTGTTAAAATGTGCGCAACACATTGAGACGACACCACAAGGAACAAGTGCTGAACTACAGTCGGCAAAGATACTAGAATGTCTTCATAAGAAACCATCTCTTCTCCATTGTCATGTCGGAAACAGGAAATCTATTTTGTCTGATCAACTGTCAAGTGTAGATTTCATTAAACCCAGCAATAGAAGAGATTCATTTCCAGCATCATTGCCATGGTTTAATGGGTCGCATACATTTTGCAAGCCGGTGGATCTGCTGGATCCCATGTATTCCAATCTTGTTGGAAGCGTGCAACCAGTTTTACAGCACAATTTTCCTTCCGAGGTATCCAAAATATTCTGTTGGAACAGAAAACCCAGCGTAAAGCGAGTTATAGAACAACTGTTTGTGGTGATCGCATCGTATGAAGACGAGCAAAAACCACAGCTACTACCCTTAATAAGTGACATTTACAATTTTTTAGCAAAGGCCTCTGTTAGCAGCAAAGAACTGTCTTCATTAAAAACAGTAAAATGGATATGGACTGGGTATGGATTTGAAACAATTGAGAATGTTATATTAACATCACAAAGCAATGACATTAGTTTGATTCCATACGTGTATATTCTACCACCAGAGTTCCAACAACTTCAAAAATTTTTCGTGAAGATGAACTGTGTTAAACACCAAACTGATGAACTGTTAATAAGAGTCCTACATACAATTCGAGACAAATACGAAAGTAATGTTGCAGATGAATGGGAAGTTAAAACTGACTTGCAGGTGGTCGTCAAAATTTTGAACAATTTGAAGGATAACATAGGTATAAATCTGGAGCGAATTTTATTGCCAGTACACACTCGTAAGACTAACCAGATAATTCTGAAACCTGCGAAGGAATGTAACTACTGTGATGATGAATGGCTCAAAGGAGCAGCGGAAGAAGATGGGGATGAAATTTGTTATGTTCATAAAGACATTCCACACGACACCGCTGTTAAACTTGGTGTTCCATCCTTAACTGACAAACTGTTGGAATTCACAGAAGGCATTGAAGAATGGGGTCAAACTGAACCACTAACAAGGAGAATACACAATTTGCTGAAAGATTATAAAGATGGACTCTCAGTACCAAAAGAGATAGTACAGAATGCAGACGATGCTGGAGCAACTAAAGTTTGTTTTATGTATGATGAACGAGAAAATACAGACTGCAAAACAAAATTATTGGACAACAAAATGGCATCATGTCAAGGTCCAGCTTTATGGGCTTACAACGATGCAGTGTTCACACCAAAAGATCTTGAAAACATTACCAAATTGAGCGGAGCGACTAAAGAAACAGACAATTCTAAAATTGGAAAGTTTGGATTAGGGTTTTGCTCTGTTTATAACTTAACAGATGTGCCCAGTTTTGTTACAGAAAATCATATTGTGATATTTGACCCTCACACTACATACCTAGGTTCTGCTTTAAGAAACAAGAATCAACCAGGCATCAAGATTGATACAAGAACAAATCAGACTGTTTTAAAGCGAATGAGTTCTCAATTTGAACCATATAATGGTGTCTTTGGTTGTAACTTGAATTCGGCGAGAGGAACAACATCATTCAATGGAACATTGTTTCGATTCCCTTTGAGAACTAAGCAGCAACTTCCAAGTGACATCAGTGATACAATATATGATCGTGATGAAATGATTCGTTCGATGAAAATATTTGTAGAAGCATGTGGCAACTTGGTACTATTCACTCAAAATGTGGCTCAGATTGAGTTTTATCACTTATCCAGCAGCGAACAGGATCCATCAAAGGCATCACTTTTGTACAGTATACACAAAAATATTACTCATAAAATAGAAAGACCATTTGGGAAAAGTCGGTACCAAAAGAATGACTTGTCAATACTGAAAGATATGTCGAAAAGTTTAAGCATGGCAAAACAAAACAGTCGACAGACTTTGATGACAGTAGAAATTAGTATTTTACAAGAAATTTCTATTTGTATAGGTTCGAATTTAAAGGATTTTGGAATAGAAGGAAAATCGTCCAATTCTGTATGGTTTGTGACATGGGCTTCTGGAACAGACAGAAGCAAACAGATAGCATTAAACTCCTTTAAGAAAGGGGTATTGCCGTTGGGCAGTGTTGCATGTTTAGTAGAAAATGTAGATGGGAATGTTTACAGAACATGTAATATTGACCAATCACCATTCGGATTTTATCAAACCAGTCATGTCTTCTGCTATTTACCATTACCTGTAGAGACACAGTTTCCTGTTCATATCAATGGATCATTTGCTGTGAGTTCAGACCGACGACGACTTGCTTGTAAAACAACAGACGACAAGGATTCATTTGACAGTGAATGGAATGATGCCCTCATTTGTGATGCCGTTTGCAATGCTTATGTTGTATTTCTAGAAAATTTGAAATCTCTTCCAATTGACCCAAATGAGCATTACTATCAACAGTGGCCAGTACAAGATACAGTGCAAGGAAATTTTACACAATTGAAAAATTCCTTTTACAGGAAACTTTCAAATGGAAGTAAAGAGTATGTTGTTTTTCGACGAGAAGAAAAAGCCGTTTGTTTGAGCAATTGTCGATTTTTAGATCCAAATTTGATGGAAACAGTTTTTGCTGACAAGGCATTTGAAATGTGTATTCACTATTTAGAGGGCGATGGCAGATCAATGATGCAACTACCAATTAGTATAGCAAACTGTTTCAGAAATGTTGGGTGTGAATCATCAATCAAGAATAGAATTCTAAATGTTGTCACGTTTTATTCAGAAATAGTATTTCCATTTCTCACAGATGACGTATGGGACACTGCAGCGAAAAATCAGATGATTGTGTATGCCTTGGACAAAAGTAATTCATGTGAAGAATTATCTGAATTATTGAAAATGCATCGCTGCATCCCAACAGCTCCGTATAAGCAATTCCGTTGTCCAGAAGAGCTTGTCGATAGAAATGGAAAGGTAGGAATGCTATTCACTGAAGAAGATGGACGTTTTATTGATTTATCTGAACCAGCCTATTCCACTTCAGAACGTATCCGCACGTTGGGTAACCTTGGTATGATTACAGATACACTTTCTGGAAAACTCCTTTTGGACAGAGCTCGTTCTGTGCAGTATCTTCAAGATGTAAATGATCAACAAGCATTGGATCGTTGCAAGAATGTTGTGAAGTACATTGCAGGAAAGCAACAGAATATTGAACAAGATCAGGAAGTACTCAAAGAACTTCAAGACATAAAATTTTTGCCAGTTAAGCGAAAACCTAAAGATTGGAAATGGAATTGGGGAGGTGAAAAATCAGAATCATCAGATATGTTATCTACCAGACAGGGAGATGAAAGGATTATTTGTGAGTTCGAGTGTCCAACTAAATTATATTGCAAATCAGTATGGGAGCTTGTTTGTTCTTCAAAATCTGTTGTTGATAGAGAACGTCTGCCGTTCGAAGTAAACATGCATCTCCTAAAAGTGCTTGGTGTGAAGACAGACGATTCAGTGAATTTACATCTGGTTATGACAAATTTGACATCTATTTGTCAGCTCGCATCTAATGAAGTACACAGTACAGATGAGTTGGAAATTTTAAACAAAGTCACTTTGTCGAGCTATAAATGGATAGACAGACTCTTTAGAAAGAACATGCTCGACGACGAACCGATTGAGAATCTTTCTCAAGTCATGGATAGTTACAAAGATGTGAAACTTGTGTTATTGAATGGAATGTTTGTGCAGCCATGTCAGTTGGTAGTTGATATATCAGAGGATTGTAGTCCATATTTGTATGGATTGAATACCGCTTCTCACCTAAGATCTCTGCATGGATTTTTGCAACTACTGCGAATAAATGAGAAGTGTTCTAAAAGCACTGTATTGACAGTTTTGGTTTGTATTCATAATAAACATGGATCAGACCCGATGCCCGAAGACACCGTGAAAGTGTATGTAAAACTTTTGAACGTGTTAGTTGAATCGACAAAACTTGATAATTTGACAACCAATGAAGTAAAAGATTTGTACATTCCTGACACAAAAGGTGTTTTAACTCCCATTAACAAGCTATGCGTTGATGAAGTCAGAATTTCCTCAATGGAAACGATGCGATTCACACACCCTAGTATTTCATTTGAAATTGCATTTGCATTGGGAATAAATTCAAAGCGTGAGCAAAAAGTTGAAGAATGTTCAAAACCAATGGAGATATACTCAAAGGATTTTGGTCAGCACGAAGAATTAGTTACCAGAATTAAGCGTATTTTATCGGGGTATCCATGTGACGTTGGCGTTCTTAAGGAACTGCTTCAAAATGCAGACGATGCTAAAGCTTCAGAGGTACACATTGTAGTAGATTTTTCTCACTATGGGACAGAAAACCTGTTTGCTGATTCATGGGTACCGTTACAAGGACCTGCTCTCCTAGTGTACAATGATAGTTCTTTCTCAGAGGCCGATATAAAAGGTATTCAGTGTCTTGGTATCGGCAGCAAAGGAGACGATCCAACAAAAACTGGACAATATGGCGTTGGCTTTAATGCAGTATACCACTTGACTGATGTCCCATCATTTCTCACTCGTGGAGAAGATGTTGAAACTGGAGAACTTCTTTGTGTAATGGACCCTCATTGTAAATTCGTTCCCAAGTCGACTGCAGAAAATCCAGGAAGGCAATACTTCAAAACTGATGTTTTAAAAGAAGACTATCCAAATGTATTCCGATGTTATCGTGATGATTTATTGATGAAAGAAAAAGGCACGATATTTAGACTTCCACTGAGAACATCCGAATTCGCACCAACATCAAAAATTTCTTCACACGAAATAACAGAGGAGTTTGTAAGAAATTTGATTTCAATGTTTCAAGACGAACTGAAGGAAATTCTTCTTTTTGTTAATAATGTGCAAACAGTACGGTTATCTGAAATAGTTAGTGATCACTTAGAAGAGAGATATGTAGTTAATGTTCGTACAACAGACGCTGATGAGAATAAACGACGAACATTTTACCATGAGATAAAAACCAATTCTCAAAAAATACGTCAGTCTCAGAATCCAGACTGCGTTGCACCATTGGAAGTTAAATACATGGTTGGAGTAAACGACAGTCTTAACATAAAACAGAATTGGTTAATTGTTCGTCGTATGGGGTTTTCTGGAAGACACGAATTGCCTGAAAATGTCAAAGAAGCATATACTGAAGGGGAACTTGGAGTTTTACCAAGAGGGGGCGTAGCCGTGCATATTCCTGATGATCTAAGACACATGGAAGTAACAAATGGACGGATCTTTTGTTTTTTACCACTCCCTCTCGAGACCGGAATGCCAGTTCACATAAATGGACATTTTGTATTAGATCATGAGGCAAGACGGAATTTATGGACTGAGGAACATGAAAGCTACAGATCTGCATGGAATAAGCATTTGATGTCTGACATAATCGCGCCGGCATATGCGTCTGCACTTCATACTTTGCGGGAACATTTGGGTCTTCAAGAAAAAATTTCTATGAAAGAAGATGTTCTTCGACAAAAATTGAACGTTTATCACACATTTTGGCCTGATGTTGCTCATGGGAGTAATGAATATTTCAAATTCCTTGCATGTAGTATTTACCAGTGGATATCCATCGCTGAGGAAACACTATTCCCATGTTGTAAATTTGTTGGTACATCAGAGGGTACAGTTACATTCTTTCCCCTCAGTTGTAGTGAAATGACATTTCCATGCGTTTTTAATACTTTCAGTGCCAAAACACAATCAGTAGATACTGCTCTTAGTACTGTCACTAAAGTTGGTGAGAATATAAGCCAAAGACTTGCTGCCTATCAGAGACAAGCACAAGATTCTGAGTACCGAGCAACTGAAAGCAAACAGTGGTTCGATTTTACCCGCATTTGTAAGGATTTAGGAATGAAGTTATTGGATACTCCGTTCAATATTATATGTAGTTTAGAAAAGGCAAAGGTTGACGTTATTGAAATATCTCCCGACTTTTTAATGTCTTTTTTGAAATCTTTTGAAAGTACTGAAGCTGACAAGTGTGACATTGGTGAGATCAACAAATCAGTTGCTACGACAACATTTCACGGAGTGGTAGATATTTTAATATGTTTACAATATTGTCAACAAAGCACAACTTTTGAGAATCAGGTAGATGGATTGCCACTTTGTTTAACAGATGATGGTATTCTGAGGGTTTTTAGTAAAGAAAATCCAGTATTCTGTTCAAAATTTAGTCATATTTTGAAGGAATCATCAAGCTGCTTTTTACACCTTGAATTGGTTAGTTTGCTTTCGACAAATACTCCGGGATTGAAACAACTGGATATACCTTCATTTTCCGAGCTTCTGTATTACACATTGTCAGCTGAAAAGTACAGAACACATAATCAAGCTGTTGTTTGGGAACCACGAGGTAGTGATACACCAAATGCAGATTGGATTGATGATGTATGGAAGTTCTTAAATTCAACTGTTATGGATTTTTTCACACATAGCCCAGAACAGCAAACATGCAATAAGGCTACAATTATTAAGCAAAGTATTTTGCCTCTTTCCCCATGGTGTCTTGTCCCTTGTACAGTTGGTGCAGTTACAATTTCCAGTGAATATGACAATTATAAACCAATTTTGTTTCCCATTAACAAAATGGCACATGTTCTTGACATTTCAACATTTTCTGGTGACATGCAGCAATCTTTGGACAGACTTTCACTTCCAAGAGTTGATAACATTGTAGCTACGAGTGATACCATAATATTGAAAGAGACCGTTGCCATCCATGACAACCCATTATCTCTTCTGAATTATCTTTATGAGTATAGAGATCAAATTCACCACAAAAAGGTGAAAATCGCAGACTGTTACGAAATAATGGGTTTTATAACGGAACACTTGGATACCACTATAAAAGAATCTGAAGAGACACTAGTTCTGGAGAGAATAAAAGCAATACCTCTGCATGTTAATATAAACAAACATAATATCAGTATCCAGGGACATACTAGTGTATTAGTCCTGGATAGCACTGTTTCTAAAGATATTGTTCTAGATGGCATAGAATCATGGGCTAGTGAATCGGGAACAATCTTGATTAAAGCATCATCTAAGCTTAAAAAACTTTATGCTAAACTTGGACTTACAAATGAGAACCCACATGCAATAGAAGTTTATACCAACTATTTACTGCCAAAATTCAACTGTCTTCCAAGGGATTGTCATTTAGCACACTTAAAACATATTAAAGATAAGCTTTTGGCCAAGTCAATTACCTTTGACGATCATCAAAAAGACATGATAAAGGTTCTGAAGACTGTTTCATTTGTTCCAGACAAACAGAACATTCTCTACAGCGCATCACATTTCAAAAGCCCATTTAACAGCCTAATGATAGCACTGTGCGATGTTGAAGATTTCCCAAGTGAACTATTCATGGACACCTCATGGGAGTACCTACTGGAACTTGCAGGGATACAGACAGATGTAACAAGAGAAATGATTGTTAAGTTTGCACGCAATATTGAACGCAGCGGGCGAAACGAGGTGACCAAAGATATCGAGACAAAATCTAATATGCTTATATTACACATCTTAAATCGACCTGATGTGACAAAAGAAAGCATTCTCAGAGAAATTAGCGAAATTTGCTTCATAGTTCCCTATAGAATTATAAAGTGGAAAAACGATATATTTAAGGAGAATTCTGGGAATTTGATCTGCTATAGTAAGTCTGTACCACAGTCACAAGAGAACCTTTGTTGGACAACTTGTTCAATTCTACCAGATTTTGCAAACCCACTAAAACTTACATGGCTTGGCAGTGGAATGCTGAAACAGATGGTAGATCAATTGAATGTTTATAGAGAACCAGAACTAAGTAATGTTATTAAGCATATGCAAAATGTCAGCGATTCTCTTAAACAACTTGCAGATAACAATCAACTTCGTGATAGCCATGTAATAAAGATTAAAGATGTCATGATACAGATATACGCATGGTTGAATAATAAGAAGGAGACAAGTTCAGAGGCAATAAGAAAAGGTCTGTTACACAAGCCCATAGTTTTTCTTCCGACCTATAAGTTGTTCGTAACTTGTGACCGAGTAGTCAAAAGTCTACAAAAACAAGAAGAAATAAAGCCGTATTTGATGGAAGTCCCAGAAGAATATGGTGCCTATTTTAAACTTTTTGAAATCTTGGGTATGAACGTCCATGCAAATATTTGCAACTTCGTGAGGGTGTTGGCTCATCTCAAACTTGATGTTGGTGACAAAGATCTACATATTAATGATTTGAAACTTGTACAGAAAGCATTGCAAGGAATTTGCTGTCATCTGGATAATATCACAGAAGACCTTGTGAAGGAACTTTCCAGTATGGATGCATTGTATTTGCCGACAAGAGATAAAGTGCTACAAAATGCCAGGTGCATTGTTTTTTCTGATAATAAGGCTTTTGAAGAAAGAGTAGGGGATGATATTGGTATGCCGTACATGATGAGTTTAATGGATCTTGAAATAATATCTTTTGGAACTGCAGCAATATCTTTTAAGAAGCTTCCACAAAAATTACAACCAAACATATTGTCAGATCTGATAAAACCTGAACTAAATGAAGATTCCTTGACAATTACGTATGACGAAAAAGGAAAACAGCTATGTGATTTTATGACATCACCACAGTTTCTGGAAGCTGTTGTAAGAATAGCCGTACATAGTAGAAGAAAAAATCCATATAAGTCAGGAATTAAAAACCCTGACGTCGGTAAGATAATTTCCAGCTTAGAACAATTAAAAATTACTCAAGTAGATTCTATTCAGCTGAAATTAGTATTCAATGGCAAACCTGTGGGATTTAGTGAAAGAAATAGCTACTTCTATACAAAGGAAATTGAAAACAGTGGTAAAGACCATGTATTACTCTGTGCTTTCAAAAACAAACCACTAGAAAAATGGCTAGTATACAATTGTACAACAATTGGGATGTCTCTCAGGGTGTGTACAGATAATGAATTTGATGATTTTCATGGACTTTTATTTAAAGTACTCCACTATATCAAAAATCCAGATGATATATCGAAAGCTTTAGATGAGGAGGAAATTCCCCAATATTCAATAGCAAATAAATGCACTACTTCTATATTTCCGCCAGCAGGCACCACTGTTCACCCTGATTGGCACTGCTATCTTGACAACAGTTTTGTAGATTTTGATAATGGCGAATACGTAGCATTGCTTTTAAATGAAGAAACAATGGAAGGTGACACCTTTAGACCTGCTTTATATATCTATGCTATTATCGTAGGGAAATGTGACGCTACACCTTCAGGGTCTATTCTTGAGCGTACTCGTTGTCTGTATGATTTAGATGTCGGAACGAAGTGTACAGAAAAGAAGAGAGCATATGACCTATACAAATTTAATCGTAAGACACAAGAGACATCAACAGATTTAGCACCTTTCTTGGATATAGCCGATGGACCAAAAGATGATCGAAATCTTGATGACATTTTGAGAGAAGTAAAAGAAATAATAAAAGGTGCATGGACACTTCCTGAGGACGAAAGAAAAATTTTTATTAAACGACTGTACAAGAAATGGCATCCTGATAAGAACCATGGCAACGAAGCTGTTGCAACCAAAGTATTCCAGTTCATCAAACAGATCGTATTTAGAATGGAAAGTGGTCAAGACATTGACACTGACAGTTCTAGTCATTATGAACCTCCGAACGATTCGTCTTTCAGATCGCATTTCAGAACTTGGGATCAAGATGCTAGACAAGATACAAACCGGAATAAAAGAAAAGGCCGGCGTGGGCGCTCATCTAGAAACACAAGACGACAACCGACAGAACCAGTACCATCGTATCATGAAGGAAGACAGTGGATGAAACAGGCAAAGGTTGATCTCGTTGGGGCAACAGAATTCCTGCCACGTGCTGAAACTGGCCCGAATTTCAACTTGATTTGTATTATATGCTACCAGGTAAGACATATGCAGTACTTGTATGTTACCGATGCTAATGAAAGGGGCTTTAAGTTTTATCCATGTCCGTACGTCCATTCGTCCCACATTTATTTTCCACTCAATAACTAGGGTTACCCTTATGCAAGTCATTTGAAATTTATACACATGGTAAGGGAAAATAAAAGTAAGGTCGGAAAAGTTTAATAAAACACAAGCCGTAAATCGTAGAAGGACATATAAACACAGTGGCAAAAATTAAAACGACAAAAGGACAAAAAATTATCTACAAAACATTGCACAGAAAACTAAGGATCGAGCAATACAAACCCGAATAAAAACCAGGGTGTTGAACTCATGTGTTCCGGAAGGATAGACAGTTCCTGCTCCATATTTGGGACCTGTCGTGTTACTCTTGTTACAAATACGGTGATAAGTACTTCAACTTAACCACTAGGAACCCTTGGTTCAGTAGCCTCCTTCTTAACAGCAACCCTCTATCAAGTAAATCATGATAGGAACCACAAGCGCTGGACTATCTAACTCGTATGATTTTATTTGTGATTTTGCCTTCTTGCCGTTCTGAAGTTATTCCCCTTGTTTTACCCAAAAATACCAATTTCTCCGATTTCATTTCAATAATTCTAAGTTCTCTTTTGCAGATCTTTTGAAATTTATTCACAATGTCAGGTCCCACTTTTTCATTCTGGAGTTTGTGGGGGAAAAATTTCATGTTTCTGCTCAGTTACGTAATTTCAATGTATTAAAACAATGTTTTGACCACATTAAACAGGGCAAGTTCGAATTTGATTTTTATTCTTTTTATGATTCTTGTGTTTTGTCCCATAATTGACAAATATATATATATATTTTTTGGTTTCCATGCTCTAACTTTAGTTTCCCTTTGACAAATGTTTTGAGATTTTTGCACAATGTTTTTTTTTTCCAACAGGCCAAAATCAAATTTAGTTTATATTCCTTGTATGTATATAGCTATGTACTTGTTTATTTTACCTCTAGACAGAGGCATCAGTGTCATATGGGCACATTCTTCCATTTTTCAATATATTGGTTAAGATGCTTGAAATAAACCAAAAATACAATATAGAGATTTGCTGTTGGTAGAACTATAGATTATTTTCCTCCGTAACACCTGACTCACGGTTTTTGTAATAGTTCGTTTTTCCAAGATTTTGTTCTTTTGTTTTGTTTTACCTTAATGTGTGTTCTGTTGTTGTGTATACTGTTGTGTATTTATATGTGAGTCGTACCTTTATATCACTTCGGTATTTTGTACTTATACCGATAAGGGGCAATATAATTTACCCTACATTGATCATATATATCTTGTGCCTTATACAAAAAAGACAACTTGGACCATCTATGAGACAATTCTGACCGTCTAAAAACACTGCTGACCGTCCGAAAAGACATATAGGGTCTAACACAGGTAGAGGTGCAAGATCGTAAAATCTGAGATACCCACCGATAAGATTTGAATCTTACCCGAGGGTTTCTGATATTTTACGATCTTGCACCTTTAACGGTGTTTGACTCTTTTTTCACCTCTTTCTACCATGTCAGTGTTTGTTTACTTTTTGTACATAAAAATTACCTCTAAATTCAAAGAAAAGTAGTTCCGGAAAATGCGAAATGTGAATAAAATATTAATCGCTGTAGTAGCATTTAAGGATATGATCTCTATATTTTATTATGAAATACATATAAAATACTGCCAAGACACGGATGTATATCAATACATCGACAGTTTACTTCAGCAATGGAATATTATATTCTTATAAATATTTCACCGACGATCTGATCGCGACGGTGCTATTTGTCTTCATAGATGGTGCATTTCTTCTCCTTTGTAAACGGTGCGAGTTGTCTTCGAATCGAGTTGTCCCATATTCATATGTACACGTCTAAGCAGTAATAAATAATCATCCTTACCTTGGTGTTGGGTGGAAACACTACAAGAAAGAAATCATATTATATTGCAAACATCTAAAAAAAAAAAATGTAATGAAAATGCACCTATATATAATGAAGTGTAATATTGAGATTACATCATATTAATAATGCTTTAAATAAACATTAGAAAAAACCGAGGTGGCAATCAAGAATGAACAGTTCAAAGATACAGGTAACATTGGGCACAAGACACAGAAAACAAATGAGATTAGCAATACGGACTCCCACTAAAAAAAAAACGGTCGTGTATTCAGGTGTTCACGAAAGGTAAGCAGTTCCTGCTTCTAATAAGCCTCCCGTTGTGTTACTTATCACTGTGACATGTACAATTATTATTGCAGTCCGTGGAAAAGGCATTGAAAGCCATGCATTACCAGAGAGATTCAAACAAAGTTCCTGGAACAAATATCTTGACCAACTTGTTAGTAGATCTAGATACAGAGGTTCATGTCTTGGTCAACAGATTCACAGAGCTAACTGGCACTCTAGAAAGAATGATGTATCCAGACCGTCTTAGTATTCCGCGGATACCCTCAGATATGTATAACAGAACAACTGCAACAGAGGTGGTAAAAAAGACAAAGGAAATATTGGATCTCATATCGGATAGATTATAACTCATTATTTTGGTATGTTTCTTTTTTTAATTTTATATTGGACTTTAAGTATATAAATCAGTATTTTGGTATGTTTCTTTCTTTAATTTTATACTGGACTTTAAGTTTAAAAATCATTAATGTTCTATGATTGAATCACTCGACTCCATATCAAATAGAATATCTATATACATAATATAGTATTGGACTTCATATCGTATATCAAGACTGTTAGGTATTAATTTGGTATACTTCAGGCTATTAATTGATATTGGACGTCATACTGGTAGGTTTCAAGTTGCCTAATTATTGTCCTGCAGCTTCTTCATTTGAAAGAAGATGATTTCAATGTTGCATTTATTCATAATAGAAAGATTCATTTGAAATGTGTTATGAATGCATGGATGAAGGGAAATGTCTGTTATTAAGTTCAAATCTACAGTATTTCACCCATATTGTGCATCACATTACTCTGGTACAGATTTATGTCCTTTTATCATTGTAGCAGACAATAACTAATGTTCTCCCTCGGGCATAGGTGACCTTGGCCGATTTTGACCATCCTGTTTAATAATACATAACTGTTCAATTTTTACTTATTCAATATTGCAATTTGCATAATTTGGATTCAATATTCAAAAGGGGACAATTGTCTCTGAAAAATATAGACGAATCTGTATTAAGAGGTCACCTCTTAAAAGAGGTTCTGGTCATATTAAATTGTCTATGACAGGACAATAAAAAAGTGATCTTTTAATACAGGTGACTGCTTAATAGAGGTGACCGTGTAATATGCGCTGGTTTATCTGTAATAATAATCATTATAAGCAAAAATATGAATCGAATGAACATATTCATTTCTTATTTTAGACACATATGAAAAAGGAGATAATCTAAAGATGGACATGATATACCATAATGAGTTCTGAGAACATCCTTACAACAGATGTCACTGTATCCATATAACTGATTTTTTGTTTTTTTATTTGTTTTTTATTTATTGTTTTGTGCTAATTTTACTGAGCACTTATTTGTATTAAATACTTTATTTTATTAACAGTAGCGTAGCATTCAAGACAATCACGTTTTTGTACAATAAATCTTCTTTTTTTTAGTTTTTATGGGAAATTATCTTCAATTGTTAGCAAACTGTGTGCACATTGCTTTGCGTAGCATTACATTATTCGTTCATTTTTTACCCTTTATAGTTTTTATGGGAAATTCATTAAAATCTGTGTTATATGTATGGGCCACCTTTCTATTGTAGCTATATTATGTCATATTTATATTTTATCATTAATTTTCTATTTAATATTGTGTTGTCTATCAAAATTGTAAGTATTTTTGTTCTGTTTCTTCTGAATGGTATTCTATCACATACTGACCGCCTTAAAGAAGTTGACTGTGATCTTTTGTTCTGTTTCTTCTGAATGGTATTCTATCACATACTGACCGCCTTCAAACGGTTGACTGTGATCTTTTGTACTGTTCTTTCTAAGTGGAATTTTACCTTTTATTATTTATAGTGCTCCCTCTAATTGGTGTGAAACCTGTTTGTGTTGTATTGTCTCTGGATTGTACATTGTTGTAGTGTTTAGTATTTTATCTGATGATTTGTATTGTTTATCTGGTATTTTTGTAGTGTTTAGTATTTTATCTGATGATTTGTATTGTTTATCTGGTATTTTTGTAGTGTTTAGTATTTTATCTGATGATTTGTATTATCTATCTGGTATTTTTATTAAAATTTGTTCCCTCTTATTAATATTGGTGGTTCTGTGTTTATCATATATCCTAATTATGATGTCTTGTACCCTTCCCTCCAATTCTTATTACAGTCAAACCTGTGTATAAAGGTCACTGAAGGGAAACAGAAAATGTACCCTTTATAAAGTTGTCCTTTATAAACAGGCTCATATTATATGCACTAAATGGGGAAAATGAGGTTGCCCTTTATAAACAGGGATATGTTATATACAGGTGGGCCTTAATATATGTTTGAATGTATTTCTTTATCATGATGCCTATATGTAATGACATTTCTGTATACAAAATCAAAATTTGCTTTTATTATTGAAATTTCTTTATGTCTAAAATTGATTTTAAGAAATTTATTTTAAAAGCAGATTCATGCTTCAGATGCACTATAAGCTATATGTTTGTAATTCTTGCAACAAATTTGAATTATTTAAATGATGTATTTATCTGTACATACTTTCATGACATTATGGTATATATGTCTGTTTATTTTTCATTAGAAGGTGTAGTTATTTGTATTAATTAATGATGATTCTGGAAACACAATTATAGTTTGCTTTGGTTACTGATAATTCTGAATAGAAGAGTGAAGCTTGATTTAATTATTGATAATTCTGAATACAAAAGTAAAGGTTGCTTTAATTAATAACATTCTGAATACAAAAGTGAAGTTTGCTTTAATTAATGAAATTCTGAATACAAAAGTGAAGTTTGCTTAAATAACTGACAATTCTGAATACAAAAGTGAAGTTTGCTTTATTGATATAAAATTGAAATTTATATTTATTTAGATGCAAATTCGGGTTTGAAGTGCACTATGACCCAAATATTTTGATGTTGTTTACATATGTGTGTTTGTAGTTCTATAATAATTGAATAGTGTTTATTTTAATATGATGGTACAATTATATTCATAGGTATGAATATTGAATTGTTTAAATTATGTATTATATTGTAACATTCAGTTAAGCTATTATTCAGATTTATTTCCTTCATTTTATCATTGAGTTGAAAATTTCTTTTATTAATGACATTTTTGGATAAAATATTTAAAATTTCTTTTATTAATGACATTTTTTGAATAAAATATTTTAATTTTCTTTCATTAATGACATTTTTGGATTAAATATTTTAATTTTCTTTTATCAATGACCATTGTGGATACAAAATTGAAATTTACTTTAATAAATGACAATTCTGGATATGAAATTGTAATCGAAGAATTTTTTTGGATATCTCAAATCGTACTTCAAGTGCACTCTGGCTAAAATTTTGCCATGTTGTATACAGGTATTAACATAAAGCTTTATTATATAATTTTAGCAATAAATGACTAGTGTTTATCATAATATAATTATATGTGCTTGGATATGAATAATGGATTCCTAAATAACTTCTTTTCTGTACATTGATGAGGTTAAACAACCTCCAATTAAACAATATATTTAGGAATTGTAATAAAATATAGCAGATTTATGTTTGATATTTCTTTGACATAACATACAATATATAAAATTTCAGGGGCCGTCCTCATCCTATTGTAGCTGGATTTACAACTAACTGGGCAATCAGCGTCTATCACCACTAAAGTTGTGAGTTCGAATCTCGCTCACGGCGAGGTGTACTAGATACAAAACATTATATGATCAAGTTTGAGTGACTTACAGCAGGTCAGTGGTTTTCTCCGGGTACTCAGGTTTTCTCCACCAATAAAACTGATCAGCACTATATAACTGATATATTGTTGAATGTGGTGTCGACCACAATAACCCTTAGCAAACTTCAGTATTATATAATTTTACAAATAGCCCATGATTAAACAATAAAATGAAAAACAGAAAATACCACACTGTCAGAACAGTTCCAAAATCTATAGAAAAATACCACACTGTCAGAACAGTTCCAAAATCTATAGAAAAATACCACACTGTCAGAACAGTTCCAAAATCTAATAGAAAAATACCACACTGTCAGAACAGTTCCAAAATCTATAGAAAAATACCACACTGTCAGAACAGTTCCAAAGTCTATAGAAAAATACCACACTGTCAGAACAGTTCCAAAATCTAATAGAAAAATACCACACTGTCAGAACAGTTCCAAAATCTATAGAAAAATACCACACTGTCAGAACAGTTCCAAAATCTATAGAAAAATACCACACTGTCAGAACAGTTCCAAAATCTATAGAAAAATACCACACTGTCAGAACAGTTCCAAAATCTAATAGAAAAATACCACACTGTCAGAACAGTTCCAAAATCTATAGAAAAATACCACACTGTCAGAACAGTTCCAAAATCTAATAGAAAAATACCACACTGTCAGAACAGTTCCAAAATCTAATAGAAAAATACCACACTGTCAGAACAGTTCCAAAATCTAATAGAAAAATACCACACTGTCAGAACAGTTCCAAAATCTAATAGAAAAATACCACACTGTCAGAACAGTTCCAAAATCTAATAGAAAAATACCACACTGTCAAAACAGTTCCAAAATCTATAGAAAAATACCACACTGTCAGAACAGTTCCAAAATCTAATAGAAAAATACCACACTGTCAGAACAGTTCCAAAATCTAATAGAAAAATACCACACTGTCAGAACAGTTCCAAAATCTAATAGAAAAATACCACACTGTCAGAACAGTTCCAAAATCTAATAGAAAAATACCACACTGTCAGAACAGTTCCAAAATCTAATAGAAAAAGGCAAAATAGATACCACAAACAAATGACTCCTCACTTTCCTGGCTTGGAACAGACACTTCAATCAAACGTGGCGGGTTTAAACTAATTGTATGGACCTAATCCTCTCCTCTTAGTGAAATGATGAGGGTCATGGTCTCCTACAGGTGAGTAAGATGCCAACCCTCGCATATAATCTTTCGTCATCTATATGCAATTTACATAATACTTTTCACAATCATTTGTTTTTAGTTTTAATGGCAAATTATTCTTCATTGTTACCATGGACCGTTCATAAGAGGGATACAACTCCCTTTGTTTTACTACACCTACAATGATCGCAAAATCAAGGATTTAAATGCTGTCCTTGGCAAAATGTAAAGTTTATCTTTCAAATTAATTTGTGGGCGGCTTCCTTTTAAACTAAATTACTTTCTAGTTTATGTTTGCTAAAACTTCAAATAGCTCGTCAATGAACCTTTAATTAGATAGTTATCTATGTAAGCATTTACCTAATTAAATTGCAGTCCTTTATGTAAATAATGCTATTAAATTGTATAATTATATGTTAATTCTTCCATGTTATCTTTGAAATATTATTATGAGAGACTTAAAACATCATTCATTTACACTTTCCTTGCTGGTAGAGAAACAGTGACCCATGGATATGTAATCTGTGTAACAACTTTAATTTTTCAGAATCCTTTTTTGATACAAGCTTAGATCTCTCACATTCATTACATGAGAACAGTAAAGTAGATGAAGATATTTTTGATGAACTCAGGCAACTAAAGCATAAACATCCCAAGAAATTTATATGTGTATACCTAAATATAAACAGTTTGAGATATAAATTCTGTCATATATGTGAATTATTAACATCAAATACAATTGATATGCTATTCTTGGCTGAAACCAAAATTGACGACCAATTCCCAGATGCACAATTTCAAGTAAACAATTATCACTTTTGGCGTGCTGATCGAACAGCGTACGGCGGAGGAATTGCTGCATATGTGAGATCAGACTTACCATGTGACCGTAAGAAAATTCTTGAATTTAAAAATATAGAATCAATATGTATAGAAATATTAGTAGGTAATAAAAAATGGTTAATTTCAGGTGTCTACAGACCACAAACAATAAATGATAAAACTTTCAATGATGATTTTATTAAAACATGTGATAAAATTACAACAAAATATGATAATTTTATGTATATTGGTGATCTCAATTATGATTTTTTAGATGAGAAAAAATGTGCACCATTGGTAAGTGTTTGTGATATCTTAGACCTTACAAACCTGGTAAAAAGGCCAACATGTTTCACAAAGATAGCAGATCCTACTTTAAATGATGTTATATTAACTAATTCACCCAAAAATTGTATGAATGTCTTAAATTTCAATTGTGGTATTAGTGATGTCCACAACTTAATTTCTGTGCAAATAAAGGGTAATATAAATCCTGCTAAAAAGAGCTTTAAGACATACAGGAGTTTTAAAAACTTTTCTGAAGAAAATTTTGTAAATGATCTAATGAAATCTGATTTGGATAAAATTACTGAAATTGAAGATGTAGACGAAGCTTATAATAAATTTGAAGAAGTTATGGTCAATACTATTGATGAACATGCTCCTATGAAAAAAAGGAAATCAATATCACAGCCAGCCCCTTTTATGAATAAAACCCTGAGAAGTGCTGTTTATAAAAAACGGATGACACATAATGAATTTTTAAAAGATAAAAGTAACAAAAATTGGGAGGCATATCGAAAGCAAAGAAATTTAGTAACAAAATTAAAAAAGCAATCAATTAGAACATATTTCTATGAAAGATGTGTTGGCGGACCAAAATCTACTGACTTTTATCCAACAATTAAACCATTTTTAACTAATAAGGGTAGTAATATAACTAAAGATATTATCTTAGAAGACAATAATAAGATCATAAATGACCAACTTCAAGTAGCAAATAATTTTAATAATTTTTTCATAAATGTGGCAAAGGATATTGGTAATGATAATAATTTATCTGCCGAAGAACATCTAAGTATTAAAATTATAAAAGAAAATAAGAAAGAAATTCCTAAATTAATATTTCATGAAATTGAAAATGATTTTGTATCAAAGCAAATAAATAAAGCAAATTCAAAAAAAGCAACCGGACGTGATGGCATTTCGGCAAAACTTCTAAAATTTGCAAAACCAGCTATTGTTCAACCAATTACAAATTTAATAAATAAATCAATAAATAATTCCATTTTTCCAGAAAAATTAAAAGAAGCCCAAGTTGTACCACTATTCAAGAAAAATAACTCTTTAGATAAATGCAATTATAGACCTGTAAGTATCTTACCTACTATTTCAAAATTTTATGAAAGAGCAATATATGAGCAGACTGTGACCTTCTTTGACAAGGTGTTTCATCCTTCTCTGTCAGCATTCCGATCGGGTTATGGTTGCCAAACAGCTCTTCTAAAAATAATAGAAGATTGGAAAAAGGCCCTGGATGAAAATAAATTTGTAGCGGCCATCCTCATGGATTTGTCAAAAGCTTTTGACTGCCTTCCCCATAAACTGTTAATAAATAAACTAGATGCATACGGAGTAAGTGAATCTGCATTGAAACTGATAAAAAATTATCTCTCTAACAGAAAACAGTGTGTCAAAATCGGCAATATAACGAGCGAATGGGAAGACATATATAAAGGTGTACCTCAAGGTTCTATTTTAGGCCCTGTACTTTTTAATATATTTATAAATGATATATTTTATTTTATACAAGAAAGTTCCCTCTATAATTATGCAGATGATAACACTTTGTCATATGAAGGCCACAATCTGGATCAATTAATCACAGTACTTGAAAGAGACAGCCTAACTTTAATAGACTGGTTTACTGAAAACCAAATGAAAGCAAATCCAGACAAATTTCAAGCGATAGCAATTGGAAAAAAATCTAAAAATGAAAATATCTCTTTTAATCTTAATGGTAATATAATAAAATGCGAAGATGAGGTAAAACTTTTGGGAGTCACAATAGATTTTGAACTAAATTTTAATACTCATATAGCAAATATCTGTAAAAAAGCCTCAAGACAACTGAACATTTTAAAAAGAATTGGTAAATACTTAACAAAACTTGGTAGACTTACAATATACTACTCTTATATTTTCTCGAACTTTAATTATTGCCCTGTAACATGGCACTTTTGCAGTGAACAAAATACAAATAAAATGGAAAAAATACAATTTAGAGCTCTGAAATTTATCTATGATGATACTGACAGCACATATGAAGAACTTTTAACAAAATCCAAATTACCCACTTTAAAAATCAGGCGAATTAGAAATATAGCCATTGAAACATTCAAAATTGTCAATAAAACCAGTCCTTTGTACTTACATGATTTAATTACAATTAAACAAAGTAAATATTCTTTCAGATACCAAAATACTGCTAGTATACCATCGACCAGAACAACTAGGTATGGTATTAAAACTTTTAAATATTTTGCTGCCAAAACATGGAATGAGCTACCAAACCACTTTAGACTGGAAAATTCTTTTAAACAATTCAAAAACTTGATTAATTCATGGAATGGTAGCTCATGCCACTGTAATGCTTGTAGATAGCTTTAAAGCATAATTTTATTTATTTATTTGTTTTGCTTATCTGTGATGCTTTTGAAATCTGTGCTTTGTCTTTAATTATAGTTACTTTTTAGGCTGCTTATTTTAATTTATTTACTTAGTGCTTGAAATTTTAAATTAATTAGTTTAAATTATTTTTTAATATAGATGTTTTAATTTTTGCTAGTATTTTTATGTACCTTGTATGTATGCATGTATGTTGTTTTTGTTATATGTATAGTCGATTTTAAAAGCTCTGTAGAGCTTGTGTTTTATGTATGTTGTGATATGTATCGACTCTAAATAAAACTTTATTTATTTATTTATTTATTTATTAAAATATCCCAATAAGTACTCTTATCACTGTAGGTAGTAATTAGATCAGGCAATAAATATACATAAAAATGTACTCTTCAAAAAAAGAAAGGCATAGTTGAAAAAACATTTTTTTCTTCGGAAAAAGCAACAATTTCGATATTTTTTGTTCTCTACAAGATGTCACAGGTAAGAACTGTAATCGGATATTTCAATGTAATGTCATTAACTGGGAAGTATTGTAATTAAGTCTAAATTCCTTCTCACGTGCATTACACGGTGTCTTCAACCTATGCCAACATTTTGAAATATCATATTCAAGGTATGCCAACAAACATTATATTACAGGTGTTTATATAGCAATTAATGACATTTACAGGTAAGTAAATTTGGAAATGCAGGTCTCAAAAGTGAAATTTATTATTTAAAAAAGAACAAAGCAAAACAAAAAACAATCTAAAGATATAAGAATAAGTCTGTTAAAATTTAATAACTTGAAAAAAAAAAAATTATACTATTGAAAAAAAATTATATATCAAATAAAAATCTGGTAAAATTACACAAAAATCTGAATAAAAAAGATGAAAATATAAAATTTTAAAATAATTTAAATAAACAATCTTTCTAAAACGTATGAATTTAAAATATTATATGATACTCATGCAATTAAGCAATTTTCTTAAAATCTAAATTCAAAAGTTTTTAATAATATTTATTTTATAAATTTAGAATGATCATAATTTCTATGATTTCGAAATCGAACATTGTTATCCAAAATCTAAGACAATTGGTTTTTTTAGCAATTTGTAATGTGATTGTGTATACTGATTGTTTTTGGTTATTTTGATAAAGTATGATAAAAAAAATATCTGTGCCTATAATATCTTTAATTTATTTTCATGAAGTATGATAAAAACAATTATCTGTGCTTGTAATATCCTAATTTATTTTCATGATGTTTGATATAAAAATATATATGTTTATAATATCCTATTTTATTTTCATAATGATTGATGTTATAATATATGTGCTTGTAATAATATCCTAATTATTTTTATATAAAGTTTGATATTAAATATATGTGCTGATATACTGATTTTTTGTTTGTTATTTCCATAAAATATGATTTTGAATACTTACTTTCTACTTACTATTCATTCAAAATTAATTGTGGACTTGGAGTACATTGAAATCTCCCCCGATTTTACACTAATTAAACATGACTAGTCATGTTTATATAACAATTAACCTATTCAACCTATGCCAACAATCTTTCTTACCTTTTTATATATATTTTTTAAAATGTTGGCATAGGTTGAATGAACCCATTACACGTGCTGTTTGACTCGAACGAGTTTGCAAGTTTCGTGCGAAGTGGGTCTAAGATCTTTAAAAGGCATGGGTTCCCCTCTCTGAAATCAGTTGCACATGTAGACAGTCAACAGCGAAATTATGCCACGTCTGAATGAAGCTCAACGCAACAATGCAATTGGCCGCATAGAAGCTGGTGAATCTCAGACAGCCGTTGCAACAAGAGCTCTTAATCATTAAGTTAATGTTTCACAGAGCATCATATCTCGCTTTTGAGATAGGTATCGACCTTGGGTAAAGACCAGTGATACGAATAACCAAAATAATCCTGATTAACCTAAATAACCTGTTAATAACCAAAATAACCCTAAATGGCACCGAAATAACCTTTTAATAGATTTATTTTTGTATGAAATGATAAAATATCAACTTAATATAACTTTATATGAAAAAATAAGTTTGTATTCCATACGCTTCGAATTCGATATTTCGTTGAGTTAGGCTTGTTGGCCGCTTACGATGTTGATACGTTTAAGACTGAATTACCAATTTTATTTATATTAATTTGTATATTGTGATAAGATATCAACAGTAAATAGCTAAATATTGACTTTCATATGAAAAATGGGTTATGTACCGAGTAGACGCAATATAGCAGACCATATAAATGAACTGGATAAAATGTTAACAGATGGTGAATCAATCGTAAAGTCAATTATTCGAGATCAGGGAAAAGCACTATGCATTATATTGTATTCAGATGAACATTTGACAGATCTAAGACACTTATCTTGTACCGGGACAAGCATTCTTGGAGTTGATAAGACTTTTAATCTGTGTGATATGCACGTGACAGCAACATGTTATAAGCAGACGACAGTAGTTAAAGATTCCACGGGAGAAACACCCATATTCCTTGAACCAATGTTTATTCACGACAATAGTGACTGAAAGTTTCAGCAATTTCTTTAATCACCTTCGGACAAAATTATCAGATACTAACACAGAGCAGCTTGTAATTGGGTCCGATGAAGAACAAAGTCTCGTCAATGCCATCCATATAAAGCCTTTCCACAAAGCAGTCACATCCTATGCACAAGGCATCTTCTGCAAAATGCAAAACAGCAATTAATTGACGATGCTGTTGACAAAAATGACAGAGAATCTATAATCAGTGACATTGTTGGTGATAATGGTTTAGTGAATGCGGATGACAGCATATGTCTCGATGAGCAAAGTTCAGAGATAGAAGAGAAAACGAAAGATCTATCATCCAAATTCAACAAATACTATTTGCAGAAAATGAAAAACATTTCGAAAGAAAAAATGAATAAGCCTATAACAGCTGGGTTTGTGTCTAAAACTTGGACTAATAACAACAGTGAATCTCTAAACCATGTCCTCAAGCAAGCCATCGACTGGAAATCAAAGCCGTTATTGGACCTTGTTAAGATTGTATCGGACATCGTAGCAACTCAGTTCAAAGACCTTCGACGTGCTATCCTAGTAATTTTGAAAATTTGACTTTTAAAATTTAAATAAAAGCAAATCGCGGACTACAAAAGATATCCCGAGCCTTGTGCAGGATATCCTAGTAGTTTTAATTTCTCCCCATCAAAATGTGTCTTTTAATCATTTCTTTCAGGGACCAGTTTAATGAAAATAAATAAATAATTAATTAAATAGTTAAATAAATAAATAAAATTATAAATTTACTTAAAAAAATAACACTTAATTTTTGGGGGATTTTTGGGAGGGCCCTTGATCCTAGCCTTGCCGTGGCGTGGGGGCTTTGCCATTATTTGCAGACACCAAATTACAGTTGTGTTTTTTTCTATAATTTTTTTTATTTTCGGACGTTTTCTTTTTCTTTGAAATCACACGATTTGAAATAAATTTATGAAGCCAAATTAATAAGTCTGTACATAATGGTAGCCAGTATGAGCACACTTTTTACTGACAATGCATGTATATATAAATAACTAAAACTACTTTATGGAAAAACTCAGGTAAACATGATTAAAATGTTAAAAACACATTTTTGCATAGTTTGGAACTTTAATTAATCGATTTAGAGGTTATTTCGGTGCATGTTGTGGTTATTTTGGTTATTAACAGGTTATTTCGGTTAATCATGGTTATTTTGGTTATTCGTAATACCCGGTAACGACCGCGTTCCAGGACCGGTACATTAGACTACGCCATTTACATCATCCTCTACTGCATCAGCAATGCCAGGTGGGCTTATAATCTCCTATCAGACCGTACGTAACCGTTTACGCGATGCAGAAATAAGGGCAAGACGACCAGTGAAAGTTGTTGTTCTGACGCAACGTCATCACCGGAACAAACTCCAGTGGGCTCAAACGCAGCAGCGTTGGAGAACAGTTTGGTTCAGTGATGAATCACGATTTCTGCCACAACGGACCGATGGTAGTGCTAGGGTACATACCCACCGTAAGGAATGTTTTGCCACCAACTACATTCAGCAAGTGGACATATTTGGTGGAGGAAATGTTATGATGTGGGCAGCGATATCTTACACAGGTAGGATCAATATAGTACAAGTTCAAGACATTCTTACAGCACAGCGTTACTGTGATGAACAATATCAATATTTCAGTTATATCGTGGCGGTCAGTTTTATTGGCGGAGGAAACCGGAGTACCCGGAGAAAACCAGCGACCTACCACAAGTTACTGAAAAACTTTATCATATAATATTGCATCGAGTACAACTCGCTATGAGTTGCAATATACAGATGTTCGGGTTAGGCGAGATACATTTCAGGTGATGAGACTTCAGAAAAGAAAGTGTAAACTGTGATGATCAACAATATCAACAAAACGAAACACCACCTGCCACAAACGTTACCAGTCTAGTTTGGTCGGATATGGACACCACCTCCCACAAACGTTACCAGTCTAGTTTGGTCGGATATCGACCACGTGATATGGACCTTTGACGGACATACGCACCTGTTGAACGTTGAGGCACAAGACGAACCGTTTAACATGTCTAAGATTGCCACACCCAATAAAACTAGACTTAAGACATATTTATCTGAATGTTCTAATATTAATGCACAGATCCTCATGAAAAGAAAAGCAGAAATGCAGTGCAATCGTCTGCTATATTTCACTTTTGCAATAGGTAAAACAAATCGTTTGCTCTTTTTGTTGAAACAGACTATCATTTTCAATTTTGCAATCCAATGGTCGGATATAAGGTTGTTGAAAACCAGCTGTTTGCCAATTAAACATTCTGCTATCCGTAAGAACGTTTAAGCAGTGATGGCCAGCAATGTCACAAAAATCAACAAAACGATGCCATGCACAATGATGCGGCGGGTATTTTCCAGGAAAAGCGGTACCAACTCTCCCTTCTTGATAATTGGATCTCCAACGGAAATACAGAATAAAAAAACATGCACACATTCGCTTCCACTCAAAAAGATCACACTCTAACATTAATGACAACATGAACATGGATAGTATATCAATAGTTCGGATTACACAGGAATTCGATTTAAAGATGTTTCACTATGTAGTAATGCTATTTATTTGGTATTTCGTTCACTAGGTTATATTCCGTGTCGGGTCAATATATTAGGTATACATTTACTTCAATAATCTTGCAGAAGTAATGAGATAACGAAATGGCTTATATTCTATGTTCTATGTTTAGATGATGTAGAAGATTGTGATATTCATGCTGCAGTCTCATGTTTGGTTTATCACACAACTTTCAACAATACCTCAATTATATTCTGTGAGTCAGTTTTATTAGTGGAGGCAACCGGAGTGCACTGTGAAAATCATCGACCTTCTTCAAGTCACTGACAAAGTTAATTTTATGGCACAATTTTATATGAAATATATATTGCCCTGTGCGGGAATCAAACTCACAAAGTAAGCTTAAACATATTTTATTTTTTAAATATAGCAAATTTCCAATTTATGAAGTCTTCCTCTTAATACAACAAGTTACAATATGTATTAGCATGCGCAAATGAAATGATATAATAGCTTATAGGCATATAGATAAATAAACACAGAACGATTATATACAGAAACATAGGTAGAGACTATATATATGAAAGGAAAATAAATACTTTTGGAGATGCATGTTGGTTCTTTGAATCATGTTAGACTATTGTAAATCCTTAATATATTAAAACCATGCTTAAAAATAGTTATATTTTCTTGATATGTTAGGAAATCATTTCCTTTTGTCACTAGATTTACACCAACATTAATGTTAAAAGATAGCCAATTAAGACTATTAAATAATATTTCACTATAATCTGTATATTTATCATAATCAAAAAAGAAATGGCGAGAATATCCACATGGTGCGCCATAGTTACAGGATAAAATTTTAACATTATATACAAACATGTAAATCGTAATTCTAGAATATATACGTTAGAGAATACCGAAGAGAAACTGGCAACATAGGCGGTACACAAGATGAAGACAAAGCAAATACATAACGCATATGATTGTGTTTGACACCACTATAGGCAAACAAACATAAATAATATAAATAAGACATGATTCCTCCTACAAACAACTGGAGGTAAAGACGAACCGGACATTGTTTTAATGCAGAAATAGTAACGGACATCACAACGCGGGACCCAGAACGTAAAGGCACATTAAAATGATGCATTGCAACCAAGCTGTGTTAAAATCATATTAATTTTTCTAGGATCATAGGAATAGTGTCTCGGAATTGGCATTGATGTTGAACTGCGCCTTTTTAAATTTAGACAATGTGTCAAAATTACGCACTGAAAGATTAATGTTATTTCATTCCCTTCCTGTAGCTAGAACGAAAGAATCTCTGGTTAAAGAAAGTCTACAGAATGGAAGGATAATATCATTGCCATTTCGAAGGGGACACATAGTCGTAATTTGGATTGTTAGGGGAATAAGATCAAGTAAATAAGAGGACGTGCTACCGTTTTCGATATTATAGAAACATTGAAGCTTTCTCCCAGTTATCCTTTCTTCCAATCTCTCCCTGCCAGTTTCTCTATATAGACATTCTGTGAAGTCCGGTAATAATCCTAGCTGCCTCCAACTGTAGTCTCTCCAACTTACATGAATTAGAGACACCACAGTTGTCACAGACCTCACATGCATACTCAAATATTGGTCGAATGTTAATTAGGTATATTTTTTTCTAAATTTTGTTTACTAGTATTTAGTTTATATTTCAGTTTACACAGGGGTCGTCGTGGTCGTGATCGTATGGTAATTGGATTTATAACTGCATATGCGATCAGTGCATATCGAAACTAACGTTGTGTGTTCGAATTCAGCTCAGGCGAGATGTACTCGATACAACGTTATGTGATAAACTTTGTCATTGACTTGTGGCAGGTCGGTGGTTTTCTCCTGTTTACTCCTAACCATCATGACAGTCCGTCTCATAGAATAAAATTACATTTATACAATACTCCTAACCATCATGACAATTCGTCTCATAGAATAAAAATACATCTATCCAATACTCCTAACCATCATGACAATTCGTCTCATAGAATAAAAGTACATCTATCCAATACTCCTAACCATCATGACAGTCCGTCTCATAGAATAAAAGTACATCTATACAATACTCCTAACCATCACGACAGCCTGTCTCATAGAATAAAAGTACATCTATTCAATACTCCTAACCATCATGACAGCCCGTCTCATAGAATAAAAGTACATCTATACAATACTCCTAACCATCATGACAGTCCGTCTCATATAATAAAAGTACATCTATACAATACTCCTAACTATCATGACAGTCCGTCTCATAGAATAAAAGTACATATATCCAATACTCCTAACCATCACGACAATTCGTCTCATAGAATAAAAGTACATATATCCAATACTCCTAACCATCACGACAATTCGTCTCATAGAATAAAATTACATTTGTACAATACTCCTAACCATCATGAGAGACCATCTCATAGAATAAAAGTACATCTATCCAATACTCCTAACCATCATGACAGCCTGTCTCATAGAATAAAAGTACATCTATCCAATACTCCTAACCATCACGACAATTCGTCTCATAGAATAAAATTACATTTGTACAATACTCCTAACCATCATGAGAGACCATCTCATAGAATAAAAGTACATCTATCCAATACTCCTAACCATCATGACAGCCTGTCTCATAGAATAAAAGTACATCTATTCAATACTCCTAACCATCATGTCAATTCGTCTCATAGAATAAAAGTACATCTATACAATACTCCTAACTATCATGACAGTCCGTCTCATAGAATAAAAGTACATATATCCAATACTCCTAACCATCATGGCAGCCCGTCTCATAGAATAAAAGTACATCTATCCAATACTCCTAACCATCATGTCAATTCGTCTCATAGAATAAAAGTACATCTATACAATACTCCTAACTATCATGACAGTCCGTCTCATAGAATAAAAGTACATATATCCAATACTCCTAACCATCATGAGAGACCATCTCATAGAATAAAAGTACATCTATCCAATACTCCTAACCATCATGACAGCCTGTCTCATAGAATAAAAGTACATCTATCCAATACTCCTAACCATCACGACAATTCGTCTCATAGAATAAAATTACATTTGTACAATGCTCCTAACCATCATGAGAGACCATCTCATAGAATAAAAGTACATCTATCCAATACTCCTAACCATCATGACAGCCTGTCTCATAGAATAAAAGTACATCTATTCAATACTCCTAACCATCATGTCAATTCGTCTCATAGAATAAAAGTACATCTATACAATACTCCTAACTATCATGACAGTCCGTCTCATAGAATAAAAGTACATATATCCAATACTCCTAACCATCATGACAGCCCGTCTCATAGAATAAAAGTACATCTATCCAATACTCCTAACCATCATGTCAATTCGTCTCATAGAATAAAAGTACATCTATACAATACTCCTAACTATCATGACAGTCCGTCTCATAGAATAAAAGTACATATATCCAATACTCCTAACCATCATGACAGCCCGTCTCATAGAATAAAAGTACATCTATCCAATACTCCTAACCATCATGACAATTCGTCTCATAGAATAAAAGTACATCTATACAATACTCCTAACCATCATGACAATTCGTCTCATAGAATAAAAGTACATATATCCAATACTCCTAACCATCACGACAATTCGTCTCATAGAATAAAATTACATTTATACAATACTCCTAACCATCATGAGAGACCATCTCATAGAATAAAAGTACATCTATCCAATACTCCTAACCATCATGACAGCCTGTCTCATAGAATAAAAGTACATCTATCCAATACTCCTAACCATCATGACAGCCTGTCTCATAGAATAAAAGTACATCTATTCAATACTCCTAACCACCATGACAGCCCGTCTCATATAATAAAAGTACATCTATTCAATACTCCTAACTATCATGACAGTTCGTTTCATAGAATAAAAGTACATTTGTACATCTATCCAATACTCCTAACCATCATGACAGCCCGTCTCATAGAATAAAAGTACATCTATCCAATACTCCTAACCATCATGACAATTCGTCTCATATAATAAAATTACATTTATCCAATACTCCTAACTATCATGACAGTCCGTCTCATATAATAAAAGTACATCTATTCAATACCCCTAACCATCATGACAGTCCGTCTCATAGAATAAAAGTACATCTATCCAATACTCCTAACTATCATGACACTCCGTCTCTTAGAATAAAAGTACATCTATCCAATACTCCTAACCATCACGACAACCTGTCTCATATAATAAAAGTACATCTATCCAATACTCCTAACCATCATGACAATTCGTCTCATAGAATAAAAGTACATCTATCCAATACTCCTAACCAGCATGACAGTCCGTCTCATAGAATAAAAGTACATCTATTCAATATTCCTAACCATCATGACAGCCCGTCTCATGTAATAAAAGTACATCTATCCAATACTCCTAACCATCACGACAATTCGTCTCATAGAATAAAATTACATTTGTACAATACTCCTAACCATCATGAGAGACCATCTCATAGAATAAAAGTACATCTATCCAATACTCCTAACCATCATGACAGCCTGTCTCATAGAATAAAAGTACATCTATTCAATACTCCTAACCATCATGTCAATTCGTCTCATAGAATAAAAGTACATCTATACAATACTCCTAACTATCATGACAGTCCGTCTCATAGAATAAAAGTACATATATCCAATACTCCTAACCATCATGACAGCCCGTCTCATAGAATAAAAGTACATCTATCCAATACTCCTAACCATCATGTCAATTCGTCTCATAGAATAAAAGTACATCTATACAATACTCCTAACTATCATGACAGTCCGTCTCATAGAATAAAAGTACATATATCCAATACTCCTAACCATCATGACAGCCCGTCTCATAGAATAAAAGTACATCAATCCAATACTCCTAACCATCATGACAATTCGTCTCATAGAATAAAAGTACATCTATACAATACTCCTAACCATCATGACAATTCGTCTCATAGAATAAAAGTACATATATCCAATACTCCTAACCATCACGACAATTCGTCTCATAGAATAAAATTACATTTATACAATACTCCTAACCATCATGAGAGACCATCTCATAGAATAAAAGTACATCTATCCAATACTCCTAACCATCATGACAGCCTGTCTCATAGAATAAAAGTACATCTATCCAATACTCCTAACCATCATGACAGCCTGTCTCATAGAATAAAAGTACATCTATTCAATACTCCTAACCACCATGACAGCCCGTCTCATATAATAAAAGTACATCTATTCAATACTCCTAACTATCATGACAGTTCGTTTCATAGAATAAAAGTACATTTGTACATCTATCCAATACTCCTAACCATCATGAGAGACCATCTCATAGAATAAAAGTACATCTATCCAATACTCCTAACCATCATGACAGTCCGTCTCATAGAATAAAAGTACATCTATCCAATACTCCTAACTATCATGACAGTCCGTCTCTTAGAATAAAAGTACATCTATCCAATACTCCTAACCATCACGACAACCTGTCTCATATAATAAAAGTACATCTATCCAATACTCCTAACCATCATGACAATTCGTCTCATAGAATAAAAGTACATCTATCCAATACTCCTAACCAGCATGACAGTCCGTCTCATAGAATAAAAGTACATCTATTCAATATTCCTAACCATCATGACAGCCCGTCTCATGTAATACAAGTACATCTATCCAATACTCCTAACCATCATGACAGTCCGTCTCATAGAATAAAAGTACATCTATCCAATACTCCTAACCATCATGACAGCCCGTCTCGTATAATAAAAGTACATCTATCCAATACTCCTAACCATCATGACAATTCGTCTCATAGAATAAAAGTACATCTATTCAATACTCCTAACCATCATGACAGCCCGTCTCTTATAATAAAAGTACATCTATCCAATACTCCTAACCATCATGACAATTCGTCTCATAGAATAAAAGTACATCTATCCAATACTCCTAACCAGCATGACAGTCCGTCTCATAGAATAAAAGTACATCTATTCAATATTCCTAACCATCATGACAGCCCATCTCATGTAATAAAAGTACATCTATCCAATACTCCTAACCATCATGACAGTCCGTCTCATAGAATAAAAGTACATCTATCCAATACTCCTAACCATCATGACAGCCCGTCTCGTATAATAAAAGTACATCTATCCAATACTCCTAACCATCATGACAATTCGTCTCATAGAATAAAATTACATTTATACAATACTCCTAACTATCATGACAGTCCGTCTCATATAATAAAAGTACATATATCCAATACTCCTAACCATCATGACAATTCGTCTCATAGAATAAAATTACATTTATCCAATACTCCTAACTATCATGACAGTCCGTCTCATATAATAAAAGTACATCTATACAATACTCCTAACCATCATGACAGCCGTCTCATATAATAAAAGTACATCTATTCAATACTCCTAACCATCATGACAGCCCGTCTCATAGAATAAAAGTACATCTATCCAATACTCCTAACCATCATGACAGTCCGTCTCATAGAATAAAAGTACATATATCCAATACTCCTAACCATCATGACAATTTGTCTCATAGAATAAAAGTACATCTATCCAATACTCCTAACCACCATGACAGTCCGTCTCATAGAATAAAAGTACATCTATCCAATACTCCTAACTATCACGACAGCCTGTCTCATAGAATAAAAGTACATCTATTCAATACTCCTAACCATCATGACAGTCCGTCTCATAGAATAAAAGTACATCTATTCAATACTCCTAACCATCATGACAGCCCGTCTCATATAATAAAAGTACATCTACCCAATACTCCTAACCATCATGACAATTCGTCTCATAGAATAAAAGTACATCTATCCAATACTCCTAACCATCATGACAGTCCGTCTCATAGAATAAAAGTACATCTATTCAATACTCCTAACCATCATGACAGCCCGTCTCGTATAATAAAAGTACACCTATCCAATACTCCTAACCATCATGACAATTCGTCTCATATAATAAAATTACATTTATCCAATACTCCTAACTATCATGACAGTCCGTCTCATATAATAAAAGTACATCTATTCAATACCCCTAACCATCATGACAGTCCGTCTCATAGAATAAAAGTACATCTATCCAATACTCCTAACTATCACGACAGCCCGTCTCATATAATAAAAGTACATCTATCCAATACTCCTAACCATCACGACAACCTGTTTCATAGAATAAAAGTACATCTATTCAATACTCCTAACCATCATGACAGCCCGTCTCATATAATAAAAGTACATCTATCCAATACTCCTAACCATCACGACAGCCTGTCTCATAGAATAAAAGTACATCTATCCAATACTCCTAACCATCATGACAATTCGTCTCATAGAATAAAATTACATTTATACAATACTCCTAACCATCATGACAATTCGTCTCATAGAATAAAATTACATTTATCCAATACTCCTAACTATCATGACAGTCCGTCTCATATAATAAAAGTACATCTATCCAATACTCCTAACCATCATGACAATTCGTCTCATATAATAAAATTACATTTATCCAATACTCCTAACTATCATGACAGTCCGTCTCATATAATAAAAGTACATCTATTCAATACCCCTAACCATCATGACAGTCCGTCTCATAGAATAAAAGTACATCTATCCAATACTCCTAACTATCATGACAGTCCGTCTCATAGAATAAAAGTACATCTATCCAATACTCCTAACCATCACGACAACCTGTTTCATAGAATAAAAGTACATCTATTCAATACTCCTAACCATCATGACAGCCCGTCTCATATAATAAAAGTACATCTATCCAATACTCCTAACCATCACGACAGCCTGTCTCATAGAATAAAAGTACATCTATACAATACTCCTAACCATCATGACAATTCGTCTCATAGAATAAAAGTACATCTATCCAATACTCCTAACCATCATGACAATTCGTCTCATAGAATAAAATTACATTTATACAATACTCCTAACTATCATGACAGTCCGTCTCATATAATAAAAGTACATCTATCCAATACTCCTAACCATCATGACAATTCGTCTCATATAATAAAATTACATTTATACAATACTCCTAACCATCATGACAGTCCGTCTCATATAATAAAAATACATCTATCCAATACTCCTAACCATCATGACAATTCGTCTCATATAATAAAATTACATTTATCCAATACTCCTAACTATCATGACAGTCCGTCTCATATAATAAAAGTACATCTATTCAATACTCCTAACCATCATGACAGTCCGTCTCATAAAATAAAAGTACATCTATCCAATACTCCTAACTATCATGACAGTCCGTCTCATAGAATAAAAGTACATCTATCCAATACTCCTAACCATCACGACAGCCTGTTTCATAGAATAAAAGTACATCTATTCAATACTCCTAACCATCACGACAGCCCGTCTCATATAATAAAAGTACATCTATCCAATACTCCTAACCATCATGACAATTCGTCTCATATAATAAAATTACATTTATCCAATACTCCTAACTATCATGACAGTCCGTCTCATATAATAAAAGTACATCTATTCAATACCCCTAACCATCATGACAGTCCGTCTCATAGAATAAAAGTACATCTATCCATTACTCCTAACTATCATGACAGTCCGTCTCATAGAATAAAAGTACATCTATCCAATACTCCTAACCATCATGACAATTCGTCTCATAGAATAAAAGTACATCTATCCAATACTCCTAACCATCACGACAGCCCGTCTCATATAATAAAAGTACATCTATCCAATACTCCTAACCATCACGACAGCCTGTCTCATATAATAAAAGTACATCTATCCAATACTCCTAACCATCATGACAATTCGTCTCATAGAATAAAATTACATTTATACAATACTCCTAACTATCATGACAGTCCATCTCATATAATAAAAGTACATCTATCCAATACTCCTAACCATCACGACAGCCCGTCTCATATAATAAAAGTACATCTATCCAATACTCCTAACCATCATGACAATTCGTCTCATAGAATAAAATTACATTTATACAATACTCCTAACTATCATGACAGTTCGTCTCATATAATAAAAGTACATCTATCCAATACTCCTAACCATCATGACAATTCGTCTCATATAATAAAATTACATTTATACAATACTCCTAACCATCATGACAGTCCGTCTCATATAATAAAAGTACATCTATCCAATACTCCTAACCATCATGACAATTCGTCTCATATAATAAAATTACATTTATCCAATACTCCTAACTATCATGACAGTCCGTCTCATATAATAAAAGTACATCTATTCAATACTCCTAACCATCATGACAGTCCGTCTCATAGAATAAAAGTACATCTATCCAATACTCCTAACTATCATGACAGTCGTCTCATAGAATAAAAGTACATCTATCCAATACTCCTAACCATCACGACAGCCTGTTTCATAGAATAAAAGTACATCTATTCAATACTCCTAACCATCATGACAGCCCGTCTCATATAATAAAAGTACATCTATCCAATACTCCTAACCATCATGACAATTCGTCTCATATAATAAAATTACATTTATCCAATACTCCTAACCATCACGACAGCCTGTCTCATAGAATAAAAGTACATCTATCCAATACTCCTAACCATCACGACAGCCTGTCTCATAGAATAAAAGTACATCTATACAATACTCCTAACCATCATGACAATTCGTCTCATAGAATAAAAGTACATCTATCCAATACTCCTAACCATCACGACAGCCTGTCTCATAGAATAAAAGTACATCTATACAATACTCCTAACCAACACGACAGCCTGTCTCATAGAATAAAAGTACATCTATACAATACTCCTAACCATCACGACAGCCTGTCTCATAGAATAAAAGTACATCTATACAATACTCCTAACCATCACGACAGCCTGTCTCATAGAATAAAAGTACATCTATACAATACTCCTAACCATCACGACAGCCTGTCTCATAGAATAAAAGTACATCTATACAATACTCCTAACCATCATGACAGTCCGTCTCATATAATAAAAGTACATCTATACAATACTCCTAACCATCACGACAGCCTGTCTCATAGAATAAAAGTACATCTATACAATACTCCTAACCATCATGACAATTCGTCTCATAGAATAAAAGTACATCTATCCAATACTCCTAACCATCATGACAATTCGTCTCATAGAATAAAATTACATTTATACAATACTCCTAACCATCATGACAGCCTGTCTCATAGAATAAAAGTACATCTATGCAATACTCCTAACCATCATGACAGCCCGTCTCATAGAATAAAAGACGTGGAATGATTTCCAGATCAGTGCTCCTGTCACGCCTGCATGGGACCCGTTCTGATAGTATACACCATTTAGATTACAGTCAGAGCATTGATCATGCCACCATGCACCCCAATACAATGCACAATTCCAGTCCCAATTATCGTTGTCTTTATCTTTTGTGGTAAATGGATTTCCGGTACTAACGCCAAAGCTGTCCCCTGTCAAAAGAAAAGTCACAAAGACAATTTACATTTGTATTTCAATTTTCCTTTTTGAAATTTGAAATGGCAACAAATATGCTATGTTATTTATAATTGTCTCAATCTAATATAAATTTGATGTTTGTTGGATAATTTTACGGCGATGAACATTTAATAACATCCCATAAGGTCATCTGAGGTAACGTTTCTTTCAGCTGTGATATTCCAATCATATACAAGACTAAAAAATATATCGACAATTGGACATCAGATCTCAGTTGATGCATAAGCGACACCCGTAATATAAACCGCTATAGTAAAATACTCCAGATTCTGTAATTTCAGTTTGTGTTAAGGTTATGGTTAGGATGTTTAAGGCCATTTTCAACAATATTTCACCTATATAGTGGTTGTCAGTTTTATAGGGGGACGAAACCGGAGTACCCGGTGAAAAAAACCACCGACCTGAAGTTGTATCGAGTACACCTCTCCATGAGCGGGATTCGAACTAACAACTTTAGTGGTGATAGACTATCATTACATAGGTAGTTGTAAATTCAACTACCATACGATCACGGCTACGACGGCCTCTGTTTCAGATTTGGAAGGTTGAAAACCAATATATTACACACAAATCAGTCATTTCGTAAAGCTGTTGTGGAGACAACCACGTCATTTAAAAAAAAAGGATTCGTAGCAGGGAGAAATATAAGCGAAAATAATCGTATGATTGATGATATTATAGAATTTGTAGATAATGAAGATGAGGAAGGTGTAATTATTTTTGTTGATCAGCAAAAAGCATTTGATAGAATGGAATGGGGGTGGTTAAATTATGTTATGGAATGTTTTAATTTTGAACTGAAATTTCGTGAATGGGTTTATATGTTATTTAAAAAGGGAAAAGCCTGTATAAAAGCAAATGGTTTCATATCAAAATTTTTCGCAATATCGCGTTCAGCCAGACAATGATGTCCTGCTGCACCGATTTTGTACATTATTCAGGCAGAGCCGATGGCTTGTGCTATCCGAAACACCCCGGAAATACATGGTATCAAACTACCCGACTGTGAGGGGCAGCCCGTAAAGGAAGCAAAAATATGCATGTTTGCAGACGACACGCAACTCTTAAACAAAAACCAAGAATCTGTTGAACAATCCTTTTCAATTCTTTTGAAATTTGAAAAGGCATCCGGCTCTAAGATAAATTATGAAAAAACAAAAGGATTAGTTATTGGTAGATTAAGGGGAAAACGACCCAGATTAACTAACATATCATGGATTTCAGATAATATAAAGACGTTAGGAGTTTTTCACGGGTACAATATAGACACTGATGACATTTGGAAAAAAATTATAAATAAAATGAAAAGCTGCACTCAGGTTTGGAAAACCAGAAATTTAACCTTTAAGGGAAAAACTTTAATCGTTAAAAATTTTCTGTTAGCTCAAATGGGATTTGAAACTGAAGTGAGGGGAATACCAGAGAAATATAAAAAAGAGGTGAATGATTTGATTTGGAAATTTCTTTGGGACAATAAATCAAACCAAATAGAAAGAAACATATGTTGCTTAAATATTAATGAAGGGGGGATAGGAATGATTAACATAGACAATTTTGTCAAAAGTAAACAGATAAAATTTATATACAAAATAATCAACAGTGAGATGGACTGATGGAATACGATAGGTAAACACTGGTTACAGAAATACGATAGGTAAACACTGGTTACAGAAATACGATAGGTAAACACTGGTTACAGAAATACGATAGGTAAACACTGGTTACAGAAATACGATAGGTAAACACTGGTTACAGAAATACGATAGGTAAACACTGGTTACAGAAATACGATAGGTAAACACTGGTTACAGAAATACGATAGGTAAACACTGGTTACAGAAATACGATAGGTAAACACTGGTTACAGAAATACGATAGGTAAACACTGGTTACAGAAATACGATAGGTAAACACTGGTTACAGAAATACGATAGGTAAACACTGGTTACAGAAATACGATAGGTAAACACTGGTTACAGAAATACGATAGGTAAACACTGGTTACAGAAATACGATAGGTAAACACTGGTTACAGAAATACGATAGGTAAACACTGGTTACAGAAATACGATAGGTAAACACTGGTTACAGAAATACGATAGGTAAACACTGGTTACAGAAATACGATAGGTAAACACTGGTTACAGAAATACGATAGGTAAACACTGGTTACAGAAATACGATAGGTAAACACTGGTTACAGAAATACGATAGGTAAACACTGGTTACAGAAATACGATAGGTAAACACTGGTTACAGAAATACGATAGGTAAACACTGGTTACAGAAATACGATAGGTAAACACTGGTTACAGAAATACGATAGGTAAACACTGGTTACAGAAATACGATAGGTAAACACTGGTTACAGAAATACGATAGGTAAACACTGGTTACAGAAATACGATAGGTAAACACTGGTTACAGAAATACGATAGGTAAACACTGGTTACAGAAATACGATAGGTAAACACTGGTTACAGAAATACGATAGGTAAACACTGGTTACAGAAATACGATAGGTAAACACTGGTTACAGAAATACGATAGGTAAACACTGGTTACAGAAATACGATAGGTAAACACTGGTTACAGAAATACGATAGGTAAACACTGGTTACAGAAATACGATAGGTAAACACTGGTTACAGAAATACGATAGGTAAACACTGGTTACAGAAATACGATAGGTAAACACTGGTTACAGAAATACGATAGGTAAACACTGGTTACAGAAATACGATAGGTAAACACTGGTTACAGAAATACGATAGGTAAACACTGGTTACAGAAATACGATAGGTAAACACTGGTTACAGAAATACGATAGGTAAACACTGGTTACAGAAATACGATAGGTAAACACTGGTTACAGAAATACGATAGGTAAACACTGGTTACAGAAATACGATAGGTAAACACTGGTTACAGAAATACGATAGGTAAACACTGGTTACAGAAATACGATAGGTAAACACTGGTTACAGAAATACGATAGGTAAACACTGGTTACAGAAATACGATAGGTAAACACTGGTTACAGAAATACGATAGGTAAACACTGGTTACAGAAATACGATAGGTAAACACTGGTTACAGAAATACGATAGGTAAACACTGGTTACAGAAATACGATAGGTAAACACTGGTTACAGAAATACGATAGGTAAACACTGGTTACAGAAATACGATAGGTAAACACTGGTTACAGAAATACGATAGGTAAACACTGGTTACAGAAATACGATAGGTAAACACTGGTTACAGAAATACGATAGGTAAACACTGGTTACAGAAATACGATAGGTAAACACTGGTTACAGAAATACGATAGGTAAACACTGGTTACAGAAATACGATAGGTAAACACTGGTTACAGAAATACGATAGGTAAACACTGGTTACAGAAATACGATAGGTAAACACTGGTTACAGAAATACGATAACAAATTTGGAGTTGATTTTTTTTCTTTGTAAATGCTCCGATATTAAAGGTTTAGATATTGCATCCATTCCAAAATACTATCAAAACGCTATACAAGCATGGAACAATTGTTTGGGGTCATGTTCTACGGAGTCTAAAAATGACATTTTAGATAAAAACATATTTGGTAACTCTGAGATCAAATTTAATAGAAATCCACTTTTTTTTCAATCGTTTTTGAGAAATAATATATTTAAAATAAGCGATATATGGGACAAAAACAATAATACCTTTGTTGATAATCAGACTATATTTAATAGACTGGATGATAAAAGGAACTGGATATCAGAATGGGCAAAAATAAAAAAATCAATACCAGAAAATGTTGTTAAGAAATTAAAATCCGATGATAACGAAAAGATAAAAAAAATCATTAGGTTTAAAAATAGATAGTAATTTGAATATTAGAAATCATAATAATAAAATCATTGTTCCAAAAGAGCTGAAACTGAAGAATATCCAGAAAGAAATACGTAAACCAATCACGCCAAAATGTCAATTAAAATGGGATACATTATATGAGAAGAAATTTAACTGGATATCAATTTGGTATATACTGAACAAGATTAAATGTAAACAAAGCATTATCCAATTCCAATGGAAATGTTTGCATAACATTGTCTATTCAGAATATAAATTACAAAATATGGGAAAATCAAATGGTCAATGTCATTTTTGTAAAAATGAAATAGAGTCCCTTATGCATTTGTTTTACAGGTGCCATAAAATTAAACATGTCTTAGATGAATTAAAACACATTTTTAATAGCATTTTTTAAAAGAATATAGTACTTGTTGAGGAAAACTTAATAATTGGGGTGTATGAGGGAGAAATAACTGAAGATCTACTTTTAATGAATTTAGTAATTTGTATATTAAAATGGGTAATTTGGAAAACAAGAAATTATATAAAATATAATAAAAGCATTTACAGGGAAGCAATAGTTATCACAAATCTCAAAAATGAACTCAGAAGTAATATACAAATGATGATTAAAAACCCAGAAGTTCGAAACTTATATAATATTAGGAAATTACAGCTATTATTGGATACATTATGAATTTAGTTGTATTAATAATTCCTTTCATTGTTTACTGTGTAAAAATGTATGTTTATAAATTGAATATGAGAGATAAAATATGATTTATTTGCTTATGGTATTGTATTCTTACTACAACTGTACCAGTATTTATTTATTTAATTATATTGTTCATTGTAAATATTTGTAAACCTGGCACCCAGGTTTCCTGGCACCCAGAGTTAAATTGTTCACAGGTGTACTATAGATTTAATAAAAAAAATATATATATATATTACACACAAATTAGTCATTTCGTAAAGCTGTTGTGGAGACAACCACGTCATTCTATGACCGACAAATCCACACATTGAAAATTCCTTTTGTCAATTAGCTTTAACATCTTTGATTTTGATTAACTCGTTGCTGGTTGGTTTGTTGAAAATATGATACTCTGAAATGACCCCATACGAGATGCCATTATTATGTTAGCATATCAAACAAACATCAAATTCTAATTAAAACATTTTGAAATTATGCGAAAGAGGTAATCATAAGTTGTACATAAAAAGGGTGGACAATTCAATGACAAAAAGACTAAAGACAAAATGACATACAATGATTACGCTTGTTTCGTTATATTAAATTGCAATCAAATAATCATGAAGACATATATTATATGTTATTCAGCTATCAGACAGGGTATATAATGTGACATTCCCGGCTTAGGATGTATATTCCCTTCGGCGCGATACATCCTAAGCCGGGAATGTCACATTATATACCCTGTCTGATAGCTGAATAACAGATATATTACGGATTTAACCCTTTTTTTTAAATACAACATCCAACTGTATTAAATAAATTTGCCTCTTTTATTTTCATTTTTCGTATCTCTAGATGTCCGTTTCCGTACCTTTGACGTCATTCTTCAATGACGTCAAAATATGTGTCGCGTCATATTTCATGTATAGGGTGTCTCATGAAGGAAAATACTGTACTAAATTTCTAAATCAATACAGTTTCATATGTAGTAAATTTTATAAACTTTATAAATATAACATTAATATATCACATAACAAAACAACGGGTTTGCGAAATAATTTAAATGTTAACTACATGTAAATAAAACCTTGGTGTGACCCCATGACGTCGAAAGTTTTCAAGGCTCAAAGTTTTGTTTATTTGTTATGGTACAGCCGTGGAACATAGGAGTTTGCTGAATCGATCAGGTATTTGTGACGGAATTAACCGTTGTAATATTTGTTTTGTTCATGGAGCCGTTTTAAGTATAAAAACAGCATTTAATTTGGTAAAAATACATTTATTATTCCGTATTATACCATTGATTCAGTGAAGCGTAATGTTTTGTCGTCCATGTTTTAATCTTTTTTGGGGACTGAAATATATACCCCGTCTGTTTTCCGAATATATGCTGACATTCAGGGCTGAAGAACCAATGAAAATATGTGTAACAAACTAAATTCGTAATATAATCACTTAATATTGATGCTTTCTTTTAAGCTCAAACGAAAAAAGAGTTTGAAGATACCAAGGGGTAATCAGAATCCGTAATTCGGAGAAGGACAGACACCGGAATTGCCAAAAGAAAAAAAAATGAAATGACAAACAACGATCTACAAAACACTAGTCTACACAGAAAACTAACATAGAGCAACACGAATATTATCCTCAGATTACATGACGTGTTTATTAGGGGGGATTTTATTATTCAGCGGATGTGTGGCTTGTTGGTATTTGTCGTCACTTTCACCATTATTTTTAGATATATCGTGAAAGTTCGTCCAGTTAAAATAAAATGACCAGCGAAACTCTCGTCCATCGGTAGGTGTCTGGAAATATTACGACTTTATATGGGTATCGCTACGCGAACACCCACCATTGTCGTGTAAAGCCTATTGTCGGAGGTCATAGACCTTAGCCATTCTGCCAACCATGACCCTTAGTATTATTGTAAGAAAACAGATTTTGGTCTTCATTTAAATGAATAGATTACAACTATTACAATAAAACAACAAATATAGTGTGTTTCATATATAGGGTCAGGGTTATGGGGTTTATCGCCACTTTCAACAATATTTCAGTTATATCGTGGCGGTCAGTATTATTGGTGGAAGAAACCGGGATACCCGAAAAAAAACCACAGACCTGCCTCAAGTCACTGACAAACTTTATCACATAATGTTGTATCGAGAACACCTTGCCTGAGCGGGATTCGAACAAGCAAGGTAAGTGGTGATAGACACTGATTACATATGTAGTTATAAATCCAACTACCATACGATCACGACCACGACGGCCTCTGTTTTATGTATTTATAATGATAAAAAAAAAGATAATATAACAAGAAAATACCACACCGTTCGAAAAGTTCCAAAATTCAGTAGTAAAGTCGATATCCCTAACACACATACATGTCACTCACTGTCCTGGCTTAGCACAGATACTTCAATATCACGTGGCGGAGTTAAATCTATAGTTACAAATAAAAAAAAATCTAGCTATAAGTACACAGACCAGCATCCCCGCTGTATCCTCCAATGGTAAGTCGGTAGTTATCTTCTGGACCTGACACCTTAAATGTACTATACTTGGCGTATCTGTGTTGACCTTCAAAATCATCTAGGTCCACTCTTATTTCTACATTCCCTCGGCTTGTCAATAAATGGATATATCTGTTACCTATAAATAAATATCTCAAGATATATCTACAGTATTTCCCTTTTTATCTAAGTCTTGCCTGCAAAGGGGATCATTTGTTCCATTTAACATGTTCTCTACCATAGGATCGATTTGGCCGATTTCAAAACACTACCATTGACTGTCAAGGATCTACAGAATAACAATGAATTGACGTTAAGTACTCCGTTTATGACGTTGGTTACCATGACGACCTTGGCAGTTAAGGGGTTAAGTAAATATGCACCTTTCATGATATATCTGGAGCCCTCTAGTTAATAATAAAATGATGTACCGGTATTTGTACCTTTAAGTAAATACGATATTCAAAGATATATCTGTTTATCTAGATTTTCTACCAAACATATATGAGATTTTTTTCTATTGCACGGTCAGTTGTCAAAGATTGATTGATTGATTGATTGATTGATTGATTGATTGATTGATTGATTGATTGATTGATTGATTGATTGATTGATTGATTGATTGATTGATTGATTGATTGATTGATTGATTGATTGATTGGTTGGTTGATTGATTGATTGATTGATTGATTGATTGATTGATTGATTGATTGATTGATTGATTGATTGATTGATTGATTGATTGATTGATTGATTGATTGATTGATTGATTGATTGATTGATTGATTGATTGATTGATTGATTGATTGATTGATTGATTGATTGATTGATTGATTGATTGATTATCGTTAAGTGAGCAAAATTATATATACTTCCAAGACAAGAACAATTTGATAAATATATAATTCATATTTGTATAAAATATACAATATATGGTGTCTGAACTTTTGGCATTGGCATTTTTTATGTGTATGTAGCTGCGACTGTTGTACTCTTTTATGCAAGGAACCTTTATGACAGTTAAATTATCCTAACAATTTGCTAATACAAATTGACGATCAAAAGTAACTCGGTGTTTCTGTGGACATACATTGATTCCAGAACCAAACTTAAGTTAAGAACCTGCGTGATTGATCATTTGACAAAGACCCATCCACAAAAAATTTACAAATAATTATACCCTCATCTTGAACTTCTTTTGATGCGAACATCCCGGTTGAAATGTGCATAAGAAATGAGAGGTGTAAGGAAATGTCAAACAGATCTATCACTTTACTATTGATATGGTCTATCAAATCAATGATTTGCTGTTCATACCATTTCAATACTGCATGTGTCGTTTCTTTGTGAGACACATCACTCTCCGTTGCAGAACCAGATCTATCTCGCATTTCAGTGAATACCTAGTGAATGTCCAACTAATCTATGCATATTTTTTAACCCACTGATATCACCATTTGATGACATTGTTTATCTTAGTAGTCGAGTTTTCCAGCTTATTATTGACAATCCAATGGATATGAATTGTGCACCCTTACATTGTCGTTTGCTTTAATATGAGACAGGCAACCTGTTTGAAGGACGAAGTCTTAAAATTTCAATAATACGATGATCTGTACACGTTATTATCTTTTATTTTGAATGAATTTTGTAGCCGATTTGTTATGGCTGTTCCGTTCATTTTACCTACGCCGCTCTTCCGTCGAGAGTTTCGTAGAAAGACATTTTTTCATTAGAATTTTATTTCAAGTTTATTTCGATTTTGCATAGAGTAAATAATTAAAGAATTGGGAATTTTTCATTGAAATATATTTCTTTTGCGTTTCTAAATATCAATTGATCTATTTTTTTAAACTTCCGGTGAACTGATATTTGGCTATCAATATAGGAGGAAAAATCGGACAGCTTACCGTTAAAAGGACTTCGTCCTTTAATATTCGCTATAAATCGGAATTTATTCAAGGGCTTCTGAAAGACCATATTTTAGCTATATCTTTTAATTTCTTTTTTCGATAAATAGATGATATCGTATCACTGAACAAGTCTGATTAAGTGACAACATTTATCTTATATACCACAGAAAACTTCCATAGAATGCACAATTGAACACCCGCCTGATATTTCCCGATTATGACAAAAAGGGACAAATGAGTGGATGGATGTCAAACTTGATGGTTTTAATTTTCTGTATAATAACCTAAATCTAAGTTCATCTGTTTTAATTCTACTGTATTAACCAGTCGGCTACCAATGTCCCTATGTGTAGGAATACATTATGGAAACAAATATCTTTTTTAAAAAGTTAATTTTATATTGCTTAATTTCTGACATATATTTATTGGGTTTTTTTTTTCGTCTTTAGTGTTTGGTTATTTATATCTTTCTTACCAAGCCAAAACTCTGTGTGTAGGTCTCCGAATCCATTCTCATATTCAAGCCAGTTGTGGTCAAATGAGACAGTCCCAGATTCCCTTCTCATTATCACCTATAATATATCAAATTGTTAAAAATGTAGGAAAATGTTGTTTGATTTTCTTACATTGTCAAGAATTGTCTTTGGTCGCTCGATAGAAACAATATTTCCGAGCCTATCCTATTTCAATTTTCCCATTCCAAACATCTGTCCGAATGTCCATGACAGTGCCACATTTTTGCCGTATGCATTGATTGTAAATTTCTTATCGTCATGAACATAGCTGAAACACGACTGACATAATGTTAAACAAATATCAATAAAAACGTAGATATTTTCTTACCGTCCAACGTCCATTATCCGTGTCAAGGTCACAGTATACATTAAAACTCTTGCATTCACCAGCAAATATTTGATTGATTCCTGTTTTATACTGGTTTGTATTGAGGGCACCACAATCAAACTTCAAAGCATCACCTGTTAAGAGAAAATAAATAGATCTGGAAAAAATATGAACTTCTTTTGTCGACTTGTTTGTCTTGTTTGGTTGTTTTCTTTAGTTCAATGTATTGTCTCTTCTTTGATTTACGCTTCTGGTTTCTCCTTTGATATCTTCCAACTTTTCTTTTTAACAATTAACAAAATTCTATGCTAAATACGCTATGGTCCATTAAACCCCAATTTAAGGGGGAGTTTCTTGCTTAGGTGCAAAGGTTTTTGACCTCTGACCTAACATCGCTCACGTGGGTTCCCGTCCAGATACAAACCTCAAGTGTTATACTCGGCAATTTGTTTTATCTGTCGGGGATTTTCTCCCCAAATAAGTCTGGTAGTCATGATATACCATGAAAACATTTAAATTCGAGGATTCCAATGTTCATAGTTTTAGTTGTGTTCGTGGATATATAAATTGGTTTATCGCCTGCTGTAGTCAGTACAAATATATATAGTGACAAATATTCATTGGATTTCTTTATTTCGTGGTTTGATACTATTCAAGAAATATCCGAAAATTGGTATGCCACGAATAGTAATGAATTCTCAGTAGCTGAACAATTGCTGAAAGTGACACTCCTTCTCACTTTCGTTTCCTCAACAACTCGATATAACCTACCGTCCTTGTGAACTTTAGATTGGAATGAAAACACCGCTGGCAAGATAGGTTATTCCAGAAACGCGTCGTGCGTACTAAATTTGATATCTACGTTTTTTATATTAGCATCTGTGTTTCATAAAAATGAATATCAAATGTAGGTATTTATATCTTCTTTCAGGAAGAGACCAATCTTATTTTTTATAAATCATTTAAACAACAACGCTCTGATATTAACAAAAAAGTGCATTGAAACTGTTATCATCAAAATACGAAAAGTTCCCATTGACAACATATATTTTTTAAGTTTGGTGTATGTGTTTTTCACTTAACAATGGGCATTTCAAAGGCAGTCAACTGTGTTTCTCTTCACATCGACTTGTTCCTTTAATCGTATAAAGCAGACTTCATGAAGGGACACTAAAAAACACTAGCCCTATCCTTAAATCTAACGTTCTCATTGTAAAGATGATGTCCTTTCAATGAATAATTGATATTGATAACATCTATGGTATTGGATTTGACCACAGATACAGCTTGGGCAGTTATATACAGTGATCTACATCTCGCAATTGGACTGTTAATGTCAGTTGAGAACGACATTCTATCCTAAAAGAGGTAATTTCAAATTTCTCATTGTGAATCTTCCATTTATAAGTAGCACCATTCAAGTACCACCTGAATATAGAGAATATATCTTTAATTTGACAAAACAATATTTCAGATTGGTATTTTCTATCAGAATTTCCTTGATGAAGGGTTATTGCTAACAAGAAAGTTAATGAACTAAGGGTTCCTAGTGATAATGTTGAAATAATCACAATTCGAAAGTTTACGGTCCTACCATGATTTGTCTGTTTATATACTTATGAGTTTTGACTTTCCCTTTGTAAGATTGCTCGGAGTTCGGTAATTTTGTTATTACCCTTATTTATTGGTTAACATATACCAGTTATCATCAGATTTTTTACATGAGAAAAACGATGAATGACATTTGTTGAGCAGGAGCTGCCTACTCTTCCGGAGCACCTGAGTTCAACACCATTTTTGATAGGTTTCGTGTTTCTCAATCTTTAGTTTTCTTGGTAGCGTTGTATGGACTATTGAGTGTCTTTTTTGTTGTTTTTCACTTTTGCCATTGTATTGTCTGTCCTTCGATAAACGGCTTCTGATTACCCTTTTTGTATCTTCACACTTTTCTAACGAAGAGACCTACAGTTTCAGTTTTACCACAGCATACGACTTATTATGACAGGTATAGAAAAAACAACTATTACGACCAGACCATATTCTTACTTCCTGTAATCAAGGAAATCCACTTATCAGAGTTTGAGATAACATGGTTCTACTTTACAATACATACATCTTTATTTCTAAATTATTCAATAGAAAAATACATCTAAATTCTAAATTACTAAATAAAAAACAAACAATCAGAACACTGTGTCAGATAAATATTTGAACATTTCCTACGAATCTTTACTTTTTTGTCAAGTGATCGAACTGAAAATATAAACAGTGGATATGACCACTCTGTATTATTGTTCCTTGAAGAAATATGTCATATTATTTTGTCGATTTTATGCCATTAAAAATAGTTTTCCCTGTTTCAGTTACAAGAAAGTGATTGTGTGATAATAGAGAGCAAAAATGCAGAGTCTTCTTTAATTCTTTTTGGTCAATATATAAAAAATGTCTTCTTTTTTCTCGAATTAAAACAATATAAATACAGATATCATAATATTTTACATAATGTGTTCAAAAACTGTATAGTCATTTTATTAAGAACTTACCATTCATGCGTGAAAAAAGTACTGACGGTGAATTATCCATCGCACTGTAAATTTGATCATGCATTTCACATATGTGGCTGTTCTTGTTGAATGAGGCCGCAGCGCAGCTGCTATCTTTTGCACATAGTGCCACACAATCCTCCTTTGACATAGGTTTTGTAATAGTATTCTGGCTATTTGTCATTTTCTTTCCCGTTGTCATTTCAAAAATATTTTGAGAACATGTTGTTGTTGCAATTGTACAGTCAATATAAATAAAAATAAAAATAATAATAATCATCATCTTTCCAGTGATATTCTGCTATATGATGGAGAAAATAGTAACCTTTATAAAAATGAACCCAAGTATTAAATCCTGGCAGATCAGTATAGACACTCTACTATTTTTAACTAATGACAGGATGTTAATTGCATTGCATTAGGCTTTATTGATTACGTGAAATAGTTCCTTTTATCATTATTCAATATTTAGTATTTTTTCTTGTACATTTAAAAACCAAAATCACTTAATAGTGATGCTATTGAAATTTAAACAATATGCATATGATAGTACAACAAAAACATTTAAACCTGTTACCATAATATATTTGATAAATATGAAGAAAAATAGATTCTTTATATCATACAAAATCCGCTTAGAACAATGAAGCTGATGTAATGTAATGACAAATTATACAGATGTCCTTCATTTCTAAATGTTCTGCTTTTGTTAGAAATTGATTTAGTTGAATAGCCTTTTTTTTTCCAAGAAAGGATTTTCATGTGAAGAATAATGACTTTTTAGCAAATATCATTAAGTCATAAATGGGAGTACTAGTATAATATATTTTCAAACGTGAAAGAATTTTGCATTTACAAGTATATAGAAGAGAGGTTTGTGCCAATAAAATTAATAAAATCACGCCATTTGTTATTGAAGTACCTGTATCATGTGTTAGGGTATCGATTTTTCCTTTTTATGCGATTTTCTATTGGATTTTAGAACTCTTACCGCAGTGTGGTAATTTTTGACATACTAGTCACTTGATGTTAAACAACAATCAGTGTTTTACAGTGAATCCTTGATTTGAAATAACGATCCCTTTGTAGGAGGAATAACATATGAATGCCTCGGAATACTCGAATACTCGGTCAATGTGAAGTGGCTTTTTGTCCCTCTGACTTTGACATAAAAACGGGGTTCAACTTTATCTGTGTGACAATATTTTGAGTACATACGAAGAAAGGAAACCGAACGAGCAGTGTTTTATGGAAGAATTCTTCCGGCGTTGGTGATAGACTCATAATTAATTTGGTGTTCATTATATTCGAATGACAAGTTGACCACCAGTCATTGAATAAATAGCGGAAACTACTTACTTGTTTCCCCTGGTATAAAAGTACGGGAATCAATCTCATTAAGATCTCTCACTTGCTCCTCTTAACATATCAGTAAGTAGAGAGATGTGATTTTATCAGATTGTTTGGGAATAAACTCGTTTGTCGGGGATACCTACCTGTTTACCCTTACAAATTACACGGACTTTTCAATTTTATCAGTAATAAAGCTGATCGAAACAGTAGATCGTGGTACGGTACAAATGTTTTGATCGTTGTTGGGGATGAAAACCTCAGTTATGTTTACATATCATGCATTCTTTGTGGATCTTTTTGTAGTATTAGCATTTGAATCAAGTGACTCACACTTTGACCAATTATACGTTGCAAATTTAAACACGTATCTGAATCATATAAAACATCAATGATTTGTTGGGGTTTCTCTTTAAGGCTTCATATATGTTGATGATAAGGGCCGTCGTGGTCGTGATCGTATGGTAGTTGGATTTATAACTACCTATGCAATCAGTGCTTATCACTACTAACGTTGTGAGTTCTATTCCCGCTCATGGCGAGGTGTACTCGATAAACAACATTATGTGATAAAGTTTGTCAGTGATTTGCAACAGATCGTTGGTTTTCTCCGGGTACTCTGGTTTCCTCCACTAATAAAACTGACCGCCAAGATATAACGGAAATATTGTTGAAAGTGATGTTAAGCACCATAGCCCTCCCTCATATCTTGATAAATTGTTTTCCGTGTTTAAGCTTCTAATTGTTTTCTATAACTTCATTCCATGTATTGTGTGTTTCAGAATTAATGATATGCTAACTAAAAAATAATATAAAATATCCACAAATATAACATTGCTATAGAAAGGTTAAAAGAAACCAAACAGAAATGGAGTAAAATCTTAAATTCAGAGACCAGTTCGTCCAATAAAAGAGATTACCAACTTGAAACAAATAAGATGAACATCTTTTCCAATGATCATATACTCTGTCTTTGCTATGATTAGTCTCGAGAAACAGCGAGCTCCCAAGATGCTGTGAGAGAGATGTTCGTCCATACAACCCAGAGAAGGCTTAATAATAATGAAATATTCTAAGTGCGGAAGTAAAATGGTCTCGCAAAATGACAGTCTATATATCCAGTTCATCAACCTTTACATAAAGGAATTACTCGATGTTTCCGTGGTTGTATTGAGCACAACATGTAACTTGAATTAAAAAAAGTTTTTACTTCCCCCAGGAGAAAAATGAGGTTGATGACGTTAATAAAGCTAGCGAAACTGTTTGTGCTTTGAAGTGAGTCCGACCCACTTCTGTACCGGTGATGTCGTCTATCTGATCCCATTAGGAAAAAAAACTATTCCAGGTATTCCAATACCCAATAGATGTTGTTGCAGTTAATTATGCTGTTTTTGCAATTAGTATCTAATCAATTATTACCTGTGATGTACCTGTATTTTATGTCAAATATTGCAGAAAAAGGGAAAATATTTGTATATAAGTAAGTGTTATTAATAAAAATTAAAAATTGGAATGAAACATTTTTTTCATATGGAGTGAAATCAAGTATGACATAAATAGTAAAATATCTTTTAAAAAATATTTGTACCTTTGAAAAAAAACATGAATCATAAGAATTTCATTACAAAATGACTAGTAACAAACATAAGCTAAGACATGCTTGTTTATTATTTCATGTAGTTTAAAAAATAAATAATAAGTTCTATGGATGTTGAAATATAAATGTCTTGATAGAGATATCACTTATTCATGTATGTATCTGTATGTTTTTTTTTATTAGAATACTCTGTCTTTGCTATGATTAGTCTCGAGAAACAGCGAGCTCCCAAGATGCTGTGAGAGAGATGTTCGTCCATACAACCCAGAGAAGGCTTAATAATAATGAAATATTCTAAGTGCGGAAGTAAAATGGTCTCGCAAAATGACAGTCTATATATCCAGTTCATCAACCTTTACATAAAGGAATTACTCGATGTTTCCGTGGTTGTATTGAGCACAACTATACCATGTTATCCAGTTTATCACTGTGTAAAGTGAAGGTTATATCATTGACATCAGTCACTTCACTTCTAGTGTGTTGATATTACCGTTTATACCACACAAATCGATACTGAAATTGAACAAAATACTAAGTTTGAAACCCGTGATATAGATAATAGAGAAAAAAACAACAGATTTGAGCGAATAAAGTGTAAGCTTTGTAAGGGACTATGTACCACGCGTAATGGGGACACTAAACATCGAAGTGATAAACAGAAGAGAAACGAGTTTTGCGATTGCACCGGTTAAGCAAGTAGCTCGCATAGTAGATCGTGTAGTAAATGCACAACTGGTATGATTGGCGATGAGTTCCACTATTTGTTTATTTGTCAGTGTAAAGAAGTAGTTGAAATTCGGAATAAATCTATTCCAAATTACTATACAAAAACCCAAATGAAAACAAAATGATAGTAATAAACTTCAGAAAACGAAAGCGGAAATCTGTAGTATTTGGAATAAATGTTTATTTAAATAAACTTAATATAAAATTTTAATAAAAAATAGTAAATATGTCATGTGATTTGTGAAAAATAAAAATGTCACAATGTTGCATAATTTGTTAAGAAATTGACCAGTAATGATGGAAGCAAGTACATGTAACTTGAATTAAAAAAAAGTGTTTTTATACTTCCCCCAGGAGAAAAATGAGGTTGATGACGTTAATAAAGCTAGTTAAACTTTTTGTGCTTTGAAGTGAGTCCGACCCACTACTGTACCGGTGATATCGTCTATCTAATCCCATTAAAAAAAAATATTCCAGGTATTCCAATAGATGTTGCAGTTAATTATGCTGATTTTGCAATTAGTATCTAATTAATTTTTACCTGTGATGTACCTGTATTTTATGTCAAATATTGCAGAAAAAGGGAAAATATTTGTATATAAGTAAGTGTTATTAATAAAAATTAAAAATTTGCTCATCGAAGCATATGCTGTCATCCGCATTCACTAAACCATTATCACCAAAAATGTCACTGATTATAGATTCTCTGTCATTTTTGTCAACAGAATCGTCAATTAATTTCTGTTTGCATTTTGCAGAAGATGCCTTGTGCATAGGATGTGACTGCTTTGTGGAAAGGCTTTAGTGATGGCATTGACGAGACTTTGTTCTTCATCGGACCCAATTACAAGCTGCTCTGTGTTAGTGTCTGATAATTTTTTTCAAAGGTGATTAAAGAAATTGCTGAAACTTTCATAGTCACTATTGTCGTGAATAAACATTGGTTCAAGGAATATGGGTGCTTCTCCCGTGGAATCTTTAACTACTGTCGTCTGCTTATAACATGTTGCTGTCACGTGCATATCACACAGATTAAAAGTCTTATCAACTCCAAGAATGCTTGTCCCGGTACAAGATAAGTGTCTTAGATCTGTCAAATGTTCATCTGAATACAATATAATGCATGGTGCTTTTCCCTGATCTCGAATAATTGACTTTACGATTGATTCACCATCTGTTAACATTTTATCCAGTTCATTTATATGGTCTGCTATATTGCGTCTACTCGGTACATAACCCATTTTTCATATGAAAGTCAATATTTAGTTATTTACTGTTGATATTTTATCACAATATACAAATTAATATAAATAAAATTGGTAATTCAGTCTTAAACGTATCAACATCGTAAGCGGCCAACAAGCCTGACTCAACGAAATATCGAAGCGTATGGAATACAAACTTATTTTTCGACGAACTCGTATACGATCGCTTTTGACCTACTTTTGCTATGGACGCTGTTGCCTAGCAATTTTAAAGATGAAAATATTTTCTAACTTTTTGATTGGAGAATAATATTAGGAGTTCGGAGAACGGAGTTAAAATGCTTGCAGTGATTTTCCGACTGTGTTTTTTGGGCCGAATATTGGCCCAGTCCCAATGTGAAATTTTTGTTCCCCCAATTACATGGGGGAAAATTCCCAATAGCGTGGTGATAAAATTATTCGTAAAAAATGGTTAGAAAAGCTTTTTCAAATGACATTTTCACGCTTATGACCTGGTTTCTATCTGTTTTGATTAACCAAGCGAAATACTACGCACAAGATACCGGGAACCTGTACAGTACATTGGGTCGCTTGATTTGTTTACCGGACTGCGATAAAACTTCAGAAAACGAAAGCGGAAATCTGTAGTATTTGGAATAAATGTTTATTAAATAAATTTAATTAAAAAAATTAATAAAAAACAGTATATATGTCATGTGATTTGCTACAAATAAAAATGTCACAATGTTGCATAATTTGTTAAGAAATTGACCAGTAATGATGGAAGCAAGTAGCCTACATGTAACTTGAATTAAAAAAAGTTTTTACTTCCCCCAGGAGAAAAATGAGGTTGATGACGTTAATAAAGCTAGCGAAACTGTTTGTGCTTTGAAGTGAGTCCGACCCACTTCTGTACCGGTGATGTCGTCTATCTGATCCCATTAGGAAAAAAAACTATTCCAGGTATTCCAATACCCAATAGATGTTGTTGCAGTTAATTATGCTGTTTTTGCAATTAGTATCTAATCAATTATTACCTGTGATGTACCTGTATTTTATGTCAAATATTGCAGAAAAAGGGAAAATATTTGTATATAAGTAAGTGTTATTAATAAAAATTAAAAATTGGAATGAAACATTTTTTTCATATGGAGTGAAATCAAGTATGACATAAATAGTAAAATATCTTTTAAAAAATATTTGTACCTTTGAAAAAAAACATGAATCATAAGAATTTCATTACAAAATGACTAGTAACAAACATAAGCTAAGCCATGCTTGTTTATTATTTCATGTAGTTTAAAAAATAAATAATAAGTTCTATGGATGTTGAAATATAAATGTCTTGATAGAGATATCACTTATTCATGTATGTATCTGTATGGTTTTTTTTATTAGAATAAAAATGATAAATTAATATACATGTATATTAGTTCACCATTCTCTAAGTATATGTAAGAACATGATAATCCCTGTCTTCATGAATAAGTACGAGCGAAGCGAGTCATGAATAAGTACGAGCGAAGCGAGTACTTATCATGAAGACAGGGATTATCATTGTTCTTACAAACTTAGAACATTGTAAAGTAATCGAGACAATATAATATCATCATTGATTGTTAAATATACTTTATAAACACAGTTATCTGTCAAACTATTTCTATACATTTAGTGAACACTATTTGTAAGTGAAACGAGCAAATCCCGTATTACCCAATGATGAACAAGCTTTGTGGGATAGTGGTGTATTCAATATCGATTTATCTACTGGATTAAGTTATATTGTGTTTTTTTACAACTGTAAGATTTTTTGTTTCCGCGCTCTTGATGAGCACAAACAACTTGATGCATCACAGTTCAGCATTTCAGTAGATACTAATGGAAATAAAGAACTGCATTACACTGGAAGATTATGTAAAAATGTACAAGGTGGGTTAAACAATAGAAACGTAGATGTGAAACGTATTACCCAGAAAAGTGATCCGTCTAATCCAAGATGCATTGTAAAAGTTTTTGATAAATATTTGCAACATATTCCAAGGGAAGGCAGGTTTTACAGAAAGCCTTTAGTGAATAAAGGTAGTGATAAAAGTATCAGATTCAGTGTTCAATCAATTGGAATCAACACGTTGTCAAACAGAATGAAGGACTTGTTTCAGGCTACTGGCATTCCCTTGGAAAACAGGAATATTACAAACCACTCTGGTAAAGTAACTTGTTGTACTACTCTGTTCAATGCTGGATTTTCAGATTCAAGTGTGAAGTCCAGGATCGGGCACAGGTTTGGTGCAGTGGAAACGTATAAACGACCACTTGAAGCGTTACATGATAGTGTCAGTCACGCACTACAGCCTCCAAAACCGACTATCACAGCATGTGATGCTGATAATACAGCAATCTCGGTGAACAAAAATGACAATGATAACAAGGAAAATTATGCAACTGATGAAGATAGTGCATGTACCATGACACTAACAGTGCCTAATGCAATTAAAAAAGTGGTGATTTTCAAGAATGGAAAGAGATATTGCTTGGAAATAGGTGCTATTAATAAAAGTTATTATTTCTTGACATTTTTAAATTTAATTCAACATTTAATCTTTTATTCAGCTGATAATGGTTTGGGGCATTTCACAACAATTATTAACACCATTTAATCTACTGTATATTGTTATCAGATGGCCCAAGGCAATATTTTCCAGCTGTAGACAGTCAGAACAATGGGGAAAATCCATGGTCTTAATGATTAAGTAAGGCAAAATTCTATTGTCGAGAGTACTTTACTATGTTCTAATCAAGCTTTACCTGCAGTTAATGAGTTTTTGTTTATATACCCTAAGCCCCAATGTTTGCACATTGTTTATACAATAATTACAGCACTTGAAATTTAGGTGGAGTCAACCCCACCGGTCACCGACACTAAGTACTGATACACCATGCACAGAAGCTGAACGCCTTGTTACCACTGCGAATGTCACTCCAAAAACAACCAATTCAAATTCTTTATAACCTAACACAGCTTCAAATGACATCCAACAACATGTAAATAGTGCAAATAGTGGTGATGTTGATATTCACAATCTGACTGTCACTCTGATTCGAACAGTTGTGCTCCAGAGGTCATGGTACCGGATGCCAGGGTGTTCAGTTCAATGAAAAATGAACAAAAATACCCATGGCTATATGAAAGTGTGGTACACCAAGGGTATTTATGTAAGTTTTGTGAACTGCTTTGTGGTCATTCTTCCTCATCACAAGAATTTGTTACTGTTGACATTAACCTTGGTAAAGTATGATTGATATTCTATTACTGGACCTCCAAACTAATAAATGTATTGCTCTCCCCATCTTTTCCCAATTCACATCATTTACGCGCTAATTTTCCCAATTATAAGGGACCCGGACCCCAGATACAAATGAGTAGGAAAATCACTGACTTGTAATAAGCATGTCGGATTTAAAGCACGTTGTACTAAGCAAGTCGGATTTAAGGCACTTGTAATAAGCAAGTTATTTAGTAGTTTGCTGATTGGTTGCGTCCGTCGTCCTACGCCCCGCACAGACAAAGGGAGTTCGAGTATAACTGATAATATGATTACTTTTAATGGTATATCTGTATACAATATATTAAACTTTAAATTTAAGCGATATTCTCTTTAACCAAAGTATTATATGTCGTAACGTTTTATTTTCAATGTATTATGTAATCATCAGGTGAGCGACTGCATAGGTACCCGATTTGTGGACCCCCCCCCCTTTTTTTCTTTTTTTTTAATTCATCACTTTTGTGGGACGTTTTCATTATAAACAGTGTTGAACAACTTCAAACATTACCAAAAACTCAATCCGAGATCGATATAAGCCCATTTCTAAAAACACAAAGACCCTCCTCTAGCCTATTCTTAGTTTTTGGTAATGTTTGAAGTAGTTCAACACTGTTTATAATGAAAACGTCCCACAAAAGTGATGAATTAAAAAAAAAAAAAAAAAGGGGGGGTCCACAAATCGGGTACCTATGAGCGACTGGGGGTATTAAATTCTGATAAAGTGCCATTTCATCTATTACATATTAAGAAGTTATTGTTGAAGCCATGAATTTTTTTAGATTTTACCACGAATAGGAAATAATATGCACCCCCTTTTTTTAGCTCACCTGACCCAAAGGGTGAGCCTTTGTCATCACTTTGCGTCGGTCGTCCGTCCGTACACAATTACTAAAAATATTCTCCTCTGAAACCACTTGGCCACTTGAGACCAAACTTTGGTGGAATGGTCCGTGGGTGATCCCCTTCCAAATTTGTGTCCGGCAGTCCCGACCTCCAACCAACATGGTCGCTGTTACTAAAAATAAAAAAGGGGGATGAAATTTAAAATATCTTCATCTCTCAAACTACTGGGTCAATTGGAACTAAACTTTGCTTAGTCCTTTAAAAATTGTGTCCGGCAATCCAGACATCCAACCAACATGGCCACTGTTGCTAAAAACAGAAAAGGTGGATGAAATTTTAATATTTTTCCTCTTAAACTACTGGGCCAATTGGATTCAAGCTTTGCTAAAATAATCCTTTGGTGATCCCCTTTCAACATTTTGTCTGGCCGTCCCGTCCTCGGTCCAAGATGGACGCTGTTACTATTTATTAACGATTCCTTGCACATTAAGTAGGATGCACGGTTTTACATGTCTTATCAAATCCTATACAACCAATATGTTTAGGTTATTTCAAAGAAGTACTGTTCGTAGAAGAATATAATATTTGTGCTTCGTCGTACATTTTTTTTTTTAAAGATAGTTCTTGATTTCAATTAACTTTTTATTTTATTTTTTTAATTTATTTTGTAAGTTTATAAACAATCCCCCCTCCCAAAAAAAACCTTATTGATTTACCATTTTCTATCATTAGACCGATCTGCCACGCTGGAGTTGATGAAACAATGGTATCCACCTAACCTTACAATTCCGATCCAAATAGTGGTAATATAAGAGAGATTTTTTTCACATAATATTGAAATCTATAGGTTCCATTGGATCCGAAGCGAACATTTTAAATTTTAATTTCTAAATTCAATCATTAAATATGTCGATTTTTTAAAGCACAAGACCGTGTTTGTTTTATGTGATCATCATTTTTATCGGTATTTTATCTTTGTTTTGATGTCTGCAATGCTGTCGAAATTTTGTTGGAGCAGAACGCAAAACACAATACCGTGGGACTGTCAAAGAGATGAATATCTCCAATATTTGTACAAACATTCATAGTTTATTTTCTTTTCCAAAAATAATATATTTGGATGGTTGAAAAATAAGATGAATAGATAATATGCAAAACAAATATTTCACAAATTTTAATTACTTAATGGGAATTTTAACGAACATGCAATGCCAATTGTCGATTGAATCCCGCTCGTGGAGAGGTGTACTCGATACAACATTATGTGATAAAGTTTGTCAGTGACTTGCGGCTGGTCAGTGGTTTTCTCCGAGTACTCCGGTTTTCTCCACCACGATATAACTGAAATATTGTTGAAAGTGGCGTTAAGGTTGTAAGACATTAAAAGGTCAAACCATTAGATTATAGCACTGTATAAAATGTACTAAAAGCACTATATATATAAGCATATATACTAAAGTTAAACTGAAAACATATGTTAGCTAAAATATATAAAAAGCAGCAAATAAAAATTTCAAATAGTTCAACTAAAACTATCTATATGAAAGCTGGCTAGACAGAAGCAAAATATTCAAAGCTGTATTAGCGTATCTGCATGTAATACACCGGCATGCGTCACCATTTGTATTGATTAAAATGCCATCTGCTAACGGAACTCATTTTGTAACTCATTCTAGAGCTAGTTATGCACCTGTATATCTGACAGGAGTTCTTTATATCTGAATTTAAAGTTCCCATAGATAAATCTCCAAATTTCCGGAAAATTAAACAAAATTAAAATAATAAAGCTTCATGAAATTATCAGAACAATAAGAGACGGGGGACTGAAAGAGGAAACTAAAAGTCTAGGGATGGGGATCCAACAAACATACAACTAGGCAGAATCGGAAAAAATAAACAAGATGGAACCAATGTCTTTGCAATTTCTACCGACTCGTTATTTCTGTATGAGAACCAATGGGGAGGGGCCGGTGTGGGGGGGGGGGGACTATGAATCTAATCATATATTGCACATCCATTATAATTCCCTTTTCATATATTTCAGGTCGGCTACGCTTGTAAACCCTTTTGGGCCACACGTCCGTAATTACTTAAATATAACAAGCTAATTATATAACCCCTCCAGATAAGACAGCTCAGAACTTTAATGGCGATATGAATCCAGTAGAAAATTTAGTTGATTAAACACCTTTCCAAACTTGTGAGAAATTAGTACTACCCAAAGTTTACGACATTAAAAAGGATTAAGAATGAGAATCATTTTCAAATATTGTGATTGATTGATTGATTCATTGTTCAATTTGTTGTATGTTTAACGTCCAGTGGCTTAATATTTCATGCATAACCAGGACGAGAAAACGTTAAAACAATAAAATCAAATTGAACAAGATAAAACAAACCGATCGGAAACAAGTAAACAAATTTTGACTGCCACTGGAAAAGATGGAGTGTTGGGTAAGTGACTACAAATTTAGACATCTGTAGCGGCCCCAATGAGCCCGCTCTAAAGAATACTACAGATGGGATCTTTTACGTACATACAGAGTGGCCCTCTCGATACACTTTGCCCAGTATGTTCCGATTTCAGCTTTTCCGTATATTTCCTAAAACTTAAATAACCCGTAAGGTAATGTGGTTTCAAATTGTCAACTTTCCCTTCCTAAATAGCAATATCCATGCCGCGCCAGTGTATGGTGTTTACGTTTCACAACTCATACGTTACGTATACTCAACAGTTTGTGGTAACTACCACGATTTCCTTGATAGAGCAGGTCTGTTGACACAGAAGTTGTTAAATCGGGATTATGCTACACCTACATTGTAAGTTGTTGAAAGTTAAGAGATGTATGTTACCCAGATTGAAATAACCTGAAATTGTTGTAGATTCATTTCCCATTCATCGGATTTGACTACTACCGGACATGACCATGGATAACAAGGCAGGTGTATTGCAATAGACAGGAACTGCTTCCTCTTACGGAGCACCAGAGTTTTTGTGTTTTGTCGGTCGTTTTTGGTTGTTGTTCGGTTCTCTGCTTCACGGGTTTGTCTTTTACCCTTGACTGTCGATCGTTGATTGTCCCTTCGGTTTTCTTTTCTCTTCGTCTTGATCTGGTGAAATAAAGCACTTGAAATGCCAAACCAATGTGGAAATCCTAGCCAGGTCCACTGAAAGGGGTTGTCAGCCGGGATGGCGCCCCGGGGCCCGTGAGTTTAGGGGGCCCTCAAGCCAAACGAGGGTGTACCTTGAGCAAGGCAAACAAAATAAAATGTGTGCTTTCGTGAATATGTGAATGACAATTTCGTGTAGTGGATATAAAATTCTTCATACAGAAGGAGCCCACTAATGATTTTATATTAAATGACTCAAATGAGGGCCAAGCCCGATTGCTTTGGGCTCCCCTAAGAACAACCATTGACACTGGCAGATCAAGGGTGGTAGGATGAGGGGCCCACTAAATTTTTTTTATATAAGGGCTCTGAAATATGTAGGCCTAAGTGATTTGCTATAGACAAATACATAGGAAATGGGGACCCGGGCTAAGTCCCTAAGAATTACCTCTGAGAGTAGCCGGTAGATCGAGGATTGCAGGGGCTCATTAATGGTGAGTAGAAAGGATCAGACTTTTGTTACACTCAATTGATTCCGTTCAGGTGAGCCTTTATTTTTTTATTTATTTATTAATTTCACTTCGTCAGTTTCCACGTTGTCATTGTTAAAACATTGCAACATGTAAATTAAACAAATTATAATCGAGGTATGCTGAGCGGGTCAGCACAAAAGATGTCGAGAGAGAGACTGAGAGAGATAAAACAATTAAGGATCATCTCGGACACGCACAAGTCAACTGATCAAAGTAGGCCTACAATAGTTGTTGGTATCAAAAGTAGTTTCTACTAAATTTTGGTATATTGACTTCAGTTTAACTTTAAACTGATTAATATTCTTACGAAGGCAAGTGGGTAAAACGGGGAACGAGGGTTCCTCTTGGTATTTTTCCCCAAAGCCTCGGAATCCTATCTGAGTAAACTTTTCTGCTGAAATTGTTTTTACCCTATGCTTTTTCCAATAAAAATGTTGTAGACTTTTTCTGAGAATGAGAGTGTGGAATGAGACTATGTTACGAACTTACGATTACGAATATTGAAATATATGAGGTTATGAAGAGACTTGTAAAAAAAACATAAATCCAGACAAAAAATAAACAAGTAGAAAGCTGTTTTCTAAATCACAATTCATCAATTCATTCTTGTTTTACTGATTCCTTGCTTATGACACACCGTGGTGGACGGCTTAGTTTGAGTATCATTATTTGGAGAATTGGAGGGGGGCCAAGTTTCCTTTTGCCCTGGGGCCCAAGAATTCTCTTGGCGACCCTGATCCTAGCAGCATGCATGAGTCATACAGGGAGAGATTCGGAGATCATAGCAAAACCGGAACAACACAACATAACTTAACGCTCCTTTGCCACAACTAAAAAGTAGATACAGAAAACTTTGAATATTATTACCAAATAAGAAAACAAATAACAAACAAGTAAAAGACAACAAACACACCACAGAAAACCAAATATTACCCGCCGGAGTAATTCAACACGAGCTTCTGAAAAACATGAGTGAAATTAGATGATCGGAGATATGTATCTTGTCCATTTGTCAAGTTAGTGGAGGTACAGCATGATGACATATTGTTGGTTGTTTTTTTAATCTTGCCATAATCATCACCATCTCTTACAAGAAGAGTTTGAAGATACCAAAGAGGTAATCAGAATATGTATATCGAAGAAGAACAGACAACACAATGGCCAAAAGAAAAAAGTACAAAAGGACAAACAACGATCTACAAAACATACATATAAAACTAAAGATCGAGTAACACGAACCCCACTAAAAACCGGGGGTGAACTCAGGTGCTCCGGAACATCCGACTGTCAGTAAATACATAAGAAGAGAGTTACGATAGAAAATGTTTATTGATATTAAGATTTTTTATTTCTCGTGCAACGTTTTCTGTTCGAAATTATTTCCCGTTCATCGAGAAATTCTTTTTTATTTTACATTCTTCTGTGCACGTATCCCCCCTTTACCACCCTCCGTAAACGACTAAAAAAGATTGAATTACGGACGGTCAAGTCACAGGGGCTAGGTGCGTCCGAAAAAAAAAAAAAAAAAATACTATATAATACTACAAGGGGGCGAACTCACTTGCTTCCATTTTTTTAAGTCGTCGTGTTAAATTGATCGTAACTTCGGAACGCCTTAATATTTTCAAAAAATGTTTCCACCAGTCGAAAGTCAAGTAATTTTCCTTTCCAAAGAGACCCCAATTGTTAGTGTAGACCTCCGAACTGCTGAAGTATCATACACGAACCAAAACAAAACGGCGTGAAAATCCGAAGTCGTACAAACGCTGGGTTGACCACTTGCCATCTGTGTACAGACTTTCCCATGCGTAAACGAGTCATTTTGACTGGCTAAATACTTTCATCCATTCAAATTATGATAAAATTTCTTACCTTACGCCAATTTATATGTCCTTTAAGTCTGTTTTTGAAAGAAATCCCATTTGCATCCTTGACAAACGCCATAGACGTGAAAATTGAGAGAGTTCTAACGGGCTTTTTGATTGGCTGAACAATCTGTTTCAGCCAATCAAAAAGCCCGTTAGAACTCTCTCAATTTTCATGTCTATGGCGTTTGTCAAGGATGCAAATGGGATTTCTTTCAAAAACAGACTTAAAGGACATATAAATTGGCGTAAGGTAAGAAATTTTATCATAATTTGAATGGATGAAAGTATTTAGCCAGTCAAAATGACTCGTTTACGCATGGGAAAGTCTGTACACAGATGGCAAGTGGTCAAACCACAGGGGCTTGTTACGATTTTTATTTTTTTTCCGAGTACTCTAAAAACCACAAGGGAGGAATCTAAAATGTCATATTTTCATACACCACTTTTTCAAAATAGTTTTGTATTGGTGTCTTGACCTCATTCGCCATAATATTGGTACTAAATTGAAGCTTAATAAATATATTTTTGATATTTCGATTCCTTTTTGCCATCATCTTTACCTATCTGCAACTTTAAAGCAATACTTCACAGAATTTGCACTGGCCTAATCCTCCCTCAATCATGTTTACATGTCAATACCGGCTGAATTCATACGTCACGTGTGATTTGATTGGTCGGTTATTTTTAGGTAAGGATTGCAAAGAATGTGTTGATTGGTCAGTGATTTTGCATTTTTTACCTAGCTAGAACACTGTTGTGACTGTGAAATGAATACGATCACAAGGAGTCAATGATATGTCCAGAAAAATAAACAGGAAGTTCGAAAATCCCCCCCCCCCCTTTATTTTTTGGCTTGCAATACCGGTACCAGATTTCAAGTTGTTTGCATAGAACGTGATTTAAAACGATATATATTGTATTTATTACTTTCATCAGATCAAAATCTATCTAAAATAAACAATCATTTATACATGTATTAACTATATGAGAGGAAAAAATGAGAATTTCAGACTTTCAACTCATGTGCGACTCTTACGATGGTAAACTGGGGGTTAACAAATTACCTAAAAATAACCGACCAATCAAATCGCACGTATGAATTCAGCCCGTGTTGACATGTAAACATGATTGAAGGAGGATTAGGCCAATGCATATTCTGTGAAGTATTGCTTTAAAGTTGCAGATAGGTAAAAATGATGACAAAAAGGAATCGAAATATCAAAAATATATTTATTAAGCTTCAATACGGCTGGTAATCGGCACAAGCAGAACAGTTGGTTCTGCAAAGAAATTCGTGAGGATAACTTCCGGTTTTGGTGGAGGAGAGTTCACGAAGACGCTTCGCAAGGTATGTACATGTCAAAAATTGAAATTTTCTTTTTTACTGCTCGAATATTGCAAAATCAGAGAATGCTATGCTGTGGCGAATGCTTTCACGATTAGAAACATGCATAGTTTATTCTTGTATATGAAGTGTAACTCTCGCAAAATCAATCGTCCCACGAAAAACATGACGAAAATTGTGACACTCGTGCATTTCTAAGTTGTTCTTGACAAAGATGCAAGTTAAATTTTCAATATTTTTTCATCATGGGAGTCTAAATGTAATCGGGGATAAATTCCGATTGGTCAGAAGTAAATTGAAGTCTCGATAAATCTACAAACTGTCAATTTTCTCGTTTTCCTGCTTGAGGAGATCGGTTCTGATAGAGCACATTGCGAATGCATGAGGAGATTTGCTAGTTTTGGTACGACACATCCACTGTATAATCACAAATTTTGCATGTCTGTCTGGTAATAAATTCACGAACTGATGCCCTTCTGCCCGTCTGGTTTTTAAAAGTATAAAAGTAATATTTCATTGTTCATGGGCTGTCCACCATAAAAAGAAACATTTCATTTAAGGAATCAATTCATAATTGTAACTGCGGTTTCCCATGATTTAACTTGTCATTATTGATCATTTGTTGTTTGTGACAACTTCCATTGTGTATTGGACACACAAGATTAACTTCCCTTACATTGGAAAAAATTGAAAATGCACTAAGATAATTTTATAATCAAGAATATTTAAACTTAATGTGAATCATATCTTTATAATTTCTAATACAAATGATACACTCTAAGTTAAATATCATACAGTTGAGAATAATATTAATTTGTGGTAAAGGAGTGGGTATGATAAGGGTAGATTTTGGCCCAATCTCAGAAACTGTTTATATAGATATAATATTAAACACAATCATTGAAAGGTAAGAAAAATATTTTTTTTTATGATTTCACTTTGTCCTTTGTTGCTTAGCAACGTAAATGGAGGAGGGTCCAAATAATCATTGGTAATTCAAATATGGTGGTTTTATTTTACATATATTGCATAGTCTTTTCGACAAAATGTTATGTTCTGTGTATGTACACTCTAAAAATAATATTCCAATTCTCTCTGGTAGCATATAGTATTTTTGTGTAGTTTTGTCACCCTAGCAACGGTTTTGTAAACATTAAATTAGCCTATATTATTGCAATTAATGGTTGAATTTTGACAACTACGATCTTTTGACTTGATATTTGATTAAGTGGTACATTTTTGTCAAGCTATACTCACTACAAATGTCATTTCATATTTCAAAAATACATTTTGATATTTGTATTCATAGTTATGCCCCGTCCATAGCAACAGGTTTCCCTATGCACAGTATTTTCCTGTAGATCTTCATGGACCTTTTATTTAATCAAGAAAAAAAATTCTACAACAGCACCTTAGCAGATCTAGAGACATCTTATCATTTACTAACCGGTATATATTATAAGAATTCCTTAAACCTTACAATGTCCCTAATAACCAAATATTATCCCTAGCAACCGCAGAAACTCGTCAATGCTGAGCTCTGTAAATTGCTTTTTTTAAATCTTTTTATAACCGAATGTTGATCTTTTTATTTTTTAAATCATGAGAGGAAATTATTCTCAGTAATTAGAATGTCAAAGGAACCAAGTCAACTGCATAACATGGTAAAGCAGCGCTACAGCGGCAAGAGAGGATGTAATCCATGTTGAATAATTAAGAAATAAATCATGGAAGCCAGAATGTGTTGGGAGTTTTAACATGGATTGGCGGATATTATACGTTATTAGTCTCGAGATGTTATATATCCCTTTAAAACGGGATATATAACATCTAGAGACTGATAACATTTTTATCTGAATGTTCCAACATTAATAAGTATGTCCTTATTATAGGAAAAACATAAATACGTGTATCTTTGGACAAAGATCACAGAGAGCGATTATTGATTTTCTGTCATCTTGTGAAATGTGTGTCGTCTGCTGTGCACAATATAAATGGACAGCACATAGGTGAGAGCGATTATTGATTTTCTGTCACCGCACGGCTTCCCTGAAGTTTTAAAAGTACCCTTTTAGCCAATCAAAATTCTACTTGCAACGAGCACATCAGAGAATAGTATTTTATCCCGAGCAAGAAGCGAGGGATACAATTTAGTAATATCCGCCAATCCATGTTAAAACTCAAAACACATTCTGGCTTCCATGATTTATTTCGATTCTGATATGTCTAAGAGTACAACTACGGTGGTATACTTTGATTGGAAGACGGTAATTTATATTTACGGTATCTTCAAACTTTTTTTGTTGAGAAAAGTAAAACGTGATAGATTATATAAATAGAATGCTTGGTAATACTGTATTATCGGTCATGGCCCATTAAAGTAAAATCATACCACTAAAATTGCAAGTAATACTACACATTTAGCACTGACTCATAAACGATAGACTATATCAATGACATTCTTAGTAAGGATAACAAAAGAACCATTGTAAACAAAACACCGAATATGTAAATCAAACCTGACATCCGTGTACTATGTTAAAACATGCACGTTATATCGTTATATGTACTGTATTAGATGAATTATGAATTATCAAATATATTGTTTGTTTTTCCATACTTTATTGAAATAAGTAAGAATAAAATATTGATCTCACGATGTTGTTATCGGCAGTCATGTGTGCTAAACAATTACGCCACCGCAACGTTAATATTAAGTTTTATTAATTAACTTTGATTTATTAGCCTTTATATGATCAAATCTGTCAATACAATATAAAAACTTTCATTGTGCCAATACGGCAAAAACCAGTCCAATACGGATATTTTCCGTATTGGCCCAATTCCAGTCAGTCCAATAACAACTAGATCGGAATCTGCTAGACATTTCGACAATTGCAAGGAAAAATCCCGAGAGATATTGGACTGGTTAATTAATAAAGGTATCATTACATGATGTTTTTCATATTGGCCTAGTTAAAGGTCCTCGGTCTGCTGTATTGGCATTCGGCTGCGCCTCAGGCCAATACAGCAGGCCTCGGACCTATAACTAGGCCAATATGAAAAAACATCACGTAATAATACTATAATATATAAATCAAATTTACGTTAATACAATTATTCATCGGGAATTCACTTTGCGAAAGAGCCAAATAAAATATATTTGTTAAAGAAAATAAAATAATAATAAAAAGTAAAGGGACTACTAAAAATAGAAAGTTCCGATGTGTTTGCATGTCCAATGAATTAATTTCTAAGATAATCTGACGTACTAATTTTCTTTTTGGTTGCTTGTTTTGTTTTCTGTACTTTCTTGTGAATTGTGGGGATAATATTAAAGTATACTTTAGTATAGTAACACATGAAATTCCACTGAGGGTTAGAAAAAAAAACACGTCGGACTCAATGCACAATCAGGTCGGCAGTAAATCACCTCCAAAATTTATTTAACGTCAAAATTGTTTCATGAAAACTGTTCAAGTTTTACTCCCGTAGCAAAACAACTACGATAACCAACTTTATTTTGGATGAGATTAAAAGGTCGATTTCTATTTCTGTTTATTACGGATGAAAACGGTCAATAAAAAATGGCCGCTGACGAGAAATCGACCTTAAAATTATTTTTTTATTGCAGATTTCATACTCTCCACACTCGGGTACCAACACAAAAATTAAATGAGATATGTGTTTATGTATATTAAACATCATACTAAAATATGCCGTTGGTACCTGCTTGTGGTTATACTGAAAATTGACATTAAATACACATTTCTTGTTAGATTTCATATATTTTCACGAAACGATAGACTTTTCATTGACTAGTGTGACGTCATCGCACGTGCAAATATGGAAAATTGTTACCAAAATAGTAGTTGGGGTAAAGGTCTTATAAAATCAAGAAACAACGAAAGCTATACGTTTCATTTAAAATTTGTCTATTTTTTAGGCAAATTTCTGCCCTTATCATACCTACTCCTTTGACGACAGTGGTCAAATCAGTACTAAAATTTATGATAAACGGGACGACTTCAATTTTAAGATCATAAATTTTCCAAATATGTGCAGCAAAATAACAGCTTCTCCTGCATATGGTGTTTACATCTCGCAATTGATTCGTTATGCAAGGGCCAGTAGCAATTATTCTGATTTCCTGAAACGTCATCTTCATCTGAGAAACAGGCTACTGGACCAGGACTATAAAAATATTCGCCTTATTCGATCTCTTAAAAAGTTTATATTCCGATACCAAGAACTTGTCGAAATATATTCCGTCTCTGCAGAAAAGATTATAAACGATGGATTTTCATATAGTGAAAATGTATAAAGATAAGGTTTCAACAAAAATGTCAAAAATATTTTTTTTATCAATGTGTGACGTAAAAGTGTTTTTGACATTTGGCGCTGATTTGACAACTGTTTTACCTGTTTTGTTCAAGTATTGTTGTAAATACTGTTATAGTGACAGCCGGAAACTTTGAGCCGTAATGAAAGGGGGAGGTTTGGCGCTTTAAAATCTGATTCAACCCACCATTTCTTTAGAAATGCCTGTACCAAGTCAGGGTCATTACGGTTTTCACAGTTTTCCGGTTGTTGACTGATTTTGTCTGTTTATATACTTATGAGTTTTGACTTTCCCTTTGTTAGATTGTTCGGAGTTCGGTAATTTTGTTATTACCCTTATTTTCTATTATGTAGTGTGTTATGTGTACACACTTGTAAATAAAAAAAGATCTCTGTTAGTAGTGGTTACAAGATGTAAAGCGCTTTACCGATTTTAAGGATATGTCCACAGTTTAACTGACATTTTGTGTTTAATTTATTCATGACTACTAGCACTAAGTGAATGTTTATTTACGTTAGACCTATGTATGTGCTGAAATCATGTAATATTATAACTTGTGTAGATCTGCGGTGAAGTTTCCGTCATCTTTAGTAAAAAGGTTGCGCCGAAGAGATGTGTAAACCCGTTTGAAAGGATATAAATATTTTGAAATTGAAAGAGATTTTTTTAAATAAATTTGGTGTCCTGATTGATGGGGATTTTAAATTTGGTGTACTGCTACTTGTTTTTGTTCGTTTCCTTGGCGGTGATACAGGCAATCTATATCGAAATGGGGTTTTGTAAAGAGTCAATGTCAGTCCCCTTTTCCTCTTTCCCTTGAATCCTGGCATCTCCTGAAAGTGGACAGAGAATAGTTTATTTTGATTAGAGTATTTATCAGTTTTGTGTTTAAAAGTGTCAATTTAACAATTTTGCAGAAAACAATTAACAAAACTAACAAATCTCCTCATGCATTCGCAATGTGCTCTATCAGAACCGATCTCCTCAAGCAGGAAAACGAGAAAATTGACAGCTTGTAGATTTATCTAGACTTCAATTTACTTCTGACCAATCGGAATTTATCCCCGATTACATTTAGACTCCCATGATGAAAAAATAATGAGAATTTAACTGGCATCTTTGTCAAGAACAACTTAGAAATGTAAGAGTGTCACAATTTTCGTCATGTTTTTCGTGGGACGATTGATTTTGCGAGAGTTACACTTCATATACAAGAATAAACTATACATGTTTCTAATCGTGAAAGCATTCGCCACAGCATAGCATTCTCTGATTTTGCAATATTCGAGCAGTAAAAAAGAAAATTTCAATTTTTGATATGTACATACCTTGCGAAGCGTCTTCGTGAACTCTCCTCCACCAAAACCGGAAGTTATCCTCACGAATTTCTTTGCAGAACCAACTGTTCTTGCTTGTGCCGATTACCAGCCGTGTTCAATTTAGTACCAATATTATGGCGAATGAGGTCAAGACACCAATACAAAACTATTTTGAAAAAGTGTTGTATGAAAATTTGACATTTTAGATTCCTCCTTTGTGGTTTTTAAGAGTACTCGGAAAAAAAATAAAAATCGTAACAAGCCCCTGTGGTCAAACCAGCGTTTGTACGACTTCGGATTTTCACGCCGTTTTGTTTTGGTTCGTGTATGATACCTCAGCAGTTCGGAGGTCTACACTAACAAGTGGGGTCTCTTTGGAAAGGAAAATTACTTGACTTTCGACTGGTGGAAACATTTTATGAAAATATTAAGGCGTTCCGAAGTTACGATCAATTTAATACGACGACTTAAAAAAATGGAAGCAAGCGAGTTCGCCCCCTTGTAGTATTATATAGTATTTTATTTATTTTTTTTTTTTTCGGACGCACCTAGCCCCTGTGGTTCAAGTGACGTCGTCCAACGGTGGCAAACATTCACTTTGCTCAATTTTTGTCTATGTGGTACAGAAATTAGGTTTGTCTAGCAACAACAATACTAGACTGGTCGTAATATTCTATCTCTGAACTAATTGTTTTTGTGTGTTTTTTTTGTGTTTTTTTGGTGTTTTTTTTTCAAGTTTGTCAAATCTTACTCGGTCTACTGATACGTGTCCACCGCTATCACATTATATATTCGTTCTTGTACTTTTGTATCTCTTATATTGATAGACTGATTAATCTATCTCAAGCTGCCTGCGTATCTCTTAAAAATATAGCGAATAACAAAACAGTAGCATTCTCATTAGCGAGTAGACAGCGTTCGTCATTCTATTACTTTGGGTATTTTGGTTATTGGATATACAATGTAAAACGTAAAAACAACCATGCATAATCAGGATCACTAAAAGTCATTGACAGAGGTGAAAATGAGCCGGTTGATGAGGAAAGCATTTGTTTGCTTTTCGGGAAAGGTTTATTTTAATTTTACAGTTTTTACCACATTTCCTTTAGTCATTAGTGTACAAATGAAATTGAAAAACACAACGTTCACCATTTAGTTGCAGTTCCTACAACAATATTAATACCTACAGACCCAAGAATCAGACAATTTCATCCATTTACATACAGACACCTTCATGCATTCAAACATCCATACCAGTACTCATTCTTTCCGAACACAATCATTCACTGGAATTTACTACCTCAAACTATAGTTCTATGCCCAACAGTCAACACGTTTAAAGAACAGCTAACACCAACTGTTCTCGGCCATCTACAATCACAAATTTAAATAAGAATGAAATTGTAAATAGTTTTAACCACAAAATTTATTTCTGTTGGCACCACTTGTAAATATGTTATAAACTGACTGAATTTATTATTATTTCTTATTCCCACGCATGCGCAACAGCTAGTGATCATCCAGTGGATGGATAGCTGTATACCGAAAGAAGAAGACAGTCAGTAAGGACAACAGAATGAGAAACATGCAGTGGTGGTCATCAATTCCACCAATATAAAAACCAACAATCGCCTATCATCTTAACGGAACTCACTGAACACAAAAAAGAACACGGCATATGACATTGGAAATCCAAGTCTGACTTGGGACAGGCACAAAAATGTGGTTGGGTTAAATCGGTTAATGGGAACCCAAGCCTCCCCTTGGCCTTGGCTTGGCTTGGCTCTTGACAACTCTTGAGTTGGGTACAGGACGTTTCAGCCATAGTACCGGTTCGGCCACACTTTATAAAGACGTTTCGGCCATGGTTTTATTTATGTTGTTTTATGTGTTATTTATAACAATATTATGCATTAATAATCATATTAATACAAAAAGAAATAAAAAATTGGGAAAAACGATATATTTTAGCAAATATTATCACTATTCTTCTTTTCCCAATTGTGGCGATGTGCAGGTCCACATGAAGAGAAGAAAACAAAGTCTACGTTTTACATAGTTTTAAGTCTTATAAATCTAGATTTAAAAACCATTTTCAGTACTTTATTATAAAAAAAAAATTATTTAACAAATATTATCATTGTTCTTCTTTTCCCAATCGCTGCCATTTGCAGATCGACACGAAGAAAAGAAGTCATAATCTACGATTTACTTAGTTTTGACTTTATATACGTCCTTGGTTTTGAGTGTTACCTATATGAAAATCTGGAATTAATCATCATTTTCTGTATTTAAAACGATATATTTTAGCAAATATTATCATTGTTCTTCTTTTCTTTTCCCAATCGCGGCGATTTGCAGATCTGAAAATGGCGGCAATTGAGAGAAGAAGAATAATGGGGCCCTGATTTGGTTAATAAACTTATTTCTATTTCTATATAATAAATTTTTTTACATTAATCATGAAATTTCGGAATTTTAATTTTTTAAACCATTTTATTCCTCCAAGAATCCATACTGACTACGACTACAGACTACGACACTCAGTTTCTTCATACAAAAGTACGAAAATAACAAAGTAAATAAATGGTCAGTCATCTAGACGCCAATATGATATGCGTATGTGTAATTACCACGATTACTATAAAAATAATTCCCCTAAGAATCGATACTAAAAAGTACAGACTACGACACTCGATTTTTTCATCCATACTTACGAAAATAACAAAGTAAATAAATGGTCAGTCATCTCGATGCCAATCAATGAATATGTGATGTGTATTACCATGATTAATTAAAAAAAATCCCCTAATAATCCATACTAAAGTACAGACTACGACACTCAGTTTCTTCATTCATACTTATTAAATATAAACTATGGCCGAAATGGTTTGTGGCTGAAACGTACTATGGCCGAAACGTCTCGAAAGCCTTGAGTCTTGTCAACTGGATCTCCAATGGCAATACATATATAAGCACACGATGAAAAAAAGTATGCACAGATTTGCTTCCACTCAAAAAGACCACATACTATTACAACAAGAATGAATAACAACATAATTCATAAATATGGACAGTACAATAGCAGGCGATTTGATTCTGTGACCTCTGGTATGGTTATGAACCTACTACAGTTCCTTTAGCCACTTTATCAATAAAAATTCCATGCAATCAATGGTTAGAAAAAAGTGTCTTATGTAATATAAAAGGAGACTTCGGGCTTCCAATGCAAAAATCTTCCTTTTTTTACCTTGAACGGGTTTCACTTTTTTAAGCTGTAGTATTTTAGGACATACATGTAGGATTAACTAATGTTTTCTCTGCCACATGATTTTTTGGATTCCAGACAACATGTATACACCAACTCGAGCCATTTTTGTCCTGCTGCTGATGAATGTGCAGCTCCATGGCTAATCGGCTTTGATTGTGCTGTCCGCACTGAATATATACATTGTACATATGAAATTCAAATAAAAGTAAACCAAAAAAAATTTTTCCTATTTAGAATATATATTTTTTTGTTGAGTAAAATAGAGCAACATATAAATATCCAATAACTTCTTTTTTAGTTACTTTTATTTGAAATTCCACAGGTTCAATTAGGAAACCAGAAACCATTAAAATTAATGTGGCTTGTACCACAATATAACTGAAATATTGTTAGAATATTGTTACACATAAACATATGATGATATAACTCACTTATGCATGGGCCACTAATACTCTCTAGTTTAAAATTATTTGGATGTCATTCTATGACAGTTGTATGATCTACCAAATATTACTTCTGTTACCATAACAATGTAGTAACATTTTGATTTTACATTTCACATTAAAATGTGTAAATTTATATGACTTTCATATTTTTCACTCTCCAGGTTGTTTGCAAGTGGTATATATATAATATTGTGATATATCCATATTTATGGGTATTCAGTTATAATCAATAGAAATGGTTTAAAATTTATTTGACATTTCTTCAGGTAACTCCAGCACCATGTGTCGCATCGAACAGACAGATGTCATCAGAGGTATGATTGTGTTAAAACACCAGTGTACATTTGTATAATATTTCTATTGAGTTAAAAATGTTATCAGTCTTTGCCTTAATTTTTTTCACCTACTTCCCCGAAAGGCAAATTTACAAAAAAAAATCTATTTATTCAAACAAATTCATTCATAATTTTCACTTGCCCAAATCCAATTTTACTTGTCCCAGGCTTCAGCAAGTGGGTTAGCGCGAAGACTGTGTTATCCTTTTAGTTGTTCATTCAGTGACACTATATGATTTTCAAATTTTTACATGATTTTCTAAATAAGGTTAAATTTTCAATGTAACAGTCACTGTTTGCTTTATTTTGATTCTGTGCATTTCTTGCATTTTAAATCTAAGTTAATATGAAGGTAACAAATGTGCATTGCCAGTGGACATGTATGACATCTGACTGCTAAAATTGACAACCCCACTATACTTAACAGTAATTTTCTTACCCATTTGTATCTGGGTCTCAGGTCCTTTATAATTGGGAAAATTAGTGCATAAATGATGTGAATTTGGAAAAGATGGGAAGAGCAATAAATTTATTAGTTTGGATGTCCAGTAATAGAATAGCAATCATATTGTACCAAGGTTAATGCCAACAGTGACAAATTCTTGTGATGAGGAAGAATGACCACAAAGCAGTTCACAAAACTTACATAAATACCCTTGGTGTACCACACTGTCATATAGCCATGGGTATTTTTTGTTCATTTTTAGCTCGACTTTTCGAAGAAAAAAAGTCGAGCTATTGTCGTCACTCCAGCGTCGGGGTCGGTTAAGTTTTTTGTCAGAGTCCATTTCTTAATAATTATGATAGGCGTTGAAATGAAACTCAACATACCTGTTCACTATCAAATAGGGAACCTATTACAACAAGGCAGGTGACCCTGTGATATGTATATCCAGAGTTATCTGCCCTTGTTACGGCATAGTACATAGAAATTTGGGATATTGTTTTAGTATGATTAAAATTTCTCAATAACTATCAAAGCTATTAACTTGAAACTCAATGCACTTGTAGAAAGTATTGACCCCGTTCTGTTGACAAGAGAAGACAACTCTATCCAGCATTTTATTTGAGTTATTTCCCTTTTTTTACTTGCATTTTTTTCTAAAAATACAATTTTCTCAATATAAACTATGATAGGCATTAAAATGAAACCCAACATAGTGATACCTGTTCACTATCAAAAGGGGGACACATTACAGAAGGGTAACCCTCCACTCCCAACATACAACACCCCCCCCCCCCCAATTTATTTTTATTTTTATTTCATATGCACTAAAATAGTGTTACAAGAAAAGATTTTACCCCCACTGCCCCCCAAATTTTTTTTATTTTTATAGTTTTTATTAGCTCACCTGGCCATAGGCCATGTGAGCTTTTGTCATGGGTAAGTGTCCGTCGCCCGTCCGTTAGCTTTTCACATTTAAATCTTCTTCTCTGAAACCACTGAACAGAATTGAACCAAACTTGCCAGAAATGTTCATTGGATGGTCCTCTACCAGATTTTTTTTTTTGGTGCTGATTTGAAATCCAACATGGCTACCAGGGTCCATAATGTGTTCTCATTGGCTGAAATTTTAAAAATGTTCTTGTCAGAAACCACCAAGCCAATTGAATTGTGACTTTGCAGGAATGATCATTGGGTGGTCCTGTACTAAACTTGTGAATCGTTTGCCGATCGCAAATTCAAGATGGCCACCATGACTCGACTTAGTTTTAACATATGACCCTATGGAAAAAATGTTAAAAAAGTCTTCTCCTCTGAAACCAGTAAGTCAATTTAAAGCAAACATGGCATAAATGGTCAAGGTGGTCAACTTTCAAAATTATGTCCTGTGACCCCGACCTCCATCCAAGATGGCCACCATCAGCGGACATAGTTTTAACATAGGACCCTATGAGAAAAATGTTTAAAAAAAATTTCCTCTAAAACCAGTAAGCCAATTTAAAGCAAACATGGCATGAATGGTCCTTAAATGGTCAACTTTCAAAATTTTATCCAGTGACCCAGACCTCCATCCAAGATGGCCACCATCAGCGGACATAGTTTTAACATAGGACCCTATGGGAAATATGTTTAAAAATCTTCTCCTCTGAAACCAGTAAGCCAATTTAAAGCAAACATGGCATGGATGGTCCTTAAGTGGTCAATTTTCAAAATTTGTGTCCGGTGACCCTGACCTCCATCCAAGATGGCCACCTTCAGCAAACATAGTTTTAACATAGGACCCTATGGGGAAAAAATGTTTTTAAATCTTCTCCTCTGAAACCAGTCAGCCAATATAGGAAACTTGTCATCGATGGTCCTTAGGTGGTCAACTGCCAAAATTGTGTTCAGTGACCCCGATCTCGGTCCAAAATGGCCACTGTCAGCGGACATAGTTTTAACATAGGATCTATGGGAAAATTGTTTAAAAAGTCTTCTCCTCTGAAACCAGTCAGCCAATTTAAAGCAAACATGGCATGGATGGTCCTTGGGTAGTATACTTTCAAAATTGTGTCCGGTGACCACGACCTCCATCCAAAATGGTTGCCATGAGCAGACATAGTTTTAACATACATTGTAAAACCCTATGGGATTTGAATAGTAAAACTTCGATGTATTCGGCATGCAGACGTTCTTAAGAGGGCTTATTTATGTCAGGTGAGCGATACAGGCTCACCTGAGCCTCTAGTTTCATATGCACTAAAATAGTGTTACAAGAAAAGATTATACCCCTCTGATTATATTTACCAATCTTGCAAACATATTTGCTTATATGACCATCATAGTTAAAAGTATGTATAACTTTGTAAATTGCTTGCAGTTTAATATCAGATACGAAAAAGTCGAGCGTCCAGCACCCGTGGGCGGTGCTCTTGTTTATTGAACTGAACACCCTGGCATCTGGTACCATGATCTCTGGAGCACAACTGTTCGAATCAGAGTGACAGTCAGATTGCGAATCATTATCTGTATCAACATCGCCACTATTTGCACTATTTACATGTTGTTGGATGTCATTTGAAGCTGTGTTAGGTAATAAAGAATTTGAATTTGTTGTTTGAAATGACACTGACTGGTAACAAGGCGTTCAACTTCTGGGGGACATGGTGTATCAGTACTAGTGCTGGTAACCGGTAGTGGGTTGGACTCACTTGAAGCACCTACAGATTCACTAGCTTTATTAACGTCATCAACCTCATTGCTCTCGGGCAGTAAAAACTTTTTTTAATCCAAAGGATTCAAGTTACCATCATTACTGGTAAAATTTTTAACATATTATTTAGAATTATGCAACATTGTGACATTTTTATTTTTACCTTTAAAACTCAATTGGCAATAATTTGTGTATTCCGCTTCATAAATATATCAAGCAACGTACATCACAGGACATATTTACTATTTTTAAATAAAAATTATTTCAATAAACATCTTTAATATAAAATTTATTCCAAATACTATAATTTCCGCTTTTGTTTTTCTGAAGTTTTATCGCAGTCTGGTACACGCCACTTTCAACAAATCAAGCAACCCAATATACTGCACTGGTTCCCGGTATCTTGTGCATAGTATTTCGCTTGCATAATCAAAACAAACAGTAACCAGGTCATAAGACTTTTAATTATGTCCCCCAAACAAAGTTTGGGAGACATATTGTGTTTGCTCCGTTTCTTATTATTTTTCTTCTTCTTTCTTTCTTCCGCCAAAAGTTTATCCGACACATTTCTCGGCGACTACTGAACGGAAATCAATGAAACTTCACAGGAATGACGAATGTTAAGAACTATGAGTAGATGTGCAGACTACTTTCAAAATTTTCAAAATGGCCACTGTTGCCATGGAAACGGCCAAAATTCTAATAATCTACAGAACGGAAATCAATGAAACTTCACGGGAATGTTAAGCACCATGAGTAGATGTGCAGACTACTTTCGGAATTTTCAAAATGGCTGCCGTTGCCATGGAAACGGCCAAAATGCTAAAAAAAAATTGAAAAACACAAAAATGATTATAGCAGGTTACTCACCAAACAGAAATTGATGAAACTTGATAGGAACAGCATCCACATCTAGTGGAACGAGATAAACCAAAAAAATTGGAATCGGGTGGACAAACTTTGCCGCAGTTGCCATGGAAACAAAAAAAGATTTAAAAAAATTTGGATTCCTTTCATGAAACTTTGTAGGAATATCCACCGTAGTGTGTGGCAGCTTTTGTGGGTTGAAAAAATTCAAAATGGCGGCCGTTGCCATGGTAACCAAGGTACACAATGGCCGCCAAATACAAAAATCCTCTGATTTGGGCGAAATTTGGTTTCCAAGTAGATTATGATGTTGCGAATTGATTTCCATCGTTGGTTTACTATGGTGGCCATTTTGAATCCAAAATGGCCACCAAAATACAAAAATCCTATGATTTGGGCGAAATTTGGTTTCGAAGTAGATTTTAATGTTGGGAATTGATATCCATGGTTTGGGAGCCATATTATGATCCACTTTGTAGAAATATCCATCGTAGTATGTGGCAGCTTTTGGGGGTTGAACAAGTACCAAATGGCGGCCGTTGCCATGGTAACCAAGGTACAAAATGGTCGCCAAATACAAAAATCCTCCGATTTGGGCGAAATTTGGTTTCCAAGTAGATTATGATGTTCAAATTGATATTCATCGTTGGTTTGCTATGGTGCTCGGAATTGGATGAAACTTTCCAGAAATTTTGTCTGACATGTGTACACATAATTTTGAGGCTTATAAATTTCAGAATGGCCGCCGTTGCCACAAAAAAAACGTGAAAAATTTAAAGTGCTCGGAATTGGATGAAACTTAATAGAAATGTTGTATGGCATGTGTTAGTTCTAATAATAAAACTCTAAATGCTCGCTTACTCGCAAGGGTTATAACGGGATGCCATTACACGTAATGGAGCAGCTGCCGAGATTTTTTGCGCTCGCCTTACAGAGTTTCTGACGCCTGCATTTATCAATAATAAGACATAACCGTTCCTTTTGTCCATTATTATAACAAGTTTTTATCACCTATCAGTATTTTAGAATGTAATTCCCACAAAATAAAAATCCATGTTTACTTTCTCTCTGAACATTTTGAATTTCGTCATTTCCGGCCTCACTATTTGGATGTCGATACCATATTTGGCGATTTGAGGCATGAATGTTTACATCAGCCGTTTACTACGTGTAATAAGAAATACCATATTTAGAAAAGCTCCTCCTTCCATAGTTTCCTGTTATGGCAAACGATCGATAAATTTGAACAAGGTTGTTGCTACCTTTGAAAAGCATATATTTCTCAGCCAAACCGATTTAACAAGGACTGGGATCATCAGTGATAGTTATAATGAAATGTTTGAAGCGTAAATAGTGAGTTTTTATGTTTCAACTGCAACTTTTTTTTTGTTCCATTGTGACGAATGGGACCGCGTTGTAGCTCTGCCGAGAAACAAGTTTGTCACAGGAGCTACATTTTTGCAGCTAGGCATGTGTATAAATGGTTTTGAGGCTTGGAAATTTCAAAATGCTTGCCGTTGCCATGGAAACTGCAAAAACACTCAATTTAACACAAAGGTGAATAACAACCATATCTTTTCAGACTTGGTATGCAAATAGCTATCTAATATTTGCTTATTAATATAATAGTGTATGACAAAAATCTTTTGCATTTGATTTCATGCTAATAATAGTCTTCTAACATCTCCATTACTGGTATTGTAGATGATGGCAGACAATTGAAGCCATTTTTTTCTTGCTTTGCTTACTAGTTTATTGTAGCACATTGTAGGGTAACATAACAAAGAAGCCTTACTATAGACATGATAGAGTCAAAAACTGGGCTCTAATTATTTCTTGCTATGTTCTCACACTATTCTTCATTCATACCACTAGTACTTGCATTGTTCGTTTGTGGGACATTTGTAACGCTCTGTGTTACAGTAACCAATATTTTCATTTGAAAAAGTTTTCATTTACAATTTTTACGAATAATTTTATTACCACGCTATTGGGAATTTCCCCCATGAAATTAGGGAAAAAAAAGTCTTTTTCACATTGGGACAGGGGCTGAAATTTGGCCCCAAAAACGCAATCGGATGGTCAAACTATTGTAGAAACCATTTTAAAATAAACAAAAATGATAACCATGTCATAAGGTTTGGTTGTTTAATGCCACTTTCAACAATATTTCAGTTATATCATGGTGGTCAGTTTTATTGGTTGAGAAAACCAGAGTACCTTGAGAAACCACCGACCTGTCACAAGTCACTGACAAACTTTATCACATACTGTTGTATCGAGTACACCTCAACATGAGCAGGGTTCTAACTCGCAACTTTAGTGGTGATAGGCATTGATTGCACAGGTAGTTGTAAATCCAACTACCATACGTTCAGGACCACGATGGCCCCTCCATGTCATAAAACTTCAAAAAATTATATCATAAGTTTTTCACACAGAAATGAACTAACTTTGGGATGTTTTAATATAGCATGTGTCATTACATATTAGACTATATTTTTAGGTCCAACAGATAACTATGATACCAGGAGATGGTATTGGACCAGAAATCTCACAAGCTGTCAAGGATATTTTTAGTGCTAGTGGGGTTTGTATTAAGAATAAGATTACCTCCCCTACAACAGAGACTGATCTTAAAGGTGAAATGCAAAGATCATATCTTTTTTTCAGATTTACACATTTTTAGATAGTGATTTTAGTACCTTGATAGAAAATCGTAATAATTTTAAATTTTCTCAAGCCGTTTGTGCAAAATCGTCGGGTAAACTTACCTTGTTTAAAACCGCGGGAAATATCAATCCTGCTTATTCCCCTTTAAAAATCTCCTGTCATGACGTCATTCACATCATTTCTTCTTTTTATGGGACAAAGATAATCATACCATATCCCTTCTTTGTTTGCAAAACAGTTGGGCGGGTGGACATTGCTAATTTACTGTTAATAAAGCTAACGTTAAAAGGTTTAAGTATACTAATTAAAGAAATTTCGCTTATAAAAATATACTAAAATGAAAGAATAAATACCGTGGTTCTAGGATAAAATAGGACTGTAACGTCTTTCATAAGACAACCATTAGAACTGAGAGAGGGATATTCTGTCTCATCACAGTCATAATTGCAGTTCATGTTATTGTATTTTTTTTTTTTATGTAGTCATGTATGTTTTATTTGTCTTGTCTGTACATGTATATTATGTAAATTGTAAAGCTAAAAACCCAAATGGGTTACTTGTGTGCATTAATAAAATAAAATAAGATACCCCCCATGAGTTCATCGTGCATATGGGTCTGTCTTCTTAACAAATGTGAAATATCAAACAGTTATTGCCAGGCCATGATGCGTTTTGGTATAAAACCGTGTGAAAAATTTCAAATTATTTTCAATTCTGACTTAAAATGTTTGTCTGTCCTTTCAAACGTAGACCGTAAATATTATCAATGTATACCAAAAAAGACGTAACTGTTCAGATTTCAAAGCAGAGATGTACTCTTGATTCATACAAAGGAGAGGTGGCACGATCGCATCCCCTTTTTCTGTCAGAAAACAATATTTCTTTACTTTGAAAACATTATTAGCCCCTCCCAACGCACCTCTCGATGTTGAAATTGGGTTACATTGCCCCTAGCTGCAAAAATATCTTGCTGTCTAACATGTTGCACGTTTGTTTTTTTATGCTAAATAGACCACACAATTTATAGGTACATGTATATTCGTGTAACAAATTTGGCCATTGTCTTAACTAGCTAGGATAACACAATGGCAAAACCCCAACTTTATTTATGCAGAAATTCTGAATAAAACCTCCTTGGCTCTTATGCTTACAAGTGACATTATATATATATATTTTTCATTTATTATCAAGTCGTCTATATGCTGTATTTTGTTTTGTTTCGTTGCGTGACAGGATATTTTTTTTATTTTTGCTCATGACCTGGCCAGAATATTTATTTCTAATAAAAAATTTCCAGATCCCTCTCAGAATCAAATGGTCACCCCTTTAAGAGATACATAGGCGGATCTAGAGGGGGACAGGCCCCCCTTTTTTGTGCTAGGTTATAGACAGATAAAAACGTATTTTAACAGAATATTTCCAGTTTCGTCCTTGTCATTTTTCTTTTTACCATGTCTTGTAATTTTCACTTTGAATTACGTCTCGATATCATTTGATATTTCTATTAAAAAAAATGGTTTCTGAAATAAAACGGATCCCCCTTATAAAATGTCTGGATCCGCCTCTGAGATACTTGTACATTGTCGTACAGTGTGGTCTGTCGGTCAGTTTGTGAAGACGGTACAATGATCTCTGTTGTAGATTGTGTAAAATTTTCTGTTTTGGTGAATAAGTGTGTCAGGCCTTCATGTAGATTAGGGGGCTCTACATATCCTCAAAAAAAAAACCAAACAAACAAAGCCGGGGGCTTGCCATATAATGTATCATTTTTGTTCTATGAGACTTGGTTTTGTTGTCTCACGATATTTATTAGGTACTTTAGGGGACTTGCATTATTTTCTATAGCGAATGTTGTTGTCTTGATATGAACCAGGTATAAATGGTAGTGGGTCCCCTAAAGTACACAAAGGCATTATAGGAATCATTTACCTTAGGGGATTCGCATCATTTTCTATGGTTAATGTTGTCGTCTTATGATATGAATCGTGGATATAGGTAGTGGGTCCCCTAAAGTACACTAAGGCATTATAGGGATCATTTACTTTTGGGGACTCGCATTATTGTTTTTATGGTTAATGGTAGTGGGTCCCCTAAAATCGTAGATATATATTATGAAAAGGATTTAACTTTTATTGAATTTTGTTTCTCTCGGAAAGGTGTAAAATGACACTTTATGGGGCGAGCCCCTTAAAGTAAACTTTGTAAATTACGACTAACATAAGTGAAGGCTATAATGACTTAGTGTGTCACGGATATGAATTCCATATCTCGCTGTTCTCAATTCAACGATTACTGACAAGTCATAAGTAATACATTTGATGTAAAAATGCATTAAAGGGAGGAAAATGTGAAGGTAATAGTTCATGTAAAAATAACCAGAGTTACTAGTATTTATCATTCATATTTCATGTACAATATTTTTTTAGAGAGGCAATTCCCTGGCGAATATTGTCTAATTGAAAGTAAACAGCTCGAGTACAAAAATTTGGCATGTATTTTTTTTAAATATTACCAAGAGGAGATAATCATGTTAAACTTCGACAATAAACCATAAATTTACCTGTGTTTACAGATAAACGGTGACATACTTGGCATCGAAAATTAGTTTTTTCGGCATTATTTATGTATCTTTATAGAGTAAAGCAATAAAATCAAATACTCAAAACCTTTGCATTTCACCTTTAAACCAGCAACAAGTGTATAAAAGGGATTGCTGCCCTTGATTTAAAAAATATACAATATACAGACACTGTTTATATCGAGGAAAGATTTTTGAAAAATAACAATATCAAGATGATTAAAATTACTTCTTTCACATACTGATATGTTCCAACATGGGAGATCTGAAGAAACTCCATTACAGGTCAAATGTGAGTGATCGTATGTCATGACCTTTGCGGTCCAATGAAAAGGTGCTTCTGAGACTATGAAAGAGTTATAATTTAATGTCAAACTGCTTTGATTGCTATGAGCAATCAGATTGGGGGGGGAAAGATCATAGTCCATATCTACCATATCACTGAATATTCATAACATGGGGTCACTTGCATGTGACCAATCATTGGGTTTCTTCAGATCTCCCATGCTGCCACAGATCAGAAAAGGGACGCAAATGAGAGATGTGTTTTTTAACGGTTTAAACAATAGAAATGTATTTTATTTATGTACAGTATACAATGTATATACAAACCACATTGAACAAAAAGGATCCAGATTTTAACACCCTGAAGTCCCATATTATGCCCTGAGGCCAAGCCAAATGGTGTACAGGTTTACTGAAGGGCATGAAAATCTCTACGGATATGAATGTAGATTACAAATTCATCCTCTGTCTTTGTCTAATTCAGATGCTTTAGGGGTCAGTTGAAGCAAACCTACAATGTATATTGTAAAAGTAATGGTTTTTTTCATGATCAAGAAAATTTTATTTAGAATTTGAAAAATTTGGATGCTCTTTGCAAATTGCAAACCCTACAAGTAATTAAGCAAAAGTCATTTTACTTTCATAACAAGAAAAATTGAACCAATTATTTTGCCACTCAACGTCCTACACTACAACATCATGCATAATGTGGCATCGACATTGGGTAAATTAAAATAAAGAGGTTATGAATTCCATTCATTAAAGAATTAACAAAGAAAACCAAAGAACCACAGATTAGTGGACTTCAATAATTTGATTTGATTGATTGTGTTTAATGCCACTTGCAGCAATATTTCAGCTATATCAGGGCGACCAGTTTTAGTGGTGGAAGAAGCTGGAGTACCACCGACCATGGGCAAGCAACTGGTAAACTTTATCACTTGTGGCTGCGAGTCGAGTGCACCCTTTTTTGCAATTTACAAAGCCAGGCGCGAACCCACGCCATATTGGTGATGGGCTTGTATGAGTTGTTAGGTAATGCAACTACCTAACTCATTGAACCACCCGGGTCCTTGGACTTCAATATATTATATAATCAAATCTTATGTAAATAAAAACATTTTATGTCATTTAATAACAGACATCTTAGTGATTTTACAGAATTCTATTTTCATTTAAAACAACAACTTAGAAAAATACATGAAGTTTCCCTGAGTAATGGTTAGCAATGTCCTGGTATTTGGGGATTTATGGATATGTCATCAGCCAATTACAATCCTAGAATTTTACTAAGCCAGGGTGAAAGACTTGTTATGAGACTCTGATTTTATAAAGTGTCTATAAGAAGAATATGGTTAGGGTTATGGTGTTTAATGCCACTTTCAACAATATTTCAATTATATCGTGGCTGTCATTTTTTTATTGTTAGAGGAAACTGGAATACCCGGAGAAAACTATCGACCTGCTGCAAGTCGGTGACAAAGGTTATCACATAATGTTGTATCAAGTGCATCTCTCCTGACCGGGATTCGAACTCACAACAATTGTGGTGATGGGCACTGATTGCACAGATAGTTGTAAATCCAACTACCATACGATCACTACCACAACTGCCCCTCTATTAATAATGACCTTTTAACTTAATACAGTGAAACCTGTCTAAACTGAACTTAATATAAATTTCCAATGTAAGAAATCTTTGTTAATTTAACCTGTGTAAACCGTACACCTGTCTATCCCAAACACAAAAGTTGGTCCCAAGGAGGTTTGATTTTTTTTCAGGTTTCACTGAACCTCCAAACTTTTAAGGAATGTTGTGGTCGTGATCATATGGTAGTTGGCTTTTCAACTGCCTGTGCAATCAGTGCCTATCACCACTAATATTGTGAGTTCGAACCCCGCTCAGCCGAGGTGTACTCGATACAGCATTATGTGATCAAGTTTAACAGTGGCTTGCGACAGGTGGGTGGTTTTCTCCGGGTACTCCGTTTTCCTCCACCAGTAAAGCTGACCGCCACAATATAATTGAAATATTGTTGAAAGTGGCGTTAAACACCATAAAAGCAAACCAAACTTTAATAAAGGGTCAAGATTGAAGTTTAGACTACAGTCATTTGACCCTGGTTATCAATAAATATCTTTAACCTCATCTTACATTTTTTTGTGACAGGTACCAGTTGAATGGGAAGATGTGGATGTTACCCCAGTAAAGGGACCAGATGGAAAATTTAAACTACCTCCAAAAATATTTGACTCGATGAGTAGAACAAAAGTTGGCCTAAAAGGTCCATTAGCGACACCAGTAGGAAAAGGACACCAATCTCTTAATTTAGCCCTTAGGAAGTAAGTTACCAACTTTTAGGCATAAATCAATTGGTAACTATCACTCAGGACCCTGAAAAATATTTTTCATATTTCACGTTTTAAAAGAGTGTAAAATATTTGTGGTTTTATTATGGCATCATCGTTATTTCATGTCTGTAGACACTATGGTTTTCCTGACAGGACTTTTATTTTAGTTGACCGCTCCTACTGTAGTATAGAGCTACCTGAATTAAATTTAAAAAGTAAATGATAAAAGTAAAGACAACAATACATTCTGGATAGAGTCAGTGAATGATTGTTGTTTAATGCTAAATGACAAATTTTTCAGCCATATCATGGATAGAACAAGTTACATTTCAATGGGATGATGATAATGATGATGTCCTCAAAAACTGGACCAGTAATTTCAGCTATATCATGGTGAGAACAAGTTACATTTCAATATGAGGAGGATGGACCAGCATGCTTAGTTCAATTTTTATTGTGTTAGCTCACTGAAACAACAGTCGATGGGTAGACATGTCACTCCATACAGAATGACTGCAGATTCCAAGCCAACCGCTCTTTACTCTTACTCCTTGATGCTGTGTGCTTAGCGGAGAAGCAGCAAATACCAATATTATAGTCTTTGGTTTGACACGACCGAGGCTTGAACCCACAATCTCCTTCACTTGGAGCGAGCATACTAATCATTACACCACCGATTACAGACTTCCCGAAACTTGCTGAGAAGTTGTCAGTCTTCGGACTGACAGACATGAAGATCTTGTCAGACCGGAGAATATTTTGCCGGTCCGAAAAAAAAGCACCAAAAAATTCACTGTCATGTGCATAATGTTTAGTTTGGCCTTTTTAGAGTGTTTTACCCTAGTGTTAGCAATTGGGCACCTGATTTCACCTCTGGTTTTTATAGAGGTTAAAGTAATTCAATTTTTAGTTTTCAGTGTTGTTCAAAATTGTATATGTTATGTCTTTTATAGTGTGTGTCTCGAGTTTTGTTGTTTTGATGACCTTGTACTATAGGTCAATGGTTGTATGAAAGACGTCGTGCCATTGGCTACTATATATACAAATAACCAATCGTGTCGTGATCGTCTTCACAAATGGGTTTGGTTGAAACCGGAAATGTATAAAAGGGGTAAAAACAATGAAAATTATGTAATTTAAAAATAAAATTAAACACTGATCAATGCCTTTCGGACAAAATCTGAGGTAACTATTATACCAAACATTCGGTAATACAGAGTTGGCGAAAACTTTTTTTTTCTGTCTGATATTGGGTCAGACAGGAACTGGGGTTCTGTCTTACCCATGGGCTTTGTGTCTGTCCCACAATTTTTTTGTAATATTGTATATAACCTGTCAATTTTTTTTTTTATACAGAACTGAATGCAAGATTACCTATAGTCATGATCATTAAACAACTTAATTAAATGTTTTTCTGTATACATATTTTTATCCAAAAAGATAAGGCAGATATAGCCAACAATCCGTATCTAATGGTCCGATCACGTTCGGAATATTATACATCAATGTCAGTTCCCGGTTTACCTACATTTTTAATTTTAGTTGAGAATATGAATCTGTTGTCATCTTCAATATATAAGCATCTCAAAACATATTTAATTAAACACAAACAATCTTTGATACTTGGGGAGTGTGGAAGTCAACTTATTTCTGTACTCAGTAATATATTTAAGTTTTAATGTTCCACGTTTTGCAGGTGCTGGTTCCTACTAAAAAGTAAAAGGATGTTTACATTTAAGAGTTTCAGTTACAAAGAGGAACGTGTCAGTCTAACAGAATACATAAACAAATTTCAAGTCTCTGTCTGACATTTTAATAAACTGAAAACGGAATTTAATGCCATTGGCAGTGGAAACTGGGAGGGAATAAATTTCAATCGCCGGTCCTTTCAAATATCTATGTTTTACCGGACATTCGGTCCGATATATATTTTGAAATCGTCGGTCCTTCTGCATTTCTGTCGGTCAGGACCAACGGTTTTCGGGAAGTCTGCGATTTCATGAATTATGTTCCAATCCGGATAAACAAAACAACAATAATAAAATGAAAAATAAAGATAAGAGAGGGTAGAATGAACAGAGAACCGAAAGTGAAGTTAATGGTTCATTGTCTTATATTAGTGGTATCTTTTTACCAAATCTGTGAATTTTATATTTTTAGAGCCTTTAGTTTATATGCTAATGTCAGGCCATGTAAATCAATAGAAGGCTACAAAACACCTTATACCAATGTAGATCTGGTTACCATTAGAGAAAACACTGAAGGAGAATACAGTGGCATAGAACATGTGGTAAGTTACACATGTTTGAGTGAGTTATTGTTGTTTAACAGTGGCATAGAACATGTGGTAAGTTACACATGTTTGAGTGAGTTATTGTTGTTTAACAGTGGCATAGAACATGTGGTAAGTTACACATGTTTGAGTGAGTTATTGTTGTTTAACAATGGCATAGAACATGTGGTAAGTTACACATGTTTGAGTGAGTTATTATTGTTTAACAGTGGCATAGAACATTTGGTAAGTTACACATGTTTGAGTGAGTTATTATTGTTTAACAATGGCATAGAACATGTGGTAAGTTACACATGTTTGAGTGAGTTATTGTTGTTTAACAGTGGCATAGAACATGTGTGTGTGTCAGTGATTGTTTGTAACAGATACATAGATCATGTACTAAGTTCCACATGTGTGAGTTATTGTTGTTTATAAGTGGAATAGAACATGTGAAAAGCTACACATGTCAGTAAAATAAATGATGCAGTATTAAAATAAAGTCGGAGAAAACGTGTTTACATTCCTAAAATTGCCAGGGTTATTTGGTGTATCTAGGGATTAGGCTAGTACATATGTATTTTCAGATAGTTGATGGTGTTGTACAAAGTATTAAATTGATAACAGAAGACGCTTCTATGAGAGTGGCAGAGTATGCCTTTCAGTACGCCAGAGACAATAACAGAGATACAGTTACGGCTGTACATAAAGCTAATATCATGTAGGTATACTTAGTATGCCTATTAGTAGGCCAGGTGTAATAACAGAAACACAATAATTGCTGTACATTTGGGATTCGATGGCTGAGTGGTTAAAGCCTTTATCATGCAGGACATATACATAGAAAATTAATTTTCTTTGTTCTGAGCTGAAAAAGAGTTTTGATCATGTATATTTTACACCGGTCAGAAAACATGAGAGGGGACAGGACAACGAAAATCGCTGAGTGCGAGACATAGGTATTGCTTTTCTGATGGTGACAGTTTCTTTACATTTCTACTGAGGTGATATTGCTTGTTTAAGTATATTTCAATTTTTTGATGATTAAAAGGTTAATTTGAAAGTCACATATACCTGTATTTAGATTATTTATTAAAGTTGTTTTGTTGTCTTTTTGCCTGTATATTTAAGAAATAATTCATGGCAGCTGTAGATTTGTGCTCATTTAACCATGGGTTGGGCATTTATATTTGATTATTTTTTCCCGAGCATTAGCGAGGGATAAAATACAAATATAAATGCCCAACCCATGGTTAAATGTACACAAATCTACAGCTGCCATGAATTATTTCTTTTCTAATACGACAAATACAGTAATTTTTATGACCCTAGGCTACCTTAGAATCCACCACACAACGACTGTTCCGTTTAGTCCCCTTCAGATATGAATACGAATATTGGTTGTTTACGTTGTCAAAATTTCACGTGGGAGGTGGCCGGAACATCCGTCGGGGAAAACCCCAGATGAGTGCGTTTTCATCGCATATTTGTGTATACATGTAAACAAAGTAATATAATGTGTAGTTGTTGTGTATGACCTCACGGAAACAACCTTGTAGGCTTTTATTCATTACAGAAACTTTTTAAATTATGTTTTTTTGTTTCCAATCGATAATTTTAGTGCGCAGGTGCTAAAGGTAGATATATACCGACATATACTGATTGACGATATATAGGTCGTCATATTAGAATTCATTTTTATCTATTATTTGTAGGAGAATGTCTGATGGTCTTTTCCTGAAATGTTGTCGACATGTCGCAGAAAAAAATCCCGATGTAAAATTCACAGAAATGTACTTAGACACAGTTTGTTTAAATGTTAGTAATATAGATCAAAGATTTTATAGATACAACATTGCATGAAAAAGAAGTGGGATCTAAACAAACAAAATTTCTGGATATTTTTTTTATTATTAATCTCATGATGTCTACTCTATGCAATATTATATGATAAAGTTTTTCAGTGACTTGTGGTAGGTCGCTGGTTTTCTCCGGGTACTCCGGTTTCCTCCGCCAATAAAACTGACCACCACGATTTTACTGAAATATTGTTGAAAGTGGCGTTAAACACCATAAACAGACATAAACAATCAATTTGATTAGAACAATAAAATAAGTCTTTTATATCTAAATTTAGTACAGATTAACCTGTGAACTTATATTTGTTCCTTTGGATAATTTATAAACAATTCCATAATACATGTATACACTTTTTGACTTCATGCAGTGAAATAAGTCTTTTATTTCACAGGGTGAAATATTGGTTATGAAATTATTTCATTTGGAAATCTCAGTTTTATCAAATATTCAAGTAATCCTATTACAACTACAAAGACAATCTAGATAAAATGAGATATTTGTTGGACCTTTGGGATCCATACGACTGCTGTAATGCCTAATTGATTTGCACTTTTGAGATTGATGAGGACCCACAAAACGACAAGCAGGACTTGCACAACATTACTGACCAATGAAAATAAACTGTCATTTCAGTTGCCTGAGAGGGTGTAGTCCTTTTTAATTTGTTGTATTGTGATACAGAAAAAACCCTATGCATCATGTTGCTTTGTGTGCCATGATTGTCTATTTTCATATCCAAAACTGCAAAAGTGCAAATCAATTATGTTGTGATGTGAAAAGTGTTACACTCAGACTAGAAAATAATTCACTGCAACATTGTTTGTTTGGAGTCACTGGGGTGAATCCAAATAAATAGCATATAAGTAAATTCACTGTCACATTTTTGCCGAAATTATTTGATACAGTTCGTTCATTTTTAAGTTGCTTGGCAACATGAATTTTTTTTTTATAACAATGATTACTATCCATCTTGTAGTTTCATTTCGTTTTATCATTACAATTTGTTTAATACCTACAGATGGTGCAAGATCCTACACAGTTTGATGTCTTAGTGATGCCCAACTTGTATGGTGATATTCTAAGGTAAAGTAACTGAAAAAACACAGCTCAGTGGATCATGTAGACTACACAGAGTGCATCACAACAGTAAATTGATTGATTGATTGTTGTTTAACATCAACTCAGCAATTTTTCAGCTCTATCATGGCGAGAACAAGTAAATTTTCAATGAAAGGATGAAGTCTGCTTTGTACTAGACCAACGCGCTTAGTTGGATTTTTATAGTGCTAGCTCACTGAAACAACAGTCCGTGGATAGACATGTCAGCCAGGAGAAGCAACAAATACCAATTTTATAGTCTTTGGTTTGGCCCAATCAGGGCTCGAACCCACAATCTATCTAGAGAAGAGCATGGTATCCATTGCACCACCGATGCAGTTCACAACAGTAAATATTTTTGAAATTAACAAAACATTACACAAGAATTTCTTTTTTTTATATAAATACATAGACATTATTTAAACACTTTCATGGTAATTTTAATTTCAGTGATTTATGTGCTGGTTTAATTGGTGGTCTAGGAGTGACACCTAGTGGCAATATTGGACGAGAGGGTGCTATCTTTGAATCTGTAAGTTCATATATTAGATATAGTAAGTCATTATTGTAGTAATTAAATCTACACACGGAAGAGACTTTATTGAAATTTGTTATCATTAAAATAAGGATGATGTTTTGTGATCATCATCGTACATTTTGTGAAATTACTAAACCATTTGGAAAAAGAATTAAAATCGGAAGGCCACCATGACAGAAAATAGTATAACATAGGTGTCAAAATAGTCTCAGAAAATAATGATTTAACCCATGCTGTATCAAGATGTTTTTATGGAGATTGGAAATTTGAAATTGCTACAATGAGACTTTTTTTTGCTAAGACTGCAATAAGCACACCATTATTTATTCCGATGGTTTATGGTGTTTAACACCACTTTCAACAATATTTCAGTTTTATTGGTGGAGAAAACCACAGACCTTTTGCAAGCCGCTGACAAACTTTATCACATAATGTTATATCGAGTACACCTCGCCATGAACAGGGTTCGAACTCACAACTTTAGTGGTGATAGGCACTTATTGCATAGGTAAGTGGAAATCCAACTACCATACGATCACGACCATGACGACCCCTTTATTTCTATGTAAATAATACAAGTTCAGATGAACCTCTGGCCTGATGGTCATAAAACTCTCAAGTACAAATTTCGTTCTTGTACTTCAAAATTGTGGAATTAGAATGCTGTATTAAGTGGATGTGACGTTTCGATATCATGTTGTTGTTTTTTTCCGAGTTTGAATAGAAAACTCCTACTCGAAGGTTTTATGATCATAAGAATCGGTCATTTTAATGTTCTACTTACAGGTACATGGAACAGCTCCAGACATTGCTGGTCTAGACAAAGCTAATCCAACAGCTTTGTTACTGAGTGCTGTGATGATGTTAAGATATTTAGGTTATACAGATCATGGTCGTAGAATAGAAACTGCAGCATTTGATGTTATTAGAGAAGGAAAGGTAAGGCAGTTATACAGTCCATCTCTTTTAAATAGTATTTACAATTTTGTTTACAGAAGGAAGGGTAACATATTTATCAAGTCCATCTGTTACTGTTGCTGGTATTTTCCTCCTAACTCACAACGGGATCAAATTTATGTATCTCTTGTGTACAAGTTGATATTGATTACTATATAAAGCTGCAAAAATAAACATATCTTAGCCTTAGTATGAGACTTTTTTTAAGGCATTTGATAAGTTTAGCAACTCTCTACTTCTACATAAATTACACAACTACAGGATTGAGAGTAAAGTGAATTCCTGGATTGAAAGCTTAATAGCAAACAGGACACAAGCTGTGATAATTGAAAGTGAAAGATCAACTTATGTCCCCATTGAATCTGGAGTGCTCCAATGATCAATCTTAGGTACTAATCTATTTCTGTATTATATAAAGGATATTCCAATTGGTCTAAATCTCCACCATGTGACTATTTGCAGACGACACATGCCTGTAAAATATACTAATGATGTACACCATTTGCAACAACATCTCAACAACTTGCAATATGGGAAGGAAAATGGGAAAAGGCTTTTCAATCAGACAAATGTAACGTCCTGTCTGTCAATTGAAATGAAAATCCAATCAAATACAATTACGCCCTCCATGGTCATCCACTCGAGTCATTAGAAGCCAAATATCTTGGTCTTACAATCAGACAAGATTTAAAATAGAAAGTCATGTTAATGACATCTGCACGAAGGTCAATAAAATGCTTAGATATCTCTGTTGAAACCTTAGCATCAGTTCGACCTCCGTAAAGGTACAAACCTACAAATTTCTAGTCATAACTTGAGTGTGCTTGTTCTGTCTGGGACCCATACAATAAAGGTTAAATCGATAAAATGGAAATGGTCCAATGCAGGGATGTAAGATTTGTTACCAATAGACAGCGAAACACATTCAGTGTTGGTGACATGTTACAATGCTTTAAGTGGCCCAGTCTTCAAGATGGGCAAAAAGATGCTTGACTTGTCATGATGTATAAAATAGCAAACAAAAAGATGCTTGACTTGTCATGATGTATAAAATAGCAAACAAAAAGATGCTTGACTTGTCATGATGTATAAAATAGCAAACAAAAAGATGCTTGACTTGTCATGATGTATAAAATAGCAAACAAAAATGTGCTTATTACTAATACAAACGACCTTAAGCCACTCTTGAGAAAATCACGGAACATACACTCCTCGTCTTTTATTATCCTTCCTTGTAAGACCCAACAAAGACAAAAATCGTTTTTCCCTCGTATGATATCTGACTGGAACCAACTGCCACTTGGTTGAAACATTCAAAACTGCTGTCTCTTCTATGAAATACTAATCTATGAAACATGTATATATGTAGCTTTAACATTTTTCAATTGTCATATGCAACTTCGAACATAATCATCAACTTGTTGAAGACGATCAGTATTTTGTAGAAGAAGTACTCATTTGAAACTTAAATCCAAGTGTTAATTGAAAGAGATCATGTTTAATGCATACTTGTTCGTAATCATATAATCTCTCTTTTTCAGGTTTTAACTGGTGATTTAGGAGGTTCTTCGAAATGTTCAGAATTGACAGAAGAAATTTGTCGGAGAGTTCAAGACATTGAATAGGATTAGATTATTTTATGCAGGGGTGTGGAAATACTGAAATGTTCTACTTGTCCCCGGGCAAGTTATCTGAAAAAAGTTACTTGTCCGGACAAAATCCTACTTGTCCTGTTTTTTGTATAAACATTTGATACTTACAAACACAGTTGCTAAATTGAACTTGTTTATATTGTCTATTACATCATTGTGTAAAATTTGAAATATAGTTTTAATAAAGTTAACACAAACATCCCTGCCTAAGTGATCACTGCCCAAATGAAGACTGTTTTTAGATACAGAATAAGCTGTGTTGAAAAACATTCTCATATCAATGAAGTTCATTTTGATTAACCTTGACAATGGATTTATCAATCAAAACAGTCATGTACTAGTATTTAGTTTTAGTGGTGTCTTCATACTTTGCAGATAACTGGTGGGAAGATAAATATCCATTCTGTCCACGATTTTGCCAATAAACATTAATGATTTCTTGCCAGCAAAATCAGAGTATATTCTGCAGATATTTCAATATGAGACACTATCGGAATCCAGCAGCAAACTTGAGAAATCGGCTAGCCACTTGGGTGTTTTTCCTCACATTATGTGTCCTTTTCCGCTAGAGTTTTGAGCTTAACTTTCTCATGATGTTCATTGTGGCCAGAACCTTTGCTAGTCTTTTTTTTTATTATCAAATATTTGTCCATTGTAACGACTGCAACCCGTTTGTATTATACATTCAGTGATGTAAGGCCCTGTTTGTTTACGAAAAGCTATGGACAAGCAAGGAAACGTCACATTCGGAACTCCAATAAAAACCTGTTACACGGTCTCGGTTATCATTAAGTAAATGCAGTACAATTATCATTGCAATCGGGTCGTAATACTCAACTTAGAACTTGTACAATTCTGGTTATTTTTAGCTGCTTTTGGAACACCACTAACGTGATCCTTTCCAATAAAAAAATTATATATATAACCATCAATATTTACGATATAATATCATTTGAGGAATTGTCTTTCTAGAGTACTTTAATTAGAAATTATTTTTATTTGTTGATCTTTACTTGTCCCCAGACAAGCTAGTCAGGAAAATCTACTTTTCCGGCAGGTTCTATGTACGAATCGGACGAGTCGGGCATGGCAATTCCACACCCCTGTTTTATGTTAATACATGTACCAGTTATTTGCAATATTGAAAATGTATGATTTATATATTTTTTTTATGAAAACAACCATGTTCAAAATTCTATTTATACTTTCAATTCATTTTATCAGAAGTGATTTTTTTTACATATGAACCTGAATAGTCAAATGAATGTATACTTCAATACAATTTGATGAATATCAGGCTATGTTAAAATTTCTTGAATCTCGGACAATAAAAATAATTTTTTTCAAACATCAGGAGAATCAGACTTTAATTTTGTTTTCTTGTTTCATCACACCTAAAGGTTATAACTGATGGTCTTGATATGAAGTTTTAATTTCCAACAGATTCAATATTCACTGCCACATATCAAAATTTCATTTTCAATGTCATGTTATAATCTTTAGGACAACAATACATTACTACAAATGTTAGTTTTTCTGGAGGAAATATTTTTCTATTCCATTATACAGGATAGTATAATTTGTGAATATTTTTTAAAAAGGAAAAAAGGTTTTGTTCTAAGTGTTTGACCTTTTTTTATTTTTATTTTCGTGAATTGTAATAAATGACTGTTGTTAATTGTGATTCATGATTTAGTGATGAATTAACAAATATTATTTTTGAGCATCTTGACAAATATCTTCCTTCTTCCATTCTTGTGCATCAGTTTTGTACAATCAATAACATTACAAGTCAGTCTTCATTGTTGACACAAGGTTATACAGATATTAAAAGTCAGTATCCAGTCTCAGTGACGAGGTGGAGGGGCTGTTGTGGTCGTGATTGTATGGTGGTTGGATTTACAACTACCTATGCAATCAGTGACTATCACCACTAACGTAGTGAGTACGAATCAGACTCAGCTGAGGTGTACTCGATACAACATTATGTGATGAAGTTTGTCAGTGACTTGCGACCGGTCGGTGGTTTTCTCTGGGAACTGACTGCCACGATATAACATGAAATATTGTTGAAAGTGGTGTTAAACACCAAAACCCAAATGCGGCAATGACGAGGTACAAATAGAATATTGAAAATGGTTGTTAAATGTATTTGTTTATTTATTAGATGTCCCAGTATTAGAATATTTTATGTTCATTATTATGTCATGTTAAAGCATTGTTCTGACAACGGAGGATTTTTTTTAGTGTATGTAATTGCATACAGTTATCAAGTATGAAAATATTTCACATAAAGTCTTCTAACTAAGTGTCAAGTTAATTTTTAATTCTTTATTTATTTAACAAGGATTTCTGACAGCCAATTGATGTGAGCGGTATTTCTCAAAATAAATACATGAATACATAATTTTCATTAATATAATGGTTAATATTACAACTATTGAAATGACAACACAATATCTACAAGAGTGTCCAGTACTTTTATGACAGTTAGCAGCATGATCAATTTGATGTGATTTGATAAATATTTAATAAATACCATAGAATCAAAGTTTACTACTTGTAGATTACTGTGCATAATATATTGATTAACGTTTAAAATAAATGATCAAAGATATCAGTTTCTCTTAATAGTGTCAAACTTTTTCTATATTTTTGGACATGCAGGAAAGAGTAAACATTTGTATTTAGTGAATAGACCATTTGTACATATCCAATCCACCTTGATTCCAAAATTATACTTTTTAGTACATGACTATAGGAGTTATTTCCCCTTAATGTGGGCAATGTTAAATGTTTTCCAATAATCTGCACAAAATTGCAATGCTGTATCAACTTGTGGATTTTCTATTTACTATAAAGTAATTCTGTGATTATTTTTTACAAAGTTCTACAAATTGTAAGAAAATATTACATGTTCTCAAATTCTCCATCGCTCTTATATGTGATGGTAACCATTTTACCTTCTGTAAAGGGAAATAACTCTTATAAAAAAATTATTATTTTAGAATAAAATAAGGAATGTGCAAATGTTCTATTGTGTTCATCAACAAATAGGAACTGCTTTGGCTGTGTGTCATATTGTTGATGGATTTAGATCTGCTTGTGTATTCAGTGCATGTCTAGTATAATTCATGTATTACCGTTGGAGATTCAAGTATCAAGAGGGGAGAGTTGGGATCTCATTGGTGGTTTAACACCACCACATTTTTATACCCCCGCTCCCCGAAGGGGGAGGGGGGGTATACTGTTTTACCTCTGTCCGTCCTTCCAAGATATTTTTCGTCGCATTTTTCTCAGTAACTGTTGATGGCAGAAATCTGATATTTGGTCACAAGCGTCATATAGGTATACCATATTGTGGGTAGCGTTTTTGGACCCGTCAGATTCCTACTTCCTGTTTGCCGACTTAGTTGGATTTTATACACATTGAACATATATGCACATTTTTCGTCACATTTTTCTCAGCAACTATTGATGGCAGAAATCTGATATTTGGTCACAAGCTTCATATAGGTACCCCATATCGTGGGAAGTGTTTTTGGACCCATCAGATTCCTACTTCCTGTTTGCCGACTTTGTTGATTTTTATACACATTGAGCATACATTTTGTATATGCCCATTTTTAGTCGCATTTTTCTCGGCAACTATTGATGGCAGAAATCTGATATTTGGTCACAAGCTTCAGATAGGTACCCCATATCGTGGGAAGTGTTTTTTGACCCGTCAGATTCCTACTGGGGTATCATACGTGAGCATTAGCTCACAGTTCATCTTGTTGTGTCTGTCCCAAACCAGGACCTGGATTTCCAGCATCATATGTTGTGGGTTTTTTTGTGTTCTGTGAGTTGAGGGTTGTTGACCATCACTTTCTGAAATTTCTTGTCATAATTTGCCTGTATACACAATACAATTTTATGTGATAAAATTTGTCTGTGATAGCAGTAGTACAGTGATTTTATCTGTGTACGCTTCTTTCCTCTGCTCATAAAACTGATAAAAACATAATACATTGTTTGTATAACTGAAATATATTTTAATGTGGTGTTAAATGCCAATAATACCAACACTACTCAATAATGAATATGCCATAATATACCTTATGCTACCCTATTGAAAGAATTTGTGTTTTTAATATGATTGAAAATACTAAGATATTATTTTTATACACAGTTAAAAATTTGTGTGGTATATGTGTGTCACCATTATCATTGTTGTCCGTTTGTTAACACGATATTTTTCACAACAACATAAGTTCTATTTTACTGAGGGGCCGTTGAGGTCGTGATCGTATGGTAGTTGGATTTACAACTATCTGTGCAATCAGTGCCTATCACCACTAAAGTTGTGAGTTTGAATCCCATTCATGGTGAGGTGTACTCGATACATTATTATGTGATAAATTTTGTCAGTGACTTGCAACAGGTCTGTGGTTTTCTCCGATTTCCTGTTGAAAGTGGCATTAAACACCATAAACCAAACCAAACCACAATTTTTTCACAATAACTTAAGGTCTATTTGTCTGCTCCTTCTGAAATTCTGACAAAATGATCCTTGGCACTGAATAGAGGTTGATATAAATTTTTAGAGTTCTAACCATATCTGTTTCCAAACATGAGGCTCAAAGGTGCCAAAAATAGACTTGTTGCTGTCGTATCTGTCTACAGCTATGTGTGCAGCCCTTTATTTGATTAAGATGTAACTTGACATATAATATTAATTGACGTGAGTGTACCAGAGAACAATTCATCTTTATTGAAGAAATAATCATTTGACAGAAGAGTTTGAAGATACCAAAGGGGTAATCAGAATCCGTAAATTGAAGGACAGACAACACAATGGGCAACAGAAAAAGGACAAAAGGACAAACAACTATCTGCAAAATATTACACATAAAACTATTACTCCACTAAGAAAAAGGGGTGAACTCAGGTTCTCCAGAAAGGTAAGCAGTTCCTGCTCCACTAGTGGCACCCGTCCTGTTACTCTAATAAGGCTAAATATGAACAACCATATACTGGAACAATGCAGTTTTGTAGACTTGCATCAAATAAAATGCCCCCTCCCCCATGATCTTCACAAAATCTCTACTAATAATGAATAATGATGGATTCAACTCTGCTTACCATAATGTACATGTTAATTTGAATATGATTTTTTATATTTTATCAAACCTGACAATATTTTAATGCATGACATGATTGTTTGATATGTTTTTATTTGGAGGTCCCAGTAGTATTATTATTAATAATGGATTGGAGAATTCCCATATATTTACATTATGTACAGGTTTTTAAAAGAATGGTTTTTTATTGTCACCACTGAGCGTCCGTCCGTCCGTTAACTTTTCACATTTTAATCAACTCCTCTGAAGCCACTGGGCCAATTTGAACCAAACTTTGGTGGAATGGTCCTTGGATGGCCCCCTTCCAAAATTGTGTCCGATGATCCCGACTTCCAACCAAGATGGCCGCCAAGCTAAAAATAGAAAAAAGGGGGGATGAAATTTTAATTGTCCATTGCTGCTTTAGTATAAGTCAAAATGAGCTAAAATTTTAACTGCAGCTACATGGCAAAGAGTAGTTTAACATATATTCCGTGTTTTTCTGTGAAATTTTTCTTTCAGCCGATTTATGCCGATTATGCAAATTAGGCATATTTTGATAAAAGATCACATTTAAATCTTCTCCTCTGAAACCGATGAACCAAATTAAACCAAACCTGGCAGGGATGGTCCTTGGGTGGGTCCCTTTAAAAATTGTGTCCGACAGCCCCGTCCTCCATTCAAGATGGCTGCTGTTACTAAAAATAGAAATTTCTTCAATTGTCCATTGCTGCTTTAGTATAAGTCAAAATGAGCTCAAATTTTAACTGCAGCTACATGGCAAGGAGCAGTTTAACTATATTCTGGGTTTTTCTGTGAAATTTTTCTTTCAGCCGATTTATACCGATTATGCAAATTAGGAATATTTTGATAAAAGATCATATTTAAATCTTCTCCTCTGAAACCGCTGAACCAAATTAAAACAAATTTGGCTGGGATGGTCCTTGGGTGGGTCCCTTTCAAAATTGTGTCCGACAGCCCCGCCCTCCATTCAAGATGGCTGCTGTTACTAAAAATAGAAATTTCTTCAATTGTCCATTGCTGCTTTAATACAAGTCAAAATGAGCTCAAATTTTAACTGCAGCTACATGGCAAGGAGCAGTTTAACATATATTCCAAGTTTTTCTGTGAAATTTTCCTTTCAGCCGATTTATACCGATTATGCAAATTGGGCATATTTTGATAAAAGATCACATTTAAATCTTCTCCTCTAAAACCGCTGAACCAAATTAAACCAAACCTGGCAGGGATGGACCCTGGATGGGTCCCTTTCAAATTTGTGTCTGACAGCCCCATCCTCCATTCAAGATGGCTGCTGTTACTAAAAATAGAAATTTCTTCAATTGTCCATTGCTGCTTTAGTATAAGTCAAAATGAGCTCAAATTTTAGCTGCAGCTACATGGCAATCAGTAGTTTAACATATATTCTGGGTTTTTCTGTGAGATTTTTTCAGCCAGTTTATTCCGTTTAGGAATATTATGAGATAAAAATCACATCTAAATCTTTTGAGTTGAAATGATCTTTGGGTGGCCCACTTTCCAAATTACGTGCAACACCCCCCATTTGCTATCAACTTTAGATGTCAAATTGAAAACCAGGTGAGCGATTACAGGCTCCTGGGAGCCTCTAGTTTTCATTTAAGTTTGTTGTTTATCATATCAAAAGAAAAAGAAAAAATAATCTTATTATATTTTAGACTTGTTTTCCTTATTACTTCCCATCTGCAATCTTACCCGGGGGACTCCATTCTCGTTTTGTAGATGTATTTACACCTATCTATACAATCAGTGACTATTCTCGATTCCAGAGTGACATCACACAATGTAATTGACCAATCAATGATTATCAATTTTGAGATGAAGAAAATATTTGGAGGTGAAGCCAAGCAAAATCCTCGGGATTCTACATAGACTCCAATGTATATTAATTTATTCGCCATCTTCCAACAGAAGTTAAATATTTTAATTAAAATCACATCTGGTCTTTATAGACACTAAATCAGATGTCTAGTTTGATTTTCGTCAATTTATATCAGACGGGTTTATTTTAAATTAAGAAAATAAAATTCAAATTTTCCATTGGAATCTAGGTAAAATCTAGAGGATTCCTGCTGACCTCACCCCCAATGAATTATTAAATACCCGAATGTTCGGATATGAGAATTACCACTAAAGTTATAAGTTTGGATCCTGTTCATGGCGAAGTGTACTCAAAATCCCTGTCAGAAAAATGCATACCATTATGTGACTACCGTTTTTGACATAAAAGGGCACCAAAAGGGAGAAATTTCAAATTGTAAACTATTTAAAACTTTTTCATCCAATTTCAATGCACTTTTTTTATTTGAATGGATTGGGCAGAGAACATCCTGTAGTAGTATGTCGACCGATTTCTTCTGCCTCGTACAGCTTCGGAGATCAACTCAAAAGTGCCAAAATTCAAAATTTCGCACATTTGGAAGACATAGAATTTTTATTTTTCATTCGCTATTGATGGAGGTTTTTTTTCTTTGAATTGATTGGGCCTAAAGCTTCGTGTGATATGTGGACGGATTTCCTCTGTTTCTTATGATTATTGAGATAAACTCAACCGAAAGGGGCCATCAAAAACCGAATGCAAAAATTTGAACTTTTTTATTTTTCATCCAATTTTAATGTAGTATTTTTGCAAACTGGTCATCTTTATTGGTTATTGATGAACCATACAACAATTGCAATTTTATTTCAAAAAGGGCTAATGGCTAGAATTCTGAAATTTCACATATTTGGAAGGCATATTTAACACTCAAATAGTAAAAGCAAACAATTGACCAAAATACAATGAATTTAGTATATTGCTATGTCCAACAATTTATTGTGCCCGTAATTCGCCAGCCCGCAATTCTAATGGCAACATTCAGTCATTCGTCTCCAGAACGCTTTATCTAATATTTCTGCAAATTCATTTTATCTGATGTTCTCGTGGCAAGTAGAATTTTGATTGGCTGAGAAGCCGTGCGGTGACAGAAAATCAATAATCGCTCTCACCTATGTGCTGTCCATTTGCATTGTGCCCAGCAGATGACAGAAAATCAATAATCGCTCTCTGTGATCTTTGTCCAAAGATACACGTATTTATGTTTTTCCTATAAGGACATACTTATTAACGTTGGAACATTCAGATAAAAATGTTATCAGTCTCGAGATGTTATATATCCCGTTTTAAAGGGCAGTGGTTTTGTTAAAAGGTTGTATCCCATTTTAAAGGGCAGTGGTTTTGTTAAAAGGTTATATCCCGTTTTAAAGGGCAGTGGTTTTGTTAAAAGGTTATATCCCGTTTTAAAGGGCAGTGGTTTTGTTAAAAGGTTATATCCCGTTTTAAAGGGCAGTGGTTTTGTTAAAAGGTTATATCCCGTTTTAAAGGGCAGTGGTTTTGTTAAAAGGTTATATCCCGTTTTAAAGGGCAGTGGTTTTGTTAAAAGGTTATATCCCGTTTTAAAGGGCAGTGGTTTTGTTAAAAGGTTATATCCCGTTTTAAAGGGCAGTGGTTTTGTTAAAAGGTTATATCCCGTTTTAAAGGGCAGTGGTTTTGTTAAAAGGTTATATCCCGTTTTAAAGGGCAGTGGTTTTGTTAAAAGGTTATATCCCGTTTTAAAGGGCAGTGGTTTTGTTAAAAGGTTGTATCCCGTTTTAAAGGGCAGTGGTTTTGTTAAAAGGTGAGGGCTCTACATCTCGAGACTGATAACGTATAATATGTTTTAAGAATGATCTTGCATGTATTTCTTTTCGTTTGATAATGGGTTTTCCCCTTTAAATATATATGTAAGATATAAATAAAGTTGGGTAACCTGTTTGGATAGTATGCATATTCCAGGTTTTAAATACACGTAGTAACGGGTATCTTTTGCACGAGAAAAGTTTTGGCGGTAATTAGGGTGGGGTATTTTAATTGATATATAAATGCCTGTTTGAATAATTTCATTATCGAAGGTGCTCACAGTAATTACGATGCAGATGTTACAAGTTTTTCGCTGCAGAGTTGACTTTTATTTAGTACATTGTCATGTTTGTAATTAAGTATTAAAAATTGTGTCGCAAGAAAAAAGAAGAGAAGTTACTCACGCCGGGTATTCGGACACTTGGAACCGGATCGAACACTAAGAACCGGGTCAGACAAGTGACAACAACGTTTTCGGGTCAGTATGCTATTTTTATCCTCAGCGACCGTCAGCGATATTAACAACAGAAATAAATTGACACATGTCTTTGCTATTAATGTACTAGGTTTATACCAAGTTTTGAGTATTATAAGTGGATAATAAATCGACAAGAACGTTTTAATATCGAAATTTTCAGAAAAAATATGTGAATCTTTAACTTTAGTCGCTTATATCTACTCACGGAGAGCGAGTTCCATGATTGTTTTTGGTCGATATACCTCCCATAATCTATACTAGACTATTCATTAAAAAATAAGTTTTTGACAAGCGGTTTCTAGGGCAACATCTATCTTTTTATAACAACGGGTGCATGAAATCGGACACAAAGGACCGCGGGTTATGATACAATGGAACGCGGGATCTTGTGTAGTGTGGATACTAAGAACGCAGATTACATTCACTAATTATAACATTGAAATTGTAGTTTTGTTTCAAAAAAGCAACGTAGCAGGCTGAATAGACTAACAACGTAATAAATCTTGCAGAAAATAAACTCTATATATATATAAAAATGACACAACTCATATAACAAAGTTGGACTAGCTATCCAAATTAAAAAAAAATTCAGGCATACCGCTTCTCACCTATCAACAAGTTGAAGTACGAAGAAAACATGTACAAGTGTTATTATTGTGGAATAAAAGAAAGTTCCTTGCAGAGTATTATTGAACATTGTAAACTGTTACACGGAGAAGAAACATTAAAATATCGGCAACTGATATTAGACGAAAACACAGGAATACAAAGATATCCCAAAAAAATACACGAAGGAGTAGTACCATCTAATTTAACCAAATATGGCAAATGCATTACCGTTAACTTTCATACTTGATAAGGAATCCAAAAGAAAGAAGCTGAATACTCCAGTAAAGGAGAACTTCTGTAAGAATCTTTTTCAAACTCCGAAAAGTAACCAAAATGAAGGAAATGACTTTGAGAACGATGAAATTCAAATGGAAGTATGTTGTCCTTCAGGGAAAGAAATACCCGAATGCGATTCAGAATCTATTGAGATCAATGACATGATTGATTTGTTGCCTAAGGTACTGAAATCTCTTGAAGATGTTGGACAAAAAGAATCATTCTTAAAATTTATGGGACTAATAGCATCCGGAACATTTCCGTTACACAACATATGCTACCTTCTCTTCTTAGATATTGTTGAATGGTTTTCGTGCGATTCAACCACACATATGAGATATGGACACGAAACCGTTAAGTTTTGGCAAATTGGATATCGGTTATTTCATGGAAAATTCCTCCGCTTTATGTCCGGGATCCGCAACTTTGGACAGGTTTTGGATGGAATATCGGAGAGAGGTTTTTTTGATCCGTTGAAATCTGAGGTGAACTGTGCCGTACCAAATGGACTTTACGTCTGAAAACCTTATTACTAACACCGCAGCAGTAGTTCTCTTGTGAATTTGAGTTCACCTCTTCTACAAGAGATACGTCTAAAAAGGACCCGTCAACTGGCTCCGCCTCCCCCAGTTCAATATCCTCGATGGGTTCCTCTGACATTTCTGTTTGGAAAAGGGAAAAGATAGGTTATAATATTGCACTATCACAAGCGGAGATGTGGAGTAAATAGTGTACAACAAAATTTACTTTGGTTTTTTTAATGATAGTACTGCTTTGTTATTTTTTTAAGTCTTACATTTGTAGGTTTTGGGCATAAAAGAATATACAATAAAAAACTGTTTTAAGTGTAGAATAATTCCCTAATACGACGTTTTAAAGGCTTTGAGAGAACATCCGTGTTACCACGGTTAGTCACTTTACGCCTATATTTTAAAATATTTGAAATAAGGTGACTGACCCGTGGTAAAACGGCGATAAATTCAAGCCATCTCAAATAAATTAGGACATTTTCCCATTTTCAAACATCCTTAAAACAGGCATCTTATTAAATAAATTTCATAAGGGAACGACTTAAATTTACCAGTCTCGCCTGACAACCGCCGGATTATAATCCTATGTTGGCCATCCACGGCTTAAATCCCTGACCTGCCCTTGCATACGATTTGTTCTTAGTGTCCGACACCCGCGTTCTTAGTATCTTTCACTTAAGGTTACCCGCGGTCCTTTGTGTCCGATTTCATGCACCCGTTGTTATAAAAAGACAGATGTTGCCCTAGAAACCGCAAGTCAAAAGCCTATTTTTTAATGAATAGTCTAGTATAGATTATAGGAGGTATATCGACCAAAACAATCATGGAACTCGCTCTTCGTGAGTAGATATAAGCGACTAAAGTTAAAGATTCACATATTTTTTCTGAAACTTCCGATATTAAAACGTTCTTGTCGATTTATTATCCACTTATAATACTCAAAACTTGGTATAAACCTAGTACGTTAATAGCAAAGACATGTGTCAATTTATTTCTGTTGTTAATATCGCTGACGGTCGCTGAGAATAAAAATAGCATACTGACCCGAAAACGTTGTTGTCACTTGTCTGACCCGGTTCTTAGTGTTCGACCTGGTTCCAAGTATCCGAATACCCGGCGTGTTACTGCGAGCAACCAAACCTAATTTATGTGTTGTCTTTTTGTGTGCCCATATGAGTTAGACAAGAAATAATTTAAATTTGGACGAGTTAGCGAGGGAGAATTTAAAATGTCTTTTTTTCATCTACCATAAAACCACAGAGTCGAAAAATGGCATTGTAATGGACCAACGAGGAAATTACCCCCTCCGATCTTAATGTCATATGATAGTTAAAAATAAGAGCTTTCAGAAGTTGTGGTGATTTGAATTGTGTAGGGATGAGAAGTACCGGGTCATTGTTTGATTTAGATGTTCTTATATATAGAGCTAGGTCACATATAACCTTTAGTGCTAGGTTGATAAATTCCTCATTTGTGGGTTACAGATAGAACAAACATTTTTTCTTTTATAATCCTGTGTGGTTGTACCTGAACAAAAAAACATAATGAATTAGCAGAAATAGAATTAGATTACACACACACACACACACACAAAACTACTTACTCAGGAAGAAGTAAACTGCTTTTAATATTTCGAATTAATTGACAGTGTTTTCTTAATTTAGATTGGATTTTGCTCTACACATAATTTCTTTAAATTTCAACACATTAATACCATTTAGAAGCATGTTTTCAATACATAATTTTCGTATACCTGTGTATTATTAAAAAGTTACATTGCATAATGTAATGAAATTCATCTCTGGTCTCGCTTGATCTAGCAATATTATTCCATCACCCAGTTTCTATCAGTAGTTTCGAGATAGAAGTAATAAATTTGCAAAAAGTAAACATGTCTTTAATTTCTAATATTTCAAATTATTTGTTAAATTCAAACATGTGTTTGTACAGTATGTAATTTATTGCCTTGGAAAAATTTTGAAGATCACTGTTCAATTAATTCTTTTAAATACTGTTCTCGGAGGCATAAATTTACATTCGCTATTAAAAGTTTTTATCCTGGAATGTCCAAATATTTGACAATATGCAGTTGTCTATACAGGGTCTGTACAACTTTCAGAAATACAACAAATTTAAAGAACCTGTTTGTTAACCTGAGAGTCTTGTCAAAATTAGGTAGTTTATTACAGATGTGAATGGCTGGACCAATAGACACCTCTTGCAGACTAATAAATTCTGATCAAAGGCCTGAAACAGGGTTGAGTAAAACAAGTAATTAGTTTTATGGTCATGTACTCACATGTATTGATTTAATTCTAAAATGTTTTTCAAAGAAAAAAACCTAAATGTAATTCAGGAGGTAGTAATTTAACCTTTATTTTTCCTATTTCTATTCCTCATCGGGCTCCGCCCTGGACCTGGTTGGTGATCTACTCAATCCCCAAATCTCTGAACTAAGAACACTGTAACCACCCCTCCAATTCAAATATAGGTACGGGCTTGAATAAAATCTTCAACACAATGATTCATACATATTTTCTGGAGATATCTTTATAATTAGTAAGTTATCTTGGCAATTAGGCCTTTAGAAAAGTTTGAAGATACCAAAGGGGTAATCAGAAGCCGGAAATCTAGGATACCAAAGGGGTAATCAGAAGCCGGAAATCTAAGATACCAAAGGGGTAATCAGAAGCCGGAAATCTAAGATACCAAAGGGGTAATCAGAAGCCGTAAATCTAAGATACCAAAGGAGTAATCAGAAGCCGTAAATCTAAGATACCAAAGGGGTAATCAGAAGCCGTAAATCGAAGGACAGACAACACAATGGCCTAAAGAAAAGGGACTAAAGGACAAACGACGATCTACAAAGCATTACACAGAAAACTAAAGATCGAGCAACACAAACCCCACTAAAAACCGAGGGTGAACTCAGGTGCTCTGGAAGAGCAGACAGTTTCTGCTCCACTAGTGGCACCTGTCGTGTTACTTAAATACAAACACGATGACCAGTTATGAATGAGGATATTTCCGGATAGTGATTACGAAAACGGAACACATCCGTGATCATTTGTGAGAAAGATATTCCATATAACGGATAACCAAGTCATGGTGGCGACCGTAAAACTTTCGATGTGATGACTTCAACTTAGCTAATAAGTTGCAGTAGTATATGTTAGAACATTTTATGCACCCTAGAAATGTAGGGCCCCAGGACCCAAGATGGCGGCCAAAAGAGAATACCCAAAGATAACGGGAAAACCATAAAAACTAAAAATAGAACACCCTGCCCACCGATTCGACGTCTTAATAAGGTGTCTTATATAATCCGATTAAAGGTATGCAGCGCATTGCATCATATTTAGACCAATGAAAAATAGGAACAGGATTATATTACCTAATAAGGTTGCAAATACCCTTGTACACAAATCTGTTTAAGGACATGTTTGCTTATTCGGATTAAGATGATGCATACGTTTGCAGTGCATTGCATCATATTTCGACCAACGATAGTTTTGCATATATAAAGCAAGACATATTATTTTAGTTTGGTTAGTTATCAAACACATGCCTAAAAATGTTAGAATAATGTGATTAAATTTTCATCAATCTAAGTATCGATATTATTATGCCAAATGATTACAATATGAATTATTTTGAATGAATCTTAACGAGATTAAGTTGTCACAAAAGGATTAATATTGAACGACATCTACAACCCTGCACACAAATCCCTTTAAGGACAGATCGTTTGCTTATCCGGATTATGACGATGCATAAGTATGCGGCGCATTGCGAATCGAAAATTAACTATTCTTGAAGGGTCTAGTAATACAGGTAGATCCCTGTTTCTCACTATGGGGATGCTTTAAAAGTATGTTGTAAGACATATACAATGTTAACAGTTAGATCTTAAAATTTGGTCCTCGCTTCCATTTAAATCAACGGTGGAAAAGTCTTTCACTATGTCCGGCAGCTCCATTCCTCGATGTATCCGTTTGAAGTAGTACAGGCAATACAGTCCGCAGGTGTCGGTGTCGTTGGGTTGGATTCGAGACGAACAGTAGTAGTATTGCGGTCCGTTGACGATCAGGACGATGGCGAAACGGCGGTGATACGTTTCCGGTGCGTTTCCCAGCGAATCGAAAAATTCGGCGGGTCCCACGAGGAGAAGGTGAAATGCCACCCAGTGACTTCCGCCACGGTCGCACGTGTCCATATTGACGATGAACGTGCGGGGCCTGACTCCCACGTTGGCCGGTAACTCGTCGGCGCAGCACACGGTCGCGGGATAGCCCTTTAAACAGCTCTCTATCTGGAGATTGGTCATCCCAGACTCCAATTTTCTTCTCTTGGGTGGACGCCCACCACCTTCCATGTCTTTGTCTCCACAGGCTAGCGGGTCCCCTTCTAGCAAGTCCATCTGATTGGATTGCATGTCGTCATCAGACGTGTTCATTTGATCTGAAAGTATATCGTCTTCTAGCGTATCCATTTGGTCTGGGTCAGTGTCTTCCACTGGGATCGTTCTATTGGTCTGCATGTCGTCTGATGATTCTTCATCGAATACGTCGGTACATAGTCTCCTCCATTCCGGGGTTTCGGGTTTCAGATCCACGACCAGGTACGAGTAGGGTTCCTTCGTGACTTCTTCGAATTTCTGTAAAAAGTCGTTGGCCCGTCCGGGGTACATCTGTCTTCCGAGCGTCGCGATGAGTTGTCGATCTATCGGATTCTTGAACAGGACCAGGTAGTGACAATTTCTCCTCTGTGTGGGATCTTTGTACATGTTTTGGTTCAGAGCGATTACCGTCACGTTTCGGTGATGACTTCCCTCGGTAAAGTGATCGTTGATTCTCGGGTCCTTGGCCGCGGTCGACATCAGGTCATCCAAGACTATCACGTTTCGTATTCGGGGATCGAAGAAGTCGTCGCTGTCCAGATCCATCGGGATGTCTCGACGAAATTCTACTCGTGGAAACACGCTCTTTCGGATGACGTCGTAGAGGGGCTGCCATCTCTTGTACAACCAGACGATTCTTTACGGCGGTGGCGCCATCTTGGTCCGACAGTTTTGTAGTAGCGCTTTAGCGAAATACGTCTTTCCGCAGCCGGTCTGTCCCGTAATGCTTGCCGTGAACGAATGTCGGAAACGAAACTCGTTCTCAACTTCACTGGTGGTGGTTGTGGCGGTGGCGGTGGTGGATATCCACGATTGCTTATATATCTGTATTGGTGATGGCGACGGCAGTGGTGGTGGTGGCGGCGGTGGTGGCGGTGGTGGTGGTGGTGGCGGTGGCAGCGGATACGCAGGATGGTTCTGTGGATACGGTTGACTGGTTCAATGTTTGTTTCGAAAATGTCTAAGCATGGCATCTCTCCTCGAGAAGGTCTTGTCACAACTGACGCAAAACATGATGACCAATTATCGAAGGTAAAGTCTTCCTCTTATAAATAAGAGAGAGCGACGAGTACCGCTTCTTATAAACTTTATTCCTATAAGAGGGCGATGACAAAAAAATCGAGAACGATGGAGCAGTTTTACGTATTTGCCAATAGCGAAGACTCACCGAACATAGTTAACGATAACGCAGGAAGACGATTTCGAGTCTATTTTCCAAACCCTTATGTCTTGAACGGAACGTGGAGATGCGCACTTCTGGAGGTTACGTTCGTCTCCAAGTTGACCACACCGACGCGAAGGATCTACGTGTGCTGTGATTTTGTGGAGAATTCCTACGTCAGGGATTCGTACATTCCCGTTCTCCAATCGTTGAGTGTCTTGAGCGAAGATGTTACCGACGTCACTTTCGAGAATCCGATCTATGACCCAGTGAGAGGTGGCACATCGAAATATCCATGAGAGACGACAACCTCGAAATATGCCGTTTTAAAGACGATCACGTGTTTTGTCTCGTCCATTTCCGCAGAAAGTAGTGGACCCACTAGCCCGTGGAAACGAAGACATGGAAGATGGTGGGCGTCCACTCAAGAGAAGAAAAGTGGATACTGGGATGACCAATCTCCAGATAGAAAGCTGTTTAAAGGGCGACCGTGTGCTGCGCCGACGAACTACCGGCCCACGTGGGAGTCAGGCCCCGCTCGTTCATCGTCAATATGGACACGTGCGACCATAGCGGAAGTCACTGGGTGGCGTTACACTTCCCCTCGTGGGACCCGCCGAATTTTTCGATTCGCTGAGAAATGCACCGGAAACGTATCACCGCCGTTTCGCCATCGTCCTGATCGTCAACGGACCGCAATACTACTACTGTTCGTCTCGAATCCAACACAACGACACCGACACCTGCGGACTGTATTGCCTGTACTACTTCAAAAGGAGACACCGAGGAGTGGAACTGCCGGACATAGTGAAGGACTTTTCCACCGTTGATTTAAAAGGAAATGAGGACCAAATTTTAAGATCTAACTGTTAACATTGTATTTCGTCATGCATTGTCGTTATGATTGAACTTAATAAACAATCGAACTGTATTTTGTCGTGCATTGTCTTGGTAAATGTCCCCATTATAGAATATAAATAACGGACAAAATCAAGTCCCAACACATTTATTTTTTATATTTTCATTGAGTCAAATTCAGAAACTGTGTGGCTATATAACCTCTCCCCCCTCCCTTCCCCTTTTAGTCTTACACCATACTTTTAAAGCATCCCCATAATGAGAAACAGGGATCTACCTGTATTACTAGACCCTTCAAGTCAGGATAATTAATTTTCGATTCGCAATGCGCTGCACACTTATGCATCGTCATAATCCGGATAAGCAAACGATCTGTCCTTAAAGGGATTTGTGTGCAGGGTTGTAGATGTCGTTCAATATTAATCCTTTTGTGACAACTTAATCTCGTTAAGATTCATTCAAAATAATTCATATTGTAATCATTTGGCATTATAATATCGATGTTTAGATTGATGAAAATTAAATCACATTATTCTAACATTTTTAGGCATGTGTTTGATAACTAACCAAACTAAAATAATATGTCTTGCTTTATATATGCAAAACTATCGTTGGTCGAAATATGATGCAATGCACTGCAAACGTATGCATCATCTTAATCCGATTAAGCAAACATGTCCTTAAGCGGATTTATGTACAAGGGTATTTGCAACCTTATTAGGTAATATAATCCTGTTCCTATTTTTCATTGGTCTAAATATGATGCAATGCGCTGCATACCTTTAATCGGATTATATAAGACATCTTATTAAGACGTCGAATTTATAAGAATTGATCGAAATTATTTGTTCGGTTCATTCGAAATAACCTCAATCAGGTTGTACATACCCTTGGTTACACGGTGTGTACAACCTGATTGAGGTTATTTTTTCATGAACCGAACAAAAATTGCGATAAGTATAAACAAACTCACTACTTTACCTACTATCGGTCTTGCTGACCATGACATTGTCTACATAGAACTAGATACACAGCTAAAGAGTGTAAGAGAAACTCCAAGAAAAATCATGAGATATGATGTCTACATAGAACTAGATACGTGGCTAAAGAGTGTAAGAGAAACTCCAAGAAAAATCATGAGATATGATAATGCAAACTGGGAAAATATCAGAACTGATTTAAATGACACAATGAGAACAATAAAGGATAAATACACTTCATGTAAAGTTAATGAACTATGGAATATATTTAAAGTAGACCTAATAAAATCCATAGATACAAACAAACCACACAAGATGATAACATACAAACATACCACACAAGATGATAACATACAAACATACCACACAAGATGATAACATACAAACATACCACACAAGATGATAACATACAAACATACCACACAAGATGATAACATACAAACATACCACACAAGATGATAACATACAAACATACCACACAAGATGATAACATACAAACATACCACACAAGATCATAACATACAAACATACCACACAAGATGATAATAACATACAAACATACCACACAAGATGATAACATACAAACATACCACACAAGATGATAACATACAAACATACTACACAAGATGATAACATACAAACATACCACACAAGATGATAACATACAAACATACCCCACAAGATGATAACATACAAACATACCACACAAGATGATAACATACAAACATACCACACAAGATGATAACATACAAACATACCACACAAGATGATAACATACAAACATACCACACAAGATGATAACATACAAACATACCACACAAGATGATAACATACAAACAAACCACACAAGATGATAACATACAAACATACCACACAAGATGATAACATACAAACATACCACACAAGATGATAACATACAAACATGCCACACAAGATGATAACATACAAACATACCACACAAGATGATAACATACAAACATACCACACAAGATCATAACATACAAACATACCACACAAGATCATAACATACAAACATACCACACAAGATGATAATAACATACAAACATACCACACAAGATGATAACATACAAACATACCACACAAGATGATAACATACAAACATACTACACAAGATGATAACATACAAACATACCACACAAGATGATAACATACAAACATACCCCACAAGATGATAACATACAAACATACCTCAAAAGATGATAACATACAAACATACCACACAAGATGATAACATACAAACATACCACACAAGATGATAACATACAAACATACCACACAAGATGATAACATACAAACATACCACACAAGATGATAACATACAAACAAACCACACAAGATGATAACATACAAACATACCACACAAGATGATAACGTACAAACATACCACACAAGATGATAACATACAAACATACCGCACAAGATGATAACATACAAACATACCACACAAGATGATAACATACAAACATACCACACAAGATGATAACATACAAACATACCACACAAGATGATAACATACAAACATACCACACAAGATGATAACATACAAACATACCACACAAGATGATAACATACAAACAAACCACACAAGATGATAACATACAAACATACCACACAAGATGATAACATACAAACATACCACACAAGATGATAACATACAAACATACCACACAAGATGATAACATACAAACATACCACACAAGATGATAACATACAAACATACCACACAAGATGATAACATACAAACATACCACACAAGATGATAACATACAAACATACCACACAAGATGATAACATACAAACATACCACACAAGATGATAACATACAAACATACCACACAAGATGATAACATACAAACAAACCACACAAGATGATAACATACAAACATACCGCACAAGATGATAACATACAAACATACCACACAAGATGATAACATACAAACATACCACACAAGATGATAACATACAAACATACCCCACAAGATGATAACATACAAACATACCACACAAGATGATAACATACAAACATACCACACAAGATGATAACATACAAACATACCACACAAGATGATAACATACAAACATACCACACAAGATGATAACATACAAACATACCACACAAGATGATAACATACAAACATACCACACAAGATGATAACATACAAACATACCACACAAGATGATAACATACAAACATACCACACAAGATGATAACATACAAACATACCACACAAGATGATAACATACAAACATACCACACAAGATGATAACATACAAACATACCACACAAGATGATAACATACAAACATACCACACAAGATGATAACATACAAACATACCACACAAGATGATAACATACAAACATACCACACAAGATGATAACATACAAACAAACCACACAAGATGATAACATACAAACATACCACACAAGATGATAACATACAAACGTACCACACAAGATCATAACATACAAACATACCACACAAGATGATAGCATACAAACATACCACACAAGATCATAACATACAAACATACCACACAAGATGATAACATACAAACATACCACACAAGATCATAACATACAAATATACCACACAAGATGATAACATACAAACATACCACACAAGATGATAACATACAAACATACCACACAAGATGATAAAATACAAACATACCACACAAGATGATAACATACAAACATACCACACAAGATGATAACATACAAACATACCGCACAAGATGATAACATACAAACATACCACACAAGATGATAACATACAAACATACCACACAAGATGATAACATACAAACATACCACACAAGATGATAACATGCAAACATACCGCACAAGATGATAACATACAAACATACCACACAAGATGATAACATACAAACATACCCCACAAGATGATAACATACAAACATACCACACAAGATGATAACATACAAACATACCACACAAGATGATAACATACAAACATACCACACAAGAGGATAACATACAAACATACCACACAAGATGATAACATACAAACATACCACACAAGATGATAACATACAAACATACCACACAAGATGATAACATACAAACATACCACACAAGATGATAACATACAAACATACCACACAAGATGATAACATACAAACATACCACACAAGATGATAACATACAAACATACCACACAAGATGATAACATACAAACATACCACACAAGATGATAACATACAAACATACCACACAAGATGATAACATACAAACATACCACACAAGATGATAACATACAAACAAACCACACAAGATGATAACATACAAACATACCACACAAGATGATAACATACAAACATACCACACAAGATGATAACATACAAACATACCACACAAGATGATAACATACAAACATACCACACAAGATGATAACATACAAACATACCACACAAGATGATAACATACAAACATACCACACAAGATGATAACATACAAACATACCACACAAGATGATAACATACAAACATACCACACAAGATGATAACATACAAACATACCACACAAGAGGATAACATACAAACATACCACACAAGATGATAACATACAAACATACCACACAAGATGATAACATACAAATATACCACACAAGATGATAACATGCAAACATACCACACAAGATGATAACATACAAACATACCACACAAGATGATAACATACAAACATACCACACAAGATGATAACATACAAACATACCACACAAGATGATAACATACAAACATACCGCACAAGATGATAACATACAAACATACCACACAAGATGATAACATACAAACATACCGCACAAGATGATAACATACAAACATACCACACAAGATGATAACATACAAACATACCACACAAGATGATAATATACAAACATACCACACAAGATGATAACATACAAACATACCACACAAGATGATAACATACAAACATACCACACAAGATGATAACATACAAACATACCGCACAAGATGATAACATACAAACATACCACACACGATGATAACATACAAACATACCACACAAGATGATAACATACAAACATACCGCACAAGATGATAACATACAAACATACCACACAAGATGATAACATACAAACATACCACACAAGATGATAACATACAAACATACCACACAAGATGATAACATACAAACATACCACACGAGATGATAACATACAAACATACCACACAAGATGATAACATACAAACATACCACACAAGTTGATAACATACAAACATACCACACAAGATGATAACATACAAACATACCACACAAGATGATATCATACAAACATACCACACAAGATGATAACATACAAACATACCACACAAGATGATAACATACAAACATACCACACAAGATGATAACATACAAACATACCACACAAGATGATAACATACAAACATACCACACAAGATGATAACATACAAACATACCACACAAGATGATAACATACAAACATACCACACAAGATGATAACATACAAACATACCACACAAGATGATAACATACAAACATACCACACAAGATGATAACATACAAACATACCACACAAGATGATAACATACAAACATACCACACAAGATGATAACATACAAATATACCACACAAGATGATAACATACAAACATACCACACAAGATGATAACATACAAACATACCACACAAGATGATAACATACAAACATACCACACAAGATGATAACATACAAACATACCACACGAGATGATAACATACAAACATACCACACAAGATGATAACATACAAACATACCACACAAGATGATAACATACAAACATACCCCACAAGATGATAACATACAAACATACCGCACAAGATGATAACATACAAACATACCACACGAGATGATAACATACAAACATACCACACAAGATGATAACATACAAACATACCACACAAGATGATAACATACAAACATACCACACAAGATGATAACATACAAACATACCACACAAGATGATAACATACAAACATACCACACAAGATGATAACATACAAGCATACCGCACAAGATGATAACATACAAACATACCACACAAGATGATAACATACAAACATACCACACAAGATGATAACATACAAACATACCACACAAGATGATAACATGCAAACATACCACACGAGATGATAACATACAAACATACCGCACAAGATGATAACATACAAACATACCACACGAGATGATAACATACAAACATACCACACAAGATGATAACATACAAACATACCACACAAGATGATAACATACAAACATACCACACAAGATGATAACATACAAACATACCACACAAGATGATAACATACAAACATACCACACAAGATGATAACATACAAACATACCACACAAGATGATAACATACAAACATACCACACAAGATGATAACATACAAACATACCACACAAGAGGATAACATACAAACATACCACACAAGATGATAACATACAAACATACCACACAAGATGATAACATACAAACATACCACACAAGATGATAACATACAAACATAGACTACCATGGGTTACAAACAATGTACGAAAACTTATAAATAAAAAGAATAAAGCATACAATAAAAGGAAAACAAATCCAACGAAATATAAGACACTCAAACACCAGGTTCAAAAAGAATTACGAAAAGCAGATTATATTGAAAAAATTATATGTGACCTTTCAATCAGGGAACCAGACCAACACATACCATCAAAGGTTAAACCTAAAAACCTATTTAGTTACATCAAAAGCATTAGAACAGACAACTCTGGTGTAGCCCCTCTAAAACGAGACGGTATCATAGTAACAGACACAGTTGAAAAAGCTGATATTTTAAACAACCAAGTCCAGTCTGTATTTACAAATGAAACGGATACAGATATCCCAGACAAAGATCACAGTCCTCACTCTAAAATGCCACAAATAAACATATCATCAGCTGGAGTATCAAAACGTCTATGTAATCTAAATCCACACAAATCATGCGGACCAGACAATATACATGGGAGAATATTAAAGGAATTAAACGAACAAGTTGCACCAATTTTAACATCCATTTTTTCAAAATCATTAAAATCAGGAGAAATATCCAAAAGACTGGAAACATGCAAACGTAGCGCCAGCATTTAAAAAAGATGAAAAATATAAAGCAGTAAATTACAGCCCTATATCCCTTTAAATACATGCAATGATGCATCTGTTGTAAAATTATGGAGCATATCATAACCAGTGATATCATGACACATCTATAAAACAATAACATTCTTTATGATCTTCAACATGGCTTCAGAAAATCTAGATCATGCCAATCGCAACTATTGCAATTTATTCAGGAACTTGCCAAAAATAATAATAAGAACATACAGACTGATTTGATCATTATGGATTTTGTTAAAGCATTTGATAAGGTACCACACCGTCGCCTTCTTTATAAACTCAAATATTATGGCATACCAGAAAACACCCTACTCTGGATCCAAGCCTTTCTGTCAGACCGCACACAAACAGTTGTTGTAAATGGAATATCTTCCAATACAGTACCCGTTACATCAGGTGTTCCCCAGGGTACTCTATTGGGTCCTATTTTAGGGACCGACCATTTAAATTGAAGGAGGGGGTTATGGTTTTTTGTTTCGTTCAGAATTATTTTTTTCGGACAACACAAGAGTTAAAATATTTATTTTTTTGCCGCGCAAAACGCGATTTTTTTTCCAGAATTTAACATTAGGTTATATGACAAAAACTCTGAATCGGATTATTTTTTTTTTTCCTCCACCAAAATCAGAATATTTTTTTCAGCAATATTGGGAATCAGAATATTTTTTTTAGAAAAAAACCATACCCCCCTCCTCCCCCTTCAAATTAAATGGTCGTTCCCTTATTTCTCATTTACAGAGATATCAAAACACAAGATGACTGCCTTAAACTCCAACCAGGCCTAGATTCAGCAGCACGATGGGAGGCAGATTGGCTTATGGCCTTCCATCCAGATAAATGCACCAAACAGTTTCCCCTCAAAAAAACCAACCAATCCAGCATAATTATATTCTCCACAACCACATCCTAGAATCAGTAACATCTGCAAAATACCTTGGCATCACTAAATACAATCAAACTTAAAATGGAACCTACATTATGACAACCTCATTTCAAATGGAAACAAATCCTTTGGATTCTTGAAACAAAATCTAACAGTTTCAAACACTGACATTTAATAAATCTAGAGCTTACATGTACCAAGCATTAGTAAGACCAAAGCTTGAGTACAGCTGCAGTGTATGGGATCCACATACCAACGAATATAAAAAGAAAATAGAAATGATGCAGAGGCGAGCAGCTCGCTACATTATGTACAATTACCACAACACTAGTAGTGTCAATACAATGATGGACACTCTAGGTTGGCCAACCCTAGCTGAGCGCCACCTCAAAACACGGCTCATTATGATTTACAAAATTACACACTGCCTCATTGCTATTCCAACAGACATCTTAGTGCCATCAGACAACAAATTAAGAAAACATCATTCACAATCCTACCAACACATACAAACATCTAATGATACATAGGAGGAACTCGGGACATTTTCAGGACATTTCTTTTTCGTTTTGACTTTTGAGGTAGAAAATAATCCATTTCTCATTTTTCATACGGAGAAATGTGGTAAAAGAAAAGAAAAATGAAGAGTTGATTACTATCTATTGGGGAAAATTCCAAGTAACCGTAATAGATTAATTAGTAAATTTCTTAAGGAATATGCTATATTTTCGGGGCGATCTACATGTATATACAAATCCATATGTATAATATATCTTTAATAAAACTACTCTAAAATATGTACATGTTTACAATGTAAAGTGCTATTAAGCAGAACTGATACAGAAACCCGGCCGCACGTGCATATGGTTATTATCAAGGGCTGACAGAAAAGTAATGCAATGTACATCAAGATTAATACCATGAGAAAGTGTGTAGATGTTGAACTATATAGACGTTGCGCACGGTATTGGGGATACTGCGCTAATTCATTTTAAAATATCTATGAGACTTTTAATTTTTGTTGAAGTTAGACCTATTACATATCAAAAGCTTCAAAATTTTGCAAACATTAACAATCTTATGCTTAAATAGTCCAAAATCCAATAATTAAAACGAATTTTGGCATAATATTAAGGACAAATTGTTGAAAATCGCTGTAGACGCGTAACTAAATTGTTGCACATAAATTGAATAAAATTGCCTAACAAAAAAACGAATTGCACAAAATTTTCTCTTGTTTCGCAAGCAACGGCGAAAAAGTCCGCCAATTACTTATACGCGTGGGATTATGACGTTACGCTTGTTTCCCATTCAAGATGGCCACCTTCCAGATGAGGTTTGAGATGTAGACGCTGCAATTTATCGGAAAATTTTGTTGTAGAGTAATGGTAAACTACTCATAAAATATAATTTCTATATATCATAACAGAACAAAAGTAAATATTCACAATGTGCATGTAATATAGAACTGAAAAATCGAAAAAATCGGGGAAATCAAGATGATTCTGTTCAAAATTTAACGGTTTTACGAATTCTAATGAAAATGTCCCACATCGTTACGCTACCATTTCAAGCGTCGTCTTTTTGTATTCCATGCCATATATTTTTTTACTGAACAAGGTTGAATATCTCTTACAGAGATACTTACGATGTGCTTTTCAAAGTATTTTTCTGTACCAAAAATGGTTGAATTTCACAGAAAAATCTCTTATATGCAGCTTATTTGCGGTTTCTTAACAAAATGTCCAAACGTGTACTTGGCGTAATTTCAGTGTTTTCGACGTAATATCTGGAAAAAAACTGCGACGTTTTTGACGTTGCGCTTTATAGCACCAATACCGTACGCGACGTCATAGAGTTGCGTTCATATACAATACTTGTGCACTGTCGAAGCATATGGGTAATATGTGTATGAGGCTTAGAAACGCGGGAAAAGGCGAGGCTTCGCCGAGCCTTTTCCCGCGTTTCGCGCCGAATACACATATTTACCTATATGCTTCGACAGTGCACATGTATTGTATTTATCCTGCAATTTTAAATCGTAAATAAACGTTTACTGGACGATGATAAAAGTATTTGAAATAATTTTATGTATGTATTTGAAAACAATATCCCCCGATGTGCCCCGTTTTACATTTGTATGTTCTATTTATAACTGACCAATATCAAAAAATGTTCTATTTATAACTGACCAATATCAAAAAATATATTAGGCAGGCTATATTGGTCGGTAAATGCTGTCATTGCAGGATAAAATATCGTATTACATTACATCTCCCTTTCAAGCACGCGCTAATGTATTTTATGAATGAAACAGCTGATGTTGTTTACAAATTTAACTTGTCAGGTGGATTTGAGATTATCCCTGTAATCGGTTTGATCTGATAGATTATCTAACTCGAATAATACTGCGCCCTCTATCGGCACTATCGCTGGACGACCAGCGGGAGCGTAATATAACGACTGGATTATTCGAGTTAATAGATTATCCGGAATGTCTTTATTTTCGTTATCAGACTTTGAAGAATTATCAGGGGCTGTTTCAGAAGTGATTTTGCCATTATCTTTTACTGATTCGGGAATTTTAACTATAAAATGACGCCGGTTTCTGCGTATCTCACCACTGTCCGTTTGAATGATATACGAACGCGGTTCATTTGATTCAGTCTTCACAGTTTCAGACTTTTTCTGATCTTTTATCCAAACTTTGTCATTGGTTTTAACTTTTGCTAACAAATGTGCGCGATGTCTTCTGTCATCATTACGTTTTTGTTTTAACTTTGATTCCTTCTCATTCTCCCTTAACGAATGAAAGTTTGTTAATTTAGGTTTCAATTGTTTCGGTGCGATTGGTAACAACGTTTGTTATTTTCTACCCATGAGAAGCTTGGCTGGGCTATACCCATTAGCTAGAGGAGTCGCACGATAACTGAGTAGAGCGATATACGGGTCGTTCGACTTTTTGAGCATCATTTTGATTGTTTGAACACCTCGCTCGGCCAATCCATTTGATTGCGCATACCGCGGACTACTAACAATATGTTGAAACCCATACGATTGTGCGAATTGTTTAAAAACAAAAGAAACATACTCGGTGGTCCTCCGTCAGACATGAAACATTCGTGTATCCCGTGTCTCGCGAATATTGACTTCAAATGATTTATTACTGACTGGGAACTCGTGTTAAATAATTTTGCTATCTCTATGTATCTAGAAAAATATTCAATAACTAATAAATACATTTGTCCGTTCAGCTAGAACAAATCCGAGGCAACTTTTTGCCACAGTCGCTTCGGAAATTCAGTAGGTAAGAGTGGTTCAGCGTGATCATTCGTATTTTCGATACATTTCTGGCAATTTTTCACCACAGCTTCCAACTGCGAACTTAAACCAATTAAGCCACCAAACTGGCGATCTCACACGCTCACATTTAACTATGTTCTGATGACCGTCATGAACACGGTTCAAAATTTCATTTTGCAACGAATGCGTGATTACTATTCTTGTACCTTTGAACAATAAATTATCATGTACAGTAAATTCTCCCTGCATGGTCCAATACGGGCGCAACTTTTCGTATAATTTCGACTTCTCTGGCCACCCATCTCTGCAATAAGAGATCAAATTCCTACAAATTTCATCCTTGGCCGACTCAGTCTTAATCAATTCGATTCTATTTTGCGATGCCGGTAAATTACTCATAACCACGTCCACGAACGCTTTTGTTTCATTCTCGAAATCCGTGTCAGACTGTGACATATTTTCAACCGGCGCTCTCGATAGCGTATCTGCTACGTTGAGATCTTTTCCAGCAACATGCGATATATACTAAAATCAAATCTCATAAGACGCATTTTAGAGCGTTGTATTCTAGCCCCTAAATCTTTCGTACTGAGTAACGGTACCAAAGGTTTGTGGTCAGTTTCTAATTTGAACTTAATCCCGAATAAATAATTACTGAATTTTTCACATGCCCAAGTTATGACAAGTGCTTCCTTTTCAATTTGCGCGTATCGCATCTCTGTGTCCGTCATTGATCTGGACGCATACGCCACAGGCCTTAGACTTTCGCCTCATTTCTGCCTAATAGCTGCGCCAATACCAAATGATGATGCATCTGCTGAATCAATGCTTTCTTTGTTCTGATCATAATGACTTGATGTCCTGGAAGAAGCAAGCTCATGTTTTATCTGCTGGAATACATTTCCTTGGGCCGTGTCCCAAATCCACGCGTTATCTACTTTCAGTAATTCGCGAAGCGGCTTCGTCGGTTCTGTGATCTTTGGCGAAAACTTATTGAGTTGATTGACCATGCCTAAAAATCTACGAATTCCAGATATGTTGTCTGGCCTTTCCATTTCAACAATAGCTTTCACCTTGTCTGGGTCCACGCGACAACCCGACGAGTCAATAATTTGACCTAAGAATTTAACTGACGGTTTCGAAAACTCGCATTTTTCGTTCAGCGTAAGACCTGCCTTTTCGATCGCGCTTTTACTTTCTCTAGACGTTCGTCGTGTTCTTTAGAAGTGCATACGAACACGTCGTCCATGTGACATAAAACTCCTGGAAACCCTTCAAGCGTTTCTGACATACGTTTCTGAAAGAATTCGCTCGCCGAACTAATTCCAAGGGGTAACCGATTGCAACAATATCTACCAAATGGCATGATAAAAGTAGTAAGCGGGCGCAATTCTGAATGGTTTGCCAAAACGACGAATTTGCATCAAGCTTGGAAAATCCCACCGCATTTGCTAATTTAGCCAAAGATTCCTCCACCGAAGGAAGTGGAAAATTTTCTCGCTTAACCGACATGTTCAGTTTTGTAAAATCTATGCAAATTCTTACTTGACCGCTAGACTTCGGCACGACGACCATGCCTGCGCACCATTCGGTTGGTTCGTCGATTCGCGAAATGACTCCTAATTCCTCCATTCTCGTCAACTCTGCTTTAACTTTGTCCATAAGCGGCAATGGAACTCTGCGCGAAACGGACAATACAAACGGTTTTGCATCAGGATATAACGCGATTGCATACGTCCAATTTGTTTTCCCTAGCCCCTTAAAAACTTTGGGATATCTCGCGCAATAGTAGCTTTCGGTTTTTTGAGTTACAAGATCCGCATCAACAGACGATACCTTTACATTATTAATTATACTTAATGCCTGAATGGCTGGCCTACTTAATATTGGTTTTGTTAATCCCTTTACAACATAAATATCCTGAACACTAAATTTATCCTGTGATTCAAGCATGCACTGAAATTTCCCTAACACATTTAATTTAGAGTTTCCTGGTCCAGATAATTATTTGTCCGATTTAATTAAAGTTTGTTCTTTTAATCCTTTAAAATCATTGTCAGAAATCACAGTTACGTCAGCTCCAGGTGTCTATTTTAAAGTTAAGTTCTTTGTTGTTAATACAGAATTCCTTTGTCCAGGCTTTGTTAAATTTATTGTCAATTGTTCCAAGAAATCATTCGTTTTGCTCTTCATCTATGGTAACGGATCTAGCGGACTTGTTGGTCGCACAACATTTTGCGAAATGTCCCATGTTTGAGCACTTAAAGCATTTCATTCCTTTTGCTGGGCAATTGTCTCTTGGATGGTTCTGGCGATGTCCACATCTCCGACATCCTGCTCTTTTTTGTTGGTTGAAGGGCTTCTTTGGTCTCGGCATCGATTGTCTTTCCCTTTGATTTATCGTCTTCGTCTTTACGGCATCGACAGTCGAATCACACAGATCGTTCTTCACTAAAGACTGTTGCTTTCTAACTTATTCTCATTGACGTGCCATATCTGTTGCTTTCTTGAGTGTTAGGTCCGGATCGAGCTGCATTTTAACCGACAAGTTAGTGTCTTTAATCCTTACGACTATTCTGTCACGGATCATTTCTTCACGGCGATCATTGTATCCACAATGTTCCGATAGTGTGTAAAGTGAGGTCACAAAGTTTTCGACGTTCTCGCTGTCTTCTTGTTTTCGTTTGTTGAACTTTGCTCTTTCGAAAATTACATTCCGTCTCATAAATGAAATGATTGTCAAATTTTTCCTTCACTTTTGCTTACTTTTAGCTCGAATGACGCGAAAATGTCATCAGTTTCTGGTCCCATACTACAAATTAGGGAGTTCACCTGTGTCACACCACTTTTGTCTTCCAATCCAGAGGCAGACCGGAAACGATCAAATCTCTGTATCCAGTTGTGCCACGTCTCAGATTTGGAGAAATTAAACGGCTCTGGTGCTGCAACTTGAAACGTCGCCATTTCAGTTTAATAACTAATGTTCACTAGTAACTACAGGTATATTTATTCCTTAGTTTACCGCTGCCACCATGTTATATTTTCGGTGTGATCTATATACAAATCCATTTATGCATAATATATCTTTAATAAAACTACTCTAAGATATGTACATGTTTACAATGTAAAGTGCTAAGCAGAACTGATACAGAAACCCGGCCGCACGTGCATATGGTTATTATCAAGGGCTGACAGAAAAGTAATACATCAAGATTAATACCGTGGGAAAGTGTATAGATGTTGAACCAGATTATATTACAGAATAATTTAATTTGATTTGAATACTTCAATCTGATTGGCTAATCCGCATAGAGAAAATGTTGGTATATTCGATAACCTGGGTTGGTATTGTGACGTCACCAACGTGTTCATCCGCCAACGACAAATTCAAATAGTCTCATGAAATAATCGTAATTAAAATCGAGGAATCATTAAATTTTGTTGTAAAAATTAAATTATAAGGAATATTTGTAATTGTTGAACCGGTTATACTTGCATAACCTGGTTTGGGTCAGTATAACCTGTTCAACAATTTCAAATATTCCTTAAATATACGATATAACCTGGTTTGGGGCAGTTTACGCTTAATATACTGCGAAGCGGTTTATGACAAGCGTAATCTGTTCCGAACCGTTATACAAGTATAACCTGTTCAAAAATTTCAAATATTCCTTATAATTAAATTTTTACAACAAAATTTAATGATTCATAGATTTTAATTACGATTATTTCATGTGACTATTTGAATTTGTCGTTGGCGAATGAATACGTTGGTGACGTCACAATACCAACCCAGGTTATCGAGCATAGTCAACAATTTTCAGGCAATCAGATTGCAGTATTCAAATCAAATTAAATTATTTTGACATTTTTGGCAAATCGAATCTATATTTGAATCGGAAATTAATTTGGAAGCAAACATGGCGTATTGTTTTTACTCTGACGTCATGTCTTAGCTATATTGACGTTTACTCGGTAAAGATATAATATACATTTCGCGGATTTTAAGTTTGTGTTTGTTCTTGACAAATCAAATCATTGGCACAATCGAAGCAATTTATTTATAAAGGTTTTTGAGTCAGTATTATTTAGATTTTGCCCCAAAAAATGAAAAATACGAATAGGTTTATTCTAAATGCCCTTTTACACGACTAACAGGAATGTCTGAAACAAAAATCAGTTGCACTGTTTCTTTCAGTATCCATACATTATAATATAATAATAATATTTTATTCAGACAACTCAAGCACATACATATAAAACACACATAGATTAGAAAATAAATATATAAAAGATATAGTCATTTAATTAAATTTCATGAACTTGAAAGTCCGCAACACTCTGTTAATTGGGTGTGGTATTTTTTTGTTTTTCATATTATTCCAGCAATCCGGGTCAATAGATTTCCAGTTATTATAAAATACGGCGAGTTTGAGATACATGTCGCTTAGAATTAAATAATATATTTTCTTATCTAATTAATTAGGAGGTGAAATGTGTGATAAATAGCCATGGATTGTAGTTATCTCCCTTATAATACCCTCTTGTGTACGAAGAGATATGTTATGTGCAGAACAAATATTTTTCCCATAATCCATCAGTGGGGAAAAAGTAAACGATGATGATATCATCTCCGTAAATTTGGAAATTGCATAGCTCTTTCAACCAGCATTCACCTTCTGTTCAAAATCGCACAAATTAACATCATTTCTTAATATTAGAAAAGCTTAATCCGTGTTTCTTTTGCAGTTGGCAAATATTTTCAGATGTCTTTTGGTCGCAGACCGAAGATGACGTCACAGATGTAAATACGAATGATTTGAGCAACAAGTTTAGTCCAAACATTTCTAACAAAAGGAAAATAATGGACAGTGAAGATGATATGGGTTACGAGGAAGATTCTGATGGTGAATTGGATGAGGAATCCAGTGAAAATGACGACTTTGTCGAAATGGCCGAGCCCTGTTCCAATCAAGACAAATTTGACCAGGATGAATTTCCTTTTGAGGTCTTGACAGCTGATCAAATTGTAAAATTCATGGTTGATAGTATAAAAGATGTTAATGTAGTTGTTCAGGTTAGTCATTAGACAACAGCTGCTACGTTTTTTATACTCCACAGTTGCATTGCTCCCATTCAAAAATATACACTTAAAATTAATAAGACTCAACTTAGCCTTAGGCTTAGGCAACTACATGTATCAATACCTTTGATAGTGCTTGTGACAAGATTAGACTGGAGATGTAAAGCAGAAAATATCTTTGAAAGTCTAATATCAACCAGATTACTTACATGGCATAGATCTCTTGAATCATTGTCTAATTATTTGAAGGGTATTCTAAATGAATCCTAGATCGACATCTCAGGACCTGGACATCTCGGTACTCGGTCCTGGACATTTCGGTACTGACCTGGACATCTCGATACTGGACAGTTCGGGACTTGGATGAGACAATATTCCTTACTGACCACAATTGTTTGGTACTTATTAATTGTCAATATTTTTGTACTAGTAGTTCTTTAATATATATGAACCAAAAGTGTTTTTTACGTCAAGTTGCAACTGAACATTTTGTTGACTATACTCCTTTAGGAATATTTTTTAACTTGCTTAAAAAAAATCATTTTTGAAAAGACTTTCGTTTTTGAAGATAACAACATTTGAAATGTATACTTTTTTGTGAAAATTTTGTAAAACATAGCTGAAATAAAGTTTGTTATTATTTTCAAAAGTAATTATGCAAATTATGAAATTCAACGTGTTTGTTAAGAAAGCCCCGGTACTTTCATTTCATTAAAACGGACTGATTTATTGCTTTTCCCCACAAAAATTCTTCATACTTTGTAGTGGCGTTACCAATTATGCTATGTGTGTTCGTGTTAGTAACTGAGGAAATTGTCAGTGCTTTCATTATACGACATTTCTTGATTTTCTGTTTATAATTTGGGGGGTTAAATAATATACAAAAGCGATAAAATTAGATGAAAAGGTCTTACCAGTGTTGCATAATCTGTGCTGCCATTGTGAACACTGGTCACATTGCAAAGCCTCCTGTCTGAGATGGACATTGCTGCCACAATCTATGCATGGATACTCGTTCATTTTGCAGTTTGAATCTCAAATTAGGGTAACCCTCCATTATATATCGGCTTGGCAAATATTTCTCAAATAAAATTCAGCTTGTATCGTCTTTTGAAGTCAAACAAAAGATTAAAGCATTGATCTATGATTAAAGAAATTAAATTTGGTAATTAAAGCTATCTAATTAAAACAGTTATGTAATCAAAACAGAAATGAAAATAATCATCCTGTTAAGTTTATCTGTGATTTATTGATAAAGGGACTTAGTTATCAAAACAAAAGTTATTTACAAATATTAATGAATAGCCTCTATGATGTCCATTTAATTAAAGATAATTAAAAAAAAACACATAAAAATTTGTATAAACAACGTCTACATGTAAAAAAAAATTTTAAAAAGTTTTTAAATTCAATCAAATTATTTGTATTATTCAGTACCGAAATAAACAACGTCTACATGGAAAAAAAATTTAAAAAAGTTTTTAAATTCAATCAAATTATTTTTATTATTCAGTACCGAAATTTCCAGTACCGAGTACCGAGATGTCTCATATGTTCAGTACCGAGATGTCCTGATACCTTCTAAATTATACTGTATTCTGTATTCTTCGTGTCATAGACACTGGATTATCCCGCTTGTAATTTTGGTATCGTCTACGTGCATGTACAATTTACACTCTGTAGTTTCAACACACTTGTACTTTTGATAGGTGGACACTGATATAAAATAAGAATAAATAAAATAATTACGGTAGAAAATAATAAATAAATTATAAGTTCGGTTTCCTGTATATAATCTGCTAGAAGACGAATCCATTCCGTTTCTGTTAGTGAAACTTCTTCATCTGCTCCTACTGTAAAAGATGTCAAACTGTGAAATAGAACAAACTCATTGGGACACATTTACAGCACTCACAGAACCTTTCATTTATTCATGTTAAGTGGTAATGAAAAATCACAGGAAACGTCATTCTAATTCATGTTGTAACCAAATGTACTGTACACGTTCTGATCATGAGAGAGCTGGAAAAGTAGTATCCTGAAGAGTTGCCATATTTTTTTAGTTTGACACAATTTTATGGATAATTGAAGAAAAATTTCTGCCAAAATTGTGCTAGACAGCTAGATTTAACTCCTACACCCCCCACCACCAAAAGAAGATTAAAATGAGAGAAGCTGCAGGAATAAATATTATAATAATATTGTATTTCATTTATTACTTTTTGGAATATCAAGGTATCACATGCAGTTTCAACCAATTATTTTATGCCTTTTTGAATAACTGCCAAAATGTTATTTACAACATTTATTTTAAAGTGCAAGTACCCTTAGCTTATTGCCTAGAAATGTGAGTGCCAAGTAGAAATCAAGTACATTTTTTGTATTATCAATTATCCAGAACTTGACCTAATGATTATTGTAATATTGTACTATAGTCTTTATTTTTGTGTAAATGTGTTTTTATCAGAAATGTATACAGTAAAACTTGTCTTTCAATTGGCTTCGTAAAAGTAATATTATGTCTGTACTAGTACAAATTGTGTACTGCAAAGTTCAGACCAGATGACTTCTAGAACAGAAAATATTTTTTTCTCAGAAAGTTTTCTGATATACTAAGGCAAAAAAAAAAATATATGTGTGTTTACGGTCACCCGACCTACCCTAATTTTTGCTAGCGACCCTATGAATTTTTACACAGAATTCGGATAACAATTTTTGTTGTTTAACCAGCAGCAATGTTTTATTTATTCAACTGCTCGCTTTTTGTCGAAATTGAGAGCAAAGAAGGTAGAGAAACTGCATAATTCGTCATTTTACCGGAAATTTCGGAAATGAAATATCGGATTCCGGAACTGGGAACGACTATTTCCGGTTTTGCCGATAATAAAAAAAAAAAAAAAAAAATCCGACCGACCTTAGATTTTTTTGACATGTGACAGTAAACACACATATATTTTTTTTTGGCCTAATTTATCTAACATTTTGTACGTTTTTAAATTTAAAGAAAGTAACCTGTCTGATACAAGGTGTCTTGATGCAAGATGTTATATCACCACACTGGTGATAAAAGAATGGCGCGACGTTGCACAAGATCTTCTCTGCAGAACTATTTTATCATGACGTCACAGAGATCACTTTAGACTGCGCCAAGCGCCATAGTCGCATTAAAAATGGAAATGGCGCATGCAAATTCTCTTTCAGCGCCGAAATGGCGCAGAAAGTTAACCTACGGCCCATGGAATTTGGGTATTGTGCGCCCGTGGTTGGGATCGTTGAGGCAAATTTAGCTATTCTGTCCAGCGATCTCCATTCTGGAGATAAATAATGTATCGATATCCTGTCTCGGGTTTTTCTGACAATAGATTGGATATCGCCGAGTTTATCCGAAATACATGAACATGCCGCCACCACGAAAAAAACTGAAGTCTCCAGTTGAAAACCAAAGGAAAATTACGTTTTTCCTTGGACAAACGGATGAATCAAATCAGGATTCTACTGAAGATATTGCTACTACACAGGCAACAGCGATAATACAAGTGATAAGCCTGTCGAATTAAGAAAATTTCAGGACCGTTGGTGCTCTCTCTTCCCCTGGGTTACCTACGAGTCTAAGGAAAATAAAATGTTTTGCTAGTCAGCCATTATTTTTATTCTCATTGAGGTGATATTAGCTGTACTTATTGGAAAAAAATTGTTTTGAAATATGGGATGGTCTACCACTATCTGTAACTCTCTATGATAAAGTATTTTCATGTTAAAAGCTGATTTCAAAATGAGATGAAATGATACATTTCATGCTTTTTAGGGGATCATAGAGGGTCTTAAAACCTTCAAATCTATTTTCCTAGGCGGCCCACAAGCTCCCAGCCTAATGGCCCATTCCATTTACTCATGATGGGCCATAATGGCCCCTTCCATTTACTCATGATGGGCCATAGGCCCATCATGAGTAAATTCCAGGGGGATCTCTGCGTCATATCATTGGAATGCGGGGTAAAACATGTCAATGTGAGCAACGTTAACAAAGCAATAGAATGAACGGCAATAAATAACCGTGACGTCATGCACAAAATGTAGTCTCCCTCATAGTATTGTACAAATTTGCTAATCTTATTTCGACTTGTTATTTGTTTAAAATTAGTTTTTTATTGAAATGTTAGATAAACTTATTACACACAAACAAAGGTATGTAGTGTGTTTGTACAAGACTTTCTATCAGGTCTTGCCTGTTGTCTGAACAAACCGCATCACAACTCAGCGACTTGTAGTGATACTGGTTCACACCACAGGCTCAACCTGATACAAAATCTTGTACCACCACACTATGTATGTAATGGGTATATATCTTGAACATGGGTTGCATTTTACTTCTTTTTTAATAGATTCCACATACAGTAACCAGAATTTTGTTGAATCATTTTCGATGGGATAAAGAAAAACTAATGGAAAGGTCAGTATACTGAAATTTTTGGTATGTATGCAGTTTATCCTAATCCTTTCAGAGTGCTGAAGAATCACAGTTGTCCTATCGTGCAAATGTCTGCATTTTTCGTGCAGACTTGGACAATCTAAAGTTCTAAAAATCTAAATGTGATCAAAATAAAATTAGCCAGATTTTAAAGTTCTCCATATTATATATATATAATATGGAATTGCTTTTAATAAAAAAAAAATTATGTTAAATGTTTATTATGATATGTGCATATTGTACTCGAGTCAGAGATTATTTTTTTTGGGTGGGGATCAGGGTGTGATCAAATGGTACATTTGTAGTTAGGTTTATACAAAATGTAACTATGTACAGTTGAGTTCGTTTATAACGAAATCAGGCTTATAACGAAGTAAAGATAAATCCCCGGTCTAATCGCTATTTAAACAATGTATTTTTGAAGGTCCATTAAAAAAAAATTATAGCGAAAATCAGGCTTATAACGAAGAGAATTTTAAACCCAAACAACGTTTTTATTACTCAAAATTGACCTGATAGAATCAAGAAAATTGTTGAACAAACAAATCGTTTACCTGTCTTCCGTTACGCACGGACAATCACATATTAGAATGGCACTTGACACTTCCGTTATCAGTAATTGAAAAATCAATAATCCCACCTGTGATGTTGTTAATGATGTCAATCAAGACTTTTCTTTAAAATATTCAAACAATAAAATGGGTGTATTAATGATTAACAAGTTGTCAATTAATAACACACACGCTAATTTATTGCATTAAAAATTAATAAAACATCATCTAAATTTTAATGAATGGATGCATAAGCTAAAGAAATTAAAAACAAAGTCATGTGTGAGATTAATTCATTTGCTATTGTTTATTTTTTCTTTGATGATAGACTCTTTAATTAAACAACAAAGCGGCTTTTAAATTTTAATTATACCGTTGTTTTTCACACTGCAAGCCGAACATTGTCATAAATATGGTAACACATCCTCGTGGTGATCATTCAGTAATCAGTATGGCTAGCAGAAAGAGAAAGGTAATAGATCTTGATACAAAATATCAGATCAGATCAGATCAGTTTTATTTTAACTGCTGAATTAATAAATTTTATTCAACAATTCTTGTTTTTGTTTTTCTCTATTCAGAAAAACAATGTCATATTTTAACAGTGTAGATCACGTTAATTTATTCCTCAACATAGCTTGCATTATGAATGGTGTTACAAAAAAACAAACTCACAAAACCAAATCTGCAGAAAATATTTTATTACAACAAAATCATTGAAGTAAAAACATTATTATCTGTCAAAAAATAACAAAACAAAGCAAACAAAATAGTTACACATCACTTGAAATAATTTTTTTTGAAATACATCATTTTGCAAAATTATTTCTCTTATAATGAACGATGCCTATAACGAAATAAGATCGAGAATCCCCTGGACTTCGCTATAAGCAAACTCTACTGTATTCATGTACCTTTTGTTCGCATTTATACCATGTCAAAGTTGTGAGTTTGATTCCCTCTCATGATGAAATGTACTCAATACAATTTCATGTGATAAAGTTTGTAAGTGTGTTTCTCTGGGTATCCAATATACTCCACCAATATAACTGACCTTTCCTTTAAGATTGAAATATTGCATGCAGCTGATAATGTAACATATATTTTACAGATATTATGATGGTGATCAAGACAGGTTATTTTCTGAGGCTCATGTTGTTAACCCATACAAAAAAGACACTGGCAATGGAGGTGCTAGACCAAAGGTATAACAGCAATAAGATTGAGATAGTGATTAATGTAATTTTCAATGGTGATCAGGCATATATTGAGGTGGGGGCCATACCTAACATGTACATCTCATCTTGGGGATCAGGGGCATTAAGTATTACCAAAGTCGTACATTTGGCATTTGATTTTTGTTTAATACTGAGGCAAATCATTTGAGATTTATACAGAATGTCAGGGGCCTTAAAAGGAAGGCCAATTAATGATAATAAGTTTGATGATGGACTTTAGCTTACACTTTTTTGTCCATTGATTAGCTGGAAGGTAGAATTTCAGTGTTCATTCAGGACACAGTTTTCCATATTTTAAAGTTAAATGTAGTAAATACTACAACAGGAAGAGACCTAAGTATATACGATTTCTGCTAGTTTCTATGACTATCATCGCAAAATAAATTTGATATCCTTGCTATATGCATGAGCATATATTATAATGTAATCTAATTAAAATTACATGTTTGTTTTTATCTTTCAAAAAAGATTTTTTTGGTGATACAGTATCATTCGTATGTGATCATGTCAGGATTCATATTTTCAATCGACCAATCAACGATGAACCTACTGAATATATAGATATTCAAACCAAGAGCTGTTGTCCCATTGGTCAATATGCCTGGCATATGATTGAACAAAGATGAAGGTTCCCAGGGCTAAAACCCACAGAGCCATGCTCAGTTCGTCCCCAGATGGTAGATAGGGGAGCCCTGTCCATGGAAAGTTGTCGGGTTATAATCCAGAAATCCTGACCGTGGAACATAGTGTATAACATGTTTTGAGAGTGCCACGCTCCATGCACACTAAATACCTCTTTTGTAGATTTCGAAAAACAGTATGGTATGTGCATTATAGCCACCACAAAAGACTAAATTTTTCATCCCTATCCATCTCTCCAGTCAAAAGTTGTTGATCCATCCATTCCCTCATTTTTAATAGTTTTTATGTATTACTATTATTGAGCTTGTTCTTGTTCTAAATATAGCTGAAATAATGCTTGCTGGACATTGAGCAATAATCAATCAACCAATCAATCAAAAGATGAATGATAAGTAACATGACATGACCCCAAGCAGGATGTTTTTTTATTTTAGTGAAGAATTAAAAAAAGATGTGACTTTTATGTTTAATTATATTGATTTTATTGGTAAAATATATAATAGAACAAGTCTACATTTTAATGACTATTCAGTATTTAGGTAGTATATTAATATTTGAGAAATGTGAATGGATATTTCACTCAATTTCATTATTGTTTTACAGAAAATGACAAGATTGGCTACATCTGCTGACAGTGTCCCATCTGTGTGTGAGATCTGTTTCATGACCAAATCACAGAAGGTATATAAACTACATTGAATTTTGCTATCACCTAGGATCCTTAGACCTTAGTTAATTTCATCATTAGCTTTTTTTCTTTAAACTTTAAACCGAATTTGGCTCGAATGATATATTCATGATCAAAATATATCTGCCCCCATCAAAACTGGCTGTCGTTGTCTCAAATCGAAATTTATTCAAACATTGGAAATCAAAATATGTAAATATATCAAGATTTTTTTTATATCTTCCTTCTTATAATTTGCCTGGAATTTCAGTTATCAAAGAAATGAGTGACATACATATCTCCACTACCAATAAAACTGACGGTCATGATACATGTATAACTGAAATATTATTGAAAGTATTATTAAGCATGTATAATAACATATAATACGTATAGAAAAATTGTTGAGTTGGCATTAACAACAACCACTCACTTATAATCATTATACACAGTGGTATGTTTTTCATTTGTTCTGCTATGAGATTTATTAATACAAAAAAGGTAGCTTTATAGTCAAAAATAGAAATTAATAGAATTTGAAAATTTTTAGGGACTGTTGTGATCGTAATCGTATGGTAGTTGGATTTATAACTACCTATGCAATCAATGCCTATCACCGCTAATGTTGTGAGTTTGAATCCTGCTTAGGCGAGATGTACTCAATATAACATTATGTGATAAAGTTTGTAAGTGACTTGCGGCAGGTTGGTGGTTTTCTCCAGATACTCCAGTTTCCTCCACCAATAAAATTGACCGCCACGATATAACTGAAATATAGTTGAAAGTGGCATTAAACACCATAACCCCAACCCCCTGAAAATTGTTATATGTGACTATGATTTCTATTTTTTCAGGATATGACAGGATTAGAGTGTGGTCATAAATTTTGTACAGATTGTTGGACTGACTATTTAACATCAAAGATTGTAGAAGATGGCATGGGACAAACCATATCTTGTGCTGCCTTTGATTGTGATATATTAGTAGACGATGATACTGTTATGTATGTGTCTATATAATATATATAAGCAAAACTCTTGAACGTTAATTATGTTTAATCCTTGATACAGTGAAACCTGTCTAAACTGAACCTCCTTGGGACCAAATTTTGTGTTCGGAATATAGCGGTGTTCTGTTTATACATGCTAAATTAACAAAGATTTCCCTCATTTGAACTTAATGTAAAGTTTGGTTTATACAGGATTTCGTTTTATTGGGGGTTCGGTTTAGATAGGTTTCACTATATATACAATTTCTGAAAAAAGGTAGATATATCTGGCTTTAAGAGGTTTAAGCTTGATATAGGTCGTTTCAGCAATTATCTAAATTAATTTAATCAGTGTTTTAACAACAATATGCAATTATTATTGTTTTTGGTATATAGAATTAAATTTATAACTCTTAACCAAAAAGAATTTGGATGCAAGTGTTTGATTTCATCCAAAATTTGGCTAATAAATCAAAAGCTAGGAAACAGCACCATTAATTTTTACTGCCTTTTTAGCTCTATTGCAAAATGCCAAGTTATCTTTTTGTATCGTTTGACTTCTGTCATTAACTTTTTTTTCACATTTTAATATTTTCCTCTAACACAGCCAAACCAAATAAAACGAAACTTTGTTAGGAATGATCCTTAGGGAGAGAATATTTAGAATTGTTCAAATGAAGTTGATTCTCCATGGAGAGGGGCTAGTAGGGTGCCGAATGGGAATTATTACATTTAATTGTATTTACATTTTACTATTGATTACATGGAGATGTGAATGCATTATGCTATTTATTACATTGAAATGTATGTACATTTGACTATTTATTACATTCAATTGTATGTACATTTGACTATTAATTGCATTCAAAGGTACGTAAATTTGACTGTTTATTACATTTAGTTGTAAATGTATTTGACCATTGTTGCATTCAAATATATTTACATTTTCCTATTAATTACATGGAGATGTAAATACATTTAAATATCTGTTACATTTAATTTGTATTTACATTTTACTATTGATTACATGGAGATGTAAATACATTTAAATATCTGTTACATTTAATTTGTATTTACATTTTCCTATTAATTACATGGAGATGTAAATACATTTAAATATCTGTTACATTTAATTTGTATTTACATTTTACTATTGATTACATGGAGATGTAAATACATTTAAATATCTGTTACATTTAATTTGTATTTACATTTTACTATTGATTACATGGAGATGTAAATACATTTAAATATCTGTTACATTTAATTTGTATTTACATTTTACTATTAATTACATGGAGATGTAAATACATTTAAATATCTGTTACATTTAATTTGTATTTACATTTTACTATTGATTACATGGAGATGTAAATACATACAGTTGACTCTCGTTATCTCGAATTTGATGGGACCATGGAAAAAATTCGAGTCAACCGTAGTTCGACTCAAGAGGAGCTACGAAGATACCGGAAGTGTAGTTTGTTTAACGACGAAAGGGAGACAACTCGAGCGAAATTTTGAAGAGCTAAAACCAGCATCGCATGTCCCTATTCTCGGAACGATTTTAAACATATTCGATGTTTTTGTTGCTGTTTTTTTCTCTCTGTTAAATTCTTTGAATCTTGTGAAACGACTGATAACTTCTAGATATCTTTTTTTGTGTGAACGAATATGTTTATCTGTTTTGTTTATGTTTTTCACCTGTTGCATTGTCATTAAACTTCACCCATCATGACGTATTTTTCTATATAAATTTATATATATTTATACACAACGAAGTTCGGGATTTCGATAAAAATTCGACTCAACCGGAAATTTGAGTCAACCGAATTCGAGACAATGAGAGTCAACTGTATGTATTTACATTGATTTGCAAATTACATTTTACTATTTGTTACATTTTGTTCTCTTTTACAAGAAGATGTATTTGCATTTCTCTTTATTACATGTAGATGTATAAATTTTTACATTTTTCTGTAACAGAGATGTTTTTACATTTTACTGTTTATTAAATGGAGATATGTTTATTTTACTATTCATTTTCATGATGTGCAGATGTATTTACATTCGATCATTTCTTACATGTATGTGTATTTACATTTTATTGCTTGCTTAGTATACCGTATTTAGGGTTGTATAATGCGCAGGATTTTGCCCAGATTCTTTATTTGGTAGGAGGTGTGCACATTATAAACAGGAACAATGTGTTTCACTCTTTCCCAGACCGGGAAATCACATGTCTGCCATGTTTTTTTGTTTACTATTGTCAACATGCAAAGTTAAATATTTCTTAAATTGTTTGGACACTATTCCACAAAATAATTAATTGCATCTACTATGTTTTAATTATTGAAGAATGAAACATGCTCAAAGGACTAAAAAATATATACGACTGATATTTAATTCTTACATTTCCGACGACGATTTTTTTCAAAAGTCCATGCGCATTATAGACACGAACTATTTTTTTTCTGGAGATTTTCAAGGCCAAGAGGATTATGCAACCCTAAATACGGTAAGCTGCTATAATTTTCCCAAGAATGTTGACCAACAGGATATTATATGAAGAAGCTTGTTTTTATAAGAACTTGATATTGAGATGTGAACAAAAAAATGACTACAAAAGTATGGTTCCTGTTTGATTTCAGAGATTTAACATACTTGCACAAAGATCTTTACTGCGTGAATTTGTCAATAAAGGCATACATGTACTTAATGTATTAATTAATAAAAAAGGCTGTAGTTCATCATGTCTATGTAAACAAAAAGAAGATAACTCTAACATATTATTTCTGTAGTGCAATGTTATCCGTGTAAAAATAATTTTTATTTAACTAAAGAAATAATTACACTATAGATAGATAGATTAATTTCAGTTTCAACAAATATTAAGCTTGCTGATGAATAATAAAGTCAGCTTGGTATAATTTGTTATGTCTGCCATTAATCACGTTAGTATTTCACTTCTTCCAATGAGGGGCCGTCATGTCCATGATCGTATGATAGTTGGATTTACAACTACCTGTGCAGCCAGTGCTTATCACCAGTAAAGTTGTGAGTTCGAACCTCATTCATGGCGAGGTGTACTCGATACAACGTTATGCGATAAAGTTTGTCAGTGACTTGCGGCAGGTCAGTGGTTTTCTCCGTGTACTTCGGTTTCCTCCACCAATAAATCTGATCGCCACGATATAGCTGAATTAAGTGGCGTTAATCACAAAAATACACTTTTCCAATGAAAAGTGTGCAAGATTTGACTGAATCAGTGTGGTGATTATGCTGTGATCAGTTAGGATAGATGTAAGTTTCAGATGGATTAAAAGGCCAAATAAACTTGTTTTAGTGTTTTATCGTCAAAACAAAACAATGACAAAAAGCTTTTTGAGAATTTTCACTCTTGTCGTTCCAAAGTTCTTGGGACATTATTCTATGATTACTAGTCTATTGTAAACATGTCAATCAAATACATCCACTGTACATGTAGCTTGGCCAATATTGTTCAGACTTCACCAGAATATATGGGAATGGTGGTCTTGAGGGTCTATCAATCTGATTAAAATCAGCTATTCTTAAATGCTACGCTCCCCCTAACACTTTCGTATATGAATACCTTTTAAGACTGAACACATTGGGGAAATTTACATTTGCGATATGATAATAAAAAGGCAGGAAACACGCTGTTAATATTTTTTCAGCAGCATATTCATTGGCTGATCACAAATTCATCTGGACATTACCTCTAATCGGGTTCTGTCAGATGTAAGGGGGAGTATATTATATTATAACAGCTGATTTTAATCAGATTGAGGGTCCATAACATTTCATGGAGATATATTTACATTTTTACTGTTTATTACATGTAGATTTATTTATGTTTTACTGTGTACCGGTATATACCGTAAATAGTAAAATGTAAATGCATCTTCATGTAATATACAGGTAAATATTAATACTTTTTATTACATTTAGATGTATTTACATTTTACTATTGATTACATGGAGATGTATTTACATTTTACTATTGATTACATGGAGATGTATTTACATTTTACTATTGATTACATGGAGATGTATTTACATTTTACATTTTGTTCTTCAGGAAATTAGTTACTGATCCAAGAGTCAGATTAAAGTATCAACAACTTATAACCAATAGTTTTGTAGAGGTAAGAAAGTTTCTAGTCATAGTAATTTATTGATAATGGGTAACATGATCACGTTGAGTGCAGTAGTTCATGGTTTTGATCCCCGGGCTGGTCAAACAAAAGATTATAAATTGGTATTTGCTGCTACACAAAGCATGAAGTATGTAGGATGAAAAGCAAAGACTCACTGAGTGTGTTTGAATGAATCCACATTTCTTTTTGTCTGAGCATGAAGTGCTTAGCAATAAGAGCAAAGACTCAGAATCTGAGTGTGTTTGAATGAATCCACATTTCTTTTTGTCTGAGCGTGAAGTGCTTAGCAATAAGAGCAAAGACTCAGAATCTGAGTGTGTTTGAATGAATCCACATTTCTTTTTGTCTGAACATGAAGTGCTTAGCAATAAGAGCAAAGACTCAGAATCTGAGTGTGTTTGAATGAATCCACATTTCTTTTTGTCTGAGTGTGAAGTGCTTAGCAATAAGAGCAAAGACTCAGAATCTGAGTGTGTTTGAATGAATCCACATTTCTTTTTGTCTGAGCATGAAGTGCTTAGCAATAAGAGCAAAGACTCAGAATCTGAGTGTGTTTGAATGAATCCACATATCTTTTTGTCTGAGCGTGAAGTGCTTAGCAATAAGAGCAAAGACTCAGAATCTGAGTGTGTTTGAATGAATCCACATTTCTTTTTGTCTGAGCATGAAGTGCTTAGCAATAAGAGCAAAGACTCAGAATCTGAGTGTGTTTGAATGAATCCACATTTCTTTTTGTCTGAGCGTGAAGTGCTTAGCAATAAGAGCAAAGACTCAGAATCTGAGTGTGTTTGAATGAATCCACATTTCTTTTTGTCTGAGCGTGAAGTGCTTAGCAATAAGAGCAAAGACTCAGAATCTGAGTGTGTTTGAATGAATCCACATTTCTTTTTGTCTGAGCATGAAGTGCTTAGCAATAAGAGCAAAGACTCAGAATCTGAGTGTGTTTGAATGAATCCACATTTCTTTTTGTCTGAGCGTGAAGTGCTTAGCAATAAGAGCAAAGACTCAGAATCTGAGTGTGTTTGAATGAATCTACATTTCTTTTTGTCTGAGCATGAAGTGCTTAGCAATAAGAGCAAAGACTCAGAATCTGAGTGTGTTTGAATGAATCCACATTTCTTTTTGTCTGATCATGAAGTGCTTAGCAATAAGAGCAAAGACTCAGAATCTGAGTGTGTTTGAATGAATCCACATTTCTTTTTGTCTGAGCATGAAGTGCTTAGCAATAAGAGCAAAGACTCAGAATCTGAGTGTGTTTGAATGAATCCACATTTCTTTTTGTCTGAGCATGAAGTGCTTAGCAATAAGAGCAAAGACTCAGAATCTGAGTGTGTTTGAATGAATCCACATTTCTTTTTGTCTGAGCATGAAGTGCTTATCAATAAGAGCAAAGACTCAGAGTTTGAGTCTGTTTGAATGGATCCACATTTCTTTTCGTGGATTGTTATTTCAGTGAGCTAACTCTATAAAAATTAAACTTGGCAAGTTGGTCTTGTACAAAACAGATATCATCATTGTCTCATCAAAAAGTAAATTCTTCACTCCATGAGAGTAGTAAAGTACATGTTCTATTGGAATTAAACAATTATTTATGATGTCTTTTTAATAGAGCATAGCTTAAAATTTATATACTTATACAAAATGTATTTATTAATGTTTTCTATTGCAGTGTAATAAATTATTACGTTGGTGTCCTGCTCCTGATTGTGGACATGTAGTTAAAGTAGCATACAGTGATGCCAAACCGGTCACTTGTGTGTGTGGTCATGTATTTTGGTAAGAATGCATATTATAATAGCCATTCTTTATATAGAAAGAAGAAGCTGCATCGGTGGTGTAATGGTTAGCGTGCTCGCCTCGAGTGCGGTAGATCGTGGGTTCGAGCTCACATAGGGTCAAACCAAAGACTTTAAAATTGGTATTTATTACTTCTCTGATAAGCACGCAGCATTAACTTTAAGGAGAAAGAGCAAAGACTGGTTGGCTCAGAATCAGGATAATGTGTCCGAGTGGGACGACATATCTATCCGCAGACTGTTGTTTCAGTGAGCTAACACTATAAAAATCCAACTAAGCGTGCTGGTCTAGTACAAGCTAACAATACGGACCTTATCATTTTTTCATTGAATATTAAATTGTTCTCACCATGATGTAGCTGAATAATTGGTGAGTTGGCATTAAACAACAATCACCAACTGTATCTTTTTCAGGTTCAAAAGGTGTTTGAGTTATCAGTGTATAACACCACTTACAACATAACTATAGTTATATCAGGGCTCATCAACCAAGGCAAAGCATGCAACTTTTTTGCCCTGGTTTCAATGAAATTTCCCTATTTCCATCCCCTAAGGTGAAGTTTTAATCACCCTGTCAGTTTTTTGGAAGTTGGTATAATTGTACAAGAGGTTGTCTTGTAAAAGGGGGACAACTTTACAATACTACAAACATTTTATCATTACAAGAATCGTGGATACATTAAACTGGATGCTACTTCAAACAGACCAGATGAAAAAATGAAAGAGGTGAAGAAACCATAATGTAGACATGCTATCTTTCCATTAAAAAAAACTTAACAAATATTTCTAGCTGTAAAGGGTTTTAAAATTTTAAAAACATTGTGTATAGATTTCTGATACAAATGACCAGAAAAAAAAATTAAAGATGTTAAAAAAAATGAAAAAATTGTATTTTATTTTTAACAGTTTTGCCTGTGGAGAAAATTGGCATGATCCTGTTAAATGTAAATGGTTAAGGAAATGGATTAAAAAGTGTGATGATGACAGTGAAACATCTAACTGGATAGCTGCTAATACTAAAGTAAGTTGATTTCTACATGTTATTATCTTACATTGTTTATATGATGTGGAAAGATAATAACGCCCATTGATTTTAGGACCTGATTTTATTTTTTTTTATCTTAAATAGCCTAAAATGTTATCTTCACATACTTCAAGTTTATCAGCTTATGTATCTTGGATATGATTTATTTTTAAAATATGTCCTGTTATATCTTTTTACAGGAATGTCCAAAATGTAGAGTTACAATAGAGAAGGATGGAGGGTGTAACCATATGATCTGTAAAAACCAGCATTGTAAAGCTGATTTCTGTTGGGTGTGTCTAGGACCTTGGGAACCACATGGATCTTCATGGTCAGTTGATTTAACATCAGATTTGTAGACTTGTACTGAAATGTCTATATAATGTGAAAATTTGTATTTAGTTTAATACAACAAAGAAATGGCTGTGGAAAACTGCTGACAGATATAATAGATATGAGCAATGTCATGTGAAACTTGATATTCTTATTTATTGATAATGTATTTAATTTTTCTTTGATCTGTTACTTTGATGAAGTATTCAGGAAAATCAGTAAGATAAATATATCCCTTATTTGTTATTAGTAATTTTTCATATTAACTTCTTGATAATGCAGGAAATTATTTTTAAAGAGTTGGTAATACAGGGAAAACTGTCAAATCAGGAATTCTTGTGTAAAGCAAATAATAAATTTTGATATTTTCATTGTACATTTTGTGATCGTCATAGTCGTTATAATATGTTAGTTAGATTTATATCTACCTATGTAATCTGTACCAATAAAATTGTGATTTCAATTTCCGCTCACGGTGAAGTGTACTGGATTGCTATCTAATAAGGTAAAATTTCTTAGCGATTTTCAACAGGTTTGTAGTTTTTTTTTCCAGTAATCCTGTTTCCACCACCTTAGGATTTTAATTTTTTAATAGTTAGGGAAATTCTGATTTAAAGGCTTGTAAAGAATGTCATGGTTATTTTGTTTTACCAATTTTTAGGTATAATTGTAACAGATTTGATGAAGATGAGGCAAAGAAAGCCAGAGATAACCAAGAGGTATGTAGCAGCAACCGTTACCATGGAAATTTAATGTGGCATTTTATTGTTAATACCTATATTCTATTTATACATGTTATTTGAAGTTTTATGATCAAAATAGTTACATTTAAACCTACCTAACCCAAATGGTACTGTTAGCTATCTATTAATTGTCGTGCATCCTCATATATTGTGCTTTACTTTTCTGCAAATCGCAGGACTGAAATTTGGTAGGAATGCTCATTGGGATGTCCTTTGCAAATTATTTTTGGTGCCAGTGAGAAGTTACCTGCGGAACTGTAGAGCTCTTTTAGCATTTTTTTTTACCATAGAGCTACACATTACACCAGTTAGGAAACTTGTAGATTTCCTGACTCCAACTTGGGCCTTTTGGACACTACAAACTCATTTGTCAACTTCTTTGATTAAGTAAATTGATGTAGTTCTGGTTATTAAATGCATCACTACAACCATCCATAGTTATATATACATTCTTAAAAGGCATAAAAGTCCATATTCTTAACCCCACCTTAAAGTTTTGTCTCCAATACATGTATCTTTGCAGAGTTTCCCCTAGACGACTAAAAACACAAAAGATGTGATTTTGTGCTAATCTCTACTATGAAATGGGGGGAATTCCATTTACAAGAGATTCAATTTTTACAGTTTATTATACCCCCGCTCGATGAGAGTTGGGGGTATATAGGGATCCTTATGTCCGTCCGTCACACTTTTGGTTTCCGGATAATAATTAAAATACCACTCAACCAAATCTTTTCAGACTTTCACACATTGCTGTGTACCATAAATATACAATATACGTACATTGTCGGTAAATATAAAATTTATTTGTACGAGCTTTAGAAACAGGCAGAATAGCGAGCCTTTGGCAAGCCTCTCAGGCCTGTTTCGCAGCGAGTACAAATTAATTTTATGTTTAACGACAATGTACGTAATATTGTGTTTATCCTGCAATGGCAAAAAAGTCGGAAAACTTGTCAGATTTAAACAAAAAGGACAGAAACAAACGTCATTCCTCGCCTTTCATAAATGTTGTCAAGGGTATCTTCTTCGTGGTCCACGTTACATTAGTACCAGTTTCATACTTGTCTGTGCCCTCCGCTGTACATAGCTACAGGGTACCAGGAAAGTTTATTCGTAGGCTGAAAAGTTTATTTGTATAGTACGAAAAGTTTATTCGTCTAGTACGAATAAAGCAAAAATTTATTCGTATAGCATATTTGTACAGCAAATGTACTGATTGCAGGATAAAATACAGGTTAAGTTTGATTACATTGTATTTCACATTTACCGTTCCTAAGTTATGGCCCTTTTTCTCTTAGAAAATAGGGACTTTTTAGGTTTCCGGATGATATTTAAAGTATGGCTCAACCAAATCTTTTGAAACTTTAACACAATGCTGTGGACCATTAAATACAGGTTAAGTTCGATTACGGTGTATTTCACATTTACCGTTCCTGAGTTGTGGCCCTTTTTAGTCCCCTACCAGCGAAAGCCGAAGGGGACTATCGTTTTAGGTTCTGTCCGTCCGTCACATTAAAATTTTAGGTTGTCTGGACTTTTTTTTGACGTCCTTTGATATATTGACTTGATATTTGGTATGTGGCTATATCTAGATGAGTTACAGTTTATGTTTGAATTTCATTCCGGTCGAATGATTTTTTGCTGAGTTATGGCCCTTGAACTTGTATTTTTTGTTCAAATTTTAAGTTGTCCGGACTTTTTTTTTTACGTCCTTTGAGATATTGACTTGATATTTGGTATGTCGCTATATCTAGAGGAGTTACAGTTTATGTTCGAATTTCGTTCTGGTCGAATGATTTTTTGCTGAGTTATGGCCCTTGAAATTGTATTTTAAAATCTAGTCACTGCAAGGTGATACTTCTAATATTTTAGGTCCTCTGATTTTTGCGACCAGTAGGGTACAATGTATTGCTATGTGCAATATTCTCAGAATTCTTGTTCTCTTAGAAAATAGGGACTTTTTAGATTTCCGAATGATATTTAAAGTACCGCTCAACCAAATCTTTTCAAACTTTAACACAATGCTGTATACCATAAAATACAGGTTAAGTTTGATTATTCAAGACTATTCGGGGCAGTATAAAAATAGACAAATAATAAACAATAAGCTTTTATTGATTGTTTTGTTTGGTAAATTGTACGGCCACGGCTTGGAGATAATGGGTCGCCGGCAAACGTCAATGGCAGCCCGCAATATATACACATAACCATTATAATATTCCAACAAATCATAATGTTCATATAAACCATATCCACATTATCCATGAAAATATCAAAATGCTGGCCCTGGGAACAGAAGCTCAGCCTATAAACAAATCCATTAAAATAACATAACATAATATGAATACTTTGTGTCGTTATTTTCGCTTTCCTCCAGACGTGACAATAAGTTTCACTTAGGGGAAGGACTCTATCCGAAAAATAAAATAACAACAGCAGAAAAACAAACAAAACTTCTTATTATTGACAGATAATTGGTGAGGGTGGGTGGGGAATTTTAAAAACACTTTTCCCCTTGATCGAATTTTTCTGTGACCTTGCTCTTCGATTGCAGATTCAGAAAGGAAGTATGATGTCACAGCAAATTGTCACGTAACACCCGTCAAATTAAAGCGGGATAACACTTGCTCAAATATGTGAACAATCAAATGTTTGCGGGAAAAATTGTCCGATTCGCTGTGGATAACTGGATTTATTCTTCATATGAATAAATCTTCTTATGGTGTATTTCACATTTACCGTTCATAAGTAATTGTTACACCAGTTCACTTTTCTCAGCATTCCTTCATTACAAGTGTGCTTCCATCATATGTCTTATAATCAGTGTTCTGATGTAAATAGTGAAAGAAAAAAGGAAAGGATTACAGGTAATCTGATTTAAATTAATTTGGCAAGCAATAAAAAGTTTACTACATTGTCAATTACAAGAATTTGTAAATTTTTGATGGACATGAAATGAATAAGTTGTAAGATAAATCACAACATATTTCATTCTTTCATTGCCTCATTCAAAATTTGGAATGGGTGGTATCTGTGATCACCAGATCAACTTTCTCTAGTTTTTTTAGTCGTTGAAGTAAACCCTTCAAAGATTCATACGTTGGTTAAGTGGAAATTTCCAGACATAAAATGAAAAAGAATGGATATTATCTTTTGCAGGTATCCAGGGCAATGCTACAAAGATATTTGTTCTACTGCAACAGATACATGAACCACATGCAGAGTTTAAAGTTTGAAAATAAGGTAACAAGTTGTTTGTTGTTCTGTAGTATGTGAGAGACAGTTGTTTTGTCAATGTCAAAGGGACCTACTATTTTAGTTCAAATTACCACAGTATTCAAACCCTTGGTGTAAATCTAGATAACTATTAATATAAACGAACCACATTCTTACTTAGAGTTAAAAAAAGACTTATCTGAGTTCTAGATATTGAGGTTTAAATGTACTTACTATTTTGTCTTTCTATAAATAGAAATGAAAGTGTGTGGTTAGTGGTAGTCGTCTTAAACATTTACATATCAATAATATGGAAATCTATTTTCAGTGACTTCCGATAGGTCGGTGGTTTTCTCTGGTACTCTGGTTTCCTCCACCAATAAAACTGACCGACACCATATAACTGAATTATTGTTAAACACCATAACCCTAACCCTATTTTCAATATTTATGAAATAAATGACAAATTTCATTTTGAAATTCTACAATTTTCTTTCAGTTTCATCTAAAAATTGAACTAAAATGAAAAAAAATGAAAGATTGTTTATGGCAATTTTGGTGTTTAAAAGCACAAGTTTTCAATAGACCTCCATCAAGATTAACAAACTTAAATCCTACTTGTTTTCATAAATTTGATAATAAAATTGAAAGGTTGTAATATGACCTATTTTTTAACAGCTGTGTGCCTCTGTGAAGTAAGGTTGTAATATGACCTATTTTTAACATCTGTATGCCTCTCTGATGTAAGGTTGTAATATGACCTATTTTTTAACAGCTGTGTGCCTCTGTGAAGTAAGGTTGTAATATGACCTATTTTTAACATCTGTATGCATGCCTCTCTGAAGTAAGGTTGTAATATGACCTATTTTTAACATCTGTGTGCCTCTCTGAAGTAAAGTTGTAATATGACCTATTTTTAACATCTGTGTTCCTCTCTGAAGTAAGGTTGTAATATGACCTATTTTTATCAGCTGTGTGCCTCTCTGAAGTAAGGTTGTAATATGACCTATTTTTAACATCTGTGTGCCTCTCTGAAGTAAGGTTGTAATATGACCTATTTTTATCAGCTGTGTGCCTCTCTGAAGTAAGGTTGTAATATGACCTATTTTTAACAGCTGTGTGCCTCTCTGAAGTAAGGTTGTAATATGACCTATTTTTAACATCTGTGTGCCTCTCTGAAGTAAGGTTGTAATATGACCTATTTTTAACATCTGTATGCATGCCTCTCTGAAGTAAGGTTGTAATATGACCTATTTTTAACATCTGTGTGCCTCTCCAAAGTAAGGTTGTAATATGACCTATTTTTATCAGCTGTGTGCCTCTGTGAAGTAAGGTTGTAATATGACCTATTTTTAACAGCTGTGTGCCTCTGAAGTAAGGTTGTAATATTACCTATTTTTAACATGTGTGCCTCTCTGAAGTAAGGTTGTAATATGACCTATTTTTATCAGCTGTGTGCCTCTCTGAAGTAAGGTTGTAATATCAGAGCTCCAGATAATTTTCAAGTCCAAAGGGTAATTACCCCCTACTTTTGAAAATGATGCGTATTTGCATATTTCCTTTGCACTGTTGTACTCTCTACTTCAGAAAAGATTGCTTACATGTACACTTTTAAAATTATGCTTGACACAAGTGTTATTCAATAAATGCAGGATGCAAGTGAAATGTATATCTCTGTTTAATTTGACACGATTGTGTCATGTTTATTAATAAAATGTTGTAAATATTTAGTTTTTTGCTCGTCGACTTCGGCAGTTTTCACAGCCGTGTTGATAATGTCATCAATGATTCCTTAACTATACTGTCACTAGACACATGCAACTGTCAGGAACTTAAATATATAATTTTCCGTAGCGCGCTTATTCATGTTCTTGCTCATTTTCAACGAACGTGTTCCCAAATTTACTTTCGTTTTAGTTCTTACTTATTACGTAAACCGCATTTATTTGTAATATTGACCGCGATTGGATGATTTATCATAAACATCCAATCAGATCTCTTTTGACATCGATGCTTAGAAAGGTAAGCATTCTGTACCCCTCGGATGTATGCGCTCTCTCCTTCGAAAAGTATAAAGGGAAGTAATTACGGGGAATTTCTCAAAGACAGAAATGTATTGTTATGTACACGACTGTACAAGTATGCTCCGAATTTGGAAAGTTTGCTTACACAGTAATATGTATGCATAATGTGTACACTCTGATCTGATAATACATGCGTTTTTACTCGTTTTCATAGCGTAAAAAACGCAAATACGCAGCTTATCTGGAGCTCTGAATATGACCTATTTTTAACATCTGTGTGCCTCTCTGAAGTAAGGTTGTAATATGACCTATTTTTTAACAGCTGTGTGCCTCTCTGAAGTAAGGTTGTAATATGACCTATTTTTTAACAGCTGTGTGCCTCTGAAGTAAGGTTGTAATATGACCTATTTTTATCAGCTGTGTGCCTCTGTGAAGTAAGGTTGTAATATGACCTATTTTTTAGCATCCTTTATCCTGCTATTTTTAACATCTGTATGCCTCTGTGAAGTAAGATTGTAATATGACCTATTTTTAGCTCACCTTGCCAAAGGCAATGTGAGCTTTTGCCATCACTTGGCGTCTGTCGTCCGTTAACTTTTCACATTTTAATCTTCTCCTCTGAAACCCCTCGGCCAAATGAACTGAAACTTGGCAGGAAGCATCTATGGAAGGTCCTCTATAAAGATTGCTCATTTTGTTCCGATCCATTAACAAACATTGCCGCCACAGGCAATTCTTGTTTCTGATAGGCCGATTTAAAAAAAATCTTCTCTGAAACCGCTTGTCCAAATGAACCGAAACTTGGTAGGAAGCATCTATGGAAGGTTCTCTATAAAGATTGCTCATTTAGTCCTGATCCATTAACAAACATGGCCACCACAGGCAATTCTTGTTTCTGATTGGTCGATTTCTAAAAATCTTCTACTCTGAAACAGCTCGGCTAAATGGACCGAAACGTGGTAGGAAGCATCTATGGAAGGTCCTCTAAAGGAATTGCTCATTCCATTTTGATCCATTAACAAATATGGCCGTCTAAGGCAATTCTTGTTTCTTATTGGTCGATTTCTAAAACAGCTTTTCCTCTGAAACCGCTTGGCCAAATGATATGAAACTTGGTAAGAAGCATCTATAGAGATTGCTCATTTCGTCTTGATCCATTAACAAACATGGCTGCCACAGACAATTCTTGTTTTAGATTGGTCGATTTCTAAAAATCTTCTTCTCTGAAACTGCTTGGCCAAAATGAGCTGAAATTTGGTGAGAAGCACCTATGGAAGATTCTGTATTAAGTTTCCTCAAAGCAGAATGAAAGGTGAGCGACACAGGCTCAGCTCAGTGCTGAGCCTCTAGTTTAACATCTGTATGCCTCTGTGAAGTAAGGTTGTAATATGACCTATTTTTAACAGCTGTGTGTGTGCCTCTGTGAAGTAAGGTTGTATTATGAACTATTTTTATACGCCCGTCTCGAGACTGAGCGTATTATGTGATTGGGTATGGTGGGCGGTGGGCGATGGGCGGTATTTGGGAGTCCACACAGGTTTCTGCACAATAACTTTAGTTCTGTATATCGGATCTTTACCAAACTTGGCCCCATGATTCCCCTATAGAAGGGGAAGAACCATATTTATTTTAGGGTCATTAGGTCAAAGGTCAAGGTCACCGTTACTATAAATATAATTTTTGACAACAGGGTCGTTTCCGCACGATAACTTTAGTTCTGTATATTGGATCTTTAACAAACTTGGCCACATGATTCCCCTGTGGAAGGGGGAGAACCCTATTTATTTTGGGGTCAAAGGTCAAGGTCACCATTACTATAAATATAATTTTTGACAACAGGGTCGTTTCTGCACGATAACTTTAGTTCTGTATATTGGATCTTTAACAAACTTGGCCACATGATTCTCCTATGGAAGGGGAAGAACCCTATTTATTTTGGGGTCATTAGGTCAAAGATCAAGGTCAACGTTACTATAAATAGAATTTTTGACAATAGGATCGTTTCCGCACGATAACTTTAGTTCTGTATATTGGATCTTTACCAAACTTGGCCACATGATTCCCCTGTGGAAGGGGAATAACCTTGTTTATTTTGGGGTCATTTGGTCAAAGGTCAAGGTCACCGTTACTATAAATAGAATTTCTGACAATAGGATCGTTTCCGCACGATAACTTTAGTTCTGTATATTGGGTCTTTACCAAACTTGGCCACATGATTCCCTTATGGAAGGGGAAGAACCCTATTTATTTTGGGGTCAAAGGTCAAGGTCACAGTTACTATAAATATATTTATTGACAACAGGATCATTTCCGCACGATAACTTTAGTTCTGTATATTGGAACTTTACCAAACTTGGCCACATGATTCCCCTATGGAAGGGGAAGAACCCTATTTATTTTGGGGTCATTACCATTATACCGTTTGATAATTTATATAGACGGGTGTATTTTGTGATGCACACTTTACCTCAATGAAATAAGGTTGTGATATGACCTATTTTTTTTAACATCTGTATGCCTCTGTGACGTAAGGTTGTAATATGACCTATTTTTTTTAACAGCTGTATACCTCTATGACGTAAGGTTGTAATGCGACCTATTTTTTTTAACAACTGAATGCCTCTATGACGTAAGGTTGTAAAATGACCTATTTTTTAACAACCATATGCCTCTTGAAGTAAATTGTAATATGACATATTTTTTTATCAGCTGTGTGTCTCTATGAAGTAAGGTTGTAATATGACATATTTTTTAACAGCTGTATACCTCAATGAAGTAAGGTTGTGATATGACCTATTTTTTAACATATGTATGCCTCTATGACATAAGGTTGTAATATGACCTATTTTTATCAGCTGTGTGCCTCTATGGGGTAAGGTTGTAATATGACCAATTTTTTTTATCAGCTGTGTGCCTCTGTGAAGTAAGGTTGTAATATGACCTATTTTTTATCAGCTGTATACCTCAATGAAGTAAAGTTGTGATATGACCTATTTTTTAACATATGTATGCCTCTATGACATAAGGTTGTAATATGACCTATTTTTATCAGCTGTGTGGCTCTATGAAGTAAGGTTGTAATATGACCTATTTTTTTTATCAGCTGTGTGCCTCTGTGAAGTAAGGTTGTAATATGACCTATTTTTTTTATCAGCTGTGTGCCTCTGTGAAGTAAGGTTGTAATATGACGTATTTTTTTATCAGCTGTGTGCCTCTGTGAAGTAAGGTTGTAATATGACCTATTTTTTTTTATCAGCTGTGTGCCTCTGTGAGGTAAGGTTGTAATATGACCTATTTTTATTAGCTGTGTGCCTCTATGAGGTAAGGTTGTAATATGACTTATTTATTTTTTTATCAACTGTGTGCCTTTATGATGTAAGGTTGTAATATGACCTATTTTGTAACAACCATATGCCTCTTGTAGATTGTAATATGACATATTTTTTAACAACTGTATGCCTCTATGAAATAAGGTTGTAAATATGACCTATTTGTTTTTCAGCTGTATGCCTCTGTAAAGATTAAGATGGAGGAGATGCAACAGCATATGTCATGGATTGAGGTACAGTTCCTGAAGAAAGCCGTCGATGTCCTCTGTCAATGTAGACAAACTCTTATGTATACTTATGTCTTTGCATTTTACCTGAAAAAGAACAATCAGTCAATTATTTTTGAGGTGAGTAATTGTGTTTGAGGTCTCATGATCCTTGTGTAAATTACAAGTATGTGACCATCCTTAAAAATGTATTGGTTTGCTTGTTTATCTGGTATTCCATAGAAATATTATTTTTACTATTCTTTATTCATTTTTCTTTTTTGATTAAAGCTTTTTTCAGATATTTGAAAGAAAATATTCATTTGCCTATCAACATATCCATTTGAAAAATTGTATGTTGGTTAACACCAAATTAGTGTTTATTTAGAGATAACCTAACATAAAGTTGTTTTTAGCTCACCTGGCCAAAGGCCATGTGAACTTTTGTCATCACTTGATGCCGTCGTTCTTCTGTTAGCTTTTCACATTTGAATATTTTCCTCTGAGACCCATGGGCCAAATGAACCAAAATTGGTAGGAAGCATCTATGGCAGGACCTTTATAAAGAGTACTCATTTCGTTCCGATCCATTTACAAACATGGCCGCCTTATGCAATTCTTGTTTCTGATTGGTCAATTTCTAAAAAATCTTCTCCTTCTGAAACCGCTCGGCCTAATAAAGCGAAATTTTACAGGAAGCATCTATTGAAGATTCTCTATAAAATTTCCTAATTTCATCCCAATTGGACAAAAAAATGGTCGTCAATTTTCAAATGACATCACAAATTTTCTATAAAAAAAATATTGCTAGTGCTCAAAATTTGAATTTAATATGGAAATAGGAGACCATTTTTTTTTTTTTTTTTTTAGGATAACCAAAAAGATTTAGAAATTGCTACAGAACAACTATCAGAGTATCTAGAAAGAGATATAACATCAGATATGCTACAAGACATCAAACAAAAAGTCCAAGATAAATACAGGTAAAGTTTAAAATTTATTGTTATAAAGCAAAGTGGTATGAACTATGTTTGTAATTTATCTATTTTTATTTGTATCTCGCCAAGGGATATTGTTGGTATCAACAAACTGATTGTGATACTGAAAATTATCAGTCAAACACTTTGTGATGCTGCCGATAAAAACAAACATGTATAGCTGAAATATTGCTCACTGGACATCAATCTGTCAATCAATCGGTCGTTTCTAGTTATAATGCCCAGCATACGATAGTATGGAGGCATTTAGCTTTTCTTTATATTAAAATGCAAACCACAAAGTGGTCGTCTTGGTCGTGATCGTATGGTAGTTGTTCACTACCTGTAAAATCAAATGCCTATCACCACTCAAGTTGTCACTTTGAATCCTACTCATGACTAGGTGTATTCGATACAACATTATGTGATAAAGTTTGTCAGTGACTTGTGGCTGCTCTATGGTTTTCTCCTGAACTCTGGTTTCCTCCACCAATAAAACTGATATAGCAGAAATATTGTTGAAAGTGGCATTACACGCCATAACCCTAACCCAACATTTTTGAAAAAATCAAGATTATACGATATTTTATGATAAATACTGTTACTTATGTATATTTTATATGTAAGATGTCTCTTTAAGTGTTTATTGAAAAAGAAATGATCTGTGTTTTTGTAAAGTGTAGTTAAGATTTTATTTATATTTGTAGGTATTGTGAAAGTCGACGTAATGTTCTGTTAGATCATGTTCGAGAAGGTTACGACAAAGAATCATGGGAATACCAAGACGACATATGAACTATGTCATATTAATAAATGTGTTAGGTTTTTAATATTTTATTGTGTATAAATAATCATTATTATTATAAATTAATGTGTTTATATTGATATGAGAGATGCTTTTTATATTTTATAGGCTAAGCAAAGTCTTTTTTCTTCCCTCATTTTTTAGCTCACCTGGCCTTTAGGCCATGTGAGCTATTGTCATCACTTTTCGTCCGTCGTCCGTCCGTCAACATTTCACATTTTAATCTTCTCCTCAGAAACCACTGGACCAATTGCAACCAATCTTTGTTGGAATGGTCCTTGGATGGCCCCCTTTCAAAATTGCAGCTACATGGCAAGGAGTAGTTTAACATATATTCCGGGTTTTTCTGTGAAATTTTTCTTTCAGCCGATATATACCGATTATGCAAATTAGGCATATTTTTATAAAAGATCACATTTAAATCTTCTCCTCTGAAACCACAGAACCAAATTTAACCAAACCTGGCAGGGATGGTCCCTGGGTGGGTCCCTTTCAAAATTGTGTCCAACAGCCCCGCCCTCCATTCAAGATGGCCGCTGTTACTAAAAATAGAAATTTCTTCAAATGGCCAAAACTGCTCTATTTTAAGCCAGAATGTGCCCAAATTTGAACTGTATAAGCATAATGATGAGCTTTTCAGCAAGTATGACAGGATTTTTTATGAACTTTGAACTTTTGCCGATTTTGACCGATTATGCAAATTAGAAAAAAGGGGGGATGAAATTAAAAAAAAATCTTCTCCTCTGAAACTACTGAGCCAATCTCAACCAAACTTTGCTGAAATGATTCTTGGATGGCCCCCTTCCAAAATTGTGTCCGGTGATCCCGACTTCCAACCAAGATGGCCGCCAAGCTAAAAATGGAAAAAAGGGGGGATGAAATTTTAATTGTCCATTGCTGCTTTAGTGTAAGTCAAAATGAGCTGAAATTTTAACTGCAGCTACATGGCAAGAAGTAGGTTAGCATATATTCCGGGTTTTTCTGTGAAATTTTTCTTTCAGCCGAGATATACCGATTATGCAAATTAGGCATATTTTGATAAAAGATCACATTTAAATCTTCTCCTCTGAAACCGCTGAACCAAATTAAACCAAACCTGGCAGGGATGGTCCCTGGGTGGGTCCCTTTCAAAAATGTGTCCGACATACCGCTCTCCATTCAAGATGGCGCTGTTACTAAAAATAGAAATTTCTTCAAATGGCCAAAACTGCTCTATTTTAAGCCAGAATGTGCCCAAATTTGAACTGTATAAGCATAATGATGAGCTTTTTAACATGTATTACAGGAATTTTTATGAACTTTGAACTTTTGCCGATTTTGACCGATTATGCAAATTAGAAAAAAGGGGGGATGAAATTTAAAAAAAATCTTCTCCTCTGAAACTACTGAGCCAATCTCAACCAAACTTTGCTGAAATGATTCTTGGATGGCCCCCTTCCAAAATTGTGTCCGATGATCCCGACTTCCAACCAAGATGGCCGCCAAGCTCAAAATAGAAAAAAGGGGGGATGAAATTTTAATTGTCCATTGCTGTTTTAGTGTAAGTCAAAATGAGCTGAAATTTTAACTGCAGCTACATGGCAAGAAGTAGTTTAGCATATATTCCGGGTTTCTTTCAGCCGATATATACCGATTATGCAAATTAGGCATATTTTGATAAAAGATCGCATTTAAATCTTCTCCTCTGAAACTGCTGAACCAAATTAAACCAAACCTGGCAGGGATGGTCCCTGGGTGGTTCCCTTTCAAAATTGTGTCCGACAGCCCCGCCCTCCATTCAAGATGGCTGCTGTTACTAAAAATAGAAATTTGTTCAATTGTCCATTGCTGCTTTAGTATAAGTCAAAATGAGCTCAAATTTGAACCGCAGCTACATGGCAAGGAGTAGTTTAGCATATGTTCGGGTTTTTTTTTTGAAATTTTTCTTTCAGCCGATTTATATCGATTATTCAAATTAGGCATATTTTGATAAAAGATCACATTTAAATCTTCTCCTCTGAAACCGCTGAACCAAATTTGTGTCTGGTGGTCCCGCCCTCTGACCAAGATGACTGCACAGCTGTACTTAGTTTAACATAGGACCCTATGGGAAATTCACATAAAAACCATCTTGTCTGGAATCAGTAGCTCAATTAAAACCAAACTTTGATGGAATAGTCATTGGATGGTCCTCTTCCAAAATGGTGTCCGGCAGTTGCGCTCTCCCGCCAAGATGGCCGCCACAGTGCAGTTGCGTTGTTATTGAAAGCAGCTTTGATCCAGGTGAACGATTACAGGCTCCCTTTCATGGTAATTCTCAAATGAATAGCAAAATTTTCTGCTTGAAAAGGAACAATTTCGGAACATTTTTCCAAAATTGTTCTGGTTTTCAATTTGAGGAACTTGTACATTTAATGGATTAATATTTAATCTTTATATTTATCAAAAACATTTGATCATCTAAGAATATTTAATTGTAAAGAATTAAGATTTGCACTGCCATATTTGTGTTTCTTCTTTTCCATGAGGAGAAGGTAGCTTGGAGTGAATGATGGGTGTGACAGAACGTTTTTTGAAACATATTGTTTCCATGTTGATATCTTTGAATACATAAATTTTATTTTCTGTTTCCTAAATATTTGTGCATTTTTTATATAAAAAAAAAGAACAACATATTTTCCACTTTTAAACCAACATTATGGATTGGTGCTACAGTGAGGAAATTCCATTGAACACTTTTTTTCATTCTGGTATTTAATTGTATTGTTTTTTCAAAACAAACATATTGAGATATGTTCAGATACAGCCGTTTTTAAAAATGTGATAAGGATTAATATTGCTAGTAAATGAGATTGATGATATAACTCAGAGCTTACAGAATGATTACATAACTCAGAGCTTACAGTCCCAAAACTTTTTGAGTATGCATTTTGTGCTGGTACTCTAAAAATGACTAATTAAAATACTGTATAGAGCCTACACTGTTTTCTGATTGGACGATTTTGGACAACGAGTAAGAAACTTGCAACTCGCACTCGAAAGTTTTTTGAGTGGAAGACCAGAGAATAGATGAAACTTAAGCTAAATACCATATCTTTAAAATAGGAAATATGAAGAAAAAAAACATAGGATGGAAAAATTATCAATTAGATATGGTTCAGTTAAATGGCACCATGTTTGTGATCATGAAACATTATTTCCTCTGCATTATAATAAGAAAAAGAGGAAGGAAATATTCATTCATAGAAGTGGATTGCATTTGTAAACCAAACCCTTGCATAGTTGTAAAGTATTATACAATTTACCTTAATAAAAAGCATTATTACTTCTTCTTTTTTTTCAATTCTGATTTGTTCCTATGATATTAATGTAACATGACCTGGTATTTCTTTTTCTATTTTAGGTAATGCTTACATTTTTATTTTATTTTTCAGAATTAAAAAAAATCATGTATTTAACAGTGTATTTAACACAAAACTATTCTTACTACTACTTAATACAAAGAAGTACTTGGGTGACATTTTGCAATAAATGTTTTGAATTATGCATCTTTTATTTATTTGCTTTAGTCAGTCATCAGATCTTGGTCCAAAGAGCTAGAAAATGAAGGTATTCTGGCACGGAATAGTGGGGGGGGGGGGCCTCATTTATTCATAAGTGGACACTGTCATCTCTGGGCCATCCGTAACTGTAATTAGACTTACAGATTTTGAAGTGGGTAGTTAGTAGTTAGATAGACAATTTTTTCTCTCTCAAAATTCTGAAAAAAGGCTTAACCGAAAGCAGAAAAAACTAGCTTACAGTAGTAACTATAATATCTTTGGAATTCCTGATGAAGTTTTGGGTAGGATCAGTTTTTGTGAATCAGTCCAGTAACAACATACCTACCTTTTTTTTCTGGATGTCCTTATTGTACACATTTCATTCAAATTGGACATACTGAAGACTAATACATGTACATTGTATATAAAAAAATTAAAAAAACATGGGTTAATAGCCTAGTTATTATACATCTTATATTATGAATAATTCAACTCTATATTTTCAGGAGAAAGTAATTCAAATCAAATTATTATAGAAAACAATCTTGCCTAGAAATTTAAAATGAAAATACATTTTATTGCAACAAGCATTTATAAACAGTGTATTTCTTTTAGTGATCTGTTTTGTAAAATTATTTTCTTATTCTTTCTTATTTTTATTTTTTCATCCACCATTTAAAGAGAATATTTTGATTTAATGACTAAACTTAGAATATCCACAATAATTTAGCAAAAATTGTCTTGCTGTGTTGCTTTGAAGTAGTAGAGAAATAGGTGTATCAGTGTTTTGTTCTAATAGATATGTCAGCTTTTGCCATCAGTTTGTCTTTTTTATCTGTTTTTAACATTTGGATTTTTTTCTCCAAAATACTAATTTATTAAATTGTAAGTGTAATGGTTTATTTGAACTCTCATTACATTAATACACCCAACACAAACATGTCATTTTAGTTTTTTATTTGCTTTGATCACAAGAAATCTATATAATTGACAATATAGTACTCATTTGTGACTATATAACATTACAACACATTCAGATGGAGTGCACATTGATTAACTATAAAACTTTTCAACTGGTTCATTAATTGTGTACGTCCACATCAATGCAAATTTTAAATGGATCATGAGCTGTGTGCCGTCATTGCCACACAAACGTCAACTGATTCTTACCATGTGTTCATGCATTGCTATACAGCATTTCCAACTCATTCTTCTGTTGTGTTTTCGTGGCTATAAAACAGTACAACTTGTTCACATGTTGCATTCATGACTATATGTGCGTTCATGGGTATAAAACACTAGAACATGTTCATGTGTTGTATGCATTCATGGCTAGAAAACACTAGAATGGGTTCATGTGTTGTATGCATTCATGGCTAGAAAATACTAGAACTGGTTCATGTGTTGTATGCATTCATGGCTGTAAGTACACAACAGCTTGTTCATGTGTTGTATGCATTCATGGCTCTAATACACAACAACTGGTTCATATGTTGTATGTATTCATGGCTAGAAAACACTAGAATGGGTTCATGTGTTGTATCCATTCATGGCTAGAAAACATTAGAATTGGTTCATGTATTGTATGCATTCATGACTAGAAAACACTAGAACTGGTTCATGTATTGTATGCATTCATGACTAGAAAACACTAGAACTGGTTCATGTGTTGTATGCATTCATGGCTAGAAAACATTAGAACTGGTTCATGTGTTGTATGCATTCATGGCTAGAAAACACTAGAACTGGTTCATGTGTTGTATGCATTCATGGCTAGAAAATGCTAGAACTGGTTCATGTGTTGTATGCATTCATGGTTGTAAGTACACAACAGCTTGTTCGTGTGTTGTATGCATTCATGGCTCTAATACACAACAACTGGTTCATATGTTGTATGTATTCATGGCTAGAAAACACTAGAATGGGTTCATGTGTTGTATGCATTCATGGCTAGAAAATACTAGAACTGGTTCATGTGTTGTATGCATTCATGGGTATAAACCACTAGAACTGGTTCATGTGTTGTATCCATTCATGGCTAGAAAACATTAGAATTGGTTCATGTATTGTATGCATTCATGACTAGAAAACACTAGAACTGGTTCATGTGTTGTATGCATTCATGGCTAGAAAACATTAGAATTGGTTCATGTATTGTATGCATTCATGACTAGAAAACACTAGAACTGGTTCATGTGTTGTATGCATTCATGGCTAGAAAACATTAGAACTGCTTCATGTGTTGTATACATTCATGGCTAGAAAACACTAGAACTGGTTCATGTGTTGTATGCATTCATGGCTGTAGGTACACAACAGCTTGTTCATGTGTTGTATGCATTCATGGCTCTAATACACAACAACTGGTTCATATGTTGTATGTATTCATGGCTAGAAAACACTAGAATGGGTTCATGTGTTGTATGCATTCATGGCTAGAAAATACTAGAACTGGTTCATGTGTTGTATGCATTCATGGCTAGAAAACACTAGAACTGGTTCATGTGTTGTATGCATTCATGGCTAGAAAACACTAGAATGGGTTCATGTGTTGTATGCATTCATGGCTAGAAAATACTAGAACTGGTTCATGTGTTGTATGCATTCATGGCTAGAAAACACTAGAACTGGTTCATGTGTTGTATGCATTCATGGCTGTAAGTACACAACAGCTTGTTCATGTGTTGTATGCATTCATGGCTCTAATACACAACAACTGGTTCATATGTTGTATGTATTCATGGCTAGAAAACACTAGAATGGGTTCATGTGTTGTATGCATTCATGGCTAGAAAATACAAAACTGGTTCATGTGTTGTATGCATTCATGGCTAGAAAACACTAGAACTGGTTCATATGTTGTATGTATTCATGGGTATAAACCACTAGAACTGGTTCATGTGTTGTATCCATTCATGGCTAGAAAACATTAGAATTGGTTCATGTATTGTATGCATTCATGACTAGAAAACACTAGAACTGGTTCATGTGTTGTATGCATTCATGGCTCTAATACACAACAACTGGTTCATATGTTGTATGTATTCATGGCTAGAAAACACTAGAATGGGTTCATGTGTTGTATGCATTCATGGCTAGAAAATACTAGAACTGGTTCATGTGTTGTATGCATTCATGGCTAGAAAACACTAGAACTGGTTCATATGTTGTATGTATTCATGGGTATAAACCACTAGAACTGGTTCATGTGTTGTATCCATTCATGGCTAGAAAACATTAGAATTGGTTCATGTATTGTATGCATTCATGACTAGAAAACACTAGAACTGGTTCATGTGTTGTATGCATTCATGGCTGTAATACACGACAGCTTGTTCATGTGTTGTGTGCATTCATGGCTCTAATACACAACAACTGGTTCATATGTTGTATGTATTCATGGGTATAAACCACTAGAATTGGTTCATGTGTTGTATCCATTCATGGCTAGAAAACATAGAATTGGTTCATGTATTGTATGCATTCATGACTAGAAAACATAGAATTGGTTCATGTATTGTATGCATTCATGACTAGAAAACACTAGAACTGGTTCATGTGTTGTATGCATTCATGGCTAGAAAACATTAGAACTGGTTCATGTGTTGTATGCATTCATGGCTAGAAAACACTAGAACTGGTTCATGTGTTGTATGCATTCATGGCTGTAATACACGACAGCTTGTTCATGTGTTGTATGCATTCATGGCTCTAATACACAACTTGTTCATTGTGTACGTCCACAGCAATGCAAATTTTAAATGGATCATGAGCTGTGTGCCATCATTGCCACACAAATGTCAACTGATTCTTACCATGTGTTCATGCATTGCTATGCAACACTTCCAACTCGTTCTTCTGTTGTGTTTTCGTGGCTACGAAACAGTACAACTTGTTCACGTGTTGCATTCATGACTATAAACCGCTAGAGCTGGTTCATGTGTTGTATGCATTCATGGCTAGAAAACACTAGAAATGGTTCATGTGTTGTATGCATTCATGGCCTGAAAACACTAGAATGGGTTCATGTGTTGTATGCATTCATGGCTGTAAGTACACAACAGCTTGTTCATGTGTTGTATGCATTCATGGCTAGAAAACACTAAAACTGGTTCATATGTTGTATGCATTCATGGGTATAAACCACTAGAACTGGTTCATGTGTTGTATGTATTCATGGCTAGAAAACACTAGAATTGGTTATGTGTTGTATGCATTCATGGCTATAAAACATTACAACTTGTTCATGTGTTGTATGCATACATGGCTGATTCGTGCATTTATGATTATGATTGCACAACTCTTTCATGTGTGGTGTGTATTTCAGAGTAAATGCATTGTTGGCCATTTATGCATATTTACATTATATAGCACGATAATATATAATAATATCGTTTGACTATTCTATTTAGCTCACCTTGCCAAAGGCAATGTGAGCTTTTGCCATCACTTTGCGTCCGTCTTCTGTTAATTTTTCACATTTTAATCTTCTCCTCTGAAACCCTTTAGCCAAATGAACCGAAACTGGGTACAAAGCAGCTATGGAAGGTCCTCTATAAAGATTGCTCATTTCATACCGATCCATTAACAAACATGGCCACCACAGGCAAATTTTGTTTCTGATTGGTCGATTTCTAATATTGTTGAAAGTGGCATTAAACACCATAAATCAACCTCTGAAATTGCTTGGCCATATGAACCGAAACTTGATAGGAAGCATCTATGGAAGGTTCTGTATAAAGTTTCCTCAAAACAGAATGAAAGGTGAGCAACACAGGCTCAGCCCACTGAGCCTCTAGTTTGAATAGTACTTCAGTTCTGAATTAACATGATGATTTATCATATATAATATCATTAAATTAGTTTTGGTCAAATTTGTTAATGTCCAAAATTAAATAAAATTTTGATATATTTTTATCATAGAACAACCATTTAACAAATAAGCAAATTGAATATATTGTAATCCTGATGGATATACTTGGTATTCGTTTCTATGTCATTCTTATTTGAAGAATTGCCTAGTTTTTGTGTACATATTTGAAAGCCGGTCTTTAGATAGATCTACATTTAGTAACTGGTGTTCGTTTTGATATAAGCATTGGGTCCTTGTAATCTTTATATTGTTAAGCATTTTATTTTCAATATGTTGATTAGAAATTCCATATCATCAATGGGGTAAAGCTGATGGCCGTAACTGTAATTACGGTCATCCCAAGATGGAGGACATGAAATTAGGTAAGAATCTTTTTTGTCAATTAAATTGTTTCTATAATGTATTTTAAATGACACATGCATTAGTACGATAGTAATTTGTGAACTTTTCACAAGGAAATCACAAATTACGACTGAAAAATGTATATGAAAGAGAAAATCCGATTTAAAAAAATCGCTAAGATGACCGTAATTGCACTGCTGAATTATGATCAGTAACGGTCATCTTAGTGATTTTTTTAAATTGGATTTTCTCTTTCATATACATTTTTCAGTTGTAATTTGTGATTTCCTTGTGAAAAGTTCATAGATTACTATCGTACTAATGCATGTGTCATTTAAAATACATTATAGAAACAATTTATTCAACAAAAAAGATTCTTACCTAATTTCATGTCTGCCATCTTGGGATGACCGTAATTACAGTTACGGTGATCAGCTTTACCCCAGTGTATCATGTGGGAATTTGTTAGAAATGTATTGCAGATCTGAAAGTGACACGAACTGTACATTTGTATTTTGAATCATTTGAAACCAGGTGAGAAATTATAGACTCTAGAAATTGCAGAAATTATTATATTAAAATGTTACACATCTTGTATACCAGTATGAAGCAGTATTCATCCTACATTATACAATTAATGACTTTGGATGAGGTTAATACCATGATTTATCAACTCCAGAGATTTGATTATCACAGAGGCCAGGCAGAGGTGATAATCAGATCTCTGGGGTTGAGAAATCATGGTATTAACTGAAATCCAAAGTCATCAATTGTTTTATTATATGAGAATCTAAATTTAGTGATATATTTTTTTTTCACTGTAATAGTCATTACACACAAAAAAAAATGCGGTTCCCCAAGGTAATACCTGAGCGAGCCTCTTATCCACCTGTGACTTTCAATGGAAGATAAATAAAATTCAAAACAAACAAAATGTCGCGAAAAGGAAAACAACGTGGGGTAGACATAAAACAAGAAGATGTATTACAAGCTGTTGTTAGGAAATTGCTGATTGGATAGCAAAACTGCTTCTTTAAATATCGATCGACTAATCAGAGAATACATTTTCAAAATAAGCAACCTGGACTTTCCCTGTTACTATTTTTGGGTACACGCTACAGTGTTCAAAAGTAATGTTAACCTAATGTGCACTTTTGAGCGGTGATAATCACATTTTGAAATGGAGAGTGAAGTAGTGTTTTGTCCAATCAGAATCTAGGATATTTATAGTCGTATAATAAACCCTGTTGATTTTGATAACCAACAGCAACCACATTTTATAACTGATGATGTAACTTTTATTATACACAGTCTGTAACAATCTTTTACCCTTAGTCTTTATGATTATTTTGTTGAAGAAGCTATGTATGTTTTTGTCTGATGTTATGTAATGTTTCAGGTTGAAATGAGAATGAAAATAAAATCAAAATAATAGAACATGTTTTAGTTAATTCATCGTTGTAGTCAGATTTGGTTTTTTTTTGTACTACGGTCATATTATGTTATGGGTCTGTGGTGTTCGATGTCATTGTCTGTCTGTAGAATTAATAGTTAGTTCTCCTCTACAGAAAATGTTATTTAAAATTTTCCCCTATTCATGAGCTTGTGTTATATTTTGGACCTTAGGACTCCCATCCTATAGACTAAATCTAAGCATCTCAATAATGCTGCAGGACCTTATGACTCCCACCCCAGAGAGTTCATAAGTTCTAGCAATTCAATGCCATGGCAACAACATTCAACTGTTGAGTTCAAGAATGTTATATTAAATTGTGTGATAGCCTCTTCTGTTGAAAGCATTAATATTATCTAATTATGACATGGGGAAAATTTTTGTAGTTGGTGAACCTACCCCTTTCCTTATGCTGATAATGGAACAAACTGTCATTCACGAGTCATTTTGTTTTGGGAAAACTTTATTCAGAACCTTCCATAGGGGCTTCCCACCAAATTTCAATTAATTTGACCAAATGGTTTTACAGAAGATTTTTTTAATTACCAATCACAAACAAGAACTGCCTATGGCGGTCATATTAGTTCTACGATCGGCACAAAATATAGAAATTTTGCACAGGATCTCCCATACATCATTCCTACAAAGTAATAATTCATTGTGCCTCCTACTTTCAGAGGAGCAGATTAAATAAATTTCAGCCAATCAGAAACAAGAATTGCCCATGGCGACCACGTGTCCAATCGGGATGAAATGAGGAAATCTAATAGAGGACCATTGATGCCTTCTGTAAAATTTCACTTAATTTGGCCAAGCGGTTTCAGAGGAAAAGATTTTTAGAAACAAGAATTGCCAATGGCAGCAATATTTGTTAACGTATCGGGACGAAATAAGCAAATTTTTTGGAGGACCTTCCATAGATACTTCCTGCAAAGTTTCGGTTCATTTGGCCACAGTTTCAGAGAAGACTTTTAGAAATCAATCAACCACAAACAAGAATTGCCTATGGTGGCCATGTTTGTTAACAGAATGAGACAAAATGAGCAAACTTTATAGAGGACCTGCCACAGATGCTTCCAATCAAGTTTCAACTCATTTGGGCAAGCGGTTTCAGGGAGAAGATTAAAATGTGAAAAGATTTGTCTAATAAATTTATATATTGAATATACATCAGACGATAACAACCTTGTATATATGTTCTCGTGTTTAAAGATAAATATATATAAAACTTTTATATTCTAGCCAATATAACTGTTTATGTCGTGTTATGTTATCTTCAATTTTTGCAATAGTATTTGTTCATATTATTTTTATTTGTAATATATTGTCATTGCTAATGTTTATATGTTCCAAAGAAGACTTCACAAATTTACAACTTGTGTCTGGCCTTTGGCGAGGTGAGCTAATAAAAACTGAAACACAATCATATATTCTATATTTACATTTATTTTTCGCTTTGGTTTGAAAGGCAAAAGCTACAAAACTGATGATGAAGATGCAGCCGACACTCAAACATTCTCCCTTCCACACACATCAATACTATACTCACACATATAAATCTTACACATACACACTTATATATCACACATACTTTCATTATAAAACATAATTCGTGAATTGTCCTTAAAACATGTTATTACATAAGGCTCTATTTTACTGTTTTTCTATTGGCCAGAAGCAATACACGTGACATTCCATTTTCTAACATATTGATTAGCAAAAAGCAATTTCTGTGCAATAAATAATCATATTGCACTCTCATGCAAAATCAATGAATGAAATTATGTGGCACGAGAGTGCAATATGGTTTTTTATTGCACAGAAATTGCTTTTTGCTAATCAATATGTTAGAAAATTTTCATAAAATTTGAAAATCATAAAATAAAAAAATTTCAAAATTTAAAGTTCCATTTTTTTTTAGCAAATTTCAAAATTTCATTTTTTTTTAAAAAAAAATTTCAAAATTTTCATAAAATTTCAAACTTTCAAAAATTTCATACTATTTCAAAAATTTCATAAAATTTCAAAATTAAGAGTAAAATAGAACCGTATGTAATAAAACAATTGTTACACTTGAACTTGATCAATATGAGGTTTTATGGAGCAGAGTACAACAATATTGAACTCGGCATTCGCCTCGTTCAATATTGTTGTACTCTGCTCCATAAAACCTCATATTGATAAAATTCTTTAAGAATAACCAGAGGAGTTGCCATGACAACAACAGAAGATCACAAATAGTGATACCAATATATCGTTTCAGCTAGACAGAAGACACAACAAAATGACTTAATATCACAGAGTACTAAAACGTACAAAAATATATAAAGTACCACTTTGCGGAAAAACAGTAACTGTAGATGAACAGGGTTTACACTGAAAATTTGATATATGGTATGTACATATTTTTTTTCCTATCAAAATATGAACCAAAGTAAAACGTAAGTTTTTTTTACTGAAAATGTAAATAAAAACTTGATACACACCCAGTTATATTGAACCATGTTAAAACTCCTTAAAATTAAAAGTTAATTAATATAGCAAAAACTTGCTATGTTAAAGAGATGAACAATTATCCCTGAATAATCAGGAGCTAGCCATTATTATAACTAATACAATTTACAAATTTATTTTTAGTGAAATCTGAAACTTTATTTATTAATTAAAAAAAAATTTAGTAAGAAAAGTAATATTAAAAAGTTCTCAAATAATTTAAAACTTGTAAAAGATTTGAGGAGTAGAAAATTAGTGAAGTATGTTTTATCATCCACTAGAAACACAAGTAACAATAAATAAAAACCATGTAAAAATATTCAAACATAACAAGTAAACATTCATAACTATAAAAACATACATCCACAATAACTCCTATTATAACATAACAACAATCACAAGTTTGTTAATAGATGTGAAAAATTGTGAAACAAAAAAACTTTACTTTTTTTAATTCATGAATAAAGAGTTCCTTTCCAATTTTCTGACAATGTATAACTGAAATAAAATGCATATATCAAATTTAGTACATACAATGCATTACTGGAATAACCTTCATCGGGTATGCTAAAAACCAAAAAATTGGAAAGCCAAATAATTTCAAAGTGAAACTAATGAGGTAGATGCTTAGATTACCAGTACTTTTAATTAAAACATCTGCCAGTAGATAAAAATCTGTTGTCATGAAAAGTTGAACACCATCTTCTGAATTTTTATTACAGTTTTATTTTGCTCCGAAGTGAAAATTATGCCTCATATACGTCCAGTCCATCTATCTTGAATTGTATTTCACTATGATTTTTAACCACTCATGCTAAATAAAAAAAATATCATATTCTGAAATTTGAACAAGGTATAAGTTTGAAACTGTCAAAATTAATTATAATTGACTCTTCATAAAAAAAAATACAGATACAGACAAGATCAAATATCTCTTGTTTAACAAGGGCAACGCAAAGCGTGGTGTATCCCCTCGCCTAAAAATTTGACCCAGTGACCTTGACCTTTGACCTATAACCTTGAAAATCAATAGGGTTCCAGATTCTCTCAAGGACTAAGTATGTATCCAGTTTGGTCAAAATCCATCGAAGGATGTTGATTCTAGAGTGTTCACAAGGATGTTACGGAAGGACGGACGGTAGCGTTACTATATCCCTTCGCAACTTCATTGGCGAGGGGATAATAAACTTATATTTTTCTTTAGGAAACCATCAGATGAAAGCTGTTGAACTTTTGATGATTTACAGTGTTATAAACCATTTTAGTCTTTCATTGAAAAATTAAATTTGCTTAGTATTTGTTTGAACTTTTAGATGATAGTAAAGTTATGGTGAAAAATAAATTAATATAATTTTGCTTGGCAGTCAATTATTTACAACCATTTAAGAAAATCACAACACGATTAATATATTCTAACATATTGTATATTGTAAAACAAGTTTAATTATCAGATTTATATAATTTAATATCTTAGGTCATCCATAAATATTATTTGTTTGTTGTTTCTCGACCTACCCTCTAAAATGTACTCCACAAATAAATTTTATTAGGGTTTTGAAAAAACTTTAAAAATGTTTTTTTTTACTATTTTTACTACAAAAATATTTCTTTTTATGGAATCTTTGAAAAGGAAAAATAAACTGTCTATCTACACACTTCTCAAATTGTGGGTTGAGAAACAACAGAACAACTATTTTTAAGCATGGCCTTATTTATAGAAATATTGTAATATCGAGAAAATATAATTCACAACCTTTAGCAGACAAAATTAAATTTCAGATCATATTTATATTAAAATACTGGCCAATATGTATTTAGCACACCAATCATGACTAATCCTGATAAGAAACCATTGATATGTTTATCTATCTGCCTTTTTTACACAACCAAAGTAATAATTCAGAAATATCTATAATGCCAAATAGTACAAATCCTACTGTTAAGACAAGCAAGTATTTGAACCTTGACCATGACCTTATTTGAACCCGTGTCCATGACCTTATTTAGCTCTAAAGAGGAACACAATACAGGATCGTTTGATGTGAAATTAAATACAATATTTTTCAAATTTTAAAAACCAAATTGAAAGAAGAAAATTAAAAATTAAAATAAAGTTGTCTATATAACCTTTGACCTTTTATTTTGCAGAATATCAAAAAGACAAGACCCTCACCCAAAAAAAGATTCTATACTGAGAACAATCGAGAAGGAAGTTTTAACATTTTCTACTAATCCTTTTCATAACATATTATATTCGCTTTGGAATAAATTTAGAACTTTTTTTCACAATCTCTTTGCATCTTCATTTCAAGGGATCCACTTTCCTGATGTGATGACCAGTAACATTAACAGATAAAAAAAAAATATCTGAAAATATGTTACTTTTTCATGCAGAATGCAATTTGTGGAAATGGTAATTTACTATACAAAATATCACAATAAATTTTTCCTTTGCAAGTTCATCAGAATTGTAATTCAATTTTGGCAACCAGCATGTACATCTAAAATAGATGTACTATACTGAACGAAAATTTCACATTTTATACATTCATACAAAAAAAAATCAACTTCAAACATATAGATACATCTCTCATCCCATTTATTCAACAAATAACAAAGTCTTCATTCAATATATAAAAAGACACCGGTAAATTCTGTGTTTCTGGAGAAATCCATACCTGAGAAACCAAGCACTCATCATATTTGTCTTATACAATTTACATTCAGATTTAACAGAGACACAACAAATAAATTATGAATATTCATGACTCCTGTTTTGCCCTTTCACACAGCAGTAAAATGAAGAGGAACCAGTATATACCTATACAAATAACAAGTGTTCGATAAAATGCAAGACTTGTATATAAAAAAAATGGTTAAGAAGAAGAAGAAAATGTTGTCTTGTATAAAGTCATTAAATAGTTTAAAAAAATTAAAAGAAGTTCTAAAATCATATTTATAACTATGCACTTATTTATTTATAAATATAACCCTTTTAAAATGTATACAATGATAAAATTTGTTTGGGATTTCACTCATCTAAAATATAAAATAAAACATAATACAGGAGTGTTTTCAACAAAACTCCAACTGAACCAAATTTATTAAATGCAAGACCTTAAAAGTTTTTCTTTTATTTAAAAAAAAAGAAAAAGTTCCAATAATATATTATTAATTCATAATAAAAATATTTTCAAAGTATGTATCTTTTTATTTAATGACTGAAAAGATACACATCCTTTTTTCCCTGAAACATTATTGGATAAAATGGTGACAGAATCTTGCATTCTTCAATACACAAGGAGATATTAAATGAGTTGACAATAGGTGAAATGACATGAGCCAAAATATACAATGTAATTATATACATTTCCATTGAAATTTACAATAACATAATCAAGTGTACACAATGTTTGTACTGAAATAAACATCTATCACAATGCTTAGAATGCTTTTAATAATCCTAATTCTCCATTCATAACTTTTTTATGAACGGCAAGATAAAAATTAATAAAATCTTGACAAATTTGTTTTTGTCCAAAAAATGTAATTTGTTTCAGCTCCAAGACGAATTAAAATGCAGAGGAAAATAAAATAAATTTCCCAAGCTAATCCTTCTCTCCATATTGACTGAGCAATTACATCAGCTTCCCACATAAAAAAAATACATCCCGTAGCACAATAAAAATAGAACATAGAAAATAGAAGCACTTAAACCAAGTGTAGAGATCACATGAACAGATTGACCAATGGCATCCTTCCTGGAGATGAAAAAATTCTCCATTTTGATGAAAAAAAAATATGACTTGACGTCCATTACGGTCATTGATATTGATTGGCAAATGAAACTGACAACAATAAAATCATGGCTTAACATGGTGCCGTTCGCATGTGTACAGGCACATGGCCATTAACAATGTTTAAATTGATTCCATTCAGTGGATAACTACTATTTGAACTTTTACTAGTACTACTGTCTTTACTCCCGTCGCTTGTATCTATTGCACTATTAGGATTTGAGCACGAACTGTTTCGATAACTGCTGTCAACGTGATTACGGTTCCGATGGTCGGTTTCCTCCAACATGATACAATCACATGGTTCGGTTCCATACCGATCATGATTATTATAGTCAACAAATTTCAGTTCTTCATCTTGATCCTCAAAACCATGGCTACTATGATGACTATGACTATGGTGAGATCCGAGATGAGACGAATCGCCTTCGGCACCGGCGATAAACGGCTTTTGTGAATCATCCAAAAAATCCTCGTCATCTTGAAAATCATCATCATGATAATCATCCAAGTGATTCTCATCACTAAAGAAATATGACTTCTCCATGAATAAAGGATCCAAATCAGGCACTAGAATTTCTATTATTTGTTGAAATGTAGGTCTTTGTTTGTGCTTATAGAGCCAGCACTGAAGCATTAATTGATATCTACAAAAAGAATGGAAATATATTACAGAAATGTACGTCTTTGTCAAATGTGTTGGTGTATCTAAATTGTGAAATACTATAAAATAACCATGCTAGGACCCATTTCATTCATTTTAGCATATGAGTTGCTTCAGATGCTACTCTTGACTGTGAAATGTAGAACAGCACTAAAAGCACTGTTCGTTTACTTTGATTTGTGTCTTAAGCGTAATGCTGGATAGTCTCTCTTTATGACGAACAGAGTATTCAAGTTATCCAGAATAAAGTGAGATGAAATATACAACATGTTTACTTCCAATTTATCCAACAACACGATTTATCCTTCAAGATAAAGATGCTTGACTGTATCATGCTTATTTGTGCATAAGACTTTTTTGTGTACTAGACCTGTTTATTTGTGTATAAGATCTGTTTTATTTGCATATAAGACTTGTTTATTTGTAAATCAGATATTTTTATTTGCATATAAAGTTTGTCAGTGACTTGTGACAGGTCGGTGGTTTTCTCTGGGTACTCTGATTTCCTCCACCAATAAAACTGACCGCCACGATATAACTGAAATATTGTTGAAAGTGGCATTAAACACCATAAACCTAAACCTATCAAAATACTAGTTTTCCAAGTGTAGACTATATAAATAATGTACTTCATTTCTATGCCAGTCAATACAATACAGTTAGTGAGTAAGTAATTGTTTTTTAATGCCAAAATGAGCAATTTTTCAGCTACTGCATGGAGAGAACATTGCATTCAATGAGATGATGATTGTGTCCACTTTGTACTACACCAACATGCTTATTCAGATGGTTTTTTTTAGTGCTAGCTCACTGAAAGAACAGTCTGTAGGTAGACATGTTGCTCCATTCAAACCTATAATTCAGATTCCGAGCAAACCAGTCTTTGCTCTTACTCGTTAATGATGTGTTTCTACCAAAGAAGTAGCAAACAACAATTTCATAGTTTTTTATTTGACCCGATCAAGGCTCGCACGCTAGCCATTACTTCACCTATGCTCTCTCCATTACAGAGAAGTATCATAAATTAAACAATTTAATTTATACTTACAATCTATCTGGACAGCCCTCTGGCTTTTCTATTACTTTACCATTAATCACATATTTTATTACTTGTTCGTGAGATAATCCAATATATGGCAGTTCAGCTAATGTCACCATTTCCCATAGTACAACACCATATGACCTGAAAAAAACAGAGAATAATTAAAGATTGTTTTTTGAAGCAAAAACATATGTCTCTTCTTATATTTTTCATCTTTTGATTGGTTTGGTTTAGTTTATGGTGTTTAACGCCACTTTCACAATATTTCAGTTAAATCGTGGGCGTCAATCTTATTGGTAGATGAAACCACCACCTGCCGCAAGTCACTGACAAACTTTATCACATAATATTGTATTGAGAGTACACCTCGCCATGAGCAGGATTCAAACTCACAATTTTAGTGGTGATAGGAACTGATTACATAGGTAGTTGCAAATCTTGTTTTTAGAAACAAAAACATGTTTCTTCTTATATTTTTCATCTTTTTAGAATGATACACTGTAGAAATGATGTGCAATCTAAAAGTAGTTGACAAAATGTACATATGAAACTGAAACAGTAAACACTGTCAGATTGAAAATAGACAATGGATTTAACTGGACTTTCTCAGGGATGTTCCATTTATAGAAAACAAGGATATCACTTTGAAAATAGAATAACATTCCAATTCGGTAAAAATGTTTTAGACACCCACACATGGAAGGGAGTTAAAAGTGCCATACCTGGGTATCATTTATAGAAAATGGTTTTCCGTTGGGAATGCTCACTTTATAGTTTTCTGTGTGGTGTTTTGTAGATCATAGTTTGTTCTTTAGGTCATTGTATTGTCTGTCCTATGATTTACGGTTTCTGACTACCTCACTGGTAGCTTAAAACTTTTCTATGTTTAATGGAACAGCTCTCACTGTAAAGGGAATGGGAAGACACGAGAAATTTAAAAGGCATTAAGAATTTTACTCTGTGAGCCTGATGTAAATATTAAAATGTCTTCCTTAAACTTACCATACATCAGAATAACTAGTAAATACACCATCTTTTAATGACTCTGGTCCCATCCAACGAACAGGTAATAATCCTTTACCACCTTTTCTATAATAATCTGTTTCATATACATCTCTTGTCATACCAAAATCTGTTAAAAAAACCAATTTGTTTATAAAAAAAACAAAAAAAACAAAAAAAACTCAAAACCAGAGGCTCTCAAGATCGTGCATCAGCCATCTGATTTATATAGAAAAAGTACAAAAATCTTGAATTCCAGATGGCAAAGGTCAAAATAGATTTCTGATCAGTACAAATATCAGTTAGTTTGGTACAGGTTTACTTTTGTAAAAATTTATGGATATATTGGTTTTAATTGTGTGAAATTATTTCTGAGAAGCTGTTTCTGTGATGGCAGTTATTTGGATCTCAGATTGGTATCAAAAATTGCAAGTTTTGTAGATCCTAGTATCATTTGTGTATGATTTGGTTTACATATTTCAAATATTTTCAGCAAAGAAGCTCTCTGCATATATTTCCCATAGGATTCTTTGTTAAACTAAGTTTTGTGGTGGCAGCCATATTTCATTTTTGTTAAACTAAGTTCTGTGATGGCAGCCATATTTCATTTTTGATAGAACTAGTAGAGATCCATCAACATGACCATAGGAATATTCTTATTTAATCTTCCAAACAGTTTCTGCGAAATTTATACAATTTAAGCATTCAGAATACATTACTGGTCCTTGCAACCATGATGAATTTCTGATCACTACAAAAGACTCAAAGCTTGTAAACTACCATGTAATTGAAGGCATATAAATATGAATTGTTTCGTAACACATACAACATGGCACTGTGTACTGCTAGTCATTTACCTCCAATTTTAACAGTTAGGTCCTCAGCTACCATACAATTTCTAGCAGCCAAATCTCTATGTACAAACTTTTTGTCAGATAAATACGCCATTCCATCAGCTATTTCACCAGCCATCTGCCATATCTGTTTTAATGCAGGTGGTAACAGGCCTTCCTGCAAATAGATAAAACAAACAAATATTATAATAATTACACAGTTAATTTATTTGAAAATACTCTTAAAGTTAGAAATCTGTGGTGGCTGGACCTTCTCCCTGCTCCCTCCCAGACAAGAGACAAATGTTGGCTCTACATAATAAATACCTCCTCCCTGTAACCTCAGAGAAATTGTTGGCTTTACATAATACTAGACCTGCCTTCCTATTCCCTCCCAGACAAGAGACAAATGTTGGCCCTACATAATAAATACCTCCTCCCTGTAACCTCGGAGAAAAAAGATAATTGCTGGCTTTACATAATACTAGACCCCGCCTTCCTATTCTCTCCCAGACAAGAGACAAATGTTGGCCCTACATAATAAATACCTCCTCCCTGTAACCTCGGAGAAAAAAGACAATTGTTGGCTTTACATAATACTAGACCTGCCTTCCTATTCCCTCCCAGACAAGAGACAAATGTTGGCCCTACATAATAAATACCTCCTCCCTGTAACCTCAGAGAAAAAAGATAATTGCTGGCTTTACATAATACTAGACCCCGCCTTCCTATTCTCTCCCAGACAAGAGACAAATGTTGGCCCTACATAATAAATACCTCCTCCCTGTAACCTCGGAGAAAAAAGACAATTGCTGGCTTTACATAATACTAGACCTGCCTTCCTATTCCCTCCCAGACAAGAGACAAATGTTGGCTCTACAAAATAAAATATCTCCTCCCTGTTTCCTCGGAGAGTGAGTGAGTGATTGTTATTTAATGCCAAAACAAAAAAAAATCAGCTATATCATGACGAGAACAAGTTAATTTTCAATGAGATGATGATGATAAGGTCCACTTTGTACTAGACCAACACGCTGAGTTGGATTTTTATAGTGCTAGCTCACTGAAACAACTGTCTGCGAACAGACATGTCACCACATTCGGACACATTATCCTGATTCTGAACCAACCAGTCTTTGCTCTTTCTCCTAAATGCTGCGTGCTTAGCGGAGAAGCAACAAATACCAATTTTATAGTCTTTGGTTTGACCCGATCAGGACTCGAAACCCATGATCTACCACACGAGCACACTAACTATAACATCCCCGACGCAGTTGTTTCCTCAGAAAAAAAATAAAATTGCTGGCTTTACAGAATACTAGACCTCCCTTCCTACCTCTCCAAAATTTGACTACAAAATCAAATGGAAACAATACCTCATTATCTGGTCTTCTCATCCGTAAATAGGTCTTTAAATCTCCATTGGTCATCAGTTCCATAACAACAAGGGCTGGTTGACTTTGTGAAACAATACCAAGTAACTGGACAACATGATGGCATTTAAAACCCCTGAAAGAAAAATATAATGAAAGAATAAGTGGACTGTTTCTTATCTGTCACCAAAATGTAGTCAGTTACTTTAGCATATGCATATGTACTGTCAAAATGGTGGAAAGGCAGATCAATTTGTGTATCTTTAACTTGAAATACATGTGCCCTATGTGTGATCAAGGAATGCATGTTGTAGTACCATTCATTACCTATGTTGGAAGGGGTTTCTGTTAAAAAGTTAAAGTTCTATACGGAATTCATTGTTTATCAGGACCATGAACACTTTTGTACATAAAATACACAACATGTTGCCTATGGCAATGTTGTTGTTTTTTTAAGAGAATGAATTAAAAATGTAGGATTATCACACAAAAACTAACATCAACAAAACATGTAGGATTGACATTATACCCCCAAATTCAACAATGCAATTGAAAAGTTATCCATGTGTTTGTCTTACACCATAGCAAGTTACTAGCTTAATTACTTTTTATAATTTAATATACAATATCCACCCAAATTTTCAAAAGTCAACTTTGGATAAAACATAAATAATCCAATTTCTTCAAGGGAGACACGATCTTAGAAATCAAGTTATGCAAAATATATAGATGCAAGCAAAACTAACTGTTATTCATCGTATTGAATAGGACAGACAGTGTTATTATCCCTCATTAATTAGGAGATCAACTGTACCAGTCTGATATCTAAGGAATGCATGTTTGAACACTAATTTTTAAATTATTTGGATTTCCAATCTACCTGATTAAGGTTATAAGAGAACCATGTTATACTCACTAAATTACTCTTTTATTTCACCAATATTCAAGGTATATTGTGGTGGTGAGATTTATTAGTTGAGGAAACAAGAGTTACCAGAGAAAACCACTTACAATTTTTATCGTGCAACATTGTCTCGATTACACCTCACCACCTGCCACTGGCAAATTTTATCACATGATGTTGTATTGAGTACCCCTCATCATGGGCAGGAATCAAACTTACGACGTAAGTGGTGATAAGTACTGATTGTATAAATAGATGAAAATCCAACTAGTATTACTGTGAGCACAGCTCACTAAGATATACCCCCTGCTCCCCACATCTGTCCAACCTATTTCCATAACCAAAACATTACCGATTGTTCCGACCAAAAATGAAAGGGACCCTCCTCTCTTCACCGGTAAGCTGCTGATAAAATTTCAAAACATTTTGAGAAACACTACTCAAGTTATCATACGACATAGGGTAAAAATCCTATTTTCCGTCATATCAAGTACAATAACTCTGGAACGGCAAAAGTGAAAATCGTCAAAAATGAAAGGGATCCTCCTGTCTTCACAGGTAAGCTGCTGATAAAATTTCAAAACATTCTGAGAAACACTACTCAAGTTATCATACGACATAGGGTAACAATCCTATTTTCCATCATATCAAGTCCAATAACTCTGGAACGGCAAAAGTGAAAAGCGTCAAAAATGAAAGGGATCGTCCTCTCTTCACCAGTAAACAGCTGATAAAATTTTAAAAGATTCTAAGAAACACAACTCAAGTTATCGTATGACATAGGATTTGTCTACAGACGGATGGCCATGGTGAAACCAGTATATCCCCCTACAACTTTGTTGCGGGGGGTATAACTACCATATAATCCCAGCCATGACAGTAACCTTAAACTCCAATAGACTTTCTTTTGTTATTTTGACTGACTGTGATATTGTAACTTACTTCATAATGGAAGCTTCTTTCAAGAATGCCACCTTTTGGTAATGATCTGCATTTTCATTGACAGTCTGAAAATAAAGTTAAAAGTTTGACAACAGAAAAAAAATACAAGACCTCAAATGTTAATGTTTTCCACAGGGACTACAGCAAGTTAAGGTTGCACTTTTAGTGGCCACTTAGGGTGAAAAATGAAACACCTTTAATCATTCCAAATTTTAATTGTTTTTGAACACAAACATCATACCTACAACTTACAAGATTCCAACTGATCAGGGATAGTTTCCATCATTTTGATTGAAAAAATATAATTAAAGATAATGCTGTCAAAAAATCTGTACGTACATGTATGGGACAATCACTTATGATTTTTTTTTCCCCTCTAAAGACTTTATCAATTGTTTTATTATATTTTGAAATCAGAACTAGCTTGCTTTCAACTCTATAGAACAACCAGGGCTTTCTGGTAAGATATCTTTTTATAATTTTCCCATTTTTCAAGTGTTGATTTTTTTCTCTTTAAAAATCACACAAGCTAAACTATTTTTCATTTAACATAGTGATTATGAAATTTTACTATTCTTTTAATCAATAAAAAAATTTATTAAGATATCTGATACATAAAATTCACAATATACTACAATGTATTTTTTAAAATGTCTGATTTTCCATATTCTTGTCCCCATATATATGCAAGATTTAATTGACCATGTTTAGTAAAATTAAATGAAACAATAACATTCTATATTAAAATCTTCCAATTGTTTCAAAGAAATAAGATGATGAAAATTGTAAACTAAACCTTTTACTTAAATTTGATATAAAAATGATCAGAAAGAATCATCAAATAAGTCTCTTTTTTTTCTTAAAAGAAACAACACATATATATTAACTCCTGTTTCTTGCAAAAAATAAATAAATTTTTGACTGAATAAACTGATTACATTATGATATCTACATTTTTTATGGTGTTCAGAATTAAAATTGCAGCAATTGACTCATTCTTATAAGGATAAAATAATACTTTTTACAGTTTTGTTACGTAAGATTTTATAGCCTATATATAGAAGTAAAATTAAATAATCCAGAAACATCATATTTAAATCTTCCAAGTGTTTCAGAGTAGTAAGGTGGTAGAAATAATTAAGACGTTTTAAGCTTATTTTATATGAAACAATCAGCATTGGATCACCAGACAGCTATTCTTTTTCCAAAAAAAGAAGCAAATACAAATACCAATTCTTGTTTCTTGCAAAAAATAAACAAATTTTAGACTGACTAAGCCGATTTAACTAAGTAGTCAACATATTGTATAGTATTCAGAATTAAAATTGTAGCATTTGACACATTCTTACCAGAAAAACTTGAAATTTTTTTGTCACATATAGGACTATATAGTGTAATCCCAACATCTTACGTATGGGACAAAAGTTTGCAATATTTATTTTGTTGTGGATTTCACTTACATTTAATATAGAAAGTAATGAAATGTTGTCTGATTTTTTAGTTTTCTACTTTTTTACAAATGTGACTGTTTATTTAGTTTATTCTTGACAAAATGGGAATATTTTGTTAAGTTTGGGAAGAAAGATCTAACACTCTTACATCTCTATAAACAACTTTTTGGATGGACCTAAGGAGTTAATCCTATTTCAAATTGACTTTGATGTCTTGTCTTGTCTACATTAATTGGTGATAGTCAAAACCAAAGTTATTCATACTTAGGTACCTTGATACCATTCAAGTTAAAAGTGAGATCTTATATTTCAAGTATGTACTTTTCATGGAAATATGGCTTACGTATGGGACAGCATGGGTTTCGGAAAATGTCTTTTCAAACTTTGAAGACTTGAATTAAAAAAATGATCAGAATTCTTTCCATTTTTTCTTGTCACAGTTCTTCCTCACACTCTCAACAAAAGAATAACTGTATATAATGTAGATAAATAAGAAGATGACCCAATATAATTCCTTGTTTATCTTGTGAATGACTATTTTGTTAAAAACGATTACATACCATCATATTTCGGTTTACATCTTTTCTGATAAGGATATTATATTGAAGTGCTACATGTTATATACCAAAAGAAACTAGAGAAAATTCTCTATAAACTGAAGCTGACCTTAACTTTGTTATTCCTGAGAGAAAAATGTATTACACTTTTAAAAAAGGGGAAAATATGAAGTGGCCACTCGCTACGAGCATTTTTGGGTATGTATGAGCCTGTATTTCCATAAACGATCATAATAGACCACTGAAAGTTATCTATTGCTTAGACCCCATTATGCACCAAGTTTAAACATATCATTCATTTATATGATATTACAACATATCATTTGCTGAACAATTATGCAATATCCTTTAAAAAGTGCAACCTTAGCTTGCAGTAGTCTACAGGGAAACTCCCTGATATTGTTTTTGTTTTACATCTTTCCACGATCCATATCTTACACAGGGACCCTCCCTCTTGATATTTTTGCTTTGTTTCTTCCCAATTCATGTCTTACAAAGGGAAACTCTCTCTGATATTTTTTGCTTTGCTTCTTTCTACATCCATGTATTACAAAGAAAAACTCTCTCTGATATGCTTTGAATAGCTTCTTTCCTAATCCATGTCTTACACAGGGAAACTTCTTCTGATATAATTGTTTTATGTTGTGTTATTTTCTTGGGATTTATCTTATATTGACATTAACTTCAAACATGAGTCTACATGACTGCTGTAAGACAGAAATTTGCTTGATGAGGCATTTTTCTTAGTTGACTATTTTAAACATTGGTCCCTTTTAGCCTTCTTTAACCCCTTTAATCTTGGAAACCATTAAAACTATAAAGGAAAATAAAAATTCTGTATACATTCCACAGACGTGAAAGTTTGGAATTAAGGTCCCTTATAGCCTATTTCTTTATAATAAATAAGTCATTAAAATTAAATTATCATGGCAGCAAGTTTTATTGGTGGAAAAAACTGGAGTACCCTGAGAAAACCACAGAACTGCTCCAAGTCACAGACAAACACAATGTTGTATCTAGGACAACTCTCCAAGTTGGGAATCAAACTCACAACCTCAGTGGTGAAAGGCATGTAAAATTCAACTATTATACGATCACAGCGATGACGTCTCCCCCAGGGTTAGAGCTAAGGTTATGGTGTTTAACACCACTTTCAACAATATTTCAGTTATATCATGGCAGGGTGCCCTCCAGAAAATTAAAAAAAATGAACAAATATATATACTGTATAACCGGTAATTTCGGCGGTTTTGGACTAAAAACAAGACATTTAATTATTGCAGATTTTTTTTCCTGCGGAATGAAAATCTCGGCACCGAAAAAAAAAGAAGGTTGTATTACAGGAAGCAACAACTGAAGCGATGAAGGACAGTTTCATAATGTTACGATAAACAACTGTGCACAGGACAGTTGTCCTTAGAAGTAAAAACATATTTAGTTCTTTGGAAAGTTTTCAAAAGTTACAGCTTCTGAATACACATTTGGTAGCTTCACAATTTTCTAAGTAACTAATTTTGTCACTGTTTTCGCAATCTATTTTTTTGACAGGAAATACAAAGTCAACAGTTGGATCGACATCGGTATACTATTTGATAGTTCGGAAATATATATTTTTAAAGTCGAATTTTCATACTTTAGCATATACAATTTTTTTTTTTTAAAGAATTTGAATTAGAAGAAATTCTATTTATTTCTTTTAGCATAATGTAGACATAAAAACTCGGGTTAACCGGAATTCTACTACCAGTACATTTCTATTTTTGGTTTTCTTAGATGAATCCCAAGATCATGCAGTTTGATAAAATTATTCAATCACGGCTACTATAACAATTAAAAAAACGACTAATGTTAAATCATGTAACAACATTTTTAAATATTGCTTTAATAACCTTTATTATGATTGTAAGCATTTGATCATGTGATTGTTTCAATTATTATCGGTGTCAGTTTGGTATAATAATAATATTTCTAGATCTAGATTAATTGTAATTAACGGTTTAACAATAATCATGCCACAGCTAAATAACCTGTAATTATTGTGTAAACAGGTATATTGTACCAGTTTTTTTTCCCCTCTTTTATTCGTATATAGTAATCAGGCCTAATTAAATATTTGACACATTTATAATTACGGGACATTAAACATTTATTTTACATAATATTCTGCGATTTTAATTTCTGCAGTCCGGAGTTGACTGCAGAAATTTCCGATTATAGGGCAACTAAAAGAATATTTACCTTTACAGCTACTAATAACGATTTGCCTTTCTCTATTAGGTCTTTAGCTTTACCTTCCCAAACCATTCCAAATGACCCTTGACCTAATTCTCGTAATAAACTGATTTTGTCTCTTTCTACTTCCCAGTCATCTGGTTCATATGCTATATAGAAAAAAACAAAATTGGATTATTTAGGAAGTGTGTGTGTGTGTGATTGTTGTTTAACATCAACTCAGCAATTTGCAGCTATATCATGGCGAGAACAAGTTAATTTTCAGTGAGATGATGATGATGAGGTCTGCTTTGTTCTAGACCAACACGCTGAGTTGGATTTTTATAGTGCTAGCTCACTGAAACAACAGTCTACGAACAGACATGTCGCCACACTCAGGCACATTATCCTGATTCCGAGCAACACTTTATTTGCTCTTTCTCCTTAATGTTGCGTGCTCAGCGGAGAAGCAACAAATACCAATTTCATATCTTTGCTTTGACCTGTTCGGGGCTTGAACCCACGATCTATCACACTCAAGGCGAGCATGCTAACCATTACACCACCGATGCTGTTGTATTATTTAGTAATTATACTTTGCAACACAAAGAAACATAAAAAGATTTTACACTGGAAGATTCTGTCAGGTAGGTAGGTAGGTAATTGATGAATACACAATAAAGACATGAATTAAAATAAATCTGTTTTTGTATAATATAGAGTTGGTGTACTCACCATCATAATCACCGAATACACAAAAAAGACATGAATTAAAATAAATTGGCTTTTGTATAATATAGTGTTGGTGTACTCACCATCATAATCACCGAATACACAAAAAAGACATGAATTAAAATAAATCGGCTTTTGTGTAATATAGAGTTGGTGTACTCACCATCATAATCTGGCATGTAATCAGGGTTAACAGTAACACTAAGGAAATTGTCAGGAATCTTGGTAATCCTACTTCTGGCTATAAACCATACAGTGATGACTGTTAGTACAATGATCAGGATTACAGAAGATACAATCACAGCGATAATAGTTGAACTTGCCCACGATGGTTCTGTAAGATTGAATATAAAAAATACACTGCACTGTACAAATAACATTCAAGTAACGAAAATTTAAAAGGGGTCGTCGTGGTCGTGATAGTTGGATTTACAACTACCTGTGCAGTCAATGCCTATCACCACTAAAGTTGTGAGTTCTTACCACGTTCATGGAGACGTGTAGACGATACAACATTATGTGATAAAGTTTGTCAGCGACTTCCGACAGGTCAGTGGTTTTCTATATGGGTACTCTGGTTTCCTCCACCAATAAAACTGACTGCCACGATATAACTGAAATAGTGTTGAAAAGGGTATTAAACACCATAAACCAACTAAATCAACCAATATTTTTTAGCAACTTTGTTCATTACTTCCTGGTGAAAGCGTTTTTTCTTCTATAATGTTGTATCGAGTGCTTGTCAGCAAGGAATGTGAGGGAGTTGATAAAATCACAACTTCAATGAAGATAGAAACAGGCTGCACACGTAGAAATTAAACTAATAACTACACGAACATGGGATCCACGGCAGCTGCAGCAAGATTGTCATATATCAATCACAAAGTGAATTTTTTAAAATAAATAACAACAGATTATAATAGACAAAATAAATACAATTGGACTAGTATTTACAAATAAAATTTCTCACACATTTGGAAGATGTTCTGTATCTCCATATGACCTTATGAAAGAACCTATTATTCCTTGGATAACTAGAATTTATATAGCAGTGTCTTTGATGTGGTAATATTCTTTAAATACACAGAGAGGCATGTGTTACCGAGTGGATAAGGTTGGTTAGCTCCTTTCTTACCACAAGCCTAACACCACTTTGTTGACTCCTTTCACAAGCCTAACACCACTTTGTTGACTCCTTTCACAAGCCTAACACCACTTTGTTGACTCCTTTCACAAGCCTAACACCACTTTGTTGACTCCTTTCACAAGCCTAACACCACTTTGTTGACTCCTTTCACCAGCCTAACACCACTTTGTTGACTCCTTTCACAAGCCTAACACCACTTTGTTGACTCCTTTCACAAGCCTAACACCACTTTGTTGACTCCTTTCACAAGCCTAACACCACTTTGTTGACTCCTTTCACAAGCCTAACACCACTTTGTTGACTCCTTTCACAAGCCTAACACCACTTGTGTTGACTCCTTTCACAAGCCTAACACCACTTTGTTGACTCCTTTCACAAGCCTAACACCACTTTGTTGACTCCTTTCACAAGCCTAACACCACTTGTGTTGACTCCTTTCACAAGCCTAACACCACTTTGTTGACTTCTTTCACAAGCCTAACACCACTTGTGTTGGTTCAAGCCACCTCAAGTGTTAAGGTTTCCAGACACCTACCACATGGACAGGGGTTTTGTCAGCGAGCTATTTTTATTACTGTCTAGGCTTTCCTCCCCTATTAAGTTTTGTCATGATTTAACAAACACACTTAAAGTACATGGTATATGTAACTCAAGATCTGATTTTAACATTACAATAGTTTATTTTACATTTAAACTAGAAAAATACCTGGTTTAGCAGAAATAAAGAAGCTTTTAACTTCAGACCAAGCTCCAGCTCCAGCCAATGAAAAGGCACGAATTCTGTAGGTATAATTCCCTGGTAACAAATTAGGAATCGTTGTTCCATTATTTTTCCTGTATTCCTGATATGTGCGACAAAGTGAATTGGGATTCTGAAAAGTAAATAAAAATAGATATTTACATTATAGATTACTATTCTACATTTAAAATTTTCAGTCAGAAAGACAGTCCTCAAAATGAAAATTTACTGGTCCAAATTAAGTTCTAGCATTTATTTTTATATACATGTATTTCTAAATGAAAACTGAAAAATGTATTCGTTCGAACAAAGTTTTACTGGTCTTGGGATGGAGGACTGGTGCTCATCGTGAGGACTGGGAAGATGTTAATCTCATTTGTTTGTTGTACATCAAAAATATTGAACATTCACTACTTCAAATTCTCTGTATATCACCTGACTTTCAAGATTTCTTTACTGAAGATGAACAGGAAGCAACTGGAAATATCAGCAACCTTCCGTTTGTTACCATATAAAAAGGTTAATCATGTACACCTCTAAAAGTCAGTTTGCGAATAATGCAACGATATAGTGGAAATACTGCTAAAGTTGGAAATAAACACCAATCAAATAAACAGTTTGTAAATAAAAAATTTAAAACTTAAAAGTTGCATCGCTTAAGAACCTACATCAAATTTTAAAGAACAGTGAAACCTGTGTAAACCAAACCTCCTTGGGATCAACTTTTGTGTTTAGAATAGACAGGTGTTCAGCATTCACAAGTTATATTAACAAAGATAGCCTTCAATGGGACATAAAGTTCAGTTTAGACATGTTTAACCATACTTACAATTGAGATGATACAAAAATAATAACCAAATAACATTATATGTTAGTGCATCTCTATATAATTTCTTTTTCTTACTTAAATATAATTTTACTTACATTGCTACACTTGTACTTATATACTACAATTTCATAGATGTCAACCCCTTTTTGGTGCAATCAGTAACAAAAAGTTTAGATGTCAGTAATTTGTGATTGTTTTCAGTAATCATAATTTTTCATAAAATTTTACCATAATCGTACTACAGACTAGGTGCAAAGTGACGAGCAAATGATTTCCTTTATTTGTGACAACTAGATGCAAAATTGATGAGCAACAAAAAGAAATAACTAGAGGCTCCCAGGAGCCTGTATAGCTCACCTGGGTATAATAACAACATCAGTTAATAAAACTTGATAACTTCGGTAAAAAAAATTAACAAATGTAGCCTTCGTCATTGCAGACCCCTTCTACAAAAAAATGTGGGCAGGGGTTCCCCCTTTAATGTAAGTTATCAAAATTGCTGTAAAAAAACATATATGTCAATGATTCTCAAAATTTAGCTTTTCCTACTTCACATTTTGTAATAGAGTTGCTTCCCTTTGATTATTTGAGTAACCAAAAGCAGTGAGTCGACAAAAATATGCATTTCAAGAGGAATAACTCTTCACAGCTGTCGCACATTTTTAACTGTGGGAAATTTTTTGTAGATCTTGACATGCTGAACATTTTTGCAGTTTAAACTTTCCCTCTATCTCTAATAGTTTTTGAGATATAAGATGATAGTATTAAAATTGAGAACATTTTGATGAAAAAAGGACAATAACTCCAAAATGGGTAATTGGATTTACTTCAAAATTGCAGGGTAGGAAGATCTTGACATGCTGCAATTTTTTGAAATTTAAACTTAACCTTTATCTCTTATAGTTTTTGAAATATAAGACGAAAAGTATTATTTTTTTTTTTATAAATTTGATGAAAAAAGGTCGAGAACTCCAAGATGGGTAATCAGATTTACTTCAAAATTGCAGGTAAAAAAAAAAATGGATAGAAGGGTCGAACCGCCAGACACATTTTTGGAAGAGAACCATCCAATGACTATTTCATCAAAATTTTGTTCTTATTGAGCAAATGGTTTCAGACAAAAATATTTGGTTGAGATTGGCTCAGTAGTTTCAGAGGAGAAGATTTTTTTCTAATTTCATCCCCCCTTTTTTCTAATTTGCATAATCGGTCAAAATCGGTAGAAGTTCAAAGTTCATAAAAAATCCCATAATATATGTTAAAAAGCTCATCATTATGCTTATACAGTTCAAATTTGGGCACTTTCTGGCTTAAAATAGAGCCGTTTTGGCCATTTGAAGAAATTTCTATTTTTAGTAATGGTGGCCATCTTGGATACAGGACAGCACTGACGGACACAATTTTTAAAGGGGACCACCTAAGGATCATTTCAGCAAAGTTTGGTTGAGATTGGCTCAGTAGTTTCAGAGGAGAAGATTTTTTTTTAATTTGCATAATCGGTCAAAATAGGCAAAAGTTTAAAGTTCATAAAAAATCCTGTAATAAATGTTAAAAAGCTCATCATTATGCTTCTACAGTTCAAATTTGGGCACTTTCTGGCTTAAAATAGAGCCGTTTTGGCCATTTGAAGAAATTTCTATTTTTAGTCATGGCGCCATCTTGGATACAGGACGGCGCTGACTGACACAATTTTGAAAGGGGACCACCCAAGGATCATTTCAGCAAAGTTTGGTTGAGATTGGCTCAGTAGTTTCAGAGGAGAAGATTTTTTTTAAATTTCATCCCCCTTTTTTCTAATATGCATAATCGGTCAAAATAGGCAAAAGTTCAAAGTTCATAAAAAATCCCGTAATATATGTTAAAAAGCTCATCATTATGCTTATACAGTTCAAATTTGGGCACTTTCTGGCTTAAAATAGAGCAGTTTTGGCCATTTGAAGAAATTTCTATTTTTAGTAATGGTGGCCATCTTGGATACAGGACGGTGCTGACGGACACAATTTTGAAAGGGGACCACCTAAGGATCATTTCAGCAAAGTTTGGTTGAGATTGGCTCAGTAGTTTCAGAGAAGATTTTTTTTTAATTTCATCCCCCCTTTTTTCTAATTTGCATAATCGGTCAAAATGGGTAATGGGATTTACTTCAAAATTGCAGGGTAGGTAGATCTTGACATGCTGCACATTTTTGCAATAAACTTAACATCTATCTCTAAATAGTTTCTGAAATATAAGACGAAAAGTATTAAAATGAAAAAAAAAATGATGAAAAAAGGGCAATAACTCCAAGATGGGTAATCAAATTTACTTCAAAATTGCAGGGTAGGTAGATCTTGACATGCTGAACATGTTTGCAGTTTCAACTTACCATCTGTCTCTTATAGTTTTTTAAATAAAGGACGAAAAGTATTAAAATTTTGAAAATTTGATGAAAAAAGGGAAATAACTCCAAAATGAGCAATGGGATTAACTTCAAAATTGCAGGGTAGGTAGATCTTGATATGCCGCACATTTTTGCAATTTAAAGTTAACCTTTATCTCTTATAGTTTTTGAAATATAAGACGAAAAGTATTAAAATTTTACAAATTTGATGAAAAAAGGGCAATAACTCCAAGATGGGTAATCAGATTTACTTCAAAATTGCAGGGTAGGTAGATCTTGATGTGCTGATCATTTTTACCCCATGTCAGATTTTTGATATTATTAATGGTTTTTGAGTTATTACCAAAAACCTGCAATTTTACCATATGTTCTATTTTTAGTAACAGCAGCCATGTTGGTTGGTGCACGGCATCACCGGACACAATTTTGAAACTAGACACCCTAGTAATGATTCAGATTAAGTTTGGTTTCCATTGGTCTAGTACTTTCAGAGGAGAAGATTTTTGAAAAAGTTTACGACGTACGACGGACGGACGCCAAGTGATGGCAATAGCTCACATGACCCTTTGGGTCAGGTGAGCTAAAAAGTTAAGTTTTAATACATGTATGTTCACTTACAAATGTATTCTATGTTTCAACTTACTGTCAATAGAAACTAAAATTTCCTGAAGTGGCCCTCCCCCACCCTCCCATAGAATAATTAATGTCTAATTCTGGAGTGCCTAAATTGGCACTTTTCAACTGTTTTGTTGTATATGTGTGTTCATCCTGACCACCGTGCTGAATGGACAAGTCTTGTTTGCAATAGTTGCAATAGGCATAATGTTCCATGTCGATTTCATAATACAATATTCGAGACGAAATCGTTGTCCCAGTTTCCTTTTCTTCGCTGCAGAAGCTTCACTTGTTCCCTCAGACATCGTGAAATTGGCAAAAACGTGCTGTGTTCATTAACTACTCGGGATCGAACAAGAAATGCATAGATCGTTTTCTACTATAGTCATAGTATAGATAGTGCAGAGAATCCCAAAAGTATTTAATAATCGAAATCCCTCAAGCGCTTATCTTTACGCGATTTTAACAGACAATGAAGCGCTTAAATGATCACAATGATATTTAAATGGGGAACGGTTCTGGGCCGGCAATAATCGGAAATCCGTAACAAGTAGACTGTTGACCGTAACACCGTAATTTTGGTCCGAAATTCGTAACAATTACGGAAAAATCGTAATGGTTGGCATCTATGCAATTTAATTTTAAAAGAAATAATACATAGACTATATTCTACATTTTTTTTAAACTAAGACACAATACCACTGTGGAGTGGAAAATTCCAATTTCGTCATTCTAATGACTACATGATAGATGTGTATGACTAAATCTCCAACTTTTTTAAAAAATTTGCCTACCTGTGAAAGTCCACCTTTATCATATTCAATCATATATTTGATTATAGGACCGTTTGGGATTGAGGGATCCTTCCATTTTATCATTACAAATCCTGTTTTGTTCTGTTGAGGTTCTGCCGTTATCAATGCTGAATTTAAATTGTCAGCAGTTTCTAAAATAAAAAAATAAAAACATTTTTATTAGTCAATTTATCTATAAATAAGATCTCATTTCCTAGAGGAGACGGCATAACATCTTTTTTAATCACAACACTAAAATCAGTGTACCCAAGAGCATGGTATCAAAGCCATTAACTTTGAATTAAAATAGTGAACAACATTTATATATTTGACACTACTAAAGTGATGGAACACAACATTAGACCGCCACGATATAACTGACATATTGTTGAAAGTGACGTTAATCACCATAACCCAAATTCTAGATTAATGGTCATTGTATTATTTCTATATGAGGTGGTGTTTCCTGTGTTGATCACATGACCAAAAAGTCCACCCCTGAAATGTAAAATAATAACACAGTGTTCAAAACTCCCGGTCGTCCGATCATCAATGACGACCAAAAATGATTACGGACTACCTGAATTTGTAACAAAGTTGTCCGAGTGACGACCTGAAATTTTCTTTTACCCAGATGCTGAAATTTAGTCTTTTCAAGTTTTGTGAGTAGATTTTCCTAAATTACCCCTTAAAATGGCTATAAACATAAAAGTCTTCAAATAAACGATCATCAGAACTTTGGCATTGTTGATATTTGACTGGAATCTAATACTGATGCCGTTTCCGGTTATTACTCGTATTTTATCAATTTCCGTTTCTCAAACATGTGGAAGTTTGTGACCTGGGCGAATTGAATAACAGGTTTAGAAAAGCTGGTTTATGTGCCAGGAAATGGCCAGATTGCATATTTTTGCACCTTTTAATCCAGAGCTTCTGGGTGCCTTGTGACTTGTCAAGCAAAAATTTCAGTAAAAAAAAACCTACTATTTGAAGCTGAGATTTATGTGCCAGGATATGCCCAGAATGCAGGATTTTGCACCATTTACCCCAGAACTTCTGGGGGCCTTGACCCCCGGCCGTAAGAACGCGGGCTTGATTGGACAACCAAACAATTTTTTGGACAACCTAAATTTTGATTTAGGTTGTCCAAATGACTACTAAATATTTTTGGGAGTTTCTAACACTGATAACAGCAAGCTTCCTTCCCCCGACTATAATATCCCCTGGATAAAACTTGTTCATTGGATATAAACATGTGTTAACAAGAAAAACATGTGGTGATTTATCAAGGGTGTAAATGACCTAACGAATACAAGACAAAAGATGAACACAAAGGATTATACTGAAAATTATTTCCAAAACATGTGGCCAGACAAAGTTAAAAAATGTGTAACTGATCAAATATTAGAATTTTAAATAAGATTTGCGTTTTATATTACAGTGCGGTCCAGTCCTGATAGGTGAGAGCTAATAGATTTTTTTTTGGTCAACTAAACCACATGTTCATTGCTTTTTGCTTGTTTGTTTGTTTGTTTGTTTTTTTTTGTTTGTTAATAATTCATACACTGTCTTTTAGAAACTGTGGGGGTGGCAATCTTCTATTTCTGACCAACAAAACAAAGCAAACATTAAAACGAAATGAAATTCATTAGTGAACAGTTTGTGATTAAAGAAGTTTTTTTAAATATGATTCCAATGGTAAAACATTTTTCCTGCTATGGCTGCCATCTTTGACTTCAGATGAGGAAAAACCTCCTTAAATTTTGTAGAGGGTCATGAAAGGAACATTTCCTACCATGCAAACAATTCCATTAATCATGTAGCTTCTGATATGAAATGAATTTTAGCTAAGCAGAATGCATAATTGGTTTTGAATTTCTAATTGACAAGAAAAACATGTTTTGTAGAAGACCTTCCTAGAAATATTCTTGCTAAATCTTATTCCTATTGGTTCAATGATTTTGGAAAAAGTGAAAAGTTTACAGACGTGTAAATTAAAAAGTTCCGACAAAAACAAAACAATGCCATTTTCAATGCATATCAAAGGTAACCGTTTTTGGTTGAACTTAAATACTTGCCTGATTTTTGAGTTCTTCCAACTGTAAGAGCTCTGCTACTACAGTACTTCACCTTTTCTGGATCTCTTGGATCTCGTTCCTGACATGCAATGACCTACAACGAAACAGACATCAATACAGTTGGACATGATTGTGTCAAACTTGAAGGGACCAGACTTCTTTTTCTAAGAAACATCAGAGTATCTTAGTCATCCATGATATTTTAAGCTGAAGACTGGAATATTGCTAAAGGAAAAACATTTTTTAATGTTCTAGATAACAAGGTTCAACTGTAATAAAAATAGATCAACATGGACCCAATAGAAAAACAAGAGGCTCTCAAAACCTGTATCTTTCAGTCGTCGAAATGAAAATTTGAATTTACTGGTCCGAATCAAATTCTAGAATATATTTTATTTATATATATATCTAAATAAAAAGTGAACATTTACTGGTCCAAACAAAGTTTTACTGGTCCTGGGCTGGAGGACCAGTGTTCATCGTGAGGACTACTTTCACATGACTTGAAACAGTCTAACATGCCTCTCTATTCACAGCTGATTCAGGTTTGAAAATCAATGAAAACAAAGCTGAAACCATCTACACCCTCTATTCAAAAAATGTTCATTTTCTATGTTCTGACCATGTTCTGTAACTTGCAGACACAAAGAGAAGATAAGAGCTTACATGACCCTTCAGATCAAGAGAGCTAAAAATTAGAGGTATAAATATGTTTACATATCATGTTGAGATCAGAGAACACAGCAACTTTTGTCTACGACACCTCACTGTGCCTATCACAAGTTACAAATATAGGAATAATTATCTCCCTTGTCAGAGAACATTTGTTTCTATAACACCCAACTCACCTCTATATTATAATCTTCAAAATGTCCTAGGTTTGGTATAATTATCTCCCTTGCATATACAACAGCTTTCAAAACTGTATTTTTGGAAGCCTTTTTGGGGTCATGCTTTTCATCTGGTTTGTGATCATCAGAGACATTCATGTTAGTCAATAATCCATTTCCATTGGTTTCTGATGAGTTGTAGGCAATCGTATCTGAAATCTGTCTTTTCCCTCTATACTTCTCAAATTCTCTCTGGTCTATTACCTCAGAGTATAAATGACGCTTATTCTTCTTTTTCCTTTTAGCAGACTCGGTTATATTTCCAGTGGGTTTTGTTGAAGGTCTTTTTCGTCTGTCTGGTCTATTTTTTACAAAAAGGAAAAAATGGGAAAAAAAAAAAAGAGAAATTAATAAATTGGACAGATAGAATTATCAATTAAATATATTTATGAGTTCAATGCATGTATATCCATTCATTTTCTAATAAATCTTCTAAATTTAATCAAATTGCATCGTAATGCATTCTTCATTTCATCTACAAGAATATGAACAAGTTGTTAATAAAATCTATTAATTTAATAATATCCCTTACTTGTAGCAATACTAAGCAGTTCATAGTCATTAAAAAACAGCTTTTAATTACAATTTAAAATGAACCATGCAACCAACAAAACAGTGGTAATCCTAACAAGCTACATTCAATAATAATTATGGTACCTGAAACAAGGGGGGGACTGTCATGTTCAGCATGTTATATAGTAGGATTCTGTAGAATTTGTCGATGAAGAATTAAATAGCATGAATATGTAACAAACAAAATTCTAAGCACAAAGAAATATATTCGATTTCTTCTGAAAAAAGAACACAATTGGTACATTTCATTGTATTAAAATCTTTCAGAAAAATCGTTAATAAATTTCTGCTTTTTTTTTTGGGGGGTAGGCAGTTAAAGAAATCCTTGATAAATTATAAGGACATAAAAAGTAGAAATGAAATCTGTATCATTCAAACACATTTAAAATTTAACATCATCTAACCAAAATATGATGATAGTTTAATAGAAAAAATATATGAATGACTAAAATATATCTTTAGCAATAGAACATTTTAATTTTAAATTGTATCATTTACTTCATCATATATACATTTTTTTCATTTACACTCTTACCCCTTTTTTAAGGTGGGACAAAATTAATTGTTTTTACGAAGTGACTGATAATTTAATTTAAACTAGAGGCTCGCATGAGCCTGACTCGTTCACCTGTTTATTCCTGTATTGTTTGTTTTCAAGCAAGCTTCAAGCAACAATGAAGTCAGAATGTACAATGTAGGATGGATGCAAAATGATGGCAAATATAAATAGCTACAAATGTTGCCCTAAAGAAAATTCTTTCATTTATAATTTAAAAGATAAATAAAAACAATATATGAATTTCAAAAATTTTGGCAGAGCAATAACCCAAGATTTGCCCATACAGAATGTAGATCAAACATGCTTGTGTATAAGATTGTACAAAAAAGTTCCCTAAACTGTATAAAAATAGACAAAATAGTAAGAATACAAGCAAAACTAGAGGTACTGCTGGACGCAGGAGTCCCGCATTGATACATAAATGGAATAACTTAACTGTCCGCTATGCGGGACTGATCCCCCCCCCCCCCCCCCCCCCCCCGCGCGTCCCCATCTTCTTAATTGAGCCAAAACATATTTGGAATACAACTTTTTAGACTCACAATTCTGGGAAAACTTGATGGATCAAGATATACTACTAATGTGCACATCTTCATATTAGGATCTTGCAATGTACAAAGTTTCATGAACTTCTGATTAATCATGTAGGAGAATTTGCAATGACAATGTGCATACTGAATTGTCTCAAAATTTCTAAGTCCAAAGAAGCATAACAGGGGTAAAGCTCAATGGACCGGGATATCCTACTAATGTGCACATCTTCATATTAGGATCTTGCAATGTACAAAGTTTCATGAACTTCTGATTAATCATGTAGGAGAATTTGTGATGTCAAAGTGCATACTGAATTGTCTCAAAATTTCTAAGTCCAAAGAGGCATAAAACTCAGAGAGGGGTAAAACTCAATGGACAATAAAATCCTCTATACTGCAAAGTTCACACATCATGATCTTAAATTCCACAAAGTTTGGTGGAAATCAGACAAAAGATGTGGAAGTCGGTCCAGACAGACGGACAGACAGGACGATTCATATATACCCCCCCCCCAAACTATGTTTGCAGGGGGTATAAATATGATAAATGTATAAATGGTAAAGAATGATGTATGTGAATATTTGAAGTAAAGTTCCCAACCACATTCTTGGCTAGAAATATGTTTTGGTGCACAAACTTTACTTAAAGGGGGATCATCAAAGGACAATTCCTATGATGTGAGTATTGGACGAAGTGATAAGCTGAAATTTTTATTGGACGAAGTGGTTAGCTAAAATTAACATGGAGTTTGATCATTCTTACATTTAGATTTGTTTCTAAAAAAAAAAAAAAAAAACTTATTTCTTGACAGATCACCATGACAACCGATATAAAGCAATGGCTTCATTCAAGCATATTGGTACTTAGACAAATCATTTAACCAATTAAATCACCAATATAACAATCATTTGACTAATTAAAATATATAGTATTAGGATGTACAAATGAAATAAATTTAACATCTCACTAGCAAGATTTATATATTACGGCATGATATTAGTTATGACAAATAAACATTGGACATAATATGCAAATGGAAAATCTATTTTTACTATTATTAAATTTGCATAAATAAATGTTGTAAATTATTTTTTCTAACAATTGTTCATATTCGTCCAATGTTTTTTTTGTTAATAGATGAGAACTCAAACATCTGTTTATGTACCTGAATTAGACATAATTCACTAAAACATGATAGAAACAAGCAACTACATGTAATTATCATTCAACATTTAGGGGAAAGACACAGGATTAATTTAGTAACTACTTAGGATTTCACCTTTTAGGAGAAGGCACAGGATTAAACTGGTAACTACATAAGACTTCACATTTTAGGACTAGGCACAGGATTAAATTGGTAACTACCTAGGATTTCACCTTTTTGGAGAAGGCACAGGATCAAATTGGTAACTACATTTGTACCTAAGATTACACCTTTTAGGAAAAGGCACAGAATTAAGTTATAACTAGTTAGGATTTCACTTCTTAGGAGAAGGCACAGGATTAAATTGATAGCTACCTACGATTTCACCTTTTAGGACAAGGCACAGGATTAAACTGGTAACTACCTAGTATTTCACATTTAGGGAGAAGGCACATGGTTAAAATTGGTAACTACCTAGGATTTCACATTTTTGGAGAAGGCACAGGATAAAATTGGTAACTACCTAGGATTTCACCTTTTAGGAGAAGGTGCAGGATTAATTTAGTAACTACCTCGGATTTCATCTTTTAGAAGACACATGATTATATTGGTAACTACATAGGATTTCATCTTTAGGGAGAAGGCACATGATTAAACTGGTAACTATTTAGGATTTCATCTTTTAGGAGAAGGCACATGATTAAACTGGTAACTACATATGATTTCACCTTTTAAGAGAAAGCACAGGACTAAACTGGTAACTACCTAGGATTGATCTTTTAGGAGAAAGTACAGGATTAAACTGGCAACTACCTATGATTTCACCTTTTAGGAGAAGGCACACGATTAAACTGGTAACTACCTAGGATTTGATCTTTAAGGAGAAAGCACAGGATTAAACTGGTAACTACCTAGAGTTTCACCATTTAGGAAAAGGTACAGGATTAAACTGGCAACTACCTAGAATTTCACCTTTTAGGAGAAGGCACATGATTAAACTGGGAACTACCTAGGATTTCACCTTTTAGGAGAAAGCACAGGATTAAACTGGTAACTACCTAGGATTTCACCTTTTAGGAGAAAGCACAGGATTAAACTGGTAACTACCTAAGATTTCACCTTATAGGAGAAGGCAAGAGATTTAAATTGGTAAATACCTAGAATTTCACCTTTTAGGAAAAGGTACAGGATTAAACTGGCAACTACCTAGGATTTCACCTTTTAGGAGAAGGCACATGATTAAACTGGTAACTACCTAAGATTTCACCTTGTAGGAGAAGGCAAGAGGTTTAAATTGGTAACTACCTAGGATTCACCTTTTATGAGAAGGCACAGGATTAAATAGGTAACTACCTAGGATTCACCTTTTAGGGAGAAGGCACAGGATTAAATTGGTAACTACCTAAGATTTCACCTTGTAGGAGAAGGCAAGAGATTTAAATTGGTAACTACCTAGGATTCACCTTTTAGGGAGAAGGCGCAGGATTAAATTGGTAACTACCTAAGATTTCACCTTGTAGGAGAAGGCACATGATTAAACTGGTAACTACCTAAGATTTCACCTTGTAGGAGAAGGCAAGAGATTTAAATTGGTAACTACCTAGGATTCACCTTTTAGGAGAAGGCACAGGATTAAATTGGTAACTACCTAGGATTCACCTTTTAGGAGAAAGCACAGGATTAAATAGGTAACTACCTAGGATTCACCTTTTAGGAAAAGGCACAGGATTAAAACTGATAACTATCTAAGATTTAACTTTTACCCTTCTATAAATCCACTATTTGGAGAAAGGCATATGATTATATCATTTCACCTTTAACTTGTTTAAGGAGAAGTTATAGGATTTCATAATTTAGAAGAAAAGGAACAGGATTAATCTGGTAACTTATCATCCAATTAACCTTTTAGGAAAAGGAACAGGATTAAACAGTTAAATATCTATAATTCCACATTTCTGGGAAAGATGCAGGATTAAGCTAGTAGCTATCTACCATTTCACCTTTTGGTGAAAGGCACAGTAATCAACTGGTAACTACACGAGTATTTTATCAATTCCCAGTTTGGGAGAAGGCACAGGATGAACCTGGTAACTACATGCATATTATATTATTTCATAATTTGGGAGAAGTCACAGAATTGAACTAATTACTATTCTATCATTTCACCTATTAAGAGAAAGGAACAAGGCACAGGATTAAACTAACAAAGATATTTTTTTTCTTATTGAGAAAAGGCACAGGATTAAACTATTAATTAATTAACTATGCATATCTTATGATTGCAAATTTTGGTAGAAGGTAGGATATTAAAATGGTAACTGCATGTGTAACTTATTATTTCCCCTTTAAGTAGAAGGTACCAGATTTTTCAAACAGACCATTCTTCCATTTTAGGAAAGGAAACAAATTAACAAGTAACTGCATGTGCATATTATTAATCTTTTAATTTGCCTTTTGGAAGAAGGGACATGAAAACACAAACATCGTTTCTTATCAGTTCTGCTTTTGGAAGTGGAAGCTCTCAAAAGCCTGCATCGCTCATCTGACTTAAAATAGCCTAATAAATCACTTGAATATTATATTGATAGTACAAAAATGTACCTCTGCTTAAAATTTTCAATGTTGGTGTTCAAACTTCATTTTGTATTTGGATGCAAAGTGACAACAGTAAGTCACATGACCTTTCAGGTTGGTTGAGGCTAAAATAGGGACAAGGTAAAACTACCAATAAACTTGTCATTTCAACTTTTGTAGGTAAACTAGCAACTATAAAACATTTGACATTTTGAGGGAAGGACAATATTTAACTAGCAACTATATTGTTATTCTCTCTTTTCTCTAGGATACTATATAAATAAACAAGCAGGTTGTGGAACTACAGGTAATGAGCTCTTTTATTTTCACATGGATTTGTTTAACTAGCATTATATATTGCAAAAATTCTGTTTTTCATGAATGTCTCGAAACATAAAAGATGCATAAAAATAAAAATTTGTTAGTACAAATTTCTTTTAGATAAAATTTGTAAGCTTGTTTCTTTCTTCCAATTACTGAAAACAAAATGATTTTCGCCTTTAATTATTTTCATTGGTTGCCATGGGTTACTGTTGATGTAGCATATGATTGACATGTCATACGGTTTTTTTCCTGCAAAAGTAGTGAAAACTAATCGCTCATGGATAAAAAAAAAAAAATCAGTTTATACATGTAGTATGGTTCATTTGTCAAACAACAATTTCAAGTGACTTTCATTTTTTTTTCAAATACTGTCAATAAATGTACTTATGTAAAATATATTAATTATTTCATAGCAATCTATCATTGTTATTGACTACATATATATTACGCAGACAAAACAGCAATGAAAGTCAAAAAAATTGTAAATAAAGTAACAAATTAAAGCATTTAAATCAAACTGTCTATTCTATTCTATGGACATGCTGTTAGTTTATATATATACACACATTTTATAAGTCAACGAGAAATAAATATCTTGGTGTTACATATTTTTTGGCACAGTTAATAATCATCTATAAAAATTGATTGATTACCGAGTGGCTAAAATAGTTAAATAAATAATATGTTGAAAATGAAAAAATAGCTGTACTATCTTAGGGATCAGGTACGTACAAACTGAAAAAATATATATAATTTTAAATATTTACATATGATTAAAAATTAAGCAGATCAAAGCCGTACAAGACATGTCTGTCAAATTTTCAATAATTTTTTTTAATTTTCATTAATTTTTTTAATGAGGTATCTAACGTAAAATTATGAAAAGTAAACTCTGTCTGATCCAAACACCTTTTGGTATCTCTTTAATAATTTTGGTATGAAAAATTAAAAGAAGCATTTATTAAGGACAAAAATCAGTTTCAAGATTTCTCAAAAGTATCATTTAATAAAGACACTATATTGGATTGCCTATATTTCTTCAGTCCTCACGATAAGCACCAGTCCTCCAACCCAAGAGAAGTAAAACTTTGTTCGAACCAGTAAATTTTTCAGTTTTTATTTAGAACTATATATAAAAAAACTCAAGAATTTGATTCTGAGCATTAAATTCAAATTTTCATTTCGAGGACTGTTTCTTTCGATTGTTTTGTGATTTTGAATGTAATCAAGATTAAAAAAATGGCTACAATTACAGATTTTCATTAATTAAGAACACCATCTCTTACCAAAGTGAAATCTTCAGATAAATTTGACAATGACAGCTTTTTCCAACAACATTTGAATCAAATTTATAATTTGGTGAGAATTTAAAAAAAAATGGAGTCAAAATGTAGGTCTGTGAAACGATTTCAAAGATTGAGACTCAGTATTATGTTTGGCTTACACAGGATTTCAGTCTATTTAAGGTTAGAATCAGACAGCTTAACAGTATTTGAAAATTTAGGATTCATTTTAAAGAAACCTCTGATGCATTAAAAATTTTTTGATCAAACATGTCTAGTTTCGTTGAATAGTTTGTTTGCAGCACCAATATTACTGTCATTTTTACTATATTAAACAATAACAATAAACATGTACAGAACACTGATACAACACACACACACACACAGACAGACACATACACACAAACATACATACAAACATGATACATGAACAAGATGATAAAGGAAAATTGATGCTTGCTGAGAGCTTAAAGGGAACTAACTACAGGTCCATCATGTGCAAGTCCGCGCTTTAATGAAAAACAAAGAACACGAAAGACGATGCATTTTGGTGGAAATTCACTCACAATGTTATGTTAAACCCATTCAGTTCACTGCAACAAAATGAAACATTGAATTTGTGTAGAAGCATCCCCCCTAAGTACAAAATATCAGACATGTCAATGAATTATTGTTTTAATATAAAAAAAAAAACCCAATTGTTTATTCAAAATTGCACTAAATTATTAACAATACAATTCTTAATACCCATTTGGAAGTTTTCATAAGAATATAGAATTCTAAGTTATTTACACTAGCTGTTCATTTAAAGTTGGCATCAATAATTAAATTTAAAAATAAATTAAATATAAAAATAAATACAATTGGAAATTTAGTGCTGAATAATTTTTTTTTTAAAATAACTTGTACATCTAAAATAAAGAAACATTCATGTTGACATAAAATCTACAGTTAAAACCCTAGTTGTGTACGTAATGTCTACAAAAACCAGAGGCTCTCAAGAGCCTGCATCGTTCACCTGGTTATAAAAAGAACCAATTGGTTCTATGTAAAAACTATGTCCTGCAGTGGTAGTCATCTTGGAATTCCGATCAGCATAAAAAACACAAAGTTTGTAAAGGACCTTCCAATGATTGATTTCCAACTGGGTCCCCCATAAATCTATGACTTGAGATGGTGGCTAGCTTGGATTTCCAATCAGCATAAAAAAAAACTAAATTTGTAGAGGCCCATCAAATGAACATTCCTGAACAGTTTGGTTTCAATTGTCCAAGTAAAGAAGTGTTTTAAAACATTTTCCCATAAGGTCCAATGTTAAACTAAGTCCTGCCGTAGCCACCATCTTGGATTTCATATCAAAACAAAAACCTCCAGTGAACATTCCTGTGTAGTTTGGATTGAGTCTGATTTATAGTTTCTAAGAAGGCATTTCTGATACAGTTTGACTTTGGGGTTGTTGTCTCATTGACATTTACCCATATCTCATTATATTCATATTTGAACATTTTCCCATAGGGTCCAATGTTAATCTATGTCCTGTGGTGGCAGCCATCTTGGATTTCGGATCGGCATAAAAAAAAACTTTTTAGAGGACCTTCAAATGATTATTCCTGGGCAGTTTGGTTTCAGTTGTCCAAGTGGCTTAATAGAAGAAGCGTTTTGAAACATTTTTCCCATAGGGTCTAATGTTAAACCAAGTTCTGCCGTAGCCACCATTTTGAATTTCATATCGGAACAAAAAACCTAAATTTTGTAGAGAATCATCCAATGAACATTCATGTACAGTTTGGCTTTAATCATATTTGTAGTTTCTGAGAAGAAGGCATTTGAACATTTTCCCATAGGGTCCAATGTTAATCTATTTCCTACAGTGGCAGTCATCTTGGATTTCCAATCAGCATAAAAAACCCAAATTTTGTAGAGGACCTTCCAATGATCATTCCTGAGCAGTTTGGTTTAAATTGTCCTAGTAGTTTCAGAGAGAAAGTGTTATGAGACACTTTTCCCATAGGGTCCAATGTTAAAACTATATCCTGCTGTAGCCGCCATCTTCCATTTTATATCGGAACAAAAAACCTAAAGTTTGTAGAGGACCATCCCATGAACATTCCCGTCTAGTTTGGATTCAGTCTGATTTGTAGTTTCTGAGAAGAAGGCATTTGAACATTTTCCCATAGGGTTCAATATTAATCTATGTCTTGCGGTGGCGGCCATCTTGGATTTCTGATCGGCATAAAAAACAGAGACTTTGTAGAGGACCTTCCAATGTTCATTCCTGGGCAGTTTGGTTAAATTGTCCAAGTGGTTTCAGAGAAGAAGCGTTTTGAAACATTTTTCCCATAGGGTTCAATATTAAACTAAGTCCTGCCGTAGCCGCCAATCTGAATTTCATATCGGAACAAAAAACCTAAAGTTTGTAGAGGACCATCCAATGAACATTCTTGTACAGTTTGGCTTTAATCATATTTGTAGTTTCTGAGAAGAAGGCATTTGAACATTTTCCCATAGGGTCCAATGTTAATCTATGTCCTGCGGTGGTGGCCATCTTGGATTTCTGATCCACATAAAAAACAGAAACTTGGTAAAGGACATTCTAATGATCATTCATTTACAGTTTGGAGTTCAGTCAGTCCATTAATTTCAGAGAAGAGGATCTTTGAAATTTCAGCCAATCAGAGCATATTATTGGCCCTGGCAGCCATGTTGAATATCCGACTGGAACGAAAAACAGAAACTTTGTAGAGGGCCACCCAAGGAACATTCCTGCTAAGTTTGGTTCCAATTGGCCTAGTGGTTTCGGAGAAGAAGCTTGAAATGTGAAAAGTTTACAGATAACGGATGCTAAGTGATGGCAATAGTTCCCATGGATTTTTGGTCCAGGTGAACTAAAAAGGAGGAACCTCACTGGCCTAGTGGTATAATGCCTAGAAAAGAGGGAATATGTTTATATAACAAGTCAGGTTTTAGAACTAGCAGGGATTTCAGGTACAGGCTATCATTCGCATTTAAAATTGAAGAAAACTGTACAATGCAGAATCTGATATATCTATAGGGCAGTTTCAAAATAAGATAAAAAAAATACTAACATTTAATTACTAAAAACAAATGTGATCTGTTTTAACCTTGACTAAAGTGGATTTTATCATGCCTTCTTTAAGAGAAAAATAAATCATCCATTATTGCAATATTTTGTATTTGATTTGTTTCCACTTTCCAATCTTGAATCTGCCCTATGAAAATATTATCCACATTCAGTTCACATACATAGACTGGGTTTCCTCTCGACTGGTACCCACATGTATAGTGGAAGAATACATACTTGCCATTCTGAATTTTTTTTTTTTTTCATAATTACAACAAAATATTTATCTAAAGAGGTTGAAGATATTTATATTTTAGGTCAATACTATACATGAAGGGTACCGTCTGAGAAGCAGACACCAGACTATCAACATACATTGCCCGTCTTGGCTGTCTATTACGGCCCTTGCTGCTAAAAAATAGGAGAAAATGAAAAGGGTGGTGGAATATGACATTTCACCAGATTGCACACAAGATTCTTTCACCATCAAATCTGTATCAATCATATGACTCTGTTGCATTTAAACCCCCAGGAAAACAACACCCAGCCCTTGTGAAAATGATTATACATTTTTGTAGTTAAGAGGAAACTGTTACTTTGTATGGATTTAAAACACCACAAAACCAAGAACTCTAGATATATGAGTAATATGATTAAATTTATTGAGTGCCAATCATCTTATGATTAATTTTGAAGCAAAGATTTCATCTCCTTTGGTTAAATTCATATGTATGTGTTCATTCAATTTACCAAATAAAATCTCATAAATTTATTATTTGCCAACAGATTTTTTAAATAAAAAAAAGATTTGAAACCATCTTTTTACAAGTCTTTAGTGATTCTTTTTTTACTGAAACCCCAAAATCTTATTTTCTGTATGTAAGAAAAAAACACATCCAGCATGCAATTCTTAATAAACTGGCTTTTTTGTAAACTAATATTTTTGTAAGTGAAAGTGAAAATCGAACAAAAACTGAACAACAAAAGAGGTGAATATCTTTGACGATGATAAATATAATGTGAAGTTATGTGTGAGATATTGATGAAAATTATTCTCAAAACCTATCTCAAACAGCTTTCCCTTTTTTTATATAGTGAAGCATCATTATCATGATTACTTGTTTCTCTCCCCTAGGATATTTACTTAATCTGAAACCCTAAGAGCATAGGCCTTCAAACAATAGTAAACATTTCTAAAATATAAAAAAAATCAGCATCTTAAGTATATGTGCTTAAAATATGTACAAAAAAATATTCTGAGCAGGGTTTTAAGCATAGATGAGACATAAGTGGTGGAAAGAGATGCGCCAATCAAAAAACAAATTGCTTCAAGAAAGAGTTGGGTAGGCTTTTTATAGAATGGCAAAGATAAACAGAATTACTAGCTAAAAGTAGGAGATATCAGTATTTGATTCTGTAAATAGCTGAATTAATTAATTCTTTGTTTTAAATTAAAGAGTTATGGGAATAATTACAGATCCATGAACTTATATTTAATGAACTGTTTATGGAAAACAATTTTGACATATTTGAATTTAACGGGACAAAATTAGGTCACAATCAAGTTGATATGACCAACCTTAAGCACACTTCACCAGAAATTTCAATTTAAAATTGAAACAGTAACCACAATCCCCCTAGTTCTGCCAAAACATTGCCAAAACCTACATTTTAGGGCTAGATGAAAGTCAAATAATTTTAGTGATGGTGAAGATTATGATAAAGTTTGTAATATTTACACATTTTTTCATCGCATTTCTAACTATAAAAATATTTTACATCAACCCCCAATAATACCATGCGGTTACAGATGCAAAAAAAAATATTGAATTAGGAAACCCTGCCATTTTTTTCCCATCGAAAGTAAAAAGAAATAATTTGACCAGAACATACACGATGATGACAATATCCCTCCATGTTTTTTTAAACGTTGAAGAGTTAAAATTTTGAATCGCTGACAAACTGTCTAAAGATAAATTGTAATGCCATCAATATATGTTTAAATTTAACTTCTTTAACAATGTATTATAAATAAGGTCCACATACAGAATGCTATTTACAGACACCAAATACTGAATATTCATGTCCTTAACAATTTTGAGGCATTTTTAATGCCATGCAAGGTTAGGAGTGAGTGGTATATTTGGTATGGGATTAGTTTAACAATAATATCAATTACCAGTTTTTTTCCCCCTATTATATTAAATATCAAATAAAATGTAATATTTGAGATGGGTTCTTGGTGAAATTGACAACATAATTGCTTGGTAATAGTGGTATTAAGGACAAATAACCAGAAAAGCTATGACTAAATAAAGTATAAAGAATTTCTACTAATAATAAAAAAAAATCATTCGTTTCATATAATAAAAATATTACTACTAACAAATATCACACAAAACTAAAAAGAATGGTTAAATACCAAATCTAATTGCAATATTTAAATTAAGCTTCTGTAATTAGATTGAGTAAAAACTGGTTGGAAAATAATATCTCCTCCCAACTGAAAACGTGGATCCCATGAAAAATCAAATAAATAAATTCAAATAAGTTCTCAAAATAATACCTCCTACCCAAGAGGTGACACATGATAAATCTATATAAAGCAAAATTTAAAAGGAAAAAATCAAATTCACCTCTTTTGGTAGTATATCTAAAAATAATTTGTTGTCCATGGTGTGAAATATTTTTTAATAGATTGCAAATTTCTTAATTGTTCTCAACAGATGTATTTTCTGGATAATTTTTTTTGTCTCATATTTTGGTTTGTATATAAAACGCTGGAGGGTAATTCTACCCACCGTCCAATTCGGCAGATATTTAATCTATGTTATTCATAGTAGTTAGTGCATGGAGTTAGACAGTGCATGGAATTACCTGTAATGACTACATATATTTTACCTGGGATATCGTAACATGATTATGCTGGCAACAAAATAGTTATTTTCCAATTCAGTTAAATGTTTTATTAAAAGATAGAATTAGGAAGGATTATATTTAGTCATAGCTTTAAGGTAAACACAGCTTTGTAACTCAAAATGTTAAGAGGAACTATCAGGCGACAGCAACTGGTTTTGGCAGCAGAAAAAGAAGACAAATAGAAATGATTGTGCAGCTAAAGTTGCAAACGATTTGTGTACCGCACTCGCTACTCACCGAAAAGGATCCCTGTTGTATGCAAAAAGAGCAATATATTATAATTTTGTCAGCATGGTTTTCATATGCAAAAATAATACACTTGCTGTCTGCCATCGCAGATATCTAATGTTTACACATATACTTGGTCATACATAATCTGAGGGAATTATTAAAAATAAAAACAAATTAAAATTTGAAAATTTGCAAATAAAATTTTTAATAGAAGGTACAAAATTTACAACAGATTGACTACAGTACAACCAAATATATGTCCACATGCAATATCTTTGCAGTAAATTTGGCTAAAACTGCATGTAATAGTACTGATATTGCTGTAAGCTTCTTGTCCTGCATTTTGACCTGGGCATTTATTGTTCAAATGATCGCAGCAATGCCTTTGTTTTGCCAGAATTTATTTTAGCTACACAGCATTGAACATATCAACAAAACATTGAAGGCAACTGTCAACATTCACAGATTGACAAGGCAGTCAGGCATGTCTGTGAAAATAGAAATAATGCCTACTTAAAGCTGGGCAAATTACACATAGTTGATCTACAATTTTTCCACACAGAAACATGTGAAAACACATGACTCAATAAAATAGGCAATTTCTATGATTAATTAGAGCAACAAATTTTAGTAAAAGAAAAAAAATTCAATGTTTCAACGGAATGTAGATCTTAAATAAATTAAATAGATGCCTTTTTTAAGTAATATTTGAAAACAAAAATATAATACTCCTGAAATCTACATTTCATTCTAAAAAGACTTGAGTTTTCTAAAATTTGTTACAATATTTAACATTAAAAACTGCCATATATAAAAATCTACCTATAATTTTTAAACTGAAACTAGAAATATCACTTTATCAAACGATAAATTGTTACTTGCATTTAAAACAAGTTCTGAATAGGATTCTAATTTTGTTTCTTTCTTTGTTTTTATTTTGATATTCGTTAAATAATGCTACATGCACCTCCTTTCAAACCCATTCCTTTAAATGCAAATAATTTAAGCTGTGTTAAATGTGAATATTTTGGTATTTAATCATACAAATACAATGACTATACCTCATGCCGGGACAACCATTTGAACATCTAAAATAAGGAAAACATTCAAATTTATTCACTCAAAAATATTTTTTTAGATTGATGACATATTCAATAATTAAGAATAAGATATGTCTTCCTTCCTTGATATATAAGTTTCTAAAATTGTTTTTGATTTCAACAAGGCTTAGATATCTAATTGAGAGACAATACCTTTCTGGAATAACCTTGAATTTGTAAGCCAAACAATTTAAAAGTATTTGTGAGCAAGAAAACCAAAGGGCCTAAAAACAGGCTAACTAAAATTGGCAATGGTTACCTATGAATCTTAGCAGACTAACTCTATTTTGCATGATCTCAAACTAGTGTTTTTCAAGTCAGATTTAAATACATTGCCTTAAAACATATCTTATTGAATAAAAAAACATATCATTATAGTTTTAACTTTTTGTGTGGCTTACCATACTTACCATTTATTTTGGAATAATATACCAGCTAGATCATATTGGGATATTTCAAAAATAATGAATTGTATGTAGCGACATCGACACTTAAAAGACCTATTGGGTGGACAGTGAAATCCAGAATAAATATAAGAAGCTTACTGTTGAAACCCCAAGCTCTGGGTTAGTGTCTGGGAACCTTTATACGTGATCTTGGTATTGGAAGTGGGAACCTATGTCAGTGGTGTTAGGCTTGCGATCAGAAAGTCAACGCCCTAAACCACTCGACCCCCAAATTGTCCTATGATAGTTCAGCAATCAGAAGTCAACGACCCCCTAATTGTCCTATGATAGTTCAATCTCATAATAAATCATTTATACTAGAAAGGTATGGGTTATGAAAGTAGCATGTATTTAAATAAACAAAAATAAAGTAAGAACTCGTCATAAAATACAATGATATAAAATTTAAAGAATAACTTTGATTATTTCTCGATAAATTAATCTTCTCCGACAGTTTTTTTTTTATATGGGTTATTCCCAGACAACTGGTATCAACAATTTAGTAAATACTATTGTGATTCACAAGAAAAGTTCCTTGGTTACACATTATGCTTGATGCCATTTATCAGTTTGTTCAGCATGCTGGTGAAAGACATTTTAAATGCAAAAGGTTGAATATCACTAAACATAATTGTTACTGATATTACCACTTTAATAAGTTGTGGATATTTTTCAGCAACCAGCTGATAAAGTCAAAAAGTTTAACAAAATACAAAGGTTTTTAAACTCGCATCCCTTCATCTCTGTTGCATAAAATATAAATAAATTTTCTTCAAACTTTCACCCCTTGCGCTCTTGTTCTATAGATAAACCAGCTTGCTGTATAAACTTTTGAATGCTGTGTAATGACAGAACTTTTCTGGGGAGACAACAGACTCAAAATTACGAAATTCCTAAAACACTCATATCCTTAAAAGATCTCTTTTGTACTCTTATTAAAGTTAAATTTGTCTTTGAATAATCCTACAAATTGTCTAAAAAAAATACGGCTTTCTGTAAAGAGAGATAAACCCATATTACTTTTCTCTCTTCAATTAATTATATAAAAGACCTACATGTGTATATTACCAATACTATAAAACCTCTGTTTGGAGATAATATTAATTATTATAATGCTTTCTGTTTAGTTCATGTAAAGCTAAAAGAATGAAACAATTTCTCGTTAACTTATTGCAAAGCTAAGTTAAAATTACTTTGCATTCAACACCAAGCATGACTTTGTCAACAGGTAACAAATTTTCATTTCTTATTTTTCAATAACATCTTCAATATTATATGTATTCAAAAATAATTAAGAAAAAATGAACATTGTACCTCTTCTTAAAATAAAAAATTTATGGGATGTCAGTAGCAATTATATTGCAGTAAAACCTTTCTAAACCAATCCCCTTTGGGACTGAATAATTTGTTCACTTTAGACAAGTGTTTGGTTTACACAGGTTAAATTACATAGTCATTTAGTAAATGGGACTGTAAACTCTTGTCTGGTTTATGCAGGTTTTCGGTTTTCTCAATGTTCGGTTTAGGCAGGTTTCACTGTAAATATATAATCTAAAATTTATAGGGAAATATCTTTACTATAAATAGTAACATTATGTCAAAATCACGCTTAAGAAAATAAAATATCTCATGAAAAGAGTTCAATTTGTGCTCATATTAAACAACACTTAATACATTGAAAAGGTAACAAAGAAAAGATTATGAAATTACATGCATTTGGATAAATTCACAGAAATGTATGTATTTTATCAGTAAAAATAAACAATGAGTAAAAGTTGGTTTAAGAGTAATCATTCAATGAAAAAAAGACACCTACTCCACACATACAGGTACAATGTTCAAAGAAAATCCTATAGATATAATAATATTTCTGCTTTTGATGAGTTTAGTAATCCCAAAACCTTTCTATCTACCGTAGTGTCAGTTGAAAACATAATGTTCCCAAATGTTAGTAAAACAAGCAGCCATGTACCCATCCAAAGCAAAGTGTAATACATTCTTCATTTTTAACCAATCTTCAAATTAATATCAAAATGTATAATATTCTTGTCAGCTTTTATCAGCATATCTTCCCATAAAAATCTTTATGAGCCCTATTTAATAATTTTGCTTGATAAAACATTTCTAAAAATATCTTAGATGCTTGAGCTGAGTTGCAAGATGTCTATTTATTTTATTTTTAACAAAGTTGACTAAGCAACTGGCACAGAAAAAGATTCTGCTAATGGTAAAAAATGTGAAAACCAGCTACCTGACAATATTATCCTTTTTTAACTAGAATACACATGTTTTTAAAGTGCTATCTATATAGTTTGTAATATATAGCGCTTGATATTTATACAGACAGCAAACAACATATATTAGGTCTTCAGATTATTCCACTCGGAATTCTGATAACGTTACATAGATTTTTTTTTTGAAGGACAATAAATGGAAATACTGACTGACCATAATAATTCATGCAGCATTAAAACCTCAATGACTTACCTGTCGTCTCTATAACGTAGAGTTATTGTGAGAAAAAAAATCAAAATCGCTCAATTAAACTATCTGTTTTTAAGGCAGGGTCGTTTGAGGATACAAAATATTCATGATCCTCTGATATAAACTATTTTCTAGATTGTCTATGTCTGTTTATACAACATGTTCATCTAGTACACTAATATTGGTACCTTTGAGGTATTATCATCTGGTACCTTTAGGTTTTATCATCTTGTACACTAAGACTGGTATCTTAGGCTTTATTATCTGGTACACTAAAACTAGTACCTATTAGGTTTATCATCTTGAGACTTTCTTGAATGTGTAGATTTTAGAAGAAAGTTTTACCCTCCATGGAACAAAATTCTTTTGGCACACCAATTTATTTTATTACAAAATATTCAACTTCCATCAATATTTTCCTGTTTTCATAAATAAACTCTTTCTACAAAATCCACCTTTAGCTTGAATTCAAAACAGCTTCATAAAATCAAAACATGTGAGTACACATGAAGATTAAATTACATAAATTTTTGAGAAAACCTCATACAAGACATAAAACACAACACATATCAAACAAAAGCAATATTCAAGGCATCGACGATGCAATAGCCAAATTGCAACCTGTAACTATGGAGTTATTTATGGTCCTATTTCCCTTTCTAAATCAATAAAGTGTCCATTTACAGAGTCTGAACTGGAAACATTAAACTTGTCATTAGTAGCCTTTTGCAAAGCAAAATTTTCTGATCCTATTCATTATAACCTCTTTTCCTGTAAATTTCTACTGCAAAGGCTTGTAAAATTTCAATATACCATGTTATCTATAGAATTCTCTTATTTTCATGAAACAATGGTTGAAATAGATAATTTATTTTGATTACTTTTGTACGAAAAAAGAAAAAACATTATTTGGACAATAAAATTTATTTTGTGCCCCAATGAAAGAATACAGTCAGTTCCTGGAGAGAAAAAAAACAATCAACTTGTATCTTTTATAGTGAAAAATATTTATTTAGAATAAAATTATCCAAATAGTATGAAATCAGACCAGAAGATCTGCCTCCCTTGTCATTAGATATCATTGCAACTCAGCTAAAACCAAAAATATATAATTCTTCTCAGTTGGGTTATGGCTGTTTAACTTTTAAAATATTTTATTTATATTGTGGCAGTCAGTTGAATTGGATGAAGAATCTGAAATTTGTGGAGAAAAAACAAAATCCTGTGGCAAGTCACAGAAAAACTGCATATAAATTTGTATGGAGTAGAGGTTGAGAGGCACTGATTAGATAGTTAAATGTATCTCCAAATACCATACGATCGTGGCCATGGTTGACTCTATATTATTTTTTGTCATTCTTCTGGAATATATAGATATATAAATATGATTATTTTCAATCACACATGTTCCAATAGCGAGGGAACAGAAAAGCTACTTTAAATCTACCTTTTTAAGTAGACACTGTTATGCAAAAAGTTTTCAAATTCAATTTGCATATTGCGCTCCCGAGCCTTCTTAGCTAAATCTTCTACGCTTTCTTCACACTTGCAGCACTGCCTGTTGCTTTCATTTTCTTTTCGTCTCTTTTCTTCTTCTCTCTGTCTGTCTTCTTCTTCTCGATGTTTACTACCATATGCCATCAGAGCTGAAATTTATAAAGACAAAATTATTCTCTTTTAATAAAAGGTCACATCTCACTTATTTTTCTGGAATAAGTAAAACCAATCTGAATTTTTACACGTAGTAATTTATTTAAGAACTATCAATGGCATGAATTAAACAAAAAAATTTTCCTTCTTCAGTAAACCACTCATTTTCGTGATTAATACTGATAACGATATCTTTGTCCTGTAGAAGACTATGTGTAATTTTCTTGTTTTCTATCAAGAGGTGTAGGGGGAGTTGTAAATTAAGGAAAGTAGGACAATGATGACATGAACGACCACGAATAGTGATCTCTTAATGTTGATGCATCTATGCAGGCCACATAAAAACAAGGACACTGACTACTTTAAACAAGCTTCAACAGAGATCAAAATTCTATTCATAATAGATGTCACAACCCTATTTTTGAAGAAACATTGTCAGAATCTATTAAGACAAAATCTGGTGGTAGCATGATCATTATGATTCAGCTTTAGCATAAGTTGATAGCATTCCCAGTGGATAAATGTTTCAGCGATTGCAAAAAACAGCAAAATTGGTAAACAATTTTTATAAATATATACCAATTTTTATACTTGAATATACTATTAATTCACAAATAAATGACAAAAAAATGCAACAGGACCAAAATCACATTATCTAAACCTTGCAATTTAGATGTTTCTTGGAAATTGGATATTTCACCTCCTAGTTTTTATCTTTGTTTTTAACATGAAAATAATGGCCTAAATTTCACATCAATTTCCTGGATGGTCTTGAATTGCATAAATTTGTGAATTTACAGTATTATTACAATTTCAGTGAAAAAATATCTTCTGCACTCAAAACAAGCATGTAAACTATTACACAAATCTTCTTAAAGACGTAACATCCGATCAGCCTGATCAGGAGACATGTGCATTAAAATGTCATTATCTATAGTAAAGTGGGCTGGGAGTTACTGATAAACAACAGCTGATAATGGTATACATAAGCACAATGACATGAATATGAGCAAGAATATGGTATTTGAACCGTTTCTGATAACGATAGAAAACTGATAAAATTGGATATTTCTTTGATATATGTTGTAGTTCTATGGCCAAATGGTTGGTTGGTGTGTTAGATGAATGGTGACCATTGATATATTGTAAATATTTTATGAATAAAAATTATTTTTAATGTCCATCTTTGTACTTTTAAGCGTCGTTTCTTATCGTTATTTTCGTCTCCGAACTTCGTAACGGAGTTGGATTTCCACACAACTGTGATATACAAAAATGTAAGCTAGCCGTTAAAATATTGACAAACATTGATAATGAAGAATGGAGAGAAGAAAATTTTGAGCAGAGTAAGTATTTCTGTTACAGGTGTCATATATTGCGTGTTACATTGGTTTCCGATTTCGTAATGCTATTTTAAATTGTGTTATCTCCTTTTTGTAACAGTCGCCATAATAATGATTAGCATAAATAAACTCTTGTGAGATGTTTAAATAGATTAATCACGGATGTTTACATATAAGCTTTTCATTTTCTATTTTTTTTATTCAATCATCCACCTGTTCCGTTATGCGCTACATGTCATCCAAAAAGAAACGTTAATTTAAAGATTAAATAAATTGGTATGATTTACAATTTCCGCCCAATTGAACTTCCGGTCACAAGTGAACCACGTGTAATGGAAGTGTGATTTTCGGAACATTTATACAATTTTTGTATGATAATATTATAACTCTGATACAGTGCTTGTGGTATCCTGTCGTGTTAAAAAATAAAATAAAAATGTACTACTTTAATATTTAAAATGGTATATAAATGCATTAAATAACCAAGAAAAAACCCAAATGGTCTTAGATGGTGCCGTTTCATACATTTTTATCGTGACAGGAAACCAAATGTTTATTACCATAACTTGTAATAAACATTTGGTTTCCTGTCACGATAATTTTTTTTAAAAAGATGGGTAAATATTTTCCCCTTGATATCACTTGTTTCTTTTGTACAGTGTTGATATAATCATATTCCACGTGTGAAATATTTAAGTTTTAGTATTTAACCATTTGGATACCAAAAGAAACCAAAAGTTCAAATACCATATTCTTGCTCATATATAAACACAACATCAAACACATAAAATTAGATTTCTAAATTTTCATATTTAAAATGTTACATCTTTAAACTCTATACATAATACTCACGGTTGTTGCAATAATCTCTAGGAGCATAAGAACGTGGGTCTAATTCTCGTCTTCTCCAGTATACTTCATAGTGAGTGACATTACCATTTGGTTGGTTAGGAGGGTTCCATGTAACATGTAACTCTCCTGGTATCATTGCTCTGGCTTTCAGATCAGACGGAACAGTAGGCACTATAAATAGCATCATTACATAAACATGAATCAATTCATTTACATCCCAACACCTACTCAAGGCCTTGGTTTCAACGGTCAGTTTGTTATGTCAGTCTAGACTATCCACCCTTAATAAGTCAGGTAGTCACAATTTATTTTTCATTGATTTTTTATACTTGGACTAGCTTGTAGTAATATTTTAGTGAAGGAAATCTGTGAATCAGAAACAGATCCCTTGATTCCATTTTCCTTTGGTCTAAGAGAGAAAATCAACAATTCCTATATTTGCTATAAATATTGTCTAAGTTGTCTTTTAAGAGAAAGTGATAATTTGAAGGTTTTTGTTGGTTTTTTTAAAATTTGTTTTCTAAGGAGTAATTTTGAGTTCAGTAATGTGTATGTGTGAATACTGTTCAATGCCAAATGCACCATTTTTTGCAGCTATATCATGGAAAGTATAAATAATGTCTGTTTATACTAGACCAACAAAACAAATTATTCAGACTCATCAGCTAATTAATCCTTTGTCTCCTTTAAGATTACTTGAATCAAAATGCTTAGCAACTCAAAATACCTTCATCAATGAAACATGAAAATGTTATATTGTTGTAAAATTGTACTATGTCTATGATGACCATTAATTTGTTTTTTCTTTTCAGTGAGTGAGTGATTGTTGTTTAATGCCAAGAGAACATTTTTCAGTTATATCATGGCGAGAACAAATTACATTCAATGAGATGATGATATGTCTGCTTTGTACTAGACAACGGCATGTTGGATTTTTATAGTACTAGCTCAGTGAAACAACAGTCCTCGGGTAGATACTTGACTCCACTCTGACATATTATCTGATTCCTAGCCCACCAGTCTTTGCTCAAACTTCTGAATGCTGCATGCTTAGCAGAAAAGTAGCAAATATCTATTTCATAGTCTTTGGTTTGACTAGGACTCGAACCAACGATCTACCACACTTGAGGCAAGCAAGCTAATCATTACACCACTGATGTGGTTTGTCAACAGATTGGCTACGGATATCAGTTTTGTAGAAGTGTTAATGATTGTCACACCTCACCACTAGTTTTCATTGCTTTTAGTCAAATTTTAGCAGATGCAGTCTCCTTTGTAAAAATTCAAACAAACCAGAGGAACAGAAATATTCTGTCCTACTATTAGAATTTATAATTACTTACCACTGGGTGCAGTTCTAAAGTAAATCAGCTTACTCCTGGCTCCAAACTGGGTATTTGAAGTGGTATATGTTTTAACAAATACAGCATATTGAGTCCATGGTCTTAGTTGAACCAGCAGAGATGTTATACATGAGCTGTTTTTATTTGGGGTATTTAACATATCTCTCGTTTTCCATCTGAAAATACAATATGTTGTATATACAGTACACCTTGGTGAATAAATTCTCGGTCTATCAATCTGTGCAGAGACAATGATAATGAGGTCAATGTAAGGCGCACTGTTGTCCAATATTTACATGAAAATCGAACCTCATTATATCGAACTCGGATAAGTCATACCTCAGATAATTAAAAGTATAAATTTGGTAATTTTGTAATTTTTAGCTTTCAGCAACATCATATTATATGAATGACTCATATAAATCAATGTAAAATTATCAGTCCATAAGAATTAGAAGTAAAAAATTTCAGCTATATTGATACGAGACGTGGACATTTTGATACAACAATGTATCAAAGAATAAACAATATTATCCTCTGTACTCGCTATTTTTCGAATATACAGTCAAACTTATCCATGCAGTCACCTCTATTAAACAGTCACCTGTATTAAAAGGTCACCTTTTTCCTGTCCTGTCATATTTCATATGAATTGAACCTCCTTTAAGAGGTCACTTGTCTTATAAGGCCACTTTTTCCTTGTCCCATAGGTGATCTCTTACTACAGGTTTGATCGTATGTTAATACTTACATATCATCACTACAAGCATCTCTGCCTTCAAACATGGAAACATTCTGAAATGGTCTACAAAACAAAAACATAATTTATTTAAAAAAATGGGCTTTATCTAAAAAATATAATATGCTGTTTGATGTACATGTGGTTATGCATATTTTACTGGTAACTCAACAAGTAAATGCACATATTAAAGAAAACATTTTTCCCCAAAAAATATTATTAAAAGTAAAGAATGCATCCTCTGGCTCCAAATCAAATGACTACAATTAAAGTTCAACAAATTAACAGGACAAATAGGTTTGAAAAGATATTTTAAGTGGTTTTTGTGCAACTATGTCTTATTAGCATATTCTGCTTATCAGAAAATCTTTCAGCAAATTTGTAACATATGTAAAACACATTATAAATGTATCTATTGTTTTAATTTGAGCTCTTTTGGTGGTAGTTGTGGCTGCATTGGTTTAAATTTGAGCTTTGGTGGAAGTTGTGGCTATTTCAGTAATGTCAGCCATGTTGGTTGCTTTATAGTGTCAGTGGAGGAATATTGAAACAAGACATCCTGAAGATTATTCAGGTAAATTTTGGCTTAACCCTTAGTTGCATACATGTATATAATATTAAAAATGTCTGCTTCTGCTGCTGCATTGCTATGGTTTCTTTGTTTCATAGGAGACTAAAAGATACACAATTTAAAACTGCACTAGCTTCATTTTCTTTAGAATGCAGAAAAAACTGTGTATGAAAATCATTCTTCAGATGATGACTCTTTCCAAATTTAATCTACATAATGACATTTTGTAATTTGACACCTGTATTTTCAGGTAAACAACAGGTAAAATGAATAAAATCCAATATATTTATTTACAACTTTTTAAATAAAAAATTATGTTGATATTTGTTCTTTTTCTAGTGGGCACTGATTTAATAATTTAATGTCATTCACATCAAATATCGTATAAGTGGTTTTTTTTTCACGGGAAGCAAATTTCACGATTTTCTTCCAAAATGGTGGATTTTTTTAAGCAGTATTTAATATTCACGATCCTGAGTTTTAACCAAAATCAAATTTTAGCAGATTGACAGTTATATTAGAATAACATTATCTGAACTGTTTGACCAACAATTCAAAATAGGAAATGTTTTAAAATAAATTGAGTAAGAGCTTTTTGTATGCTATCGACGGTATTTTAGAATTGTATACATTTTTTGTACATCTTCATTAATAGAAAATTGCATAAGGGCATTTAATACAATTTTAATATATATGTATTATTACAACACATTTACAAAAATTAAAACACAAATAAGACTCCGAAACAAAATGTGATCAATTATTTAACACCAAAAATTGTCAGTTTACAGGTAATTAAAAATCAGTGAATGGAAATGATAACATTAATTAAAAAAGGTGTGTTTACACAGCAACAACTATTCATGATAATTAGTGTTTTAAAGATAAAAGGGCAATTAATTACATGTAAAATAATTTACCTATGACATTATATTTGTCACCAAATGCATTGTTTTCGGGAAGGATTTTTTCCCCTTTGTTAGATATTTTAAAAGCGTCACTCCAACAATTTTAAGAATGGCAGTGACTACATAATTGTAAAATATTCGCTATATACAGTCATAATAGGGGAGACAGATCTTGTACGATTATTTAAGAAAATAAAGATATTTATGTGGTAAAGGTCAGAAATTTATGCGGGTTCTTCATTTCGGTGATCAATGACTATCGCTAATAAAGCGAAAATTAGGTACCCGCGAAAAAAACCACTTATACAGTATGTATATCTTGAACCAAATACAGGTAATACAGGTAAACAAGGCAAACAAATAAAGAATATTACCTGAAAATTTGTTTGTTTTTATTACTTTCAAACTTGTTTTTTCGTGGTAGGCAAATGTCAATGTTATAATGGGCTTTAATTATGAAAAAACTAAGTATAGATTATTTTTATTCCAGTTAAGACAATTGTACATTTAGCAGTGGCATCACTGGTTAAAGAAATATTTTGATAAAAAGTTATAACCAATCATTTAATACCAATTGACGGCAATTACTCGCATGTTTTTCAGACCAAGTGAGCTAAAGCTGAAACGTAACTAAGTAAATATTATCTGTATTTCTACTTACGCTTCTTTGTACTTGATAACGTAACTAATGATAGCTCTTTTGTCTCCCAGCCCATATCTATCCCATTTAAGAAAAGCCACATGACCAGTCACTTGAAATACTGTTAAATTTAATGTTGACACAGAGCCTGTAAAAAAAATTACCATGACAACTGTCATTAAAAAATGTTTCACCAGTACATTGTAAATAAGAGCTTACAATACGTGACATTTTCCATACTAATGTGTAACAGTTAACATTTCTGGATTTTATGGGCTTCTGTGTTCTAAAAAATGCATATTACCATTGTTAACAATAAACATGAAAAAATTCTAATACTCAGGTAAATACAGTTGACCTTTCCAGTAAATACTAATAATGAAGGACCACACCTGGTTGCAGCATGATATACCACAGCAAATCAATGGAAATATTAGATCACAGGTATTTTCAAATAGGTTGTGGATACCTTAATTTAAGCAGAGATCATTCATGTATCAATTGATGAATGAATTGTTCTAAAACTGATATACGTGTATCAAGAACAATGTTTAAGAAATCTAAACAATGTAAAATCAAATGATTTTTCAATAAAATCATGGTAATCGTTCTGTGATAGAGGCGAGTGATAATAATTTTGTATTCAGTCAAACTGTAGTTGACCAAGTCAAATGTATTAATGTTTCATTTTTACCAATTATTTGAGTGAGTGAGTGATTGTTGTTATAATGCCAAAATGAGCAATTTTTCAGCTATATCATGGCAGGAACATGTTACATTCAATGATAATGATATCTACTGTGTACTAGATCAACACCCTTAGTTGGATTTTCATAGTGCTAGAACAACAGTCAACAGGTAGACATGTCAGTCTACTCAAACACATTATCCTAATTTCTGATCCTACCAGTCATTGCTCTTACTCCTTAATGCTACATGCTTAGTGGAGAAGTAAATTATTTGACATTATTGTCTTTACGGTGCCTTCTATACATCAATGTGTTCTATGTATAATAAGATAAATAGGTTTGTACTACATTGACTGTAATACATATGAGGCTCAAAAATGGTTCCATTTTGAGATTATGTCTTACTTTTATATTATATCAAGAAGGCCATCACTCTTAAGGTCACATACAAGATAACTTTTTTTTATGTTCTTGGTCACACTTCAAAATGTTCAAGATTAGAATAGACACTCCTGTGTCGACACTTATAAATAAGAACAAAAAAAATGATTTCTTAATAACATACATGCTGCTTGGTCTCCATTTGTTGTGTTTCCAATATCATTCTGTGCATTTGGAGCCATTTTAACATTTTTCTCAAATTTCCTTATAAGGTGTAAACACAATTTTCTGTTGAAGTGGAAAGACATATTGCCATGTCTTATCTCTAAATTTTTCTCCACATCATCGATAAATAAAGTCTGAAGATTCTCATTGTCATTAATTAGAAGGGCATATCTGAAAAAATAAATAACGAAAATGTATGTTAGGCAATAATGAAAGCAAAGGCTAGTTAAAACAGTATGCCCACATGGGGAGGGTCACACAATATCATCTTTTGTGACATTTTGGGCCATAATCCTACTTGTATGTTATTGCATAGATTCATTGCATAGCAAATTGCATGTCTAGGTTAATAATAAAATTTGTTCACACCATGATACAGCTGAAATACTTCTAAAGTTGGCATTAAACACCAAACAATCAATCATAGCTAATTGCAAGCTACTTTGCTTCAGTTCATAAATTGTTTTGTGGGTTACCAACCAGTATATAAACAGACTTTGGTCTGGAAGTTAAAGCAGTATTTGTAATATTATACTAGCATGTTGAACAAAAATAAGATTTTAGGATTAGGTTTGGTACAGCAGTGAAAGAAACCACAGCTCGCCAACTCGCCAAAAGCGAGAAGAGAAAAAATTTGGGGAGTACATTTGTGTACGAACTCGACAATCCGGCAACCGAACATCATGAGGCGAGTTCCGATTATTTTGCACTCGCCCCTGTCAACCAACTTGACGAAGTAGTTTCTCGGTCAATGATTCCGTAAAATTTTTGATCGACAATAAAAGATGTGAAGAAATCCTTCAAAATCGTTGATAGGACTAGCGGTGCAATGCTTCACGTCCGCCATATTGATTTCTCTTATTGATAGAAAATGCTATAAGATGGCGTCCTATTCCGAATCGGGATCAAATAAAATTAATATATACCTCCCAAAGTTCAATGCAAACGATTCAGATTATCTCAAATACGGATTCGGTAGAGTAAAACTTGATGATATCAAATAAAATTGGGTTTGGGTGGACTTTATATATGGTAACTAGAGGCTCCCAGGAGCCTGTATAGCTCACCTGGGTATAATAACAACATCAGTCAATAAAACTTGATAACTTCGGTGAAAAAAATTAACAAATGTAGCCTTCGTCATTGCAGACCCCTTCTACAAAAAAATTTGGGCAGGGGTTCCCCCTTTAATGTAAGTTATCAAAAATGCTGTAAAAAAAAACATATATGTCAATGATTCTCAAAATTTAGCTTTTCCTACTTCACATTTTGTAATAGAGTTGCTTCCCTTTGATTATTTGAGTAACCAAAAGCAGTGAGTCAACAAAAAATGCATTTCAAGAGGAATAACTCTTCACACAGTTGTCACACATTTTTAACTGTGGGAAATTTTTTGTAGATCTTGACATGCTGAACATTTTTGCAGTTTAAACTTTCCCTCTATCTCTAATAGTTTTTGAGATATAAGATGATAGTATTAAAATTGAGAACATTTTGATGAAAAAAGGGCAATAACTCCAAAATGGGTAATGGGATTTACTTCAAAATTGCAGGGTAGGAAGATCTTGACATGCTACAAATTTTTGCAATTTAAACTTAACCTTTATCTCTTATAGTTTTTGAAATATAAGACGAAAAGTATTAATTTTTTTTTTTAATTTGATGAAAAAAAGGGCAAGAACTCCAAGATGGGTAATCATATTTACTTCAAAATTGCAGGGTAGGTAGATATCGACATGGTGCACATTTTTGCAATTTAAACTTAACATCTATCTCTTATAGTTTTTGAAATATAACACGAAAAGTATTAAAATTAAAAAAAAAAATTGATCAAAGGGCCGAACCGCCGGACACATTTTTGGAAGAGAACCATCCAATGACTATTTCATCAAAATTTTGTTCTTATTGAGCAAATGGTTTCAGACAAGAAGATGTTTATGGGAATTTCCCATAGGGTTCTATGTTAAATTAAGTTCGGCTGTGACGGCCATCTTGGTCAGTGTTCTGAAATGCGGGACACAATTTTGGAAGAGGACCAGCCAAGAATCATTTCAGCAAAGTTTGGTTGAGATTGGCTCAATAGTTTCAGAGGAGAAGATTTTTTCTTAATTTCATCCCCCCTTTTTTCTAATTTGCATAATCGGTCAAAATAGGCAAAAGTTCAAAGTTCATAAAAAATCCTGTAATAAATGTTAAAAAGCTCATCATTATGCTTCTACAGTTCAAATTTGGGCACTTTCTGGCTTAAAATAGAGCAGTTTTTGGCCATTTGAAGAAATTTCTATTTTTAGTAATGGTGGCCATGTTGGATACAAGACGGTGCTGACGGACACAATTTTGAAAGGGGACCACCCAAGGATCATTTCAGCAAAGTTTGGTTGAGATTGGCTCTGTAGTTTCAGAGGAGAAGAATTTTTTTTAATTTCATCCCCCCTTTTTTCTAATTTGCATAATCGGTCAAAATAGGCAAAAGATCAAAGTTCATAAAAAATCCCGTAATATATGTTAAAAAGCTCATCATTATGCTTATACAGTTCAAATTTGGGCATTTTCTGGCTTAAAATAGAGCAGTTTTTGGCCATTTGAAGAAATTTCTATTTTTAGTAATGGCGGCCATCTTGGATACAGGACGGCGCTGACGGACACCATTTTGAAAGGGGACCACCTAAGTATCATTTCAGCAAAGTTTGGTTGAGATTGGCTCAGTAGTTTCAGAGGAGAAGATTTTTTTTTAAATTTCATCCCCCCTTTTTTCTAATTTGCATAATCGGTCAAAATGGGTAATGGGATTTACTTCAAAATTGCAGGGTAGGTAGATCTTGACATGCTGCACATTTTTGCAATTTAAACTTAACATCTATTTTTAAATAGTTTTTGAAATATAAGACGAAAAGTATTAAAATTTAAAAAAAAATTGATGAAAAAAGGGCAATAACTCCAAGATGGGAAATCAAATTTACTTCAAAATTGCAGAGTATGTAGATCTTGACATGCTGAACATGTTTGCAGTTTCAACTTACCATCTGTCTCTTATAGTTTTTGAAATAAAGGACGAAAAGTATTAAAATTTTGAAAATTTGATGAAAAAAGGGAAATAACTCCAAAATGGGAAATGGGATTTACTTCAAAATTGCAGGGTGGGTAGATCATGATATGCCGCACATTTTTGCAATTTAAAGTTAACCTTTATCTCTTATAATTTTTGAAATATAAGACGAAAAGTATTAAAATTTTACAAATTTGATGAAAAAAGGGCAATAACTCCAAGATGGGCAATCAGATTTACTTCAAAATTGCAGGGTAGGTAGATCTTGATGTGCTGATCATTTTTACCCCATGTTAGATTTTTGATATTATTAACGGTTTTTGAGTTATTACCCAAAACCTGCAATTTTACCATATGTTCTATTTTTAGTAACAGTGGCCATGTTGGTTGGTGCACGGCATCACCGAACACAATTTTGAAACTAGACACCCTAGTGATGATTCAGACCAAGTTTGGTTTCCATTGGTCTTGTACTTTCAGAGGAGAAGATTTTTGAAAAAGCTTACGACGTACGACGACGACGGACGCCAAGTGATGGCAATAGCTCACATGACCCTTTGGGTCAGGTGAGCTAAAAAAGTAAATGTTAAATTGACAATGATGATGAGTATGAGGATGAAGATCATGACAATGAGATAGACATGATTGAATTAAATACTGCATATAATCGAGTTATGATGTTAATTGAAAAAGTAACTGATTTGTATGCAGAATGAATAAGATGTTATAAATCTTTGTTATTATTTGTTCTGACCATGTCCAGCAACTTTCGGAAAATAATTTTCAGAGGAAAACAGCTGAAATCAGTTAAATAACTGAAAAGAATCATCATTGAAAAAGAAGGTTTCAAAGGTTTTATTGTAAAATACAAACCCATTTGGTCCGCCATTTCCACCAATTTTCCTCAAACTTTTCAAAAAATTTAAAGACAGCAGTGCATGTGAATTATGAATCCAAAGATAATCTCTAATTTCTGTGATCTGTCCTAAGTTCTCTTCCAGTTCCTGTTGTATATTACCTGAAATTAACAGATGCCATTTTATATAAAGAATATTTTAAATTCACATTCATATAGGATTCTATGTAAAACTATATGTCCTGCATTGGGAGATATCTCAGATTTCCAGCATTGGGAGATATCTTAGATTTCCAGCATTGAAAGATATCTCAGATTTCCAGCATCGGGAGATATCTCAGATTTCCAGCATCAGGAGATATCTTAGATTTTCAGCATTGCAAGATATCTCAGATTTCCAGCATTGGTAGATATCTCAGATTTCCAGCATTGGGAGATATCTCAGATTTCCAGCATCAGGAGATATCTTAGATTTCCAGCATTGCGAGATATCTCAGACTTCCAGCATTTGTAGATATTTCAGATTTCCAGCATTGGGAGATATCTCAGATTTCCAGCATCGGGAGATATCTCAGATTTCCAGCATCGGGAGATATCTCAGATTTCCAGCATCAGGAGATATCTCAGATTTCCAGCATTGGGAGATATCTCAGATTTCCGTCAGGTCAACTATGATAAGAAAAATTAACTAATCATTTGTATATAATTTAAGCTGAGTTAGATGATGAGGTCCGCTTTGTACTAGACCAACACGCTTAGTTGAATTTTCATAGTGCTAGCTCAATGAAAAAACAGTCCGCAGATAGACATGTCGCCCCAATCGGACACATTATCCTGATTCAGAGCCAACCAGTCTTTGCTCTTTCTCCTTAAAGTTGCGTGCTCAGCAGAGAAGCAACAAATACCAATTTTATAGTCTTTGGTTTGATCCGATCGGGGCTTGAACCCATGATCTATCACACTCGAAGAAAGCATGCTAACCATTAGGCATTACACCACCGATGCGGTAATTTAAGTTGATGTTTTCAAATTAAATGTTCAATACTGAAAACATCAAGATCACAATCTGTTCCTGTGTAAGCTCTAGCTGTTTGCCGCATTGCCATTGACGGAATAACTGAAATATTGTTCAAAGTGGCAATAAACACCATAAACCAAGCCATTGACGAATAAATCGCCAAAATGATGTAGGAGACTAGAATAAATAGGTTATCAATTTGTTGGAATAAAATATTGAACATAAAATTGTTATATAATATTGAATGAAATATAAATGTACTGATTTAGTTGCTAGTTGTACCAGCAGATTGTCAATAATTTTAGCAAAGTAAACCTGCCTCAAAGAGTCAACTATTGTTGCAAAATCATAACCTTTACGAATAAGATTTTTCAAGTTTGGATGTGTCAGATTTAAACTTTTTAGGTTTTTTAATTATGTTTGTTAATATATGTACAATATGTTTTAATATTATAAAGTTCTGATAAAATGTAATCAATCTAGACAGACTGGATATGAGGCTTGACAGACAGCTCAAGCTGCCCATCAAAGTGCCATATCCATCCTTTCTAAACTGATGAAGTATAATGCTGTATCTAGTACAATTCGCCATCTGACTCAATATTTTTCTCTTGTTATGCACTAACTGCATTGATAGATGTAAATACAAATGTACAGCCATACCATAACGGCGGCCACAACGACCCACACTTGATTGTAAAAAATGTACATGTAAAAAAATATTCTGAACATTTTACTCACTTCCTTTTATAATGCGTATCTCCAAAGCCCCTTCTATTTTTGTACAACCGCTAAGATCTTGAGCTGCTTGTACACTGTCAACTTTTTTACCAGTACAACCTGCAAAATTGAAGAATACAAATTTGAAGTGAATTAAAAAATATTTCATTGAAAATTGCACAAGACAATAGCTGTATCATTCATTCATGTAAAAGGCAATGGGTGGGTCTTTAACGCCCCTTTCAACAATATTTCACTTATATCGCGGTGGTCAGTTTTATTGGTGGAGGAAAATGGAGCTCCAGGAGAAAACCACCGAACTGTCGCAAGTCACTGACGAACTTTATCACTTAATGTTGTATTCAGTACACCTCGCCATGAACGGGATTCGAACTCACAACTTAGTGGTGATAGGCACTGATTGCACAGGTAAATATGATTGTAAATCCAACTACCATACGATCATGACCACGACAGCCCATAATAGGGCAATGAACAAACATATGTTATTCCTCCTCAGATGGTAACTGATTGCATGTATTACCCATATGGCCATCTTTGATTCTCCATAGGCACCAAAATCTCATAATAAGTAGAGAACCTTCTAAAAAATATTTCTACAATATCATAATGCAATCTTCAAATTGGTTTCTGAGATGAGAATTTTGATGTTATTTCTTAATTTTTGGATACTGTATAAGTGCAAGTGATTGGACTATGGATGAAAAAGGTTCAAAGCAAGTTAAAATGGTTGGCCTTAATGACAGCGACATTGATTTAAATTTACTTCACATATTTGATATTTATATTAAATCAACGGTTATTTTCTATGCACTTGCTTAGGGCTTTTTCAGGAAAAAATACCCAGTTGGGTCGGAACGCAATTGATTTTTTTTTATCTAGGTGGGGGGGCGTAAAACGTATTTCTTTTCTGGGAGTTGTTGTCAAATTTCTATCTAATTAATCGCGGTTGTCGGTATTTTTACCATTTCGGTATATTAAAATAGACCTACTTGACGGCAAGTCGTGTCACTGTGTTGTTCGTTAAACGGTGTATAATATTCGGTTGTTTGTTCCGCGATTTCACTTCTTTTGCGTGATTTTTAAGCCAAATTGTCTCCCTTTATCTTCCGAAATAGTATTACTGTGAGCACAGCTCACTAAGATATACCCCCTGCTCCCCACATCTGTCCAACCTATTTCCATAACCAAAACATTACTGATTGTTCCGACCAAAAATGAAAGGGACCCTCCCTCCTCTCTTCACCGGTAAGCTGCTGATAAAATTTCAAAACATTCTGAGAAACACTACTCATGTTATCATACGACATAGGGTAAAAATCCTATTTTCCGTCATATCAAGTCCAATAACTCTGGAATGGCAAAAGTGAAAATCGTCAAAAAAAAAAGGATCCTCCTCTCTTCACCAGTAAACAGCTGATAAAATTTTAAAAGATTCTAAGTTATCGTACGACATAGGATTTGTCTACATGGTGAAACTAGTATACCCCCCTACAACTTTGTTGTGGGGGGTATAATGATATGCTATGTAAAAGATGGAGAAATACGAATGATGAACTGGTACCTGGTTCTTTTATTTTCGCTCCTGGGTTCCGAGATAAAAAGTACCAGTCGAAAACAAAACGTGGTCAAATGGCACGATTTCTCAAAAAGTATTTATCCAAAAATAATAAACTATGCATATTATTAATCCTTGAGATATAAGCTTTAAAATGGTGTAACATTTATTTGACAGACATTTGATTTAAAAGAGTTATACGTGATCAAAACAAATATTTTGATACAAATTATTGTCATTTCCGCCGTTGAAAAATACTGTCCTGCCACATTTTGGGTATCAAATGTCAATATTTTTTTTTAAACTGTATATCAAATTAAAGCCTTTAATCTCTTCTTTATTATGGAATTTACATCATGAAAATATCTCATTACGTTCAAAAGTTATACCAATAAACATACTGAAAATACCTGTCCTGGTTTTCCGCCATTGAAAAATACTGTCCTGCCACAATTTAGGGTATCAAATGTCAATATTTTTTTTAAAACTTTATATCAAATTAAAGCCTTTAATATCTTCTTTATCATGGAATTTACATCATGAAAATATCTCATTCCGTTCAAAAGTTATACCTATAAACGTACTGGAAAATACCTGTTCTGGTTTTAAACCCTCCCCTTCAAAAATAGATAAATAACACACTTTATAGGTCACACTTGTACTTGCATTACTGCCATTAAACAGTAATACAGATTTGATCTGTCTGTTTCAAATTTAATTTCTATTTTCTAGGTGGGGGTCATTTTAAGTATTTATATTTATGTGGTGGTTCCCCAAAAATAATTAAAATTCTGTTGGTAGTACTCCAAATTATTGACGGAGTTCCGACCCCACCAGGTATTTTTTCCTGGAAAAGCCCTTAGTATATACCATCACTGGCATCAGATATGTCAGGGAAGGTAATAGTTTTACTCACGAGTATCTCAACTAACAATCGTGTTGTCACGATCAATCTTAAATCCGAAAATCTTTCGTGTGGGGGTTATTTTCTCGTATCTGTCTTAGACGCGAAAGTAGCAAAAATTACCCCCACGCGAAAATAACCACTAATACAGTATGTTTTCAACCATCAGTGCAACTATATTATTGGTTATTTAAAAAGCTAGAAAAGTCTAAATATCTGTTTGAAATAAGCACACATCTTATGTTGGGCTTCTTTCTCCTTTAATTTCTTACTTTTTGGGTATGTCTCTAAATTGGAAACATATATTTTGTGGTTAATTTCTTACCTTTTAGGTATGTCTTTACATTTAATACATTTATTTCGTGGTAATTTTTTTACCCTTTGAGTACATTTGTATGTGTATCTACCTTTTATATTTTGAATTATGTTTAATTTTAACATTTTTAGGAATGATTCTACAAAATTATTACAATTGGTTTGTGGTATTTTATTTACCTTTTGGGCACGTGTCTTTACATTTAATACATTTGTTGTGATCAGTATTAGATTCAGTAAAACCAGCTGGACACGCTGAGATGCACTGTCCCGGAGAATCAGGACCAAGTGCTGGGTCTTTTAACAGTTTCTGTCGATAAGCAACACATTCTTTGTCTAACAAACATCGTCTGTTCTTGTACTGAAATCATAAAACAATTGATCGCATTGTAGTCAAATATGTACATTATATATTGTGATATTTGAAAAATTTATAGGTCACAAAAGATAGGTTAATTACAAGAGCTCATAATTTTATCCTGCATTTGTGTACTTCCAAATTTGAGAAAATTGACATTTCTTTGAAATGTGGAGGCCTTCTTGGAGAAGACAAGTATATTTAGTCGGACCTCCACATCACAAAAACCATACTATAGTGGTCCTGGTCATGGAATGTAGTGTAACAAAAGAGCATATTTTATCCCCGAAAAATGCAATGTACACGTTGGAATTTGATTCAGAGACCTCTTGCATTGCAAGTCAACGCTTGTTTGATGGTGTTTAACGCCACTTTCAACAATATTTCAGTTATATCGTGGCAGTCAGTTTTATTGGTGGAGGAAACCGGAGGACCCAGAGAAAACTGCCTACCTGTTGCATGTCACTGACAAACTTTATCACATAATATTATTCACCTCACCCTGATCGAGATTCGGACCCACAACATCAGTGGTGATAGGCACTGAGTGCATAGATACTTGTAAATCCAACTACCATATGATCAAGGCCACGACGGCCCCTTGTGTAAGCCAACGCTCTTCCAACTGAGTTAAAGGAGATCTCCACTAATTCAGTTAGCAGAGGATGGTTATGATCCTACTACGGTTCCTATACCCTGTACCCATTACAGTAGATTGCAAAAAGTATCAATTTATTTGATTTCTTGGTCTTCTCTGTAGGACATACATCGTCATTGTGTAGTTTTCAAAATCATGTTTTATCTTAGATGGAAAATATTGTATTTCAGTCTTAATACCAATATGACAAAAAAAGAGGTTGGCTTAATATCCACTGTCACCTGCAATTATATAAAACCACATAATATTTCAAACTTATACAAGACTGTAGACAAAGGGTAGTGCTACTATACATGTACATGTATATATAGCTTACTGACTTAACATACAAAAACCAATTTGTCCACACCATAGATTACAATCTCTTTATAGAAACTTTGTAGCTGTTAATTACAAATCTACATGTAAATCTAGTGTTGAATGTACAACTACGATCATTGAATATACTCCATATCAGTACATGTACACCCGCTACAGACGGCAAGTAGGTCAAGAAACAGGACAAATTTAACCAAGTACATTATAACAAACTTAGAACAGGGTAATACAAAATGTAATGTTCACAAAAATGCTAATCAGATTCTAAATGCCAAAAAAACATTAAAACATGTTGTATACACATAACTGCAAGTTAGGGTGAACAGAAACAATTATATGTATATCTGGTATCAGAAATAAGATCTTTATTATTATAATATATAAAAGATAACACTAAAATGCAATTGGTACAGTTTTCAAACGCTCTCTACTCAGATCACAATTAATATATTCTTACATTGGCAGATAAAAAAGATAAATATGAACTCCTCATATCGTTGATAATCATAAATAAGTCTGACTCAAGAATTCTCAAGACTTGAAATTATTAGACCTGAACATCCTTGCACAAACTGACATCAAATAACATAGCCATGATAGTAGCTAAGATGTATGAGCTTTCAAGCCTGTGTAATGAGTACTTTTTGACTGCAGGCTAAGTTAAAGGTTGTTTGGATCTAACTGAAACTATTAGCAGTTGAACAGCAATAAGTCTACTTCCTTTTCTAACTATGTTCATTCTCAGCACAACATAATGTAGATGTGAGTGAAAATAAAAGAAAATCCATCCAAGTTTTGTGTAAAAATCAGAAGTTCATCTAAAACGCATGTAAATATACATGGCTACACCTGGCCTAAATCCATCCCATCCTTTAGTCTGTCCCAATGATCGCTGTGTTAAAACTTCAGAAATAACTGTCAATTAGCAGTCTTTGCCTAAATCATTTTCACCTACTTGCCCGAAAGCCAAATTTAGAAAAACTAGAGGCTCAGCTGAGCCTGTATCGCTCACCTGACATAAATAAGTCCTCTTAAGAATGTCTGCATGCCGAATACATCTAAGTTACTATTCAAATCCCATACTGCCATAGGGTTCTATGTTAAAACTATGTCTGCTCATGGCAGCCATCTTGGATGGAGGTCGTGGTCACTGGACACAATTTTGAAAGTATACTACCCAAGGACCATCCATGCCATGTTTGCTTTAAATTGGCCGACTGGTTTCAGAAGAGAAGACTTTTAAACAATTTTCCCATAGGGTCCTATGTTAAAACTATGTCTGCTGACGGCGGCCATTTTGAACCGAGATCGGGATCACTGAACACAATTTTGGAAGTTGACCACCTAAGGACCATCGATGACATGTTTGCTATATTGGCTTACTGGTTTCAGAGGAGAAGATTTTAAAACATTTTTTCCAATAGGGTCCTATGTTAAAACTACAGTATGTCCGCTGAAGGTGGCCATCTTGGATGGAGGTCAGGGTCACTGGACACAATTTTGAAAATTGACCACTTAAGGACCATCCATGCCATGTTTGCTTTAAATTGGCTTACTGGTTTCAGAGAAGAAGATTTTTAAACATATTTCCCATAGGGTCCTATGTTAAAACTATGTTCGCTGATGGTGGCCATCTTGGATGGAGTTTTGGGTCACTGGATATAATTTTGAAAGTTGACCATTTAAGGACCATTCATGCCATGTTTGCTTTAAACTGACTTACTGGTTTCAGAGGAGAAGACTTTTAAACATTTTTCTCATAGGGTCCTATGTTAAAAATATGTTTGCTGATGGCGGCCATCTTGGATGGAGGTCGGGGTCACAGGACATAATTTTGAAAGTTGACCACCTAAGGACCATTCATGCCATGTTTGCTTTAAACTGACTTACTGGTTTCAGAGGAGAAGACTTTTAAACATTTTTTCCATAGGGTCCAATGTTAAAATTAAGTCGAGTCATGGTGGCCATCTTGAATTTCCGATCAGCAAACGATTCACAAATTTAGTACAGGACCACCCAATGATCATTCCTGCAAAGCCACAATTCAATTGGCTTAGTGGTTTCTAACAAGAAGATTTTTAAAATTTCGACCAATCAGAACACATTATGGGCCCTGGCAGCCATGTTGGATTTCCGATCAGCACCAAAAACACAAATCTTGTATATGACCATCCAATGAACATTTCTGCCAAGTTTGGTTCAATTCTTTTTGTGGTTTCAGAAAAAAAGATGAAAATGTGAAATTCCCATAGGGTCCAATGTTAAACTAAGTCGAGTAATGGCGGCCATCTTGAATTTCCGATCGGCAAACGATTCACAAGTTTAGTACAGGACCACCCAATGATCATTCCTGCAAAGTCACAATTCAATTGGCTTAGTGGTTTCTAACAAGAAGATTTTTAAAATTTCGACCAATCAGAACACATTATGGGCCCTGGCAGCCATATTGGATTTCCGATCAGCACCAAAAACACAAATCTTGTATATGACCATCCAATGAACATTTCTGCCAAGTTTGGTTCAAATCTTTTTGTGGTTTCAGAAAAAAAGATGAAAATGTGAAATTCCCATAGGGTCCAATGTTAAACTAAGTCGAGTCATGGCGGCCATCTTGAATTTCCGATTGGCAAACGATTCACAAGTTTAGTACAGGACCACCCAATGATCATTCCTGCAAAGTCACAACTTAATTGGCTTAGTGGTTTCCAAAAAGAAGATTTTTAAAATTTCGACCAATCAGAACACATTATGGGCCCTGGCAGCCATGTTGGATTTCCGATCAGCGCCAAAATCACAAATCTTGTATATGACCATACAATGAACATTTCTGCCAAGTTTGATTCAAATCTGTTATGTGGTTTCAGAAAAAAAGATGAAAATGTGAAATTCCCATAGGGTCCAATGTTAACAAATGTAGCCTTCGTCATTGCAGACCCCTTCTACAAAAAAATTTGGGCAGGGGTTCCCCCTTTAATGTAAGTTATCAAAATTGCTGTCAAAAAACATATATGTCAATGATTCTCAAAATTTAGCTTTTCCTACTTCACATTTTGTAATAGAGTTGCTTCCCTTTGATTATTTGAGTAACCAAAAGCAGCGAGTCAACAAAAATAAATGCATTTCAAGAGGAATAACTCTTCACACAGTCGTCACACATTTTTAACTGTGGGAAATTTTTTGTAGATCTTGACATGCTGAACATTTTTGCAGTTTAAACTTTCCCTCTATCTCTAATAGTTTTTGAGATATAAGATGATAGTATTAAAATTGAGAACATTTTGATGAAAAAAGGGCAATAACTCCAAAATGGGTAATGGGATTTACTTCAAAATTGCAGGGTAGGAAGATCTTGACATGCTGCAAATTTTTGCAATTAAACTTAACCTTTATCTCTTATAGTTTTTGAAATATAAGACGAAAAGTATTAATTTTTTTTTTTAATTTGATGAAAAAAGGGCAAGAACTCCAAGATGGGTAATCAGATTTACTTCAAAATTGCAGGGTAGGTAGATCTCGAAATGGTGCAATTTAAACTTAACATCTATCTCTTATAGTTTTTCAATTATAACACGAAAAGTATTAAAAAAAAAAAAAAAAATTGATCGAAGGGCCGAACCGCCGGACACATTTTTGGAAGAGAACCATTCAATGACTATTTCATCAAAATGTTGTCCTTATTGAGCAAATGGTTTCAGACAAGAAGATTTTTATGGGAATTTCCCATAGGGTCCTATGTCAAAATAAGCTCGGCTGTGGCGGCCATCTTGGTCGGTGTTCTGAAATGCCGGACACATTTTTGGAAGAGGGCCACCCAAGAATCATTTCAGCAAAGTTTGGTTGAGATTGGCTCAGTAGTTTTAGAGGAGAAATTTTTTTTTAAATTTCATCCCCCCTTTTTTCTAATTTGCATAATCGGTCAAAATAGGCAAAAGTTCAAAGTTCATAAAATATCCCGTAATATATGTTAAAAAGCTTATCATTATGCTTATACAGTTCAAATTTGGGCACATTCTGGCTTAAAATAGAGCAGTTTTGGCCATTTGAAGAAATTTCTATTTTTAGTCATGGCGGCCATGTTGAATACAGGACGGCGCTGACGGACACAATTTTGAAAGGGGACCACCCAAGAATCATGTCAGCAAAGTTTGGTTGAGATTGGCTCAGTAGTTTCAGAGGAGAAGATTTTTTTTTAATTTCATCCCCCCTTTTTTCTAATTTGCATAATCGGTCAAAATAGGCAAAAGTTCAAAGTTCATAAAAAATCCCGTAATATATGTTAAAAAGCTCATCATTATGCTTATACAGTTCAAATTTGGGCACTTTCTGGCTTAAAATAGACCAGTCTTGGCCATTTGAAGAAATTTCTATTTTTAGTCATGGCGGCCATCTTGGATACAGGACGGCGCTGACAGACAAAATTTTGAAAGGGGACCACCCAAGGATCATCTCAGCAAAGTTTGGTTGAGATTGGCACACTAGTTTCAGAGGAGAAGAATTTTTTTTAATTTCATCCCCCCTTTTTTCTAATTTGCATAATCGGTCAAAATAGGCAAAAGTTCAACGTTCATAAAAAATCCCGTAATATATGTTAAAAAGCTCATCATTATGCTTATACAGTTCAAATTTGGGCACTTTCTGGCTTAAAATAGAGCAGTTTTGGCCATTTGAAGAAATTTCTATTTTTAGTCATGGTGGCCATCTTGGATACAGGACGGCACTGACAGACACAATTTTCAAAGGGGACCACCCAAGGATCATTTCAGCAAAGTTTGGTTGAAATTGGCACAGTAGTTTCAGAGGAGAAGAATTTTTTTTTAATTTCATCCCCCCTTTTTTCTAATTTGCATAATCGGTCAAAATAGGCAAAAGTTCAAAGTTCATAAAAAATCCCGTAATATATGTTGAAAAGCTCATCATTATGCTTATACAGTTCAAATTTGGGCACTTTCTGGCTTAAAATAGAGCAGTTTTGGCCATTTGAAGAAATTTCTATTTTTAGTAACGGTGGCCATCTTGGATACAGGACGGCGCTGACGGACACAATTTTGAAAGGGGACGATCTAAGGATCATTTCAGCAAAGTTTGGTTGAGATTGGCTCAGTAATTTCAGAGGAGAAGATTTTTTTTTAATTTCATCCCCCCTTTTTTCTAATTTGCATAATCGGTCAAAATGGGTAATGGGATTTACTTCAAAATTGCAGGGTATGTAGATCTTGACATGCTGCACATTTTTGCAATTTAAACTTAATATCTATCTCTAAATAGTTTTTGAAATATAAGACGAAAAGTATTAAAATTAAAAAAAAATGATGAAAAAAGGGCAATAACTCCAAGATGGGTAATCAAATTTACTTCAAAATTGCAGGGTAGGTAGATCTTGACATGCTGAACATGTTTGCAGTTTCAACTTACCATCTGTCTCTTATAGTTTTTTAAATAAAGGACGAAAAGTATTAAAATTTTGAAAATTTGATGAAAAAAGGGAAATAACTCCAAAATGGGTACTGGGATTTACTTCAAAATTGCAGGGTGGGTAGATCTTGATATGCCACACATTTTTGCAATTTAAAGTTAACCTTTATCTCTTATAGTTTTTGAAATATAAGACAAAAAGTATTAAAATTTTACAAATTTGATGAAAAAAGGGCAATAACTCCAAGATGGGTAATCAGATTTACTTCAAAATTGCAGGGCAGGTAGATCTTGATGTGCTGATAATCATGTCAGATATTTGATATTATTAACGGTTTTTGAGTTATTACCCAAAACCTGTGATTTTACCATATGTTCTATTTTTAGTAACAGCGGCCATGTTGGTTGGTGCACGGCATCACCGGACACAATTTTGGAACTAGACACCCTTAGTGATGATTCAGACCAAGTTTGGTTTCCATTGGTCTAGTACTTTCAGAGGAGAAGATTTTTGAAAAAGTTTACGATGTACGACGGACGACGGACGCCAAGTGATGGCAATAGCTCACCTGACCCAAAGGGTCAGGTGAGCTAAAAAGATATTTATTCAAACAAATTTTAAATAATTTTCACTTAATCCAGTCCGATAATCCAGTTTTACTTGTTACGGGCTTCGAAACTAAACATTTTTGCTGCAATTGCCAGCTAAATAATAATAATTTTAGTATGTAGACCAGCAATTTTTTTTTTTAGTAACTAACAGTCCACAAGAAATACTAAAAATTTCACTGCCAGTTGGGCTACAGCCTACTCTGACAATTTTCAAGGATAAAAAAAAATAGCAAGGCTTAGTAGGCCAGGTCTACTACATTTTGGTCTTGGACCTTGAAAATTGGCAGAGAGAGTAGGCTGTAGCCCAACTGGCAGTGAAATTTTTAGTGACGAGTTAAACCTTTCTTCATTTGTATCTAGTGTTCTATGGTTCATATTTCTAGAAGTTTATTAAACCATAGCTCTGTAAACAAAGTCTGTCTATTCTTATGGATTATACACTATATAATATATCATTGATCTCTGAACTAATGAAAAAGTTATCAAAGAAATTTGACAGAGCCATTATAGTTTTAACTTACCATATAAGTTCCTGGTAAACAAGTTTTGGTACATCGAGATTCATCATTTTTATCAGTAAATATAACATCTCTGCATGAATCACAGTCTGAATTAGAAACACCAGAGCAACCACCTAAACAGTTGTCATGACAACATGTCTTTGTGTTGTTAATGCAGAATCCTGGTGGGTTATTAGTACTACAAGGGCAATCTGAAATATATCAAGCAAATCTTATTATGCCATAGTGTTATAGAGTTTCAGACAATTTGAAATTTGTATTCACTATAATTGTTAAGTTAAGGAGAAATTGGTATTTAACGCTACAGTGTACATTCAACGATATTTCATTTAAATGGTGACAGTCAGTTTTACCACAGTACAAAGTGAAGAGCAATGAGCTGCTACGTATATACAATACATATGTCGTCATTGGCAAACTTTATATCACATCATTAATTAAGTTCACCACATCATGAGAGGATATCCAAACTTCATCACATAATTAATTAAGTTCACCTCGCCATGAGAGGATATCCAACTAACAGTTTACGTTGCTTAGACCTACTAATTATATATATATGTTTCAGTTCATTTGGCTGATGGGTTTCAGAGGAGAAGATTAAAATGTGAAAAGTTAACAGATGACAGACAACAAACGACAGACGCCAAGTGATGCCAAAAGACCACATTGCCTTTGGCAGAGCTAAAAAAGAATATTAAAATGTGAATACCTACATGTTATGTATAGCATAAACATGTTACACTATATCAGCATTAGTTAATTTCTAAGGGAGATAATGGCAAGTTATCCTTCTTTTAACAGTTTAATGCAAGAGTTATCTCCCTTTTAACAGTTTACTACAATGGAGAAGGTTTTTTTTTAGAAAAGAACCAATCAGAAACAAAAATTGCCTGTGACGGTCATGTTTGTAAACGGATCGGGATGAAATGAGCAATCTTTATAGAGGACCATCCATAGATGCTTCCTACCAAGTTTCGGAGAAGATTTAAAAAAATCTGCCAATCAGAAACAAGAATTGCCTGTGGTGGCCATGTTTGTTAATAGATCGGGATGAAATGAGCAATCTTTATCGAGGACCTTCCATAGATGCTTCCTACCAAGTTTCGATTCATTTGACCTAGCGGTTTCGGAGGAGAAGATTTTTTTAAATCGGCCAATCAGAAACAACAATTGCCTGTGGCGCCCATGTTTGTTAATACAAATGTAGATCGGGACAAAATGAGCAATGTTTAGAGAGGACCTTCCATAGATGCTTCCTACCAAGTTTCAGTTCATTTGGCTGAGAGGTTTCAGTGGAGAAGATTAAAATGTGAAAAGTTAACGGACGATGGACGCCAAGTGATGGCAAAAGCTCACATTGCCGTTGGCAAGGTGAGCTAAAAAATAAAGGAACAATTGTTTTTACTGTTGTTTTTTCAGTGAATTCATTGCTATTTGTTGAATACAAATTTTCATTGTTATTCTTGGTTCAATCAAACCAAGAAAATTAGTTTACAATGAATTTGATCGAAAGGCAAAATAAGTTAACAGAAGTCATTTGCAAACTAACAATAAATTCAACATCTCAGTTTCTGCCAATGTCATAAAAAAAATTGACACCAACCATTTAAATGAAACTACAATGTACAGTAATTATAAAATATTAGCAGTGTATGTGCAGAGGCAGGTGTAACTAAATCATACCCACGTGTACAGTGTGAAATGTCTCCTGGCCTGCCACTGAGTGGCCAGTATTCTTACTTCTAGTAAATATATTGTAAATCTGGACATCTTTTGTCCATCTTGATTTTATATCCATTTATACTACATTGTCATTATCAAACCAACTAATTTTAACATGTATGAAAAGAAAATATATAGAACTACATGTACATGTATCTAATTCTAAACAGATTCTTTATGAGCTTTTTTTTTAAACTTTTCTTTGTTCAAAGTAAGCACATTGCAGCCACTACAATAGGCTAAATGTTTCATCCCGACCCAACTCTACAGTCCATTCCAAGACTATGAAAATCCAATACATTAATTTTAAATGATTGTTAGAAAATATCTGTTATTTGTGAGAAACTGCAAATATTTCTTCTGACTACACATGTATAATTTTGGCAGGGTAGATCTCCCTGCCTGCCAAGCAATATTAGTACCCTTAAATATGCATAGGTAGGTACTGTAGGGAGCAACACCATGAAGTACTGAGTCATATTGCACACCACGAATGTGCTGTGTCTCCAGATGTGAAGCAAATTTTTCAGAGTTCCAGCGTTATTGTTGATATTATACAAGTGCATGCCGGGAGGAAACACCCATTGATGATGCCCTCATTTCTAAATATAGTACAACCTCCATTTCAAATAGAAAGATAGCATTAGAATCTGCATTGTCTTGATATACATGTAATATTTCATGATATATATTTAGTGATCAGTCAACCAGTCTAATAAAAATTAACAAAATAAAAACGTTGATATCAAATTTAGTGCGCACCAATTCAAGTCACCATGTGTTTCTCGAATAACCTTCATCAGGAACACTCAGTCGACAGATTGGAAATCCAAATAATTTAAAGTTTTGGTAGCAATAAAACCAATGGGTCTAAACAGGATAGCCTACATCGGCTACATAACTACATTCTTGGTGTTACTGTTAGCCGAAAAAGTTCTAAATTTGCAGTATTAGAAGGGTTTGGTAGATTACCTCTATGGTGTTGCTAAATCCCTAAATAAATATTGGTATGGTCTTGAAAATACTAAAAAATACATAACTACATTATATAATCTCTATACATGTAGTATATAAATTCTCACAATAAGTATTCATTTACAAATATATTGTAGGAATTTCTAAAAATAAAACAGGAATTTAAGAACTTCAGCACTGAAAAATACAAAAATAGATTAAAGAAGAATGTATAAGGTTTATTTAGCAATTGGTATTTAAATCTCACAAATGTAAAGAACTTAAATGTTTAACATATTTAAATTAAACAAAACTTTTGAACAGTTGCTAAAATTTAATACTGACCATAGGAAATCACACAAATCAAAATTAGAAGTCAGCCATTTTTCAAGACTATCTGGTCTCTAATATAGAATAGGAACTATATCTTTTTACTGGTATGCCAAAAATATGAATCTAACAACTCAAGGACCAGTTTTTTCATATTATAATAAAATAAAGTTCCTTAAATCTTACAATTGAATATGGGTTAGGGATATGGTCTTTAACGCCACTTTCAACAACATTTCAGATAAATTGTGGCGGTTATTGGTGGAAGAAACCGGAGAAAACCACTGACCGATAAACTTTATCACATAATGTTGTATAGAGTTCACCTCACAACTTCAGTGGTGATAGGCACTAATTGCATAGGTATTTGTAAATCTAACTACCATACGATCACGACCATGACAGCCCCCCATTGAATATGAAAAATGAACAAAAATATCCTTTATTATTTTACTTTCATGAGAAGACAATAGTTGGTAAAGTTATATAAGACAACATGTGATAATAACCTGATCATATGATATAGCATCTTGTAGTTGAATAATATTTAAATTTTTTTATATCATTAGTATTGTGTGTCTCTCATTGTCAATCAACTCTTTTCCTCTTTATGTAAATGCTTAGTTTCCTTCCCATGGGCCATTGTGGAAATGAAGAAATTGTATTTGTATTTACCAGTGATTCAGCTAGGCACCAGTCTCAGGACACTTACTCACTTATTTCTCAAATTGTCCTAAAGATTAGTGAAGAAGTTTATAAAAATTTGTTTCATTATTAAAGAATGTCCTGAAGAAATTTCGATAAAACTGGCAATTGTTCTGAAGATTTTAAAGTCTAGCTGAAACACTGTTTACAATGATTTGTATTTCTAGATATATATACAGCTGGAATGATTTTGGTTAGAAAATAAAATAACTGAAAATCCACAAAAATACAAAGTAGCTGAAACCATCAACTGAATTCCTAAATTACAATTAATAGTAAACAAAACTTTAAGATTTGACTTTTCATGATTTTATTTTTTTTTGGAGGGGGGATGGATTCCTACATTGTGACTATCTGATCACAATTTAATCGTAATCAAAAATTTAACATTTGACTTTTCAACTCCACTTTCACTGTTTATTAGTAACATTTATTTCTTTCCAATATAACACTTATATATAGAACTAATAAAAGTAAGAATGTCCTGTCTAATTTGTTTTTCTACATGATCATAAAATTGACACTAAAATATGTGACTTGTTTTTCCTAAGTAAACAATACAAAGCCTAAGGTTAAATATGAGGTCACGATGCATGATCGACCAACCGTGATCACCAAAAAAAAAGATCTTTTAATCAACATTACACAGTAGTCATTTTGATATTGTGATTACCAACGCTGGTGTTAATTGATCGATATTTCAAGGACGTTTTATGATAAGACTTGGGGAGTTGTTTACTAAAGTTAACAACAGACCGATTGCATGTCACAGCAACTTATTGATAAAATGTCCCATTTGTATTCAGACATGGCTGTCTTGAAACAGATTGTCAAACCAAATATTGGATAACAAAAAACAATAGCTGATAAATGCTGTGGAAAAAGTTTTAGTTAGAAATGATGTTTATTGTTGCTTAAAAACACTTTAACAGATGCTCATAAATAAATGTAATTGATTTTATATTCCTGTATTCTATTGTCAATACCTGCTTGCTATTTTCCAAATATAATAATTTGCATGATTTGTGTATTTCCAGTTTCCTAAAACCAACCCTAAATATCAACACATCAAAGGGATTTTTTTTTATGTATTGCAACTAATACATTATGTGCACAGAAATAATATTCAGTTTACAATATGTAAATAATGTCATATATCAAATGCAATGACTTTTCAATTATGAATCAAAATTATTTTTATTGCAAAATTTGTGATTGTTGTTCTTGAAATATTCTTCCATTTCTGTTTATTCAGGAATGTGAAAAAAAAGGCCCATGTAGTTCTGACAGAATGGTTATAGGAAATACAGCCTATTTACTACACGTACACAGAATTTTTGAAATTCGTCGGACCTATCGGACCTAGGGGGCAGAAAATCATGAGGTCCGCCAATAACGTCGGTAATGCCGGTCCCCATGTCTGCCAAGCATTTTTGAATGATGTGTTTACTTTTTTAACGGAAGTCGGAAACACAGGTCGTGTTGTAAATACTGGAACAAGTTCGGTCAACTCGGAATTCGTAACCGCATTGAATATGTGATATTTTATCTGTTTTTGGTAAATATTATTGGTAACTGTAATGAAAATAAATATATTTGAATATATTGTGATGCGTAAGATGATCTTTTCGAGTGAAAAGCACCCAAAAAATTAATAAAATAAAAAAACACAACGTCCCTCATTTGTATCGTTCCCTTCACCGAATCCGTTTCTATTTAGAATTTTGTTTACAGTTCCGGCAACATGGCAATGTGTCGATAATAAAAATGTGGTCGTTCCTGAAGCATTACGATAGAGCTCAGCCAGGCAAACTGGAGATTGAGAGAGTCTAATAACTTTTAGAATATTGTTATTGTAATCTCAATAAAAAAAATTAAAATTTATGTTTTAAATCTGGTAAATTTTTCAAAGTTTGAGGGTATCCCTAACCAGGGGATGTCATAGGGAAAGGGGATGAAATCAGCAAATAATGATGCTAGAAAATGGCCGATTTTAACATTCGATGTATCTCAGGATTTTATAATAAGTAAGGTAATTCTCGTCTAGTTCTCGTATATCGAGAAACTTTTCATTGGATTTTTTTTTGATGTATTTGAAGTGTCTATGCAAATTTATAATCGAAAGAAATAAATCGGAAAATACCAATGTATAATTGTAATATACGGAAAATATCGAAGGAAATTCGGCAATATATTTATAATAAAGTGGGCGTTGATTATATAAATAAATCAAAAGTTCTTCAAGGTACAATGTAGGTATATTTAATTTAAATAATTGCAACTATAATATTCATATAAATATGAAAAAAAAAATAATAATTATTGTTTAATATTGATAACAATTTCAAAATATAATAATTAAATGCAAAAAGTTGAATTAACAATAATTATTGGGGAAAATGCTTTTTTAAGGAATATAAATAAAGGGAGATAATCATAGTACTGTATAGTATTATAAAATTACTACTGAAAAACTTTTTGTAAAATAAATTTGAACCAATAGTGATTAACACAGTTTGTCTATAAGCTTATATTTTACAAAAAATGAAATAAATATTTTACAATACTGTCTGTACTCCTGTAGGAGTGTGAAGCCCATCTATGATTTAAATAGATCCTCTGTTTTTAATAACAATTTATATTCATAAAATACAATAATCAAAATGCATATATGTATGCTAAATAAAATTTGGATTAAGTGTTAATTATGTTAGATACGTACCATTAGTTGTTTACAAAATACACTTATATATATAATTATTGTTTGTAAACAAACATCTGCTTTGCATATCATAAATCCTCAGATTTACCATATTCTAAGAAAACACATGTTTTTTTTAATTAATTTATTTCATAAAAATATATAACCTATATTTTCTGTTTTTATATATAATTATTAAGGTAAAAATACCTTACAAAAGAACAAAAAGCCATTCAGAAAAATTTGTCAAACTAAAAATCTTCCTGATTCTGATCCTGATCTTACCAGCAGCTCGCTGGTACCATTTGGCCCAAATTTTGATTGTATTTCACTTCACATCCAAAATTTTACATGAAGACGTATGTTGAATGTAAAATAATACAAACCTCCTTGGGAAATATATATTTCAAACAATTACATCCATATTTTGTCACAATATATCCATAAATAAATGTCTGGCAAACTCATTTACCTAACACGATACACACATTAGCACCCCCCTTTTGGTTGTAATGGCTGAGTATATAGCCAAGGGAGATAATCGTTTCCGTAGCCTGCCCTAACCCGAATAATCCAGTCGTTACATTACGCTCTGCTATAGTGCCGATAGAGGGCACAGTATTATTCGAGTTAGGGTATCTCTAGCTGGATTTGGCTACTCTTTTTTGGTGCATGGTTTCAACTTTTTGGTTTATTCTGGATGGTGACTGGCCTCTACCAGTACTAATGAAGTTAAATACAGAAAGTGCTCTGCTAGACAAAAATAATAATAACGGTATGACATTGCTTGGATTTAAAACAATTTTACATAAAAAATGTAGGTCCGGCAAAAATTCAGAGGGTCCAGCAGAAAATTCCTGGGCACTGAACGTATGTCCAGCAAAATGAAAACAAATTTCAAAAAGTCTGATGTACATATTTGCATAATTAATCAAACATGGAGAAAAATAAAACTACAATGTATTTAAATAATGAAATTAACCAATCTAAGTACAAGAACAGTCCTCGAAATGAAAATTTGACATTTACTGGTCCGAATCAAATTCTTGAATTTATTTTTATCCAGTTCTAAATAAACACTGAAAAATTTACTAGTCCTAACCAAGTTTTACTGGTCTTGGGCTGGAGGACCGGTGCTCATCGCGAGGACTGCAACATGTTAACAGCAGCCTTTTTAGTGCAGCCTGTTTTTCAAAAATGACAAAAACAAGAAACTAAAACCAAATGAATTCTAACTTGTATAATTAGTAACATTTAATGAGAAACGGCAAAACCAACATATTAATCAGAATCTTCCATATGATTTACATACAGTCTGCATCACTCATATGCTTATTACATACAAGGAACAGACAAGAATTGTAACAAGAAATTTTTGTGGAAGACCTCGTATACATGTACATCATATGCACCAATTAACACATTATTTGGACTTGTACTTTCAGATGAGCCAATTTTTTAAAAGTTTAAGCCTATTAGAAACAAGAATTGTCAAAGGCCGATTTGTTTTTTGTGCAATCATAAGGAAATGAAAAATTTTGTTGAAGGTCTTACAAACATAATTCCTGCAAAGTTTGGTTTCAACATGACCAGTATATGTACATGTAGTTTCTGAAATGATCAAAATGTGAACAGTTTACAGACTAGACACCCAGTGATGGCAAAATCTCAACTGACCTTTTGGATCTGTTGAGGTAAAAAGTTATAACCTTATATAGCCATATACTGTAGAACATTATAGTCAAAAGGACCTATGATTTTACATCGAAATATCAGTCAATTGGAGATATCTTGATTAAATTATGTTGACCATACTGAAAATTACTTCAAATTATTTTTTAAATTACATTGAGTTATCCAGGAAAACAACTTATCTGAGTTCAAGATAACAGGGGTTTAGGGTTAGGGTTATGGTTTTTAACGCCACTTTCAACAATATTTCTGCTATCAGTCAGTCAGTTTTATTGGTGGAGGAAACCAGAATATCCAAAGAAAACCACTGCAAGATCGGTACTTTATCATTATTCAAATTCAATAAAAGTCCATGTATATTTAAATGATAAGCTTGCCCAGTGAAAAATATTAGCACTTTGGGCTATAATAAAAATAAGTAATTTATATATATAATAAATAATACAGTTAAACTTTAATTTTTCTATAAGGATTGATCTCGATACCTTTTGATCGCTTTTTAACCTCAGATTAAACAAATACCGAACATAATCCACTTTTTGTTCTACTTTTTTCTATATTCAATGTATACATTGCAACTATGCATATATTAAAAGTGTGAAATGTAGTAGATTTTTATTTAGACAGACGTCATTATATCCTTATTAACATTTAAAAATAAAATATTTGGATTATTAATGACCATGACATGCATGCACTGTATAGGGTGAGGGTTATTGCAGATTTTGTTTTAATCCTCTCACCAAATCCAACAGTCATCATTCCAGACGGTTTCATTGTTCAACAAATTAATTGTTCTGGTTTTCTTTTTGCAGTTTTCGAGATTTGACGAAATCATGATATTAAAACTTGCAAATTACAAGACTGTGGTACCTGTGCAGTAGTACCCCTTTTTAAGACCACTCCTATCAAAGGCAACCTCTCTTATGAGTTATTAGGCCAGATATAGGATGCATCGATATAATAATATACTACACAGCATTTTTTTTTTTCCCTCAGGAGAGACCACCCTGCTTATACATGTACGTGTATAAGGTCACTTTTTCATTGCAGATGGGGGTGGTCTTATAAGAGGGGGACTACTAACTGTACATACAATAAAATTTGTGTAAATTGTTGACTTTAGGTGATGTTGTTGTCAAGGCATGCTGGTGACATTGACACCTGGTTACCAATATACTTGACATGCTTTGAGAATGTTACTTATTTGAACTGCTAAAATCAAAATGCCATTAAACAGGAAAATGCCAGTAAATTATATTGCAACTGAGGGTATTTGTCTATAGAGAAGGAACGACTGTAAACATGAAGGTTATTGGATTTTTATTATGAGATGCTTTCCCATATGCCATCTGCTTAAAAAAATAAGTTATTTTTTTCCCTCTTAGAATTGATGTACAGTATATAACATATTAATAATGAATTTCATCTCTCTTGACGCTCAAGATATAAATTTTATGAAAATAACATTACCCAAGAATGTTAAATTCTCCAACATACTTACTTCTTCCATGAATTACTTCCTTATTTCTGGCAAGAAACATTCACGCCAAGTTTGCTTTCAAAGGGTCAGTGATTTCAGAGGAGATGAATTAGAATTTTCACCATTGGGTCTTACATTTTTCAGAAAAAGCACAAATTTGATACATGACCATTTATTCATGTATAGATTGAATTTACTCAGCTTTTTTGTAGTTTCTAAGAAAACATTTTTATATTTTGTCATATTAAACATAATAATGTACAGCAGTGGAATACCACCTAAGGAACATTCATGCCATTTTTGTTATTTCAATTAATTGGCCCAGTGATTTCCCGAAAAAAGAGACTGAAAAGTAAAATGTTAACAAACAGACGCATGCTGAAAGACATTGACAGACGCAAAGTGATGACACTAGTTCACATTACCATTTAGGGTCAGACAAGTTTCGAGTTTAAAAAATAACAATTGACAATAAATATACAGCTGTACCTCACATGAACCTTTGGAACCAGGTGAGCTATAAAACAAACCTTGTAAATTGTAATCTCAAGACAACAACATTACTCTAACCATTAACAATCAAATTATTCTTGAATAAATTCCATTTTTCTATTTGTATCAGTTTACCTGATGTATAATGTACATGTAGCTCCTTCATAAAAATTATTCAGCTGACACGAGCTAAGTTTTTTTTTGCTCAATTACTACATCTGTCAATTAAATTATAAACTCTTTGCACTGCAGACTGTAAAAGTACAAAGAAGTGCAGTAGTCTATATAAAACAGATGAAATCAGAAATTGATTCAAATCAAAATAGATTTAAAGAATAATTTCCCACTCTTCTCCACAGGATCTGTATAGAAACTCAGGAACCATAAAAACTATTCATGTAGTGTATAAATTTGACAAGACATAAAATATTTTTATACTTTTTTTTGTAGTTTAAAAACTAGAGGCTCAGGTGAGCCTGTATTGCTCACCTGACATAAATAAGTCCTCTTAAGAATGTCTGCATACTGAATACATCTAAGTTACTATTCAAATCCCATACTGCCATAGGGTTCTATGTTAAAACTATGTCTGCTCATGGCAGCCATCTTGGATGGAGGTCGTGGTCACCGGACACAATTTTGAAAGTATACTACCCAAGGACCATCCATGCCATGTTTGTTTAAATTGACTGACTGGTTTCAGAAGAGAAGACTTTTAAACAATTTTCCCATAGGGTCCTATGTTAAAACTATGTCTGCTGATGGCGGCCATTTTGAACCGAGATCGGGATCACTGAACACAATTTTGGAGGTTGACCACCTAAGGACCATCGATGACATGTTTGCTATATTGGCTTACTAGTTTCAGAGGAGAAGATTTTAAAACATTTTTTCCCATAGGGTCCTATGTTAAAACTACAGTATGTCTGCTGAAGGTGGCCATCTTGGATGGAGATCAGGGTCACCGGACACAATTTTGAAAATTGACCACTTAAGGACCATCCATGCCATGTTTGCTTTAAATTGGCTTACTGGTTTCAGAGAAGAAGATTTTTAAATATATTTCCCATAGGGTCCTATGTTAAAACTATGTTTGCTGATGGTTGCCATCTTGGATGGAGGTCGGGGTCACAGGACATAATTTTGAAAGTTGACCACCTAAGGACCATTCATCCCATGTTTGCTTTAAACTGACTTACTGGTTTCAGAGGAGAAGACTTTTAAACGTTTTTTCCATAGGGTACTATGTTAAAATTAAGTCGAGTCATGGTGGCCATCTTGAATTTCCGATCAGCAAACGATTCACAAGTTTAGTACAGGACCACCCAATGATCATTCCTGCAAAGCCACAATTCAATTGGCTTAGTGGTTTCTAACAAGAAGATTTTTAAAATTTCGACCAATCAGAACACATTATAGGCCCTGGCAGCCATGTTGGATTTCCGATCAGCACCAAAAACACAAATCTTGTATATGACCATCCAATGAACATTTCTGCCAAGTTTGGTTCAAATCTGTTTTGTGGTTTCAGAAAAAAAGATGAAAATGTGAAATTCCCATAGGGTCCAATGTTAAACTAAGTCGAGTCATGGCGGCCATCTTGAATTTCCGATCGGCAAACGATTCACAAGTTTAGTACAGGACCACCCAATGATAATTCCTGCAAAGTCACAATTCAATTGGCTTAGTGGTTTCTAACAAGAAGATTTTTAACATTTCAACCAATCAGAACACATTATGGGCCCTGGCAGCCATGTTGGATTTCCGATCAGCGCCAAAAACAAAAATCTTGTATATGACTATCCAATGAACATTTCTGCCAAGTTTGATTCAAATCTGTTTTGTGGTTTCAGAAAAAAAGATGGAAATGTGAAATTCCCATAGGGTCCAATGTTAAACTAAGTCGAGTCATGGCGGCCATCTTGAATTTCCGATCGGCAAACGATTCACAAGTTTAGTACAGGACCACCCAATGAGCATTCCTGCAAAGTCACAATTCAATTGACTTAGTGGTTTCTGACAAGAAGATTTTTAAAATTTCAGCCAATGAGAACACATTATGGACCCTGGCAGCCATGTTGGATTTCAAATCAGCACCAAAAACACAAATCTGGTAGAGAACCATCCAGTGAACATTTCTGGCAAGTTTGGCTGATTTCTGTTCAGCGGTTTCAGAGAAGAAGATTTAAATGTGAAAAGCTAACGGACGACGGATGCTTACCCATGACAAAAGCTCACATGGCCTATGGCCAGGTGAGCTAAAAAGAGATGATAATATTGGGGATCGTATGGACCATGAAAAATATTTTGCTTGTAAAATTCTGTTTTTGTTTGATGTGAATTGATTTATCCACTAAAACTGCCAGACCCAAAAATTTCCAAGAATTTTGTCTTAAGCTCTTTTTAGAAACTTTTATTGTAAGCTTTTTTCAGATACATTTGTACATGTACATGCACTTTTTTGTATTTGAACGAAAAACATTTTGGGTATTTACCTACATGTACATAGCTATCTACTTTACAAAATTCTGCTTTTCTTCAAGCAATTTTAACTTTTGCTTACATTATAGGTCCATCTCAATGTCACCTTTTTAGCTCACCCGAGCCAAAGGCTCCAGTGTGCTTCCTCCTCACTTGGCATTTGTTACCGGGTGCAGCATGATATGACCTCAGCATGAGCAAGTTGTGATGTATATTCAGTTATTTCATTTTAAGACAGAAGATCTGGAAACCTTACCTAAATTTCTCTGACCTCAGACTCAGCAAGTTGTGATGTATATTCAGTAATTTCATTTTAAGACAGAAGATCTAGAAATTACCTAATCAGAGTTTTTGAAATTCGTCGGACCTATCGGATCTAGGGGGCAGAAAATCAAGAGGTCCGCCAATAACGTCGGTAATGCCGGTCCCCGTGTCCGACAAACATTTTTGAATGATGTGTTTACTTTTTTAACGGAAGTCGGAAACGCAGGTCGTGTTGTAAATACTGGAACAAGTTCGGTCAACTCGGAATTCGTAACCGCATTGAATATGTGATATTTTATCTGTTTTTGGTAAATATTATTGGTAACTGTCATGAATATAAATATATTTGAATATATTGTGATGCGTAAGATGATCTTTTCGAGTGAAAAGCACCCAAAAAATTAATAAAATAAAAAAACATGACGTTCCTGATTTGCATCGTTCCCTTCACCGAATCTGTTTCTATTTAGAATTTTGTTTACAGTTCCGGAAACATGGCAATGTGTCGATAATAAAAATGTGGTCGTTCCTGAAGCATTACGACGGAGCTCAGCCGGGCAAACATAAAACGGCCAGTGCCACCCCAACTGGAGATTGAGAGAGTCTAATGACTTTTAGAATATTGTTATTGTAATCTCAATAAAATTTAAAAAAAATATGTTTTAAATCTGGCAAATTTGAGGGTATCCCTAGCTGGATTTGGCTACTCTTTTTTGGTGCATGGTTTCAACTTCTTGGTTTATTCTGGATGGTGACGGGTCTTCCTATTTTTAGGCCTCTACCAGTACTAATGAAGTTAAATACAGAAAGCGCTCTGCTAGACTAAAATAATAATAACGGTATGACATTGCTTGGCTTTAAAACAATTTTACATAAAAAATGTTGGTCCGGCAAAAATTCAGAGGGTCCAGCAGAAAATTCCTGGGTGCTGGACCTCTGTCCAGCAAAATGAAAAAAAAATTCAAAAAGTCTGTACCTTACCTAAATTTCTCTGACCTCAGCAAGTTGTGATGTATATTCAGTAATTTCATTTTAAGACAGAAGATCTAGAAACCTTACCTAAATTTCTCTGACCTCAGCAAGTTGTGATGTATATTCAGCAATTTCATTTTAAGACAGAAGATCTAGAAACCTTACCTAAATTTCTCTGACAATGCTGCATTGTCCAGCAACGTGGAATCATCTTATGACTTTCATAGTCACTTTTTTGAGTTGGTGTACATTTGGCAGGACATATATCAATACACTCTGATGAATTTTTGTTGCCCTGGATGAAGTGATCTTTAGGATCCACAGAGGAGATGCGTGTCCAGTCTATGGTATCAATGTAACACAACATTGAGTTTTTCTCTAAGCGGACGGCTCCTCTTTCTATCACGGTTAAGCCAATTAATCCTAATTCTTCCAGATCCATCATTTCAAAAACAACGAAAGCAAAATTGTAGAACAGGCGTTGTCCTCTTATGACGGAAAGATTTGGAAATATGTTACTAAGTGTTTTTAATCCATAAACTCTATAAAGTAAAAGATAGTCTGTAATTTCTACTAGATTTGGAAATGAAAGCGTTTGATATTGCTCCTGCGTTGCACCTTCTATAAGCAGAATACTTAGGGATCCTTCAATAACAGAACAGTTTTCTAGCTGATAAAAACTTTCCACTTTATTTCGTATATCTATGTGTCTACAAACTGGAAAAAAAATATGAAAAAACTTCATTAATAACAAAGATCATAAAAATTATGCATTATTCAGTCAATTATAATGTACAAAATGTAACTAACCCCTCCTACCTATTGCACTGTTAGCACAAGCAAGCTGCCCATTACTTTGCAGTTTTAACTATTCAACAATTAAAAAACATCAAAATATCCATTTAATACAATCTTTATGGTGTTTAATGCCACTTTCAACAATTTTTCAGCTTCAGTCACATAATGTTGTATCGAGTACACCTCTTCATGAGCGGGATTCATATTCACAACTTTAGTGGCGATTGCATGGGTAATTGTAAATTCAACTACCTTACGATCACAACATCACGACGGTCCCTGCATTGTAAACAGGAAGGTGGGGTATATTAACATGACCATAATGCAAGAGTGAAGGGTGGACACAAATTAAAAAGCAAGTGGATTCTAGCACACTTTTCTGCATTTGTGGTTTAGATATCCTGCTTTTTAATTAACATGTATTTCGTCGATTTGTATATATCAAACAAAATTTACAATCTTTGCCCTTGACTACATGTACACTGGCAGATGTAACAAACATCTGGTCTGTACATAGATGTAAATTATACTGCAATCAGAGATACATTTAACTTTTTTCTTTGAAACGTCTTAAAAAAACATTATCAGGGGTGTAACAATCCACCGTGCACAATTTTTTCGTCTGCAGTGGGAGTTCCAGCAGAACGAATTCGATTCCTATACCAGTTTTTAAAAAGGTGCACCAAAACTTCAGCTTGTAGGACTCAAAACTGACTGGAGATTACTATATTTAAGAAATAAATCATGGAAGCCTGAATGTGTTTTGGCGGATATTGGTATTTTATCCCGAGCCAGAGGCGAGGGATAAAATTTACTAATATCCGCCAACCCATGTTAAAACTCAAAACACATTCTGGCTTCCATCATTTATTTCGATTCTGATATGTCTAAGAGTACAAATACGGTAGTATACTTTCATTGGAAGACCGTAATTTATATTTACGATTGTGGACAATGTCGCACACAATTTATGCTGCCAAATTCGAGCAGACAATAATTCATCAACATGTACATTTACGACGGGAAAGTTAGTCACATGCACAGGCGCATGTGCTAATGAGATTATACCCAATTGATAACTCGCTCGTTTGTTTGCAAAGCGAAAGAAGGACGTCATGTTAGTATAACTAATAATCACCAATATATGCAATTTTTAATACCAATCCAAAAAAAATCACTTGAACAAGTGATTTTATTTAACAAGCATTTAAAATCACCATTATAAGGATACATCAAAATTTGGTTGTTTGATGGAGTATACTGATTATCATTAGATATAAACACTTATGGAAAATCTCAGAATAATATACATGTACATGTATGGCAAAAATCACATTGATACATGTATGTTAATTGATTAAATTATCACTTGTATAGGTGATTTACCTTATTGTGAAACAAACGTAGATAAACTCACCCTACATTTACACTTTTTTAATTATATTTATTGCAAAGTTGCTTGACTATGTGATTCAAAAATCAATTTGTTTTAATTTAAGATATTGTCAGCAATAAGATATTCTACAACTTCACAACAATATACATACAGGTACATACCAGTAGTAACAAATAATAAAAGGAGCACATTTTTTCATAAAATGCTCTATCTTAAGATACATGTAGCTTTACTGACTTTACACATGTTACATATGAAATCATTAATTATACAATAACATGATGCAACTCATTATCATAAGCTCAATTGACAAGAATACATAAAGTTATGGTGCTTAATGCCACTTTCAACAATATTTCAAATATATCGCAGTGGTCAGTTATATTAGTGGAGGAAACCGGAGTACCCCGAGAAAACCACCGACCTGTCGCAAGTCAGACAAATTTTATCACAAAAGTCATTTAAAAGAATATATATACATGTATTTATTATACATGTACATGTATATATTTATTTTCTTTTAAGTGACCAAAATGTCATTATGTTATTGGGGTCGTCGTGGTCATGATCGTATGGTACATTTAGTTGGATATACAACAAGGCCAACGCAAAGCGTGGCGTATCCCCTCACCTAAAAAATTGACACGGTGACCTTGACCTTTGACCTTGAAAATCAATAGGGTTCCAGATTTTCTTAAGGACTAAGTACATTTATGTACCATGTTTGGTCAAAATCCATTGAAGGATGTTGATTCTAGAGTGTTCACAAGGATGTTATGCTGTAAAAAAAATTACCCGGTGACCTTGACCTTTGACCTTGAAAATCAATAAGATTTCAGATTTCCTTAAGGACTAAGTATGTACCAAGTTTGGTGAAAATCCATTGAAAGATGTTGATTCTAGAATGTTCACACGGATGTTACAGGGTAAAAATTAGACCCTGTGACCTTGAAAATCAAAAGGGTTCCAGATTCTCTTAAGGACTAAGTATGTACCAAGTTTGGTCAAAATCCATTGAAGGATGTTGATTCTAGAGTGTTCACAAGGATGTTATGGAAGGACGGTAGGACAGACAGAAGGAGGGACGGACGGTAGTGTTACTATATCCCTTCGCAACTTCGTTGGCGAGGGGATAACTACATATGCAATCAACGCCTATCACCACTAACGTTGTGAGTTCGAATCCTGCCGATGACTAGGTGTACTCGATACAACTTTGTGATCAAATTTGTCAGTGACTTGCGACAGGTCGTTGGTTTTCTCCGGGTACTCAGGTTTTCTCATGTATATTTCTATTGCAGTATTGGCAATCTCAAATGCATAATGGCCCTCTCAAGATATTAGTTCTCCTATGTGACCATCCAAGGATCATCACAGGCATGTCTAAATTAACTTGAACTAAAGATTTAAGAGAGGAATGTTAAAATGTTTAAAGATACTTTTTACATAATACTATTATATTATTACAGCACTAGATGTCATTTGATTCAACAAACTCATATGGCCTTTGGACAGATGTACTAAAACTAGTTCTAGGCCTATAGTTAGGGTCCCATAAAGAATAGAAGTTACATAAAAATTCACATGTAAAGTGTACATGTAAATTATCATGGAAAAAATATTTGAAAAATTTTGAATCACTTTCATTATCTTAAATGTGAAGTACATTTTGGGTGAGATTTAACTTCAAATACTTCTACATGCAATGCTAGTATATATATACAACACTGATTTCGTCCATAGTTTATTTAAAAGTCCTGTACTACCTAGTTAAAGTTTCCGTCAAAAAATTTCCTACACCTATTGCCATTGACATCACAAGTTTGCATAATTCATACAAGTAATGTCATATTTTACACAGTGAATACATCAAACTAGTTATAGGATGCCAGTAATTTCCTTCTTTTTTGTTTACAGTGGTTAATGGTGGGCAAATCATATATGCAAGAATTTGGTGAAACATATCACACACACTCTGTCCTGACTGACAGATGTTTAAGTGAAATTGATTTAGTCTTTTATCATGGATTTATACATATGTATGTATATACAGTCAAACCTGTATTAAGAGGTCACTCTTGAGACAGACCAAGAAAAAGTGGTCTTATAAGACAGATGACATCTGAAAAGAGGTTCAATTCACATGAAATTTACTATGACGACTGACAAGAGTAGAAAAAGGTGACTGCTTAATAGAGGTGACTGTATGGGCAGGTTTGACTGTATTTATCTCCAGGTTCTATGTACAAATGTACAATTTTCTTCTTCTTAAAACTGCCTGGAGCAAATAAAATTTGAAAACAGTTGTTTACCCATTCCCATAGAAAACAGGCATATAAATTAACCTCCAATGCAGAAGAATTTGAATCCTACATAGTACATTACAATAACTAGAGGCTCAGGTGAGCCTGTATCGCTCACCTGACATAAATAAGTCCTCTTAAGAATGTCTGCATGCTAAATACATCTAAGTTACTATTCAAATCCCATACTGCCATAGGGTTCTATGTTAAAACTATGTCTGCTCATGGCAGCCATCTTGGATGGAGGTCGTGGTCACCGGACACAATTTTGAAAGTATACTACCCAAGGACCATCCATGCCATGTTTGCTTTAAATTGGCTGACTGGTTTCAGAAGAGAAGACTTTTAAACAATTTTCCCATAGGGTCCTATGTTAAAACTATGTCTGCTGACGGCAGCCATTTTGAACCGAGATCGGGATCACTGAACACAATTTTGGAAGTTGACCACTTAAGGACCATCGATGACATGTTTGCTATATTGGCTTACTAGTTTCAGAGGAGAAGATTTTAAAACATTTTTTCCCATAGGGTCCTATGTTAAAACTACAGTATGTCTGCTGAAGGTGGCCATCTTGGATGGAGGTCAGGGTCACTGGACACAATTTTGAAAATTGACCACTTAAGGACCATCCATGCCATGTTTGCTTTAAATTGGCTTACTGGTTTCAGAGAAGAAGATTTTTAAATATATTTCCCATAGGGTCCTATGTTAAAACTATGTTCGCTGATGGTTGCCATCTTGGATGGAGGTCGGGGTCACAGGACATAATTTTGAAAGTTGACCACCTAAGGACCATTCATCCCATGTTTGCTTTAAACTGACTTACTGGTTTCAGAGGAGAAGACTTTTAAACATTTTTTCCATAGGGTCCTATGTTAAAATTAAGTCGAGTCATGGTGGCCATCTTGAATTTCCGATCAGCAAACGATTCACAAGTTTAGTACAGGACCACCCAATGATCATTCCTGCAAAGCCACAATTCAATTGGCTTAGTGGTTTCTAACAAGAAGATTTTTTAAATTTCGACCAATCAGAACACATTATAGGCCCTGGCAGCCATGTTGGATTTCCGATCAGCACCAAAAACACAAATCTTGTATATGACCATCCAATGAACATTTCTGCCAAGTTTGGTTCAAATCTGTTTTGTGGTTTCAGAAAAAAAGATGAAAATGTGAAATTCCCATAGGGTCCAATGTTAAACTAAGTCGAGTCATGGTGGCCATCTTGAATTTCCGATTGGCAAACGATTCACAAGTTTAGTACAGGACCACCCAATGATCATTCCTGCAAAGTCACAATTCAATTGGCTTAGTGGTTTCTAACAAGAAGATTTTTTAAATTTCGACCAATCAGAACACATTATGGGCCCTGGCAGCCATGTTGGATTTCCGATCAGCGCCAAAAACACAAATCTTGTATATGACCATCCAATGAACATTTCTGCCAAGTTTGGTTCAAATCTGTTTTGTGGTTTCAAAAAAAAAGATGAAAATGTGAAATTCCCATAGGGTCCAATGTTAAACTAAGTCGAGTCATGGTGGCCATCTTGAATTTCCGATCGGCAAACGATTCACAAGTTTAGTACAGGACCACCCAATGATCATTCCTGCAAAGTCACAATTCAATTGGCTAAGTGGTTTCTAACAAGAAGATTTTTAAAATTTCAACCAATCAGAACACATTATGGACCCTGGCAGCCATGTTGGATTTCAAATCAGCACCAAAAACAAAAATCTGGTAGAGGACCATCCAGTGAACATTTCTGCCAAGTTTGGCTGATTTCTGTTCAGCGGTTTCAGAGAAGAAGATTTAAATGTGAAAAGCTAACGGACGGACGGAAGACGGACGCTTACCCATGACAAAAACTCACATGGCCTATGGCCAGGTGAGTTAAAAACAAATCAAGTGTTTTAAAGTTTCTTGTAAATGAACATGCTATTGTTTTGTTTAACATAAGAGAACGATATCTGATACACCGAAGTAAACTCCACCGACGTATCATGTTTGTGATTACAAGTGCATGCATAATTCATATATCAAACTGAAACACTGTATGACAAAGCAAAAAATTATAAATTAAAGAAATATTCAGATATACATTTGTTTGTATTAACAATGTACAACTGCAAAAAAAGCCAACAATGACATAATCAAGTTTAAATAAAAATCATTCATTTAGACAATTACTACATAACAACAACATGCCAGATTAATTCTCCTCAATGGAAATACTTGAAATATCCACTGCATAGACTGGTAACCTAAGCTAGGTTTGTTAAACAAACATGTTTTTCAAATTCCAAGGCCGACTGCTCTGGGAGTATTGTTAGTATTGTGAAGAGTCAACGAAGGGAAAGACTAGGCTGACGAGGGAAAGATTAGGCTGACCTTGTCTAAACGACCATCCTTAATTTTTCTTTTACAAGTCTGCTGTAACCCGAGAAATAGATATAAAAAAAATCTCCTTTTTTTCAATTAAAATATCTGGAAAATGTTTATTTCTATGCTAAAAATATTGCTAAGTATACATGTAGTATCAACAATTCTTTGGAATTCCTAATACATTTTTTTTCGGTAGGAGCAGTTTTAGTTTTATAGCAAAGCAATAATTGAATCATTTTGTTTTTAGATGATCTAGTACAATGCATCCACATACATGCATCACAAATTATTGAAACTTTCACATACATGTACAAAGCATGATACTTGTATCGAAAATGTTTGCGCAATTAGATGGGGTGACCATAACGGATTTTGAATCGCTCTTAACACCTAGAGGAACATTTCTAGCAAGTCTGGTGACTTCATATGAAATAGTTTTAGAAAAATGGTCTAAAATGTGTCCAACAATAAGAGGCCAGGAAGACCATCTTAGATTTCAAATTCCTCTGAGAAGTAACAACACTGCTTTGGGACCCCTTGAGAAACATTTCTGACAAGTTTGGTGACTTATTAAACATGCAGCAGTTCTGGAGAAGTCAAAAATGTGTCTGCCAATCAGAGGTCAGGGCAGCCATCATGGATTTCGAATCGCTCCAAAAAAGATACAGCACTTTCATAGGACCACTAGAGTAACTGGTGACTGGGCGTGCAGTGGTTCTGAAGTGAAATATTTACGACATATGGACTGACGGACGGACAGACACTTCTCCATCAGAAATGTTCAACAGAGCCTCTAGCTCAGGTGGGCTTTTAAACAGCATACCAATAACAGGTCTTTTAATAACAATTTTGTTGTTGCCTTTATTGATCATGAATAGTGAATGTAGTATTGACAAATAATAGTGTTATTTAAAATCAAAAACAAAACAAAATACTATGTTCCCAAGGTCATCGTGAGAGTCAGCATTTATTTTTAACTGTTGGTACAAAATAAGTGCAAATATTTTTAAATGGGACATTGAACCTCACAAACTATTTGAAACTTAAGGAAGATATAAAGAATTTAATCAGTCAAGCCTTGGTCTCTTGTGTATCTTGTTTTCATATTGATTATTAGGAAAGACAATACCCAAATAGCTTAGGCAATACTTGATTTTTCAACAGCTAAAGACAACGTCTGTTATAATTGTCACTGTAGAACTACATTAGTTTTGTGAAAACTTGCATCACATTGAATGTATATAAATACATGCATGTGACCACAATAAAGATATGGGTGATTTTCAAAAAAATGAAGACTTTGTGTGACATAGAGGGTGAAATTTCAAATTGGACAAATTGACATAATTTTGGTCGTAAAATTATGTCAATATGAAATATTTTTCAGAATCAGTTGCTCAGTGCAATATGAAGACAAAAATTTTTTTTTCAACTTTTATTAGCAACAAAGTGTTAAAATGATAACAAATACAGGCTTACTTCCTCAGAGGTATCATTTTTTTTTGGGGTATGGTAAAAAACCTAAATGTATTTCCATTTGATAATGATATGAAAAAGGCACATTTTGGTACCAAACTTTGTATATATCATGAGAAAACTGTTTCAGTATATCAAAGAAACACTATTTTTACTGTATATTTTAACAAATCTGGTAATTAAAGTTTTCATACAGGCATAAAAAATATGATCTAATATGGCTTAATAGTTGTAAATCAATTATTTATATATGCCTAATAAATATAACAAAAGTTAAGTTAAGTTGATCATTGGTGGTATAAACTAGAGGTAACCAAATGAAAATACTGTCAATTTTTTGATGTTTTGTCACACTCCCGACACATTTTTCTAAAAGATAAATACACCAAATATCAAGCTAAATGCAATCATTGTTGGTCACAATAACTTTTTTTAAGTAGTAGTACATAATCTATTTTGACTGAAAAAAGGTTTCCCTTGAATATATTTCATTTTTGCATTGTTATGATGTTATTTCAATCATATTTTGTCATATTCTAAGTAATACTATCATAATTATAAAAAATGACAACTCAATTTTCAACCATTTATACATCTTTTCAAGAGTATAGTGCTTATTGAGAATTAAATAATTCCCCGAGACAATTACAAGCAGTTTTATGGAGGCTATATGCTTACAAAATAATCTATTTCTTAAATAAAATTGTCACACTCCTGACTCCCTCTCGAAAATAAACCTGTTGAGCTGAAAATAATATAACCAACTTATTTTTTCCAAGCTAAAAGTTATATTTCTTCAAAAGCTTATATTTCTTACAGTTAACAGTAAATATTAAAAGAAGATTAATTTTTTTTTCTAATGATTAGTGTGCTAATTATTTGCCCTTTAGGAATTTATCTCATCAAAAATGGTTAAAATGGATTTGAAATTTATTAAAACTAGCAATAGATCATCTTTTCTTAGTATAAAATTACTTTTTAGTGGTTTTCAAATTAGTTTCCCCATGTTTCTCAATAATTTACTCTGCAAAAAAACTTCCTACTGCAATTGCAATCGACATTTAATGTTTTTATGTCAGGAGTGTGACATATTACTGTTGAATGAAAAATTATTGATAAATTTTCAAAAATGCTATATCAAAAGAATGAAAATGTTTTATGAAAGGCAAGATATATTAAAGTAAGTATTCTGTTTATCTAAAGCAACATACATCAATTTTTCATTTAGAAAAAAATCCATATTTTGACATGTTTTAAGAAAATATAACCCTTTATCATCACTTATTATGAGAAAGGTGTCCTGCAATATACAAAAATACTACAATTATTACTTATTGTTTATATGTGATTAAATTGAAAACATTGTGGAAGTTTGTAGAAGCATTGTTTATTTATTTTTTTATTCAAAAGATATGCCCATTAAAAGTGTCACACTCCTGACATTAGTTATTTTGATTTCCTAGATATGATATGTTATATATCAGAGCTATTTCCAACTTTTTGCTTTGATTGGGTCTGGAGCTTTTGGAAAATAAAGAAAATTGTGAACTATTAAAGCATACAACATAGTACTATACAACTAAGATCAAATGTCACACTCCTGACATTTTTTGTGTCTCTCCTTATGCAAGCCCAATTTTACAACTATCATATTCATCCAGTCTAATACTACTAAATTATTATAACTAATGTTTTTTTACAACATATTTTGACTTTTCTGAACTAATTAGTCTCAACAATGAAAAACTATTAAGGCTTAATTTGACATTTGTACAATTTTCCAAGTTAAATTTATTCACGTTAACTAATTTAAAAAATAGAATAATTTTTTGTCGCATAATCATAGGGTCACAAAACATCTAGATATTTGAAGTAAAATGGTACGAAATTATAGAATACCATCTTTCTTTAATATATTCTTTATTTTATTTTTTGTATCAAGGTAAGTTAAGGCAATTTAAAGTTTGTCACGCTAAAACGTCACACTCCTGACAAATTTGACCAGTTTTTAGAGGATAACTTTTTAACCGGAAGAGCAATCTCCATGACACTTTGCATGAAGATAACTGTTACCATTGTGCTTGTTTTAAGATATTTACCTTTCTTTCATATCATTTAATATTCAAATTATTCTCTGAAAATGAAAAGTCTTCATTTTTTTGAAAATCACCCATATACATTTTTTTTACATTTAGAGATATCTCTAATATCTAATATCTCACATATGTGCTGCCATGGCTGTACTGTATCAAAGGTGTGGACTCCAAAAAAAAAAGCTTAGCATAGAACAATAAATTGTCAGCTCAAAATACTGATTTTTAATAATGTCAGGATTCATTTTCAGACACATCAGTATTTTGTATTAATTCTATATTTCAAGTAACTCTGATATCCATGGGGGAAAATATAATTCAAGAATTTTATTCGGACTTGTAAATTCAAATTTTCAATATCCATTGAGGGAAATATAATTCAAGAATTTTATTCTGACCAGTAAATTCAAATTTTCACTTAGAGGACTGATCAAACATATTTGCAAATGCACTTTTTATATTATAATGTGCAAAAAAATTGTTTGCTAATCTTGGTAATTTTTGTCAATGCACAGCATGCCGTTGAGGGTACCAAGTTTTAGTTTATGTAATCAAACTCTACATACATGTAGTAAATGAACACAAACAATGCACCTCCTGATTCCATACTAGAGCTGTTACAATCTGATGTACATCTCTTACCAGTATTTTGAAAAAGATTGATCAGAATGTGTAAATCATAATCATTTCCTCCCCCCCCCCCCCAAATGTATGTAATCTATACAACTCCAATAATTAACCATACTGTTTACCTGTCCTACATTCCTTAAGCAAGTAGTTACATATATTGTACACCAACATATACAAAATGTACATATTATTTAGCTTTTTCCCAAATTATGGTCCTGTTGTGCAGCAACGCAGGTCCAGACCCGACTTTGGTCATGTTTATTATATAATTCAATTCTGATAAACATTTAACCTTGAGATACACTTGTACGCCCACTACAATATATTTTTATCCATAATAAGAAACAGTTTCAATCTCATGGACAAAGTACATAATGTATATGTACATGTATGTTATGGTATCAAAATTGTTAGTACAATATAGTGGGGGTAGATCTACACTGTATAACATCAATGACAAAACAAATTATTGGTATACAATAATTATTATATTCCATAAATTTAACAGTTAACAGTAAATTTTCCTCTGTGCCTGTGTAAATATTAAGTACATATGTACATGTAGCCGTGTTCACTTCTGATACACATGACTACAAATTAAAACACCAAGAACCTACTAAATAACTATGGGTAATAAATTTAGATAAAACCTTGAGGCAGGTCACCTAGACTTGTTTTGTCTGGGGAAAGAACTTTTACAATCCTAGAGAAAAATCAATTTTTATCTCTTGTCAACAAACCAATTTCTATAAGGAGAATTTTGTATGGACGTTTTTCAGTTCAGTGCACCGATTGTCACTAGGAAATATCAGTTAAACTATGTAAACAAAGGGTGATAAACGGGAACCAAATTTTAACCAACTTTAAAACATGCAAGTACAAAAATGTACATGTTCTGTACATTTGTATATATGCATATCAACAAAACCCTATATTAATTAAAGCTACATGTACTGGTACATGTATCTTATAATTGGAGAAGTTTTCCAATATTTATGTGTTTGCTGTCTATAGTATGTGATGGTTTATGATTGGTCAATTCAAGTAGGAATGTAATTAACAACAGGGTCACAAAAGTTCAAGGTCCCTAGACTTTGGATGGGTGGTTTGGATTATTGATATTTACACAACATCAAACCTGCTTTAGTGACTACCTCCATTAAGCAATAACTTATACTATGTGAATTTAGTTTTTATTTCCCTTCACAGTGCATTTCATATCAATTAAACCTGAATTAAGTGACCACCTGTCTTATGTGACCATATTTTACTGTTCCCTTGGAATGTCACAGGTTCCCTTTTTCTTGTCCTGTCACAGAAAATTGAACCTCTTTTAAGAGGTCACCTGTCTTAAAAGACAACTTTTTCATTGTCCCAAAGGTGACCTCTTAATACATGTTTGATATATATTATAACTACTACCAGACTTATTGGGGGAGGAGAGCCTGAAAAAATCATGTCTGATAAAACACCTGACTTGGGCAGATGTCTGACGAAGTAATTTTACCACTTGAGGTTGGTGCAAGGCTTGAGGTCAGAAATCAATTACCTTTCCTACTTGGACACCAATGTCCTCCTTGACTCTGTAAGTACATGTAGTATGATCATTGTCACCATCTCTCAAATTTATATCAAAATATCCGTCCTACTTATACTTTTAACAACTGTCATTATTTAGACTAAAGGGTCATTGATTCAAAAACATTATCAACCAGAACTCCTGTGTTTCAAATTGGACAAATATTATTATTACATACCTATATAGATATCTTGAATTTGATTAGTCTAAAGAACGTCACATGACATTTGACATTCCGTTTGATCAACCATTGGGCATTAGGTTGCATGGTGATATCAACCGCACGTGAGAAAACACTCATGGAAATTCCCTTGCGAGTCTCACGTGTTTCTAAATCCGGTTACTTTCCTTGGTACTCAACAACAACATGGCAGCGAACGAAAGGTTTGTTCGCCAGACAGACGAGGAAATAAATAATTACAGCACTGTGCAGGACATTCAATGTAATAAAACAATTATCAACCTTGTAAGAGTGTGATATGACGGATTGTCTCCCCTCGAAAGTTTATGCCACCCTTGGGTGGTGACATAATCTTTCTCTGGGAGACAATCCGTCACATCACACTCTTACAAGGTTGATAATTGTATATTGTTAGCAACTCTGTTCAACAATATTGAAAATTTATAGCCAAAAAAAGTGAGCATGGAAACTGAAAAACTGTCAACAGACAACAAATGTACAAGCAAGCATCATTTTTTACTAAGAAATCTCAAAACTTTTGTCATTTTAAAACTTACATAAGGGGCATAACTCTGGAATCATGAAAGGAATACAATTTCAATTTGACCTGTATATTGTGGTCAAAAATATTGTTTAATACATTTTAATTTATTGGGATTATAACCGTAATTGTAATTTAATTGTTATTGAACCGAAACCAGGGAAATGAATATTTTTTCAGTAAATCATGGGGCATAACTGAAACTAGAATGGAAAAGTGTTATGTTCCCTGATCTTGTGTATAAATTTCATACGATGATTGATATTTTTGGCAAATAAAGGGCATAACACGGTACACCGCAAGGGGAAAATGTCCAAAATAGAACCTGATTTGCCTTTTATGGTCCTTGACCTTGTGCATAAATTTTAAATTATCTGCTTAAGGTGAACACAGATTATTGAATGGACCTACAGTACAGACACAGGACCTACATTTGTTTGTAACAGAAATACTATGAATCATGAACTTTGAACTTCTTAAAATAAACCGGGTATTGTAATCCTATACTTGCCACAAATTTTGGTGAACCCATGCACATTCTGATTGATTGATTTAGGCCAAAAAAAAAATATGTGTGTTTACGGTCACCCGACCTACCCTAATTTTTGCTAGCGACCCTATGCATTTTTACACAGAATTCGGATAACCATTTTTGTTGTTTAACCAGCAGCAATGTTTTATTTATTCAACTGCTAGCTTTTTGTTGAAATTGAGAGCAAAGAAGGTAGAAAAACTGCATAATTCGTCATTTTACCGGAATTTTCGAAAATTAAATACCGGAATAGGATTCTGGAACCAGGAACGACTATTTCCGGTTTTGTCGATAATAAAAAAAAAAAAAAAAAAATGAATCCCGACCGACCGACCCTAGATTTTTTTGACATGTGACAGTAAACACACATATATTTTTTTTTGGCCTTATCTATTTGTGCTTAATGCCACTTTCAGCTATATCATAGCGACCAGTTTTAGTGGTAAAAGAAGCCGGAGTACCCGGAGAGAACCACCGACCATGGGCAAGCAACTGGTAAACTTTATCACTTGCGGCTGAGAGTCGAGTACACCCTTTTTGTAATTAACAAAGCCGGGCACGAACCCACACCGTATTGTTGATAGGCTTGTAGGAGTTGTTGGGTAATCCAACTACCTAACTCATTGAGCCACCCTGGCCCTTGCAGCACATTCTGACAAGACCCAATATTCGTCACAAGTTATGGTAACTAAGGAAACAAATACATGTAAATGCATTCCAAAATATTGTGAATTTCAATTGGCCGGACCAGAAATTCACTGGCCAGAGGCCAGCACTTATATCGACCCTTATATACATCATTTGCATGGATCAATATTGACTGGTCAATTTGGAACTGCCTAAATATTTCATTTCAATTGAGTGAATTCACCAAATTTGACATTATCTCCCTTTATGGCAGTTATTTTTTTTTTTTAAACATTGATGAAATTAAAAGACGTTTCTTTTCTAATTCAAACATTATATTTTTCTGTTGAATAAAAATAAAGCAATATATAAATATGCAATAACTTATTTCAGGGTTTGAAATTAGCGGTCGCCCACTCGCCATTTGCGAGTAAATTTCAGTGTGGGCCCTTAAAAATCTCATCTCAGTCGTCCACGTGGCGAGTGAAAATTAGAAAAAATAAAATAGTGTAAATCTATATGTAATAATTCCTATTCACCAAGATCGAAATCCGAAAAATATTGACATTTCCATCGATTGATTTTAAGCCCCGATTTTTTGTTTTGATATTAAACTGATATCCGCTTCGCTCTATGAACTGAGAAACGAAGTGTAGTAGCCCGGGAACCAGCTTATTTTGATGTATGCGAATCTTATCTCCAGTTAAGGAGATCTACGGCTGTTCTATTCTTAAACACCTCTGTATAGGATGTCAATTTTTGCATTAATTTTGCGTCATTTAAGGATTGAAATAAAGAATTTAGTTGTTGTTGTAAAGGGATTTAGGTAACAAATAATTCTTTTAACAACGATGATTTCTCCATTGTCTTTATATTGCACAAACCATGCCGTTTTCTGTTGAGTCATATTACGGAATTTTATAGTACACTTTTACGACTTTGATTTTTAATTTTACATGTTCGTTCAAAATATCCGGTTGGCGAAATGTTTCGCCAAGACGATTTAAGTCAGTTCTTTTTGGGGAACTCTGGGCCTCTTAAAAGGCAAAATGAACAGAGAACACAATATTTTAAAGATTACGAAAAGTCCAAACGCTCTAGACAATTTTTAAAGGAATGGAAACAAAACCGTCCATGGTTAGTTAAGTCTCCCAAACAACGTTTGGAGACTTATTGTTTTTGCTCCGTTTCTTATTATTAAGTCTCCCAAACAACGTTTGGAGACTTATTGTTTTTGCTCCGTTTCTTATTATTATTCTTCTTTCTTTCCGTGCACCATGAACTTGTCCACGGCAGATCTCAGGAACTACAGGACAGAATTTCATGAAACTTGGTGGAGTTATAGATATATGTTTCTAGTTGATCCTAAAGTTTTCAGATTTGTGGTAAAGGAGGTCAAAGCCATATTTTGGGGGGTTCAAAGGGGGTGGGGGTTACTATAGAATCCTATGGGAGACTTGAAATTTCATACATTAATGTTGATAACTTCTAACTGGATCATGATAGAGACATAAAATTTGACATAGTGATAGGTCACCATTAGAGGAGCAATTCTGCGTTTTCAAAATGTCTGCCAAAACACGGCATAAAAATGGGGGGAAAAAATTCAACATTATCCGATATCATCAAAATTTGATATGTGGGTAGATAGTGTCAGTGGCCGGTTTTGGAGACTTCATAATCGTTAGATTATAATCATATCTTGTTGATACTGAAACCGGCATGGTTTGTTCATATTGCAAAGAACAAAAAAAATGAAAATTCATTTACTACAAGATGTACAAGCTACAAACATCCCCACCATATGTTAAGCTCTAAATCACCCCGAAATTTGACTTCAACTATAAATTTCTGAAGTCATAGTATATTGGTGCATGTAAAATAAGTTTATTTTGAGGAAAATGTTTTGGAAATTTGTTATCTTCTGTATTAAATTAGTTTCTGAATGGCCAATTTTGCTGCCAGGAAATGGCCAGAATGCAGGATTTTACACCATTTATCCCAGGGCTTCCGGGGGCCTTCAGCCGACCCCCTGCCATAGGGCACCTCGCAATCGAGGTGGCAGGCGCGCTGCACGCCTGATGGGCCCCTAACAAATTATGTGGGCTACCAAAATTAATTTGGTGGGGGCCCACTTAGCCCCTAAAATATTTCCTTAGTTTCAAACCCTGTATTTATTTACTTTTATTTGAACTTCATTTGAAAATATTCAGTGCAGACAGCACAATCATGGCCGCTCCATGATGGAAACTGACAAAGAGTAGCAGCATGGCAAAATTGGCTGGTGTCGGGGAAATCATATGATAGTCCTGTTTTTAAAAATATCCTAGTTGTAAAGCCAATTCTGTTCACAAACAAATTAACTGATTTATTTACATTTTAGCAGATATTTGCATTGGACAATCGTCATCAGCAAAAAAAAATAAAGGATGAAAAATGTTTTCAATTTAAAATAAGATCAGAGATCACCCTTGTTCTGGATGTTCGAGTTACTTCCTGGTTTATATTTAATACATTTGTTGATATTGATACTCGAGACTATTTGGTGTTCTCAACTTCTGACTGACACAGAAAGGAAATCCAGAGAGATATGTAGTAATTTTTCTATAATGATTTTGATTGGCTTAGTTATCTCAGTTCTTGAAAAAAGAAGTGATCCACAGAAGTACAAAATAAAAGTGAAACCATGTGCAGTGATTATCGATCTGGAAAGGGCCCTCGACGGATCTGGGTGGATTGATGTTAGAATTGGTCATTCAGTCAGAATTTGGAAAAAACAATGGTAGAAATCATCTTTTATAGAAGCACAAAATCTTATCCAAAATCCACCAGATGCCACCATTTTCATGTCTAGATTTTAAAAAAAAATTGGGGGGGGGGGGAGAGATGGGAAACCCTAGCATGCACAGTTTGTACTTATAATTTATACTAGCCATGCTTTTTTATGCTTAATTTCTGCAAAACTCATGGCTCTTACTAATGGCATGGTAATGTGTAATTTGGGCAGGGAATTGTCTTGATTGGATGGCTCCGATTTCCTCTCCGATTAAACTGAAGTCTGCCGCCCTGTATTTTGACTTGTTGTTTAAAGAAAAGGTCTTCATAGTTTTTTTTGTGTACATCCTGTAACAGGTATAATGAAAATTAATATTAATAGTGCTGGACACAGCCGGTCGGCGTTGGCGACCAAAACCACATATGGGCGACTAGATATTGTCAAAAGACAGGTAGTAACTGGCCCAAATTTAAATATCTGGGCGAGTACAAATATTATTCTATATACATCTTATTTACCGGGTATTCGATAAAGTAAATACGATTCTACTTTCATTTTGAGGTTACATAACCAAACGAGGTTTACCGAGGACGCATTCCAGGACAACCTTGGTCGATTCTATACCTCGTGTAGTCTACGCAACCAAAACAAGGTTTACCGATTGGAGTATTCGAAAAACTTCGGGCGATTCCGTACCTCGTATTGTCTACGTAATCAAAGCGAGGTTTAACAACTGGAGCATAATGGCGGAGGGGTCAAGCCCGGGATCAAGCTGGAGCTTTTTGAAGAGAACAAGCGTTTCAGATGCCAAAAGACCCTCAAAATATTTAAAGTAAGTAATTATAATTATGTTTCATTAAGAGCAAAATGTCTAATGTTCTACCGGAGTGCAAATGTATTAGACTCACTATCTATACATGAATATCTCGATTCACCGGACTAAATCACTACTGCAGGCCTTTATAATGTGCTTTTGAATTGAATTTTTTTTATATTAATACTATAACGTAAAAATCTGTTTCGACAGAGAACTTCTATTACAGGAATTTGTTTTAAATGGAATAATTTGTTGACACTGACTGACAGAATTATCGCAGAAATTCTCGTGGTTATTTTTAGAACCACCGGAATCTATTTATGATTTTTTAAAACCATAACAAACAGTGATATTTATTTTGGAAAAACTTTGTAGGTACGAACAAAATAGGGCACAAAGGAAAGTACAGGAGGGATGGAGAACTGGGAGGCCGTGGTTGACACTGGACCACTGATAATGATGAAGATTATGTGGATAAGGGAAGGGTTTATAGTGTTATGTGTAGGGAGGGAATAATTGAAGAATAAAACATAACAAACTGCTTTATTTGAATGCTTTATTAGTCAACAACACAAAAAAATGTTATTGAAAAATTTGGGCTACCAGTTTTCAATTTGGGCCAGTGATAGAAAATGTTTACTGGCCCAAAAAAATTTGTCCAGCACTGTTAATATTGTGCTTGCTGAAATCCAATTCAAAATAATAGAATAAAAGATATTTACTCTCTAATAAATATATATATACATGTGTAGTACATGAAATTTAATTCCATAATACCGTAATTTGGCCAAATCTGATTCAGTGCACAATAGTCATGTTACAATATACATGTAAGTAACTTACTAATAACATTCTATTACAAATAATTCCAAACTACAACAAAGAAAAATGATACCAACAGGCAAAATTCATACTAATCTGTGGAATAGTCAGATGTGTACCGGTTGAATTAATTAACCTCAATAGTTGATTATGAATTGTACATGTACATTTTTGTACATCATGTAGTACAAGTTGCAAGTTCCCCATCAGTAAAACAAAAAAAATGGCAAGCAAATGGTTCCTATTATATAGGAAGTGACATGTCATCATGTGGCAATGATACAGTTGTAACCGGGCTCACCAAACTAGATGAAGTGGGTGAAATTATCGCCCTGTATCGGCTGAAGACTGAAGTCTCCCCCCTTTGTAATAGGGGAAACTTTTTAATAGTTTGTGCAGGATGACTGTAGTTGATGAATAAAATTGATGTCCAAATGCAAGGTTATTTTGATCTTTTCTACTCAGTTCAACAAAGTCAAAGAGCTTGGAATTGGCTAGTGACATACAAATGTACATTGTATGAATTATATGCAATTCTGAAAAATTTCTTTAAAATGTTTGCATCTTTTGTCAAATCATAATCATAACTGTTTCATGATCATGACAGTATCTACTAAATAAACAAACAGGCGTGGTGCAGCGAGTGAAATTGAAGACCAGAAATTGGAAATGCATTTTTTACTTTATTTTACAGTATTTTTTATATATAAAAATAAATAAAGGTTAAATCAATCATTTCAACTGTTATTCTTTTTCTAAATATAGAATTGAAGATCAGAGAAGACAGTGGGTTAGAAATGAAAATTATATGATTATTTTTAATAAATATGTATATATGTTGAAAACAAACACAAATATTGTGAATTTAAGTTTATAAATAAAATGAAAATATTGTGAGTTTACATGTAATGATGTATATATAATTAGCTGTAATTATGGAATACATGTAGTATTCAGTCTCTTTTTATATAAATAAACAATTGAAGATCTGAAGCCAAAAATGCATCATTTTATGATTTATTTATTTTTTAATACAAAACATTATAAAGTGTTTTTAATTTACACTTATATATAGTATTGAAATTTGAAAAAAAAATGACTAAAAAACTTTCATTGGTGTAATCAATCATTTCAGTTGTCGTTCTTTTTCTACCTTGATATAGAATTGAAGACTAGAGAAAACAATGAGCTAGAAATAGAATTTTATGATTACATGTACCTGTATTTTGTAGTAATAATTACGCAGCTGCATTTTTATTTTTTTTTTAAACTTCAAAGTTTGCATTACGATACGTTTTCAATAATATCTATCACGGCTCACCACACTAGCAAAAATTAAAATAAGGAGACTTTGACTTCTCCCCAAGAGATCACGAGGGAGAAACGAAGGCATGACAAGAGCTTCAGAAAGACATGTAACCACAAAAATGTGTCGATTATTTGCTTCATATTTTTTTTTTATTATCATATGTATTAGAAATGTGTCTTTGTTAATCCATGTGTTCATGTCTTTCATATTTAACATTAAATTCATATATTGTTTCTAAGCTTGAATATTTATTATTTGTTTTGCTTCTTGAAGTTGAAATCTGACAATATGTATTTGTTTGTTTCTTTCCCTTAAAATGTATTTCTGAAAAAATGCTGCCATGTATAAAACTTTACAATTGGTTGTCGTCTCTGGTCTTCAATTTTAGATATTTAGAAGAAGAAAAAAGCGATTGATTTATTAATTGATTTATACATTTTTATACAAATTGAAAACAATAAATTCAAAACACTTTATTTAATGTTTAGTGAGAATTTTTTTTTATAAAAAGATTCATTATCAGCTTCTGGTCTACAATAATATATGACAATGGAAATGATTATGTAAGTACCATTCTACATCATTAATATCTGGATTATCCTGATATTATTATTAAACTCACAAATAATTTTTTATTTTAAAACCTAAACTAACACAGAGCTGCTGAAGGTGAAAAACTTTATAAAATGTACGACATCAGCAGGGCTCACGTTGGAGGGAGATTCGGGCGAAGAAGTCGCCTTGTGGCTGCTCACTTCGCTTTGTACTAGTGCCAAAAGAGAAGTGGAAGTCGCCCTGTAATTTTACCAAGTCGCTTTGCTAATTTTAACTGTTAAAAAACATCGGTATATTTTTACTACAAAATTTCCGTTTTTCACACCGCCATTGTAAAGGGACGTAATCGAAACAGTTACGAATATAAAAACTGTACTACGGATTCGAACTCGGGGAAAATAACGTCGGTATTGTTTCATTTCATTTATTTGGAGTTTGATGGCGGCTATCCAAAGGGATTGTTAACTTTGTGGATATGATTAGTTTCTTAATTAATATCAATCAGTGATTAAAGAGAAGCAATGTAAATAATATACACTCATTAAAATTTGATTAAATAATTAGCAATTTCACAGCTTGTGGTTTTTTTGGGGGCATATATTTATCTTATCTAATGTTTTGTCATTTTATCTATGTGCGACTTGTTTGAAACAATGCTGATGTCAAAATACATTTTATTATTCAATTTTATTTATTTATTATTTATTGGACAATAGTTGACTATCATATATGTGCCTTTATCATCTGTGCAAGACAAAACAAAGAATCTGAAAAGGGTTTACTTAATACAAACAAACAAAAAACAAATACAAGGACATATATATGTAAACCAGAGAGATAATATGCTAACAAAAACAAGGAATTAAACAACTACTGAATATACCTTAATGCATAACAAGTACATTAAAACATACGAATAATGCCCCGCGAATGTGAAAAGTGGTACAATTAATTAGAGAAATATTTTGACTTCTCCCTGTACTCCCACCACTTCTCCCTGTTGTCTCTCACTTCTCTTTTGTCAGCACCTGAAAGAGAAGTCACTTCTCCCTCTGATTTCAAAGTAGTGGGAGCCCTGCATCAGTCGACAATAGCCATATTTAGATTAGGGCCGAAAACACTGTAATTGGACATGCGCAGTTACTACATTTTGGACTGGTTCCAAGAATCAGATTTACTTCCGCTTATTTAAAACGCAGTTGAAGGAAACTGTCAAACATGTAAACAAACGTGTGAAAAATTCATACCGAACACGATTTCACGGGTACCGGACCGAGGTGTTGTCTGATGGTTTACCGGACATAAAGGTCTGACACGATTGCATGGTTTACCGGACCGAGGCGTTTTCTGTCGGTTGGGTCTAACAATTTTCAACAGCTCTGACTAGCATCATTAATTTTTTTGCAAATAATCGCATGATATAGATTTTTTTTTATAAATAATATGATCTTCGAACTGGTTGTCTTAAAAATGTTTTTTTGTAATTTCAAACAATAAATTTTAAACACTGATGTTTTGTCTGAAAAAAAAATCTAAAAAATAATAATAAAAAGATGCATTTGCAGCTTCTTTTTAGTTCTTATCTTCAATTCTACTTACCCTACTCTGTGGTTGTGATCATAACCAGTGATGTAATTAAGTTTTGAAATAAAACAATTAGTAGAAGTAATAGGGGAGAAAAATGATGTAGACAAAGCAAGTCTGTCTCCTCGTGCAGTGGCCTTTACGGCTGGGGTCTAGAATAATATTAAATACAGTAGCTTTCACCTTTAAAGACGACATTTTAAGCCAGATGGTTTTACATTATTTCAGCATGATAACAACATAACCTGACATACGAGTTGATCATAATCACATGTCAAACAACCCCTCAAAAAGAGGTGACCAGTGAAAAAAAGTGACGGTACGATGAACTCAATCGAGATTTAGGGAAAATTTTCACATACGATGTATTTATTTTGTGCTTTTAAATGCACAAATTAATACATAATATAAACAAAGCCTCAATTTCTACTCTGTAACCTGTAAAGTAACCAACGACTGAAACCAAAATAGTGGGCGAAAAATCAGTGATTGCCAATCCTAAGCTAATGACATCCCTGATAACTGCCATCTGAAATATAAATCCCAAGAAAATATTTAAGACGACGGAATGCATCTTCCTAATATACTTCATACTAGTCCCTACCCTTACCCCTTCCACTAAGAAATACTTTATACTTACTAGTTCCTTGCTCAACAGCTGGGGGATTATAGAGCCCTGTCACACATGAATAAAAATAACAGACGATCAAAGATATACATAATGATTTAGCCATCGAACTTCTCATATTAGTACGACAAAGATATCGACTTAAATGTTTCTTTTAATATCACAGAAAGTTTAATGTTTACTATAAGTGTTGTATATTTTTGTTGATCGTCATTTTATCAATGAACTTGGATGAATGACTTCACACATGGCGATGACGAGTGTACATTGTACCTCGTAAAATTTAGAAGTGAATATAAATATTGATTCATGTAAAAACGCTTGTTCTTTACTTGAAAATGTTGATAATGTATTACATTTTGATGAAATTCTCGTTTAAAATAGACACAATTGATTTGCTTAATACTATCCATACATCAGGCCTTGAACTTCCGAATTGTTTGTCGAAAACCTAGCAAATTAAGCCCGGAAATGTCCATCTTTTCCACTATATACAACAATTGAGATAATCTTAATTAATCCTTAACACAATCCAGCATCACCTTGACCGAATTATATATCACAATAAACGATTTTCGGTATCAAATTGTTAAATTTAATCTTATTTTCTACCTCCATTTCGATATTCATAGCGGAAAACAAGACGTAAACAACCTCGTTAGATGATTGGTCAATTAGTCATTCAGAGCTACAACAATGATCAATGCTGTAGTTTCGTATACAAACGATCAAGGTCATTACCTAAAGTCTATTTTGAACAATACACCACGTGCTTCATTTATGTAATTAACATAATATGACAAAATGTCACACCTCAGGTGTGAAATTTACAACATGAACATATTACATAGGAAAAAATTATGACATTTATGCAAATAATGAATGAATTTCAATTATCAAAAAATCATAAAATTGTTACTGATAAAGACTATAAATACAGCAAAAATGTGTTCGGTATTTGTTCAAGTCAACAGGGGCAGTATTATAAACAGAAGCAGGACCGAAAATTTTCGATTTTGAAGCGGAACAAAATATTCAAATCGAGCACTGAATTACTCAATTAATATATTGGTAATTACATTTTACTGTATTCTGCTTGAATTATTGCGAATAAAAAATTTCCCATTTTATCTACAAAGTACAAATCATGTTAACATGGGCCTTGAAATCTATTGTCGCGAAATTTAATAATGTTTTGATATTCTACAGAATGATTTATTTTAATTATGCCAGAGAATGGTCATTGTCTGGACAAATTTGCTTGTTCGATCGATTGAATGTCGTTTAAACGCGGACGTCATTGAAAACACTAACGACTATATTATTTATTTTTGTAATGACAGCAACAAATGATATGTCTCTCTCTGTGCACAGGGGCTAGGTGCGTCCGAAAAAAACACAAAAAAACTACTATATAATGTAGTATTATATAGTATTTTTTTTTTTTTTTTTTTTTTTTTTTCGGACGCACCTAGCTCCTGTGTCTCTGTGCGTCTGTTTAAATCAAATGAATTTCTGACATATCGATTTGGACAACAACGGAAAAACGGAAAGCATTTGAATATAATGATGACATACCAAATGCGAATTTTTGTTTATTGTTGACATTTGCAATTCGAGCTAGATATCATGTTAAAATTACAATACTGGTTTAGGGCAATTAAAACTTCACAAGGAGTTCCACCGCCACGATATAGCTGAAATATTGTTGAAAGTGGCGGTCAGGCGCGTAGCTGCCTTTACGCAAAAAATCAATTGCTTGCACATCATTTCGGCCAAAAAAAATTTGTCTGCTGGAACTAAAAAAATATTATTACTGACATGGGAAGAATCCCACTTTTTCAGTATAATTAATAATCATTATAACGTGTTTTATATGCGATCTGGTAGAAGAGAGTGAAGTTGTTATTAATCAGTTAACTTCGGAACGAAACGACCAAACTGTGTGGGACCCGATCGTTATTTGATATGGCCGTTTCTATTGCCGATTAATTTGAAATTCTACCGACTATTCCAATGAGAACGGGCGACAGATCAACCGAGCTGGTCATCCCGCTGATAACCCTAGCCAGTTTTGGCAGCGGTATATGTACTACCCGCTTATGGATTATTACATAACAGAGCTTACCGCGAGATTACTTGAAAATGGCGGCAGATACCAGGCACAATACGATAAGGGACAGTTGCGTTCCTAGTTTTATGATCAACATGGTGAATTAATTCCCAAACTCCCCCCGATATAGAATTATGACATTTTTGACGCTGTGGGATACAAACCTTCCGACAGAAGGATCCATTGGTTTTATTTATTTAGATGATTAAGAAAAGAATAACGACGCTAGCCACAAATAGGTGATGTTCCTATTGTTGGACGTATATGATGAATGGTATTTCAGCTATATTCATGACGAGACAAAGTTTACAGACAATGGATCATTCTCTATCCAGAGTTGTCGTTCCTGCTACGCTACACAACATCTCTGTCAACGCTCATTTTACAAGATTTTTGTAAAATTTAGAAACAGTAAAAAAAAATATACTTCAAATTATTTTAATTATTGTAAATATCAATAGAGATGAAAATGAATCACTCTTTTCAAATCAATTCTCTCTTAAAAATGATTTTACCCCCATTTCTTGGAGAACTATTTTGCGGAGGTCAAAATTAAAAAGTTAAAAACGATCACAAATCATTTTTAAGAGAGAATTGATTTGAAATGAGTGATTTATTTCCATCTTTATTGATATTTACAATAATTAAAACAATTTTAAGTACATTTTTTTACTGTTTCTAAATTTTACAAAAATCTTGTAAAATGGGCGTTGCCAGAGATGGAATGTAGCATAGCAGGAAAGAGAATGATCATGGATAGGAAAAGGATGGCAAAGGGATGTGTCAGTTTGCGAATCCTTAAATTATCACACTTTTTTGTAACACAGGAAAATGAGAATCTAATGGATAGGGTTGGAATATTATTTTGCCTAGCGACGGACCATAAACGACCAAACTGCTACTTATCCAATGAGCTGCTGCAAGTTGTCTTTCACGTGCATCGATCATGACATTCTCTATACTCTATACATTTGTATTTGATTCGTTTCATACTATAGAGGTTAAAATGTGACTGATATTCGCAGTTATTTGGGAACTTTTGCAAATATAGCCAGACCACCACATAAATTGGAAGAAAAAGGGAAATAATTTAGAGGGGTGGTGTGGATTATGAAGAACTCTAAAGATCTGTTAGAGAACATACGATCAAGGTCCCTCTCCTCATGCAATAGTATTAAAACATTTGACTTCTCTACCCTGTACACAACTAAGCATGAAGACAAATTAAGGGAGTTGATCCAACTGTGTTTCCTCAAAAAGAATGGCCAGCGTAGATACAAATACCTTGTGCTAGGAAGGGACATATCATATCTTATTTTACTAAAAAAAAAAAAAAAAAAAAAAAAAAACAACACTGATTCTCACCAAAAAGTTTTAATTGACAACATATTTGTTATGTTTGGTGGACGTGTTTTTCAACAGATAGTCCGGTATACCTATGGGTACAAACTGTGCTCCTCTTCTCGCCGAATTGTCCCTTTATTCGTATGAGGCAGGGGCTTCTCAAGAAAAACGAAAAGAAGCTAGCCCGATCCTTTAATTTCACGTTCCGCTATATAAATGATGTCCTTTCACTAAATAATTCTAGGTTTGGGAAATTCGTTGATCCACAGATACAGCTAGGTCTGCTTCATAGCCTGGCCTACACCTCGGAATTGAAAGTGAGGAGCGACTAAGAACGAAACTTTACGACAAAAGAGATGATTTGAATTTTCCCATTGTGAACTTTCCATTTATATGTAGTGACATTCCAGCAGCACCTACATATGGAGTATATACATCTCTCAGTTGATAGGATATTTCATAGCTTGTGGTTCCTATCAGGATTTCCTCGATAGAGGGTTGCTGCTAACAAGGAAGCTACTGAACCAAGAGTTCCTATTGGTTAAGTCATCACTTCGAAAGTTTTACGGTCACCACCATGATTTGATTGGCCGTTATGGAATATCTGTGTCACAAATGACTACGGATATGTTCCACTTGTCCAGGCGCGTAGCAATCCGTACGCAAAAACGCAGTTGTGTACACATCAAAAATTTTGACAAAAATGAAAACATGGTAAATCTAGGACATAAGGTAGAATAAAACTAAATTGATAAACTAAATCAAATTCAAACAAATACAAACATGTTAATAATTACTTAATGTATCTATATTCAATTCCAAAACTATGCTTATCATTTACGGAATCGGCATAGAACGGTGTGTGTTATATAAGTGCAATGCCGATCGATGGTCGTGCACGTGCTTTAGGAATCACCCAATGGAGTTTGGGGTTGGGGATTTGTTGTTAAGGTATGATATTTTTAAATTTTGCTTGAACAAACAAACTATTCGTATTTCTTTTTAAAGGAAAACCACAACGCACACCCAAAAACAAAGAACACGTGGGATCGTTAACGTTATTGGAAGCATATTGATATTAGTTTACTTTTAGTAAACTTTTAAAATCTTCTGGTAACCTGGATACGTATCATATGGAACGAACCGGAATAAGAAAAAAAGTATTGGTTTAACGCGGATGGAATTTGCATTTTCCAGTCTGTACAGCCGGTGCACATCGACATCGTTTCGAATTGATTGAGATTACAGTTTATCATGTTTATACATTATCATACCATTGACAGAGAGTATAAATTATTTCTATTCGAGAAATGTTCCTTTGAAATAAAATTTGCGTAAAAATAGTGAAGACTAGCTAATATTTGTTCAGGGTAATCTCGAATTCTACAAGGAGAGCAAAGGCTAAATGGTTTCTTGAACACACTTGGATGAAATATTCAAAAACTCAAGATAGTGTCTACTGTGCACCGTGTAGATTCTTTGGCCCACATGTTATATTGCTCTATTTAATATTTTATTTCTCAAAATTTATGTTCAAAAGTTGACTTGTTGCTCATGAAAATTGGGATTCAGTGGGATCATTTTTAGTGCCAGGAAATTGCAAGAATGCAGGATTTTACACCATTTACCCCAGAGCTTATGGGGGCCTTAAGCGGCCCACAGACCCCTTCCCGTAAGGCCACCTCTAAGAGGTGGGTCGTGACCCTCCACCAGACTTTTAAACAGATTTGAGTACACTTCATTTTGGGGTAGCTACGCCCCTGTTGTCGTAAACACTTCCCGGTCCATTCCTCATTCATGACTTATCACCGGGTTTGTAACTAGATTAACACGACGAGTGCCACTAGTGGGGCAGAAACTGCATACCCTTCCGGAGCACCTGAGTTCACCCCCATTTCCAGTGGGGTTCGTGTTACTCTATCTTTAGTTGTTTGTCCTTTTTCTTTTCGCCATTGCGTTGTCTGTCCTTCACCGATTTACGGATTCTGTTTACCCCTTTGGTATCTTCAAACTATTCTTTCTCTCAAGAATCATTTGACGAATGAAAACATCTTTCAGTTTTAGCACCAATACTTTGTGATCCAGATATGACCAAATCTTTAATACAGGCGGAGGCAGTTTTAGACTTTGAGCTGTGCTATCTCAGTTGCATGATGATGGCGAACATGTTAATGCATATTACAGTAATGGTTTCGGTAATTCAAAACGGTAGTGCCCTTACCGTGTCAGTAGGTGGGAACTTTTGGCCATATTAGCGTATGTAAAGCACTTTGGCCACTATCCGGTATATGGCTCTAGATGTTTTGTTAGAACAGATCACGGGGCACTACTTTGACTATTAAATTTCAAAAATCGTGAAGATCACGTGACCATATGGCTTGAAGTTCTCTCATATTACAATTTTGAAATACAGCATCGAGCGGGAAAACAACATTGGAAAGCAGGCGGACTTTCTCGACGCCGTGAACAGAATACATACACATCAACGACAAGAAACAAAATAATTCAATACAGAAGAAAATGGTACACACATCAGGATAATTAAAAAGGGAGGGGGGCTTAAGCGACAGAAAATCCGACAGATGATGTTATAACCGGAAACACTGAGCGGAAAAACTACTCAGTGGCTAGATGACAAGACAGAGACAAAAATTACTGAAATGCCACAAAAGGATGATGTCATTCAACTAATTTGGAAAATAGAAATGAGAGAATCACAAAATCGAAATGGAACGATATATCCCATGAAAGTTCCCTTCTTCAATCTTATTGGTCGCAATGGATTTCCGTTATAAATGGTTATTGCTACTTCCTGTTGGCGAAACAAATTTAATCAAAAGTTGCACGATGACAGTTGACGGGTGGTCAGAATTTCGGGTAGCTTTTAATACACTGGGAATACATTATTTGAAGAATATTGGTGCAATAGATATAAATCATACAGTGCAAGAAAAGTGCAAAGTTTTATGCCAAGAGAGGCGATTAAACAATATATTGTAGGTGCTCCATTAGAGCGTGTTTCATTAGCTATATACTTGGTCCTATTACATGAAACAAATAGAGGTAATCAATATAAATAGACGTTAGAGAAAACTAGTTCTAATAATAAAACCCTAAATGCTCGCTTACTCGCAAGGGTTATAACGGGATGCCATTACACGTAATGGAGCAGCCGCCGAGATTTTTTGCGCTCGCTTACAGAGCTTCTGACGCCTGCATTTATCAATAATAAGACATAACCTTTCCTTTTGTCCATTATTATAACAAGTTTTTATCACCTACCAGTATTTTAGAATGTAATTCCCACAAAATAAAAATCTTCTCTTTGAAAATTTTGAATTTCGTCATCTCCGGCCTCACTATTTGGATGTCGATACCATATTTGGCGATTTAGGCGTGAATGTTTACCAATCGTAACTACTCGGCCATTCTCGCTACCCTGCAAATAACAGGGTAGCGAGAATGGCCGAGTAGTTACGATTGGAATGTTTACATCAGCTTGTAATAAGAAATACCATATTTAGAAAAACTCCGCCTTCCGTAGTTTCCGGTTATGGAAAACGATCGACAAATTTGAACAAGGTTGTTGCTAACTTTGAAAAGCATATATTTCTCAGCCAAACCGATTTAACAAGGACTGGGATCATCAGTAATTGTTATAATGAAATGTTTGAAGCGTAAATAGTGAGTTTTTATGTTTCAACTGCAACTTTTTTTTTTGCTCCATTGTGACGAATGGGACCGCGTTGTAGCTCTGCCGAGACACAAGTTTGTCACAGGAGCTACAATATTGCAGCTAGAGAAAACCGAAGGGGAAATCAAGAATAGACACCCCAGAAACACTGGCAACATTGGTACATATGACACAGGACGAAGACAAACAAAGCAAATAACACAACACATAAAACAAAAAAGATGAGCGATATGGACCCCACCAAAAACCGGACGTAAAACCCGGTGCTCGCGATAGGTAAACAGTTCCTGTCTGTTACAAGACGTCCGTCATGTTACTCATATACTAGTCAATACGTGTTGGCCACCACTAATTTAGTTATTACTGATAATTCCAATCACTGAGCAGAGACAGTGTCGGTCTTAGGAGGTGCGGGTCCAATTAACCTCTGTAAAACCTGCAGTATATGTTGTGTGTACTTGAACAACCGAGAGCAGATAACTCCAGCGCGGGGTCTAATAGGGAGAAAATGGTTCAACTGGCTTAATGCCGGTCCTGGGAAGAGGCATACCCGATGCCAAATTATGATGTTGTAGCTGGTTCAAACATGTTTGTCGAAGAATTCATATGCTTTTTTGTGTACCTAGACAAGTGCACACAGATCAAAGCAGTTAGTCCGAGTCCAGTTATCTTCAGTTATCTACAGAGTGGTGGGAAGGTAGACAGGCAGGCTCAACAGAACAGTAGCGAATACTTTTTAGTAAATTATCTTGAGTAAACCCATACAGGAAGATCAACATGACTGTGAGCTCCATCTATTTTTAGCAATGATGACCTCAGATCCTCAGTACACGACAATATTCCTCCCAAACCTGTTTATGTTAACGTGACATTCAACTAACAGTTGACTTGCTGTATGGCTCACGTTCACAAGATAAAACAATGAATACGATAATACAAAATGGTTATCTTAATAACCAGACCACTTTATTAATCTTAGGAGAGTTCGTAATACATTTTATCCTGCAATTGTGTGATCTTGAGTGTTAAATAAGAAGGTCAAATAAACTTCAGTGTTATTTAGTCATGGACCTAATAAAACATTTCTGGTACCTGGTTCGTGTAGAACGACAAGAAGAAACGGTAGCAGTATAAGCGTTGACGTCACAGATGCCGCCATTGAAAACGATTAGAACAATGCTTGTTTCGGCTATGTTCAGACAATTTGGCAGTTGATTTGGACTTTTTGATATTGCAGGATACCAGACGCAGGGTGCATTAAATAGAAAATATTAGTGCAGTATCTTAAAATATAACGCTTATGTGTATGAGGCTTAAATTGGAATAAAGGCGAGGTTCACCGAGCCTTTCCCCAGTTTTGCGCCGAATGCACATAAACTTTATATTTTAAGACACTGCATTAATATTGTGCTTATCCTGCTGAAAAATCACAGTAATCCATCGACGTCTAAATTTTAAATCAAATAATAAAATTATATAATTTTCCCTTGATTGCCCCTTTTGATATTTCCTGTCAACAGGAAGTACACTGGATTTACAACTAGGTCTCCAAATCTCAGCAGGTAGCATGTGACTGGGGTACTAAGAAAAGCTATATTTCGGTCAGTGACAGTACATTTTATCCAGTCAATGCAATTTGCCTGCTCAAATAGAACAGAGTGCAGGATAAATTGTTTTTATGATGTCCTGAGATCACATTCTGACGTTCCTGGAAAATAAATAGCTCTGATTTAACCCATTCAATCCTCATATAAGGATTAAAACTATAAGCATATGCATCCTGAAATTTATTCTTCAAAGTTATGTACATAATGCTACAAGACGTACAAAGATGAGCCAAGATTAAGAACCACGTGAGATATACCCATGGAAAACAATTTGGGAAGTGCAGGTTTTGCCATTACATTGTGCCAGATAAATGCCAATATGTACATATTTAAGAATCATAAAATCAGGACACACCCAGTCCAGACAGTACCTCTAACGAGAAGTTAAGATCCAGTTTAAAGATGTTTTGACGATGACGCCTGAAAGAAGTTCATCACCAATATTCTTGGATGTACCACCAGTGGCACCGACCCCCAGAAGAGGAGATACTGTTTCCAGTGCCAAAAAACGACAGAATGGAAAACCGGGTAATTTGTTAAGCTTGATCAGTCAACCTGTAAAAAAAATCCAGGTTTCTGTTAGTTCAGCAATTCCATCAGTAGCCGCGGTACAGAGACTTGTTAAGAGGTGTCACAACTTTCTGGATTCAAGCATGTTCGGTTACAGCCACTAGATTTTGAGGCCCTGTGCTTCAACCTGTCAAGCCTATCGGTAAATCCGGCACTGTCTATAACAGGCAGTTGTAGAGAGAGCGGCAGTCGACAGTGGTGCTGTAGAAGTATCAGCCACTATCCCTGATTCAAGCATCAATTGTAGTCAGTGTTTCGGCACTGATACGGTTTGTTAGATATATAAATTATTGAAATTTACAGTTCCTAAATATTGTTAAACATCATTATTAAGAAAAAAATGGTAGAACGTACTAAAGTGGGTCACGGGTCACTGTAATCGGACGGCTGTATCGAGAAACAGATATGGTGTTGAAAAAACTGTTGATACTCATAAAATATTGATAAATGCAATAAAATTTTATGTCTGTCTTCAAGAAATATGATAGACAAAACCATGTGTGAAGTTTTATGACGAAATATCTCCGATTTCTATGTAAATTTACGAGTTGAAGTGGGGAAACACCCACAGGTGATATTAGCGATGTATTTTTATCTTGGACAAGAACAAAAAGATGCATGTAAAAGAAATGTATGTTATATTTATTCATTTGTTTGATTCTGGAATATTGTTGATCATTGATTTAAACAAGAAAAAAGGGAAAAAAGAGGGTGGTGAATTTTATTTGTGAATTTTACAGTTAAATAAATGTTGTTTCGACAGTTTAAAGAGAAAAAAAAAAATTGTTGCGACTAAAGCTTAAATCAGCGTTAAAAATTGAACAAATATCAGTGGTTTTGTAAATGAGATTTATTTTAAATAGGAAATCTGAATTTATTATTTATTAATTTATTATTAATGATACAATTTTATATCCCTTGGGAGGGGCTATGATGAAAATTTGAAATAAAAACACAGGACCGGACTTTAAGCAAAAATAACAATCCAGAATTATTTTTTTATTAAAAAAATCCAGGACCCCTGTGTCCATGATTTTTTTTTTTTTTTAAGTTAATAATATGAAATATTGACATCCACACTTGCCTTTAGAACAGCACATTTCTGTGTCCACACTTGTAATTATAAAAAAAAACTAAGGTTCTCCTCCCTCAGGCATCTAGGTTACCTTAACCGATTTTAGATATAATGTATAGTATACGTACTATTACAAGTACACGTCTGTTATTTTATTGTTGGTTATATTTTGATACAGGTCAACCGTAAAAAAAATGACATTAATTTTTTTCCAAGTTATTAAACCCAATGTCAATACCCTGAATTTCAAAATGTTTATTCTCATAAATATGTGCTAGTATGTACACGGATGTTCGGTTCAAGTGTGTTCGGGACACCAATAAAACAATATAAAATGTATTAAACTAAAAATTTCGACTTTTTAAATTTTGCATATCGACTTTTAATATCTCGAAATTTCGACTTTATTACACCCGAACACCTAGAATTCAGAAACTGGAAGTATCTTTTTTTTAAAGATTGTTTCCCTACCTCTTACAGTTTTTTTTAGATATAGGATATTACCGGTAAAACATTATATGTTGCGTTATCACACCCTACAACCGGCTATCTGGACAACAGATGCTATCGGGAACTCAGATCATATCTACGTCACACGGAATGACAGGTAGGAATTTCTTTGACGTTTTTCTTCCATTTTATCTACTTTTTTGATTTTAGATTTATGTGTGATTTGTTGCACTACAAATGAGAAAATTGCATACTAAATATGACAGTATAGGTTTTAATATTTAGTAAGTTTTCAATCAATGAAGATAGAATTTGACATTTTCAACAGAGAATCCTTCAGAACATTAACGTTTTCTCTAAAATTTCAAAGGAAAGCACAAGTTTCTATCATATACATGAAAAATATAGTGTTTCTTCTACCTTCCTGTACAACGGGAACTCGAAGTTTATGTAGTAAGAATATTATACGCAATTTCATTCCAATGGTCAACATGTTTTGGCTACCGGGAACAGCAGATTATTTTGAAACTGACTATCACTGACAGCAGCTGTTGGCAATCGGGAACAACAGTGACATGAATTCTTATTTCTGGTTTATCCTGTAATAAGTTGAGCCATTAGTGTTTAGAATAATTCCAATATTGAAATTCATGGCTAATGGTTGCCTTTAAATTTCAAAACATTGAGATTGTTCCGAAGTAAAAATATATTTCCGAAGCTATGAAACCCATTAAAAAATAGTTTTTTGCCATAGTATTAGCTTTTGCTTGTATTGATTTCCATTGTCATTGACTTTGGAAATGTCTTTGACGTGGATAAACTGATAAATAACTTGAAAATTACTTCTTTTAAAAAGATTTGATTGAATTAGGATATTTAGAAGTTTTGTAGTATTTCATTTTTGATCAATTTCATCAGATCAGTGGAGTTAAATGACAATCGGGAACATCAAAAATTTCACGAGACTATTTAGTGTCAAATCGGGAAACAAATGATATTTCTACAAGTGTCAGGAGCAGCCAGGGAGGAGCGGTATGAATAATGCACAATAATGAGAGAAACAAAGTTAATTAACAATGGAATTTCTTTTAATTTTGTTCATGTTCCCGATTGCCATTTAACTCCACTGATCTGATGTACGTGATAGCCCGATCTGCTGTCCCCGATAGCCAAAACATTTTGACCATTGGAATGAAATTGCGTATTATATTCTTACTACATAACACTTCGAGTTCCCGTTGTACAGGAAGGTAGCAGAAACACTATATTTTTCATGTATATGATAGAAACTTGTGCTTTCTTTTGAAATTTTAGAGAAAACGTTAATGTTCTGAAGAATTCTCTGTTGAAAATGTCAAATTCTATCTTCATTGAATGAAAACTTACTAAATATTAAAACCTATACTGTCATATTTGGTATGCAAATTTCTCATTTGTAGTGCAACAAATCAGACATAAATTTAGAATCCAAAAAGTAGATAAAATGGAAGAAAAACGTCAAAGAAATTCCTACCTGTCATTCCGTGTGACGTAGATATGATCTGAGTTTCCGATAGCATCTGTTGTCCAGATAGCCGGTTGTAGGGTGTGGTTATATGTATTTGCAAGTGTGAGATTTCTGAGGACACTGTATTTTTGAAGTTAGTCCATTGTGTTCTATAAATAATTAGTAAGTCTATATTATCAAAAACCGAATGATACCTAAACTAACAATCTCCAAATTATACATGTACTTATCTTTACTTTATATATAAGGAAAAATTAGAGAGATACTGAAGACGAGAGGATTTTTGTAAATATTATTTAACCTTACATTTCGACATATTGCGCAGAAACCTGTGTCATAATGGCGTTTTTAATGTCATCGCATTACTATTATGCAGTGGCGTATATTTATCATTTATTCCATCGCATAATTAAATCCATGCCATCGAATAATTCTATTTATGCAATAGCACAACTTAGTCGCATAATTATATTTATGCAATTCCCTAAAAAAAATTGTAATGACAGAATTACCTGCCATACATTATGTTATTACATAAGCTTGTCCAATCAAAACTCCCTTAGAAATCTGAATGCAGTTAAAACGAGACGTTCTTAATACCGGTAGCTTAAAAATATGTGACAGGTTTTCTTCCCGGTGTTTTGCAAACCGGTTAATTAATTGCATACTGATACAGTTCTAATGGTATTACGTCGACTTTTTTTGTTGTTTTTTTTGTTTGTTTGTTTTTTTTTTGCTTTTTTATATTCAATTGTATCTACGAATGTGCATATTTCATAACATCGCAGGGTTTATGTTGTTTTTCTCCTGTTATTGAACTGCTTTCCGCTATTTTTTTCATATCCAACTTTGGAAGTCATCACGTGACTTTTAACGTTGGAGTGGGGACACTGTTAATAAATCAAAACTCATAAAAAACCAGTACATTTAGAAAAATTGTGGTACCATCCTGTAAAAATACAATATTTCATCTTTTCAAAACATGTTATCTCAACAGTTTAATTACATCACTTTTTAATTGAAAATTGCAGGCGTATTCATCGATTCCGCTTTTTAAACTATATTGTCAACTCAAACCGATTATTTTGAACAATCCTCGTTGAAATAAACAGTAAATGCGGTTTTATCTAGTATTTTGAAAAATAATGCTGACAGTATGTTATATCTATGATAGTTTAGTTTTAGAAGATATTACCTCAAAACGGATTTGAAAATTGTCCTTGTTGTTTTTTTTTCCCTCGATACATTAAGATGGCGGCCAACAATTTTATAAATCCTTGGTTTTCTGTGTTTAATTAATACCTTGCATTTTTGATGTCAATGTTTATTTTTTGATAACGACTAGATATAGTACATTTTCAGTTATACATTTTGTCTACTTTCAGATTTTGTTAGAAATTATTTTTTTTACAGTTTGAGCACCATACTGCGGTGTTATTTGTAAAGAAATTAAATAGTTTAACTGGCGGTTTTGTGTAACTGTTCTAATGTCATTTTGCTGCTATGGCAAAAAAAAATAGTGGCCAAATTATTTTGTTTCTAAAATGCATGAAAGCTATTTGTATATATAAGAGACAGGTATTATGTCCATAATTCGAGATGCATATTTTACAAAATAAAAATGATTCTCGTTGATGAGAAAAACTATGTTACCAATGCATCTCAAGAACGATAACTCAAAACTAGAATATGTCTATTAAATACGGTTTGAGATAATATGAGACAGGCAACCTGTTTGAAGGACGAAGTCCTAAAATTTCAATAATACGATGATCCGTACACGTTAGCCTCACCGGACGCGAGTACGAACAATTTCGATGATATTGATCGTGGCATTTGATAAATAAATTTGACCAAATTGATGAAGCTGATTGCATGTTCATATTTCAGATTAAACACCAATATTCCTTTTGAATCATAGACCATATATTATTCAATGCATTGTTACGGGTTTTAACTTAGAACAGATTTTCATGACCCCGTTCTAGTCACTCTGTGACCTAGATCTGGACACAATTTCGAACGACATCATAATAACCTTTCTAGTGTAAATTATTTAATGACAACTGTTAAAATTGAAAGAGCATCCATTCATTTACGTTCACATATCTATTTGTATATAATACACATGACATAAAACCTTTCCTTTATTCATACCATAAATGTGTGCCAGTTTGCATTCGGAATTCCTTGGACTCTTCAATGAATAAGGTACATCACGGATTTTGACATTTTGGGATAGATCAAGGTCAATCGGCAAACCTCCAAAAGCTTCTCTCCCTCAATACCTCAGCTGTAATACGGTATTTGATATGCGTCTACGCGTCTACGCGTCACATTTCTTCGCCGGAAGACCGTATCACTTCAATCAAATATTGCGCACCGAGAATAAGTTCTAAAATGGCGACAATAGATGAGTTTGTTTTTAAAAATATTGGTCTTTGATGAGGGTACGGAATCAGCCGACATTGCGACGAATGAAAATATATTATTATTGGACGAATATTCGAAAGTGAAATTATTTTAATACCTCCTTCATTGAAGATTTCCGAAAGTAGTTCCAATGGGAGCTATCGTAATACGGACGAGGTATGATGAAGGTACGGAATCAGCCGAAGTTGCGACGAGTGAGATCAAGGTAAGGAAAATGTATTATATTGACTGTTTTTGTTTTAATTTCAATGTGTTCTACATATGCATAGAACCAGGAGATCATATTCTTTCCAATTACAGGCATAAGATAACAAAATATGCGTACCTCAATGAATGTTAGCGATAGATTCCAAGTGCAATTGTCGATCGTTTTCTGTTTACAAATATGAAAACCCGTCGTCTGCAACATTCAACAACTGCGCATGAATAAATTTCTCCCAAAACACGAGTAATTTAGCGGGGTATCTATTTATAAAAGCATTTTTTTAATTTATGTTTTGAAGGAACAATTAGGGGACATACTTTTTATTTCGTTCGTAATTGCGTCCGGTGAGGCTATTATCTTTTATTTTGCATGAATTGTGTAGCCGATTTGTTATGGCGTTCAGTTTACCTACGCCGCTCTTCTATCGGGAGTTTCGTAGAAAGAGATTTTTTTATTAGAATTTTATTTCAAGTTTATTTCGATTTTGCATAGAGTAAATAATTAAAGAATTGGGAATTTTTCATTGAAATAGATTTCTTTTGCGTTTCTAAATTATCAATTGATCTATTTTTTAAACTTCCGGGGAACAAATATTTGGCTATCAATATTGAAGGAAAAATCGGACAGCTTACCGTTAGAAGGACTTAGTCCTTCATTAAATAAATTAGGTAAAGTTAGTTTAAATATATGTATTTATTAAAAAAAAAACAATATTGTTTGTAAATACTTAGATGATAAAAAGAATGCATGTTTCGATTAATTGATTACACATTCAGACATTGGATGCTACACCGTCATAGCACAAGACAACTCAACATTTTTTTACATAGAGTTATCGTTCTTAAACGTATTTCAAAATTACAGTGAATCGTTATTATACGAACGGGGATCGGAAAAAGAAGATGAAAAATAAAAAAAAATGACAAGGGAAACATATGTGAGACATTTTAGGTCTTTTAACTTTAATAATTGCAGTTGCTTTGAGTGGTTTTTGTATAGTTTTGGGTAAGTCTATAGACCAACCATTTCTTATCAGAAAAGGAATATAACACTTTTTGAAACATTAACCGCTAGGCCACACACATCCTATTTTCAGGTATGACTATAGAATAAACGGAAATCAATGGAAAATATAAATATGGAACCATCTACATCTTATTTCAAAATGTCCATATTTAATACGTTCCGCAAATTCTGGGACTTTTGTTCACAACATATCCAACTTTGTCAGTCATAATTATCATAATGTTTGTTTCGAAATGAAGAGATGTGCTTTTATACGTCTACAATCTGCCACGATATTTTAATGAACAGAAGGTGTATGCTTTATACACAATAGGTAAATTATTTAAAAAAAAATCTTATTCAACTGATGGTGTGAGGGTTTTTTTTGTTCTTGAAAGAATATTGTAAATTGTCTTATAGTCTCTTTTTAATAGTGGCCCTTTTAGTTTATTATCTATTAATGTTTATAGCCTTTCGTAACTCTTTTAATAGTGGCTCTTTTAGGTTTTTTTTGTTAATGTTTATAGCCTTTCGTAACTCTTTTTATAGTGGCTCTTTTAGGTTTTTTTTATTAATGTTTATAGCCTTTCGTAACTCTTTTTATAGTGGCTCTTTTAGGTTTTTGTTATTAATGTTTATAGCCTTTCGTAACTCTTTTTATAGTGGCTCTTTTAGGTTTTTTGTTATTAATGTTTATAGCCTTTCGTAACTCTTTTTATAGTGGCTCTTTTAGATTTTTTCTATTAATGTTTATAGCCTTTCGTAACTCTTTTTATAGTGGCTCTTTTAGTTTTTTTTTATTAATGTTTATATCCTTTCGTAACTCTTTTTATAGTGGCTCTTATAGCTTTTTTTTATTAATGTTTATAGCCTTTCGTAACTCTTTTTATAGTGGCTCTTTTAGGTTTTTTTTTATTAATGTTTATAGCCTTTCGTAACTCTTTTTATAGTGGCTCTTTTATGTTTTTTTTATTAATGTTTATAGCCTTTCGTAACTCTTTTTATAGTGGCTCTTTTAGGTTATTTTTTATTAATGTTTATAGCCTTTCGTAACTCTTTTTATAGTGGCTCTTTTAGGTTTTTTTTATTAATGTTTTTAGCCTTTCGCAACTCTTTTTATAGTGGCTCTTTTATTTTTTTGTTTATTAATGTTTATAGCCTTTCGTAACTCTTTTTATAGTGGCTCTTTTAGGTTTTTTTTATTAATGTTTATAGCCTTTCGTAACTCTTTTTATAGTGGCTCTTTTAGTTTATTTTTTATTAATGTTTATAGCCTTTCGTAACTCTTTTTATAGTGGCACTTTTAGGTTTTTGTTATTAATGTTTATAGCCTTTCGTAACTCTTTTTATAGTGGCTCTTTTAGGTTTTTTGTTATTAATGTTTATAGCCTTTCGTAACTCTTTTTATAGTGGCTCTTTTAGATTTTTTTAATTAATGTTTATAGCCTTTCGTAACTCTTTTTATAGTGGCTCTTTTAGGTTTTTTTTATTAATGTTTATAGCCTTTCGTAACTCTTTTTATAGTGGCTCTTATAGCTTTTTTTTATTAATGTTTATAGCCTTTCGTAACTCTTTTTATAGTGGCTCTTTTAGGTTTTTTTTTATTAATGTTTATAGCCTTTCGTAACTCTTTTTATAGTGGCTCTTTTAGGTTTTTTTTATTAATATTTATAGCCTTTCGTAACTCTTTTTATAGTGGCTCTTTTAGTTTATTTTTTATTAATGTTTATAGCCTTTCGTAACTCTTTTTATAGTGGCTCTTTTAGGTTTTTTTTGTTAATGTTTATAGCCTTTCGTTACTCTTTTTATAGTGGCTCTTTTAATTTTTTTTTTATTAATGTTTATAGCCTTTCGTAACTCTTTTTATAGTGGCTCTTTTAGGTTTTTGTTATTAATGTTTATAGCCTTTCGTAACTCTTTTTATAGTGGCTCTTTTAGGTTTTTTGTTATTAATGTTTATAGCCTTTCGTAACTCTTTTTATAGTGGCTCTTTTAGATTTTTTTAATTAATGTTTATAGCCTTTCGTAACTCTTTTTATAGTGGCTCTTTTAGGTTTTTTTTATTAATGTTTATAGCCTTTCGTAACTCTTTTTATAGTGGCTCTTATAGCTTTTTCTTATTAATGTTTATAGCCTTTCGTAACTCTTTTTATAGTGGCTCTTTTAGGTTTTTTTTTATTAATGTTTATAGCCTTTCGTAACTCTTTTTATAGTGGCTCTTTTAGGTTTTTTTTATTAATGTTTATAGCCTTTCGTAACTCTTTTTATAGTGGCTCTTATAGCTTTTTCTTATTAATGTTTATAGCCTTTCGTAACTCTTTTTATAGTGGCTCTTTTAGTTTTTTTTTTATTAATGTTTATAGCCTTTCGTAACTCTTTTTATAGTGGCTCTTTTAGGTTTTTTTTATTAATGTTTATAGCCTTTCGTAACTCTTTTTATAGTGGCTCTTTTATGTTTTTTTTATTAATGTTTATAGCCTTTCGTAACTCTTTTTATAGTGGCTCTTTTAGGTTATTTTTTATTAATGTTTATAGCCTTTCGTAACTCTTTTTATAGTGGCTCTTTTAGGTTTTTTTTATTAATGTTTTTAGCCTTTCGCAACTCTTTTTATAGTGGCTCTTTTATTTTTTTGTTTATTAATGTTTATAGCCTTTCGTAACTCTTTTTATAGTGGTTCTTTTAGGTTTTTTTTATTAATGTTTATAGCCTTTCGTAACTCTTTTTATAGTGGCTCTTTTAGGTTTTTTTTTATTAATGTTTATAGCCTTTCGTAACTCTTTTTATAGTGGCTCTTTTAGGTTTTTTTTTATTAATGTTTATAGCCTTTCGTAACTCTTTTTATAGTGGCTCTTTTAGGTTTTTTTTTATTAATGTTTATAGCCTTTCGTAATTCTTTTTATAGTGGCTCTTTTAGTTTTTTTTTTATTAATGTTTATAGCCTTTCGTAACTCTTTTTATAGTGGCTCTTTTAGGTTTTTTTTTATTAATGTTTATAGCCTTTCGTAACTCTTTTTATAGTGGCTCTTTTAGGTTTTTTTTGTTAATGTTTATAGCCTTTCGTAACTCTTTTTATAGTGGCTCTTTTAATTTTTTTTTATTAATGTTTATAGCCTTTCGTAACTCTTTTTATAGTGGCTCTTTTAGTTTTTTTTTATTAATGTTTATAGCCTTTCGTAACTCTTTTTATAGTGGCTCTTATAGCTTTTTTTTATTAATGTTTATAGCCTTTCGTAACTTTTTTATAGTGGCTCTTTTAGTTTTTTTTTTATTAATGTTTATAGCCTTTCGTAACTCTTTTTATAGTGGCTCTTTTAGGTTTTTTTTTATTAATGTTTATAGCCTTTCGTAACTCTTTTTATAGTGGCTCTTTTAGGTTTTTGTTATTAATGTTTATAGCCTTTCGTAACTCTTTTTATAGTGGCTCTTTTAGGTTTTTTGTTATTAATGTTTATAGCCTTTCGTAACTCTTTTTATAGTGGCTCTTTTAGATTTTTGTTATTAATGTTTATAGCCTTTCGTAACTCTTTTTATAGTGGCTCTTTTAGGTTTTTTTTATTAATGTTTATAGCCTTTCGTAACTCTTTTTATAGTGGCTCTTATAGGTTTTTTTTATTAATGTTTATAGCCTTTCGTAACTCTTTTTATAGTGGCTCTTTTAGGTTTTTTTTTATTAATGTTTATAGCCTTTCGTAACTCTTTTTATAGTGGCTCTTTTAGGTTTTTTTTATTAATGTTTTTAGCCTTTCGCAACTCTTTTTATAGTGGCTCTTTTATTTTTTTGTTTATTAATGTTTATAGCCTTTCGTAACTCTTTTTATAGTGGCTCTTTTATGTTTTTTTTATTAATGTTTATAGCCTTTCGTAATTCTTTTTATAGTGGCTCTTTTAGTTTTTTTTTACTAATGTTTATAGCCTTTCGTAACTCTTTTTATAGTGGTTCTTTTAGGTTTTTTTTTATTAATGTTTATAGCCTTTCGTAACTCTTTTTATAGTGGCTCTTTTAGGTTTTTTTTTATTAATGTTTATAGCCTTTCGTAACTCTTTTTATAGTGGCTCTTATAGCTTTTTTTTATTAATGTTTATAGCCTTTCGTAACTCTTTTTACAGTGGCTCTTTTAGGTTTTTTTTTATTAATGTTTATAGCCTTTCGTAACTTTTTAGAGTGGCTTTAATTATTTTATTAATGTTGTTGAAATAATAATTTTTATAATGTACATGTACTATTAGACCTGAGACTTTAATCAAAACAAATATTTGTCTTATCTTGTGATCTAGTTTTAAATATTCCGACTGGAACTGATACTAAATGTAAAATGAAGGTAGTGAAATGCATTTTATTTTATGTAATCGGTAATAAAATATCTGATGTCAAATCTGATAGCTAAGAAATTATTCAGATGAACTATTAAAGTTTACTTTTACTTTAAAATTGAAATTATACCATTCTTCTTCAGAAATGTTTGAAGATATCAGTTAGGTAATCAGATGCCGTAAATCGAATGTGGATCAACAATTCAATGGCCAACATAAAAAAAAGACTAACAATAATCTACAGAAGAGTACACAGAAAACTAAAGATTTTGACCCGATAAATGTCGGTTCATTGGTGTTTCTGGTTGAAATATTTTAAGATATTGAATTTGATAGAATTCAGAAAAATCTAAATTGTTACCCCGAGGGGAGATTTAGACAGTTACATATCTACATTCCCTATCTCAGTTTTGAGAATCTAATGTTTTCAGAAATATACAAAATCTATGGAGAGAAAATAGCTCTGCTATTTATACGAATTTTGCATAGCTATTTTCGAAATTACATAAAAATTTATTGCAAACATTTTTTTATTGCAACTTCTTGATTTTGCCACATGAAATAAACAAATAATTGGTGTGTACAGGCAAATGATACCTAGTTGTATATTGACACATACCATACGCTACCATGGATGAAAAGGGCTATCGATACATATTCGCACCTGGTGAGATAGATGATGAGAAACATTTTCTAATATCATGTTCTACATGTCCTGTAATAAGAACAGAAATGTTCAGCAGGATTAATAATATCTGTCAAAACTTTCATGTCCTCAATCCAGAACAGATATTATATTGGCTTCTTAATAATGAAAATGAGGAAATTCTAGCCAGTATTTGTAATTTGATAAAACAAAGCACAATATAATTAAATAATTGTTCTTTTACACTGTGCACGGGCTGGCATGTTTAGAAAGGAGAAATATAATATAAATTGATAATATTTCTAAATAAATAGAATCAATTTAAAGAAAAACACATATTACTGGGTTTGATCTGAATTTCTTCTTGATTCATTTTAACATGTCTTTGCACTGTCGCTTGGTGCACTCTGTAATTGAGCAATAACATGATGACATATTTCCTCCAACTAGTTCTCCTGCTCTAAACACGAGGTGACACATCCGAATGAATAACAATAATAATAATAGATATAATAATTAACTAATTTTTTATTTTTTTTATTTATATATAGTATGTGATAAGTATTTAATATTATATATAATTATTTACTATATAATTGTGAGAAAATGCAATTAACAGATGGGGTGTGTCAGAAGCACCGACCCTTGGTGTTTTTAGCAGGTTTACTACTTGAATATGCAACATATGTAAAGTTTCACACTGGATCTGAGATATAGAGGACAAACCAGAATATGATCCACTAAATAATAATAATTATATTTATATTTTTAGAAATATAAAAACCTTAAACTATCAGTGACTATGTCCTTTTTCTTTTGTGTATGTCTCATTTATCAATCATGAATGTTTGTATTGTTAATGCTGCCTCATGTGGGCCCTATGATTAGGCAATAACATATATTCTATTCTAATCTATTCGGCTATTACCTCGGATCTGTGAGTGTAAGTAAGTAAGTAGATAAATAGTTTATTATAGTGACATGTGTAAAACATTCATCATTAGTAATATATATAATATTCACAATAATTACACCCGGCCCAATGGACCTATAAGTCACCTTCAAAAAGTCAATTTAGTTATCACGATATATTCGCAGTATGATATCACGATATATTCGCAGTATGAATAATGTATAATTGTCTCTTTGTTTTATTAATACCAGATTAGGGACAGCATGAGGGTGTTATAGATAATACCTCCACGGAGACAGGAAGTTTTTTGGTATTGTATTTGATAACAATCTAAACAACTTCTGAATTTGTTTTTAATTTGCAATACGAAATGAATATTTATCAATTTTCCATGCTTTGAAATGCTTTCTTTAATTATCACTTAAATAGTTGTTTTTGTGTTTTGTTGGGGTAGTTTTGGTTAAGTCTATGGACCGAAAAATGGAAATTTTGAAATACTGAGAATATATGACTATCATAATAGCGAATATGCGAATACAACATTGTTTGCAATGTAGTGGATAACAATGTTTCATTTCTTATTTTGATTTTTATTATTTTGATTTTTTGTTCTGTGACTTTATATACGTGACTTTTTTATGACACCTTTTCTTAATAGTCGTTTACTAGATCTATAAACAAAATAGTATATGTTTTATCAAGGATTTGTATAGTAGAATATAAATCCTTGGTTTTATTAAAAGAAAACATATATGTCCGTATTAATATATTCATTTATATTATATTAAAATTTGTACTATGAAAAATCATTTTTTTTAATTCCAAATGTAATTTTCCATACTAAAATAAAGGAAAGAAGGTAATATTTATTTAAAAAAAGTATTTACTCCTTATCCGCATGGATTACAATTTATATTTTCCCTTGATATTCCTGTCCACCTTCCTGTTTCAGTTGGAAATTTGATATTTGAACATCTTAATTTTGTTATATATACTTTGGTTTAGTTTTAAAAAGATAGAATCTACGGTTCGAAGTTAAATTCATTCTTGAAAATAGAATAAAACTCACCCCTTTATGAAATGATAATTTGTGAAAACATATTATTCTATTATTGTCTATTCCTGAGGGAACTGTCCTCCTATTGTGTTGTCTGGTGCGATATAGTACCCGAGCCAACGGCGAGGGCACTATACATCACCAGACAACACTATAGGAAAACTGTTCTCGAGGGAGAAGACAATAATATATTTAGTACATAACATCCCATTCTAGATATAAAAGAAAAACACACTCAAATTCAACATCATCATAATAATAATAATAATAATAATAAAAAAAAATTACGATGTAACATTATATTTGCATTGTCAAACCTGGCGATGTTGACAGCAGACTACAGCGCGAGTCTATTTTAAGGGAGATAAATATTGACAAAAATATATAAAAATCATGCGGGAAATGTATGCCACAGGTATAGTGCCCGCGGGAAATAGTTTGAAACTGGTATAGTTCCCGTCGCTAGGGATAGTCACCCGTTGTCAAGTGTACTGCTAAAAAATAGTACACACTGACTATTCAATCAAAATACAGCATTTTCGTATGTAATGTACTAAATATCTTTATTCTCATTAAACTGCGTATATAGGTATAGAGAAGACATGTATGTACAATATTTACCAATGTTGGATGTACTGGTCAGTTAATTGTTGTTTCACTGTTGCTTTTTGGAAGTGTTCAGTCAATGTGTATTTGATCATTCTAAATGAAATTCAAAATCAGAATCATCCAATATAGACTTAGTATATGAGAGCCATTCAAATTTGGAAGGGTTTTCCTCATGTAGCTTCAGCATAAGTTTATACTTAATAAATGATAATTTGCTACTACTATTGAACAATATATTATTACCGACAATGTTTTTACTCTCATCAGTAGTTAGTGTTTCGACACAGACATGGTTTATTAGATATATTCATTATTGAAATTTACAGTTTCTAAATAATGTAATTATTATTAAAACCAAGGTTCTCCTCCCTCGGGCATAGGTGAGTGACCTTAGCTATCCTGTTTAGGCCCTTTGGTCTTAATGCTCCCAAAACACTTTTAAATTATTTGGCTTTCCAATCTTTCGGTTTTGGGTGTACCTGATGAAGGTTATTCCAGAAATGCATTGTACGCACTCAATTTTATATTCCTTCGTTGTTATTTTGTCAGAGACATAAGCTTTATATGTCTTTGGTTATGCATTTCATAGATAATAACTATAACATATGTATCATATGGATAGAAAGGAACTTAATAACTTATTGCAAGAACATTCATCTCCGATGTCATTTGTTTAATAAAGTAGGCATTTTCTATTGCATGGTTCTTTCGATATTTTGCCACCTTCCAAGTTCATTACATAATCAGGCTTTGGCTAGTGGTTCTTTTGGGGAAATTTCGATTTAGAAGTGCCATAGTTTGTTATTTTGATCTTTAAGTATTTGTTTCACTAATAAAATAAACCAGTTTCAATGAATAAGTCTGTGTCCCAAATATAGGCTAGATTTTGAAAAATTTTAATCATGGAAAAATAGCATCTTCCCAACTCTCAAAATGTGGGCGTCGAAATTTTTAACGAAGAAATATTTTACAGAATTATATTTGAACCCAATTAATTTATTTCAAAGTTCCCAAGACGCTATATTTCACAATCATGTAAATAAGTGGGTTTTATTATTTTGTCAAATAGGTTTAGTTGACAATTTATCGAAAGATACATGTACAGTATGTGGCCAAAAGTAATGCAACATGTAAACAAATCCCTATATAATCAACCAAAACCATATTTAAAAAAAATATATCCTGAAGTCATTTCTGGATAGATTTTAACCAATTTTACACCAAAACATTCAGAATTGTCTATATTTTGATTGTTTATTTGCTCATTATGTTTATATGAGTGGTTTTTATTTGTTCATAATTTAAACAGGATTGTTAATTTTTGGGATTTATTTTTAGTTGAAATATATAGGAAAACCAAAGTCAATTTTTATTTGTAATGTTTAAATTATGAACAAATAACCCCCCCCCCCCCCCCCCATTTCTTGGAGAACTATTTTGCGGAGGTAAAAATTAAAAAGTTAAAAACGATCACAAATCATTTTTAAGAGAGAATTGATTTGAAAAGAGTGACTTATGTTCATCTTTATTGATATTTACAATAATTAAAACAATTTTAAGTACATTTTTTTTACTGTTTCTAAATTTTACAAAAATCTTGTAAAATGGGCGTTGACAGATGGAGTGTAGCGTAGCAGGAACGACAACTCTGGATAGAGAATGAAAGTTTGTCAGTGACTTGTGACAGGTCATTCTCTTTCCAGAGTTGTCGTTCCTGCTACGCTACACTTCATCTCTGTCAACGCCCATTTTACAAGATTTTTGTAAAATTTAGAAACAACTGCGCATGAATAATTTTCTCCCAAAACACGTGTAATTTAGCGGGGTATCTATTTATAAAAGCATTTTTTTAATTCATGTTTTGAAGGAACAATTAGGGGTCATACTATTTATTTCGTTCGTAATTGTGTCCGTTCGTAATTGCGTCCGGTGAGGCTATTATCTTTTATTTTGAATGAATTGTGTAGCCGATTTGTTATGGCTACGCCGCTCTTCCATCGGGAGTTTCGTAGAAAGAGATTTTTTTATTAGAATTTTATTTCAAGTTTATTTCGGTCTTGCATAGAGTAAATAATCAAAGAATTGGGAATTTTTCATTGAAATAGATTTCTTTTGCGTTTCTAAATTATCAATTGATCTATTTTTTAAACTTCCGGTGAGCAGATTTTTGGCTATCAATATAGAAGGAAAAATCGGACAGCTTACCGTTAGAAGGACTTCGTCCTTTATTAAAACAATTTTAAGTACATTTTTTTTACTGTTTCTGAATTTTACAAAAATCTTGTAAAATGAGCGATGACATAGATGTTGTGTACCGTAGCAGGAACGACAACTCTGGATAGAGAATGGCGACAGGTCGGTGGTTTTCTATGGGTACTCCTCCACCAATAAAACTGACCGCAACGATATAACTGAACTATTGTTGAAAGTGGCGTTAAACACCATAAACACAAACCTATTTTGCACTATATCCAGGATATATTGATAAAATTTCCAACTCCTGTGATATCTGCTACAACATTTACAAAAAGTTAGCAATTTAGGTAACTTAAAGTTAATATGGGACGAAGTCCCAACTATGGTAGAAATAGCAATATTTTCCATATCACTAATGGCTTAAATTTCATGCACCGGAAATGACACCGGAAAGCAATACATGGTTAAATCTGCAGAAAAGTGGCTGCGCAGTAATCTGGTCGTTTCGTACTAGATCTGGTCGTTTCGTACTAGATCTGGTCGTTTCGTACCTAGATCGGGACGTTTCGTACCGGGGTAAAAATGTATATATAGTGAGAAGTTTCGTACCTTCTTTTCAACTCATAGATTTGTAATAAACTCGTTAAATAAAATGTTGTATGTATAGTTGAAACTCTGGAACTACTTGTTATAAAATGACTCAAAATAGCAGTGTGTTCTAGCCCACTAAACATATACCATGGGCCTGACAATATCATTAAACAGAGTTTCATTTCTTACTCCTCTATGAAATTCAATCGTAACTACTTGGCCATTCTCGCTACCCTGCAAATAACCTCGTACGTACATAGTAGAAATTCTTCTTAAATTGTTTGCCGGAAGTTAAGTTAAGCCGCAAACAAATATAGTCCACGAAAATTCAATATGGAAGACATACTAAGTAAAATCTAATCATGCAAAACTAATTAAAACTTTAATTGAAATATAACTTTATCAAACTTTCACGTAACTGACATGTGAAAAGTAGTGCGATTTATACGCCTAATGCATACGAGGTTATTTGCAGGGTAGCGAGAATGGCCGAGTAGTTACGATTGCTATGAAATTGAGACGTTGGGTTTGGGTCCCCCTATTTGCCCTCTCTTTTAAGAAGGTCTGGATCCGCCCCTGGTCTACTTTGAAAAAAAATATAGGTCCATATATCTGAGTTAATATTGTTTTAAAAAAAATATTGGACTTCGTCCCAAGTTAGGTAACACCTATTATCATATTAAAGGACGAAGTCCTTCTAACGGTAAGCTGTCCGATTTTTCCTTCTATATTGATAGCTAAAAATCTGCTCACCGGAAGTTTAAAAAATAGATCAATTGATAATTTAGAAACGCAAAAGAAATCTATTTCAATGAAAAATTCCCAATTCTTTGATTATTTACTCTATGCAAAATTGAAATAAACTTTTAATAAAATTCTAATAAAAAAATCTCTTTCTACGAAACTCCCGATGGAATAGACTGACTCAATCTGTCTCAATCTAGCAGAGGTACGAGCCAGGGGACAGAACTCGTCAGTTTACCGATGGAAGAGCGGCGTAGGTAAAATGAACGCCATAGCAAATCGGCTACACAATTCATTCAAAATAAAAGATAATAGCCTCACCGGACGCAATTACGAACGAAATAAAAAGTATGTCCCCTAATTGTTCCTTCAAAACATGAATTAAAAGAATTCTTTTATAAATAGATACCCCGCTAAATTACTCGCGTTTTGGGAGAAAATTATTCATGCGCAGTTGTTGAATGTTGCAGACGACGGGTTTTCATATTTGTAAACAGAAAACGATCGACAATTGCACTTGGAATCTATCGCTAAAATTCATTGAGGTTCGCATATTTTGTTATCTTATGCCTGTAATTGGAAAGAATATGATCTCCTGGTTCTATGCATATGTAGAACACATTGAAATTAAAACAAAAACAGTCAATATAATACATTTTCCTTACCTTGATCTATCCCAAAATGTCAAAATACGTGATGTACCTTATTCATTGAAGAGTCCAAGGAATTCCGAATGCAAACTGGCACACATTTATGGTATGAATAAAGGAAAGGTTTTTATTTCATGTGTATTATATACAAATGGATGATGTGTGTAAAAGATAGAACATATATTTAATGCACTGCCCCCCCCCCCCCCCCCCTTTTTTTCACGATCTAAATCAATATTAAACTGATGTGTCTATCATTTATATTAAAGTGTAAATGAATGACTATACACGTCAATAAGAATGATTTGAACATCTTGATGCTGAAGATCTCTATATCAGCAGTAGTATAGTTACTTGTTCTGTTGTTTTGTCGAAATAAAAATATTCCCTTGTGGAGCCTTTTTTTTAATTGTTTATTTACATTTACAATGGAATGCGGTGCCTACTCAAATAATGCTATGTCTAGCAGAAGCAGTTTTACGAAATAGTAGATTTTTTGCGTGAACCCTATTGAACCTCTACTAGAAAGGTAAAACAACTTGTGAAACCCTCTTTTAAATTATCGTGGGAACCTTTAATATTTTTGGAAGAAAGATTCCTCAACAATGTTACCGGAACTGATCGAATTTGTCCCGGCAACTAGAATGGGTATTGTAAGAAAAGTGCTTTTAGGTCTTAAAAACCGTGCAGGATGCATTTTTTCACTTCTTCTCAATGCTTTTGAATGGTGCTTACGCTTCAACATTTGAAACTGGGTGGGAATCTTGATTTTTCATGGTACAGCTGTAATATTTTGAGATATTGTTCAAACCGGTGCATAGTTTGATTTTATATCCCGAAAAATTGTCCGGCCCATGCTAACAGAAAGTTTCTCGTTCAATTATATGTTAAAATTCAAATTCTCTTTGAGCCGTCATTTTGAATACGCAAATGAGCAAATCACCTGTCATTTCTGGCTCAATCGTAACTACTCGGCCATTCTCGCTACCCTGCAAATAAAGCAGGTTAGCGAGAATGGCCGAGTAGTTACGATTGATTTCTGGCTATATCTCTTTCTACGAAACTCTCGACGGAAGAGCGGCGTAGGTAAAATGAACGGAACAGTCATAACAAATCGGCTACATGATTGATTGATTGATGGATTAGTGTTTAACGTTCAGCGAGCAATTTTTCAGCTATATTCAGGACGAGAACATTTAACAATTTAAGCGCCACGGGACTCGAAACAAGGAAAGGTGATGGGTAGGGACGGATAATGTTGCCAGTGCAACAGGTCTCTTATGGACCACTCATCATGAACATGCTCATAATGAGCTGTTACACTGGGTTCTTTAACGTGCGGAGAGGGTGGCAATCTCTCAACACGGGACCTCGGTTTTATTTACGTCTCATCCGCAGGACGGGTTGGTTGTGAATTTCTACATCCCGCATAACCGACGGACGCCCCTTCAAGCCGAAGAAGCTCTCGGTCCCATTTCTATACCCCGGGGTTCCCGCGGGGTTGCCAATCGGCTACCATATCCAGAAATTGAGGGTACTTTCCTCATAAATATTCATCATATTTAAATTAGATTTTGATCACGTGACTGCAGTTTCAAGCTTGATGGATCGTTTATTAGATTTGTCAAAAAATAACCAATAGTACGGAAATTCAATGTGTCCGTCAATGATTCGAAAATTAAAAGTTATTGTTTATTTCCGCAAAGTTTTTCTTCTGTCAAAATTCAAATATTTTTGTTTTATAACGATTTTAGACATGTCTTTGATATCGCGATCATGCAAAAATGATCATATTACATTTAATGTGGGAACCCCGAGTTTAGAGCTAGAAATATAAGGTTAGTTAATATAATTACATATATTATTGAGGAATCTAAATTAATTTCAGAAAATATGTCGCCAAATGTCATTCATTGTTAAATTTTGTGTCACACGCCACCAGTTTCATGTATTTCAGACATTTTTACATAGACTCTTAAGGCCAAAAAGGGTTCGTCGCTTCGGATTTTCAATTAGTCCAGGAACCTCGAATATTTAATTGTTTTCATTAATTTTTATTTCATTTAATTCAGCTTGATTCAATGTATCATTTTCAAGTTCAGAAAATGACACACATGCAATTATGAATTATATCGTCTATACAGATCATATGAAAATTGCAGACGTCCCGGCGTCGCCATCTTAGATATGCAAATGAGCAAAGTACCCATCATTTCTGGCTATGATTCATTCAAAATAAAAGATAATAACGTGCACGGATCATCGTATTATTGAAATTTTAGGACTTCGTCCTTCAAACAGGTTGCCTGTCTCATATTATAAAATCTATACGCCTTGTCCATCACGTATCCAGAGAAATCATTTTTAAGAGAGAATTGATTTGAAATGAGTTATTTATTTTCATCTTTATTGATATTTACAATAAATAAAACAATTTTAAGTACATTTTTTTTACTGCTTCTAAATTACACAAGTGACATCAGGGCGTAGCTTCCATTGAGGCAACAGTTGCCTCGGTAAAAAAAATCAACAAAAATTAGTTGTTTCATTTTTCTTTTTAAAAAATTTCCGGCATGCTCAATGGTAATGGAAGAATCAAATTTGTATTGTAATATGATTCAAATAGGCCATGAGTACTGGTTTGAAAACGAAAAAAAAAAGTATTTTCATTACTTAAAATGTCGGTGACTTCAGGATGGCTGGGCGTCCCCAGACCCCCTGCATCGGTAATATTTGACCCCAAGCTACGCCAGTGAGTGTCCTTACAAAATGCGTTATATTCACTGGCAATGGGAAGGTCAACTATCCATGTTATATAAAAGAAGATGGCTAACTAATTTGACTACCTCTCCAGAGCACACTCAAGGACTTTTTTTTCAAAATTCACAAAAACGCAGATTTGACCTCAAAAGAGAATTCCGATATCGCTCATTTTCAACCTTTACCGAAATATTCTAAAAATAGATATATTTGTATAAATTTGGAGAGAATCTGTCAAGAGAATGCAAGAGATGAAAACAAATTTCATCGCGATACTTTTAATTGGTACCCGAATACTTCCAATAAACATCGGGATACTTCCGAAAACTATCGAGAAACTTCAAAAGGTATAGAAATACTTTGAACTCCAATATCAGGATACTTTCGATAAGTCTCGGGATTTATATTTAACTTTTGATGGATAAATGACAAGAAACTCCGTGAAACAACAAATCTGCTAACTTCAGATTTAAATAGTATGAAACGGAACAAAAGCAACAAGTCTCAAGAAACCGAACAAACCAAAACGTCTCCCACTTGGTTTGTAAGGCTTAATAATGAGACACCGAACAAAACAAAACAAGACGTCTCCCACTTCGTATGGGAAACTTAATAACAAGACACCGAACAAAACAAGACATCTCTCACCTCGTATGGGGAACTTAATAACAAGACACAGAACAAAACAAAGCAAGACGTCTCCCACTTCGTATGGGAAACTTAATAACAAGACACCGAACAAAACAAGACGTCTCCCACTTGATTTGTAAGGCTTAATAATGAGACACCGAACAAAAAAAACAATACGTCTCCCATTTCGTATGAGAAACTTAATAACAAGACACCGAACAAAACAAAACAAGTCGTCTCCCAATTCGTATGGGAAACTTAATAACAAGAGACGGAACAAAACAAAACAAGACGTCTCCCACTTCGTATGAGAAACTTAATAACAAGACACCGAACAAAACAAAACAAGACGTCTCCGACTCTGGATAGGAAACTTAATAAGCTCGGGACATTCCGGGTCACTGCTTTTCGCGATACCCTCTAGACCTTATGAAAGATACGGTGTACGAAAGGTATCGAAGAGCAAAATACCGGTATTTCGCTGTTGCCTATATTGTTTGCTTGTGAAATAAACATTAAATTTAATTCAACGATCTTCTTCTTTGACGAAAATATACAAATATTTGTTTGAAATGAATATTTAAAGAATTTTGTCTGTAAATTGAAACCGATAATTATCGAATCCTACACGGAAAGTAACGAGTCGCTAAAAATAACACGATTGCGCAACCCGATCGTCTGCTCTGGATTATTGCTAAAGCAAACGCAAGCTTATATTTATATTCGCTTAATCGCATCAGGTATTGATAAAATACACAATTGCCCAAAATGTCTCAAAGAAAAACACTTTCAAAAGTTCCGTTGACCCCCCAATTTACAACAAATGGTCTTTCCTACGCGGATGTGGTTAAATTTGATAAGTCTAACCATGTCCATGTATGGGATCATTCCTATTCTACAACTACAAGTATACAACGTGTTGATGAAAACTGTGCTCATGATCATTCATATTATGTAAAAAATACATCTGTAATTAAAAACTGTACTGATCATTCATATGTAAAAAATACATCTGTAACTAAAATTCCTGTAATTGATCACTCCAACTTGTCCAAGGCCAAGGCCAAGGGTGATCATAGCTATGCAGATGTGGTTAAATTTGGGGATAAACATAAAAATAAGCATGTTGGGGACCATTCCTATGCATGCACTGTGGAGGAAAGTGGTGCTCTTCATACGCTCCCGAAGGGTTCGGGAGCGTTAATGGTAGAAGTATGGATAGGTACTATGGCACTTCAAAATCTTCAACAATATGGCTGCCAAACCGGAAATAAATTAAAAGAAATATCACGGGACCTAAACCGGAACTCTAGTCGATTTTTTTTTCAAATAAAAATGAAACAATGTTCGGTAGCGGATACGAAAACTGTCCGGAGTTTGGAGTTTTAGGTGGTGTTATTTTTAAGCTTGATATTTTGTAAACAGGAAGAAAAATTACTGTTCTTCGGGAGCGTTTCAGGTTGCACCTGCCTCATATTAACCAGACACGGAACAAAGCAAAACAAGACGTCTCCCACTTCGTATGGGAAACTTAATAATGAGACACCGAACAAAACAAAACAGGACGTCTCCCACTTCGTATGGGGAACTTAATAACAAGACACGGAACAAAACAAAACAAGACGTCTCCCACTTCGTATGAGAAACTTAATAACAAGACACGGAACAAAACAAAACAAGACGTCTCCCACTTCGTATGTGAAACTTAATATATATCCTCTGTCCGTGTATTCGTCCATCCGGATTGTTGAGCTTGAGCGCTCGAATAGCGTCTTATTTTTTAATTGGACTATATGGAAAATCTCATCCCTCGAGTTTATAAACTTGACGTTAAATAACAATCAATAAATTAATCAATCAATATATGGAATGAAAAAGGGACATAGTTCGTCATATTTATTAAGAATAAAAAAAAAAATTAGTTCATGATCAACAAACGTGACCCTTTAATGTTTTTGTAGGCCCCCTTGATCTAAAATGTGTGATATGGGCATTGAGTGAGAAAACTACATCTGATTTCAGGAAATATTTCATATTAAAATGATTCGATTCTAAACATTCTAGACACAAGGGCTTTGGAGATTGCTTTATATGTAATTTTTCGTACTACCTCAAAAAAATCCCCAAGCACCTGATGGTTTGATACGAATGTACTTAATCTTTACTTGTTTATATAAATATTTGTAATCTATTTTCCTGTTCTCCTATTTACAGGACAAGTTTAAAGCTCACACAATTCACGACTTGCTATAAATACATGTATTGTGAAACTTGCATGTATATTATATCTACAAGTGAAACAATTCGGTTAAACATGTGTTTGTAACTATCATTTAATATCTTATCACACAAGGTTAAATGTATTTGTATCATGTTGCAGTGTGGTGGACAGGAGATCGATCCTTTGTTTACAGTTTTGTTGAACCTAATCATCACGTGCTGTTTAAATAATCATTTGTTATGTTGACCTCTATGTGACTATTTTTGAAAATCTTATGCTTAACCTTGGCAACGGGCGACTATGCCTCGCGACGGAAACTATACCTCACCAGACAGTATTATTGGAAAACAGTTCCCCCAGGAGAAGCCAATAATAAAATAGCAGTTATAAACTCTTCCTTTTCATATTGAGTCAAAATAACTTATGTGTCGTATGCCTAATGCTATATCTCAATTTACGGCAATTTTCGAATACAAGAACAAAACTGGAACTTGATTCAAAGTTGGTGGTTTTCGCTGGAAACCCCGGTTTTTTCTAATACCGGTTGTGGGTTCGAATGCACCTTGTGGTTAAGTGTACCCGATACAACACAAGGTGAGTAAGTTTGTCCTGCTGCATGCAAGTTGGTAGGTTCTCCGGTTTCCTCCATTAATAAATCTGTTTTGACTGTCACGATATAGCTGAAATATGATAAAAATTATGTTAAATTTTATTTCGATTCTGATATGTCTAAGAGTACAAATACGGAAGTATACTTTGATTGGAAGACGGTAATTTATATTTACGTTTGCGGAAAATGTCGCACACAATTTATGCTGCCAATGGAAAAGTCAGTCACATTCACCGGCGCATGTGCTAATGAGATTATACCGAATGGATAACTCGCTCGTTTGTTAGCAAAGCGAAAGAAGGAGGTTATCTTAGAATCTGTTATAACTCATGATTAACTTGTTATAGCAAATTACTAATCTTTTAAAACAAATTATTAATCCGTTATAGCAAATTATTAATCCGTTATAACAAATTATTTATCTGTTCAGTATAACAATGTCTGCACTGCGCACTATCAGGCGAACTATCGAAGATGATGGAATTTTCATTTTCCAACTTCCGTTTCTGGTTGACAGTGCTTTTTTGATTTGATCTTTTGTGCACTTTGTAGAGTAAAGAATAAGGTACCTCTCGCACATAATAGCATTCATATTGGTGTATTAACAGAACTGATGATAATTTTTAGGATAAGTGCATAACGCAATTAAAAACAGTCGTCTATTTTTGGATTTTCCATATCAAATGACAATATTTTTTATCATATCACTGTTTACTTGATATAATCGTACCATGCTTCATTTAAATACGAAGGTCACTATGTTCTACCATGACTGTTTATATTTCGGTCTCTTCTTATCGCCTGACAATCCTATTAACAAAATGTACTTTTACTATGAACTTGTTTACCTTAACACAAAGTTGAATTTGTAGAACAACACGAAAATAGACGCATAGATCTATTTTTATTTGACTTTTCATATCAAGTTCGTTACTAATATCACTACAACATGACTTTGCAAGATGGTGTGGGTGTCAGTATTGAGTCAACACTAAACAAAACAGAAAGGAACTAAACAAAACAAAAAATGCGCAAAAAATCCCAAACAAACAAACAAACAAGCAATGGCACTGGAGACTACATACAATAAATGATAAGAAAATAGTGTCCTATGTAATATATAGAGAAGACTTACAATGTTGAATAAAAAATCGGAAAAATGTAAACAAATCGGTTCATTAATTTTTGTGTGAATGGTTTCACTTTTAAGCTGTGATATTTTGGAGGTAGGACTACCTAATATTTTTCCGCCACATGATATATTGGATTGCAGACAACTATGCATCGACTCAAGCCACCTTGTCACTCTGCTGATGAAGCTACGTCGTTAATCGGCCATGTTTGTGTTGTCCGCACCGAATAACTACATGTTTATAGGAAATTCAAATAAAAGTAAAAGAAAAAGGTTTACCTAGTTGAAATAAAAGTAACAAATAGAGGAACTTATAAAATACAATAACCTTCTTTTAGTTACTTTTACGAAATGCCCCAAATGACTATTATACCAAGGATAACAACGAAATTTAACCCTGGGAGCTCACTTCAAAATCTTATATCCATCTACAGATACTGAGCAGAAATGTCACAAAAATGCACACAATTACTCACTGACACATGAAAAAAAAAGTATTTCAACACCAAATTACAAAGTAGACGAAGGGAAAGGAACAGAAACCTCTTCTATAAAATCAGTTATGATAGAAAGAGCGTACCTTTGTTTACAATTTACCTGTATGCAATCAATCAAAATCTACTCGCAAACCTTTATCATACAGGGACCGTCGTGGTCGTGATGATATGGTAGTTGGATTTACAACTACATGTGCAATCACATTCTCTATCCAGAGTTGTCGTTCCTACTACGCTAGACTCTATCTCTGTCAACGCCCATTTTACAAGATTTTTGTAAAACTTAGAAACAGTAAAAAAATGTACTTAAAATTGTTTTGATTATTGTAAATATCAATAAAGATGAAAATAAATCACTCATTCCAAATCAATTCTCTCTTAAAAAATGATCCCCCCCCCCCCCCACACACACACTTCTTGGAGAACTATTTTGCGGAGGTAAAAATTAAAAAGTTAAAAACGATCACAAATCATATTTAAGAGAGAATTGATTTGAAATGAGTGATTTATTTTCATCTTTATTGATTTTTACAATAATTAAAACAATTTTAAGTACATTTTTTTTTACTGTTTCTAACTTTTACAAGAATCTTGTAAAATGGACGTTGGCAGAGATAGAGTCTAGCGTAGCAGGAACGACAACTCTGGATAGAGAATGGTGCAATCAGTGCCTATCACCACTAAAGTTGTGAGTTTGAAGATACCAAAGGGGTTATATGAATCCGTAAATCTAAGAACAGACAACACAATGACCAACAGAAAAAGTACAAAAGGACAAACAACGATCTGCAAAACATACACATAAAACTAAAGATCGAGTAAGACGAACACCACTAAAAACCGGGAGTGAACTCAGGTGCTCTGGAAGGGTAGGCAGTTCCTGCACCCGTCGTGTTAATCTAGTTACGAACCCGGTGATAAAGTTTGTCCGTGACTTGCGACAGGTCGGAGGTTTTCTCCGGGTACTCCGGTTTCCTCCACCAATAAAACTGACCACCACGATATCTAAATGAAATATTGTGAAAAGTTGCGTTAAACACCATAAAACCAAACCAAACCTAAATAATGCATATACAACTGGTATACTCACACACAATTAAATGGAAAGACTAGTTTGATAGTTACTATTTCCAGCAATGTTTTAGCTGATTCTGTTTAGTTTTGTGATTGTACCGAAACAATGGGTCCACCGAAACTATCAATGCAACTGGATGGCAAATTACTGGAATGAGCATGTCACGTGGACAAATTGCTTGTCAACTGGGTCATCTTTATCCAACCATCAAATAACAAATACCGCTAAAGACTGGGGGGAGATCTGGAAGACCTCGTGTAACATATCGTCGATGGACCGAACCCCGAATATCTTTAACATGCAACATCGGCCATCAATGTGATTCCATCAAGAATTTTGAAGAACGTGGAGTAACACCACTGAGGTAAAGTGAGAATGGTCGTGAATCCAGACAAATATCAGATACTAAGCCACAACCAAGCCATGTGACAACAGCAACATCTGACATCACCAACCAACAGTCAGATACCGGTATGGGATCAGAGGTCGTAAATCAAAGAAGGACAGATAATACAATGACCAAAAGAACAAAGATAAAAGGACAAACAACGATCTACAAAACAATACACAGAAAACTAAAGATCGAGCAACACGAATCTCACTAAAGGCCGGGGGCAACTCAAGTGCTCCGGAGAGGTTAGCAGTTCCTGCCCCACATGTGACACCCGTCGGTTTACTGTTAAACGACACCAGCATCATCTGGTATGGGAATCGTGTTGGACACCATTATAATAACATACAAATAACATATATAGAACATAACAAATGGGAGTTAAGACGAATCGAACATCGTTTTTAATCAGAAATCGCAGAGGACATCAAAACGCGGAACTAAAAACGTAAGACATGTAAATGAACAAGCTGAACAATACGAACCCCATTACTTTTACTTTTACAATATAGGAGACCGCCTTCAACTAACTGAAGATTCCGCCAATTACGTTGGGTACTGCGCTTTGCGCTCTAAATATTTACAATTTTACTTTAGAAAATGAAATTTAATAAGTATTTTTTTTAACGTTTGATTTTAATAAAACTATATATAAGAGTTTTTGATGAACTAGTGGTTAATGAGTGAGATAGCTGATTTGAATGACTCAACAGAGTCACTCTTCAGTGTTCAGGGGGACACTGTTCCAGTTTCGTATTGTTCGCGGAGAAAAAGATTGCTGTCTGAGTTGTAAGCGTGTTGGCGGTATTTGGTATGAGAGTGAGTGCATGTTCCGGGAGAATCTAAATGGTGGTATGAGTATGTCTGGTTTGGGGATAACTACTAGTTCATGCGAAATCTTATATAACATGACTAGGCGTGCATCTGATCTTCGATCTGCTAGGCTTCGCCAATTTAGATGTTCTATCATGTTACTAACGCTAGAGGTGTTATGATAGCGATTAGTAACATACCTAGCAGCCCTACGCTATACCTGTTTTTTTTGGTGTATTGGTCCCATACAGAACAGGTATATTCAAGTGATGGTCGAACTAAAGATTTGTGTGCCTGTTCATTAAGACAATTAAAAAAAAACAGGGGAGAACGCAGGTGCTCCGGACAACCACAAAGACCGATACCACTTACCATACAGGTTTAGCTACCTTTGTTGCTTTCAACTTCAACATTCTATACCACACAGAGCATAATAATAGAGACGCAGATGAACTAAGCTGTATTCCACAGACAATAGAGACAATTTTCATGAAATCTGTAACTCAATCCTTCCGAAGTCGTATGTCGATATTTTTGCAGTCGATTCAGATGTCGTATCAAGACAGAAGGAAGAAGCAGACTGTACTGACATAAATTGTACGAAAACACAGAACCCATAAATTAAACCTTTCGCGTGATACGTCATGGATGGGATGGAAGAAAGCCGATCGTATCAGAGGTTGGACCCACACCACTACTGCGACACTTTGGACACCTCCACGTTGAAAGACGGTGTATTACATCGCGAATTAGCAATTGGTGTAACCTCGACTGGTGAACATTGTGCCATCTGCACGTGTTCATGTCGTACTAGAAACATTTCAAAATGACTTGGGCAATCCAGGGAAGAACAGGACTTGTACATGACAGGCTCTACTGACCTGACATGGACAAGGATGTGGAAGATTAGATTGAGCACTATGGCAGATGTATACGGAAGAAGACACTAGCCAGTCAGAGAGCACAACTAGCTATTAGCTTGACACAGCTTCATCTAGAACTTGCATGTATGGATATCCTTTCCATTGAGCAGTTAGATGAAGGTCACAAGAATACCCTACAGATCACTTCACTAGATATCATATGGGAAAGCAGTACCAACCAGGAAATAAACAGCAGAGACTACAACACAGATAACGTGTTTGCACACGTTTGATCTATTCCGATCAGACAGTCAACTTCGAGAGTAACGTTATCAAAAAATACAATATCTGTGGAATGCCACGACACTCAGAAAGTTGCATTCGGCATGGCGCATGTCGAAAAACTAGTAAAACTAATCGCTAGCATAATTAAAATTAAATACTAGATTTCTGGGAGGGGGGTTATTTTGTATATTCCAAAACCAAAGTTTACATGAATGCTAAACATAAAAAAATTGTTAAAATTACAAATGTGTCGTCCTGAAACAAGGAAAAACAATCATGCCGTGTACGATAGTAAAAGGTAAATATTCTATAATTCAACAGACGAAGTCGGTTTTCAACGTGTGGGTTTCACAAGTAGAGAAAACAATCTTAAGTCATTAACCCGTTGAAAATTGACTGGGATGAAAATGTTGCGGCTTATGTCTCGATTTTCAACATAGAAAAATGACATAGCTAGGGTCAAAATGTTATGCTCCATCTGTGGTTTAATCAGTGTAGTCCTATTTGCTCCACAAAACTGACAACCACTATATAACAGAAATAATGTTAAAAGTGGCGTTAAACACCCAACACATATAACCTATCCTAATAAATAGGCCCATTAAAAGAGAAAATATGTATTTGTTCTGTTATCCACTGCTTTTCAGTATATGTCTGTATATCAATAATCATTTTAAAATTACACCGTGATCTTGATAACATAATACAGTAAAACTGATATATTATTGAGAAGCATGTGTTTGAAATGTCATATTATTGACATTTATTAAGGCATCAGGACAAATGAGGATTAAATTAAAGCTAAGATAATACACTAATATTTAATAATCAATACTGTTTACATCAATGTTAAACGCCATTATGTCGGTTATAGACTTGTATGTTGTTGTTGTTGTCGTCTCAATTTTCAACATCATGTTAAGGTACAAAATTTATGTTACATCTGTGGTTTACTTAGTATAGTGCGATTTGCTGATGAAAATTAAGTTAAACGGCAATGATCGACAATCTCATTGCAATCACAACAGATTGAATCACAAACTACAGACTCAAATGACACTGCATGTATCGCTAACCTGGTATTTTGATTTTCAAATTATTCCCTTTTTGAGTCCAATAATTTGCATTCTCTTGACCATGCGATGATCACTTGTACAAACCAAACGAAAGTTAGAGGACGCCAAAGCAGTATCAGAAACCGTAAATCTACGGAAAGACAATGCAATGGTCTAAAGGAAAAGGACAAAACTGTCCACGAAACGCTAATCAGAAAACTAAAGAACCACATTAAAACCCGACGATGAACTCGGGTGCTTCTGAAGAATACACAGTTCCTGCTCCACTGGTGGCACATATCTTGTTATGTTAAGATTCGATGACACGCCATGGACGAAAAAACAAGGACGGGAATATGACTCCACAAACAGAACATATTCGTGGTCATCTTTGACACAGAAATTCCGTAACAGTAATCCGATCGGAAACTTAATTTCGAAGTGAATACTTCAAATTTACCATTAGGAGCCTTCGGTTCTGTAACTTTCTAGTCAACCGCAACCCTCTACCAAGGAAACCCTGATAGGAAACATCAGCTTAGATATAAACTCAAAATGCAGGTCCTGCTTGAATGTCGCTACATATAAATCGAAAGCTCACTATCGGAAAATTGAAATCGACTCTTTTGTTCTCAACCAGTCTTCACTATCAATTTATGTCTTTTCTTTTACTTTTTCACTATTCTGTGGCATATGTTCTTAGTCTTTTAGATATAGTAATACTGCTAAAATGTACTTCGAATTCAGGCAACTAGGTATTGCATACACTCGGTGGGGTATACTGCTGCTAAAATGTGGAATGGATTAACAAAAGAATAAAGGGAAGATGTGAATTAAAAACAATTAAAGAGATTAATTAATAAATGGGATATGAAGGGTTGCGCTGGATCTTATTTTTTTTTTTTTAATAAATCCACATAATTACACCTTATATAAGAATCCTGGATTTTGATTGGTTAATAGCCGGTGTATTTTCATATTTAGGATTTATTTCGTTCATTTTTACCGCTGCCGGGGTATTTGCATGAGGATGTAACTTTTTTTCCCTCTGTGCCGTGGTATTTGCGAAAACGTATTTCACTTTTTTACTCTCGCGTGCTTCAAACCGCCAAATTCATTCGGAATATTTCTTCTTTACCTTATACGTAAGGTAACGTGATGAATCAAATTTGAAACCCGGAAGTGTCCCGATGTAAAAGATTTAACTTTTTCCCCTCTTTGCCGTGATATTTGCGAAAACGTATTTCACTTTTTTAACCTCGCGTGCCTCAAACCGCCAAATTCATTCGGAATACTTCAACCGCTGTCTGACATAACAATATATAAATAACATATAGTTGAGAGGGTGATAGATCAGATTGTTACCCTGAGAAAAACATTGTCAACTAATGTTACCCTCGTCTTATCCAATAAAATTACAGTTTACATGCATGAAGTATAATAAATCGAAATACTACCACTGTACCTGCTGAAGGGAACAGTTCAAAGCGTCCTATAGTATTTAACAATTGCCAAGTTACAAACAATAAAAACAAAATATTCCTGAAAACCACAAACAAAAGGTATTATTTATTTAGCCAGTGTTCTAAATAATATTCGGTGTAATTAAACAGATATATCATATTGTGAAGGGTATTTGCGAAAAATACCAGTCTTGAGACTAAATTTCCCTCGCCTATCGGCTTGGAAAATTTTTCGTCTCTCGACTGGTATTTTTCGCAAATACCCCTCCCAAACATGATATGTCTGTTCAGTATGCCCCCAGTTTTCACTTCGTTTTGTATGTCTATGTGTGAGTGATTGTTGCTTAATGCAAAACGAGCAATTTGTCAGCTATACATGGCGAGAACAAGTTATGTACATTTTGATAAGCTGATGAAGTTAATGTTTGCTTTGTACTAGACAAACACGCCGAGTTGGACTTGTTCATAGTGCTAGCTCAATGAAACAACAGTCAGCGGGTAGACATGTCGCGCCACTCGGACACATTATTCAGATATCGAGCCAACCAGTCTTTGCTCTTACTCCTTAATGCTAGGTGCTTAGCAGAGAAGCAACAATAAAACAATTACAGTCTTTGGGTTGACCTTTCCGGGAAACTAACCCACGATCTACTGCACTAAAGATATACTGTTTTACCTCTGTCCGTCTGTCCGTCCGTCCGTCCAAGATATTTTTCGCCACATTTTTCTCAGTAACTGTTGATGGCAGAAATCTGATATTTGGTCACAAGCGTCATATAGGTATACCATATTGTAGGTAGCTTTTTTGGACCCGTCAGATTCCTACTTCCTGTTTGCCGACTTAGTTGGTTTTTATACACATTGAACATATATGCACATTTTTCGTCACATTTTTCTCAGCAACTATTGATGGCAGAAATCCAATATTTGGTCACAAGCTTCATATAGGTACCCCATATCGTGGAAAGCGTTTTTTGACCCGTCAGATTCCTACTTACTGTTTGCCGAAGAGCGGGGGTATCATAAGTGAGCATTAGCTCACAGATCATCTTGTTATTTTTATCTGATCCTGTCATAAATATTGCTTAAGCTTTTTAAAATGTTAAAATATTTCTGTAATGCAGTGCCTATGCTATTTCGCTTGACTCTTCGTAAATCTGCTGTGATGTCATGTCTCATATACATGTGCTTAATTTAACTAGTCATGGCAAGATCAGATTTTTCAGATCTCAAAAATATGTTGAAGTGTTTGTAACATGAGAGACAGACAGAGGTTTTGCAAAATGTACTTGTTACTACAGTTTTTTCTATCTCCAATATCTGATTGATGAATATGTTTAACATGTCAATCTTGTCATCCAAAATACTAACAAATCTTTCACTGTATATACTTTTGTCACAAATGCAACATTCTAGTTGGGGTTTGAATTTTTTATATTTCTTGTAGTGATCAATACAGAGAAAAAATTGACTAGATATACATGCTTCTTTGTTGTTATTCTGATCTAGCTCAACCTGAAAGCACGACTGGAAAGAGTCGAAATTAACGGATGTCGAATGGTCACCATTTTTTTCACACATGTTCATGTGTTGCAAAAAGCGTACATGTTTTTTTACTACAGTCATTATTTTCTGCATTAACTGCAGTATGGAGCGTAAATTCACATAGCTGTCAAAGTTTGCTGTTGTAAAACTTAAATCGTTTGTTTCAAATGCACAGCTTGTATCTATGGCTGCATCATATTTTCTCAATTTTCTTTTGCTTGATGCTTCTTCTGTATCGTGGGACATTTCGAGTGATTTTCTAAATCGTGCCTCACACATTCTACAAATACAGTCATCATCTTTGAATGAATATGCATTTTTGACAAAAGTATAAAACAGTGGTTGGTCTCGCCTCTGTGAGAGGTGCAAGTAGCGCTTAGTCACATCTTCTCGTTTACAGTTTATGCAAGGGCCTGGTGGTCTGCCTTCATGCACCCGTTAACAGTTTGACTTTGGTGGCATATTTCAGCGAGTCTGCTCTTCAACTGAAAAATTCAATACCCAAACACAGGTAATTTCACCCAAGGAAAAAATAGATTGAAAAAAAGTAAAATATCACGTCTGATAGCAAACATTTGACAGTTATTCCTGCATTCGTATGGACAATTAGTTCCGAACAACAACAACAATGCACAAGTATGATTATTGACAAACATCAAGAATATTTACATACCTTTCAAAAAGGCAATGAACAAGCAATAAATATAATTTTTATACAATTTTATTTTAAATAACACATATATAATGAACACAATTAATGTTATTTGAACATTAATTCATCGATCATTGGGAATATTGCCGTCCGTGAACTCAAAGCTATTCTACCGGCAACTTTCTGCGTGACCTGAAAAAGTGTCTGATACTTGCTCTTATGCATAAAACGCACCCCACCTACAAATTATCATTTTAAAGCACAAGACCGCGTTCTATACGTACCAAAAAACGGTATATATAACATGTACAAGTAGTCTAGTGAATAAAGGTCTTTGTTTAGGGGTCATCAACCATAGAGGATAATATTTACAGAAGGAGTAGGCCAGGATTGTCTTTAGGAATTAAAGCAGTTTTTTTCTCAATTATATTATCATAAGTTTCAAACTGGTTATATTGTCAATGTAATAATTGATAAAAGCTGCTTAACTAATTGTAGATTACATGGGAATTCTAGCTTTCCGATTTGTTGCTGTTTAATTTTTTTTTAATGTTTCGGTGGTTTTGTTTTTCTATCCAAATTTTGGTTTTGTTGCAATTATTCCATCCAAGTCTTACAAATTGCAACCATTTCCAAAGTTTTGCAAATGAAATTTCTTCAATATGTTGCGGCCATAAATATTTGTGTCGTCAGTGTTTAGATTGGTCGATTTTTAAATTTGAGTAAAAATAAGAAAAAAAAAAAAACGGTTCATTCAACCTATGCCAACATTTTAAAAAATATATATAAAAAGGTAAAAAAGATTGTTGGCATAGGTTGAATAGGTTAATTGTTATATAAACATGACTAGTCATGCTTAATTAGTGTAAAATCGGGGGAGGTGTCAATGTACTACTAGTCCACAATTAATTTTTAATGCAAGGTTGACTTGTTTTTGTGTGAGTATTGAGTGAATAAACTAAGTATGTATTTAAAATCATATTTTATGGAAATAACACACACAAAAATCAGTATATCTGACAGCACATATATTAATATCAAACTTTATAAAAAAATAATTAGGATATTATAAGCAGATATTATTTTTTTTTTATCATACTTCAAATTATCTTATAAATAATTAGCTTGGAGTGAACTGAATTATCTTATGATTAATTATAGTCCAGTCAATAGACCCGTAGACCCAAAACAAATTGCAACAGAAATTATAAATACGCCAGCATTTTCACTTTAACCCATAGAGTAACCAATAAAAAATCGCCATGAAATTTTATGCATTAAAGACAGAAATTAAGATAAAAAATGAGTACTTTTTACTTCTATCGTTTTGTCGCTACGGATCCTCCATAGCCGAATCAGAGATTTTCCGGAAAATACAACTCAGACGGAAAGCAATGAAAATAGGAATTAACACCCATATCTAGGTAAGCGTAATAAGAATATAATATATTTCTATGAAGTTACTACAACAAGTATGTTCAATTTTACCAAAACACCCATGAAAAGTGAACAAACAGGTCAATATCTATGACATTCAAATTGAGCAGACGTAATTCCCATAATGCACCATTCTCAACCCAAAAAGAGCTTTGTAAAGCCCTTTTAAATTACTTTCTGCTAAATTTTGTGTAAATGGGTTATTATATATTAGACAGAGATATTTATTGAAGTGTTTGATCGAATAGCACTTAAATTCGCGGATTTCCATAATAGGTAAATGCAGACGGAAAAAAAAATCTATGGAACGCCAGTTTACCTTACCTCTGTATCTTTACCCCCTTCAAATGAGAACCATACTGTGTCGTATGTTAAACGTGTGTTGGGTGGCGGTGCGCTGTAAAGTGCTGTGTGAGTGAAAATCCCATCACCTCCGTATCCATCAATAAAATTTATGTACACTAAAAATCAGGCTTATTCACACGGGATATACAAGTTTATCAAATCAAGTTAAAACAATCCACAACGATTGTCCCGACATTACGTATAAAATATGCATGTTGCATGTATTGGAAAAATTTAAGAAGACGCATCACTGTTTAAAATCTAAAAGTCTCTGTTCGTATGGTTAAAATCTAAAATCTATTTGCTACGGTTTGGTTCGAGGTTTAAAAAGTAATTGTCACATCCTAGAATCTAAAACGAATCGTATCTACAGTTTAAAATCTAAAACGTCATCTTTCAAAGTCTAAAATCTAAAACAATTATCACAGTTTATTGTAATGGATTCTTGGGCAATCCCCGGACGGCTCTCCCCTCCCCCTTTTCGCAGTGTTAGTTCCGTTTCTTCATTGTTGTCTGTATTTTGTCTCTATCACTCTCCAGAAGATTGGTTCTCTTAATATGCAATTAGAACATTAATCTCCTTGATAGACCTTGGAGTCTGGCTACGCTGGCTGAGTTTTTCTTGATAGGTTTCACCTTGATTGTATTGTCCATTAGCAGTTGTAGTTGGTCAACTTCGCTCAAGTCCGTAAAATTTTCATTATTTTGGAACTCATTTTGCCATATAGCGTTGACCTCGGACAGTAAAGCTTCTCTCTCCGACTGTAGTTGTTCACATTGGAGAATGAAGTGCAGTACATTCTCTTCAGCTGCTCTGCATAGCAGGCATGTTGGGTCAGTTTCATTTCTGTAGTACTTAATGCGTTTTGTTTGCAGCACGTATGTCCCGGTGACGAGTCTTAATTTTACTGGAATTCTACTGATGTCTAATGATGAGTAGCATCTGTGCTTCAAAATAGGATGTATTTTGCACTTGCTCAGGTTGTGGTTACTAAGATATTGCAGCCCTTTGTAGAGTTGTGCTAGGGTTGTTAGCTGGGTACACCAGTGGTCATTAACTCTTGATTTCACCAACGAGATCCATCGTGATTTTTTGATAGGATTGTCCAAATAGTTGTACGCCTCTTTCAGGTCGTATTTTCGTAGTATATTGTTGACACATATAAACCAGCTGTTACTAGATTCCTCCTTCACGGTTAGTTGTCTTCTTGCAAGCTTTTTCTCAGTGTTTTTTTCGCCCTGATGACAGACGTTATTGAAGAATGTGAGGGCTTTTATATGAATTTGTGCTTCTATTGGTAGAATTCCAATTAGTATATAAACGACTGGGTCCGGACAGCTGATCGGTAATGACAGGATTTGTTTTAGTATCCTTTTCTGGAAGAGTTCTAGTTGTTCAAGAGGTTTTGATGACGGTAATAATAGCTCCATACCGTAAAACAATACTGGTGTTGTGTAGGTTTTGTAGATGTGTAGAAGGGACTCGGGATCCAGGCCGTTGTGTCCATGAAATCCACATCCGAATAGACTGTATACACTACGTCTTGCTTTAGTTATATTTTCATCAACATTGGTTTGGATATTGTGTTTCATCGTTGTTGTTCTGATGATACCTAAATGAGTAGCTTGCTCCACCTCGGGCATGGTGATATTCCCCATATTAAGTTTCTCGTTGGTTGTTTCGCACTGTTTGTTGTTTCCTCTAATGTGGATTGCTACACTTTTCTTTGGTTGTAATTCATATCCCTCGAGGTTCGCAAAGTCAAGAGCCATGATCTGTGCATCAGTGAGCTGAGTACTGAGTAGTGCGATGTCGTCTGCACATCCTGTGTTGTTAACGTTGATGTTTCCTATTTTCAGTCCTATACATACATCTTGCAAACGGTCTAATAGTGGGTTGATATATAGTTTATAGAGATCAGTGCTAAGGATACCTTCTTGCCGGACTCCCATACCGACCTTAAAACGACTTGCTTCCTGCCCACTTTATGCAGCTTTCCGCATTGTGGTGCAAGCTTTTAATAATAGTCCACGTTTTGTCCTGAATTCCCGCGTGGTACATACGCCGGAACAGATGTGAATGTATATCTTTGTCGAATGCAACTTTTGCATCGAGAAGTACAAGATGTCTATTTTGTTTTTCGTCGGTTAATATTCTGTATGCTTCTTCGACAGGTAGAGCAGCATTCATGGGGGACGATCCTTTCGTAAACCCTCTTTGCGTTGGATTTTGCATATTATGGATCAATGGTTGTATTCTATCTCTGATCACTGCTTCGACGATCTTACTAATTACAGGCAGAACTGTTATTCCTCGATAGTTGACGGCATCGTTTTTGCTTCCGACGTCAAACGCTGCACACTTTCATATTTTGCGAGTGTTTCATCAAGTGAAACAATGGATCGGTGAGGCTGACAATATGGAAGCAAAAGATTGGGGATGGTCTATTGAACACAACATGTGCGTGCCAATCAGATCGAGTTTGCCACCCGCTCCAGATGAACTTCTAAAAACGATATATTCACTGTCGTCAAAGAGCTCCGATCGAAAATGCTTGGTCAACATCCGGGATATTTTAAAGCGGTATTTTTAAAGAAGACAGATAATTATCGTAAGTATTTATGAATATACTGTGTATATAATGTTTTGAATTATGATGCTTTATGATTGTTATTATTATTAAATTAATTTTTTGTCCAAATATCATTTATTTTTGCAGTGTAAAATTAGATTTTTCTATAATTTATAAGGAGTCCGGCTTCAAAATCATTACAATCAACTGAAATATCGCTATATCTTGCATTTACGAATGAATTAAATGTTGCCCAAAAAGAAAAAAATATTGATGAATGATTGATTTTACTTAAAAATACTATTTTGTTGATGAAAAGTCAATTAGTAACTAGTTATACCCTAAAACATGATGTCAACAGATGTTTTTGAAATCCGGATTGGTCAAAATGTAAACATGTATACAAACCGGTTGGGTCATTTAAAAATAGCCGGGTTTGTCAGTATGTAAATACCACTGATCTTATTGTTATTGAGCATTATATTGCAATTTAACGATAGTTATGATTAGGAAATATCTCAAAGGCGATAAATACTGATCAATAGTATGAATATTTGCCATGGCTGCTAATTTCAGCTACTTTGTACAATAAAACAAATCGTTATTTCTATGTTAAATTGCTACTGTCGCGGTTGGTGCTCAATACGCTACACTCACTTTAAGTAGCTGTCCAGGCGCATCGATTGAGTAGTGGGAGATTTTTTTTATAAGGCAATATTTTGATTTTATACTCGTTGATAACGAAGTAAGTCACTCTGTGGAAATAACTTCATGGATACGATATTTAAGTTTCTTCACAGTATAATGTTTACATTAACATTACAGATGAGCAAATTAACAAAGGCTGTAGTATTGAATTCCTTTCCGCACGGACGATTTTGGCAGTTTGTATACAAAGAAAATGTTAGGTATACTCTATTAATGCAACGTTCGTTACAAGTTGTAATACGACAAAAGTTCGTTCTTTGGATGTTATAGACACCCGCCCATCCACCAATATTAATGCCAAAAGAATTTCAATCACTCGTATATATTTTGCATTTTTTTTCGGGGGGGAAATAGAAATGACAGACTCAATGAATTTGTTATGTTGATATATATTTATAATAAATGCTATGCGATCTTGTAACGAACGCACTATCCTACACTGTCTCGAGTCTTATTTATATTACGTTATTTTAGTTAATAAAAAAATATTTTCTGAGGAGTGAAACGAGAGAAAGAAAAAAATAGACAATATATATATACATTGTCGAAAATATAAAATTTATATATACGAGTTTTGACGAGTTTTTCTTACCTGTTTCGCAGCGAGTGGAAATGAATTATATATTTTCCGACAATGTACGTATATTGTATCTATCGCCCCAAAGAAACTGTCAAATTGTCTAAAAAGAGCAGAAACAAGCGTTGTTCTTATCGTTTTTGATTGTGGCCTCTGTGAAGTCCGCGCTTATATGTTTATAAGCATAAATCCTGTTACTATTTCTTACCGTCGCTCAACATGAACCAAGTACCAGAAAAAGATATCTTGGTCAGAAACCAAATACAAATGTATAGCAAAAAAATATCTGGTCAATGCAATGTGACTACTCGAATAGAACAAGTGCAGGATAAAAAAATAACATTAACTGGGCAGCGAAGAAATACTATTAAAACATCTTATGTTTCAATCTTGCGATTATCCTCATTTTATTTGTATAAGCTTCAGACAATTTGATTGCTACATTTATATTATATTGTGAGCGCCATACAGATGTTTGTGTATCTTTACATTCAACATTCACTTACTAGTATCTGCTATACATTAAATTTTCTTTACAGATGAATCCTATCAGTATAATAGCCGTTGAGGAGTCTGTGGCGACCATGTTTGTCAACGGGTCGGGATGAAATGAGCAATCTTTATAGAAGACCTTCCATAGTTGCTTCCTACCAAGTTTCGGTTTTTATTGTATCTAGCTTTAGTGAAATAATGTGTACAGATTTTGTCTGTTTATATACTTATGAGTTTTGACTTTCCCTTTGGAAGATTGTTTGGAGTTCGGTAATTTTGTTATTACTCATATTCATTTGGCTAAGCAGTTTGAGAGGAGAAGATTTGATAAAATCGACCAATTAGAAACAAGAACCGCTTGATGCTTCCTACTAAGCTCCACTTCATTTGATTGAGGCGTTTCAGAGGAGAAGATTAAAATGTGAATAGTTAATGGACGAAAGACGACGGACGACGGGCGCTAAGTGATGGTAAAAGCTCACATTGTCTTTGGCAAGATGAGCTAATAACAGTCATTGGGTAGATATGTCGCTCCACTCGGACACATTATTCTGATTCCGAGCTAATCAGTCTCTGCTATTTCTCCTTAATGCTGCGTTCTTAGAGCAGAAGCAACAAATACCAATTTTATAGTCTTTTGTTTGGCAAGACCACGGCTCGTACCCACAATCTATCGCACTCGAGGCGAGCACGCTAACCATTGCGCTACCGATGCGGTTCCCTATTTTTATTTAATTTTTATAATCAAATATTTTTTATTGTCCTTCAATATATTATTTGAAAACAAAAATTAATCCAAAACAATAAGAGTTACTTGATATCTATATAAACAGTGAGAGTTCCTACTTTTGATCAAACACTCTTTGAATATTGCAATAATTCAACTGCATAGCAAATAAAGAAAAATAATTAAAAGTTCTATACAAAATCATGACCATTCTGTCGAAGGTGACTTGGCGAATGCCAATTCTGCACAAACCGTTTTGTATTTCTTCCTTTTAATGTTATACAAAACATCCACATGTAAAATATTTTTAATATGTGCTGTTGTTGTTTTTTTTCACAACTTTTATTCATTGAAGACATTTTTTTTCTTTTTCTTTTTATCAATTTGCAAGTCGAACATACCCTTGACAAGTGTTATAATGAACCTTAAATAAATTACAGAAAGAAACATAATTGTGATATTGAGCTGTTTTCGCTATTCTTTCAATTTTTTACATAGACAAAACCGGTTCTACTTAAACACAATTTTTGCGACCCAACCGGAAAGTAGTGGATGACAGAGCCGGAACGAATGTACGTAAATAATCATCGTGTTTTTTACTGTAGCAAGTCTAAAACTATTCATGGTAGCACGCCAGTGCAAACTATCATGTATATAAGCATTACAAAGGGTTTGTGTACTTTAATTACACATATAAACTACTTTTTATAGCTTTATTTGATGATTTCAATCTCATTATTAGCATATTTCATTGTTTATGTCCATCATTTTATCTATATCTGAGTAATCGATAAAGATAACTACAGTAATATATAGGTAAAAACAAGCAAAAACTATCGACCGATAACGACATCTTCTGGATTCAAGATATAATAATACTATATGATCATAATACTTACTTTTTGTCGTCGCCTGTATGTCAAACATGCCTATTTGACTTGTTCCGGAAGATGACAGAGCATTTCCGACCGGAGCTCTTTGACGACAGTGATATTGCAGATGTAAGACAAACTGCGATTCAAAACGCTGTAACTTTAGAAAGCATGGTCTGGAATGTTCTGTCGCTTGCACTGAATGCCGAGGGAATACATGTAGCAACATGTCTGCATGCGTAGATCAGGACTCTGATTCAGACGAATAGTTGATGCCTAATGTTGATATTTGAAAGATACATGTATTGCTAACTTATACGATATCAGAACTTTAATTTTTTTGGTGGGGATTTTTGGTGAATTTTGAAATTTTCCATTTTCGTTCATCTATGTATGTGTTTATGGTGTTTAGCCTCACTTTCAACAATATTTCAGTTATATAGTCGCTGTCAGTTTTATTGATGGAGGAAACCGGAGTACCCGGAGAAAACCACCGACCTGTCACAAGTCACTGACAAACTTTATCACATAATGTCGTTAATCTAGGGAAGGAAAATAAGATGTTTTTATTTTTTTTCATTAAACAAACACCAACTGATTGTTAACAATTGACATTTAATTATATTTCAAAACATTCTTTATTAATCTGTACCGAAACAGTCATGATTTAATTTATTCTGCCACGGAAAATATGATTTTTTCAAAATTTCAGTTTTCAGCATTTTTTTTTTAATGAAATTTTACCAAAAAAAATAGCCACCTCACGGCTGGTAATCGGCACAAGCAGAACAGTTGGTTCTGCAAAGAAATTCGTGAGGATAACTTCCGGTTTTGGTGGAGGAGAGTTCACGAAGACGCTTCGCAAGGTATGTACATGTCAAAAATTGAAATTTTCTTTTTTACTGCTCGAATATTGCAAAATCAGAGAATGCTATGCTGTGGTGAATGCTTTCACGATTAGAAACATGTATAGTTTATTCTTGTATATGAAGTGTAACTCTCGCAAAATCAATCGTCCCTCGAAAAACATGACGAAAATTGTGACACTCTTACATTTATAAGTTGTTATTGACAAAGATGCAAGTTAAATTTTCAATATCTTTTCATCATGGGAGTTTAAATATAATCGGGGATAAATTCCGATTCGTCAGAAGTAAATTGAAGTCTCGATAAATCTACAAACTGTCAATTTTCTCGTTTTCCTGCTTGAGGAGATCGGTTCTGATAGAGCACATTGCGAATGCATGAGGAGATTTGCTAGTTTTGTTTATTGTTTTCTGCAAAATTGATAAATTGACACTTTTAAACACAAAACTGGTAAATACTCTAATCCACTTTCAGGAGATGCCAGGATTCAAGGGAAAGAGGAAAAGGGGACTGACATTGACTCTTTACTAAAAAACATTTCGATATAGATTGCCTGTATCACCGCCAAGGAAACGAACAAAAACAAGTAGGAGTACACCAAATTTAAAATTCCCATCAATCAGGACACCAAGTTTATTAAAAAAAATCTCTTTCAATTTCAAAATATTTATATCCTTTCAAACGGGTTTCCACATCTATTCGGCGCAACCTTTTTACTAAAGATGATGGAAACTTCACCGCAGATCTACACAAGTTATAATATTACATGATTTCAGCACATACATAGGTCTAACGTAAATAAACATTCACTTAGTGCTAGTAGTCATGAATAAATTAAACACAAGATGTCAATTAAACTGTGGACATATCCTTAAAATCGGTAAAGCGCTTTACATCTTGTAACCACTACTAATTACAGAGATCTTTTTTATTTACAAGTGTGTACACATAACACACTACATAATAGAAAAACAAACCACAAATTAATATTATTCTCAACTGTATGATATTTAATTTAGAGAGTATCATTTGTATTAGAAATTATAAAGATATGATTCACATTAAGTTTAATTATTCTTGATTATAAAATTATCTTACAGTGCATTTTCAATTTTTTCCAATATAAGGGAAGTTAATCTTGTGTATCCAATACACAATGGAAGTTGTCACAAACAACAAATGATCAATAATGACAAGTTAAGTCATGGGAAACCGCAGTTACAATTATGAATTGATTCCTTAAATGAAATGTTTCTTTCTAGGTGGACAGCCCATGAACAATGAAATATTACTTTTATACTTTTAAAAACCCGACGGGAAGAAGGGCATCAGTTCGTGAATTTATTACCAGACAGACATGCAAAATTTGTGATTATACAGTGGATCACATGTGTCGTACCAAAACTAGCAAATCTCCTCATGCATTCGCAATGTGCTCTATCAGAACCGATCTCCTCAAGCAGGAAAACGAGAAAATTGACAGTTTGTAGATTTATCTAGACTTCAATTTACTTCCGACGAATCGGAATTTATCCCCGATTATATTTAGACTCCCATGATGAAAAAATATTGAAAATTTAACTTGCATCTTTGTCAATAACTTATAAATGTAAGAGTGTCACAATTTTCGTCATGTTTTTCGTGGGACGATTGATTTTGCGAGAGTTACACTTCATATACAAGAATAAACTATACATGTTTCTAATCGTGAAAACATTCGCCACAGCATAGCATTCTCTGATTTTGCAATATTCGAGCAGTTAAAAAGAAAATTTCAATTTTTGACATGTATATACCTTGCGAAGCGTCTTCGTGAACTCTCCTCCACCAAAACCGGAAGTTATCCTCACGAATTTCTTTGCAGAACCAACTGTTCTGCTTGTGCCGATTACCAGCCGTGCACCTGGGAAGAATATGGATAGATTTTTTTATTTTGTTTGAAAGAATATTCAATAATAACAAGATATTTTTAGAGAAATTGGTAATATTCTGCAAAGTAGAGTGAACATGTGAAATTTCCAGTTTTCAGCGATTTTTCTTCAAAATCCCTTGTTTTTACCCCATAAATTACAAGAAGGCAACTTGGGATTTTCGTCGACTTTTAATATGTTAACGAGGACACTCCCAGCTTCAAGATGAGCCCAAGAAACCTTCTGTTGCAATTTGTTCTAGGTCACACCTTTTCTGGCATATATAGACTGGACTATTAGCTTGGAGTGAGCAATTAAAAAATACTCTTTTCAAAATTATGATAATTCTAAATTTATAAATAAATATTATTAAAAACTTTTGAATTTAGATTTTAAGAAAATTGCTTAATTGCACGAGTATCATATAACATTTTTAATTCATACATTTTAGAAAGATTGTTTATTTAAATTATTCTAAAATTTTACATTTTCATCTTTTTTATTTACAGATTTTTTATTTTATATATAAATTTTTACAAAAGTTAAATTATTTTTTTTTCAAGTTGTTAAATTTTAACAGACTTATTCTTATATTTTTAAGATTGTTTTTTTTTATAATAAATTTCACTTTTGAGACCTTTTTACAAAAGTTTAATTATTTTTTTTTTCAAGTTGTTAAATTTTAACAGACTTATTCTTATATTTTTAGATTCTTTTTTTTTTATATAATAAATTTCACTTTTGAGACCTTTTTACAAAAGTTTAATTTTTTTTTTTCAAGTTGTTAAATTTTAACAGACTTAAATATTCTTATATTTTTAGATTGTTTTTTGTTTATTTTTTTATAATAAATTTCACTTTTGAGACCTGCATTTCCAAATTTACTTACCTGTAACTGTCATTAATTGTTATATAAACACCTGTAATATAATGTTTGTTAGCATACCTTGAATATGATATTTCAAAATGTTGGCTAGGATTGTCTTTAGGAATTAAAGCAGTTTTTTTCTCAATTATACTATCATAAATTTCAAACTGGTTATATTGTCAATGTAATAATTGTTTTAATTTTTTTTTAATGTTTCGATGGTTTTGTTTTTCTATCCAAATTTTGGTTTTGTTGCAATTATACCATCCAATTGGCATTTCATCTTTGTCTTACAAATTGCAACCATTTCCAAAGTTTTGCAAATGAAATTTCTTCAATATGTTGCAGCCATAAATATTTGTGTCGTCAGTGGTCGATTTTTAAATTTGAGCAAAAATAAGAAAAAAAAACATATCCACGCTTCGCATTAAAATTGAGAGAGCGAGTGATTGTTGATTAACCCTAAATGAGCCATTTTTCAGCTATATCATGTCGATCCACGCAGACACATTATCCTGATTCCGAACCACCCAGTCTTTGCTCTTACAGGAAGTTACATTAAATGAATGACGAGACCAACACGCGTAATTGGATCTTTATAGTGCTATGTCACCGAAACAAGTCCACGGATGGACATGTTGCTCCACTCGGACACATTATCCTGATTCTGAAACAAGCAGTCGTTGCCAATACTTCTATAAGCTGGGTGCTTAGCGTATCAATTCCATAGTCTTTGGTTTGACCTGATAGCGGTTCAAGATCACATCACCACAGTCGAGGCAAGCATGCCAACCATTACACCAATGATGCGGTCACCAACTAATATTAAATTAAAAGCTATTGGGCTGGTGTGTTAGACAATAGCTTCAGATAATTAAGGGGAAAACTCCACGAAAAACCACAAAAATGTCATTTTCCAATTAAGAGGCATAAATCTGAATGTTACAAGACAGCCAAAATCAAATTTGACGACCGGTGTAGTGTGGTCAAAACCATTGTGTAATAAATGCATACACCTGGTGCAGAATGATACGACCACAACAAATCAAGTAGGGCGTCTCTGAAAATGATTATTGTCCAGGAAAAGTAATCACTAGGTAAAATCTTTTTTGAAATTCAATTGTTCAATGTTACAACTATTGTTGTTCTGTTTCAAGAAATGGACTGTTCCAACAAATAAAAATATGTCTGAGAGTCTTTGGAGATGTTTACTAATGTTGAAATTCCATTGTTATGAAATCCAATTGTTTCCTGTAACAGCCATAATCTTCCGGTTCCAGAAATGTAAAGTTGCTGGGTACTTTTATGAATAATAATAGGTCTGAGTCTTCCAGGATAGTTGAAAAAGTTGATATTTAAATATTTTGAAATCTAATTGATCCATATCATAGGTATTGTGCTGCTAGGTACTTTTCCAAACAAGAGGCTCCCAACAGTCTGTATTCGCTTACTTGATTTATATAGGAAATGAACAAAGTTTTTTGCAAGATCAATATTAAATGATGAATTTTTGTAGAGAATCTCATATACATTCCGTGCACTAACTAACAACTCATTTGAACTTGTGGTTTCAGAGGAGAAGATTTGTCAAGTTTCAGCCAAGCGGAAACAAGAATTGCCTATGACGGCTATGTTTTCTGGCAAATTAAATTGAAATGAGGAATTTTTGTAGTGGACCTCACATACACTATTGCTACTACATGTACATGTATTTGTTAACAAATTACTTGGAAATATAATTTCAGAGGAAGATGCATTGGAACCTGTCTAATCTGACACACCAAAGGACCAAGGAAATGTGTCGGATTGTACAGGATGTTGGAATACTCAGGTTTTATTTTAGTTAACAGAAATACTTTGGGACTGTAAATTTTTGTCAGATGTCACAGACTGTCGGAAAACTCAGGTGTATTTCAAAAGTTTCAGCCAATCAGAAACAAACATTACTCATGGCTTTCAATGTGTTTTGCTGGATCACGACCAAATGAGGAAGTTTTCTAGAGAACCTACGTACATTGTTTGTACCAACTAACAGATCATTTGGACTTATGGCTTCAGAGGAGAAGATTTTTCAAGTTTGAACTACAACAATGAAGACAACAGACCCATACCATAATACGACCAGAATTTTTTTGCGAATGAAACTGAAGTTAGATCAAGAAAGCCACAAATTTGACATTTTCAATTAATTAAGGGGCATAACTCTGGTACCATAAATGTAATACAAACAAATTCAAACTTGGGACTTGTGTACTGTAGACGAAAATGTTGTGCAAATTTTGTTCCCAAAACATTTGTCTAATAAAGGTAATAACAAAATTACCGAACTCCGAACAATCTTATAAAGGGAAAGTCAAAACTCATAATTATATAAACAGACAAAATCAGTCAACAACCGGAAAACTGTGAAAACCGTAATGACCCTGACTTGGTACAGGCATTTCTAAAGAAATGGTGGGTTGAATCAGATTTTAAGGCGCCAAACCTCCCGCTCTCATTACGGTTCAAAGGTTCCGGCTGTCACTGTAACAGTATTTAAATACAGGAACAAAATAGGTAAAATAGTTGTCAAAGCAGTACCATATTCGGTGACGTAAATGTCAAAAATATTTTTACGTCACACATTGACAAAAAAATTCTTGACATTTTGGACTTCTTTATCTTTATACATTTTCACTATATGAAAATGCATCGCTTATAATTATTTCTGCAGAGACGGAATATATTTCGACAAGATATTGGTATCGGAATATAAACTTTTTAAGAGATCGAATAAGGCGAATCTTTTTATAGCCCTGGTCCAGTAGCCTGTTTCTCAGATGAAGATGACGTTTCAGGAAATCAGAATAATTGCTACTGGCCCTTGCATAGCGAATCAATTGCGAGATGTAAACACCATATGCAGGAGAAGCTGGTATATTGCTGCACATGTTTGGAAAATTTATGATTTTAAAATTGAAGTCGTCCCACTTATCATAAATTTTAGTACTGAGTTGACCACTGTCGTCAAATTCGAGGTATAAGTCCAAAAATGATGCGGACGAAGCTGTATCGGTGGTCTCTTTAACTTCCAGCTCTGGAGGATATATCAATGGAAGAAATTCTGCAAATCTAGAATTATTGATAGATAAAACGTCATCAATATACCTGTATGTGAAATTAAAGGCTCTAGCCTCATGAATCTTCTTATCTTTTACAAGCTTTTGAAGAAACTCCGACTCGTATGAGTATAAAAATAAATCGGCTAGAAGAGGGGCACAATTCGTACCCATTGGTATGCCGACGACCTGCTGAAACAGTGTCCCTCCAAAGGAGACAAATATGTTATCGATGAGGAACTCCAGCATACTGATCACTTGTTCCTCAGAGTAGCATGTTTTACCTTTATGAATTTTGTTTGAAAAATATGTGGAATTGTAGCCTAACACAACAAATTTTGAGCCATAGTTTCTATGACTAAAAGCTTTATGAATTGTTTCTTTTAAGCGGGTTTTTAATTTGTCATGCGGTAGGGTGGTATATAGAGTTGAAAAATCAAAAGTTTTGATGGAGGATACCTGAGAGAAAGATCTTGATTTCAGGTTATCCAAAAGATCTTTAGAGTTTATAAATAGTCAAACCTGTATATAAAGGCCACTCAAGGGAACCTAAAAATGTGGCCTTTATGAACACTTGTCCTTTATATATATAGGATAAAATTATATGCACTATTCATAAATGGGAAAAATGAAACTGCTTTTTATAGACAGTGATTTGTTATATAGAGGTGCCCTTTAAGGCAGGTTTGACTGTACATACATGGATAAATGAAGTCATACAGATGGAGCAGCTTTACAGTCATAAAACTAGCAAGTAAAAGGTCAATAGTGTTCACTTCATATATTGATTAGTGTTCAAATTGACTGTTAATTCATGTATGACCATGAAACTTGTGCTCTATATTTTGATGACTGAGGCCTGGACTATGTTGTAAGGGTGTAAGCTTTATGGCTCTGTTACTTATTCAAAAAATTTATGTTCGTAGTTGATAAATATAATCTTTAATATTCATAAAAAACTGCATATGACATAATGCTTCCAATAGAAAATAGTATACCGGCATACATTTGTACTTAAAGCTCATAAATCATATAGCTTAACAAGCAGGGGATGTCAATAGTCTGTATCACTTAAATGACCAACAGAATTAAAATATACCTATGATCATCTGACATCATGACAGTTACAATCTTCAAATTTGTCATGTTCAGAAATGATATCACAGATTTAAAGCTTTAGATGTTTAGAATGTTCATATAAAACAAGTATGATTATATAAATTAAAAGATAAAGTTATCTAAAATCTATAACAGAGAAACAGACCTTTTACAGAAAACCAGAGGCTCCAGGTGCATGTTATTTGTACACCTGGTTAACAAATGGCCTCAATTTAGCTCTGTATTCATAATGTTTACCTATAAAACATACAATATGTATCATTAGCATTCAGTTCTGCTAAAATATGTTACAGACCTCACAGAAAATGCACATTGAATATATGCTGGATATCTTGTAATATAGTTTAATTTTCATCCTACTACAGCTTAACAGATATAAGTTTTAACAAATTAAAAAAAAAATCTATTTTTTATTAAAAGAATATCCATCTTGAAATTAATGTTTTGTAATTATATATAATTTTGAAAGGGCACCATACAAGAACCATCTTGCTTAAGTTTGATTTTAAGTGGTCTGATTGGTTATTGAAAAATGTGCATGATTTTTTTGGGGGGGAACAACATATGCTATCATAAAAATCTGTCTAGGCCTGTTTAACTTTGTATCAAGAAGATACATATTAAGTTCAGACCTATTCTAGTTTAATTCCCATTCTCTGTAAGGACTTAAATTGACAGGAAATGCATAGTTTCAGAATCCAACTAATGTTATCTATTTTTTTTAAAGTGTCATAAGAAATGATGGAAATTGTAAAAAAATCACATCCCTCTAAAAGAAAGTTAAGCTGTTAAAACTAATCTTAATTCAAATGCCCACTCTTGTTAAAAACATTTTATATGGTTTATAGGTAAAGAATGGTCAGAGTGTCAAATGTGTATCTTGTACCAAACCTTGGCTATTGTCTGTCAAAATGTGATTATGACAAAGAAAGGGACAGGAATAACCTTTTTTTGAATATAAAAAAAATGAGGTTGCCATGCTTATATGCGAGCTTAAGCGAGCTCTTTATGGTATAAAATGTGTACTGAGGATTTTTTAACAAATATGGCTGAACATATTGTCGAAGAAAAAAAAATTCTACGTTTTGTAAACACCGGTTTCCGGGTAACACACTAACACACTCAACTAATGAAGATCTTCTTAACATAAAGCGCAAAGGTGATCCTGAAGTCTCGTACCCTCTCTCGTACGTCTGATACCACTGAAACTCGGAACTCGTGTGTAATAAAAGTCAATTATTTTTTTCATACTGACAAGAATTTTTGTTTCTACGCGGAAGTTAACTTTTGAGATTTCGTTAGGAACGATAACTCCAATAAAGGAACGACAGCTCGATTGAATGAGACTAGATTCGGCCCTAAAAATAAGTCGTCCCCAATATATCTCGGCCCAAAAAATCTCGACACTTTTTGATGCACTGGATGAGCGTGAAATTGCCAGATAATTTTCAGATGCGCGAGCATTCATGGCCGTGCCGGTTTCATATTAATTTACTTATACTAAGTTGAATCAATGGTTCCAATAATATAGAACTTTATTCAATAAACAAAATAATGGGACCTTCTCTTATATGTGATTACTGAGAGTTGGAATTTCCCTATTGGAGCCCTTGTTATTCAGGTAAGGATTATCTCCCTTCCTTAACTCTCCTTTGTGGAATCAATTATAGTACATGTAAACAAATTGGCGAGCTAAACTAACAACTGAAATGATTTTCCTAAACATCACATTTATTAATATTTGTTCACTTTAATTCTTTGTACAACATCTGAATAATTGAAAAAAATAAAGATTTGAAGTTAACTACCTTTCTAAAACCAAGATATGGGTTCATATTCATAGGTTGGTAGACACTTTTTTTTTTTGGAAAATTTTTATTTTATGAAAAAAATAACCCAACTGTTTGTTTACCTTTTCTTTTGATTAAATATTCAAAAACAACATACCAAAAGCATCATTTGCATGTTAACATTCAGAAGTTGAAAAAATAAAGCATCATTTACATGTTAACATTCAAAAGTTGAAAAAATAGGGCATATTTTCAATAGAATTTTTTTTATGGGTCTTTAAATAGGGGTACACTAAAATGTAAAAAGAACAATACATTTTTTCACAATTTTCAATATTTTTTTATCTTCGAAATATAAATAGACAATCATGTGTAATTACCTCAATAATTATGATAATTTAAATGGATGGTCATTATATTCTGTTTACATCTTTATGAAAAATGTACAAAAAAATGTATTCCTTATTTGAGTGGTCAATTTTCAAAACTGAAGCAATAAAAAAAAGTCACTATCGTATCAAAACATCCTTATATTCTTAGCTAACTGAACAAATTATGTTTCCATACTAAAGTAACAAATAAGGGTTTTTTGCTCTTAAATTTAATGCGAAAAAAAAGGGGGGTAAATTAGTTTTGCCACCCTCAACTTTTCAAAGTGGGGGTGATTGTCCCCAGCTCCTTTTCCCATGAAGTGGCATTAGTGAAGTTCGAACTGCAGACTCATATGGAGCATCTGAGTTCATGTTGGTCCGGAGGTTTAGTGATATTTGTGTTGCTCAATCTTCAGTTTTCTGTGTATTCGTAATTTTTTGTCAGCCATTAAATATTTGTCTTTTTGTTTTGTTTTACCTGTATATTTATATCATATATTGTTAATGAAGTAATATATTGACCCTTTAAGATTAATTATCAATAAATGTAACTCTCAATCTGTAGAGTAAATAATCAAAGATGCTAAAATCGGAAGTTGGAGTATGTAATTTTTCCACCGAATTATCCCCCTTTGATGTCCACACGCATTTATTTATGTGAAATAAATTATGTCAACGGGGGAAAATAATAGAAATAACTTTTATCATATGTTAAAATAAGTTGAAATTTGCTAAAAAAAAAAAAACATTGATTGAGCATTTATGACCTAAATCATATTTTTAAATTAAATTTCCACTTCAAATTATGTTTTCATGAAGAAGATGCATCTCTAATTTTATTTAATGCCCATAAAAGCTTGATTTAATCATCCCTACAAAATAATTTGCACATATTCGAAGCATTTGCACACAGGTCTCTTTATATAGCCCCTTAATACATGGTGGTAAGTCGTTACAGACACTTTCCGGAGAAACGGCACATTTATGATAAAACAACGGACCTTTTCAGATAAAAACATGACGTAGAGATGAATGACGATCGGGAAATCGAAGATTTAAGCAAGACGTACAGGTTTATATTAATTTTAATCTTTTTCACGGAATGAAAGGATTATCAAAGATTTTGTTTAGAATTACTTTTTTCAATTATTCAACATAATCAACTTTATTTTTCGCATTAAAAATGACAGTCTCGGAGAACATTTTTTCCTTTTGTCCTAAAAAATACTAAAAAGCTCTTAAGAGTTGCAATTTAAATTGTACTTTTAATTGTACTAAATATATATTTGAAGTTTAACAAATGGTCCTCTTGTCATCATTAGATTATCAAAATACTAGCACCCGAAAAATTTTCATAAGCAACGGCCACTTTATGATTGACGTTTTTATCGGCACCGGAATAATTTGAAAGGTCAGGTGGCTATATTGCATTTACCTTGACTGTTTGTTTATATAATAATAGTTTGTCCATGAACTTTGGGAATATTTTTTCTCAGCTTCTACTGTGTAGAATGAATTTTTATTTGGTACATGTATGTAGCTTTGACATAATTATAGGATAATTAATTGGAGAGTGTGAATATTGAAAATATAATCACGAGTGATGTAGAACGCAGTGATTTAACGATTGCACATGCGTTCTCGGCATTTGTTTTTATGTGTTATATTGATAGATTCCATCCACTTTTGCTATGTATTTGATGTATATATCACAATAGTCATCAAATCATATAAATTCAACTAAAAACTGCCATTTTTTGTGAAAAAAGACTATCATTAAATGTTGAGGAAAATGAACTAATGGCTAGCCTGTGCTATTTTTAGAAACATGTTAGGGCTTTAAATTGGATAGATCCTACCCAGGTTTGCTATGAATTTGGTTTATCTACCACAAGCGTCATCAAATCATAACAGTTCAACTAAAAATTGCCATTTTTAATGGAAAAAAGACTATCATTAAATGTTAAGGAAAATCAGCCAAATGGCTAGCCTGTGCTATTTTTAGAAACAGGTTAAGGTACTAAATTAGATAGATCCCATCCAGGTTTGCTATGAATTTGGTTTATCTATCACAAACGTCATCGAATCATAACAATTCAACTAAGAATTGCCATTTTTTTTTATGAAAAAAGACTATCATGAAATGTTGAGGAAAATCAGCCAATGGCTAGCCTGTGCTATTTTTAGAATCATGTTAAGGTGCTTAATTGGATAGATCCCATCCATGTTTGCTATGAATTTGGTTTATTCTATCACAAATGCCATCAAATTATGACAATTCAACTAAAAATTGCCATTTTTTATGAAAAAAAACTGTCATTAAATGTTGAGAAAAATCAGCCAATGGCTAGTCTGTGCTATTTTTAGAAACATTTTATGAGGTTAAATTGGAAAGGTCCCACCCAAACTCATTTGTATTTTGTTTATTGGTAATAAAGGTCATTAAATCATGAATGTCAGTTAGAATAAAATTATGGCAACATAATGTAAACTCAATTTGAAAAACGCCAAAAAGGCAAAAATTTCCAATTTGCAAATTTTGGAAAATTTCCCATTCTTGGCCCAGATTTACCAATGGAAAATGATATTGTGTAACAAAATGGTTTTTGTAGAAAGAAAGCTTAACATATATTTAACTAACATGTATAGATAAAGTTCCTTCATTTACAGCCAGTTTTATTTTTATAACTTGGAAAAACAGAATATTTTGCCCTGAATAATGCCCTCTCCAGGACCAAATTTTAGGAGATATGGTTGCCATGGCAACGGATCGTAATTTTTGAAATTTTATTTTCTTAAGTTGTTAAACTTGGTCAGGTAAGTGATCTGACAACATAACACCAATATCTGAAGACATGCATTTCCAGTCCACTGTATAGCTATTGAAGTCCTTACAGAGAATGGGTAAAAAATGTAGAAGTTTTAGCAATTTGGAGAGTTTCAATATTTATCTATGAAGATCATCTTTGATGGAGCACATAGGGCTGAATTCTTTAATTTGAAAGGTGACCAAACATGGACCATGCTCTTTGCCAATATAAAATTCATAGAATACCTTAAAAATATATTAAAAACTCATTATTATGCAGATAGAGTTTAAATTGCAGTTCAATCTGGCCTGAAATGTAACATGTTGAAGCAAATGGCAATCTTAGATGATGAGAGGGGTTGTTGAATATAATTCTGAAAGATCAAACATGCATCCAGATTGACCAGGGGAGATAAAAAAAAACATGACATCAGAAAATGGAAAGAAAATTGAATCAAGATTCTTCTAATTCAACTAAAACTCCATTACAATCTTTTGGATGAAGGAACACAACAGGTTTACCATGAGCTCCTATCTTTGGCTCTTCACTTAAAAGTCTAATATTCTTTGCTCTCAAGTCTTTCATAGCCTCTTGAATATTGTCAACCTAAAAAAAAATAAAAATCTTATAAAAAACAAGAATATTTGAAGATTTAAAAAAAACCAGTGAAAAATTGCATTCAACTGTCAGATGTGATAGCTCCCGAAGAAACAAGAACATAAACTTGGGTCCATTTATCCTTGTTATGCAGTTATGACCACATTAAAAAAATACTCCCAAACTATATATTATAATACAATGATTATGTATTATGTACTATATTTTTAAAACTTATCTTTTTACAAGTTACATGTATATAATTCCATTTTGATTTGCATATTGCTGCTTCCTTGCATTTCATTGGACAAAACAACTAAAATTAAAAAGTTTACACATGGATAATTCCTTTCTGCTAAGGTGTATTCATACACCCTTGTATCACATTTTGGATTCCATATTAAAAACGAAATGATCAAAATTTATTTATTTGCAAAGCAAGATATTTTATAGAATTATGTCACTGCAACACTGTGTATAATTTTTATTTTCATAAACGTTTGATGTCTTGTACCCCCCCCCCCCCCCCCCCCCATACAACACATGAAAATAATCATGAATCTTTTCCCGGAAAAAATCTATTGATAGTTTTTCGCCACGGTTCAGACTGTAATCTCGTTAATTAAACCACGATTCTACTACATTCTGCTAGCTTATGATTTAATGATATTGCACCTTTTACAGTGTTTGACTCTTTTTCTCACCACTTTCTACCGTGTCAATGTATGATTAATTTGAGTAAATAATAGAGTGCTTTCCCTTGATAGTAATTAACGTAAAGAAAGAAATTACCTCCCTTTGACCAAAGTCAAATAATTTTTCTTACAGGTATTTATTGCTGTTGTAGTAGAATTTATTATGTATTTATAAAATACATTGTATTTTTATTATGAAATACATTTAAACTACAGCCAAGACACGAATGTATATCGATAAATTGACAATTTACTTCAGCAACGGAATACAATTTTGTAGGAAAATGTTCGATGGAATGAAAACAAAACAAAGGTGTTTGGTGAGAAATAAAATCAAACACCGAAAAAAATACAAGATAGGGAATCTCCAACACCGTTGGGTAAGATTTCAATCATTCACTAACTCGACAAGCCTCTTCAGAGTACAATTGTGATCTTACCCTCGGGGGTCCCTATCTTGTACCCCCCCGGTGTTAGATTCTTTATTTCTGCAATTATGACATATTTTAGTACATTTATTCTTTTTCAATGCACCATAAAAGGTAAATAAAGGTAAATTAGGTCAAATCATAATCGGAAATAGTGTGTCCTTAAGATGTGACATATTACTAAAAGTTTTTAAGAACAAAAGCTATTAAGACATTTGCTTAAATATGGACTAATGTTTCTAATTTATTATACAATGTCACATATGCAGAAAATGATAATAAATTGTCTTGTACATTTTTTGCAGTTGAAAGTTCTGTCAAACAAACAAAAAATGATTTCTTTTTTGGTTAACACAAATGCTTGATATAAAATAAGAGTTTTACATTCTTTTTTGAATTGAATTATAATTTTCTTTTACTAGTATTTAGGTTTACATATATAAAATGCTTTTGCCTGTGTTCATTCATTTATACTTTTGTTTCAATTTGATTGACTTTGTAATTTCTTTACAGACAGCACGTTTTCATTGCAAAATAGTGATAATACATATTTTACAAAATAGTGAACAAACATATTTTAACGAATGTCATAATAGTAGTTGCCTAATGTTTTCCCCATTCAAAAATCATGTGATGACAGACAAAATCTTCAATGTAAAGATATAATATATACAAAAAAATGATGACTTATGTTCTTGGCAATAAAAGAGAAATCAAAATGACTGAAAAACGGAGTTAGTAGACAAATTTACATAGGATAAGAATGTAAATCACTGTCAGTGGTGAAAATTGACGTTTCTTGGTGAATGCACGAAAGCTTGATGATCGCCAGCCTGCATGTGAAAAATGCAAAGGTGACAAAGTTTTATGCATGACGAAGTTATGATGTATTGAGGTTCCCATATATATACATACACATTAGTAAACTATAATAGATTTACAATAGTTGTGCTAATACTACCTCAATACATATATGATGCATGCCACCACTTTTATTCTTCTCAAGGAACTTTTCTATTGGGCTTTTATCACCTAATGGATTCAACAACTGTAAATAAAAAAAAATAACTAGAGGCTCCCAGGAGCCTGTATAGCTCACCTGGGTATAATAACAACATCAGTCAATAAAACTTGATAACTTCGGTGAAAAAAATTAACAAATGTAGCCTTCGTCATTACAGACCCCTTCTACAAAAAAATTTGGGCAGGGGTTCCCCCTTTAATGTAAGTTATCAAAATTGCTGTAAAAAAACATATATGTGAATGATTCTCAAAATTTAGCTTTTCCTACTTCACATTTTGTAATAGAGTTGCTTCCCTTTGATTATTTGAGTAACCAAAGGCAGTGAGTCAACAAAAAAATGCATTTCAAGAGGAATAACTCTTCACACAGTTGTCGCACATTTTTAACTGTGGGAAATTTTTTGTAGATCTTGACATGCTGAACATTTTTGCAGTTTAAACTTTCCCTCTATCTCTAATAGTTTTTGAGATACAAGATGATAGTATTAAAATTGAGAACATTTTGATGAAAAAAGGGCAATAACTCCAAAATGGGTAAAGGGATTTACTTCAAAATTGCAGGGTAGGAAGATCTTGACATGCTGCAAATTTTTGCATTTAAACTTAACCTTTATCTCTTATAGTTTTTGAAATATAAGACGAAAAGTATAATTTTTTTTTTTTTAATTTGATGAAAAAAAGGGCAAGAACTCCAAGATGGGTAATCATATTTACTTCAAAATTGCAGGGTAGGTAGATATCGACATGGTGCACATTTTTGCAATTTAAACTTAACATCTATCTCTTATAGTTTTTGAAATATAACACGAAAAGTATTAAAATTAAAAAAAAAAATTGATCGAAGGCCCGAACCGCCGAACACATTTTTGGAAGAGAACCATCCAATGACTATTTCATCGAAATTTTGTTCTTATTGAGCAAATGACTTCAGACAAGAAGATGTTTATGGGAATTTCCCATAGGGTCCTATGTTAAATTAAGTTCGGCTGTGGTGGCCATCTTCGTCGGTGTTCTGAAATGCGGAACACAAATTTGGAAGAGGACCACCCAAGAATCATTTCAGCAAAGTTTGGTTGAGATTGGCACAGTAGTTTCAGAGGAGAAGATTTTTTTTAAATTTCATCCCCCCTTTTTTCTAATTTGCATAATCGGTCAAAATAGGCAAATGTTCAAAGTTCATAAAAAATCCCATAATATATGTTAAAAAGCTCATCATTATGCTTATACAGTTCAAATTTGGGCACTTTCTGGCTTAAAATAGAGCAGTTTTGGCCATTTGAAGAAATTTCTATTTTTAGTAATGGCGGCCATCTTGGATACAGGACGGCGCTGACGGACACCATTTTGAAAGGGGACCACCCAAGGATCATTTCAGCAAAGTTTGGTTGAGATTGGCTCAGTAATTTCAGAGGAGAAGATTTTTTTAAAATTTCATCCCCCCTTTTTTCTAATTTGCATAATCGATCAAAATGGGTAATGGGATTTACTTCAAAATTGCAGGGTAGGTAGATCTTGACATGCTGCACATTTTTGCAATTTAAACTTAACATCTATTTTTAAATAGTTTTTGAAATATAAGACGAAAAGTATTAAAATTAAAAAAAAAATTGATGAAAAAAGGGCAATAACTCCAAGATGGGAAATCAAATTAACTTCAAAATTGCAGGGTAGGTAGATCTTGACATGCTGAACATGTTTGCAGTTTCAACTTACCACCTGTCTCTTATAGTTTTTGAAATAAAGGACGAAAAGTATTAAAATTTTGAAAATTTGATGAAAAAAGGGAAATAACTCCAAAATGGGTAATGGTATTTACTTCAAAATTGCAGGGTGGGTAGATCTTGATATGCCGCACATTTTTGCAATTTAAAGTTAACCTTTATCTCTTATAGTTTTTGAAATATAAGACGAAAGTATTAAAATTTTACAAATTTGATGAAAAAAGGGCAATAACTCCAAGATGGGCAATCAGATTTACTTCAAAATTGCAGGGTAGGTAGATCTTGATGTGCTGATCATTTTTACCCCATGTCAGATTTTTGATATTATTAACGGTTTTTGAGTTATTACCCAAAACCTGCAATTTTACCATATGTTCTATTTTTAGTAACAGCGGCCATGTTGGTTGGTGCACGGCATCACCGGACACAATTTTGAAACTAGACACCCTAGTGATGATTCAGACCAAGTTTGGTTTCCATTGGTCTTGTACTTTCAGAGGAGAAGATTTTTGAAAAAGTTTACGACGTACGACGACGACGGACGCCAAGTGATGGCAATAGCTCACATGACCCTTTGGGTCAGGTGAGCTAAAAAGGGGAAGAGACATTTAGTACAAATACCTACTAAGAATTCTATTGGCTTTTGTCGTTGTTGTGGAGTTTGATGTTTGCCAGAGGTGTTTGGAGTGAGTGAGTGATTGTTGTTTAATGCTAACTCAGCAATTTGTTCAGCTATATCATGGCGAGAACAAGTTAATTTTCAATGAAATGATGATGAGGTCTGCTTTGTACTAGACCAACACGCTTAGCTGGAATTTTATAGAGCTAGCTCAACGAAATAGCAGTCCATGGATAGACATGTTGCCCCACTCGGACACATTATCCTGATTCTGAGTGAACCAGTCTTTGCTCTTTCTCCTTATTGCTGTGTGCTTAACAGAGAAGCAAGAAATACCAATGTTATAGTCTGGTTAGACCCGATCTGAGCTAGAACCCACCATCTACCCCACTTGAGGTGAGCACGCTAACCAGTACACCAACGATGCGGTTCATTACTGTTTGAGGTTTGCCAGAGGAGTGATTTGTGTTGTTGTGATTGGTTATATCGTTAAACATTACTGTTCAAATTCTATGCTTCAAAGGTAACTTAAATAATGAATAACAATTATATTTAAAAGAAAACGTTTAGTTTTGATTTGTTATGTTAAACTGCTTTATAGACATTACATAAGTAGACTGATTAGATGTTATGTTATTTGACATTAAATTATTCCTTTAGACAATTTGAAAAGTGTTCACTTTTAATTAACATATACAAATGTATGTATACTGGATACTTGTATTGTTGTGGTTGGTTATATTGTGTACCATTACTGTTTGGGGTTTGCCAGAGGAGTGGTTTGTGTTGATATATATATATATAACACTTTTATAATGAGAAAACTCAAGTATATTTTGGGGTTGAATTTCAATGATTTTTAGCTTCTGAGAACAAAGAAAAAATAAAACACACACAAAAAACCTGATATACAGCAATTCTGAAATATTGATAATTTACATTTTACCTCAATTTTTGTGTCTCCTAATTCAACAAATACAGTGTACACACCATGTTCAGCTTGTGGCTGAAATAGAACAAAAAATTAAAATTCCACTCTCACTTAATTCTGGGTATATTTGATGTAATATCACTGAATTTAAAATGTTCACAAATGATGTATAAATTTATTTGATGATTTGTACATTTTCCCTTTGATCTATACACATGATAATACAAAATGTATCTATTATCAAGCAACTATCGTGATATGAACATAATATTGCTGTTTTTTAATGTGATGCTATAAAAACGTCATGGATGTCATTTCACCAAATCCTCAATAAACATAAGTGTAATGGTATATCACTACAATTACATGGGTTCAGATTACCTTTCATCACCATTACAGTTGTGAGTTTGATTTGTGGCAAGGTGTACTCGATAAAACTTTAGATGATAAAATTTGTCATCGACTTGTATTTGAAGTAGGTGGATGGATTTGATCTTGGTACTCTGGTTTCCTCCACCAATAAAATTGAACACGATATAACTAAAATATTGTTGAAAATAGTTTTATCCCAAACTTTCCTCCACCAATAAAATTGAACACGATATAACTAAAATATTGTTGAAAATAGTTTTATCCCAAACTTGTGTACGAAATAAAACCAGCATAGTATATATATAAATACCTAGTAATATATCTTGTCAGACAGTGACCATTGAATATACTTTACTTACGTGTTTTTCACTGACTTTGGCACCCAGTACATCTCTAAACAAAGTAGATGTCTTCTCTATATCTGGAGTAGCTATGGCAACATGATTTATTTTTCCAATGTTCCATTTCTTAATATAAAACAAAAATTATAATTTAATTTCAATCTGTTACAAAGTGAAATTATAGTTAATGGTAGTTTAATTTACTCTAAAAATAAATTGGACTTTTGACAAGTTTTAGTGCATTGGGTACACCCGACAATTCCAACGCAACAAAGGACCACTCCAAAACATGGAAAATAACTCTTGTCATTTACTTAATCTGACTATAACTACTACTGATAACTTAGTGATTACTCGACTTCTACTTGAAATAACAATTATTTTCTTATTTTGGAGTTAACCATAAACCAGAGGCTCTCAAGATTATTATAATTGTATAAACATGAAAACATGAATTGTTTAAAGGATCATGCGATGATCATTCATGTTCAATATCATTTTCATTCATGTTACATCTTGAAAATATAAAGTTAATAGTAAAACGATATAAATAACTACAACTTAAAATCATTCTTCTGACAAACTTCAAACTTCAGGAAAATCTACCAGTAGGTTCTGCTTTGGGACAAACACACAAAAGTGTCAGGGTTAAAATCAGTTAATAAAATTGCCAGTCGAAAAAAAACTTTAGACTAATATTCTTCAAATGTTGTCTTTATATCTTAACCTCATTTTTGTTTAAATCAATCAAACAACTACTCTAAATTCATCTGCAAACAAATGAAGTTTTCTTTGCAATTAGTATAAATTTTAGTGTTTTCTCATATGAATACGATTTCATTCTGAAACTATTTTATCATTTAGCAATATTTACTCTTTGCAAAATATTTATTTATCTTCCTACAATATTTTATCAGTTAAATTTAATACATGTATAAAAAAAAATAGGTACTACACTTTCTATTTAATTGAGTATATCTGTTCCAATTCTTTATGATTTTTCTATTACTATCTGTAAGCAAATCTGCTGAAAATGTATGATCTAGGCTATATCAAGTGTTTAAAAATAGTCATTAAATCTTGTTACTATTTTATCAATCTGATTAAAATCAGCTGTTATAATACACTACACTCCCCCCTAATATTTGATTTTGCCAGTGTCGTTTTCATTGGCTGCATCATGAGTTCATCTGGACATGACCTCTAAACAGGATCTGCCAGATGTTAGGGAGTGTAGCATGCTATATCAACTGGTTTTAATCAGATTGCTATTAAACTGTTCAAATTTTTCTAATTTTTTTTAATTTTTTTTACCTTAGAAGCTATTGGTAAACTTCTGTGTATCTGCCTGTTCTGGCAATATGCCTGAAATACATATAAAACATATTATAATTACTTCAAATATAGATATGAAATCATGCCATATGAATATACATGTAGATGACCAGAAATATACATATATTTACATACGAAATTCAAATAAAAGTAAATAAAAAATTGTTTTCCCTAATTAAAATATATACTTTTTTCTGGAGTAAATATACAAATATGCAATAACTAAATTTTATTTACTTTTATTTGAATTTCGTATGTAGATATTTGGTGTGCGGAGAGCATAATCATGGTTGACTCACTGGTTAGGTTAGATTTATGGTGTGTAACGCCACTTTCAATAATATTTCAGTTATATCATGGCTGTCAGTTTTATTGGTGGAGGAAACCGGAGTACCCTGAGGAAACACACCGACATGTCGCAAGGCACTAGAAAATTGTATCACATAATGTTGTATCGAGTACACCTCACCATGAATGGGGTTCGACCTCACAACTTTAATGGCGATAGACATTGATTGCACAGGTAGTTGTAAAAACCAACAACCAAATGATCACGAGCATGAGTCTCCGACTGGCAATGGAGCTATGCTTTTATCAACAGCAGAACAATTTGGCTAGGTTTGATGCATAGTCGTCTTCGATCCAATAAATCGTGTGGCGGAGAAATCATTGTAGTTCTACATCCAAAAATATACTGCAGTTTAAAAGTGAAAACCGTTCACAATAAATAATCGATTTGTTGACATTTTTTTTATTATTTTTGCATTGGAAACCCTCTCTTTTACATTTACACATTGACATTTTTTTTACCATTGGCACTGACTAAGAATAGTACAGAATTTTTTTTATACAAACTATTTACTATCGATCCAGTATATGGCTTCCAAGAATAAATTCTCAATTATTTAAATAATGGGCTAATATCTATAACCTGCAAGTACTTCACAGTAGAAAATGAAATCACACACTGATGAGTGATGAAATAATAATATGGTTGGTGAATACTGCCTATACTGGTGACAACACAAGCCGTGACAATGTCATGTCACTTTGCCTTTGGCAAAAACATGATTTTTTCTTTAAGACTTTAATATCATATCATAAATTTGCTTTTTTAATATTTGATGCCATCAAAAAAGAATATAAGTACTAGTTGTTTGAAAGTGTTGAGTAACAGGTTAGCTCTTGACATTTCTTTCCCAATCGATGAAATAAACCTTGTCTCTGTTCCTACTGTCAGTAACCCGAATAATCCAGTCGTTATATTACTCTCCCTCTAGTCGCTGCATTAACGCAGGGGATTATAGTATAGGGGAAGGAAACACGTTATACGATCTGCGGAAGATTTTCGTTCGAGGTTTTTCGTATTTTTCATTGTGAAGTATACAATAATTATTCCTTGTAGGGTGGTGCATTCGGAATATATCTTCCAACTGAGAAATCACGCGAGGAACGGCGCTTGTAGATCTCATTGGTCAACTACTGGGTTAATTTTGTACGGATGACCAAATAAGAACTTTGAACTGAATATTATTGATATGAGAAGGCGCGGCCTTTGAAGAGGACGGAAATATATTTGAAATTAAAATAGTGTTAAAAATAACTTTATAGAAATTTAAATTAAGTTTTGGAATAGTTAAAAGAATGGAAAATTACGAATTTATTTTTTATTATACACAGAGACGTGCCAAAAGTATTCGGTCACTGTGATTTTTTACTATATATTTCATATAAAACCACATTTTTTAAAAACATTATTCCAAAGTCGACTCTTGTTCGATTTTGATGATTTTTTTACCAACAAAAACAGGATTAAATGTAGTTTTACACTGTAATTTTAGCATAATTTTATAATCTATAATTTTTATGAGTTCATGATTTAAACACAAAACTAAATTTTGAACGTCAAAAATACAATACAATGATAGTACATTTGAAGACAAATAATTTAAGTTTGTGTTTAAGTCATGAATATTTAAAATCTGTGCTTCCAAAAAATATTTTAAAATAATCACAGAAAACTTCGTACGTTCTCGCTTCTGTTGGTAAAACTTTCATCAAAATCGAACAATGGAATAATGCTTTGAAAAATTGTGTTTTATATGAAATATATAGTAAAAAATTACAGTGACCGAATACTTTTGGCACGTCTCTGTATATTCAAAAATATATTAAAAAAGAACCTTATCTAAAAATTGATAATTTTCAGTAAAAGGAAAAAAAATTCTCAAAATATTACCTTTAAGTGCTCATTTAAGCAATGCAGAAGTTTAAAATTTCTTAATAAAGATAATAAATTAATTTTGTTATTCTCGTATGTGCAGAAAAGAAGTTTTCAAATGTGTGCACATGCAGATATTTTGAACCAAGAAAACTATGTACAATAATCATTAATATTGAAATGATACTTTTTTTGTTCTTTTTCTTTAGACCATTGTGTTGTCTTTCCTTCGATTTACGGATTATGATAACCGCTTTTGTATCTTCAAACTCTTCTTACCTATGTTATGAATGCTATTTATTCATTATTGACGATCTTCTTTAGAAATGGGATAGTTTTAAATGTACATGTATACACGTTTTTCCCTTCATATAAATGTCAAAAATAGTAATATTTGGTTGAAATAATATGCCACTTCTCCATGATCTTAAAAAATAAAACAGAAAAATATATTTTTATCTTCCAATGCTCTTTCGACACTTCGTTTATTTTTACTTTACTAAGTTGTTAATTAAACGTTCTTAGTTTTAATTAAAAGTTGTTTCCTTTTCAGTTAAACATCCAAAATAGGTATTTTTATCACTTGCTTTTGGGTAACTCAAATTTTAGGAATATAGCTGTTTAGTGGGTTTGTTCTTTTACGCATTTATTCTTCATAACCACCAACAATGATAAACGCTATTTTCAAGCATTTGTCATTTTTTAAAATAAAAAAATCTGTAATATAGGTCTACCCTTGGAGAATGAGCGGATTAGCATTATATAGCTCTTAATACCATGAAGGGGGTCTGAGCAAGGATACAGAGAATGTTTTGGTGTTCAAAACGTGATACATGATATTGAATTCTGTGTAGGATAATGCATTTGGTTATATATAATAATAATACTGAGGGAATACCCCCACCCGTCTTTAAATGAATCATAAAGGGATCGGGAAAGTATTTTTGCCTTAATAAAAAAAAAAACCATTTAAATATTTCATTTGTTACAGTTACCATTGATTTCCTACTATGCATGTATAAATATATAATGTAGTCCTTTCTTCAGAAACATTTGCAACCTTCTGTCTAGCTTTACTCCCGATGTTGTTATCAACGTGTATGCATTCACTGTGACCAGTTACCTGCTGTGACTGATCATATTAGCCTGCAATTTTGCCTGTCCTAAGCCAGTGATCATGCAGATATTGCAAATTTGTCCAACTTCATTTTAATAATGGTGAAATGTCTTTTTAACTATTTTTCATATTACCCTAACCCTGTAACCAGGCAAAAATGATGAGCACTAAAGGATAATTCATGCATCATATAATTTTTTCAAATACCCAATAGCTTGGGAGAAGCAGGGTCCTTTGCTAAATCATGTTCCATGATGAGGTAATTTTTGCATTTCCAATTGACACCACAATTTTATATAAAAGCCCACAATATGATCCCATACACAATTTGGTTATAAACTTTGAACTTGAGTGGTTTCTGAGAAGAAGTGTTTGTATGTAATTTCCACAGGATCTTTTATTTAACTGTGATAAATATGATGAACTAAGAAAAACACTTTTTCACAAGAATAAATCATTGCTCTGTCCAAATGTGAATTTAAATAGTTTCAAAAATGAAATAAACGCATATTTAGTTGAGCTTTTTCTTCAAGGAAGTGATGATTTATCTATGGATGATAACATAGTTATATTTCAGTGTGTATATGAATTCATTGAAAATAGCAATAGATTTCTATAGATTCTATGCTTTGTAAATATTTTAAATTGCTATTGAAAATATAATTTGTATTAACTATTACCAGTGAATGAATGTGAGATAGTCTGTTGTATTGTCTTGTCTTGTATCATATGTATGTTGAGGAGACCAACTTTGTAGCCTTCAGGCTGTTTGCAATCCTCTTGAAATAAATAAAGCATTAAATTAAAATAACTATGTTCCATGCCAAAAGTGGTATTTTTTAATTTGTAATCTAGCTTCTGTACCAGACACTAATGTTGCATACAGTTACTTACAGGAAAATACTAAGAAGAGTTGTTATTCCTGCTGGGAGGATCCTGATTTAAAATGAAAAGAAGATTTTCCAGATGCAAAACTTTTAACCAGTGTGAAAAAAAATTAACCTGTAGTATACTTTCTTTGTATTCCTATATATCAAGAATCATTGATATGCATACTAATAGGGGCAGAGCCTGTCGCTCACCTTTCATTCTGCTTCGAGGAAACTTAATACAGCACCTTCCATAGGTGCTTCCCACCAAGTTTCGCTTCATTTGGCTAAGCAGTTACAGAGAAAATGATTTTTATAAATCAACCAATCAGAAAATAGAATTGCCTGTGGTGGCCATGTTTGTTAACGGATCAGAATGAAATTAGCATTCTGGATAGAGGACCTTCCAAGGATGCTTCCTACCAAGTTTCGATTCATTTGGCCAAGCGCTTTCAGCGGAGATGATTTTTTTAGAAATCAACCAATCAGAAACAAGAATTGCCTGTGGCGGTCATATTTGTTAACGGATCGGAAATAAATGAGCAAATTTATAGAGGACCTTCCAAGGATGCTTCCTATCAAATTTTGATTCATTTGACAAAGCGGTTTCAGAGGAGAAGATTTTTTAGAAATCAACCAATCAGAAACAAGAATTGCCTATGGCGAACATGTTTGTTAATGGATCGGGACGAAATGAGCAAGCTTTATAGAGGACCTGCCATAGATGCTTCCTACCAAGTTTTACTTCATTTGGCTGAGGGGTTTCCGAGGAGAAGATTAAAATGTGAAAAGTTAACGGACGATGGACGCCAAGTGATGGCAAAAATTGCCTTTGGCAAGGTGAGCTAAAAAGGGTGCAGTCGACTCGCAGCCGCAAGTAATAAAGTTTACCAGTTGCTTGCCCGTGGTCAGTGGTTCTCTCCAGCTTCCTTCACCACTAAAACTGGTCGCCATGATATAGCCGATATATTGTTGAAAGTGGAGTTAAAACACCAAAAATCAAATCAAATCAAATCTGGACAAGTATACAGGGGTAACAGGCGAAAAATCACAGAAGGTATTAGCCAAGTTAGATATTAATTTTACTCTTATCACAAATACATATGCAGGGTCGGCTTGGGAGGTGTGAACCCCATAACATAATAATAATCATTGCTGTTCTCTGTAAAACCTAGTGTTTTTGTTTGTGTGTACTTGAACAGCTGAGAGTATGCAACTTCAGTGGGGCTCAATTGGCTTAAGGGAGATCCTGTATATATGGTTTATTCTACCTAGGGCCATTATTTCGTGTTGGTACATGTATGCTAGTTGGATTTACAACTACCTGTGCAATCAGTTTCTATCACCACTAAAGTTGTGATTTCGAATCCTGCTCGTGGGGAGGTGTGCTTGATACAACATTATGTGATCAAGTTTGTCAGTGTTTTTCTCCATTTTCCTTCAACAATAAAACTGACCACCATGATATAATTGAAATCTTGTTGACTGTGGCATTAAACACCATAACCCTAACTCTTCATTCTACCTATTAGTACAACAATGTATTACGACTTTTTGAAAATAGACAAAAAATATATATAATTTTTAACCTGAATTTGTGGAATACTTTTTTGCTATATTTTGCAGCAGCCAGACAAGACATAACTTAGAAAATAATCCTACATAATATATCTCAATCAGGGCGAGGTGTACAACATTTTGTGATAAAGTTTGTCAGTGATTTGCAACAGGTCGGTGGTTTTCTCCACCAATAAAACTGACCACCACAATATAACTGAAACATTGTTGAAAGTGGCGTTAAACACGATCAAACAAACAAACCAAATATATCAGAAAATACATTCAATCAATATTCAGTAAGTATGATGTTGGTCACCAAACTGGATGGTAGTTATTAATACAAATGCAGATTGCAAAGTCATTATTTTTAATTTAGTTCATCAACTTTGTTGTCAATTACTTGATAATTTATTTTCTTTTATATACTCTTACTCTCAGCTGATACTGATATATGTCAATAAAATATAATAAACATAGGCAAAATTTCAAAATCACTTTTTTATTAGAAAATCTGAGTCTTAATCCATAATAACAGTCTTTTATCCTATATCTTTGAACTATGAAAATGTCTTCAAATAAGTTGCATATGGTTATTTCTACTACATGTACATGTATGTGATGTCATAAACAATGTAAAATTATTAATACAGATAAAATCCTTGTTTTTAATATTTAATAAAAGAAAATGTTTTTAAAACAAAATGATAATCAAATAACCTCAATTTTTTTTATTGATTTAGTTAAAGTATTTGTACAAGGAAACTTCCTCCAAAATCATGTAATGTCTCAATAAATTAATTTTAAATTAAAAAAAAACCTCCCTTCCAGATCTCAGCTAACGTATTCCGATGAATAAGGTTCCTGTTAAATTTATAAAAAATTAACTAATTACTCATGTCACATGAAAAGTTGTCTATTTTCAGCTAAAAAAATTCCTTTCACCCCTTCTCCCCCCTCCAAAAAACCCCCCAAAAACTCAACAACATCAAATTTAGGATGAAGTCTTTGATAACTTGAAATGAAAGCTTAAATAGCATAAAAATTAGTCATAGCAATGGTCCTCCTATGTTGGAATTTGATCTGTCATCTGAAAGACTTCTAAGCCAACATCCAGTTCATGTTGTATTTGCTACCAAGTTCCTGACAACCATTCTGGAATCCATCAGCTGTAACAAAATAACAGTATAGTACTTGAAAAGAGAAATTCTAAAATAATATGACATTTAAAAAAAATAGATGATGTCTCAAAAGAGGTACCAGTGTTTTAAGGCAAACTTATGTTATATGTTAAAATAATTCTCTATTTAAGATATATACCGGTACTTTGATTGTACCTCCCTCGTTTGATACTGTACATCACTTTCTCAGTCAAATCACAAACTTTGTAGTTACTCTATGTAGTACTAAGGTATATATATTGCTGTTTTGTCTTACATGTACAACACTACATGTTGATATCAATAGAGGAGTAACAGAATTTGACACTCATCTGATCCTGTATCTCTCATGCATTGTCGTTTCGATATGTATACATGTATAAAAGAAGAAGATACTTTATTTACCAAATATAGGCCCACGAGGGGCATGCATATTCACATATATAATTATTTAAAACATAACATATGTTTAACAAAGACAAAGATACAATTACATATACTTATAACATGTCATTTATATGCTCAGTGTGGTTGATATGTTTTAATACATCCAGCTATGATATATGTATCATATAAATATGATGATAAATAAATAGATAGAGCCGACTATTTGTATCCTACCCGTGTCTGAAACAGAGAGGCAAACACAATGATAACCTTTCTGCAGGAGACACCAGGTGACGGTGCTAAAAGGATGATAGTCAACCCTTAATTTTGAGGTACAGGTATGAGCCATTTATATCCTCCCTGTGTCTAAAAGCAGAAAGGCAAGCACATCGGTTGCCCTTCTGCAGAAGACACCAGGGGACGATGCTAAAAGGAATATATATAGATGGCTTCATCATGCAGTTTTATAATTATTGCATTCAAGTTTAAATCAAAATGCATGTAGCTATCTGAGAAAACAAATTCTACAAGTACATACATGATGAAGTTAGCCATCTCTTTGATCTGCATTGTTATATTCCTTTTTTCCATGATCATAGTGTTATTTTTAGTCAAAATAATGAATCTTCCAGCAATCCAGAGATTTGTATTTTTTAGGTCGCATTAATTTCTGTATTAACAGGAGGAAGCTGATCTAAAAATTGCTAATGAAAATTATAGTTTCCTGGAGTTATTTGGACTATGAGTGATATTACAGGCAGCTAATGACCAAGTGTTATTGGTGATATGGATATCAGGGGCGGATCTAGGATTTGTGGTTAGGGGGGGCGTGAGTTGGCGAGCGGTCTGGGGACCGCTTAAGGTCCCCAGCTGGTCCAGGGTAGAACCCTGGTAGGGGTCCCAGGGGGGCAAAGACCCCTGAAGCTCTGGGGATTTTAGGAATTAGACATTTATTTGAACGATAATTTTGAACCAACCACACCATTTTTATCAGACCAGGTCTTAATTTTGTCGGATAATTGTTAACAGTATATTTTTGTCAGATTATAAGAACCTAAAGTAAAACTTTTTTTGAACAATCGTGATGCGAATTGTTCAACTCATGACTGATCGATCACGATATTTTAACCCTTCAAAGAACTATTGGTTTAGTTTTAACGTATTCCTCATTTCACTAATTGGTCTGTACTTTCGATGCTAGTCCTTTCGGGTGGTTCTAGTTAATACTACCCGTCCGGATGGAGCTTTTCTTTTCGTCGTTTGAATCATTCATTGAAAACATATGATTCGACCGTTCTTGTTTATAGACAAACAAAAGCGGAAATTGTCGGCGAATCCATATTATCAACGAACACACCCAACGTGTATTTACAGTGTGTAGGAATATTTTACTACAGGTCACGAGTTAACCATTCATGAAAAAGTTGTTTGTTGAACTGCTTAATTAACGTTGTATAACATATGCTTTGCGAATTTTAGGGGGGGGGGGGGGGGGCGCACGCCCCCCTCTAAATCCGCCCCTGGATATATACATATATGCATATCATTAACCTTTCAACCAAAAATTGTGGCTATTTTTAACCAGAAGCATTGTGAGTCATGTGACATGTTGGTTTGTAAACAAATGCAATTTAAGCATTATTTTCATTCTAAAAAATAATAATCAAATAAAACAATGTTAAAACATCTGAATTATATAATAAATTAAGCAATCGGTCATTTTAAAATCCTTGTAATGACACCTTTATTTATTTTTTCTATAGCCTCAAATTACCCGCTATACCACAATATGCGTTGATCAATGAAGACGAACTTGCATGTAGAATTTTTAACTGATTTTACATCGAAACTTACCAATTGTGATATAAATAAATATAAAATCTTGATTTAAATCCAACTACTGAATTTCAAGTAAATAATTTCACCAGATCATGTTCAATTCAGCGATATAAAAATATCTCAGGCACAAGGCTTCATGAAATAAATATGGCCTCTCTTCCGGTTTCATAAAGCTGATTAACGCCTGGATGCATTTAACCCGAATAATCCAGTCGTTATATTACGCTTTGCTATCAATCGTAAATACTCGGCCATTCTCGCTACCCTGCAAATAACCTCGTACGTACATAGTAGAAATTCTTCTTAAATTGTTTGCCGGAAAGTTAAGTTAAGTTAAGCCGCACAAAAATATAGCCCACGAAAATCCAATATGGAAGACATACTAAGTAAAATCTAATCATGCAAAACTAATTAAAACTTTAATTGAAATATAGAAAATTGCTTAAAATATAACTTTATCAAACTTTCATGTAACTGACATGTGAAAAGTAGTGCGATTCATACGCCTAATGCATACGAGGTTATTTGCAGGGTAGCGAGAATGGCCGAGTAGTTACGATTGGCTTTGCTATAGACCTTTTTATTCTTAAAAACATGGGCGCGGCCATTATCGACTTCCGAGTGTGTCCGCCATTAGTAAAGTGACAAAATCTTATGTTCTCGGGGTTTATCGATACGCTAATGTATGGTTTCTCTAGTACAGGTGTCACAATATACTGTTATTTCGGCTTGAAATTCAATAACACCTGCTGTGAAGTGATTTTTAAACGGAGATATAATGACAATGATATAATGACAACAAATAAATTACCTGGTATGTAGTTTTTTTTTAATTACCGTTACATTCCCCATACAAAATCAGTATAAATCCTACTTGATTGATACAGAATAATTAATAAAAGAAAACTAGATATAAAAAAAATTACGACTGCTTACTGGTCACAAAAAAATGTCAGAAGCTTACCAACTAAATGAAATGTATACCTTTTAGTTCAATTGTCCAGTAATCGGTCGTAATTCTTTTTATATCTAGTTTTCTTTTATTAATTATTCTGTGCGGTTCTGCAATATCATGGTCGCTCCACAATGGAAGTCGAATATTTCTGGGGACGTCACAAAAGTATGGTTTAGTGAAGTATGATCGTCTGCTCTCTAATAAATGATGAGGCGGAGAAACTATTAGGTAGGTCTCCATCCATAAATACCGCAAAGGTCAAGCGAAAACCGTATACGAAAAAATAAACCGATTTGTTTACATTTGTGCCGAAAAATGCATTGGAAGCCTTCAGGTGTCAAATGTTTTCATTGTACCCACGTGTTTGACCTTACTAATCTAAAAGGTGAAAAGAGAAGAAATGTAGGAAAACTAAATAATGAATTAAGCATCGTTAATCAACTTGTCGATCTCCATTTCTTGTTGTTTGTAAACATTACCGGAAATTGAAAGAAGGATGCATTCATTGAAAAAATCCGTCAAACCGGAAATAGTAAATCGGTATGACTTATGGGTATTACGACATAAAATAGGAGGAGCTAAAGTAACTTGAATAATACTGCGCCCTCTATCGGCACTTTCGCTGCAGCGACTAGCAGGAGAGTAATATAACGACTGGATTATTCGGGTTAGAGCTAAAGTGTTTGTAAATAATGTCCAATGGAGCGATCAGATGATGTATACGTAATGCTGTATGCAATACACTTATCCGGATAAATACAACCAAACATGAATAAAACTTAAATGAATAATTACTATTTTTTAAATATTAAAACATAATGATTTTTATTTCAAAGTTGGAAAGTAAATAAAAGCTTGAATTGAATTCATTCTTATATAATGATTTTTTTAATTTTATGATACTGATCACAGGTACTTGTGGACAGGACACAGCATCCCCCTTTTTCCACCCTACCCCCCTTTTTCCATTTTTTTTTTTTTTTTCATTTCCATGGCTTAGAAATATGTAAAACAGCAATAATATGCTGTTTTCTGATTGCATAAGTCGACTGATATGTATATAGAGATGCCGTTTTCTGATTGCATCAGTCGATTGATATGTATATACAACTGTATAGAGAAGGTATCTCACTTCCACATAATTTTCACGAAAACTATACTACCTGCTCGGGGAATCCCATGTCTAAATCAATAAAAATGCATCTACCTTTGAGTTGGTGAGCACGCTTCGTCTCTGCTAATATTCCTTTTTTTAAACGGTCGGCATTTTTCACGAAAATTTTCCTCTGAAACAAGAAATCCGACGAACTTTACATCGTATCTACAATTTTGGATTTCTAATCAACGGAAGTCTACTATGGACGATAACTCTAAATATGGCGCCAAATCCGGTTCCCTGAAACAAAAGTTCCGAATGTTACTGCAGTCACGATAAGGTAAGAGAATTTCATTTAACAGTCGAATAACGTTAGCGCGGTTTTATACAAACTGAAAAAAAATCACCGAAAGTGTAAACGGGCTAGCAATTATTGGAAATGGCTTCAAGTCGAAGTGACCCATTCCCACTGACATCATGGTTAATACAATATGTGGAAGAGTCGAGTGAAACAAATTTTATAGATTTGACAGAAATTAAGAGCAAATTTCAGTCTGATGTCTTGGTTGAAGTTCCAAGTTCTAGAACAATTGGAAATTTAATTACAAAATTATTCCATGGTGTGAAAATAAAACCTGGTCGTTGCAAGGATAACTGGGCTAAATCTACACAGAGATATTATGGTCTTTCTTGGTGCAAAGAACCCTGTGACAATGCAATTATTAATTTTAACAATCTGGCCTCATTTTTACCACCTGATTTTTTTTGTTATTTCAAATACCTCAAACAATATTATTGTGGGATATTTCACCTGTTATCTTGTAAATGGTAACAGGGCTATGATTGAAAAAAATATTTTCAGTGAAGCAACCCACTTTCAAACCTAAATTTTTCGGTGCCAAATATTTGTCTAAATAATAATTTGAACCTTCATCCACAGATTTGTATATTTTTAATTCACCTGCAACAGTTTGTATTTTTGTGTAATTATGTATATTCACGTCAATATTTCTGGAAAAAAGATGAACACACTTTTCCTCATTTTCAAGAGACCTTGACAAGGAATTGATAAATGCCACATTTTCATCTGACACATTTCCTTTTTCCAAAGCATTTATACATTTAATTAAAGTAGTGTCACTTTGCCTGTGTATAAAATTTAATTTAATTTTATGGGGAAACATCTGTTAAACCATGGTACATTAAAGCAATGTAAACCACGATCACCCAGAAGCTCATTTGCCACTGGAGGCAGCTGTAAAAAATCACCGGCTAAAATTACTTGCAAATTTCCAAATAAAACTGACGAACTCCTGACTTTCTGACAAATAAATTGCACTTGTCCTAAAACTTTTGAACTTATCATTGATATCTCGTCTATGATCAAAGTATTAGTGGACTGCACATTGTCCTTTACATCATTAAACCTTTCATCGGTTTTTATTAAATGAACTATCTCTTCATTTAAGTATCGGTCATCGCCAATTCCGGACCACTTATGTAACGTGGTACCCCCTAACTTGCCGTAATGTGTGGAAGCTATGCCAGTTGAACACGCTATAGTAACAGTTTTTCCCTTTGAACGTAAATAATTCACGATTTGTTTGATAAGAAATGTTTTCCCACAACCGCCTTGACCAATAACAACTAAATTGTGGCCATCCTTGGCCAAATCGAACGCAGTTTGCTGATCTTCATCAAGCATGTTTACTTTCTGATGTTTTCCTCGAACTTTATTCGACTGTTAAATGAAATTCTCTTACCTTATCGTGACTGCAGTAACATTCGGAACTTTTGTTTCAGGGAACCATATTAGAGTTATCGTCCATAGTAGACTTCCGTTGATTAGAAATCCAAAATTGTAGATACGATGTAAAGTTCGTCGGATTTCTTGTTTCAGAGGAAAATTTTCGTGAAAAATGGAATATTAGCGGAGACGAAGCGTGCTCACCAACTCACAGGTAGATGCATTTTTATTGATTTAGACATGGGATTCCCCGAGCAGGTAGCATAGTTTTCGTGAAAATTATGTGGAAGTGAGATACCTTCTCTATATATACATATCAGTCGACTGATGCAATCAGAAAACGGCATCTCTATATACATATCAGTCGACTTATGCTATCAGAAAACGGCATATTTCTAAGCCATGGAAATGAAGAAAAAAAAAAAAAAAAAAAAAAGGAAAAAGGGGGGGGGGATAGGATGTAAAAAGGGGGATGCTGTGTCCTGTCCACAAGTACCTGTGATACTGATCACTGTCGTCAAAGAGCTCCGATCGAAAATGTTTGGTCAACATCCGGGATATTTTAAAGCGGTATTTTTAAAGCAGACACGGACAATTATCGTAAGTATTTATAAATATACTGTGTATATAATGTTTTGAATTATGATGCTTTATGATTGTTATTATTATTAATTTCATTTTTTGTCCAAATATCATTTATTTTTGCTGTGTAAAATTAGATTTTTCTATAAGTTATAAGGAATCCGGCTTCAAAATCATTACAATCAACTGAATTATCGCTATATCTTGCATTTACGAATGAATTAAATGTTGCCCAAAAAGAAAAAAATATTGATGAATGATTGATTTTACTTAAAAATACTATTTTGTTGATGAAAAGTCAATTAGTAAATAGTTATACCCTAAAACATGATGTCAACAGATGTTTTTGAAATCCGGCTTGGTCAAAATGTAAACATGTATACAAATCGGTTGGGTCATTTATAAATAACCGGGTTTGTCAGTATGTAAATACCACTGATCTTATTGTTATTGAGCATTATATTGCAATTTAACAATAGTTATGATTAGGAAATATCTCAAATGCGATAAATACTGATCCATAGTATGAATATTCGCCATGGCTGCTAATTTCAGCTACTTTGTACAATAAAAAAATCGTTATTTCTATGTTAAATTGCTACTGTCGCGAACACTTGATTTTTTTAATGTTTTTTGTGGCACTGACATCACCGTTGGTGCTCAATACGCTACACTTACTTTGAGTAGCTGTCCAGGCGCATCAATTGAGTAGTGGGAGATTCTTTTTATAACGCAATATTTTAATTTTATACTCGTTGATAACGAAGTAAGTCACTCTGTGGAAATAACTTCATGGATACTGTATTTAAGTTTCTTCACAGTATAATGTTTACATTAACATTACAGATAAGCAAATTAACAAAGGCTGTAGTATTGAATTCCTTTCCGCACGGACGATTTTGGCAGTTTGTATACAAAGAAAATGTTAGGTGTATTCGATTAATGCAACGTTCGTTACAAGTTGTAATACGACAAAAGTTCGTTCTTTGAATGTTATAGTCCCCCGCCCATCCACCAACATTAATGCCAAAAGTATTTCAATCACTCGTACCGGTATATATTATGGATTTGGGGAGGGGGGGGGGGGGGGGGGGTAGGAATGACAGACTGAATGAATTTGCTATGTTGATATATATAAAATTTATATATACGAGTTTTGACGAGTTTTTCTTACCTGTTTCGCAGCGAGTGGAAATGAATTATATATTTTCTGACAATGTACGTATATTGTATCTATCGCCCCAAAGAAACTGTCAAATTGTCTAAAAAGAGCAGAAACAAGCGTTGTTCTTATCGTTTTTGATTATGTCCTCTGTGAAGTCCGCGCTTATAAGTTTATAAGTTTATAAGCATAAATCCTGTTACTGTTTCTTACCGTCGCTCAACATGAATCAGGTACCAGAAAAAAATATCTTGATCAGAAACCATATACAAATGTAATTCTTCCTTTTAATGTTATACAAAACATCCACATGTAAAATATTTTGACTATCTGTTGTTGTTGTTTTTTTTTCACAACTTTTATTCATTGAAAACATTTTTTTTTCTTTTTATCAATTAGCAAGTCGAACATACCCTTGACAAGTGTTATAATGAACCTTAAATAAATTACAGAAAGGAAACATAATTGTGATATTGAGCTGTTTTCGCTATTCTTTCAATTTTTTACATAGACAAAACCGGTTCTACTGAAACAAAATTTTTGCGACCCAACCGGAGAGTAGTGGCTGACAGAGCCGGAACGAATGTACGTAAATAAGCATTGTGTTTTTCACTGTAGTAAATCTAAAACTATTCATGGTGGCACGCCAGTGCAAACTATCATGTATATGAGCATTACAAAGGGTTTGTGTACTTTAATTACACATATAAACTACTTTTTATAGCTTTATTTGATGATTTCAATCTCATTATTAGCATTTTTCATTGTTTATGTCCATCATTTTATCTATATCTGAGTAATCGATGAAGATAATTACAGTAATATATAGGTAAACACAAGCAAATATAATCGACCGATAACGACATCTTCTGGATTCAAGATATAATAATACTATATGATCATACTAATTACTTTTTGTCGTCGCCTGTATGTCAAACATGCTTAATTGACTTGTACCGGAAGATGACAGAACAATTCCGACCGGAGCTCTTTGACGACAGTGCTGATGGCTGATTAAAATTGTTTGTCAGGCATTAGCTGTCAGTTGTAATATACAGGATGTAACCAATATACAGGAAGAGCTCCTACTGTGAAGCCATCTATTTTGAGATGCCATTCAATGAAAATAACAACCTGACCATATTGTTACATAATAAGAATAAGAATTAGATAAGAAATTAAAATTGATAGAAGGCAAGGATTTATATAATTAACACATTAAGTCACATTTCATTTATTTAGGCTAACTTGGGTCAGTTATCAATTAAAGACAAAAATGGATTTAAAAAAATCAGTCTAATAAGTATTTACCTAAATAACGATATTGTGATGGGTATTTCTTTATAAATTGTATTAAAAATCATTTTAATTTATGAAATAATCAACTTTCTGTTTACATATTTATTTTCAATAAAATTTCTTTATTATTTCATCCCATTTTCCTTAATTTAACTTGTGCATATCCATATTTATACAATCTTATCTTAACGGCAAGTTACGTGTATCGACCCTATTATCCACAATAAATTCACTTTTATTGTCCCACATACATTACAAAAATACATGTTAGATGTGTATTGCGACATTTTAGCAAATTTAGATTAAAACATAAAAACTTCAAAAAATGATTACACGGTGCTTTATTTTTTTAAATCTTTAAAGATTTGTGAATCTATGGCAATTTAAATCATAATTATGAGAATAAAGGTGTATTTGTTTTCTAAATATGCAAAGGCACGTGCACAATCATTCTCCGTGTTTGTTTTGTCAATATTTACAAACGGAAGTAAAGGGATTCACGCGCTAATATCTGACATTTGATTGGTCGGCTGTACCAGCCAGCAGCCTGACGGATTTTTACCACTAAGAGTAACTTGAATAATACTGCGCCCTCTATCGGCACTTTCGCTGGACGAGGTTAATGCAGCGACTAGCGGGAGAGTAATATAACGACTGTATTATTCGGGTTACACTAAGAGCGTTCAAGCCTTCATCCAGCGAAAGTGCCGATAGAGGGCGCAGTATTATTCAAGTTATACTGTCGGGATGTCATAAGGAAAGGGGATGGAATCAGCAAATAATGATGCTAGAAAATGGCTGATTTTACCATTCGATGTATCTCGGGATTTTATAATAAGTAAGGAAATCCTCGTCTAGTTCTCGTAAATCGAGAAACTTTTCATTGGATAATTTTTTGACGTATTTGTAATATACGGAATATATCGAAGGAAATTCGGCAATATATTTATAAGAAAGTCGGCGTTGATTGTATAAATAAATCCAAAAGTTCTTCAAGGTAGGTATATTTAATTTAAATAATTGCAACTATAATATTCATATAAATATGAACTTTAAAAAATTTATTGTTTAATATTGATAACAATTTCAAAATATAACAATTTTTTAAGGAATTTGAATAATGGGAGATAATCATAGTACTGTATAGTATTATAAAATTACTACTGAAAAAGTTTTTGTAAAAAAAAAATTGAACCAACAGTGATTAACACAGTATGTCTGTCTATAAGCTTATATTTAAAAAAAAAATGAAATAAATATTTTACAATACTGTCTGTACTCCTGTAGGAGTGTGAAGCCCATCTATGATCTAAATAGATCCTCTGTTTTTAATAACTATTTATATTCATAAAATAAAATAATCAAAATGCATATGTATGCTAAATAAAATTTGGATTAAGTGTTAGCTATGTTAGATACAATGTATCTACGTACCATTAGTTGCTTACAAAATACACTTATATATATAATTATTCTAAGAAAACACGTGTTTTTTTTAATTAATTTATTTTATAAAAATATATATCCTATATTTTCTGTTTTTTTTATATATTTATTAAGGTAAAAATACCTTATAAAAGAACAAAAGAACAAAAAACCATTCAGAAAAAATTGTCAAACTAAAAATCTTCCTGATTCTGATCCTGATCATACTAGCAGCTCGCTGGTAACATTTGGCCCAAAATGGTTTTTTTCTAAAAAAAAATATTTTCTAAAAAAAAAAATTTTTTCGGAACAAACAAAAAACCATAACCCCCCCCCCCCTTCAAGTTAAATGGTCGGTCCCTAAACATGGGGACCAGTCGAAAAGTAGTACGTAAACACAAAGTGGATTCCTACATTGTTGGATAAAAAATAAACTCTATTAGATACTGCAAAATACTGAATGTCAGCAGAAACCTACATATTTTAGGATAATTGTATGCCCATATTTGATGTCCTTGTGGTTTTAAATAAAAAATTGATTGCATTGGAAAGAAACCACCTGAATTTGTGTTAAATCGAAAGTGAAAGTAGGATTTTTGATGGTAGACATCTTCAGACTGTTTTTTTCTTATATGCCATTAAATGTATGTTGATTTTCGGAGTTAAGCTTCCAATTAGGTACCGATCTTCCATGAGATATGAGTCTCACTTAGATTAAACTTAAGATGAATCCTGTATAAAAGCTAAATTTTTAAAAAAATTTAACATAGAAGGCTATGGAGAATTCTTTAGTGGTATTACACCTTGTAAATATATTGCCGAATTTCTTTCGATATTTTCCGTATATTGCAATTATACTTCGGTATTTTCCGACTTATTTCGGTCGATTCTAAATTTGTATACACACTTCAAATACCAATCTCCCATACAGAGTTGTCGGTCCTTGCAGGCTCTCTATCTCTCTAAACGTCTCGATTTTACAAGATTCTTGTAAAATATCAATATACTCTAGATTTTGCTTCAAAGACGCTATTCGTCTTTTTTTGCATATATCTTTAGTTTTGACGTGAAATATGATTTTATTTGAGACGAAATACCATTTTAAAAAAGCTATATTTATAGGGACTATATTTTTGTGAAACGTTTTCCTATTCTGAGTAATTTGGTTTACTTATACATCCGATAAAATGTCAACATTAGATACAATTGTTAAAGATTATGACAAGAATATCGTGTTGAGGGACTGTCAAAGGCAAGCTTTTGAATATCTACATAAAAAATTGTCACATGATCGTTCGTTACATGATCACGTGTTTTGGGACTACTTTTGAGACGTTTACAGAGATAGAGAGCCTGCAAGGACCGACAACTCTGTATAGGAGATTGTTCAAATACGTCAAAAAATTATCCAATGAAAAGTTTCTCAACGAGAACTAGACGAGAATTTCTTTACTTATTATAAAATCCCGAGATACATCGAATGGTAAAATCGGCCATTTTCTAGCATCATTATTTGCTGATTCCATCCCCTTTCCATATGACATCCTGCTGTACGTCAATCGTAACTACTCGGCCTTTCTCGCTACCCTGCAAATAACCTCGTATGCATTAGGCGTATTAATCGCACTACTGTTCACATGTCAGTAACATGAAAGTTTGATAAAGTTATATTTTAAGCAATTTTCTATATTTCAATTACAGTTTTAATTAGTTTTGCATGATTAGATTTTACTTAGTATGTCTTCCATATTGGATTTTCGTGGACTATATTTTTGTGCGGCTTAACTTAACTTAACTTCCGGCAAACAATTTAAGAAGAATTTCTACTATGTACGTACGAGGTTATTTACAGGGTAGCGAGAATGGCCGAGTAGTTACGATTGGCTGTACGTGACTTTGTTCAAATCGGACAAACCTCCAGGCTAAACTCACTTCAGCAAAAACGGCATATTTAGATATCGTAACGTTTACAACCATTAATATCAATTTCTTTTCAGAGAATCTTACGAATATTTTATATTTCTAGTTTAAAATCGAAAAATTAAAACACGAATGAAGTGAAATGACCTCAGAATCGTCTTTAATTATGACAAATCAAGTTTAGCCCGAATACCGGATATTACGAAACAAGTGATAACATTATGGCAGCATTTGGCCATGCCTTCAAAGTCACCACAAATTCAAGCTTATTTAAGGTTAGTTTGTCATATTTAGCATATGATACATCTGATATTTATTATATATTAACTTATTATTCTCCGGTATGGCATTGTCCCAACACAAGGTCAAACGCTAAAAATGTACCACGATGAATTAAAAAAAAAGGGGGGGGGGAGGAGGGGTTAGTGTGTTGCAGCATAATGTTTTTTGTATGGTAATGGTTTATTATGGACGGGTAATTAACTTTTAGTGTGGGGCTAATGTTTTCCCCTGAACCAGATTATTAATTTTTTCAATCTTTCGAAATTTGCGACTGTAATTTAAAAAAACCATAACCCCCTTAAAATTGCCTTAAACTTTTGTTAAAGTTATTTTAAAACGATCATTCTCTTAAGACTTAATCAAGAACGTTTTCTTTAATTTGATTTGTATAGAAAACATGATGCAGATATTATTTCTATACAATTGGACGACAGAAATAAATAAAACATACCCCCTAAAGTTAAACGGTCATTCCCCTATTGGCCCTAATCACCTTAATCCCTTCTTTATATAGATTTGTGAAATTGTGTAGAAAATTAGCTTAGTAGCACATGATGCACGAATGTCACAATAAAACATGATATTGTAATAATGGAATAAACAATGCTTCCTAGATGGGCAGATTTCATAATGATATTGTTGAAATGTTTTAAGATGGCTCTGTAACAGTCTGTTCGAGTTTGAGTTTTCAGTGTTGTTAGATAAACCAAGATGGCCACCAACACAGTTTTTAATATAGCAGCCTATGAGAAGTTGAATAAAAGCCTTTTTAAACAATCATGATTTAATTCAAACTGTATCTGAATGATCATTGGTTGATCCCTTAAAAAAATTGACAAGTTTTTTGTGGATCAGAAATTCAAGATGGCCACCACCATGGGACTCAGTTTATTACAGGTACAAAGGACCCATGGAAAAATGAATAAAAGCTTTTTCTTAGAAACAACAAACATAATTGAACTAAAACTGTACACAATAAATGTCTTTATGAAATGTTCTTCAAACAACAAGGTTACAGTTTGGTTTCACTTTAATGAAGACAGATCCTAATATACATGAACTGTCTATTAAATTTTATTTAAAATAAATGAAGGCCTAGGCTACTCGTTCAAGGACAGGACCAAAATTTGTAATGTATATATGTGTAAGATAAGACGAAAAGTGTAGAACTAATATACATGTATGTCAACATTTTTACATTATAATTCACAGAATTGTTACTATGCATGTACATGTATTTCTCAGGTGAGCATATTAGTCCATTTAGCTCTTTTTAAAAATAATCTTACCTTAGACATTACTTTATACTGTACCCTTAATTATGAATACTGATGTTTTCTCATTAACAGATAGTAAGATGTCAGATGTGTAGAAATGCTATTAAGGAATACAGACCGTTACATACATTACCTGTATACACACAGAAGAATGGAGAAATCCAACCTTTACACACGATGTGCACACAAAATCGACATTGTGACGTACGATATACACAGGTATTATCAACCTATACATTAATTAAGTCTCCCAAACAACGTTTGGAGACTTATTGTTTTTGCTCCGTTTCTTCTTCTTCTTATTATTATTATTAAGTCTCCCAAACAATGTTTGGAGACTTATTGTTTTTGCTTCGTTTCTTATTATTTTTATTTATTATTAAGTCTCCCAAACAACGTTTGGAGACTTATTTTTATTTATTATTATTATTATTATTATTCTCCTTTCTTTCTTTGGCACAGATCTCATGGACAGAATTTCATGAAACTTGGTGGAGTTATAGATATATGTTTCTAGTTGGTTCTAAAGTTTTTGTGGTAAAGGGGGTCAAAGTCATATTTTGAGGGGTTCAAAGGGGTGGGGGTTACTATAGAATCCTATGGGAAAGTTGAAATTTTGTACATTAATGTTGATAACTTCTAAATGGATAATGATAGAAACATAAAGTTTGACATAGTGATAAGTCCACATTAGAGGAGCAATTCTGCACTTTCAAAATTTTCAAGATGTCTGCCATTTTTAAAATGGCTGCCAAAACACGGCATAAAAAATTGGCGGTAAAAATTCAACATTGTCCGATATCATCAAAATTTGATATGTGGGTAGCTAATGATGTCCCGAATTGATTCCCGACATTGAAAAATTTCTACCAGTTGCCATTTTCAAAATGGCCACCACAATACCACAAAAATTCAACATTGTCCGATATCATCAAAATTTGATATGTGGGTACATAATGATGTCCCGAATTTATTCCCGACATTGAAAAATTTCTACTGGTCGCCATTTTCAAAATGGCTGCCAATAATACCACTCAAATCAAACATTGTCCGTTTTCAACGACATTTCATATGTGGGTAGATTATGATGTCCCGAATTGATTCCTGACATCGAAAAATTTCTACCGGTCGCCATTTTCAAAATGACCGCCACAATACCGCAAAAAATCAAGTTCAGAATTTGTCACAATGCAAAGTGTTCATTTAAACCTGTTGTGAGTGGCAGGTTTGGGAGACTTCATAATCGTATCTTGTTACTTAGAATATTACAGTGAAACCTGTCTAAACTGAACTTTTTGGGGATCAGCTTTTGTGTTCTGAGAATAGACAAGTGTTCAGTTTATACAGGTTGAATTAGCAAAGATTTCTTACATAGGAACTTTATTTATTGCTTGGTTTATACAGGATTAAGATTTATTCAGGGTTCAGTTTAGATAAGTTTCACTGTATATACATGTACATTGTAGTCGGGAGGAGAAAACTTCAGCAATTTTCAATTCAACATTTTTAACATTACTACTTCTTTTGTTATGTTGTTCTGAGTACTGTTTAAAAATTGATATCTATTAAAAGAAAGCAATACAACGAACTACTTAGCGAATGCAGTTTACGGTCAAAATTCAGAGATGGTCAAAATTCCACCAATATCAACAAAACAACCACCTCTCACCATATTGCACTGAACACAAAAGAAATAGACCACATCATATGACATTGGAAATCCAAGTCTTGGCTGGGGACAGGAGCAAAAATGAGGCGGTGTTGAACTGGTTAATGGGATCCCAGCCCTTCCATCTTGATAGCTGGATCTCCAACGGCAATTCAAATATAAACAAAAGTTGTTTTTAACTTAACTGTTTTAAAATGAACATTTTCACAATGCCTGTTTCTAAATTATACAAAATTTGTTCAGCATTGTCAATCATATATATTTTAATTACAATATAGTTGTTTTCTTTGTGAATTTAACAAGTATTTTATTTATTTTCAGATAAGATATAACTCGGGTGGAGGGAGAGGGAATTTTTTTAAAAGTTTTTTTGATAACCTGAAACAAGACATGTCAAAGAACAAAGAAATGAAGGTATGAAATGATCTTAATATTAAAATGTGTGAAATGATATAAGTATGTCATCATCAGTCGGTACTAGAGAAATTAGCTGTAATACACATGATACTTCATGTCTTGAGAGGGTTAGGATCATGGGTGTTCCACACTACAAGGCAGATATATTTAAAAGTTTTAAGAGAAATTTTCTTTTACATCAGTTATGCAATAGTAATGATATATGGCATGAAGTAGGTGTGATGTATATAAATATCTATATTTGTATGAATGAAGATTTATGGTGTCTACGACCAGTGTTTTTAGTTTTAACATTGGATGTGTAGTGAACAGATAAATCCATGTGGCTGGTGAAACCATAGATCATAATATGTAGTTGTCTGAAAACTTTAACACTGGAGTGGGTATCAGGTTGTGCACCCAGCCACCCACATCAGTGATGTTCAACTTGTGATGAGTAGTCAACAATCTTGCCTAGACCCTGATACAATGAGGAAACCTTCTTTAGGATCAGCAAAGGAATTACTATTATATATGACATGTATAGATTCAACTGTTGACAATGGGTTTATGGGTCAAAGGTTTAACCTAGTTTGTATATTGATAAAGCTTTTAGCTCACATGGTCTGTCAATAGTGAACTTTTGCCATCATGCTAAACATGTTGTTTACTTCATAGTTCAACCTTCTCCTCTGGCTAGTGAGCCAAACCAAATAAAGCTGGGATTGTCTTTAATGTGTCCTTGGATGGTCCATTTTCTAAATTGATATTAAATTTTAAATATTTTGCACAGGTAGTCTATGAGCCTTGAGGTCCATGTTCTTTGTTTTCAAATTTAAGATAAACCAAAATGGAGAAAATTTTAAAATGATCTTACCAGATGAATGACATGATGGATTTTCATGTTCTCTTTCATTCAAATATAGTACTTTCATGAAAAAATTCAAATTATAGATGCAATAGAGAAAAGATTCAGTAAGGAGGACTGAACATGGACGATGATAAAAAAGTTGTGGTTTCATTGATTAGCGGTATTGTTAATAGGAATGAGTGTTTCTTAAAAACTATAATACTTATTTGCTTAAATTATTTTTGTATGCAATGTCACAATTTTTTTTAGTAGAGTCATATATTTATTTCTTTATTTTGTTTTGTTTTTTTACAGGAAAGCTTGAAAAAATTTCGAGAAGAAAGGGAGAAACTGGAACAGTCTGAAACACTGAAACAAGCCAGACAAAAATTTGTATGTTAATTCTGTTATTAATAAACAAACCAAGTCAGGCTAAAAAATGTATGTTTTTCCGTTTTTTTTTTAGCAGATTCTGCTATTTGGCTTGGTCCGATGATTTTCCAAAACATGTAAATTTGAGGGGGTATAACCCAAATTTGCTGTCACTATCCCATTAATAATATGTTTTGTGGTTTGTCAATTGATTTGGTGAATGGCTCTTTGACTATAAGTTCATGTATGCTAAGAAAATAAAGAAATATTGAAAATACTATTTCAGTTATTTCAGTGGAACCTCTTTTAGTCTTAAGTCATCATCTGTGGTATCTTGAAGTAGCTTTCACCTTAATTTATCCTGATTAGTTTGAATACTTGTATATTTTAAATTGAAATTCGACTTTGACACAACAAAATTCAAATGTATAAGAAAGAAGAAAAAAAGAGTAAAGTTGTATAAAGAAGTTTCTAGAATTTATTAATATTTGTAGGAAAGTATAGAAGCAGAAACGAAAGGATTGAAAAAAAGTTTGGAAGATGTGAAAGACAAAGTATCAGAGGTATTTTTAAAATTTATGTCACATTTTATGGTCCCATTGAGCTGAAATGATGGTTTTATTAGTACTGTCTCTTGTTGTGTGAGTGATTGTTGTTTAAATACCAAAGAGAGCAAATTTTAGCTCAGATGACCCAAATGGTCATGTGATCATTTGCCATCACTGGGCATCCATCATCTTTAAACTTAATAAACTTTTCATATTTCAATCTTCTCCTTTGAAACTACTTGGCCAGTTGAACCAAACTTGTCAGGAATGATATTTTGAAGATCCTCTACGAATATTCCTCATTTCATTTTGATTGTACAAAAAGCAACACTGCCACAGGCATTCTCGTTTCTTTTTTAGGCTAGAAAGGCCAAAATCAATTTTTGATTGGTTAACAGAGTTCATGAAATTCGTCATTCCTGTCGGACATGACCAGCAATTTTTTTTTCAAATTTTGCTTAAGACTGACACAAGATTGGTATTTTGCAATAGAAAATAAATGAGGACTGACATTTTTTCACTAGGACCACCAAACCCATATGCAATTTATTGAATATGAAACAATCTTCAATTCAGAAAACACTAGATGGTTTGTCAGGTAACAGCAAGCACACCTCTTATTTGGCTTACAGTGGACAAAAAGTGATACAGGCTCAATGGAACCTCTGATTCAGCTCACTTAAACAACAGTCAACTGGCATGCATGTTGCTCCACTCGAATGCATTATCTGACTGAGCCAATAATTTTTTACTCTTACTCGTTAATACCTCATTCTTAACAGAGAAGTAGCAATGCCAATTATATAGTCTTTGTTGATTTGACTGCAGTGGGAATTGAGTCCCATGATCTACAGCACTAGAGGAGGGCACATTAACCATTACACCACTAACATGGTCCAGTGCCTGAAATGGACGGTCGCCCAGTCGCCAAATGCGACTAATATCTTATTCGGGCGACCAAAAGCTGCTCCAAATTAGGTAGTCACTGGCCCAACAAAAAGCGTTTGGGCGATTGCCTAAAAGACCGTTAAAAATTGTTGTTTTACCGAAACCGGACATATTTTACTGTAATTTCAATGGTAGATAACTCTTCTGTTCTAGTCGAAAACAGTTTGTTACGAGCACAGCGATTGGTCCAAATACATTTGTGTAGCCAATGAATACACAGCTAATGTAATTTACTGTTCTTCCCAATTATGTATTTTTATCGAGCCAATCAATACACGTTTCCTACACGTTTTCATGTAATACACAAGTATTCACTAAATATTAGAAAAGAAACGTGTTGTTTTGTTTCTTTATGATTTAATTATTAAAATTGTTAAAAATCACGGACGAAGTGGAAAGTTGTGAACTATATAGAGAATTCTGTCAACTTATAATGTTTGTGATCTGATAAAATGTTATGTATCTTCCACGGTTCGGAAATTTATTCATTCAATCTGCTGCATAATGTACATGTACGAATTTCATTTTACAGAAATCGGAAACCTTTTTGTGTCAATCCTTAGGTAATCATTGAAAAACGTTTCACCAACAACGGAGAGAAAATCGTTGACAGTTGACAGTTGTCAAACTACGGAAACGATCTGGCCTGTCACTTCTTTTAAACTTTTCATAGTTCATGTACACGGCTACATTTTAGTGACAATTGGGAGTGGTTTTCTTTTTTGGAACCAGAACTTTTGTTTACAAATTAGCACCGTTTGTTATTTCAACAAAGTGAGATACTTATTTGGAATGAATAACCAACTAACATTACCCCGAACTGAGAAGTTATTTTACTTTAAAATCACTTCTTCATAGTGAATTGAAACAAGTGATGTCACTCTTCACTCTGGGGAGTGCAAGAGCGGTCCTTGTAGTGGCATTAGTCTACTCTTTGCCGGATGTCTTTAATGTGATCATGGCATTGATCTCCCCTTACACAAACCAGCCTTTTAATGTCCCCATCCGATGGACTAGCATCATTTCTTAAGACCACCCTAGCCAATGGCGTAAAGGTTGTCAAAAAGGTTATAGCAAGTAAATTTAGGTTTCATTTGCTAGCAATATATGCATTGAGGTGTTTTCGCAATTTCAGCTGCACACCTGTACCTACCAAAATTACCTTGAAGAGCACCCCCCCCCCCCCCCTAACCCTCGTGAGACTAGTGAAAGAATGAATGTTAATGTTATTGATAAAAAACAATTAATCTGAAAACTGTTTATATATTGATATCTGATGTCTTTTTTTCATAAATAAAATGTCACAAAATGTTTGGGCCACCATTATGCCATTTGGACCAGTGACTCTAATTTTTTACTGGCCCAAAAAAAAATTTTCAGGCCAGCCAATTGCTGGCCCTCATTTCAGGCACTGTGCTCTATTTTATGTAGTTATTTACAATTCCTAGATTCAAGGAAAAGAAACAAAACCAAATTACAGATTTTTTAAAATAAATAAACATTCAACTATTGCAAAATGACTGTAGTTTGACTTTGAGCCGTTATGTGAGTTTGTTATTAATATGTAGGGTACAACATGTTTAAAGTTATCTTATATTCTAACGATTTATCTTGTTTTGTTGCAATTTAACTTTAAAATTTTGTTTATATGCAACTATTAATATTAAATTGTATAAAAATTTTAGACATTTGAAGAAGTTCAAAAAACAGAATTTGCCAAGAAAAGTAGAGAAATGGGAGAAGAAATAAGTAAAAGTTATGGTAGAGCTGCTGAATCAATATCTAAATCAGGACAGCACATTTCACAAAGTGCTGCCTTCAAAGGTATTTCACAGGTATGTATACATTTTGACCAGTGTAATGTTGGTATTTACCATATTTTTTGAGTTTATGGTCAATATTATTTCCTCTGAAACCAGTGGTCTGTATCTACCAATCTTCAGATTTGTATCCTATTTTTTACAACTTCGGGACAGAGATGTCTTTTTTTCATTGATTTATTAAGGAAGAAATCTGTGCGTGCATAATTTGCAAATCGATTCTTGACAACTATGTTGGAAATACAAAAAAAATCGGTAATTCATGTGTAATTTGTGTTCTTCTTAATAAACGTTTTAAGTCTTTAGAACAATGAACTAGTAATTATTTACCAGTTGAATAAAAATGTACAATTTGAATTAGAAACAAAGCTGGTATTTGAGGAAATATTTGAACAAAGGCATTTTTTCCTTGTATTCAAAAGCATTCTACTTATTAAACAAGTATCTTAAAAATGCTTGTTAGTAATCAATTTGAAGTAGGAAGTTAGTAGATCAGATTAACATAAAAAAATAATTTTGAATCAATGTTTATTTTACAATAATATATGTACAACCAATCCTTTGTTTTCCTTTGCCTAAATTTGCTGAGAACTGCCGAATCAACATCTATAACCTGATAAGAAGAAAAATACAAATGGAAAAAATTCTATAGTAAAGAAAATTTAATTACTTTAATTGTAAACGTATAAATATCATGTCAGACATGTTTTTCTCCAATTTTTAGCTCACCTGGCCGCGGTGAGCTATTGCCATCACTTGTCGTTGTCGTAAGCTTTTTCAAAGATCTTCTCCTCTGAAACTACTAGACCAATCGGAACCAAACTTAGTCTGAATTATCACTAGGGTGTCTAGTTTCAAAATTGTGTCCGGAGATGCCGTGCACCAATCAACATGGCCACTGTTACTAAAAATAGAACATATGGTAAAATTGCAGGTTTTAGGTAATAACTCAAAAACTGTTAATAATATCAGAAATCTGACTACCCATCTTGGAGTTATTGCCCTTTTTTCATCATTTTTTTTTTTTTTTTTTTTTTAATACTTTTCGTCTTATATTTAAAAAACTATAAGAGATAAAGGTTAAGTTTAAATTGCAAAAATGTGCAGCATGTCAAGCTCTACATACCATGCAATTTTTAAGTAAATCCCATTAGCCATTTTGGAGTTATTGCCCTTTTTTCATCAAATGTTCTAAATTTTAATACTTTCATCTTATATCTCAAAAACTATTAGAGATAGAAGAAAAGTTTAAACTGCAAAAATATTCAGCATGTCAAGATCTACACAAAATTTCCCACAAGTTGAATATGTCTGACAACTGTGTGAAGAGTTATTCCTCTTGAAATACATTTTTTTGTTGACTTTCACTGCTTTTGGTTACTCAAATAATCAAAGGGAAGCAACTCTATTACAAAATGTGAAGTAGCAAAAGCTAAATTTTGAGAATCGTTGATATTTATGTTTTTTTTACAGCAATGTTGATAACTTACATTAAAGGGGGGAACCCTGCCCAAATTTTTTTGGAGAGGGGTCTGCAATGACGAGAACTTGCCGGCTACATTTGTTATTTTTTGACTGAAGTTATCAAGTTTTATTGACTGATGTTGTTATTATACCCAGGTGAGTTATACAGGCTTATGGGAGCGTCTAGTTTTCTAACAGTAAGATATGTCGCAGTAATTGCAAAAGATGAACTTTCCTAGCAAAAGATATAGCTAAAATTAAGATAAGTAACAAAAGCTTTTTTTTTACACAGGGAGTTAAAGCTGTCAAAGATGAATTTGACGAAACAACGTTATCAAGAGCAGTACACTATAGACCACCAGGTAATTATGTCTATAATGATAAAGAGCAGTACACTATAGACCACCAGGTAATTATGTCTATAATGATAAAGAGCAGTACACTATAGACCACCAGGTAATTATGTCTATAATGATAAAAATAGATATTCATAATATAATGATTTGGTAGGTAATCAGTACCTATTCATTGGTTGAGCTAGGCACCGGTCTCAGGACATTTGCCCACCTATTTCTCAAATTGTCCTGAAGAACTTTATGAAAATTAGTTTAATTATTGAAGAATTATCTGAAGAAATTTTGATAAAACTGGCAATTGTCTTGAAGATTTAAAAGTCTAGCTGAAAGACTGCCTATTGTCACTAAGGTTTGTGAGTTTGTTAATGAGCCAGAGCAAGGAGTACTAAATACAGCCTTATGTGATCAAGTTTGTCAGTTACCTATGTAAGGTTGGTGGGTTTCTCTGAGTACTCACCAAATCAGTGGTGTAATGGTTAGCATGTTATTGAGGATTTAAGTCCAAAGACTGTTAACTTGGTATTAACTGCTTCTCTGCTAAACATGCAACATTAAGAAATAAGAGCAAAGACCGATTGCCTTGGAATCAGGATCATGGAGTGACTGTTGTGCTAGAACTGTAAAGATCCAACTAAGTGCATTGGTCTAATTTCATCATCTCATCAAAATATAATTTGTTCTCACCACGATATAACTGAAAATTAGTTCATCTTGTGCTATACAATATTCACTCAGTTCATGTGGTACTCTGTTTTATTTACCTTTGAAGTTTACTTCTATACTATTTACTAAAATATTATTGAAAGTGGCATAAGCAACCATAATTCATCCATTGTCATCACTAACCAGAAGTTAGGGTTAGGGTTATGGTGTTTAACAACACTTTCAATGTTATTTCAGTTATTTCATTGACCTGCCACAAGTCACTAACAAACTATATCACATGATGTATCGCTAACCAGAAGTAAGCTCCCCCACTTATATGCATGTATCTACACAGATTACTCTTAACCATTGGATAAGTGTTTTTATGGTCCCATATAGACTTTGAAACAACCAAGGAACATTGTAGACTTTGTAGTCAGATAAATGCTTTTTTTTTTTTTTTTTTTTTAAATGTTGCTTGTTTAAGGGATGATTCGTGTCTGTTGTAATTGTCTGGGTACTGGTGACAGGGTAATGCATGACATATTTATTGCTGGATGTTAAGCAACCAACAAACATTTTCAATTGTATATTTTGTAATTGTTAACAAATTGGATTGTTTTTCAGCAAAATTACGGATGAGATCAGAATTTGCTACACTGGCTAAAGATGATAGACACGTGGAAGCTAATGAGTAAGATTATTTGTATTTTTTTAGCTCATTTAGTCAAAGTCCATTTGAACTTTTGCAAAACACTTGCTGTCTGTCATAATTTATTTTTCCCATTTCAAGCTTCTTATAGACAACTGTTCAGTCATTTGGGATCAAGTTAAGCAGAGATGATCTGTGGGGTGTGAAGATTCAGATTAATATAAATTTAGTGGATCCCCCCCCACATGGAGAGAGGGTTCACCGTGGTCATGATTGTATGGTAGTTAGATATTTACAACTACCGATGCAATCAGTGCCTATCACCACAAACGTGAGTTCGAACCCTGTTCATGCGAGGTGTACTTGATTCAACATTATGTGATAAAGTTAGTCAGTGACTTGTGGCAGGTCAGTGGTTTTCCCCGAGTACTTTGGCTTCCTCCACCAATAAAACTGACCGCTACGAATATAACTGAAATATTGTTGAAAGTGGCGTTAAACACCATAACCAAGACCCACATGGAGAGGCCAGGAAGGAAGAGGAGGTTAAAGGAAGAAATTAAATAAATTGTATATAAACCTTTTTATGAAGATGCATCAAATAATGGCTGTACCATGAGGCACAAATCATTATACACAATGTATATGTAGATTCAAGTTTATACTACTGCTGAACAAATTGGGGATGCCAGTCACAGGCTCTCTAGAGGTCAAAAATTTAACATAATCATATTCTGAAGACCAATCTACATTATGTATATGAAAATGCATTTGTATTAGTCATTAAACATCATTGTTGTATGAATATGATACAGTTATGTCAGTTGAGCTCAAGAACTGGAACTCAAAATATAATGTATACTATGATAATGACCAGTTAAATAAATATTCTATACAAATGGAGTAGCACTGGATAGTTTATAATTTATATCATACTTTATTGACAATATTTGTAAGATAATTAAGGAATATTTTCAATTTTTGAACAGGTTATATGATATAACCTGGTTTGGGGCAGTTTACTCTTAATAAAACATGAAGCGGTTTATGAAAAACGCAAACTACGTTCCAAACCAGGTTATACAAGTATAACCTGTTCAAGAATTGAAAATATTCCTCGATTTTAATTACGATTATTTCATGGGACTATTTGAATTTGTCGTTGGCAAATAAATATGTTGGTGACATCACAATACAAACCCAGGTTATCAAGTATAACAAATTTTTCTGTAGGCGGATCAGCCAATCAGGTTGCAGTATTCACATCAAATTAAATTATTTTATATTGTACTTTATTGACAATATTTGGAAGATAATTTCTTTGAAAATATTTCTTTTCTCTGTTTATTAGCTTTTTTTTGGTAAAATCACATATCAATTAATGAATGTTTATTAAGTTTTGGTATCCATAGGCATTAGTTAGGATATTCATTTGCCCTAGCAGGCCTCTACATTAACATTTTTTTTAACTTGTTCCTTCGGACAACTAACTAAAAAACTTTTCCGACTCGATCTTAGTTGTCCAAAAAAAATTAATAGAAATATTAAAAACCAGAGAATAATTATCAGGAATTTGTGTAAAATGTTTTGGTTATTGTCTCACAAACAATATCTCGTCCTGTCATTATTAATACTAGCAGACATTGTGATTATGACATCTTTAATCGACAAATTAACATGCACTTAGGCATAAAGTCATCGGTATCAAACAATGCCATCATGGTATAAGTGTCTAATTATAAATTTCTAAGTTTGGTTCTCGAATAGCAGGCCCATCTAAGTGGTAATCGTATAATGTGGATTGAATCTATGATGCTTTGGACATCGTTGTTCACCATCTATTGAATGCAGATTGTGTATCAAAATCAGCTACTGAATGTCCCTCAGTGGAAATTAACATCAGACGCCTTAACATTTCTGGTTAAATTGAGCTTCGCCACTTGTTGTAAAAAACATACTTTCTAAGATCATCCATTGCCGATGGGCATGGTATTTACCTTTCCATGGAATTATTGTATAGGGGAAGGAAACATAAACAAATCTATTTGTATTTCATCATAATTACTTAATGCCAGTTGTCGTTTAATCAAATCGCTGAAAAGATACGGATCAAGTATATGTTCGGAATATCTCTTGGTTCACCGTTGTAATTAGCGATTGGAAACCGATATTTTTACACACATTAAAATAATTATTTACGAAGTTATTTAAAATCTGTAAAAATGACAAAGCAACACATTTTTATTATAAAATAACCTTCAAAGGGTAGGACAGTCATTTTTTCACTTGTCCCGTCGGACAACCGTGATACAAGATCTACTTGTCCGACGTCAGTTTTCACTGGTACAGGACAATCGGACAAATGTTAATGTCGAGGCCTGCCTAGAGTAGCAATATAGTTTCATTGATTTCACAAGTAGTTACACAAATAAATTGTATGCTTGGTCTGTTTTTGCAGAGATGCAACTGGAATGGTTCTCCATAAAGATTCTAAGTGGTATCAAAGTTGGCAGAATTTTAAAGATAATAATGCTTATATGAATAGTAAGTTTTTGTGGCAACTAGTCCCATGTTAGATGTATAATTCTTATATAAAATGTCTTTTTTGTGGTAACTTGTCTCGGTCAAGATGTATTATGCTTCTATGGATAGTAAGAATTGTGGCACCTTCTCTCAGACAAAATTTATAATGCTTCTATGAATAGTAAATATTTGTGGCAACTTGTGACAGGCAAGATGTCAAATCCTTTTATAAATAGGAAGTTTTTTGGCAACGTTCCCAAGGCAAAATGTTTAATGCTTATACATGTATGATTTGACAGTTTTTTGCAGCAACTTGTTCTGGTCAAGATGTATAATCTGTATATGCAGACTAAGTATTTTGTTGCAGCTTGTATCAGAGCAAGATTATTCTTGTTTAAATAATTGTGAAATGTTGAGGATTTATTTTTTGTAATTACATGACTTGAATGTCTTGCAATTTATTAATGTCATTATTCTCTCGTCCGTTAAAATCGATCAACACCTGGAATTGGTCACCATTTTGGAATACGCTGTCACGTGAGTTCAGATGTCGATGACGTCATTTATCCTGCAAGCTGCGTCCAGAAATAGATAATCGATTTACTTTCACTTAAGACAACAATGAGATTTAAACAGATAAGAAAAGATATCTATAGGTTTTGGTGCCAAAATGGTGCCATTTCACTACTACCATTTTGACTTAATAATAAAGTCAAATATTTCCAGAAAAACACAGTCTGTATTGGATAATTTGCATATCCTGTGTTTGTTTACATTCCACTGCGCATCTTGACCTATATTTACAACTCTATTATTAGGCAACAGCAATTGTATTGTTTTCGTTTTGAAATTAAGTAATTCCTTAGACAATTTTCAGAATTTTAGTGGGAAATTGTGTGGAATAAATATGATTTAATATCAATCCTGTACGTGGAAATGGATAAAGTTGTACATGAAAACAGAAATTCTCCACTGAAAACATGTGACAGCAAACACAATTTAATGAAAAAATTGGGAAATATGGAAAAAGCAAATAAAAAAATATTGTAAAATACAATCTCCTTGGTCTATTGATGTTCCACATGACTACTTTATGGTTGACCGATTTTAGGTAGCGTGACTTGGGCGCCATTACAAAACTTATGCAAGCAAAAAAGGTCAGTGAGCCGACATTTCTTCATTGAATTAAACGATGTTTTTGAATTTTATTTGGCTTAAGTGCCCAAGTAAACTTGACATTTATCTTTGATATAAATACCAATTTGAATGAGAATAATAAGGAAATGTCTTAACTGACCGATTTAAGGTCACAGGTGGATAATTATGTGTAATATTCCATTTTTAGAAATTACAAAAACTTCCTCACTTGGTTTAAATCAGAACTATGTGGCATTATGGAGATGCATCAATCAGATATGTGTTGGCTTTGTAATTTTATTGCATGTTATGGATTCTTTTTAACTTTGTCAAATCAAATCTAAATGGTTAGGGTTATGGTGTTCAACGCCACTTTCAACAATATTTCAGTTATATCGTGGCGGTCAGTTTTATTTGTGGAGGAAACCGAAGTACCCAGAGAAAACCACCGACCTGCTGCAAGTCACTGACAAACTTTATCACAATCTAAGTGGTAAGCATGTTCATAGTTGATCTTTAGATGTGCAGAGCTGTCGAAAATCGTCGGACCTGTCGGACAAAAATTGACTAGGTCCGATTTAAACTTTTTCGCGTCAGACCCGATGTCCGGAGCAATTTTTCAGTAACTTGGGACCGACAAAATGCTTGAAGATGACCGGCATCATTACTTAATTTCGCTTCTCAAACTTGTCGTTGTTTGCAATCTCCGATTTTTGTTTATTTTCGTCTATATAATCAAATTTTGACTTCACATTGAAGACTTTGACTACTAAATGTGTAACCGATTCCGGACGGACGCGCATCGATTTTCCGGAAATTACGATTTTTTTTTGGCAATAATTTTTTTTGACTCAGCGGCTTTTTAAAGGGTCGGTTGGTGAAAGGGGAAACAAACTTAATTTTAATTTAGGTCTAGGTTGTCAGTCATTCAATTGATTCTATCCAGACCTAATGCTACTTACATTTGTATAAGAGGTAACACCTTGAGACATGTGCATAGCTAGCATTATGCCAACTTGGTATCTTTGTTTATTTCATACACAAGTCTATTGTATTGTACATGTATGTATATTTCCACATGTCACACAAAAATGTGTTGTACTAACTTTGAGTATTCCAAGGTATCACTTGAAGCTGTAAACAAACCATTTTATGGATTTAGCCAGTATATGTGTAATTCAGTTGAAGTTGTAAAAAATATGTAGGTCCGGCAAATGTTTGATAGGTCTGACACATTGTCCACATCTGCCAGACCTATTGTCTGACAGACAGGAAAGAGATTTCGACAGCTCTGGATGTGCATGGTATGTAATAAGAACAGATGATGAGTTTTTGGTAAATTAATACAACTTCATTAACCAAATGCCTGTTTTCTTTATTTTGCAGAAGTTTTTGATTTAAAAATGAAATATGATGAAAGCGATCACTTGATAGTAAGGGCTACAAGAACATTTACAGACAAAATTGGTTCTATGTTTGGTAAGTACATAGATATATATAGTCTTCCCTCTTAATAGTAAGGGCTACTAGAACATTTACAGACAAATTGGTTCTATGTTTGGTAAGTACATAGCTATATATAGTCTTCCCTCTTAATAGTAAGGGCTACTAGAACATTTACAGACAAAATTGGTTCTATGTTTGGCAAGTACATAGATATATATATAGTCTTCCCTCTTAATAGTAAGGGCTACTAGAACATTTACAGACAAAATTGGTTCTATGTTTGGTAAATACATAGATATATATAGTCTTCCCTCTTAATAGTAAGGGCTACTAGAACATTTACAGACAAAATTGGTTCTATGTTTGGTAAGTACATAGCTATATATAGTCTTCCCTCTTAATAGTAAGGGCTACTAGAACATTTACAGACAAAATTGGTTCTATGTTTGGTAAGTACATAGCTATATATAGTCTTCCCTCACCTTCAGTATTCTTGGTTTGTAACCTTTGTGAAGAACATATTATTTTCGATATTTTTCAATTACATCATCCAATTTGTCAATTACACATTGTTTTATGCTATGACCTCATGATTCAAAGCAGAAGCAGAATTTCAATGGGTTTCACATAAACATCATCCTAGACTTTCCTGTTGTCTCACAAATATTTGATCTAGTTTCTTTTTCTTTTGCATTTTAATGTTAAAAAATGCAACAGTTGCAGTCATTTTTATAAAATTCAGGTTTTGTAATGTTCTTTTGCATTCATATGAGTTTAATTTCAAAAGATTTTCATAAACAAATGTAACCATGTTTTAAAAAATTAATGGAAAATGTTTTATATACATAAGTATTATTGGGACAGATACTGAAAACTTCTTTTCTTCTTCTGTAATAATTAAATGACACCAGATTTTTATCTGTCTAGGGACGTTTCTATATTTATATTCTCCTAGTTGTTACCTGTTGTTATGTCATGGCCTATTAATTTAGCAGAGGTACATATCTTGTAATTAGACAACCCAATCAAACTGTCCCAGATCATGATACAGCGAAAAAGGCCAAATATGAAAAAGAGAATAGGCCACAGTGGTCATTTAATGACAAATGATATGTCATGGCTAAGCTACGATAAAGAAAAAATTATTGCCCATTGTAAACCGTTTAGCTATAAATATCTACAGTTAAAGCATATTTGTTATAATTTGTACATTGAAAAATAGGTCCTGCAGAAAATCTGTGAGTCTTGAAAATTTCAGAACTGTGGAAAACCTTTATCTAAGGTCAAAATCTAATTGGAAAAAAGTCGGAAATATGTTTAAAACATGCAACAAATGGTGCTTTGTTGGACAGATTAAAGCAACTATACTTGACCAGTACCAACTTTTTCTTTGACTATCAGGTTCTTGGATTTATTGAGCACAAAGCAAATATGATGTACCGGTATACAATTTTTTATCCATCAATGCTAATAAGTAATATTAACAAAATATTTGTACTTGTAGGTGGTGTATTTAGTAAAACAGAAATGTCTGACGTATTAACAGAAATCTGTAAAGTAGAACCATCATTTGATAAAGAAAGATTTTTAAAAATGTGTGAAAAAGAAATAATTCCTAATATATTAGAAGTAAGTAAAATACAGATGATGTAATACTGGAATATTTGCATACAACAACTTGTAAAACCATAGCACACCTTATTTACCCCCAACAAACATGGTGGGGGAGTCTAGTTTGTGTGTATAACACACTGAAACTTTTAAAAATAAATTATGTTAAAAGAATTGCTTGAAAAATCAAAATATGATTTTTCACAGATAAAATATTTATTTATTTTTTGTATATCATAAACTAATGGTGGCTATTAGAATGGTTAATAAGCTTTATTGAACATTAGACACATTTTGTGTTTTTCAAACATAAATTGCCTGCTTGTTTGTTATGGAATAATAAACTGAAACCACACTTTGTCACAGGAGATATTTTTTATTGTATGTATGTACGGGTAGTTGAGTAGCAGGTGACGTATGTACGACTAGAATGTTCAGATAATGTTCAATCTGTATACAAAACAACATTAAACCAAGGACTGTGTATATATTTAAAACTTCCTTGTGTAAACACCAATGGCATAAACATCATCACTAACTCCCACAAAATAACAGGAGTTAGACCACATGCTCTGTAAGAACTAGCATTTCATGTTCCACTAACTCACCAAGCGAAACTAGAAACATATCAACTATTAGTACCATGGATCTGCAGTTCTTTCCTTGTGGAGACCGTAAGATTTCGATATGACACATAAGGTATCTGAACTAATTATTATTCCATTGTAAATTGGATATAAAGAAAAGCATTGTACAATCTAGAATATGTTGTAACAAAGGTAGAAGGGATAATACAGATATCTATTCATTAAATAATCAATCTAAATATTGACTTTAAAAGTGGGGGTAATTTTTAACTCTGGAATGGTTAGTTAGGAAGAGCAGGATACAGAATGGGGGAACAGGAAGTTGGTATGTAGGGAATGGATATCCCCTTACTGCCTCCTCAGTTATAAGACTATTATTGTGTTAATAAGCAGTAAAACTAGGGATCAAAATAAAAATAGAAAACCCATTTTATTGAGGAAATCAGGAGTGGGGAATAGATACCACCTGACCGTCTCGTCAATTATAACATGATAATGGTGTTAAAAAACAGGTAAACACTACCAGTAAAGAAAAAGAACATTTTATTTTTTTATTTAGTGTAAATGAGGAATGAAAATCTTCCTCAGATTAGAATTGTAAAAGTGACACTGTAATATTTGATTTATTTGTTTTAGGCAATAATTAGAGGTGATCAAGAAGTATTAAAAGATTGGTGTTATGAAGCTGTAAGTATAGTTAATTTGGTCAAATATGTGTCTAATAAAACACGTAGATATCTAATTTAGTTAACGACACGTTTCTGGAATAACCTTCATCAGGTACGTTAAATATCAAAAGGTTGGAAAACCAAATAATTAAAAAACTTTTGGGGAGCTAGTAAACCAAAGGGTCTGAACATGATAGCCAAAATCTGCTAAGGTCACCTATGTCTGAGGGAGGAGAACCTTACAGAGGTAGATATAAATTTTACTACCATACCATGAAGAATGGCATCTTGCAATATCAATCTCAGATAAAATATATAATGTCCTATTAGTGAAAGGGTTAGAGTTATGGTGTTTAACACCACTTTCAACAATATTTCAGGTATATTGTGGCGGTCAGTTTTATTAATGGAGGAAACTGGAGTACCTGGAGAAACCACAGACCTGCCGCAAGTCACTGACAAACTTTATCACATAATGTTGTATGGAGTACACCTCGTCATGAGTGGAATTTTAACTCACCACATTAGTGGTGATAGGCACTGATTGCATAGGTACAGTTGACTCTCATTGTCTCAAACTCGGTTGACTCGAATTTCCGGTTGAGTCGAATTTTTATTGAAGTCCCGAACTTCGTTGTGTATAAATATATATAATTTGACTCCTGTTGAGTCGAATTCGAATGAGTCGAAATTTCGGTTGTCTCGAATAAAAGTTTTGGTCCCGAGATGTAGAAAACCATATTATTTACATTCGTTAAGTCGAATTTACCTGTCAAAACATGTGTATTACCTTGGGACTAAAATCGGATTACAGGTGAAACATCCAGTCATTGACTTTGACATTTTTACCTTCGGCTATTTCACATGTTTATTTCACAATCTGTCAAATTAATTAGTGATAATATTTGAATTGGCTTGGTATTATGACACAGGTTAGATGTGTACAATCAAAATTATCGATTCATAATAAGTGCGCTTGGGTCGGCATACATCAATGATTATGAAAAGTACACAAAGGAAGCGTTTTATCTATTGAATTATTTGTCGGAAATTAATTTTGATTAAAGAAGAATAGTTTTCTTCTACACTTTATTTAATAATAAAAACACACAATTTATTGTAAATAAACAGTATTGCACAAAGAAAAATACGTCATGATGGGTGAAGTTTAATGACAATGCAACAGCTGAAAAACATAAACAAAACAGATAAACATATTCATACACACAAAAAAAGATATCTAGAAGTTATCAGTCGTTCCACAAGATTCAAAGAATTTAACAGCAACTAAAACATCGAATATGTTTAAAATCGTTCCAAGAATAGGGACATGCGATGTTGGTTTTAGCTCTTCAAAAGTTCGCTCGAATTGTCTCCCTTTCGTCGTTAAACAAACTACACTTCCGGTATTTTCGTAGCTCCTCTTGAGGCGAACTACGGTTGACTAATTTTTCCCATGGTCCCATCGAATTTGAGATAACGAGAGTCAACTGTAGTTGTAAATCCAACTACCATACGATCAGGATGATGGCCCCAATAGTATAAGTAACGTGATTTCATGTGTATGAAAACTATTACGACCTGTACACAAACTTATACAAAATGTACTTGGACATGTAATCACAAAGTCATTGATAAGCAATAGAGAATTATTCAATTTGTTCAATCTTTTTCAGCCATTTAATACTTTAGCACATCCTATGAAAGAAGCAAAGAAAGCTAATTATAAATTTGAATCTAAAGTATTAGATATAAATAATTTAGATGTAAGTATATTACTGTATCACTGTAAATTCACTTTATACAAATATGTCAACAGGTCACCTCTCTGACACACACATCCCTTTTGGAAAAAAACCCCAAAACAAGACGATATTGCCAAAGCCAGGAAATTTCTGACGTAACTTCAATTATTTATTAGTCAATAAAGAAAATGATCTGTTTTAAGGGGACTAGATTTGAATGAACAAGGGCTTCAGGTTATACATGTACATATTCAAGCAGATTCAGTAATGGTTTTCCAGTTTAACTTGTTTGCAGTAAAACTGATGTAGGAGGAATCTCTTGATCGTATCATGCAGTGCCCTGTGTAGTCCTTTATTGTGTATTGAATTCCAGCATAAAACTATAGAAGAAATGTTGGGAGTAAAAATTTTGTCGGGAAAATTTTTGTAGCAAGGAAGAAAATTTACCAATTTCTTTTTAACAAAATCATATTTTTCATTTAACAGTTACATCACAAATGTCAGTATCCCTAAAATAATCATATTGAGACAATTAGATTTGATATTTTTTCAGTTAGTAACTGGTAAAATGATGGAACAAGGTCCAGTATTAGTCATCATGTTCCAGTCACAACAGATTATGGTTGTCAAAGATTTAAAAGGAACAGTTGTAGAGGGTGATCCTGTAAGTACTGTTATACTAAAGTCGAATAACGTTGTCTCCAAGTCAGATTATTTTTCTTTACCTGAATATTTTAGTTATCTGGGTATAATTAAGCTACAAAGAGACTCAATATTTACTCCAAGCTAACTGAGGAAATGATTTATCAGGGTTCAAAGAGACCAAATATTTACTCCAAGCTAACTGAGGAAGTGATTTATCAGGGTTCAAAGAGACCAAATATTTACTCCAAGCTAACTGAGGAAGTGATTTATCAGGGTTCAAAGTACATTTTTAATCCAAGAAGCCAATGGCTCCTGGTCACAATTTTTTTTAAAACCAAATGGCATTTTAGAGTGCCAGACCAGATTTTAGGAGCCATTTTATGGTAAAATTGGGTAATTGAAAATATTATTTTTACTTGAGAACTATCAATATAATATTATGTCATTCATTCCTTCATTCATCTTTAAATCAGTCCCATCATATAGACATTTTTTTTTAAATTTACTATTGCTGATTATCTGACTTTCAACATTATCAGGTGATTTCTTTGTAAGAAAACAATATAGAGGAATCAGACCAGAGTATTATAGTTTAGGGGACAGTAACACTAAGAGTCAAGTTAAAGAAATATTTCTGCAGATTTTGAAAGACTTTTATATCTAAATTTAAGTATGTGCACACCATTCATTAAAAACAAAAATCTTCCGCTGCTCGAGATGTCGCTATTTATAGACGTCATTGTATTGCTCATGTTTGATCAGACATCGAGACCTACTTGGTACGGTTTACAAAAGCCTCATGGCTACCAATGCATGTAATGTACATTTACAATAGTTAGATTACTGTATATCAAATGTAACTTTTATCTTACAGGACAAGATCATGAGAGTAACTTATGTATGGGCATTGTGTCGTGATCAAGAAGAGTTAAATCCCAGAGCTGCATGGAAGTTATTAGATATATCTGCCAGTAACTCAGAACAATTCTTATAATGAAAAATAAAAATAAACCAAGATATTTTGAATCTGTGATGTGACATGAATGATGTATTTATTTTTGTATATATAAAAAAGAAGTATGAAAGTGGAACCTGTTTATTGGAAGGGAAAACAAATTGTTATTGTGTTGATATTTTATGGCCAAATAATACAGTTCAGCCTGTATATAATGGGTCCTGAAGTACCTGAAAATGTGCCCTTTATGAGCAGTTGTCCTGTGTATACAGGTTCAAATTATATTCACTTCATTCAATGGAGAAGTGAAACTGCCCTTTATTGTCAGTGATTTGTCATATACAGGTGCCCTTTAAGGCAGGTTTGACTTGTTGAGCCTTACTGCATTTTATTTTGAAAGTGGATAGTCAATCACACAAGTTAATTTTGTTACATGTTGATTCATTGAGGGAACATAGGGTTTTGCTATCAATATATAGTTCCTTTATCGTGCTGACGTCATAAAACATAATATCAGGAAATTTGTACCTTCAGAGAATGAGTTGTATTAGATATAAATTCATCTTCGCCAGCCAATGCTTACAATCTGCCTTCCTTCATCTTCATCCTTGGCAGTGTTAGCCGAATATTTGTGGTCACAAGATGACTTTTAATTGGATGCATCTAGCAATAGCTACAACCAATCGGAATGCTGGTTACAAAAACATGTTTTATAAAATGTCATGAGAAACTGTCAAAAAAGGACAGCATAAATTTTGGGGACACCAGTGTTTTCAGTTAACTGTACATACATATTTTTACATGATGTTAAATGAATACCTTGTGCTGGGGTGAAAATGTATTTTCTGGAAGAAGCATTTTTTAAATTAATTTTCCCATATGATCATACGTTGTGTCCTGTGGTGGCTGCCATCTTTGTTGGTTAGGTGGTACAGGTGAATTTTCTAAAAATGTACATATTTGGTAGATATCAATTGCCATTAGAGGTTTTCATTCGAGTCTATATAATTAGCATTTACTGCTTTTCCGTTAAGCATGCAGCGTTAAGTAAGAGCAAAGACTGATTGGCTCAGAGTTGGGATAACGTGTCCGAGTTGAGAGACATGTCTACCTGTGGACTGTTGTTTCAGCGAGATAGCACGATAAACAACAAACTCTGTCCAATGGTCTAGTACAGAACAGATATCATCTCAACACAAAGTAACTTGTTCTTACCATGATATACATTGGCATTAAACAACCAGTACTTATTCATATTTGGCAAAATAGAAAATCTTTTCAACATATCTCTAATTATGCTGAACAACTCATTATGATGTACTCAATTTGTTATAAAATATTTGATAGTGGGTTTGTATGTGTGTTTTACCAATATGTTCTATTTATAGTAATACCAGCTATGTTGGTTGATTGGTAGGGTCATTGGACTCGATTTTGAAAGATGCCCAAAGATGATTTAAAATCGCCAAAATCAGCTGAACAATAAACTCAACATACATAAACGCCCACTTCGTTTATCTTGTTTAGAACGTGTGGGGCTACCATACCCCCAAATCAATACCAACCTTTATTCTGTGCAATTTATCTTCTAAAACTCAACTAGACTAATGTGTCTACAGACGGTCAACAATTTTTTGTTTGAGGGTCAAGGCACTTATGGGTTTTTCATGTGCATATGGAGCAGCTGATCATTATACAAATTTAAAACATTTGGAGTTGCATTCCTCATTGTCATGATCTAAACTGGGATTATAATAGTCAAAGGTAAGAATCCAAGCAAAGAAGACATTATCAAGTTATGGATTAACTAATGCTTCCTGTAGACAGATAATCATTGAATGAAGTTGATTTTTTGTCTGATTCCATTCGTGTTGTGCAACTGATGTTTTCTTTTTGTTCTGAATTTTATGCCACTTGTTTTTTTAACAATATTTTAGTCGTATCATGGCAATAAGTTTTATTGGAGTGAAGGAGAGAACCACAGACCTGCCACAAGTGGCTTATCACATAAAATTGCATAGAGTACACCTCACCATGGGTGATGGGCAGATTACATAGTAGCTACAATACCATGACTGCTCTATATCATGGTAACCGCATAGGTGGCGTAATGGTAAGCGTGCTTGCCATGAGTGCGGTAGATCATGGGTTCGAGCTCTGGTCGGATCATACAAAAGACAAAAATTGGTATTTGTTGCTTCTCCGCTAAACATGCAGCATTAAGGAGAAAGAGCAAAGACTGGTTGTCTCAGAATCAGAATAATGTGTCTGATTAGAGCAACATGTCTACCTGCAAACTGTTGTTTCAGTGAGCTAGCACTACAAAAATCCAATTCAGCCTGTTGGTCTAGTACAAAGCGAACTTCATCAACATCCCATTGAAAATTAACTTGTTCTTGCCATGATATAGTTGAAAAATTGCTGAATTGGCATTAAACAACAATCGATCACTCTCTCTCTATCATGGAATTTTACAACTTAAGAGTAGTATACTTGCTGGATTTTATTTTTCCCTTTTTTTTCTGGAAGAATTGTCCTAAAAATTGATTTATATATACCGTATTTTACGGACTATAGGTCGATAGGTCGAATTGCTGCTTTTCGGCTAAATTTTTGGGGAAATACTAAGATAGGTCGAGGATGCCGATGATAACCTGGGAAAGTATCGTCACATGGAACGTTTTTTTGTGTACATCGGTAAGCATTTGTCCTATAACAATGTTCTTCGGTAAGTATCTAAGTATTAGCTCAAGAATACTATTCTTATGTGTCATAAACGAAATAATTATGAAAGTTAAATTAAATAAAATTTTGTTTTTAAACTTGTGTTTTGGTTGTGTGTTTTTTATGAGAAGTCTGGTTTGTAAAGCCAGACATCGATGACATTCAAATCAGGCCCTCTGTGGGTGTCAAAATAGATGGTAAACGGACATTCATACAATAAAATAATTAAGCTGTCAAAACAATGTATCACCTTGTGCAGTTTTATTGACATACCTTTAAACTGTGTTTAATTAATAATAGGATACACAAATTATGTGATCGTCTCGGTCCAGTAAATTTTCAATCAGCTGATCAGGATAATTAAGTGCCGACCGATGTTCATCTGTGTTGATTATCTCGTGATTATTTTATTTGTTCCTAATTGACCAATTTAAGTGTAGAACATTATAATTTAATGAAATCGATAATTATTTTCTAGTATATTTAGTATAAAAAAGCTTGTTCTCCACGTTTATTGTGAGATGTAATGCAACCGCCATTTTTTACTACAACGTCGTGCGCATGCACGTGTTTGATTGAAAAGCTATTTATAGCTATATTTTGATAATAATTTTATATTGTAAAACGATCCACCCTGTGATTTTTTTTTCAACAACATACATTTTTTATAGTATATATTTTAATATAAAATACAATATTGAACTGATTTTCGCTAACACTTCAATCATTGAATATTGATTTTTTTCGGATGTTGAACATTTTTTCCCTGAATTGCACCCCCTGTTAGGTGTATACTTTTATTGCTTTATTTAAAACATAAACAACACCAAGAACATCGATGATTTCAATCTTATTCAGAAAAAAACCCTACAGCAAAATAAAGGTACACTGACTACTGTAAACAAAATCGTCATTTTTATCAAGATTTTTTTTAACTTCCAACCTTGTATAGGTCGATGTGGATGATAGGTCGAAGCCAGCGTGTTGAGAAAATAATATATCGACCTATCGTCCGTAAAATACGGTAGTATATAACTATAAACCACGGAAGTTAAAAATTACCAAAACTTTTATCAGTGAAAGATAAATATACCACTACATATTTCTGTTAAAATTCTCATTGATAAACACCTTACCATGTGAGTTTTCAGTTGAATTTACTTTCATGTTGACTTACATTTGAATTCTTTCTTGTCAAATTATAATGTTTATTATTTAATAAGTTTGTGTTGTATGTTTGAATTTTGAACCTGATGATACAATAACAACATGTAAAGTTTATTACGAAGTTGATCTTATTTGTCAAATTCCCCCAACTTCAACTGGCTTGAAAGTTACTTTTGAAACTTTTTCAAGCAAGTCCATTTCTTCTTTATCACTATCACAGCTATCTATGCTATCGTTGTCACTAAATTCTCCAAAAGAATCGTCATCCAGTCCACCTGTCTTGGCCAATTCTGCTTTCATTTTATCTTCTATTTCTTCTGAGGTTAGCTTTCCTTGAGTCTGTAGCCTAAATAATGTTCCTAAAATTGACAATCAAATTCTCATTATTAAGGACAAAGATGACAGTTATGTATATGACCCAATCCACATCAATACAGCATTGTATAAATGCTGCGACTGCAGTACCAGTACGTCTTGTCGCTTAATGTAGATGTAAACAAAGGATCGAAGAAAAGTCTTTATATTTTACTAATAAGAAACATGGATATCAATACATGGAGCTATATTTCATAATAACAATTTGGCATGATTTTCTTGATAACAGGAATAACTAAAAAATTTGATTACCAGTAACGATTATAGATATCACAGTTATGCCATTTTGATTCATATTTACAAAATTCAGAAAATATTCAAAATTTTCAAAAATAGCAAACTTACCAAAAATATGCAAAAAAATAAAACTAAACATCTGATATCTGACATCTGGTTTTAACATGAAAAGTGTATGTAGTAGTTTAAGAGATTGAGTAAGTATCATGACTTGAGAACTATACAGTCAAACCTGACCTAACAGTCACTTTGAATAACCGGTCACCTGCTGTAAACAGCCAATTTAAAACCCTCGCGACCTGATTTACTTGTTATCTTATCTCAAATAAACAGTCAGGACTCGTTTATCACATCATATCAGTTAGTAAACCTGTATTTAACAGCCAGTTTTCCGTCTAGACTTTGAAAATTCATTGGCAATTGACTTTGGAGGTGTTCTCAATACACGATGACGATCTGAATGGACAGATTTTAAATAAACGGCCACCTGTCTTACCGGGTTATTTTTTCTTTGTCCCAAAGGTGACCATTTAATACAAGTTTGACCGTATATTTAAATGATTCTGTACATGACAAAGGCATTTGTACGTTCAATATTTGAACTTTTCTATATTTGTATTGTTTGAAAATCAAATCCAGATTCCAGTTTTGTACAAATTTAGGCTGCAAGGTTAAAGTGGATTCAAGCTGTTGCATTTCAAAGCTTAAGGGAATATGATACAGTAGCAAGGGCAGATAATTACTTTGCCGAATACTGCATGTTCTTTTTGCGATGTCACAGTAACGAGCGTGACATTTTCCGCGAAAGTTGCATCGACGTCATAAAAAGCCGATTGCGTAAAAATTTGAAAGCACCTGCTTCAAGCCGAATAATGCTGTTTTTAAAAGAAGGAGAAATACGCCGTCAGAAAAAATGTTCAGAGCACTTGAAAGAGTTGGATAGTAATGTTGGTCAGACAGAGGTAGACCAGACAGACGCAAACCCTGGAACTGATTATAAAGATATATGCTGGCAGGATGGGAGACGAATAGTTGAACTAAAAACACTAGCAGAGCAATTAAACGCATGTGACGGTTGTGATACACCGTTAAATCTAATGAACATTAAGCAAGAACGTTTGCACGGGTTCGGCAGTTACTTATCTATTCGCTGTACAACTATTGCCGTTCTCTTTCATTTATTTCATTCTCCGGTTGCGTTGCCCTTTCCTCCAATCCAAGGAAAACGGCGGCAAAGACTCCAGGACATTTTACCTATTAAAATACATTGTAGGGTAATTTGAAGCCGAAATTGACGATGTCTAGGTTTGTCGTGAAAAATGCACGGTTTTTGTTCTGTAGCTAAAAAACAAGCATGTGTACCCCTTACTTTTTGTTAAAATTCTAAATAAAATCATTGCGAGAATATCATGACAAAATATTAAGAAAATATCAATTGTCATTTTTTTTCTACATGAAAATTTATTCATGAAGAAACTGCTAAATAATCCATATTCCACAAATAAGTAGAATTTTTGGACTACTTTATCTATTATTGGCAATGTACATGTTCATGATCTTTGAACGAAATTATCATAGGAAGCTATTGCAAAAAAACGGATGCAATTATCTTTTACCGTTTTGAAATTGTGATATTTTTCTTTACCGCTATAATAATCCATATTTTAAAAATTTGTCGAAAAATGGTCGAAATTCGATCGTAAATATCTCGAAAACTAAGTCACGAAGATATATTTTTCTTTGCATATTTGGAAAGAGCATGTCGAAATTGACCAAATCACGAATTTTCATGAAAAAATCAATTGGCAATCCCTACTGTATCGTATTCCCTTCAATGACCTGTAATGGATAACCAGAGGTTCCTTGCAGCCTGTATATCTCAACTGGTTTGCAAATCTCCTCTTCCTAAAGATAATCAATGGCAAATTTGATTTCATTTGGATGAGTAGTTGTGAAAAAGAAGATTTTTTTTAAAGTATTAACCAATTAGTTCATTATTTGACACATCAGCCATAATGAAATTTTGATCCACACCACAAACATAAGATCTAAAAAGGACCATGCAACATAATTATCTACTTTAGTTGCAATTTGTTATTAAACCTGTTTTAAAGAAGATTGATATATGAAAGTTTACATAGGATCAACAAAAGTGAAAAGGATCCACATAAAAAACAAAGCATCTAGAAAACGATGTAACAATTTATTCTGGTTTTTTAAATTTCAGCTAATCTTGGATCAGTGGTGTAAGAAAAGATTGAAAAGTGAAAAGTTTACATGGCAAACGACAATGGACGCCAATTTATGACAATAGCTCACATGGCATTCAGCAAGACAAGTTCAATATTGCTGAGCATAGCAAATAACATCACTAATCACAAATATTGTGTATTTTCCAACTGACTTTTATTTACCAATGTTTAGCACATACATACTTCTTTTTCTTTCAGGTAACATTTGTAGTTCTTGTTTCATTTGACTATCTATTGACATCTGTTCAGAAGCTGATGGTCCTGGTCTGAAATATTATATTGGTGATACATGTATATATATATATATTTCTCTGTTTCCTACTATAAATGTATGCACATTAATTATTTTTAATATTACTTTTAATAAGTGAATAAATAAACCAACAGAAACTCAAAGCTTAAAACCATGTCTTGGCTTAAGATTCTTCATTAAATTCTTCATGAAATAAGCCATAACTATTTCTCATGTAAACATAATTTTTTTCTTATCATTCTATTGTAGGGAGTCGATATACATTTTGTATGCAAGACATAATTTTTTCCGGTTGAAAATTTATCTGCTGGAAAGAATTTAAAATTAAATTTTATGTTACGGTAAATATTTTATAATAAAATACTTTCCATTGATATAAAAAAAAGTATCCTAGTGTACAATAAACAGGTACATAATATTATTTCCGACGTTGATTATTAAATCATGAGACGCATCTGTAATATTATTTCTGACGATTAATGATAAATCACCTGAACCATCAAATGAGATAATACGGATAATATTTGATACTAAGGTATGTAATATTATGTCCGACGCTGATTATTAAATCACGAGACGCATCTGTAATATTATTTCCGACGCTCAATGATAAATCACCCGATCCATCAAATGAGCTAATCCGGATAATATTTTATACTAAGGTATGTAATATTATTTCCGACGCTGATTAATAAATCATCTGACCAATTCGGAAAATATTTTATAAATAAAAATTTACAGGTAAATATATATATACGGAAAATATATTATAGCCAGAACACTTGTCAATTTAAATGACAGATTGAGTAATCTTGAAACCCATTATAAAAGCAAGAGTCGTGTAAGTTTAAATCTATTAAAAATTTGATTCATTGGCAACAGTCGATATTGAATAATGGAAGAATATTATACACGGATATATTTTGATATTAAATTTCTTCCACCTCATCTGGAAAAAATATAATAGCAGTGGAAGAAATTTAATATTGAAATATTGTCCAAGGATAATATTTTAATATTAAAAATAATCCTCAGGAAAGAATATTATGGAGGATAAAATAAAATGCTACATATACATATACATACAAAAGGGATTTTCCATTAAAATGTATTTAGGAAGATATTTAAAAAAAAAAAAGAAATGATACATGTATGATTCTTGACTTGAGCAATATGTTATAACTTACTGTGATGCGAGTTCTTTATTATCTCCACACTTTCCACAAATATTAAGTTTAGATATACAGGCTAGACATATTATGTAATAAGCCTTCTTTATAGCTTTTTGTTGGCATTTAGTACTGAAATATAAAGATTACCATAAATACCCATTGCTACTAAATAAAATCAATAAAGTATATATATTATTTTAATCAAGTTTGTCTTTGTTTCTTATCAAAAGTTTTATTCAAATTTTTGATATTCTCAAAGTTGCTCAAATGACACTGTTCATATGTGCAGCTTCTTCAAAAAAAGTTGATGGTACTCAATACTTGTTCAAATGAACCCATCCATTATGTGTACTTGAATTGGACGAGTTAATATAAACTCTCTCCGATCATCAATCTTGAAAACCTCACCAAAATGTTTAGAACAAATTCTGATCCTGTCAAGTACTGTTGATATCAAACTTCATGGAGTAGGTGGAAGACAAATATGTTTATTACGTTTTAATCTCCTCATAGGCTCATAGTTAAGAAATTTAAACCAGACTTGGTGTTCATACAGATTAGAGAGAAAGACATAAGTCTGCAACATTCAGAATGACATACAATGTACTGCAGCAGAAAAGATCAAAACTAGTAAAAGATGTCAAGCGTACGAGTGTTTCAACTATAGTCATTACCTTAAACATAATGCACCCAGCCCGAAGAAGGGTTATAATTAGGGTTATGGTGTTTAAAACCACTTTCACCAAAATTTCAGTTATATCGTGGCAGTCAGTTTTATTGGTGATAGGCACTGATTGCATAAGTAGTTGTAAATCCAACTACCATACGATCATGGCCACGACCCTTTCCCAGCCTGGAGAAATATAAGCAAACATCATGTAAGAACAATAAAATAAGAGGGGAACTTAAGTGAGAGAGTCACATAAAATCTTGGAGATATGAAAGAACTTGACAAAGTCTAAATATTTTGAAAGAAAGACGGCTAATTTAAATATTCTGTTCTATTTTCGTGTGTGTACTGCTATACTTGTAAAATGTGTTATGCTTACTGTGTAAACAATAAATAATTACCTTATTTTTTGTGGGTTTTTTAAATCAACAATTACTCATGTTATCAAAAGAGGTGTATGTTGGTTTTAATGTTGCAAAATAGACCCATTAATTAATTTGTAAACTCGACAAGAGTTCATATAACCTAATCCCTTTTGGGATTCGAAGCCAGTTGTTTTCTGATATTGCCTGCCTCCGAATCCCTTATCAACCATGCATAGTTCTATTCAGGAATTTTTTTTCAGGTACCCCCGCCTCGAACTATGCCTGCACCTCAATGTCGTGCCAACCGGCACTGGAGTATTCAAAAGTAGACATATTTTGATGCATAAATATGTAAATAGAATCATGATCACCTACCTATGATGCCAGATACAGCTCATCATTCCCAGCCGCCGCTTCAGATCCATCGCCATTTTGACTTGTTTTGAAAGTATGTCACGTGATCGCTTTTTCCATTACGTGGTATAGTCTATTCTATACATCTCATTTATCGGTATTGAAGCATTCTTTTCTTTTTGCACGAGGAACTTCTTCTGTTAATATCTAAATAACTAGTTAGTCAAGTTGACAAATGACAGATATAGATATTGTATTAAACCAACTCGGCTGTAAAACATAACATCGACAGTTGAATACCGATTGAACAAGGACTATGGAATAGACTATACCACATAATTCGTGGAAAAAGTGATCACGTGACATACTTTCAAAACAAGTCAAAATGACGACATTCAATGGATCTGAAGCGGCTGCTGGGAATGATGAGCTGTATCTGGCGTCATAGGTAGGTGATCACAATTCTATTTACATATTTATGCAGTAAAATATGTCTACTTTTGAATACTTCACAGGGGTCGACCTAAGAAAAAAAATTAACTGTTTTCCCGTGCATTCGACCATTATACAACGACCCACTGTATAACGCGACTAACGACCATGTTCTTTGGGTAAAAATCCTTCATATAACGACTATTAGAAGATTATTATCAAACCAGAAGTTAGATAATAAATAAACAAACACAGTCCCGACTTTGGAAAATTTTCCGTTTTGCCCAGCTGATGCAGCGATTGTTGCCAATATCCCTCTTGCTGATATCGGCATGATCTACTGACTGAGTCCATACCTGTTACTAGTTCATAATAATAGATTTTTCATATTAAATGAAGTCACGATTAGCGTTATGTTATTGTGTATCCGCCATTTTTTTTTACAGGTAAGATGTTCACGTGATGATTTATTATTGTTGTTTGGTTTATTTGGGTTTATTTCTTATTTATATTAAATATTTAAAATTGCTTACTATAGAAAATACCGTTTTAATCTTTCAGTTTTATAAATAAATAATCGTGATTTTGAAAATTATTGAATTATGAAGTACTGGTTCCCAGTATATATTTCTGTCAATATTCCTTTAACGTGCGGTAACAGATCAAGGTAAACACATGCTGATTGTGTGATTAGGCTATTTATAGCTTTCGGCGAGTGATTGAAGTTGAATTTTAACGTTTTATCTGGAAATTTCATTAGTCTGTTATCAGTCGATATTGAATGACACGGAAGTAACGAAAGTTGCTGGCCCAAGTGGCCCGAGAATATCAACTGGCCCATCTTTGTTCAGTTTGGCTGGCCCGACCATAAATATACTGGCCACGGGCCAGCGGTTACGTCGACCCCTGCTTCAGCGGCGGTTGGCACGACATTGAGGTGCAGGCGCAATTCACGCCAGTTCGAGGCTGGGGTACCTGAACAAAATTTCCTGAATAGAACTATGCATGGTTGATAAGGGATTCGGAGGCAGGCAATATCGGAAAACAACTCTGGCTTCGAATCCCAAAAGGGATTACTTATAACCCAAAACTCGAGCAAAAGGCCCGACATTAGTTGGGAGTTAGAAATTCTGCAAGCTTACAAATAGGTGGTCTCTGACTCTGTAGCTCTACGGTTAAAAAATTAAGCAATTGTTGGTATATTAAAATATTTACCACTTTTTGGGAACTGTAAGCGGTTTATATTTTTTGTACTTAATTTTCCATTCAATTATTTCTTTACATCTTTCACACAACCCATGATGTACCAATTCGTTTATTTCTTTCGTTCGTTTAGATGTGTCATGTAAATTGTTTTTAAATGATGTTCTGTTTTGATGTTTTTGTGGGCCTTTCTTGTGATTGCCCCTCTGTGAGCTCATTTTGTTGTGATTTTTTGGCGTGCTAAAATAAATTACAGGAAGTTGCACAAAGCTTAAGTCCGCAGTAACTGTATACAAAGACTAAATACCGAAAACCGAACTTTTAAGAAAGAGTATACGAACTATCACAAAAAATTTATCCATATATGTTTTTAATATTTATATATATATATTGAAAACCAAAACAATATTTTAGATGGGCTGCCAATATTCTGAAAAATGATTGGAGTCATACAGAAAAGCGAGCGGTGGCGCTGTTGTTTTGGTGATTAACTGATGACGACTGTTAATTTCTTATTCCGAATATACTAGATAGAAATTATATGGAACTAAACCTATATAGTTCCCCATTCATTGGAGTTCGGTAAATGTACATTTACTTGATAGGTTGATGATCATTCTCTATCCAGAGTTGTCGTTCCTGCTACGCTAGACTCTATCTCTGTCAACGCCCATATTACAAGATTCTTGTAAAAGTTAGAAACAGTAAAAAAAATGTACTTAAAATTGTTTTAATTATTGTAAATATCAATAAAGATGAAAATAAATCACTCATTTCAAATCAATTCTCTCTTAAAAATGATTCCCCCCTTCTTCTTCCAATACTCTGCATATCGCCTCTGGCGTATTGTCGCAGATTGACGCCGCATGCCCACCGGGAAACAGCATCCAAAATAAAATCCAAAACTGGAGTATGTACAACATCTATATACATCTAATGGAGTGCTGTTGGTAGGCTGGTCTTGAATGCATCTACTGTTGTTGCTGAGACAGCCTCTGCAGGTAGTTCATTCCATAGTCTGATGGTTGATGGGAAGAACGATTGTTGGTGGCACTGGAGTCTTGAGTATGGGAGTTGGTATCTTTGACAATGACCTCTGGTGGTGGAGGCTACTCCCCGTGGTATAAGATAGGGCTGTACTGGTATAACCACTACCTGGTGGATTATCCTGTATAGCATTATGACCTTTGCTCTTTTTCTTCGTTCGAGAACTATTTTGCGGAAGTAAAAATTAAAAAGTCAAATCATTTTTAAGAGAGAATTGATTTGAAATGAGTGATTTATTTTCATCTTTATTGATATTTACAATAATTAAAACAATTTTAAGTACATTTTTTTTACTGTTTCTAAATTTTACAAAAATCTTGTAAAATGGGCGTTGACAGAGATAGAGTCTAGCGTAGCAGGAACGACAACTCTGGATAGAGAATGGGTTTATGATATGTATTGTGTTGATAACCGGTGCTTGAAAACATTACCCGGAACAAACGGTGTGACGTCACTACCTTTGTCAATTTGGCAACTATATTTCCGGTGGGACATTTATTATTTTTGATTTTAACATAGACAATTAATAACTTTCTGATATTTTTTTAGAACAGAAAATATAGTTTTATTAACTTTTTAATAAGTAATTACGTTTTTATAACACTACATTATTATTAGGTTTCCTTCCCCTATAATTTATATTAGCTGATGTTCTTGTGGCAAGTAGAATTTTGATTGGCTAAAAACTTACTTTTAAAACTTCAGGGAAGCCGTGCTGTGTATTTCATCAGTACGGCACAGAAATCAATAATCGCTCTCATCCATTGCCTGTGCTGTGTATTCCATTTACATTGTAGCAGACGACACACATACGGCACAGGAAATCAATGATCGCTCTCTGTGACCTTTTTTCCAAAGATACGCGTGTTTATGTTTTTCCTATAATAAGGACATACAAGTTTACTAATGCATTTAGTTAAAGTTATGTTATCAATCTCGAGATGTTATATATCCCGTTTTAAAGGGCAGTGGTTTTGTTAAACGGTTCTGACCGTTTAACAAAACCATTGCCCTTTAAAACGGGATATATAACAGGGGCGGATCCAGGATTTCAAGTTAGGGGGCGCGCACTTAAAAAAATTGCGCCGAGCAGAGGGAGGCGCGAAATTTTTTTGGGTATTTCGTGTGAAAAATCACGATTTTACGCCAAAAAATCATATTTTTCCAATTTTAGGGGGGGGGGCGCGCGAAATTTTTGGGGTATTTCATGTGAAAAATCACGATTTTACGCAAAAAAAAATCATATTTTTACCAATTTTAGGGGGGGGGGGGGGGGGGGGGCGCGCGCCGGGTGCCCCCCCCCCCCTGAATCCGCCCATGTATAACATCTCGAGACTGATAACGTATAATGTAACCAGATTTTATACAGTACGCTATTGTTTTATATTGTTCTAGCTAATATTCGGTAATTTGTTGTTAGTCAAATTGAAAATCGTGTTGTATTGAATTTAACATATAACACAGTAATTTAAAAGAATATTAATATTCTGTATTTTTTTAGAATATTATTATAATTTGAATTTCTGCATATAAAAAAAAACAATCCTACACAAAACTATACGTCCGGTGCGAATGACGTCACGCACATTAAAGGGAAAGAAGACAACAAAATCTGTTTAGTTCATTTCAAGAAAAACAATAGCGATTTCTCATCTCAAAGGAATTGAGTACATGGTTTCGTTGAATTGTATAGTTTAACTAATCATTTAGATATTTATTGTGCTAATAGATAGACATGAATAGTCTATCATTAAGCGAACTCTGTTGCCTGTTTTGTTGTCCACCATGCCCGTCACGAATAGCAGCAAAACTGGCATTTTTGCCCCCTGAACCAACATATTCTTTTATTCCAGACGAGACAGGTTCTAAATTCAGTCTTCATTTAACAGAAAGAGCTGAGTGGCAGTATTCCCAGCGTGAATTAGACTGTATAGAAGTGTTCTACACTAGAACATCGAAAGGAAACCGTATTGCATGTATGTTTGCAAAGTGTGCACCAAATGCGAAATACACGCTATTATTCAGTCATGGTAATGCTGTAGATTTGGGACAGATGAGCAGCTTTTATATAGGTCTAGGTTCTCGTATAAACTGTAATATATTTAGTTACGATTATGCTGGTTATGGAGCCAGTACAGGTAAACCATCTGAGAAAAACCTTTATGCTGATATTGATGCAGCATGGAATGCTTTAAGGACAAGATTTGGAATAAATCCTCAGAATGTTGTTTTATATGGACAAAGTATAGGCACAGTGCCAACAGTAGATCTTGCATCTCGTTATGAAGTTGGTGCAGCAGTTCTTCATTCACCTCTAACTTCAGGAATGAGGGTGGCATTCCCAGATACAAAAAGAACTTGGTTCTTTGATGCATTTCCAAGGTATGATCATGACATGTGCATGTTATTCATAAATTTTCTCCAACAAGAAAAATACACTATACACGAACTTGAACAACTCATTTGTTATTTTCTCGAAAATATGTACACAGAAATATATATTTAATTTTTTATATAGAGAAAACTTATTTTGTTTCCAAATGCAGAGTCTTCCTTATATTTACCCTTTTCATACATGTACAGGTTCAGGTGATATTTAATGAGGTATGGCTTGGCTTAATATGATAGCATATCAACATGACATTAGAAATGACAAAATTAAATTGATTAACAATTACAGCATATAAAAATAATTATTTGTACATCCATACATATATCACAAACTGTTTAATTAGTGGTCACTATAGTTTCTATTCACTCTATTACATGTAATTCTTACTGATCAGTATGAAAACACATTCCTGATAAAAAAAAAATGACATATATACACGACGTATTAAAGTGAAAAAAATTTAATTTGTTTTGTTCATTTATTTTTCACTTTATTATGACACATATAACAGCAGGAAGCTGTTATCACAACAATCAATAATTTAATCTAGGTGACCTCATTGCAGGACATGACCTAGACAGTGTGGGAAATTACCGCTCGCCAAATGCGAGTGTAAATGACTTTGGCGAGTATTTCTATCCAAGTACTAGCCATTCTGGTGAGTTGGCATGTCTGTGCGAAATGTGATAATTTACTACTCGACAGTTGATGTAACAAAATAAATAGTCCAAAATCGATTGAATGGATTGATTGAACGTGATTTACTTGTGTGTTCCGATAAAATAGTATCGAAACATAAGTCTTTATTCAAATTGTCACTCGTTTTTTGTTGCGGACGCCATTACAGTTTTTATGGAAATACTAAAAACTTACGCGATGATTGTCCCGACCTTGGTTGTTATTTTCTTATCGTTTCTGATTAGAAATCGTGAATGAGATACCTATGAAATACCCTCAAAAACAGATGTTTTGTTATTTCAAACATGTTACCATGTCGTAGCCCAAATTTTAGCGGAAGTTGGTAATTATTTACTGAAATAATCATACATCATTGATCGGAAATGGTACGCTTATTTTGTTAATATCCTTAAAGTTCTAAATGTTGACCTTGGTGGCAAATTTGAATTAGGAATGAAACTTCAAACTAAACCCAACATGAACATTTTTTAAAGTAATTTTAAGCCAAAAGGAAATCCTTCACCTGAAATAGATGTTAGCCAAAAGATAGTGAGAAAATTTATCCCTAAACGGAAATTAGGGAGAAATTGGTTGATGCATGATGCGAACAAGGGACTTGGGTGTTTCCTAGGCTATATGAGGAAATATGGACACTTAGTGTTATGGAAGATATGGAGAGTTCAAATGAGGGATCTCTCACCATAGTTGGCCAGTGGAATTTAATTTTGGCGAGTAGATTTTAATAGTTACTAGCCAGATTGGCGAGTAACTTTTAAAAATGGTTTCCCACACTGCCTAGATACAGGTACATGTACATAAAATGTATGTGTTATCATTTGTATTATACTCAACCAAAGGGTGACAAATCAAATACTTTGTACAACTTAAAAAATGCACATTTGTAATTCAAAATGCGAGATTTAATGATTGCGATCTTCTTCAGCCGCATTTTAAGCATTAATAAAATATTGCGAAAATTTCAAATTTATTGTATCTTTTATTTACAGATGATCAGACTTGGGGTAATCGTAATCTGTAATCATAATTAGCTGTAATTGATTACATTTTTTCATGTAATTGAATGTAATCTGTAATCAGATGATGATTGATTCTTTAAAAAAATGAATAATAAAATTTGACCAATGTATTAAAATTAAAATGTTTATTATTTACAGTATAGACAAAGTTCCAAAGATAACTTCTCCAGTGCTTGTCATTCATGGAACAGAAGATGAAGTCATTGATTTTTCTCATGGACTGCAAATTCATGAGCGATGTCCGCGAGCTGTGGAGCCTCTGTGGGTAGAAGGAGCTGGTCACAATGATGTTGAACTATATGGACAGTACCTTGATAGACTAAAACAGTTTATCAATGCAGAGCTGTCCGTTAATTGATATTGTAGATATACGTAGCACAAGTCAGTTTGACCTTCATATCAAAATTTTTCTCAAATGACAGTTGTATGATAATAATATCAACGTACAATTCAGGTGTTTGATTAGGCAAAATATATTAATATATAAATGTATATGTAAAAACATCATATTTAAAAAAAAAGGAAAAGAAATTTAGATCATTTCTTTCTGCTATTATTTAAGTAGATACAATTGTATACATTTCCAGAACAAAGCTGGATGAATATTGCATGTGTTATTAAAATAGATTTAACTAAATTGTCAAGAAAGGTAGATTGTCAAGATATAGTTTTGTTCCTAATAAAAGCCTCTTAATTACCAAATTTTCATTATAAATTATTTTTTTAAGTCACACATTAATTGGCACATTAAATGCAAGTTAACAGTATTTTTAGACAGTACAATCGATTCTAATGTGAAAATCTGTGATTTACATTTTTTGTTTAAAATGAAAGAAATTCACAATCTGTGTACAAACATATACCATACCAGTATACATGTACCATATGGACAAAAGTCAGCACCTTTTCAGTTTTTACATGTTAATTTAAAGCACAATCAATATAATTATAAATAAGAAACACAGAATGTAACTAAGTTTGTGTTTTGATAAAACCAGTTATATTTAATAATGATTGCTCTTCAACTTCACGTTTTTCGTTATGGGTACATAGACTGTCATTCATTGTATGTATATAGAGTTTCGAACTGTCAGAAGTAAATAAAGAATACATCTCGCCATTAATAAAGCATATTTCGGCATTACACGTCTATCAAGAACAAGGTATCTTTATGCAATGAAAAATCATGGCCGTGATAGTATGATAGCTGGATTTACAACTACCTAAAGTTGTGAGTTCAAATTCCACTCATACAACATAAAATTTATGCGATTAAGTTTGTCAGTGACTTCCAGCAGGTAGTTGGTTTTTTCCGGTTTCCTCCACCAATAAAACTGACCGCCACAATATAACTGAAATATTGTTGATAATGGCGTTAAAACACCATAACTCTAACCCTACTACAATGAAGCCTGTCAGTAAATTGAATAGTCTTTATGATCATGATCATCTTGTTTTTGATTGGATATTAGACAGGTTAATTTTGAGATAGATTTGAAACATTATAACTAGATTCTAAATTTACTAGCATAAAATTCTTGTTTATCCAGGATATTAACTAAATTCTAAATTTACTAACATAAGATTCTTGTTTATCCAGGATATTAACTAAATTTTAAATTTACTAACATAAGATTCTTGTTTATCCAGGATATTAACTAAATTTTAAATTTACTAACATAAGATTCTTGTTTATCCAGGATATTCTGTTTACACACTACTTTGAGTACTTTTTTCTTTTACTTTATTTGAATTGAAAAGCAGAGTAAATAAAATTGAGTAAAATCTTCTTTTTTGGACAATATTGTTGTTGTTTTTTTTTGGCCTAATTAATAAATTTAAATGCTCATACATGTAAATAAGTTGTAAGTAAGTGTTACTCATGAATAATTCTTACAAGTGTCAGTAAAATTAATACATTTGTACATGTTATTATAAGGTAATATTGTAACTGATGATTGTCATTTTTTTTTAAATAGACTGTAATAATCCATTTTTTTTTTATACTTATACAGAAGCATGTACCGGTACATGCATTTGATATAAATTTGTAAATCAAGCATCAATGTTTTTCTGAAAACCCCCCCAAATGTGATGATGTTGATACCGATACAAATATGATTTAAAATTCATAGTATCTCTTCTTATTTATCAAATAAACGAGAAACTAAAAAAATAATGGGAGTCATTTTTGTAGAATTATCTCCCTCGAGCTCTTGAAAAGTAATGTTTCAGAATAACTTGATATTTATATAATATCATGAAACTACAAAAATGAAGTCTTTAAATATCTGAACCTTTACTAGAAATTAAAACATAACTTTATAATTATCATACAAGAAAGCCAAAATACATTCCACACAAAACAAAAAATAAGGGTTTGGATTATTTGAAAGATTTTTGTAAAGCTTATATATGAAGATGGGACCATGGAATTAGGACAGTTGATGTTGTATGGTTGTATTATGGCACTATATAGCTACAAAACCTTGATTTATTTGGGGAAAATCTCTTTCATATTAATATTATTTCATAATGTTGTAAAACTAATTTAAAAACTGCCATGATATAACTGAAATATTGTTGAAAGTGGCATTAAACACCACAACCCTAGCCCCTAATCCCTGATTTAAAAAAAAAGTTTAAATGATCCGATTGAGCAATTTTTTTTAAAAACAAAATAATTTAAAAAAAACCCAGCAGAGTTTGTAGAAAAAATTTAGCAAATTCCTTTCCCATAGATGTTCTACCATTTAAATAATTAATAAAAGCTGTTGCCATAAAAGGTTTCATTTATGGATTTAAAAAAAAACTGATTTCAACATGAATGTGTTACCAGTGTCCAGTCTGTTCTTTAATTTTGAATCATGTATCATTTACAAATTTATTTAATATCAATTTTGTAAAATTTTATTAATATTCCAATCAAATTTATCATAACTGTGAAAATGAAATGTCCATCATATTTAATTTGGCTTCACAAAATCGCAGGTCACCCCACTATTGTTTACTGTATATGTCACTGATGTTAGATTAATTAATATTGAAGCATTATATAATATTTTTATCATCAAGAAAACTCTTTATGTACAGATACATATACATGTAACATATTTGTTCTACATGTATTTCTTCTAAGAATTTACCAAACTACTGCAAGCATGTGCATTTTGTAATTTTTCTTAGATATACATAACAAGTGTACACTTTACAATAATTATGATTTTGGTGATGGAAATACATCATTGCACATATAGGTGCTACATGTATGTACAGTACCAACAAGGTGTTTCTATTGCATTTCACTAGTATATGGTGGGCGAGGGGGACATGTATGATTCATTGTTTATGTTTGTGACATTCTGCAAAATATTGATATTGATAATTATGTAAACATTGCGAAATATATGTAGTCTGTGAATTGGAGGAGTTTTGGGCATAAATCTGATGATATTTTCAACTGATGTTACCCAGTTTCTATTATTGATTCATTCTGACATTATAATATATGTACAGTCAAACCTGTCCATGCAGTCACTTGTACTTAAAGGTCATCCTTTTCTTGTCGTGCCATAGGAAATTTCTTGTGAATTAAACCTCTTTTAAGAGGTCACCTGTCTTGAAAGACCACTTTTCTTTGTTCCAAATGTGACCTCTTAATACAAGTTTAACTGTTTTTTACTTCAAACTGTGTCAGCATGTGGCATTTTTCTTCGCAAATCTGCATTTAATGCTACAACATTGAAAATTTCACCATAATTTCTCAACATTTTTGTGGTGATTGTCAATTATTGTGAAATTTGACAGACTGTTGATTTTGCTATTTAAACAACTTGTTAGTACTGTACAATGTATATATATATATATGATTATTTATTAGTATATTGCATGTCAACTAGTTTGTCCAGGATAATGATAGGGGATGTTTAAATTGGAAGTAGTGATAATTTTATGTACATGTATTGTATACATAGCAAATAGTTCATGGCACTGAGGGTCATATGGCAGTATATGGACCGGTCCGTCACCAAAAAAATATTATATGGACCGAAGTGACATGAACTGTTTGCTATATTATACTTTTTATCTAAAATAATGCAGGTACCTGGCCGGTCCATATACGAAAATAGTGACCGGCTGCGCTAACAAAGACAAATAGGGAAAATAAAAACGTAAAGTATAATATAAAATTATAGTATTTATATACGATTCCAACATTTACATTAGTTATTTATAGCACACTTGCAATGCATATCCTGTGATTTTTGCTGGAAGAGTTTCAAGGTTATAATTCAGCATATATCTTGTCCGTCACAGAGCTCAGAAGATTTTGAATAAGTTTATCGTTGATATTCTAAATGTTTATATTTTTTAGACAGTTTATAACAGACTTTTTATTTTACTGATGCAGATTCCAAGATCATTGAATGAAGTATCATGATATATGTGATTGAATCTTTCATTCGGTAAAGAAAGTCAGCCATAATAATTGAGTGCGGCCATCTTGGATTTTTGTTTTGTTTGACCTTATTAAGGGGGAAGGCAAATCTGTAATACACAATTTACTGTTAAACTTTTTTTTGTATGCAGTTGTTTTTACTAACAATAATTTAGATATTTGGTAATCAGTTGTTACCTTCTATCTGTATTAAAATATAACTTGAGTTTCAACAGTGTTTTTTTGTTGACACTCTGGTAAATTGATTTGGAGATTCTTTTTTTTATATAGAAAGTAGCTGATTATTGGAGAGAAGTTTGTATATGTATAATGTCAATATCGTCCAAAGATATACAGTGAAGCATTTCTAAGCAGAACATTTATGGGGACAGTGGCATTAAACACCATAACCCCCTATGGGGACAAACGGTATATGTTTTGATTAGACAGGTTAGATTTACACAAGATTTCAGTCATTCATATTAAATTTAGTGGTTGATTTACCTGTACACAAGATTCTGGTTCAATCATGGTCTGGTTTAGACATGTTTCACTGTACTTTTATTATCTTTACCTCTTTTGTAAATAATGTCATATATATATATATATTGTTATTGAACTTGATTTTTTTTTCTTAGTGGTGTGAAAATATAGAATAAATGAATATTGTTTAGTTTATATGGATGTGTTGTTTATAGATTACTAGTATTTTCTTAGGTACATTTATTATTTCACAGATTTATTGCATTTTGCCATTTTCTGATTGACACTACACCACAATATAGCTGAAATACTACTAAAGTTGCATTAAACATCAATCAATCAACCTGATTGATATTGATATTTTTTGTACAATCTGGATAGTTTTTAAGTAGATATCATAGAAATTTAATATAAAAAAAAATTCCAGTTTGAGCTGAATATTAAAATATTTTTGCCCAAATGAAAGTGAGTTATCAAAAAAAAACTTGTGTGAAAGGATTTTTGTTACACCATATTAAGTAGTGTTAAATATCTGCAATAAAAGAAAAATGAAAAGATTTTTTTACACAGATGACTAATCCAATAAATGAGTGGAAATTTGAAAATAAAATGTGTGGTCATATTATTTTTCCATTTTGTCTCATTGAATATTATTTATATAAATCGAGAAAATATACAGATATTTATCTTTTTTTGTTCTTATGTTTAAATAATGATATTTTATAAACTGTTTTATTTTTCAGAATGATAATCAAGGGATTGTTTTTACTCCATTAATGCATGCCATCTAATTGTAAAAAAAAGTTGGAAGTACTTCCACATGATAACACATTTTAATTTACAGGCACTAAATGAACATTTCTGTATCTTATTTTCTATTTTTCTTTTGTCATATAAAGTGCTAATGCTGAATAGTTGCTATTAAAACCGAAACTACCAGGTATACAAAATACTTGAAAGCGTAATAAAAAATGAAAGGACAGAATTACATCAAGCAGAATTTGGCTACTACCCCTATAACTAGACAAAAAGTGTTTTTGTTTTGTTTTTCTTATGTTGCCAGTTTCTCTGGATTGTCCATTTTTTTTTGCACCTTTGGTATTCTCTTAACGCTTAATTAATGACCGTGAGTTTAGAAATTACTTTTTTTAGGTCAAATGTTGTCAATGTATTATATGTCTAAATATAGTTATCTTCAAGTTACTTGTTGGCAATTTTGTTAATTAAGCAAAGTCAAAGGGTTTATTACGATTCAGATCCAAGTGAATTTCCTGGTACATGAAAACAGAACTGATATCCCAGAACTTCTATATTTTTATTAATTGTTGATTTTGTAAGAGATTTCTCTAGAAAAACCGGTTAGGTAAAATATATTTTATATATATTATCACTAAATACTCTTGATCCTTTTTTAGCTCACCTTGCCAAAGGCAATGTGAGCTTTTGCCATCATTTGGCGTCCGTCGTCCATTTGCTTTTCACATTTTAATCTTCTCCTCTGAAACTGCTTGGCCAAATGAACCGAAACTTGGTAGGAAGCATTTCGTCCTGATCCGTTAACAAACATGGCCACCATAGGCAATTCTTGTTTCTGAGGGGTTGATTTCTAAAAAATCTTCTCCTCTGTTAAAAGAAAGATAACTCTTGATATTATCTCCCTTAGAAATTAACTACATGTTTATTCTATACATTTACAAGTAGGTATTCACATTTTAATTTTCTTTTTAGCAAACCTTGCCAAATGCAATATGAGCTTTTGCCATCACTTGGTGTCCGTCATCTGTCATCCGTTTACTTTTCACATTTTAATCTTCTCTGAAAACCCTCAGCCAAATGAACTGAAACTTAGTAGGAAGCATCTATGGAAGGTCCTCTCTAAAGAGTGCACATTTTGTTATGATCCATTATCAAACATGGCCGCCACAGGCAATTCTTGTTTCTGATTGGCCGATTTTTAAAAAATCTTCTCCTCAGAAACCGCTTGGCCAAATAAACCGAAACTTGGTAGGAAGCAGCCATGGAATGTCCTCTCTGAATATTGCTCATTTCGTCCTGATCGGTTAACAAACATGGCTAACACCGAAACTTGGTAGGAATCATCTATGGAATGTCCTCTATGAAGATTGCTCATTTCGTCCCGATCGGTTAGCAAACATGGCTACCACCGAAACTTGGTAGAAAGCATCTATGGAATGTTCTCTATGAAGATTGCTAATTTCGTTCCGATCAGTTAGCAAACATGGTCACCACATGCAATTCTTGTTTCTGATTGGTCGATTTCTAAAGAATCTTCTCCTTTGAAACTGCTTAACCATATGAACCGAAACTTGGTAAGAAGCATCTACATGTATGGAAGGTTCTGTATTAAGTTTCCTCAAAGCAGAATGAAAGGTGAGCAACACAGGCTCAGCCCACTGAGCCTCTAGTTTTATATTAGAATATTCATAAAACAAGATTCAGGTTACCAATTTAGATGTTTTGTTTTAATTTACATATTGTATATTTCAAATTTCTGAATGTGACATCATTGTCCTTGTAAACAATTATCACTTGTTACCGGTACATAAATATCTAAAAATATTTTTTTGTATGATTGAGGTTGCATTTTAAGATATGTTTTATGTTTATACATGTACGATGAAAACAATAAATACCTCCTCAGTTACACAGGTGTAATTTGGATGAGTAATCTCATTTATTAAGTTTATTTTACATAAGTTTTGCAACAATAATTATGGAGAAAGATACCTTTACAATGTACAAGTTGTTATTGTGATATTTTATTTTCTTATTCCCAATGCCCGTTCGATACAACATTATTCGAACAATCTTCGATACAACATTATGTGATAAAGTTTGTCAGTGACTTGCGACAGGTCGGGTACTCTGGTTTCCTCCACCAATAAAACTGACTGCCACAATATAACTGAAATATTGTTGAAAGTGGGGTTAATCACCATAAACCATCTTATTCCTGATGAAATTGTTAAAGGGATAGTGTCTGTGATTTTAGGTTATATTCTTTTGTCATATTTCTGCAGAGAAATGTTAAACATTGAAAGGTAACAAAAATTAAGCGAATTGGATGAAAATCATGTTATTGCTGTATTTTGTGTGTAATTCACAAGTCCTCACAATGACGATACCACCGATCCTCCGACCAATGACCGGTAAAACTTTGTTCGAACCAGTAAATTTTTCAGTTTTTGATTCTGACCACTAAATTCAAATTTTCATTTCGAGGACTGAATTCATGTCCCACTTTCACTAATTAACAATGACCTACAAGGGTATCATGACCCAGATAAATATTTATACCTAATATGGAGGAAGAGGTAGGCTTTTTTTGTGCGAAATGCCCATCTTTATATGAGTCAATACAGAAAATGTGTTAATCTTATGTTCCTTTTTCAATTCTTTGACCATTACATTGTCATAACATCATTAATGTAAGGAGAAGGAGGTACACCTGAAACAAAATGGCTATCCCCATGAAAAAACCCCAAATGCTTTTAACAACTCAATGAATCAATAATAATACTAAATTTAACAGAAAATAACTTTCTTTAAGAATCATTATAATCAATTTCATTGTCACAAAATGTTTCCCAGTGTATTTGTCAGTAGCTATATCTTTTTTTTTATACCACAAATCATATGCCTCTGGGGTTTAATTTAGAGACCAAACCGTTTTATTTTGTGACAATCATGGTTTGTCATATTGTCAAAGTCTATTTTAAATTTGTGATAATCATTCTGGTGAGTGCATTCATTGCTGTAATTAACAATGTATTGTATCATCTTAATGTGTCACAGTAAAAATATGTATAAAATGTACAAATGTATAAAAAAAAAAATTACATGTCCATATGATATGGTAATACAGTATATCAGAGAGATTATTTTCCCTTGGATAGAAGTTATGAGGCTGTACCAATTGTAATTGAGTTAACACTGTTTACATAAATATTAGGATGGGGTCCAATTCCTTGAATGTATTACCTACAAAATTGATACCCTGATTTACTGAAATTAGATATTGTGTATCCTGATCCTAGAACTGTAATGCTGTCTTACAGGGTTAATGTCAGAATCTAGAAAATGTTCCTGTCCCCCTACACCCCCTTCCTCCAATAAAAAAAGTGAAGATATAATTAATTAAGAAGATATGAAATTGTTAGCACACATATAATATTTATTGTCACATATTTTACCAATGAAATTCCTTTTTTTCTTCTTTTTTTTTTCTTTTTTTTTTAAAATTTATTTGGTTTTATAAACCATTGGTTAATTGTCTATATTTAATACAAATGTACCTCTCTATTCAAAAGTTATTATCATTGTCTTACTGCATGACAATAATGACATTTATTGGTAATTTGGATATTTTTCCATTGATTTCGACTAGTGATATTCTCAGTTTCAAAGAACTGACTCGGATACTGAAAAGGATACTGAAAATTATCGATCAGTGTTATTTCACATTATAACATTTAATGCTGATAAAAACAATAACACACATTATCACTAGTATCTCAACTGGTCCTAGCAGACTCACTGCGATATTACTAATAATGTCTGTCTTAACCCTCAATATGGACTATAATCTATATGTATACATGATTTGCCAAGTTTATTGTCACAAAACATACTACTGTTTGTATGTCCAAGTATGTTTTTATTAAAGAAATGAAGATTAAATTAAAAAAAAATCTTGTGTTGTACCTTAGGGACCAACCATTTTCTTTATCTTATTGCTTTACATATATAATTTTCATAACAAGTTTTTTGAGTGAATCTTTGACTATAGACAAAATATTCTTTTCTGCTGAAACCAAATTGAATTTTGTTAAGAGTTAAATTTTAAATCCCAGTCCCCATTATTAGAAAATGGTTGATCCTTTAACATTGTAATCTAATTTGATAAGAGTTATGGTTAAGGTATTAATGTATGTTAGTAGAACACGATGTTAACATATTGTCCATTTATTTTTGTATTGAGTCTGTATAGAAGCAGTACAAGTAATTTCCCCCTCCCCTCATCATATTATAAGGAAGGCGATCCTTCTAGTCCTGTTTGTGTGTAATGTCCTATGCCGTATTTAAGAATAAGAAATCATGATGGAAAATGCCGTATTTGGATCTGGCTAATACCCTTGCATACAAAAATATTAGCTTTTTAGATGAACATAGCCATGTAAAATGCCCACATGCCGATATTATAGCAAACAAAAGGTGGGGGTACGATGGTGAAGTGGTTTAATCGTTTATGATTTGTAATACCCACTATATCTACCAGTATGGTACAAGCTCTTGCTCAATTTCACTTGTACCTGAAGAGAGAAAGATTATCAGATTGGTGGGGTTTTTTTTATTAAGGAACAAAAAATTACTTCCTATCACCACGATATATTTGAAAAAGTTGCTTAAAGTGGCATAAAAACATTCAGTCATATTATCACTTGATGATAAGTTTCTATGAAGAATATAAGACCAGACAATGTATATTATGGTTTAACAGCTGTCTATTGTTATCATATATAGAGAGAAAAAAGGTGAATTGACCTTTTACAATTAAGTTGTCTCCTTGCTAGAAGCTTTTTTCATTCATGTACATGTATTAGTTATGAGACTGTACAAATGTGCTAGTATATTTTATACCCGAGAGCGTAAGGCTTTTGGTACATGTATTATTATGTCTCCTTCGAACGAAGGGAGACATATTGTTTTAGTCTGATTTTTTCTTCCGCTTCTTCTCAGCGAAGCTTGTCTGGGCCATAACATTTTTGTCTTTCGAGATAGGTAAATGATATTTGGTATGTGGGTGCATGACCATAAGGTGGTGTGTCGTGTACTGTAATGACCTTCGTGGGACTTTGACCTCAAGTTCAAATAATTGTTTTTTAAATAGTATCATTCAACTCATAATGTGTAACTTATTGTTGTATAGATGACCGCATTAAGGGGAGACATAAGTTTTAGGTATCTAAAACAGTTCTTCCTAGTTTTTTTTTGAGTTAGTTACTTTGTTGCTCATAGATCTGTTCCTTTAATACAAATGTTGTAGATATTTCAATGATTGACTATCAAGACATATTTTAACAGTTAATAAATTACAGTCTTGAGTAAAACACTTTAATTTTCATTTTATAACATACATGTAGCAATATTGATAACCTTTCCAGTAGCATCAGCATTTCATGTATCTATTTTTAGTTTATTTCTGAGATTAAACCACACTTAGCAGCACATGTTAAAGATCATACATTTTTTTCTCTCTTTTTCTATACTGTATGTAAATTGAAAATGGTTGCAATTTCGTTGTATGTATTTTGTTATTTCTGTTTCTTCTTATTTTCATTTTGTCTTGAATAAATGTCTGAACACTCTTTTTAGTTTTATTCTGACTATATATCTAATTATTGATTCGAACAGAAAAAAACCATATCCCACTGAATTGTATTATGTTCTCTGTTATCTTCACTACTGGTCATTATAGTATCAAGTTGGGCCGTCGTGGTCACGTTCACATGTTAGTGCCTATCACCACTAATGTTGTGAGTTCGAATCCTGCTCAGGCATGGTGCAATTGATACAACAATATGTGATAAAGTTTGTCAGTGACTTGCGGTAGGTTTGTGGTTTTCTCCGTGATCTCTGGTTTCCTCCAACAATTAAACTGACTGCCTGCCACCATATAACTGTAATATTGTTGAAAATGACCTTAAATACTATGACCCATAACCCTTGTATCAAGATTAGAGTGTCTAGGTTTCAATATTTTAGTAATGTCATGAGTGTCAGTTTTTATTGATAGAGGAAACTAAGAGTACATGTAGAAAACCATTGAGGAGTGGTGGAGGAAACTAGAGTACATGTAGAAAACCATTGAGAAGTGGTAGAGGAAACTAGAGTACATGTAGAAAACCATTGAGAAGTGGTAGAGGAAACTAGAGTACATGTAGAAAACCATTGAGGAGTGGTGGAGGAAACTGGAGTACATGTAGAAAACCATTGAGGAGTGGTCGAGGAAACTGGAGTACATGTAGAAAACCATTGAGAAGTGGTGGAGGAAACTAGAGTACATGTAGAAAACCATTGAGAAGTGGTAGAGGAAACTAGAGTACATGTAGAAAACCATTGAGGAGTGGTGGAGGAAACTGGAGTACATGTAGAAAACCATTGAGGAGTGGTGGAGGAAACTAGAGTACATGTAGAAAACCATTGAGGAGTGGTGGAGGAAACTAGAGTACATGTAGAAAACCATTGAGGAATGGTGGAGGAAACTAGTGTACATGTAGAAAACCATTGAGGAGTGGTGGAGGAAACTAGAGTACATGTAGAAAACCATTGAGAAGTGGTAGAGGAAACTAGAGTACATGTAGAAAACCATTGAGGAGTGGTGGAGGAAACTGGAGTACATGTAGAAAACCATTGAGGAGTGGTGGAGGAAACTAGAGTACATGTAGAAAACCATTGAGGAGTGGTGGAGGAAACTAGAGTACATGTAGAAAACCATTGAGAAGTGGTAGAGGAAACTAGAGTACATGTAGAAAACCATTGAGGAATGGTGGAGGAAACTGGAGTACATGTAGAAAACCATTGAGGAATGGTGGGGGAAACTAGAGTACATGTAGAAAACCATTGAGGAGTGGTAGAGGAAACTAGAGTACATGTAGAAAACCATTGAGGAGTGGTGGAGGAAACTGGAGTACATGTAGAAAACCATTGAGGAGTGGTGGAGGAAACTAGAGTACATGTAGAAAACCATTGAGGAGTGGTGGAGGAAACTGGAGTACATGTAGAAAACCACTGAGGAGTGGTGGAGGAAACTAGAGTACATGTAGAAAACCATTGAGGAATGGTGGAGGAAACTAGAGTACATGTAGAAAACCATTGAGGAGTGGTGGAGGAAACTAGAGTACATGTAGAAAACCATTGAGAAGTGGTGGAGGAAACTAGAGTACATGTAGAAAACCATTGAGGAATGGTGGAGGAAACTAGAGTACATGTAGAAAACCATTGAGGAATGGTGGAGGAAACTAGAGTACATGTAGAAAACCATTGAGGAGTGGTGGAGGAAACTAGTGTACATGTAGAAAACCATTGAGGAGTGGTGGAGGAAACTAGAGTACATGTAGAAAACCATTGAGAAGTGGTGGAGGAAACTAGAGTACATGTAGAAAACCATTGAGGAGTGGTGGAGGAAACTAGTGTACATGTAGAAAACCATTGAGGAGTGGTGGAGGAAACTAGAGTACATGTAGAAAACCATTGAGAAGTGGTGGAGGAAACTAGAGTACATGTAGAAAACCATTGATGAGTGGTGGAGGAAACTAGAGTACATGTAGAAAACCATTGAGGAGTGGTGGAGGAAACTAGAGTACATGTAGAAAACCATTGAGGAGTGGTGGAGGAAACTAGAGTACATGTAGAAAACCATTGAGGAGTGGTGGAGGAAACTAGAGTACATGTAGAAAACCATTGAGGAGTGGTGGAGGAAACTAGAGTACATGTAGAAAACCATTGAGGAGTGGTGGAGGAAACTAGAGTACATGTAGAAAACCATTGAGGAGTGGTGGAGGAAACTAGAGTACATGTAGAAAACCATTGAGAAGTGGTGGAGGAAACTAGAGTACATGTAGAAAACCATTGAGGAGTGGTCGAGGAAACTAGAGTACATGTAGAAAACCATTGAGAAGTGGTGGAGGAAACTAGAGTACATGTAGAAAACCATTGAGGAGTGGTGGAGGAAACTAGAGTACATGTAGAAAACCATTGAGGAGTGGTGGAGGAAACTGGAGTACATGTAGAAAACCATTGAGGAGTGGTGGAGGAAACTAGAGTACATGTAGAAAACCATTGAGGAGTGGTGGAGGAAACTAGAGTACATGTAGAAAACCATTGAGGAGTGGTGGAGGAAACTAGAGTACATGTAGAAAACCATTGAGGAGTGGTCGAGGAAACTAGAGTACATGTAGAAAACCATTGAGGAGTGGTGGAGGAAACTAGAGTACATGTAGAAAACCATTGAGGAATGGTGGGGGGAAACTAGAGTACATGTAGAAAACCATTGAGGAGTGGTGGAGGAAACTAGAGTACATGTAGAAAACCATTGAGGAATGGTGGAGGAAACTAGAGTACATGTAGAAAACCATTGAGGAGTGGTGGAGGAAACTAGAGTACATGTAGAAAACCATTGAGGAGTGGTGGAGGAAACTAGAGTACATGTAGAAAACCATTGAGGAGTGGTGGAGGAAACTGGAGTACATGTAAAAAACCATTGAGGAGTGGTCGAGGAAACTAGAGTACATGTAGAAAACCATTGAGGGGTGGTCGAGGAAACTAGAGTACATGTAGAAAACCATTGAGGAGTGGTCGAGGAAACTAGAGTGCATGTAGAAAACCATTGAGGAGTGGTGGAGGAAACTAGAGTACATGTAGAAACCCATTGAGAAGTGGTGGAGGAAACTAGAGTACATGTAGAAAACCATTGAGGAATGGTCGAGGAAACTAAGAGTACATGTAGAAAACCATTGAGGAGTGGTGGAGGAAACTAGAGTACATGTAGAAAACCATTGAGGAGTGGTGGAGGAAACTAGAGTACATGTAGAAAACCATTGAGGAATGGTGGAGGAAACTAGAGTACATGTAGAAAACCATTGAGGAGTGGTGGAGGAAACTAGAGTACATGTAGAAAACCATTGGGGAGTGGTGGAGGAAACTAGAGTACATGTAGAAAACCATTGAGGAATGGTGGAGGAAACTAGAGTACATGTAGAAAACCATTGAGGAGTGGTAGAGGAAACTAGAGTACATGTAGAAAACCATTGAGGAGTGGTGGAGGAAACTAGAGTACATGTAGAAAACCATTGAGGAGTGGTGGAGGAAACTGAAGTACATGTAGAAAACCATTGAGGAGTGGTCGAGGAAACTAGAGTACATGTAGAAAACCATTGAGGGGTGGTCGAGGAAACTAGAGTACATGTAGAAAACCATTGAGGAGTGGTCGAGGAAACTAGAGTACATGTAGAAAACCATTGAGGGGTGGTCGAGGAAACTAGAGTACATGTAGAAAACCATTGAGGAGTGGTCGAGGAAACTAGAGTACATGTAGAAAACCATTGAGGAGTGGTGGAGGAAACTAGAGTACATGTAGAAAACCATTGAGAAGTGGTGGAGGAAACTAGATTACATGTAGAAAACCATTGAGGAATGGTCGAGGAAACTAAGAGTACATGTAGAAAACCATTGAGGAGTGGTGGAGGAAACTAGAGTACATGTAGAAAACCATTGAGGAGTGGTGGAGGAAACTAGAGTACATGTAGAAAACCATTGAGGAGTGGTGGAGGAAACTGGAGTACATGTAGAAAACCATTGAGAAGTGGTGGAGGAAACTAGTGTACATGTAGAAAACCATTGAGGAATGGTCGAGGAAACTAGAGTACATGTAGAAAACCATTGAGGAGTGGTCGAGGAAACTAGAGTACATGTAGAAAACCATTGAGGAATGGTGGAGGAAACTAGAGTACATGTAGAAAACCATTGAGAAGTGGTGGAGGAAACTAGAGTACATGTAGAAAACCATTGAGGAATGATCGAGGAAACTAGAGTACATGTAGAAAACCATTGAGGAATGGTGGAGGAAACTGGAGTACATGTAGAAAACCATTGAGAAGTGGTGGAGGAAACTAGAGTACATGTAGAAAACCATTGAGGAATGGTCGAGGAAACTAGTGTACATGTAGAAAACCATTGAGGAGTGGTCGAGGAAACTAGAGTACATGTAGAAAACCATTGAGGAATGGTGGGGGGAAACTAGAGTACATGTAGAAAACCACTGAGGAGTGGTGGAGGAAACTAGAGTACATGTAGAAAACCATTGAGGGGTGGTCGAGGAAACTAGAGTACATGTAGAAAACCATTGAGGAATGGTGGGGGGAAACTAGAGTACATGTAGAAAACCATTGAGGAGTGGTCGAGGAAACTAGAGTACATGTAGAAAACCATTGAGCAATGGTGGGGGGAAACCAGAGTACATGTAAAAAACCATTGAGGAGTGGTCGAGGAAACTAGAGTACATGTAGAAAACCATTGAGGAGTGGTGGAGGAAACTAGAGTACATGTAGAAAACCATTGAGGAATGGTGGGGGGAAACTAGAGTACATGTAGAAAACCATTGAGGAGTGGTGGAGGAAACTAGAGTACATGTAGAAAACCATTGAGGAATGGTGGAGGAAACTAGAGTACATGTAGAAAACCATTGAGGAGTGGTGGAGGAAACTAGAGTACATGTAGAAAACCATTGAGGAGTGGTGGAGGAAACTAGAGTACATGTAGAAAACCATTGAGGAGTGGTGGAGGAAACTAGAGTACATGTAGAAAACCATTGAGGAGTGGTCGAGGAAACTAGAGTACATGTAGAAAACCATTGAGGGGTGGTCGAGGAAACTAGAGTACATGTAGAAAACCATTGAGGAGTGGTCGAGAAAACTAGAGTGCATGTAGAAAACCATTGAGGAGTGGTGGAGGAAACTAGAGTACATGTAGAAAACCATTGAGAAGTGGTGGAGGAAACTAGAGTACATGTAAAAAACCATTGAGGAATGGTCGAGGAAACTAAGAGTACATGTAGAAAACCATTGAGGAGTGGTGGAGGAAACTAGAGTACATGTAGAAAACCATTGAGGAGTGGTCGAGGAAACTAGAGTACATGTAGAAAACCATTGAGGAATGGTGGAGGAAACTAGAGTACATGTAGAAAACCATTGAGGAGTGGTGGAGGAAACTAGAGTACATGTAGAAAACCATTGAGGAGTGGTCGAGGAAACTAGAGTACATGTAGAAAACCATTGAGGGGTGGTCGAGGAAACTAGAGTACATGTAGAAAACCATTGAGGAGTGGTCGAGGAAACTAGAGTGCATGTAGAAAACCATTGAGGAGTGGTGGAGGAAACTAGAGTACATGTAGAAAACCATTGAGAAGTGGTGGAGGAAACTAGAGTACATGTAAAAAACCATTGAGGAATGGTCGAGGAAACTAAGAGTACATGTAGAAAACCATTGAGGAGTGGTGGAGGAAACTAGAGTACATGTAGAAAACCATTGAGGAGTGGTCGAGGAAACTAGAGTACATGTAGAAAACCATTGAGGAATGGTGGAGGAAACTAGAGTACATGTAGAAAACCATTGAGGAGTGGTGGAGGAAACTAGAGTACATGTAGAAAACCATTGAGGAGTGGTGGAGGAAACTAGAGTACATGTAGAAAACCATTGGGGAGTGGTGGAGGAAACTAGAGTACATGTAGAAAACCATTGAGGAATGGTGGAGGAAACTAGAGTACATGTAGAAAACCATTGAGGAGTGGTAGAGCAAACTAGAGTACATGTAGAAAACCATTGAGGAGTGGTCGAGGAAACTAGAGTACATGTAGAAAACCATTGAGGAATGGTGGAGGAAACTAGAGTACATGTAGAAAACCATTGAGGGGTGGTCGAGGAAACTAGAGTACATGTAGAAAACCATTGAGGAATGGTGGAGGAAACTAGAGTACATGTAGAAAACCATTGAGGAGTGGTCGAGGAAACTAGAGTACATGTAGAAAACCATTGAGCAATGGTGGGGGGAAACCAGAGTACATGTAGAAAACCATTGAGGAGTGGTCGAGGAAACTAGAGTACATGTAGAAAACCATTGAGGAGTGGTGGAGGAAACTAGAGTACATGTAGAAAACCATTGAGGAATGGTGGGGGGAAACTAGAGTACATGTAGAAAACCATTGAGGAGTGGTGGAGGAAACTAGAGTACATGTAGAAAACCATTGAGGAATGGTGGAGGAAACTAGAGTACATGTAGAAAACCATTGAGGAGTGGTGGAGGAAACTAGAGTACATGTAGAAAACCATTGAGGAGTGGTGGAGGAAACTAGAGTACATGTAGAAAACCATTGAGTAGTGGTGGAGGAAACTAGAGTACATGTAGAAAACCATTGAGGAGTGGTCGAGGAAACTAGAGTACATGTAGAAAACCATTGAGGGGTGGTCGAGGAAACTAGAGTACATGTAGAAAACCATTGAGGAGTGGTCGAGGAAACTAGAGTGCATGTAGAAAACCATTGAGGAGTGGTGGAGGAAACTAGAGTACATGTAGAAAACCATTGAGAAGTGGTGGAGGAAACTAGAGTACATGTAAAAAACCATTGAGGAATGGTCGAGGAAACTAAGAGTACATGTAGAAAACCATTGAGGAGTGGTGGAGGAAACTAGAGTACATGTAGAAAACCATTGAGGAGTGGTCGAGGAAACTAGAGTACATGTAGAAAACCATTGAGGAATGGTGGAGGAAACTAGAGTACATGTAGAAAACCATTGAGGGGTGGTGGAGGAAACTAGAGTACATGTAGAAAACCATTGGGGAGTGGTGGAGGAAACTAGAGTACATGTAGAAAACCATTGAGGAATGGTGGAGGAATCTAGAGTACATGTAGAAAACCATTGAGGAGTGGTAGAGCAAACTAGAGTACATGTAGAAAACCATTGAGGAGTGGTCGAGGAAACTAGAGTACATGTAGAAAACCATTGAGGAATGGTGGAGGAAACTAGAGTACATGTAGAAAACCATTGAGGAGTGGTGGAGGAAACTAGAGTACATGTAGAAAACCATTGGGGAGTGGTGGAGGAAACTAGAGTACATGTAGAAAACCATTGAGGAGTGGTGGAGGAAACTAGAGTACATGTAGAAAACCATTGAGGGGTGGTCGAGGAAACTAGAGTACATGTAGAAAACCATTGAGGAGTGGTCGAAGAAACTAGAGTACATGTAGAAAACCATTGAGGAATGGTGGGGGGAAACTAGAGTACATGTAGAAAACCATTGAGGAGTGGTCGAGGAAACTAGAGTACATGTAGAAAACCATTGAGGAGTGGTGGAGGAAACTAGAGTACATGTAGAAAACCATTGAGGAATGGTGGGGGGAAACTAGAGTACATGTAGAAAACCATTGAGGAGTGGTGGAGGAAACTAGAGTACATGTAGAAAACCATTGAGGAATGGTGGAGGAAACTAGAGTACATGTAGAAAACCATTGAGGAGTGGTGGAGGAAACTAGAGTACATGTAGAAAACCATTGAGGAGTGGTGGAGGAAACTAGAGTACATGTAGAAAACCATTGAGGAGTGGTGGAGGAAACTGGAGTACATGTAGAAAACCATTGAGGAGTGGTGGAGGAAACTAGAGTACATGTAGAAAACCATTGAGGAGTGGTGGAGGAAACTAGAGTACATGTAGAAAACCATTGAGGAGTGGTGGAGGAAACTAGAGTACATGTAGAAAACCATTGAGGAGTGGTCGAGGAAACTAGAGTACATGTAGAAAACCATTGAGGAATGGTGGAGGAAACTAGAGTACATGTAGAAAACCATTGAGGAGTGGTCGAGGAAACTAGAGTACATGTAGAAAACCATTGAGGAATGGTGGAGGAAACTAGAGTACATGTAGAAAACCATTGAGGAGTGGTGGAGGAAACTAGAGTACATGTAGAAAACCATTGGGGAGTGGTGGAGGAAACTAGAGTACATGTAGAAAACCATTGTGGAATGGTGGAGGAAACTAGAGTACATGTAGAAAACCATTGAGGAGTGGTAGAGGAAACTAGAGTACATGTAGAAAACCATTGAGGAGTGGTCGAGGAAACTAGAATACATGTAGAAAACCATTGAGGAATGGTGGAGGAAACTAGAGTACATGTAGAAAACCATTGAGGAGTGGTGGAGGAAACTAGAGTACATGTAGAAAACCATTGGGGAGTGGTGGAGGAAACTAGAGTACATGTAGAAAACCATTGAGGAGTGGTGGAGGAAACTAGAGTACATGTAGAAAACCATTGAGGGGTGGTCGAGGAAACTAGAGTACATGTAGAAAACCATTGAGGAATGGTGGGGGGAAACTAGAGTACATGTAGAAAACCATTGAGGAGTGGTCGAGGAAACTAGAGTACATGTAGAAAACCATTGAGGAATGGTGGGGGGAAACTAGAGTACATGTAGAAAACCATTGAGGAGTGGTGGAGGAAACTAGAGTACATGTAGAAAACCATTGAGGAGTGGTGGAGGAAACTAGAGTACATGTAGAAAACCATTGAGGAATGGTGGGGGGAAACTAGAGTACATGTAGAAAACCATTGAGGAGTGGTGGAGGAAACTAGAGTACATGTAGAAAATCATTGAGGAATGGTGGAGGAAACTAGAGTACATGTAGAAAACCATTGAGGAATGGTGGAGGAAACTAGAGTACATGTAGAAAACCATTGAGGAGTGGTGGAGGAAACTAGAGTACATGTAGAAAACCATTGAGGAGTGGTGGAGGAAACTGGAGTACATGTAGAAAACCATTGAGGAGTGGTGGAGGAAACTAGAGTACATGTAGAAAACCATTGAGGAGTGGTGGAGGAAACTAGAGTACATGTAGAAAACCATTGAGGAGTGGTGGAGGAAACTAGAGTACATGTAGAAAACCATTGAGGAGTGGTCGAGGAAACTAGAGTACATGTAGAAAACCATTGAGGAATGGTGGAGGAAACTAGAGTACATGTAGAAAACCATTGAGGAGTGGTGGAGGAAACTAGAGTACATGTAGAAAACCATTGAGGAGTGGTGGAGGAAACTAGAGTACATGTAGAAAACCATTGAGGAATGGTGGAGGAAACTAGAGTACATGTAGAAAACCATTGAGGAGTGGTAGAGGAAACTAGAGTACATGTAGAAAACCATTGAGGAGTGGTGGAGGAAACTAGAGTACATGTAGAAAACCATTGAGGAGTGGTGGAGGAAACTGGAGTACATGTAGAAAACCATTGAGGAGTGGTCGAGGAAACTAGAGTACATGTAGAAAACCATTGAGGGGTGGTCGAGGAAACTAGAGTACATGTAGAAAACCATTGAGGAGTGGTCGAGGAAACTAGAGTACATGTAGAAAATCATTGAGGGGTGGTCGAGGAAACTAGAGTACATGTAGAAAACCATTGAGGAGTGGTCGAGGAAACTAGAGTACATGTAGAAAACCATTGAGGAGTGGTGGAGGAAACTAGAGTACATGTAGAAAACCATTGAGAAGTGGTGGAGGAAACTAGAGTACATGTAGAAAACCATTGAGGAATGGTCGAGGAAACTAAGAGTACATGTAGAAAACCATTGAGGAGTGGTGGAGGAAACTAGAGTACATGTAGAAAACCATTGAGGAGTGGTCGAGGAAACTAGAGTACATGTAGAAAACCATTGAGGAGTGGTGGAGGAAACTGGAGTACATGTAGAAAACCATTGAGAAGTGGTGGAGGAAACTAGTGTACATGTAGAAAACCATTGAGGAATGGTCGAGGAAACTAGAGTACATGTAGAAAACCATTGAGGAATGGTGGGGGGAAACTAGAGTACATGTAGAAAACCATTGAGGAGTGGTGGAGGAAACTAGAGTACATGTAGAAAACCATTGAGGGGTGGTCGAGGAAACCAGAGTACATGTAGAAAACCATTGAGGAATGGTGGGGGGAAACTAGAGTACATGTAGAAAACCATTGAGGAGTGGTCGAGGAAACTAGAGTACATGTAGAAAACCATTGAGGAATGGTGGGGGGAAACTAGAGTACATGTAGAAAACCATTGAGGAGTGGTCGAGGAAACTAGAGTACATGTAGAAAACCATTGAGGAGTGGTGGAGGAAACTAGAGTACATGTAGAAAACCATTGAGGAATGGTGGGGGGAAACTAGAGTACATGTAGAAAACCATTGAGGAGTGGTGGAGGAAACTAGAGTACATGTAGAAAACCATTGAGGAATGGTGGAGGAAACTAGAGTACATGTAGAAAACCATTGAGGAGTGGTGGAGGAAACTAGAGTACATGTAGAAAACCATTGAGGAGTGGTGGAGGAAACTAGAGTACATGTAGAAAACCATTGAGGAGTGGTGGAGGAAACTGGAGTACATGTAGAAAACCATTGAGGAGTGGTCGAGGAAACTAGAGTACATGTAGAAAACCATTGAGGGGTGGTCGAGGAAACTAGAGTACATGTAGAAAACCATTGAGGAGTGGTGGAGGAAACTAGAGTACATGTAGAAAACCATTGAGGAGTGGTGGAGGAAACTAGAGTACATGTAGAAAACCATTGAGAAGTGGTGGAGGAAACTAGAGTACATGTAGAAAACCATTGAGGAATGGTCGTGGAAACTAAGAGTACATGAAGAAAACCATTGAGGAGTGGTGGAGGAAACTAGAGTACATGTAGAAAACCATTGAGGAGTGGTCGAGGAAACTAGAGTACATGTAGAAAACCATTGGGGAGTGGTGGAGGAAACTAGAGTACATGTAGAAAACCATTGAGGAATGGTGGAGGAAACTAGAGTACATGTAGAAAACCATTGAGGAGTGGTAGAGGAAACTAGAGTACATGTAGAAAACCATTGAGGAGTGGTGGAGGAAACTAGAGTACATGTAGAAAACCATTGAGGAGTGGTGGAGGAAACTGAAGTACATGTAGAAAACCATTGAGGAGTGGTCGAGGAAACTAGAGTACATGTAGAAAACCATTGAGGGGTGGTCGAGGAAACTAGAGTACATGTAGAAAACCATTGAGGAGTGGTCGAGGAAACTAGAGTACATGTAGAAAACCATTGAGGGGTGGTCGAGGAAACTAGAGTACATGTAGAAAACCATTGAGGAGTGGTCGAGGAAACTAGAGTACATGTAGAAAACCATTGAGGAGTGGTGGAGGAAACTAGAGTACATGTAGAAAACCATTGAGAAGTGGTGGAGGAAACTAGATTACATGTAGAAAACCATTGAGGAATGGTCGAGGAAACTAAGAGTACATGTAGAAAACCATTGAGGAGTGGTGGAGGAAACTAGAGTACATGTAGAAAACCATTGAGGAGTGGTGGAGGAAACTAGAGTACATGTAGAAAACCATTGAGGAGTGGTGGAGGAAACTGGAGTACATGTAGAAAACCATTGAGAAGTGGTGGAGGAAACTAGTGTACATGTAGAAAACCATTGAGGAATGGTCGAGGAAACTAGTGTACATGTAGAAAACCATTGAGGAGTGGTCGAGGAAACTAGAGTACATGTAGAAAACCATTGAGGAATGGTGGGGGGAAACTAGAGTACATGTAGAAAACCACTGAGGAGTGGTGGAGGAAACTAGAGTACATGTAGAAAACCATTGAGGGGTGGTCGAGGAAACTAGAGTACATGTAGAAAACCATTGAGGAATGGTGGGGGGAAACTAGAGTACATGTAGAAAACCATTGAGGAGTGGTCGAGGAAACTAGAGTACATGTAGAAAACCATTGAGCAATGGTGGGGGGAAACCAGAGTACATGTACAAAACCATTGAGGAGTGGTCGAGGAAACTAGAGTACATGTAGAAAACCATTGAGGAGTGGTGGAGGAAACTAGAGTACATGTAGAAAACCATTGAGGAATGGTGGGGGGAAACTAGAGTACATGTAGAAAACCATTGAGGAGTGGTGGAGGAAACTAGAGTACATGTAGAAAACCATTGAGGAATGGTGGAGGAAACTAGAGTACATGTAGAAAACCATTGAGGAGTGGTGGAGGAAACTAGAGTACATGTAGAAAACCATTGAGGAGTGGTGGAGGAAACTAGAGTACATGTAGAAAACCATTGAGGAGTGGTGGAGGAAACTAGAGTACATGTAGAAAACCATTGAGGAGTGGTGGAGGAAACTAGAGTACATGTAGAAAACCATTGAGGGGTGGTCGAGGAAACTAGAGTACATGTAGAAAACCATTGAGGAGTGGTCGAGAAAACTAGAGTGCATGTAGAAAACCATTGAGGAGTGGTGGAGGAAACTAGAGTACATGTAGAAAACCATTGAGGAGTGGTGGAGGAAACTAGAGTACATGTAGAAAACCATTGAGGAGTGGTCGAGGAAACTAGAGTACATGTAGAAAACCATTGAGGAATGGTGGAGGAAACTAGAGTACATGTAGAAAACCATTGAGGAGTGGTGGAGGAAACTAGAGTACATGTAGAAAACCATTGAGGGGTGGTGGAGGAAACTAGAGTACATGTAGAAAACCATTGAGGAGTGGTCGAGGAAACTAGAGTACATGTAGAAAACCATTGAGGGGTGGTCGAGGAAACTAGAGTACATGTAGAAAACCATTGAGGAGTGGTCGAGGAAACTAGAGTGCATGTAGAAAACCATTGAGGAGTGGTGGAGGAAACTAGAGTACATGTAGAAAACCATTGAGAAGTGGTGGAGGAAACTAGAGTACATGTAAAAAACCATTGAGGAATGGTCGAGGAAACTAAGAGTACATGTAGAAAACCATTGAGGAGTGGTGGAGGAAACTAGAGTACATGTAGAAAACCATTGAGGAGTGGTCGAGGAAACTAGAGTACATGTAGAAAACCATTGAGGAATGGTGGAGGAAACTAGAGTACATGTAGAAAACCATTGAGGAGTGGTGGAGGAAACTAGAGTACATGTAGAAAACCATTGAGGAGTGGTGGAGGAAACTAGAGTACATGTAGAAAACCATTGGGGAGTGGTGGAGGAAACTAGAGTACATGTAGAAAACCATTGAGGAATGGTGGAGGAAACTAGAGTACATGTAGAAAACCATTGAGGAGTGGTAGAGCAAACTAGAGTACATGTAGAAAACCATTGAGGAGTGGTCGAGGAAACTAGAGTACATGTAGAAAACCATTGAGGAATGGTGGAGGAAACTAGAGTACATGTAGAAAACCATTGAGGGGTGGTCGAGGAAACTAGAGTACATGTAGAAAACCATTGAGGAATGGTGGGGGGAAACTAGAGTACATGTAGAAAACCATTGAGGAGTGGTCGAGGAAACTAGAGTACATGTAGAAAACCATTGAGCAATGGTGGGGGGAAACCAGAGTACATGTAGAAAACCATTGAGGAGTGGTCGAGGAAACTAGAGTACATGTAGAAAACCATTGAGGAGTGGTGGAGGAAACTAGAGTACATGTAGAAAACCATTGAGGAATGGTGGGGGGAAACTAGAGTACATGTAGAAAACCATTGAGGAGTGGTGGAGGAAACTAGAGTACATGTAGAAAACCATTGAGGAATGGTGGAGGAAACTAGAGTACATGTAGAAAACCATTGAGGAGTGGTGGAGGAAACTAGAGTACATGTAGAAAACCATTGAGGAGTGGTGGAGGAAACTAGAGTACATGTAGAAAACCATTGAGTAGTGGTGGAGGAAACTAGAGTACATGTAGAAAACCATTGAGGAGTGGTCGAGGAAACTAGAGTACATGTAGAAAACCATTGAGGAGTGGTGGAGGAAACTAGAGTACATGTAGAAAACCATTGGGGAGTGGTGGAGGAAACTAGAGTACATGTAGAAAACCATTGAGGAATGGTGGAGGAAACTAGAGTACATGTAGAAAACCATTGAGGAGTGGTAGAGCAAACTAGAGTACATGTAGAAAACCATTGAGGAGTGGTCGAGGAAACTAGAGTACATGTAGAAAACCATTGAGGAATGGTGGAGGAAACTAGAGTACATGTAGAAAACCATTGAGGGGTGGTCGAGGAAACTAGAGTACATGTAGAAAACCATTGAGGAATGGTGGGGGGAAACTAGAGTACATGTAGAAAACCATTGAGGAGTGGTCGAGGAAACTAGAGTACATGTAGAAAACCATTGAGCAATGGTGGGGGGAAACCAGAGTACATGTAGAAAACCATTGAGGAGTGGTCGAGGAAACTAGAGTACATGTAGAAAACCATTGAGGAGTGGTGGAGGAAACTAGAGTACATGTAGAAAACCATTGAGGAATGGTGGGGGGAAACTAGAGTACATGTAGAAAACCATTGAGGAGTGGTGGAGGAAACTAGAGTACATGTAGAAAACCATTGAGGAATGGTGGAGGAAACTAGAGTACATGTAGAAAACCATTGAGGAGTGGTGGAGGAAACTAGAGTACATGTAGAAAACCATTGAGGAGTGGTGGAGGAAACTAGAGTACATGTAGAAAACCATTGAGTAGTGGTGGAGGAAACTAGAGTACATGTAGAAAACCATTGAGGAGTGGTCGAGGAAACTAGAGTACATGTAGAAAACCATTGAGGGGTGGTCGAGGAAACTAGAGTACATGTAGAAAACCATTGAGGAGTGGTCGAGGAAACTAGAGTGCATGTAGAAAACCATTGAGGAGTGGTGGAGGAAACTAGAGTACATGTAGAAAACCATTGAGAAGTGGTGGAGGAAACTAGAGTACATGTAAAAAACCATTGAGGAATGGTCGAGGAAACTAAGAGTACATGTAGAAAACCATTGAGGAGTGGTGGAGGAAACTAGAGTACATGTAGAAAACCATTGAGGAGTGGTCGAGGAAACTAGAGTACATGTAGAAAACCATTGAGGAATGGTGGAGGAAACTAGAGTACATGTAGAAAACCATTGAGGGGTGGTGGAGGAAACTAGAGTACATGTAGAAAACCATTGGGGAGTGGTGGAGGAAACTAGAGTACATGTAGAAAACCATTGAGGAATGGTGGAGGAATCTAGAGTACATGTAGAAAACCATTGAGGAGTGGTAGAGCAAACTAGAGTACATGTAGAAAACCATTGAGGAGTGGTCGAGGAAACTAGAGTACATGTAGAAAACCATTGAGGAATGGTGGAGGAAACTAGAGTACATGTAGAAAACCATTGAGGAGTGGTGGAGGAAACTAGAGTACATGTAGAAAACCATTGGGGAGTGGTGGAGGAAACTAGAGTACATGTAGAAAACCATTGAGGAGTGGTGGAGGAAACTAGAGTACATGTAGAAAACCATTGAGGGGTGGTCGAGGAAACTAGAGTACATGTAGAAAACCATTGAGGAGTGGTCGAGGAAACTAGAGTACATGTAGAAAACCATTGAGGAATGGTGGGGGGAAACTAGAGTACATGTAGAAAACCATTGAGGAGTGGTCGAGGAAACTAGAGTACATGTAGAAAACCATTGAGGAGTGGTGGAGGAAACTAGAGTACATGTAGAAAACCATTGAGGAATGGTGGGGGGAAACTAGAGTACATGTAGAAAACCATTGAGGAGTGGTGGAGGAAACTAGAGTACATGTAGAAAACCATTGAGGAATGGTGGAGGAAACTAGAGTACATGTAGAAAACCATTGAGGAGTGGTGGAGGAAACTAGAGTACATGTAGAAAACCATTGAGGAGTGGTGGAGGAAACTAGAGTACATGTAGAAAACCATTGAGGAGTGGTGGAGGAAACTGGAGTACATGTAGAAAACCATTGAGGAGTGGTGGAGGAAACTAGAGTACATGTAGAAAACCATTGAGGAGTGGTGGAGGAAACTAGAGTACATGTAGAAAACCATTGAGGAGTGGTGGAGGAAACTAGAGTACATGTAGAAAACCATTGAGGAGTGGTCGAGGAAACTAGAGTACATGTAGAAAACCATTGAGGAATGGTGGAGGAAACTAGAGTACATGTAGAAAACCATTGAGGAGTGGTCGAGGAAACTAGAGTACATGTAGAAAACCATTGAGGAATGGTGGAGGAAACTAGAGTACATGTAGAAAACCATTGAGGAGTGGTGGAGGAAACTAGAGTACATGTAGAAAACCATTGGGGAGTGGTGGAGGAAACTAGAGTACATGTAGAAAACCATTGTGGAATGGTGGAGGAAACTAGAGTACATGTAGAAAACCATTGAGGAGTGGTAGAGGAAACTAGAGTACATGTAGAAAACCATTGAGGAGTGGTCGAGGAAACTAGAATACATGTAGAAAACCATTGAGGAATGGTGGAGGAAACTAGAGTACATGTAGAAAACCATTGAGGAGTGGTGGAGGAAACTAGAGTACATGTAGAAAACCATTGGGGAGTGGTGGAGGAAACTAGAGTACATGTAGAAAACCATTGAGGAGTGGTGGAGGAAACTAGAGTACATGTAGAAAACCATTGAGGGGTGGTCGAGGAAACTAGAGTACATGTAGAAAACCATTGAGGAATGGTGGGGGGAAACTAGAGTACATGTAGAAAACCATTGAGGAGTGGTCGAGGAAACTAGAGTACATGTAGAAAACCATTGAGGAATGGTGGGGGGAAACTAGAGTACATGTAGAAAACCATTGAGGAGTGGTGGAGGAAACTAGAGTACATGTAGAAAACCATTGAGGAGTGGTGGAGGAAACTAGAGTACATGTAGAAAACCATTGAGGAATGGTGGGGGGAAACTAGAGTACATGTAGAAAACCATTGAGGAGTGGTGGAGGAAACTAGAGTACATGTAGAAAACCATTGAGGAATGGTGGAGGAAACTAGAGTACATGTAGAAAACCATTGAGGAATGGTGGAAGAAACTAGAGTACATGTAGAAAACCATTGAGGAGTGGTGGAGGAAACTAGAGTACATGTAGAAAACCATTGAGGAGTGGTGGAGGAAACTGGAGTACATGTAGAAAACCATTGAGGAGTGGTGGAGGAAACTAGAGTACATGTAGAAAACCATTGAGGAGTGGTGGAGGAAACTAGAGTACATGTAGAAAACCATTGAGGAGTGGTGGAGGAAACTAGAGTACATGTAGAAAACCATTGAGGAGTGGTCGAGGAAACTAGAGTACATGTAGAAAACCATTGAGGAATGGTGGAGGAAACTAGAGTACATGTAGAAAACCATTGAGGAGTGGTGGAGGAAACTAGAGTACATGTAGAAAACCATTGAGGAGTGGTGGAGGAAACTAGAGTACATGTAGAAAACCATTGAGGAATGGTGGAGGAAACTAGAGTACATGTAGAAAACCATTGAGGAGTGGTAGAGGAAACTAGAGTACATGTAGAAAACCATTGAGGAGTGGTGGAGGAAACTAGAGTACATGTAGAAAACCATTGAGGAGTGGTGGAGGAAACTGGAGTACATGTAGAAAACCATTGAGGAGTGGTCGAGGAAACTAGAGTACATGTAGAAAACCATTGAGGGGTGGTCGAGGAAACTAGAGTACATGTAGAAAACCATTGAGGAGTGGTCGAGGAAACTAGAGTACATGTAGAAAATCATTGAGGGGTGGTCGAGGAAACTAGAGTACATGTAGAAAACCATTGAGGAGTGGTCGAGGAAACTAGAGTACATGTAGAAAACCATTGAGGAGTGGTGGAGGAAACTAGAGTACATGTAGAAAACCATTGAGAAGTGGTGGAGGAAACTAGAGTACATGTAGAAAACCATTGAGGAATGGTCGAGGAAACTAAGAGTACATGTAGAAAACCATTGAGGAGTGGTGGAGGAAACTAGAGTACATGTAGAAAACCATTGAGGAGTGGTCGAGGAAACTAGAGTACATGTAGAAAACCATTGAGGAGTGGTGGAGGAAACTAGAGTACATGTAGAAAACCATTGAGAAGTGGTGGAGGAAACTAGTGTACATGTAGAAAACCATTGAGGAATGGTCGAGGAAACTAGAGTACATGTAGAAAACCATTGAGGAATGGTGGGGGGAAACTAGAGTACATGTAGAAAACCATTGAGGAGTGGTGGAGGAAACTAGAGTACATGTAGAAAACCATTGAGGGGTGGTCGAGGAAACCAGAGTACATGTAGAAAACCATTGAGGAATGGTGGGGGGAAACTAGAGTACATGTAGAAAACCATTGAGGAGTGGTGGAGGAAACTAGAGTACATGTAGAAAACCATTGAGGAATGGTGGGGGGAAACTAGAGTACATGTAGAAAACCATTGAGGAGTGGTCGAGGAAACTAGAGTACATGTAGAAAACCATTGAGGAGTGGTGGAGGAAACTAGAGTACATGTAGAAAACCATTGAGGAATGGTGGGGGGAAACTAGAGTACATGTAGAAAACCATTGAGGAGTTGTGGAGGAAACTAGAGTACATGTAGAAAACCATTGAGGAATGGTGGAGGAAACTAGAGTACATGTAGAAAACCATTGAGGAGTGGTGGAGGAAACTAGAGTACATGTAGAAAACCATTGAGGAGTGGTGGAGGAAACTAGAGTACATGTAGAAAACCATTGAGGAGTGGTGGAGGAAACTGGAGTACATGTAGAAAACCATTGAGGAGTGGTCGAGGAAACTAGAGTACATGTAGAAAACCATTGAGGGGTGGTCGAGGAAACTAGAGTACATGTAGAAAACCATTGAGGAGTGGTGGAGGAAACTAGAGTACATGTAGAAAACCATTGAGGAGTGGTGGAGGAAACTAGAGTACATGTAGAAAACCATTGAGAAGTGGTGGAGGAAACTAGAGTACATGTAGAAAACCATTGAGGAATGGTCGTGGAAACTAAGAGTACATGAAGAAAACCATTGAGGAGTGGTGGAGGAAACTAGAGTACATGTAGAAAACCATTGAGGAGTGGTCGAGGAAACTAGAGTACATGTAGAAAACCATTGGGAAGTGGTGGAGGAAACTAGAGTACATGTAGAAAACCATTGAGGAATGGTGGAGGAAACTAGAGTACATGTAGAAAACCATTGAGGAGTGGTAGAGGAAACTAGAGTACATGTAGAAAACCATTGAGGAGTGGTGGAGGAAACTAGAGTACATGTAGAAAACCATTGAGGAGTGGTGGAGGAAACTGAAGTACATGTAGAAAACCATTGAGGAGTGGTCGAGGAAACTAGAGTACATGTAGAAAACCATTGAGGGGTGGTCGAGGAAACTAGAGTACATGTAGAAAACCATTGAGGAGTGGTCGAGGAAACTAGAGTACATGTAGAAAACCATTGAGGGGTGGTCGAGGAAACTAGAGTACATGTAGAAAACCATTGAGGAGTGGTCGAGGAAACTAGAGTACATGTAGAAAACCATTGAGGAGTGGTGGAGGAAACTAGAGTACATGTAGAAAACCATTGAGAAGTGGTGGAGGAAACTAGATTACATGTAGAAAACCATTGAGGAATGGTCGAGGAAACTAAGAGTACATGTAGAAAACCATTGAGGAGTGGTGGAGGAAACTAGAGTACATGTAGAAAACCATTGAGGAGTGGTGGAGGAAACTAGAGTACATGTAGAAAACCATTGAGGAGTGGTGGAGGAAACTGGAGTACATGTAGAAAACCATTGAGAAGTGGTGGAGGAAACTAGTGTACATGTAGAAAACCATTGAGGAATGGTCGAGGAAACTAGTGTACATGTAGAAAACCATTGAGGAGTGGTCGAGGAAACTAGAGTACATGTAGAAAACCATTGAGGAATGGTGGGGGGAAACTAGAGTACATGTAGAAAACCACTGAGGAGTGGTGGAGGAAACTAGAGTACATGTAGAAAACCATTGAGGGGTGGTCGAGGAAACTAGAGTACATGTAGAAAACCATTGAGGAATGGTGGGGGGAAACTAGAGTACATGTAGAAAACCATTGAGGAGTGGTCGAGGAAACTAGAGTACATGTAGAAAACCATTGAGCAATGGTGGGGGGAAACCAGAGTACATGTACAAAACCATTGAGGAGTGGTCGAGGAAACTAGAGTACATGTAGAAAACCATTGAGGAGTGGTGGAGGAAACTAGAGTACATGTAGAAAACCATTGAGGAATGGTGGGGGGAAACTAGAGTACATGTAGAAAACCATTGAGGAGTGGTGGAGGAAACTAGAGTACATGTAGAAAACCATTGAGGAATGGTGGAGGAAACTAGAGTACATGTAGAAAACCATTGAGGAGTGGTGGAGGAAACTAGAGTACATGTAGAAAACCATTGAGGAGTGGTGGAGGAAACTAGAGTACATGTAGAAAACCATTGAGGAGTGGTGGAGGAAACTAGAGTACATGTAGAAAACCATTGAGGAGTGGTCGAGGAAACTAGAGTACATGTAGAAAACCATTGAGGGATGGTCGAGGAAACTAGAGTACATGTAGAAAACCATTGAGGAGTGGTCGAGAAAACTAGAGTGCATGTAGAAAACCATTGAGGAGTGGTGGAGGAAACTAGAGTACATGTAGAAAACCATTGAGAAGTGGTGGAGGAAACTAGAGTACATGTAAAAAACCATTGAGGAATGGTCGAGGAAACTAAGAGTACATGTAGAAAACCATTGAGGAGTGGTGGAGGAAACTAGAGTACATGTAGAAAATCATTGAGGAGTGGTGGAGGAAACTAGAGTACATGTAGAAAACCATTGAGGAATGGTGGAGGAAACTAGAGTACATGTAGAAAACCATTGAGGAGTGGTGGAGGAAACTAGAGTACATGTAGAAAACCATTGAGGAGTGGTGGAGGAAACTAGAGTACATGTAGAAAACCATTGAGGAGTGGTCGAGGAAACTAGAGTACATGTAGAAAACCATTGAGGGGTGGTCGAGGAAACTAGAGTACATGTAGAAAACCATTGAGGAGTGGTCGAGGAAACTAGAGTGCATGTAGAAAACCATTGAGGAGTGGTGGAGGAAACTAGAGTACATGTAGAAAACCATTGAGAAGTGGTGGAGGAAACTAGAGTACATGTAAAAAACCATTGAGGAATGGTCGAGGAAACTAAGAGTACATGTAGAAAACCATTGAGGAGTGGTGGAGGAAACTAGAGTACATGTAGAAAACCATTGAGGAGTGGTCGAGGAAACTAGAGTACATGTAGAAAACCATTGAGGAATGGTGGAGGAAACTAGAGTACATGTAGAAAACCATTGAGGAGTGGTGGAGGAAACTAGAGTACATGTAGAAAACCAATGAGGAGTGGTGGAGGAAACTAGAGTACATGTAGAAAACCATTGGGGAGTGGTGGAGGAAACTAGAGTACATGTAGAAAACCATTGAGGAATGGTGGAGGAAACTAGAGTACATGTAGAAAACCATTGAGGAGTGGTAGAGCAAACTAGAGTACATGTAGAAAACCATTGAGGAGTGGTCGAGGAAACTAGAGTACATGTAGAAAACCATTGAGGAATGGTGGAGGAAACTAGAGTACATGTAGAAAACCATTGAGGGGTGGTCGAGGAAACTAGAGTACATGTAGAAAACCATTGAGGAATGGTGGGGGAAAACTAGAGTACATGTAGAAAACCATTGAGGAGTGGTCGAGGAAACTAGAGTACATGTAGAAAACCATTGAGGAGTGGTGGAGGAAACTAGAGTACATGTAGAAAACCATTGAGGAATGGTGGGGGGAAACTAGAGTACATGTAGAAAACCATTGAGGAGTGGTGGAGGAAACTAGAGTACATGTAGAAAACCATTGAGGAATGGTGGAGGAAACTAGAGTACATGTAGAAAACCATTGAGGAGTGGTGGAGGAAACTAGAGTACATGTAGAAAACCATTGAGGAGTGGTGGAGGAAACTAGAGTACATGTAGAAAACCATTGAGTAGTGGTGGAGGAAACTAGAGTACATGTAGAAAACCATTGAGGAGTGGTCGAGGAAACTAGAGTACATGTAGAAAACCATTGAGGGGTGGTCGAGGAAACTAGAGTACATGTAGAAAACCATTGAGGAGTGGTCGAGGAAACTAGAGTGCATGTAGAAAACCATTGAGGAGTGGTGGAGGAAACTAGAGTACATGTAGAAAACCATTGAGAAGTGGTGGAGGAAACTAGAGTACATGTAAAAAACCATTGAGGAATGGTCGAGGAAACTAAGAGTACATGTAGAAAACCATTGAGGAGTGGTGGAGGAAACTAGAGTACATGTAGAAAACCATTGAGGAGTGGTCGAGGAAACTAGAGTACATGTAGAAAACCATTGAGGAATGGTGGAGGAAACTAGAGTACATGTAGAAAACCATTGAGGGGTGGTGGAGGAAACTAGAGTACATGTAGAAAACCATTGGGGAGTGGTGGAGGAAACTAGAGTACATGTAGAAAACCATTGAGGAATGGTGGAGGAAACTAGAGTACATGTAGAAAACCATTGAGGAGTGGTAGAGCAAACTAGAGTACATGTAGAAAACCATTGAGGAGTGGTCGAGGAAACTAGAGTACATGTAGAAAACCATTGAGGAATGGTGGAGGAAACTAGAGTACATGTAGAAAACTATTGAGGAGTGGTGGAGGAAACTAGAGTACATGTAGAAAACCATTGGGGAGTGGTGGAGGAAACTAGAGTACATGTAGAAAACCATTGAGGGGTGGTCGAGGAAACTAGAGTACATGTAGAAAACCATTGAGGAGTGGTCGAGGAAACTAGAGTACATGTAGAAAACCATTGAGGAATGGTGGGGGGAAACTAGAGTACATGTAGAAAACCATTGAGGAGTGGTCGAGGAAACTAGAGTACATGTAGAAAACCATTGAGGAGTGGTGGAGGAAACTAGAGTACATGTAGAAAACCATTGAGGAATGGTGGGGGGAAACTAGAGTACATGTAGAAAACCATTGAGGAGTGGTGGAGGAAACTAGAGTACATGTAGAAAACCATTGAGGAATGGTGGAGGAAACTAGAGTACATGTAGAAAACCATTGAGGAGTGGTGGAGGAAACTAGAGTACATGTAGAAAACCATTGAGGAGTGGTGGAGGAAACTAGAGTACATGTAGAAAACCATTGAGGAGTGGTGGAGGAAACTGGAGTACATGTAGAAAACCATTGAGGAGTGGTGGAGGAAACTAGAGTACATGTAGAAAACCATTGAGGAGTGGTGGAGGAAACTAGAGTACATGTAGAAAACCATTGAGGAGTGGTGGAGGAAACTAGAGTACATGTAGAAAACCATTGAGGAGTGGTCGAGGAAACTAGAGTACATGTAGAAAACCATTGAGGAATGGTGGAGGAAACTAGAGTACATGTAGAAAACCATTGAGGAGTGGTCGAGGAAACTAGAGTACATGTAGAAAACCATTGAGGAATGGTGGAGGAAACTAGAGTACATGTAGAAAACCATTGAGGAGTGGTGGAGGAAACTAGAGTACATGTAGAAAACCATTGGGGAGTGGTGGAGGAAACTAGAGTACATGTAGAAAACCATTGTGGAATGGTGGAGGAAACTAGAGTACATGTAGAAAACCATTGAGGAGTGGTGGAGGAAACTAGAGTACATGTAGAAAACCATTGAGGAGTGGTCGAGGAAACTAGAATACATGTAGAAAACCATTGAGGAATGGTGGAGGAAACTAGAGTACATGTAGAAAACCATTGAGGAGTGGTGGAGGAAACTAGAGTACATGTAGAAAACCATTGGGGAGTGGTGGAGGAAACTAGAGTACATGTAGAAAACCATTGAGGAGTGGTGGAGGAAACTAGAGTACATGTAGAAAACCATTGAGGGGTGGTCGAGGAAACTAGAGTACATGTAGAAAACCATTGAGGAATGGTGGGGGGAAACTAGAGTACATGTAGAAAACCATTGAGGAGTGGTCGAGGAAACTAGAGTACATGTAGAAAACCATTGAGGAATGGTGGGGGGAAACTAGAGTACATGTAGAAAACCATTGAGGAGTGGTGGAGGAAACTAGAGTACATGTAGAAAACCATTGAGGAGTGGTGGAGGAAACTAGAGTACATGTAGAAAACCATTGAGGAATGGTGGGGGGAAACTAGAGTACATGTAGAAAACCATTGAGGAGTGGTGGAGGAAACTAGAGTACATGTAGAAAACCATTGAGGAATGGTGGAGGAAACTAGAGTACATGTAGAAAACCATTGAGGAGTGGTGGAGGAAACTAGAGTACATGTAGAAAACCATTGAGGAGTGGTGGAGGAAACTAGAGTACATGTAGAAAACCATTGAGGAGTGGTGGAGGAAACTGGAGTACATGTAGAAAACCATTGAGGAGTGGTGGAGGAAACTAGAGTACATGTAGAAAACCATTGAGGAGTGGTGGAGGAAACTAGAGTACATGTAGAAAACCATTGAGGAGTGGTGGAGGAAACTAGAGTACATGTAGAAAACCATTGAGGAGTGGTCGAGGAAACTAGAGTACATGTAGAAAACCATTGAGGAATGGTGGAGGAAACTAGAGTACATGTAGAAAACCATTGAGGAGTGGTGGAGGAAACTAGAGTACATGTAGAAAACCATTGAGGAGTGGTGGAGGAAACTAGAGTACATGTAGAAAACCATTGAGGAATGGTGGAGGAAACTAGAGTACATGTAGAAAACCATTGAGGAGTGGTAGAGGAAACTAGAATACATGTAGAAAACCATTGAGGAGTGGTGGAGGAAACTAGAGTACATGTAGAAAACCATTGAGGAGTGGTGGAGGAAACTGGAGTACATGTAGAAAACCATTGAGGAGTGGTCGAGGAAACTAGAGTACATGTAGAAAACCATTGAGGGGTGGTCGAGGAAACTAGAGTACATGTAGAAAACCATTGAGGAGTGGTCGAGGAAACTAGAGTACATGTAGAAAATCATTGAGGGGTGGTCGAGGAAACTAGAGTACATGTAGAAAACCATTGAGGAGTGGTCGAGGAAACTAGAGTACATGTAGAAAACCATTGAGGAGTGGTGGAGGAAACTAGAGTACATGTAGAAAACCATTGAGAAGTGGTGGAGGAAACTAGAGTACATGTAGAAAACCATTGAGGAATGGTCGAGGAAACTAAGAGTACATGTAGAAAACCATTGAGGAGTGGTGGAGGAAACTAGAGTACATGTAGAAAACCATTGAGGAGTGGTCGAGGAAACTAGAGTACATGTAGAAAACCATTGAGGAGTGGTGGAGGAAACTGGAGTACATGTAGAAAACCATTGAGAAGTGGTGGAGGAAACTAGTGTACATGTAGAAAACCATTGAGGAATGGTCGAGGAAACTAGAGTACATGTAGAAAACCATTGAGGAATGGTGGGGGGAAACTAGAGTACATGTAGAAAACCATTGAGGAGTGGTGGAGGAAACTAGAGTACATGTAGAAAACCATTGAGGGGTGGTCGAGGAAACCAGAGTACATGTAGAAAACCATTGAGGAATGGTGGGGCGAAACTAGAGTACATGTAGAAAACCATTGAGGAGTGGTCGAGGAAACTAGAGTACATGTAGAAAACCATTGAGGAATGGTGGGGGGAAACTAGAGTACATGTAGAAAACCATTGAGGAGTGGTCGAGGAAACTAGAGTACATGTAGAAAACCATTGAGGAGTGGTGGAGGAAACTAGAGTACATGTAGAAAACCATTGAGGAATGGTGGGGGGAAACTAGAGTACATGTAGAAAACCATTGAGGAGTGGTGGAGGAAACTAGAGTACATGTAGAAAACCATTGAGGAATGGTGGAGGAAACTAGAGTACATGTAGAAAACCATTGAGGAGTGGTGGAGGAAACTAGAGTACATGTAGAAAACCATTGAGGAGTGGTGGAGGAAACTAGAGTACATGTAGAAAACCATTGAGGAGTGGTGGAGGAAACTGGAGTACATGTAGAAAACCATTGAGGAGTGGTCGAGGAAACTAGAGTACATGTAGAAAACCATTGAGGGGTGGTCGAGGAAACTAGAGTACATGTAGAAAACCATTGAGGAGTGGTGGAGGAAACTAGAGTACATGTAGAAAACCACTGAGGAGTGGTGGAGGAAACTAGAGTACATGTAGAAAACCATTGAGAAGTGGTGGAGGAAACTAGAGTACATGTAGAAAACCATTGAGGAATGGTCGAGGAAACTAAGAGTACATGAAGAAAACCATTGAGGAGTGGTGGAGGAAACTAGAGTACATGTAGAAAACCATTGAGGAGTGGTCGAGGAAACTAGAGTACATGTAGAAAACCATTGAGGAATGGTGGAGGAAACTAGAGTACATGTAGAAAACCATTGAGGAGTGGTGGAGGAAACTAGAGTACATGTAGAAAACCATTGAGGAGTGGTGGAGGAAACTAGAGTACATGTAGAAAACCATTGAGGAATGGTGGAGGAAACTAGAGTACATGTAGAAAACCATTGAGGAGTGGTAGAGGAAACTAGTGTACATGCAGAAAACCATTGAGGAGTGGTGGAGGAAACTAGAGTACATGTAGAAAACCATTGAGGAGTGGTGGAGGAAACTGGAGTACATGTAGAAAACCATTGAGGAGTGGTCGAGGAAACTAGAGTACATGTAGAAAACCATTGAGGGGTGGTCGAGGAAACTAGAGTACATGTAGAAAACCATTGAGGAGTGGTCGAGGAAACTAGAGTACATGTAGAAATCCATTGAGGAGTGGTGGAGGAAACTAGAGTACATGTAGAAAACCATTGAGAAGTGGTGGAGGATACTAGAGTACATGTAGAAAACCATTGAGGAATGGTGGAGGAAACTAAGAGTACATGTAGAAAACCATTGAGGAGTGGTGGAGGAAACTAGAGTACATGTAGAAAACCATTGAGGAGTGGTGGAGGAAACTAGAGTACATGTAGAAAACCATTGAGGAGTGGTCGAGGAAACTAGAGTACATGTAGAAAACCATTGAGGAGTGGTGGAGGAAACTAGAGTACATGTAGAAAACCATTGAGGAATGGTGGGGGGAAACTAGAGTACATGTAGAAAACCATTGAGGAGTGGTGGAGGAAACTAGAGTACATGTAGAAAACCATTGAGGAATGGTGGAGGAAACTAGAGTACATGTAGAAAACCATTGAGGAGTGGTGGAGGAAACTAGAGTACATGTAGAAAACCATTGAGGAGTGGTGGAGGAAACTAGAGTACATGTAGAAAACCATTGAGGAGTGGTGGAGGAAACTGGAGTACATGTAGAAAACCATTGAGGAGTGGTCGAGGAAACTAGAGTACATGTAGAAAACCATTGTGGGGTGGTCGAGGAAACTAGAGTACATGTAGAAAACCATTGAGGAGTGGTGGAGGAAACTAGAGTACATGTAGAAAACCATTGAGGAGTGGTGGAGGAAACTAGAGTACATGTAGAAAACCATTGAGAAGTGGTGGAGGAAACTAGAGTACATGTAGAAAACCATTGAGGAATGGTCGAGGAAACTAAGAGTACATGAAGAAAACCATTGAGGAGTGGTGGAGGAAACTAGAGTACATGTAGAAAACCATTGAGGAGTGGTCGAGGAAACTAGAGTACATGTAGAAAACCATTGAGGAATGGTGGAGGAAACTAGAGTACAGGTAGAAAACCATTGAGGAGTGGTGGAGGAAACTAGAGTACATGTAGAAAACCATTGAGGAGTGGTGGAGGAAACTAGAGTACATGTAGAAAACCATTGAGGAATGGTGGAGGAAACTAGAGTACATGTAGAAAACCATTGAGGAGTGGTAGAGGAAACTAGTGTACATGCAGAAAACCATTGAGGAGTGGTGGAGGAAACTAGAGTACATGTAGAAAACCATTGAGGAGTGGTGGAGGAAACTGGAGTACATGTAGAAAACCATTGAGGAGTGGTCGAGGAAACTAGAGTACATGTAGAAAACCATTGAGGAGTGGTCGAGGAAACTAGAGTACATGTAGAAAACCATTGAGGAGTGGTCGAGGAAACTAGAGTACATGTAGAAATCCATTGAGGAGTGGTGGAGGAAACTAGAGTACATGTAGAAAACCATTGAGAAGTGGTGGAGGATACTAGAGTACATGTAGAAAACCATTGAGGAATGGTGGAGGAAACTAAGAGTACATGTAGAAAACCATTGAGGAGTGGTGGAGGAAACTAGAGTACATGTAGAAAACCATTGAGGAGTGGTGGAGGAAACTAGAGTACATGTAGAAAACCATTGAGGAGTGGTGGAGGAAACTGGAGTACATGTAGAAAACCATTGAGAAGTGGTGGAGGAAACTAGAGTACATGTAGAAAACCATTGAGGAGTGGTCGAGGAAACTAGAGTACATGTAGAAAACCATTGAGAAATGGTGGGGGCAAACTAGAGTACACGTAGAAAACCATTGAGGAGTGGTGGAGGAAACTAGAGTACATGTAGAAAACCATTGAGGGGTGGTCGAAGAAACTAGAGTACATGTAGAAAACCATTGAGGAATGGTGGGGGGAAACTAGAGTACATGTAGAAAACCATTGAGGAGTGGTCGAGGAAACTAGAGTACATGTAGAAAACCATTGAGGAATGGTGGGGGGAAACTAGAGTACATGTAGAAAACCATTGAGGAGTGGTCGAGGAAACTAGAGTACATGTAGAAAACCATTGAGGAATGGTGGAGGAAACTAGAGTACATGTAGAAAACCATTGAGGAGTGGTGGAGGAAACTAGAGTACATGTAGAAAACCATTGAGGAGTGGTGGAGGAAACTAGAGTACATGTAGAAAACCATTGAGGAATGGTGGAGGAAACTAGAGTACATGTAGAAAACCATTGAGGAGTGGTAGAGGAAACTAGAGTACATGTAGAAAACCATTGAGGAGAGGTGGAGGAAACTAGAGTACATGTAGAAAACCATTGAGGAGTGGTGGAGGAAACTGGAGTACATGTAGAAAACCATTGAGGAGTGGTCGAGGAAACTAGAGTACATGTAGAAAACCATTGAGGGGTGGTCGAGGAAACTAGAGTACATGTAGAAAACCATTGAGGAGTGGTCGAGGAAACTAGAGTACATGTAGAAAACCATTGAGGAGTGGTGGAGGAAACTAGAGTACATGTAGAAAACCATTGAGAAGTGGTGGAGGAAACTAGAGTACATGTAGAAAACCATTGAGGAATGGTCGAGGAAACTAAGAGTACATGTAGAAAACCATTGAGGAGTGGTGGAGGAAACTAGAGTACATGTAGAAAACCATTGAGGAGTGGTGGAGGAAACTAGAGTACATGTAGAAAACCATTGAGGAGTGGTGGAGGAAACTGGAGTACATGTAATAAACCATTGAGAAGTGGTGGAGGAAACTAGTGTACATGTAGAAAACCATTGAGGAATGGTCGAGGAAACTAGTGTACATGTAGAAAACCATTGAGGAGTGGTCGAGGAAACTAGAGTACATGTAGAAAACCATTGAGGAATGGTGGGGGGAAACTAGAGTACATGTAGAAAACCATTGAGGAGTGGTGGAGGAAACTAGAGTACATGTAGAAAACCATTGAGGAGTGGTGGAGGAAACTAGAGTACATGTAGAAAACCATTGAGGAGTGGTGGAGGAAACTGGAGTACATGTAGAAAACCATTGAGAAGTGGTGGAGGAAACTAGTGTACATGTAGAAAACCATTGAGGAATGGTCGAGGAAACTAGTGTACATGTAGAAAACCATTGAGGAGTGGTCGAGGAAACTAGAGTACATGTAGAAAACCATTGAGGAATGGTGGGGGGAAACTAGAGTACATGTAGAAAACCATTGAGGAGTGGTCGAGGAAACTAGAGTACATGTAGAAAACCATTGAGGAATGGTGGGGGGAAACTAGAGTACATATAGAAAACCATTGAGGAGTGGTCGAGGAAACTAGAGTACATGTAGAAAACCATTGAGGAGTGGTGGAGGAAACTAGAGTACATGTAGAAAACCATTGAGGAGTGGTGGAGGAAACTAGAGTACATGTAGAAAACCATTGAGGAATGGTGGAGGAAACTAGAGTACATGTAGAAAACCATTGAGGAGTGGTCGAGGAAACTAGAGTACATGTAGAAAACCATTGAGGAGTGGTGGAGGAAACTAGAGTACATGTAGAAAACCATTGAGGAGTGGTGGAGGAAACTGGAGTACATGTAGAAAACCATTGAGGAGTGGTCGAGGAAACTAGAGTACATGTAGAAAACCATTGAGGGGTGGTCGAGGAAACTAGAGTACATGTAGAAAACCATTGAGGAGTGGTCGAGGAAACTAGAGTACATGTAGAAAACCATTGAGGAGTGGTGGAGGAAACTAGAGTACATGTAGAAAACCATTGAGAAGTGGTGGAGGAAACTAGAGTACATGTAGAAAACCATTGAGGAATGGTCGAGGAAACTAAGAGTACATGTAGAAAACCATTGAGGAGTGGTGGAGGAAACTAGAGTACATGTAGAAAACCATTGAGGAGTGGTGGAGGAAACTAGAGTACATGTAGAAAACCATTGAGGAGTGGTGGAGGAAACTGGAGTACATGTAGAAAACCATTGAGAAGTGGTGGAGGAAACTAGTGTACATGTAGAAAACCATTGAGGAATGGTCGAGGAAACTAGTGTACATGTAGAAAACCATTGAGGAATGGTGGGGGGAAACTAGAGTACATGTAGAAAACCATTGAGGAGTGGTGGAGGAAACTAGAGTACATGTAGAAAACCATTGAGGGGTGGTCGAGGAAACTAGAGTACATGTAGAAAACCATTGAGGAGTGGTGGAGGAAACTAGAGTACATGTAGAAAACCATTGAGGAGTGGTGGAGGAAACTAGAGTACATGTAGAAAACCATTGAGGAATGGTTGGGGGAAACTAGAGTACATGTAGAAAACCATTGAGGAGTGGTCGAGGAAACTAGAGTACATGTAGAAAACCATTGAGGAATGGTGGGGGGAAACTAGAGTACATGTAGAAAACCATTGAGGAGTGGTCGAGGAAACTAGAGTACATGTAGAAAACCATTGAGGAATGGTGGAGGAAACTAGAGTACATGTAGAAAACCATTGAGGAGTGGTGGAGGAAACTAGAGTACATGTAGAAAACCATTGAGAAGTGGTGGAGGAAACTAGAGTACATGTAGAAAACCATTGAGGAGTGGTAGAGGAAACTAGAGTACATGTAGAAAACCATTGAGGAGAGGTGGAGGAATCTAGAGTACATGTAGAAAACCATTGAGGAGTGGTGGAGGAAACTGGAGTACATGTAGAAAACCATTGAGGAGTGGTCGAGGAAACTAGAATACATGTAGAAAACCATTGAGGGGTGGTCGAGGAAACTAGAGTACATGTAGAAAACCATTGAGGAGTGGTCGAGGAAACTAGAGTACATGTAGAAAACCATTGAGGAGTGGTGGAGGAAACTAGAGTACATGTAGAAAACCATTGAGAAGTGGTGGAGGAAACTAGAGTACATGTAGAAAACCATTGAGGAATGGTCGAGGAAACTAAGAGTACATGTAGAAAACCATTGAGGAGTGGTGGAGGAAACTAGAGTACATGTAGAAAACCATTGAGGAGTGGTGGAGGAAACTAGAGTACATGTAGAAAACCATTGAGGAGTGGTGGAGGAAACTAGAGTACATGTAGAAAACCATTGAGAAGTGGTGGAGGAAACTAGTGTACATGTAGAAAACCATTGAGGAATGGTCGAGGAAACTAGTGTACATGTAGAAAACCATTGAGGAGTGGTCGAGGAAACTAGAGTACATGTCGAAAACCATTGAGGAATGGTGGGGGGAAACTAGAGTACATGTAGAAAACCATTGAGGAGTGGTGGAGGAAACTAGAGTACATGTAGAAAACCATTGAGGGGTGGTCGAGGAAACTAGAGTACATGTAGAAAACCATTGAGGAATGGTGGGGGGAAACTAGAGTACATGTAGAAAACCATTGAGGAGTGGTGGAGGAAACTAGAGTACATGTAGAAAACCATTGAGGAATGGTGGGGGGAAACTAGAGTACATGTAGAAAACCATTGAGGAGTGGTCGAGGAAACTAGAGTACATGTAGAAAACCATGGAGGAGTGGTGGAGGAAACTAGAGTACATGTAGAAAACCATTGAGGAATGGTCGAGGAAACTAGAGTACATGTAGAAAACCATTGAGGAGTGGTGGAGGAAACTAGAGTACATGTAGAAAACCATTGAGGAATGGTGGAGGAAACTAGAGTACATGTAGAAAACCATTGAGGAGTGGTGGAGGAATCTAGAGTACATGTAGAAAACCATTGAGGAATGGTGGAGGAAACTAGAGTACATGTAGAAAACCATTGAGGAGTGGTGGAGGAAACTAAGAGTACATGTAGAAAACCATTGAGGAGTGGTGGAGGAAACTAGAGTACATGTAGAAAACCATTGAGGAGTGGTGGAGGAAACTAAGAGTATATGTAGAAAACCATTGAGGAGTGGTAGAGGAAACTAGAGTACATGTAGAAAACCATTGAGGAGTGGTGGAGGAAACTAGAGTACATGTAGAAAACCATTGAGGAGTGGTGGAGGAAACTAGAGTACATGTAGAAAACCATTGAGGAGTGGTGGAGGAAACTAAGAGTACATGTAGAAAACCATTGAGGAGTGGTAGAGGAAACTAGAGTACATGTAGAAAATCATTGAGGAGTGGTGGAGGAAACTAGAGTACATGTAGAAAACCATTGAGGAGTGGTGGAGGAAACTAGAGTACATGTAGAAAACCACTGAGGAGTGGTGGTGGAAACTAGAGTACATGTAGAAAACCATTGAGGAGTGGTGGAGGAAACTAGAGTACATGTAGAAAACCATTGAGGAGTGGTGGAGGAAACTAGAGTACATGTAGAAAACCATTGAGGAGTGGTGGAGGAAACTAAGAGTACATGTAGAAAACCATTGAGGAGTGGTAGAGGAAACTAGAGTACATGTAGAAAACCATTGAGGAATGGTGGAGGAAACTAGAGTACATGTAGAAAACCATTGAGGAGTGGTCGAGGAAACTAGAGTACATGTAGAAAACCATTGAGGAGTGGTGGAGGAAACTAGAGTACATGTAGAAAACCATTGAGGAGTGGTGGAGGAAACTAGAGTACATGTAGAAAACCATTGAGGAGTGGTGGAGGAAACTAGAGTACATGTAGAAAACCATTGAGGAATGGTGGAGGAAACTAGAGTACATGTAGAAAACCATTGAGGAGTGGTGGAGGAAACTAGTGTACATGTAGAAAACCATTGAGGAGTGGTGGAGGAATCTAGAGTACATGTAGAAAACCATTGAGGAGTGGTGGAGGAAACTAGTGTACATGTAGAAAACCATTGAGAAGTGGTCTACAGGAAACCAAAGAACATTCAAAAACGGAACTAGTTAAGTAAAATGTTTGCATGGAAACTAGAAAACTAATTCACCTTAATTACACATGGTAAACCATTGAGTGGTCATTTGCAAATTCTGTTTGATGGTATTTTCAAGTTGCCTGCCTACCATTAGACATACATCTACTTTAACATAGGACGGAACCTTGCAGGAAAATGTAAAAATATATCCTCGAATCTACAAAGATTAATATGATAATAAGTGTTACCTAACTTGGGACGAAGTTCAATAATTTTTTATAATTTTTTTATAAATCCATGTATTGACCGAAATGGTAGGCTATAATCATTTTTCAATATCATTATTTAAATATTAAAATTTTGAAGTATCAAACTTAAAAATAACACTACCTAAAACTCTACAGCTGAGAACTTTGGATTTCTTGCAGCAGACGATCACAATATATTTCTTCTTTTTTCTCGTTGCATCGATCACTTTATTTGCTACTCGCGTATTGTTTATATTGGAGATAGTTTAGGTCACGTGATTTGTCTTCTAATTTATTTCCGGTTGGCAGCCATAGTTTATGTCACGTGATTTGTCTTTTAATTTATTTCCAGTTGGCAGCCATGTTGTTGAACATTTTGAAGTGCATTAGTATGTTCATACTTCTACCATTAACGCTCCCTATGGGAGCGTATTACCGCACATATGAAAATTTGATGTTTATGTACACCAAGTTTGTACTCTTGTGCAGATGAGAAATTCAAGATGGCGGCCACCACAGGGCATAATTTTTGGCCTTAAAAAATATTTTGGGCGGGTTCAAAGAATTTTGTTTTTTAACTCGCCTGACCTAAAGGACGTGTGAGGAATTGTCATCACTTTGCATTCATTGTCTGTAAACTTTAAGCATATCAATCTATTTATCATATACCACTTGCCCAATTGGAATCAAACTTGGTAGAAAGCTTATTTGGGTAGTCTTCAAAATGTTATATGATTAATGAATTATTCCGAAACCCCATGTCTGATGAATTTGTTCCTTGATAGGAATGTTCCATATATGGACCTCTATGCTTTTCGTCGATCAGAAATCCAATATGGCCGCCACTGCAAGACAACATTTTAACATGGGGCGATATAGGAAAAACAACATATAATTTTTCTCAGCAACAAGAAATTTTATTGAATCCAAACAGTTCTTGAATAATCATTGAATGGTTCCTTTAAAAAACTTAATTTTTTAAGTCGATAGGAAATCCAAGATAGCCACCACTACAGAACAAATTAAGTATTGGACCCAATGGTGAATTTTAAAAATGATATAAACACAATGAAACATGTAATTGATAAAATCAATTAAAACAACCTGACTAAATAATTATTAGTACACAGAACATTTTAAGTGTCTGGCACCCGCGACTTCAGAGTTTTACCAGTTCATACAATTTGCATGCGAATCTCCTCGTTTGAAACATTGTCCATTTCTATTATATGGTGCGAAGGTAAAAATAATATAAAAAAATCAAAAATCAACGAAACTTTTGGCATACAATAATAATAATAAGAAGAATTCATTTAATTACGCGTCACACACCAGACATGTACAATAAAAATCGTACAGTAACACCCGGAGTAACAATAAAACCGACGTCCAGCCAGATACTGACCTATGTGACACAGACACTAAAACATTTTACAATATACAATAAAAAATATTAATAATATCCGATTCAGAATAATGTTTTCCCATACAACGATACAATCTTATGTTAGAAACAGCTTGCATGTGCCTGTCATCGTTGATAATAACGAGTAGAGGACCGACACCATGCAAGCTGTTGTTTACCATACGATTGTATGGATAAATATATGGACACGAACACTTTAAATAAAGGAAAAGCCGATGAAATGATTAAGAAATTTTATTGGAAATAAATATATAAACAAAAGGTTTAAAAAAGGGGAGAGAGGAGGGGTGAGGCAATTCCGTGCCACAAAGGCTAATCGCACGTGGGACAAACAGAAAGTTCAAAATCCACATTTTTCTGCAATGTTCTGGCATATTTGAAGGTCTTTTAATTTTCATGGTTTCTCGCAAACAATATACTAGTAACTATTCATTCCAGTAGTTTTCTGCAAAAGTGCACAGGGGGAGAGGTGGAGGGGGCTATTGTTTTGACCTCCCCCCACATTTTTTGCCAAAATTTTAGAAAAAGCTAAATTTGTAGCATCGAAACTAAGTTATCAATAGATAAAGGTAATTCAGAGTCCAGAAATAAGAAGTAAAAGGATACGCTTGAAGCCAAATGACCTTATTACATACATTCTCCTGGTCTAAAAACTCGTACATGTAACGTACTGTACTATATAACTGAAAACCTTGCTAGTAACGAATATAAGCATAGTATGCTAAGACCCCATATGTACTGGCAAAACTGTAAATATACTGGCAAAAAAACAGTAATAATAAACAAATAATAAAGAGCATAGTCACACGACAACGCCGGTGCTAGTTTAATATAGCAAATATAACATATATATATAATTCATATAACTACATATGAAAATAGTGTCAATAATAATTAAATCCACATAGTGTTCAAAATGTAAACGCATAAAGCTTCAAATAAATTTTTTGCCAAAAATACACTCCCGGTCAGATGGACGTTGTCGTGTTGAATGAGGTATCGAACATGCCAGACCGCGAAAAACAATTTTTGAGCGGGAAAAACCACTACGCCACATATACTACATGTACTCAAACACCCAATAGAAATTAATTTTATCCTAATTCATTCCATTCAAACGGATAAAATAACAAGTTTTAACTTGTCCCCCATTTACCCGTCCTTTCCTCATGCTTGTCCTCTTTTCCAGTCCACTTGCAATGTTCCCTCTATTTTCAGGTCCCCTCCAAAAGGTTACCCCCACTTTCCGATCCACTCCTACGCCTCCGAAGTATTATGTTTCCGCAAATATCTTATGTTTGGTGTATGGGTTTGCAAAGTTTTTGTTAATAATTAAAAACAATGTATTAAAAATGATCATGGTCAAATTTTTGTTAATGTACTTCAATATCCCTTTGACACGGAAATGATTTTCAGAATTTACTAACATTTTAGTGACTAAATGTAAATTGTATAAGTGATAAAGTGAAGTAGATACACTTGTCAACTTCCTCTCTTTATTGTTGAGATAAACAGAGCATCACGATATCTTAATATTCTTAAAAATTTAAAGTAATAATTTTTTGATTAGAATAACGAAAAATCCAAATATCTTTTAAACTATAGATTTTTGAACAGCAAAATAAACGAGAGTTTTATCTAGAATTAGAAGTGCTAACTAAAAATGTTACAGTAATGCTTCTTATTGTTTTGGCTGAGGCTGCACTCGGATCAGGGGCGGATCCAGGATTTAAAGTTAGGGGGGCGCACTTAAAAAAATTGCGCCGAGCGGAGGGAGGCGCGAAAATTGTTGGGGTATTTCGTCCCTGCGGATGACATTATGTATTTTGGTCCTATTTTGTTGTCATTTTTCGGGTGGGAGTAGATGTACTTTATAGAAGAGCCATCCGTACATCGGGTATCTTACCTGTAAAATCTTTCTCTTAGCCACGTGTACTTTAGACGAACCTGACAAGCACTTCTCTCATAAATTATTGTGATATTTTGTTTTTTTTGTAAAATGGGTAAAAAGTCTGACTTATCTCCGGAATGCCAAAAGTTTGTAAAAAAGTTGTTTGCCTTTTTTAGTAAGGAAAAGGCAACGAAGAAGCCAATTGTCTCATTTGATAGAGTATATCAAAGGACATCTAAAGCTTTGGGTGTGTCTTACACTTCAGTGCACCGTATTATGAATGGTAAGAGGCCTTGTAAGTCAAATAGACCCAAAGAAAGAGCTAAAATTTTGGGCGACTTTGATCATTGTGTTATTAAAAGAACAATCCACGGTTTATACTCACGAAAAATTGCTCCCACCGTCTCAATGTTACATAAGGAAATAAAAGATTCTATTAAAATATCAAAGTCTAAACTTACTCTGACTCTCATTGATCTTGGATATACTTATAAAAAAATAGGTGATAATCGAAGAGTTCTGTACGATCAAGTGTCTATTATCAATGATAGGTGTAATTATCTGAGAAAGATAAAAATCTTTTAGGGAAGAAGGGTATGATATCGTGTACATGGATGAAGCATAGGTTAACCAAAATCACTGCACAGATTATATGTGGCTTCCGAATGATGGGTCTGATGCCCCAAAAATATCCTCGGGTAAAGGCAAACGTTTGAATGTTTTGCATGCAGGTACGCGAAGTGAGGGTTTGATTGACGGCTGCAATTTAGTGTTTCTGGCCAAATCAAAGGATGGTGACTATCACCAGGAGATGAATAGTGTTGTCTTTCTTGAGTGGTTTGAAAATCAATTGATGCCTGCTCTGAAAAATCCTAGCTTGGATGTGTTAGATAATGCAAGTTATCACAATGTTAAAACAGAAGATACGGTGTGCCCAAATTTTAGTCAGAAAAAAGCTGTTCTCCAAAACTATCTTACACAACACAACATTCCTTTTTCTGCTACTGATACCAAAAAAGTATTATATGAAAAAATAAAGCAAAAAAAGACCAGTAGTTTATTAAACAGATAAGATTGCTAATTTACACGGACATGAAGTATTAAGAACCCCCGTTCGACACTGTGAACTTAACCCGATAGAATTAATATGGGCGCAAGTCAAAGGTTTCGTGGCTAAAAACAAAACCACCTTCCGATTAAAAGATGTTAAAGAACTCACGTACACCGCTTTCGGAAAAATTACAAAAGATGTGTAGACAAAAGCAGAAGAACATGTGGTCAAAATTGAAAAAGAATACTGCAAAGAAAACTGTATAGATAGAAGTGTCATAGAACCTATTATCATTGATTTTTGTGATGATGACTCGGATGACGACACGGGTTGAAGTATAATCATATTAAGTATAATAGACAGAGAAAAAATGTAAAAATCGAATAAATGTCATGTTAAAGCCAATGTCGAAAACATTTGGAACATGTGTCTGCCAATTCATTAAGGTTTAAGAACAGTTGTAACTGTTGAAACTATCTGGGGTCAGATTAATTATGTAACTTATATTGATTATAACACATAAATAATACACAAAACAACCTAACACAAAACAAAAAGAAGATAAACAGGGACAGTTTATAATCCAACCGAAAACCAAACACAAAACGGGCCTCGTATTCATGAAAAGTCAATACAAACAAACACAAAGGTCGAAACTTCGGATTCCTGTTTTGGATAAGTATTTCGAAGTGGAATAGGTTAAATATATATTTCTAAACTTTTAGCTCACGTTTGAGTTGAAAGATATAACTTGGTTTAGTAGAATAGTTACGTAAAACGATTGCAAGTATCAATGATTCATCAATAATTTTTGCAATTTTTAGGTATTTTTTACCAATATTATGTTGAAGGTTTGGTAAAAAATAGCTCAAAAAATGACAGTGCTCAATGTCATAATCTACCCCTCCCCCCAAAATAAATCAATCCTCCAATTGATCTCTGAGGTTCTATAATTTAAAAATGTGCTAATTTTACGAGCATTTTTTAATTAGGAAGTTGCACAATCTCAAAACTCATTTTTCGTTCCGTTTCTTACATGTATATAAACTAAAAATGTCATACAGAATTGAACAAAACGACAATGATAAATTCTTCATATTATATGATATATGAAGACTTCATTTTTTCACTATTAAAGACAGAAGTGCTATATATTTAGTGAAAATATGTTGAAAGTTTTTTTTGGCATAATACCGGTATGCTTCTTTGCAAATTGAAATTTTGTTGGCATTTGTAATATACATTACAGAGAGATAAAGAAATATCGGATGAAATCAGGGGTGTGAAAATATATAAAAATATAGTTGTATTCACACGATTCCACTTTTCCCTATATACAAATGGGGTACCTATAAAGTGCGAAACGAAATAGAAACGAAACGAAACGAAGCAAAACGAAATCAACGAAAACGAAAGGAAACGAAAGGAAACGAAATCAACAAAAGCGAAACGAAACGAAGCGAAATCAACGAAACGAAACGAAATCAACGAAATGAAAACGAAATGAAACGAAACCAACGAAAGCGAAACGAAATCAACTAAAACAAACGAAATAGACTGATACGAAGAAAATGGAAGGATAATGGAAGGAAAAAAATACAAGACAAAACGAAATAAAGAAATAAAAAAAAATGATATTTCGATTTTTTAAATACAATAATTTTGATTAATTATAACCCATCTTGCATGTCTGTCCGTTACAGTACTCCTCAAGTACATTACCTGCAACTCAATCCATGTCGGGTTTGCTTGCCGACAAACTTTCAGAAGTTCAAATGTCATATTTTTATTTGTGTTTGTGTGTGTGTCAGTATTTATGAATTATAAAGTTTCTGGAGTGGGCATATAGAAAAAAATGGGGGATATGAGGGGGTATTTTCATAGATTGGGATATTGAGGGTTCATTATTCGTCTGATTTTATTACGTTTTTCGCTTGTATTCTATATAAATTTGCCTATTCGCAAATCTAACAGGATGGTCTTGAGTTGTTTTCTAGTTTCACATTTGGTCATGTTTGGGATTAGAGAATTTACATGTACCGATTGTTTTTATACTTGGTAAGGTCTTAGGGTAAAACGAGTGGCATCTGCCTATCTGCTATCAGAACCCACCGTTTTCCTGGGAAAATGCCTGTACCAAGTCAGGAATGTGTTGTTTTTCAGTTGTTCAGTTTATTGAAAACTCAGATGGTTGAGCTTCTTATCGGTTTTGTCTGTTTTTGTGGACTTTCCCTTTTGAATGCGCCTTGGAGCACGGTACCATTGTTATTACCTTTATTCGGTAGTGTGCCAACATATCTGGTGTAATGTCTTACCGTTGTTCTTTCCGAGATATACAGGGGTCAAAAAGACCCAACACTATAAACTGTTTATTTCAAATCCTATTGTTCTATTTTGAAGAACTAAAAAAAAAACCAACAGCAACATAACAGGACGTACAGTGAGCGCCCTCCCTACAGAAGAACTTCTGGAAAAAAAATGCTTGCAAAAACTAAACATAAGAAACTCTGGAAGTTTTATTGAAATCTATTCTGTTGTTTAGGAAGAGTTATGGATAACGCAACAGTATCCTCTCTCTATTGTATAGTCTTGTATGACAATTACATAGCCTTAAATGACAATGTCCAAAAGTGAAGAAATTTTAGCAAGAACTGTTAAAATGGAAAAACAAAAATAGAAGGTGCACAATGCCATTTGGTACTAAAGAATTCATGAAATTAATGAACCTTGCCATATGGTATTAAAGATTTCCTGTAAGATTCATTCAATTTCATCAAGTTGTTAAGGAGGAATTGCATAGGCAGTGAGGGAAGCACTCACGGACAAACGGACATATACTGTATACCCCCTCCCGCTGGATAGCGGGGGGTATAAAAATATGTGTCTTATCAAATTTTATTAATACCGGAATTTGTTTTGGAGGGGGGTGATTTTTTGGGGGGGGGGGGGGGTTATATGAAAAGGGATCAAAGGGAAAAAAGGTACTTTTACAAGATATGTAGATTTTTTTTAAATTTCTAAAGTTAATTTTTGATAGGATTTGTATACCTCCGCCAAAAAAAGATTGAGGTATATAGGACTTCTGCTAACCGTTCGTTCGTTTGTCCGTTCGGTCGTCACACTTTTTCGTCTCTCCGACACACTTTTTGCTCGGACGAGGGTGTTTATTAGTGAACTTTAACTACTGCACTTCTGTTATTTTAATGCCTCTCCTTTCAACAAACTTGACGTTGCTCTTATGGTTCCAAAATTTAAAAGAAGCCACTAAGTGAAAAGGACAGCTAGACTCCCGCTGAATAAATGCATAGTATTCTTGTTCAATGGTGATCAAATCCCGTCCTCTCCTGATTTCGTTTCGTTTCGTTTTCGTTGATTTCGTTTCGTTTCGTTTCGTTTCGTTTCTATTTCGTTTCGCACTTTATAGGTACCCATTATATAAGGCTGTTTTTAAATCATACGGATTTGAAAAGCATGCTGTAAAAATTATTTGAACAAATATTATCAACTACATTTTTTCTGCTTTCATTGATAAAAAAAATTCAAAAATCGAACATAATTTGACTTCAGGATAATATTTTTTTTAAATGCAGTGTTGTATGACATTTGTATGGGCACCTATAAAGTGCGAAACGAAATATAAACGAAACGAAACGAAACGAAACGAAATCAACGAAAACGAAACGAAACGAAACGAAATCAACAAAAACGAAACGAAACGAAACGAAATCAACGAAATGAAAACGAAATAAAACGAAACCAACGAAAGCAAAACGAAATCAACGAAAACAAAACGAAATAGAAAATGGAAGAAAAAATAATAGGGGCCTAAAAGAAATCAAACCTATTTTAACAATTACGAGGCTAGACTACTTCCCACACATGTCTGTCTTTCATCAGGAGAGGACAGGATTTGATCACCATTGAACAAGAATACTATGCATTTATTCAGCGGGAGTCTGTCCTTTTCACTTAGTGGCTTCTTTTAAATTTGGGAACCATAAGAGCAACGTCAAGTCTGTTGAAAGGAGAGGAATTAAAGATTAAAAGAAGTGTGACGACAGGACGGACAAACGAACGAACGGACAGCAGAAGTCCTATATACCTTAATCTTTTTTTGGCGGATGTATACAAATCCTATCTAAAATTAACTTTAGAAATTTAAAAAAATCTACATATCTTGTAAAAGTACCTTTTTTCCCTTTGATCCCTTTTCATATAGAAAAAAACCCCAAATCACCACCCCTCCAAAATAAATTCCGGTATTAATAAAATTTAATACGGCACATATTTTTATACCCCTCGCTATCCAGCGAGAGGGGGGGGGGCATATAGTATATGTCCGTTTGTCCGTGAGTGCTTCCCTCACTGCCTATGCAATTCCTCCTTAGCAACTTGATGGAATTGAATGAATCTTACAGGAAATCTTTAATACCAAATGGCAAGGTTCATTAATTTCATGAATTCTTTAGTACCAAATGGCATTGTGCACCTTCTATTTTTGTTTTCCCATTTTAACAGTTCTTGCTAAAAATTTCTTCTCTTTTGGACTTTGTCATTTAAGGCTATGTAATTGTCATACAAGGCTATACAATAGAGAGAGGATACTGTTGCGTTATCCATAACTCTTCCTAAACAACAGAATGGATTTCAATGAAACTTCCAGAGTTTCTTATGTTTAGTTTTTGCAAGCATTATTTTTTCCAGAAGTTCTTCTGTAAGGAGGGCGCTCACTGTACGTCCTGTTATGTTGCTGTTGGTTTTTTTTTTAGTTCTTCAAAATAGAACAATAGGATTTGAAATAAACAGTTTATAGTGTTGGGTCTTTTTGACCCCTGTATATCTCGGAAAGAATAACGGTAAGACATTACGCCAGATCTGTTGGCACACTACCGAATAAAGGTAATAACAATGGTACCGTACACCAAGGCGCATTCAAAAGGGAAAGTCCACAAAAACAGAAAAAACCGATAAGAAGCTCAACCATCTGAGTTTTCAATCAACGGAACAACTGAAAAACAACACATTCCTGACTTGGTACAGGCATTTCCCCAGGAAAACGGTGGGTTCTGATAGCAGATAGGCAGATGCCACTCAGGGGCGTAGCTAGCCTTTTTTGCAGTGCAAGCAACCAAACCTGGAAAGGGGTGGGGGGTCTGGTGGGGTTTGCCCCCCCCCCCCCCCCCCCCCCCAGATTTTTTTTTGTTGACTTGATGCAAAATGGTGCGTTCTGAGGTGTTTTCATGGGTAAATTGAATACATAAGCAACACATTGATTTCATGATTTTGTTAGACAGAATTTACTTAATAGAATTGCCCAAAATCTGTTCTTCGTGTCTTAGCAGACACGAACTTCTCCATAACTTTGTCTAAATCCACACTGAAATCGCGATGGATATGCATTAATGCTAGCGATGACAATCTATCGTTATTCATTGTTGATCGTACATATGTCTTCAACCGACGTAGTACTCTGAACGATAACTCTGCGGTAGCACTTGTTACTGGCATTGTCGACATGATACACAAGATGGTATCTATAGAAGGATATAACACCGGGTTTACTGCATCAAGTGTCTCACAAAGTGAAGTTGGCATCTGATCGCGAGGTGTTATACTCCAGCGTGTTCGCCATCGAGCGATCTCCCTCTTGAATTCGTCTAAATTACATGTCAGGTCAGTCTGGTATGTCTCATACAATGTCGCGATTTGTTCATTCGTAATATTTCCTATAACACGAGGAAGCAGATACTGTACATAGAAGCGATTTTCTGATTTTATCAGACGCGACTCCAATTCCATTATCATGTGGTCTATAAACGCATAGTACAAAGAAACTTTCCAATACTGTTTTGGCGTGTCTGCAGGGTGATTGGCTCTGGTAGTCTTCCATATTTTTTTTGCTCTTTATTTTTTTCCCAGCACGCCGATGTGCACGCAACTGCGTGTTGGCGTATAGGGAGCTACGCGCCTGCCACTCGTTTAACCCTAAGACGTTACCAAGTATAAAAACAATCGGTACATGTAAAATCTCTAATCCTAAGACATGACCAAATGTGAAACTAGAAAACATTTATCATATTCCCGACTTGGTACAGGCATTTCGCAAGAAAATGGTGGGTCAAACCTCCCACTTGTATGACAGTCGTTAATTGTTCCGTCATATTGACAAATGGGGGGTGCACGGGGATTAAGCGTGAAAAGTCGGGAAAATCCAGTAGTCAAATAGTGCCCAGAATCTGAAACTCAAGACCATCCTGTTTGATTTTCGAATAGGCAAATTTATGTAGAATACAAACGAAAAACGTAATAAAGTCAGACGAATAATGAACCCTCAATATCCCAATCTATGAACATACCCCCTCATATTCCCCATTTTTTTTCTATATGCCCACTCCAGAAACTTTATAATTCATAAATACTGACACACACACAAACACAAATAAAAATATGGCATTTGAACTTCTGAAAGTTTGTCGGCAAGCAAACCCGGCTTGGATTGAGTTGCGGGTAATGTACGTGAGGAGTACTGTAACGGACAGACATGCAAGATGGGTTATAATTAATCAAAATTATTGTATTTAAAAAATCGAATTATCTTTTTCTTTCTATTTCTTTATTTCGTTTTGTCTTTTATTTTTTTCCTTCCATTTTCTTCATATCAGTCTATTTCGTTTTGCTTTCGTTGGTTTCGTTTCATTTCGTTTCCATTTCGTTGATTTCGTTTCGTTTCGTTTCGTTTCGCACTTTATAGGTACCCGTTTGAAATTATTTGATATATATATTATTAAAATGTGCAAATGTATGTTATAATATTTACTAATAGTATAAGATCACGATGGATTGAAAATTGGTCATAGTTGTATGACACAACATATTTTAAGAAAGAAAAAAGGAAATTGAGAATTGCTGTTTATAATTTACAATGTGCTGTATGTTATTGTAATGATCACATTAAAACTAAATTGTAGTTCATAGTTCTGAGTAAGGAATACAGATCCATAATTTCTTTTTATAGTAATTGGTCGATTCCTACAAACATTTTCTCCTCTGAAACCGCTTGGCCAAATGAACCTAGCTTGGTAGGAAGCATATATGGCAGGCTCTCTATGCAGATTGCTCATTTAGTCCTGATCCCTTAGCAAACATGGTCCGCACAGGCAATTCTTGTTGCTAATTGGTCGATTCCTACAAAAATCTTCTACTCTGAAACCGCTTGGCCAAATGAACCGAAACGTGGTTACAGGTAGGTAGCATCTATGGAAGGCCCTCTATAAAGATTGCTCATTTTGGATCCGCTAACAAACATGGCCAGCACAGGCAATTCGTGTTGCTGATTGGTAGATTCCCAACAAATCTTCTACTCCGAAACCGCTTGGCCAAATGAACCGAAACGTGGTAGGTAGCATCTATGGAAGACCCTCTATAAAGATTGCTCATTTTAGATCTGTTAACAAACATGGTCAGCACAGGCAATTCGTGTTGCTGATTGGTCGATTCATAAACAATTTTCTCCTCTGAAACCGCTTGGCCAAATGAACCGAAACTTGATAGGTAGCAGCTATGGAAGGCCCTCTATAAAGATTGCTCATTTAATCCCGATCCGTTTAACAAACATGTCCACCACTGCTGATTGGTTGATTTCTAAAAAATATTCTCAACCTACTGAGCCTCTAGTCTATATATTGTATTGTATTATATGTATGCTAATGTTCCACCATGCCTGTCTGAGTTTTTCAATAAAATCTTTAAGAAATAACTTGTGTTAAGATACTTTGTGTGCGAGATATTATCATGTATATAGGGCTGTTATTTAATTATTAAATTGACAAGTATGTGTGATACAAGTATCTGTACTTACAAAACATACCAGCATGATGCAAAATATTTATTTGAGCTATATTCAATGACATTACAGACATTTTCATAATTTATCTTGTACCAGCGTCTGGCAATCTACTTTCTAAAGGCTGAGTACATCATCCAAGTGATGAACAGTACAATGAAAGATACATGAGGTGTAGGCAGCTCGTTAAACCTCTCTCCCATCAAGGCCCCGATTCAATACAAACGCAAACCTCTAAACATTTATTGATAAAGAATAGAGATACATGTACATAAGAAATTAGGATGCAGGCGCCCTAAAGTACTACTGTTATTCCAAGATGTATAAATGTGTAGGCCCTTCTGAAGTTATATCCTCAAAACAGAAAAAAACAGAAATAAAATTAGATATTAATCTGTTATCAAAAACAAACATAACAAAACAAACCAATCAAAAATATCAAACAGAAAGAAAAAAACCCAACATGAATGCACCTTTTATCAATCTGACTTAGTTCTGTACACATAATTTTCATAAGAGATACAGGTAACTAATTTACCTGGAAATTTTACATACATTTTGTATCTATCATATTAAACAATGAGTGTATCTTGTTTTCAAAGAAAACATTCAGATAGCTACATTGCTAAAATGAGGTAATAAAAACGTAGATATCAAATTTAGTGCACATGAACGTTTCTGGAATAACCTTCATCAGGTAGCTCAAGATCAAAAGATTGGAAAGCCAAATAATTTAATAGATTTGGGAGCACACAATTTATGGGTATTGATGTTATGTAGGAGTTTCTTTTACACCTGGTAGAGATATTGGGAGTGCTGTTTTTATGATGTGGGTTTTGGTGCAGTCGGGGATGTTGTCTTGTGATTCTACGGTGAATACGGACTGACACTGTTGGGGATGTTGGATTTTTGCTTTGTGTCAGCTGTGATCTGTCCATCGCTCCTCATTGATGTGACATCTGTTTTGTCTGTAACTAAGGATTTTATATATAACAGCTTCTTTCATCACATATTGCTTAAGATTTTGACCAAGATATAGTTTTTCTGGTAACTGATTCATGTCGAACGACGCCGAGACACTATAAGCACGGACGTCTAAAACGCTTAGAACGATGTCTGTTTCTGCTCTTTTTAGACAATTTGCCAGTTGTTTTTTTTTAACTATAAGACATTGCAGAATAAACACAATATACGTACATTGTCGGGGAAATATAAAAACTGTACGTAACAGCTTTAGTGAGTGAGCGATTGTTTTTTAACGCCAACTCAGCAATTTTATAGCTATATCATGGCGAGACCAAGTTAATGAGAAGATGATGATGTCCTCTTTTTTCTAGACCAACACGCTTAGTTTTTTTTTATAGTGTTAGCTAACGGAAACAACAGTCCGCGGATATACATGTCGCTCCACTCTGACACATTATCCTGATTCCGAAGCAACCAGTCTTTGCTCTTTCTCCTTAATTCTGCGTGCTTTGCATTATAAGCAACAAATACCAGTTGATAATCTTTGATTTGAAATATGAATTTGTTTATATACATGTACTCAAAAAGGTCGTTTTTTATGTGTCTTCTGCCGAAGGATTGTGAAAGCGCGAAAAGTTGACCGTGCGTTGTACAATGTATTTTGTATTGTTACGTTATCTATTGTCATTTATGTAGACAACAGGGGCGGATCCAGGGGGTGGGACGCATTCGGCGCGCCCCCCTCCTAAAATTTGAAAAAATATGATTTTTTGGCGTAAAATCGTGATTTTTCACACGAAATACCCCAATTTTTTTAAGTTCGCCCCCCCTAACTTGAAATCCTGGATCCGCCCCTGGACAATATATGTATTCGCTGAGAAACAGACCAGAAATGCTCACCAAAGACTCTCATCGGTAGTGTAATCGTTAGCGTGCTCGCCTCGAGGGTGGTAGATCGTGGGTTCGAGTCCCGATCGGGTCAAACCATGTTCTGTACACATATTTTGCCATCTTCCACATTCTGTTGGAAATTTATGATTTAGGGTTCTATTTTTACAAAATCCAAATAAGAAATTGTCATCAAGAGTGTGCAAATAGTTTCAGTTTCGAATTGAAATTAATCTAATAGCTACCAGTTCTTTAATATTGTAATAAAAAAAAAATAAAGTTCCCAACTTTCATTATTAAATATATATGGAACATAATTTTATTTATTTCTTGAATTCAGAAGATAGTGTCAATAAGTAAGTAAATGAGTTAATTTCTTTATTTCAAGAGGGTAACACGTTAGCAATAATAAAAGTGTGATTAATAATTATCATATATGATCTTATTAAGTTAAAGAATAATTTGCATAGTTTGAATATCACATAAATATTATCTTAATCACATGCTATACAGCCATACAGATAGCATTTTGTTTTTCTACTATGAACACCATTAATATCTATTGTTTATTTTATTTTATATTGTGTACAGATCCAGGGGTGGATCCAGGATTTCAAGTTAGGGGGGGGGGGGGGGAGAGGCGCACTTAAAAAAATTGCGCCGAGCGGAGGGAGGCGCGAAATTTGTTTGGGGTATTTCGTGTGTAAAATAACGTTTTTACGCCACAAAAAATCATATTTTTTCCAATTTTGGGCCCCCCCCCCCGGGATCCGCCCCTGAGATCTATATGTCTCTCTTTGTCAATCAGTAACTCTTTTCCTGTTTATGTACATGTATGCAGTTTTTCATTTTGTTTCTCCATTGGAAATACACAATCTGTAGTTTGGTAAACATAATAAGGGAGACAAATCCTATAAGTTTATGCTACAAGTAGCTAATTTTCATAGGTAGCTAATTATTATGCTCCGCCGTATGAAAATTAGCTACCGGAAGTTTGAGGTAGCTAATTTTCATGGGTAGCTAAAAATTTTACGACACCGGAATGCGATAAACAAACCAAGTGAGATTTTTAAAATGTATGCCAAAAAATCTCCCAAGCAAAACTGATAATATAAACCTTGCTTAATTGCTTTGGAAAAAAAAGAATCACTTTCCAAATAAATTGACTAGTTAGAAAGAAGATGTCGTCTGTCCAATGTATTTTAAATTAAAATGGTATAAATATCTAGTAATGACCAATTTCGACAGAAACATTCTACGGAATTAAGACAGTTATCTTCCGTTACATTTCGTGTTTTACATTTTTGTGTATAAATGATCTCCCTTCTGTTGTGTGGAGATGCAAATTGAGCAATACCCTGGGTGCAAGCAGGAAGCAAAAGTATCTGTATAAATACTAGAACTATAATGGGGAAGCTTAACGCTTTTATAATTCAGCTACAGAATCAAAATGCTATATTTTATCCCGGACAAGCTGTCAATGGGCAGGTTTATGTGGATCTCAATGCTGAAATGAAAATGAGAGGTAACTACATTCACGGTTCAAAAGTATTTCCCCACTAAGATATATATTTCATATAAAATCACTTATTTTCATAACATTCTCATGAAGTCATTCCTTAGCCGATTTTCATGAAATTTTCACCTTTAATAGTAGAATTATTAGAGTTTATTTTAATATCTTCATGTAATTTTTTCGAACTTTTATTTACAAGTATTTATGATTTAAACACATGTAAATTCTTGATGTCACAATTTTATATGATTATAATAGTAAGATTTGGTGAAAAAATTAAACTGTTTTTAAATCAATTCATAAGGGAAAGTAGAAATGAAATTATTTGAAAATTATATGAAGAAGAAACTATATTTATTTCTGCATTTAATGCTGAAAATTTCATGAAAATCAGATAAGGAATGAATTCAAGAGAATGTTTTGAAAATAAATGGTTTTATATGAAATATATAGGGAAATATCTTAATGGGGAAATACTTTTGGCCGTGAGTGTATTTTCTATTGCATGAATATTATTGCTTTGTCAGTATAATGTAATCTCGTTGAGATTAGGATTCCAAAGAAAGACAACGAGATTAAGTACATGTATAATGTGTATGTGTAATTAACGAAATGATTACCGCAACATTTGACATTTGCTAGTCAACATGAGATCGATAGAAAACAATCAGATTGATCAAAAATGGATGTTTGAAAGTATCGCATCTGAAATTTTATCAATAATCCACCACCCCCCCTTACTTTGAATTGTTCTCCATTGTTGATGATGGCTTCAAAAAGTGTACACCACAGGAGGTAACAGGTCAAAATGAATTCGTGACAACTCGGACCAAAGACAACTCGGACCAAGACAACTCAGACCACTGTTAAGACAACTCGGACCACTTCTTTAAGACAACTCGGACCACTTTTTTAGGACAACTCGGACCAATTTTAATGGCAATTCATCCTGTACCACTTAATGCCAATTGATACTCTCACAGGGAAAAATTGACAATTTCCTTTAAGAATTGTTTATCTGAAATACGATTTTATTCAATTATACTTATTTTTTCGTCAAATTTCCAAAAATTACTACATGTATATAAGAAAAAAAACACATCTTATTTTTTTTAAATTTTATAATACCTTTATTTTTCACCCTGAAAATGTCAAAATATTGTTATCAAGGAAAGAAGGATCAACATAAAAATCAAGAAAGTAATTTTCAACAGCATACACATTCAAAACCCAACAAACAAAACAGAGTACATATAATTGTGTAAAGTGGTTCTAATTGGGTGTTATAAGTTGTCAAAAAATGTGATCCGAGTTGTCCTCAAAAAGTGGTCCGATTTGTCTTAAAAAATTGGTCTGAGTTGTCTTCAAAACGTGCTCCGAGTTGTCTTTACAAAGTGGTCAGAGCTGACCTAAATATTGGTCCGAGTCGTCCTGGAAAAGTGGTCCGAGTTGTCTTCAAAAAGTGGTCCGAGTTGTTTTTACAAAGTGGTCAGAACTGACCTAAAAGTGGCTAAAAATGGGTCCGATTTTACACTTAATAATGGTCCGAGTTGTCCTGGAAAAGTGGTCTGAGTTTTCTTTACAGAGTGGTCAGAGCTGACCTAAAAAGTTGTCTGATTTTACACTAAATATTGGTCCGAGTTGTCCATAAGGTGGTCCGAATTGTCCTTAAAAAGTGGTCCGAGTTGTCCATAAGGTGGTCCGAGTTGTCTTAAAAGTGGTCCGAGTTGTCTTGGTCCGAGTTGTCTTTGGTCCGAGTTGTCCTGTTCCCGTCAAAATGGCCCCCACCAAGGCGACCCCACTTTTTTCAGAATAAAAATTATTTTACCAAAATGCACCCAATTTGTTTTTAACAGAACTGCAGTTTTTCGAACGTTTCATGTATAATCGTAAGTTCATGTGTGGTATAATTCATACTTCAGATGACAATGAACTTGTATATACTATCCGGTAATTGTGTTTAAAGATAAGTATATAACAAACTGACTTATATTCTAGGCAATATATATCTGTTTTGTCCTGTTATGGTTATCTTCAATTTTTGCAGAAGACTTCATAAGTTTACAACTTGTGACTTGTGTCTTATCCATTTGTCTGGATTTTTTTTTGTGACAATAAAATATGTTTAAATTATCATGTTCAGATATTTGTGGTGTTACATGTGTTAATAATATAATAAAACAAAAACGAAATATATTAAAATGACAATGTTCCTTTCACGACTTAAGTGCAAAAAAATATTCATGTCAATAATTGGACAAATTATTGTGCACCTTTATAAAATCTGAAATCTAGAAACGTATTATAGCAAATAAAACGTCACAATAGTAATTTTTTCCTGTTGCTTCTCTACTATAAAGCAGCGAGCAGGAGTAAGAGCCAAGACTGGCTCAGAATCAAAATAAAGTTAGACAGTTTCAATGGGGTAGGTCGGTGGTACACATGTATAGTCCGTTTGACCAACCTAAAACAGGACTAAAAAGTTAATTAAAAATAAACAGTTCAACTTATTGATTTTTTTTCTTCACACATTTACTTGTATATCATCTACCTACTGGGACAAATAATTTCAGAATTTTGACACTATTTTCCAAAAAGTTGCCCATTAGGTCTCTATGTTAAATATTTGTACCAAATGTGGATATGTGCAGAGGGAGTTAGTATGCTTGTTGTAACCAACTTCCAGTGTAAACTATAACAACAACACATGTGATTGTATTTACATTTCACTGTCATGTGATTACCTAATTTGAATATGTCACCAGAACCCAAGCATGCATGAGATGTTCATTTCATTTTCACCAAGTGACAATTTTGATTCGGCTTCAAAATAATCAAACACTTTTAGTATTAAATCCTGTTTTTCATCTGAAGTTTTGAGAGGCATGACTATCCTTTCTATATAAGTATTGGTAGAGTTCTAAATAAGGGCAGACAATTTTTAATTTGTAAATATTAATTTATGAAAAGACAAAAAAAATGTTGTTTTTTTCTACCTTTTTTTTTATATTTTTTATATTATATTTAAAAAAAATATATATTAATTACTTGTTTTTTTGTGAAAATCTTTGGGTTTGTTTATAGAATAACCTATTGTCACTTGAAAGTGAAATGAACATCTCATGCATGCTTGGGTTCTGGCAGCATATTCAAATAAGGTAATCACATGACAGTGAAATATAAATAAAACCACAGGTGTTGTTGTTATAGTTTACACTGGAAGTTGGTTACAACAAGCATACTAACTCCCTCTGCACATATCCACATTTGGTACAAATATTTAACATAGAGACCTAATGGGCAACTTTTTGGAAAATAGTGTCAAAATTCTGAAATTATTTGTCCCAGTAGGTAGATGATATACAAGTAAATGTGTGAAGAAAAAAATCAATAAGTTGAACTGTTGATTTTTAATTAATTTTTTAGTCCTGTTTTAGGCTGGCCAAACGGACATACCCCTGTTTCCTCGAACAATAAAACTGGCCGCCACAATATAAATAAAATATAATTGTAATTGTTTAAAGTTGCTTTATTTAAGCACGAGACCATTGGCGTCATTCTGTATATTCATAGCGTACATAAGCACTGAGGGAATACTTCTCAACATCAAAATTACAAGATGAGATTAAAACAGAGAAGTTTGAATTGAATAAATTCCATGCAAGTAAAAAAGATCCTTTTTACTAATGTCTTTTTTTCCTGATCATTATGCTTGTTAAATATGTTTCCATCGATGGTATTCCCCAAGCATTTGTATTTTTACGGTTTGTTGACATAATCGACATCACAGTTCATGACCGTTTCTGGAATGTAGGCCAAGCAAACTGTATTTTAAAATACTTTGAAAATATGATGATTGATCATTCAGATTCCACCATTTTCTAGAAAATGGCCGATTTTACCGGGAAAATACATGCAAGTGCTCTCCATTGGTCACAAAATGGCAGATTATTTTGCATTTTCACTGCTGCTTTAATAACAAATGTATCCCTTATTTCTTAGGGTAATGAAATGAAATTCACAGAGAAGATAGAAAAAGAATTAATTTAACAGCAATAATCAAAATTTATAGCATAAATTGAACAGAGAATTAAATTAAACCAGACAGAAAAATGAGATTGTCTGGGTAAAGAAAACCTGTCATTATTACAAATTGCATCAACAAAACTGTATTGTTACCACTCTGTGATAATAAATGTGATTAAAATAAATTGAAATCAAGTCATTAATTGTTTTACCAAAATATGTCGGTCTAATAGATTGTATTGACAAAAGCAAAAACACCAAATTCACTGGATTAAATACTTTTTATGTGGGTAAGCAAGTTTAATGTTTGCATCAAATAATTAATTTTTAATACTTCAATTTCAAACTATTTAAAAAAAACATCTTTTGAAATTTTTCAGACAAATCAATTACACTGAAAAAGCTAAAATACTGTACTTTCTTAATCTGGTTTACTTTTTAAGTTTGGTTGGCCTATGACAAAATCATGTGCTTTATTGAACTTTGACCGACTTTATGTGACATCATACGACGCCATTTGGAAAATGGAGGGTAAACAAATATGTGTCAGTATGTAATTATTATCGATCTTTTTTCCATGGAACTTTACACATGTGAGCAAGAATAGATGAGGAACATAATTAAAAAGAAAAAAATGTTTACTTTTCAAACATGAAAAAAATAATCAAACATTATCCAATGACTGACCGACTTATTGTCAGAGGAGGATACTATTTTCTCTCATATACTCGGAATATACTGGTGATTCTCTCATTGATAAATTCTGTCGGCAAATTCCTGTAGATATTTCTGACTTATCTGTGTTCCATGGCTTACATTTAAAAAATAACATTTATGCTAAAATTACGGTCGTTGATTTGTTGATAATTATTTAATGACCCTTTCTGACAGACTCAAAAAATATGGTTGGGTATCCATGGTAATATAAAATATTTATAACACATGCTAGTGAAACTAGTAACAATCAATATGTATATTCTTTCATGACATTTTTCAAAGATGAATTAGCCTGCCAATAAATATGAAGATAAACATTTCAAAAGCAAAGTACAGCACCTTTTCTTTTGTTTAGTCAAGACATATTAACGAATAGTTAAAGGGATATTAAAGTTCATTTAAAAAAACAAAACTAAAGATGATTATTGTGAATAATATAATAATAAAAAGAGTATTAGACGTATTTTGCAAATCCACATCCCTTCTTAGCTAGAACTGATTCGAATGTCGACTAACTGAATACACACCCAGGAAGCAAAAATAACATTACGAGAACCGCTTTATTTACGATGACCTCTGATGTGACCCGCAGACTGAATGCGCATACAGTCCCTCTGTTGATGATGTAAAGATGACAGAGTTGAAGACTACGTCGATAAAAGGAAGAACATCGTTCTGAACTTATTCTTCTACACATAAAAAGAAAGAATAAAAAGTGAACACACACATAAATAAACCTTCGGCTTCGGTTTATGTTGGTGACCAGTAGTATGATCCTTGGAACAAGCTGGAAACTGCTCTTAAACTGAAGCCCATTAATTGTCGAATTTTCTAACATTTGGTTGGATCACAGGCGCTTGTGTAGAGTCAAAAATATGCTCGCTATGTACCTAAAATAGCGAGCATATTTTTGACTCTACACAAGCGCCTGTGGTTGGATCGCACCACGTATTTTACTGATCATGTATGTTTGGTGTAATTTTACGAAAGAAGAAGGACGTGCATCAAAAGCTCTGCTGATTTTATTGGAAACAGGAAATTTTTAATGAGTTATAGTGTGCTGTGAAACTGCTAACCTACCACAATAACATTTTTAGCTTCTTTACAAGCTTTTAACGTAATAACCCCACTAAATTTGCCGGAAAAAACCAACACACGTGGTGATAGACATTTTTGAGCTTTCCCGCCTGGTGTCGGCCATCTTAAATATTTTATCAAAAGCAGACTGATGTCCACTGTCCATGGTGATAGTCACTATATATATGAGCACAACCCTTATTAATATTTTTATATACTGTATGTCTTAATCTTATTAATATTTTATACGTTTTAATCTTATTATTATATATATGTTTTTGTGTTTCGTTTTTGTTTTGTTTTATTTTCTCGCTGATATTTTAAGGTAAGATATTATTTCATAATATTACATTGACATTTGTGCATTTTGCATAAGATTAGGTATAAATAATAATATTTTGCCTTGTACTTCCTGGCAGTCCCTACCCATTAAATACCCATTGTCAATAAGCCCTTATCCAAAACCATGCCCTCCAGTTTAAGAGTCTCAAGACTACGCAAGTCTAAGGTACCGTTTTCACCAAGTAGAGGAATAAAGATGTCACAGACAAACTATAATGTAATGAGAAAGAAGGCTCTTCAGCAAACATTTGATGCGACAGATAGAATACATCTTACATGTGAACTTAAAAAGGGGAACTTAGTATTGACATTCTCAACAGCGGCCTTTGAATCATTCCGATCTATTCTCAGAAATTGTGCTAATCATAGCTCATTTAGTGGCTTTAATTTTGAAGCAGAAATACGTTTCTCTAAAGATAAAACTGCCTCAGCCGAAGAAGCATATTCAGTTAAAAGAGATAGTCGACAACTTTATAAAATAAACTTATATCTGACTACATCAAGAGTAAATATAAATGGGGCCAATATCAACATATTTATTGATGATCATTTCCCACTTATAATATCTGAAATGAAAGTCCATGGAAACTTTAGTGATTTAAATAACATACTAAAAGATAGCCTGATGAATTCTTTAAAAATTGAAGAAAATGAAGTCGCAAACATTAACAAGTCAGTTAACAAACTGAACGAAAAATCATCATCGATCCGAAACAGAAAGTGCTCGAACATAGTTCCTCTTGATAAAAAGAAAATATGTGTATCCGATGCAATGTATTTACTGCAGATTGACGGTAATAAATCAGCACATGACTCAAATCTACCGATTGATTATACAAATAACCCAAAAGTTGATGGAACAGATATAAATTGCTTAGTTTGTGACCAGGAGTGTCAGGATGAAGCTGTGTATTGTGACTGTTGTAATACTTGGATCCATTATAAATGTGAAAAACTCTCAAAAAGTGATATAAAATACTTCAAACAGACTCCATCAGAATTATATACTTGTATGGTATGCATGGATTTACTTATGTTTGATTCCTACAATCGTGATAATACGAATATTGAAATTATACAAACGTCGCCGGATATAGCTATAGCTAAAGATAAACAATCTAACGTACAAACGTCACCGGATATAGTTATAACTAAAAATAAACAATCTAACGTACATTCTGTACCAACTATATTGCAACCAAAAACCCAGAATATGGAAACCAATACTGATATGGGATTGAAAGATTTAGATAAGCTTGAAGAGTTACAGCGGGTCCAGAAGAGACTTACATCTAGAGAAAAGGAGATATCAACTAAAGAAAAGGCAATAAAAGAGAAAGAACAAGATCTTAATGAGGTAACCTTGAAATTGGCTTCAGCTCAAACATATATATTAAATCTTGAGAAAAGGATAAATGATATGGAATCATCTATATTGTATAAGAAAACAGGCCCGAATATAACTACTTCCAATGATGATGGTGATAGACTTATCTCTACAACACTTGAACGTCGTTTAATTGAAATTGAGCACAAACTGAGTGAAACATATAGAGCTCCACCTTGTTACCAGGTTCCGAATATCGTAATAAACAACAATATTGATGGAAACAAAAGTGAGACTGCTACAAGCAAATATGAGGTAAAACAGAATACAAACTGTACACAAACTCAAACCGATAGTGTGAACTTAAACATGACCCAAAATAGTACCTATAATGATGAAAATTTAGTTGATGACAATATTAATTGTCAGCCTCACCCTAGTGCTGTAAACCTATCACATATATTAAATCTCAATCAAATGAGGTCTGCTGATATATCCTATCAAAGGAACCAACAAAATCCCGAAAATAAGTCTTATACTTCGATCCCTGACAATAAACAAAACCATTTTTTAGGGAAGCGAAAACAGAATCGACCATCATACCCGAATCCTCAGCACCAAAGACCGGCGATACAATATTACACAGGTATGCCACTATATCAACGTTCAATGTGGAGAACTTCTCATCCAATGCCGTATACCTTCAATAAATTTTAAATAGATCTGACATTGTGAGCATTCAAGAACATTGGCTGTTCACCTTTGAGAAACAGAAATTAATCGACTATTGCTTGGAAAATAACTATATTTGCTTTTTGAAATGTTGTGATGAAATGGAACCTATATCACCAAAAATTAGGACAAGGGGATTTGGCGGGAGTGGAATTCTATGGAGAAAGTCTTTGGACCCTTTTGTTACGAAACTTAGCGATGGGTGCGAAAGAATCTGTGCAATCAAGATTGATTGTGAAGATATATCTATTTGTATCATCTCTGCATATATGCCTACAAATAATGGTAACCATAGCGATGACTTGTATAGAAAATGTCTAGACGAGCTTTCCGAAATAGTAGCAAAATATGACTCTTGTAACATTGTGTTAACTGGTGATCTAAATGCATCTTTTATTAGACCAAAACCAACAGTTAGAGATAAACTCTTCATGCAGGATATTGTGGAAATGGGATTTATACTGCCAGAAAAATACCCAAGGGATAGTACCTTTCACCACTTTAACGGTTATAGTGTATCTCAAATTGACTATATTTTACCTTTTAAACATTGTGATTTTATAACTGATATAAAGATACACCATAGAGAAAGCCTGAATACCTCAACTCATGATCCTGTCTCTGGGAGATTCATTATAAAGCCATATATAAATGCATGTCAAAATGAAGAACAACCAATCAACTTTAAACTAAATTGGAAGAAGTGTGATGTTCAAAACTATCAAAAACTTGTAACTGATCAAATTACAGATATGGACTTACTTAGTATCAGAGATTGCGAAGAGCAAATCTCGAAATTGATAAAAATTCTAAATAATAGTGCAGATAAGTGTTCAAAAAAGTCAAAATGTCGGTCCAAGAGGTCAAATAATCCATGGACTCCAGAAATAAACTCATTATGTAAGTTAAGCAAAAGAAGTCATTGGAAATGGAGGGAAAGTGGAACTCCGAAAAATAAGGACAGTCCATTATGGATGGACTGTATTACTGCCAAAAGGAATTTACGTCGAGCTCAACGACAGGAAGAAGCTAGAAAAAGAAATCAATTATACTCAGATATTATGGAATCGCATATGATTAATGACAAACTTTTCTATAAAATAGTTAATTCACAGAGAGATTGTAGAGCGCAAAAACTAACTCAACTTCAAGTCGATGGTGAAATGCTACAAAAATCAGATGACATAGCAGAAGGGTGGGTAAGATACTTCCAAAATTTAAGTAAGCGATTGGAAAGTGATAACTTCAATGCAAAGTATCAAGAATTTTTTCAACTAGATTATAAAGAAATTGAAGACTTTTGTCGTAACAATTATAAATCAGATACAGAATTTGTGAGTCTAGAATTATTGGACAAATTAGTGTGTGAAATGAAAAATGGCAAATCCCAAGATGAACAATTATTATCTGCTGAACACTTTAAATTCGGTGGGCCATCTCTTGTATATTTATTGAAGTCTATTTTTGAAAAAAATATTTAAAGAAGGAACTGTACCAAATTGTTTTAAATCTGGAATAATTACTCCTGTATATAAGAAACAGGATAAACCAATAAATAATCCTAATTCCTACAGAAGGATAACTGTGTCAAGCGTTATCGGAAAATTGTTTGAGAAAGTAATTCTACATAAAATTAGTCCGTTACTGAAAGAGAGTCAGAACCCCCTACAGAGAGGTTTCAGCAAGGATGTCGCACCTACTAATGCTAGTCTATTGTTAACCGAGGCAATAGCAGAATCTCTAGATAATAACGTATCTTTATATGCAGCCTACATTGATGCTTCAAAGGCCTTTGATGTTGTATGGCATGAATCAATGTTACGTAAACTTTTCTACACTGGAATAAGTAAGGAAACATGGATATTGACAAAGATGCTTTATCAAGATTTACACTCTAAGGTTAAATGGGAGGGAAAAATATCTAGTCCATTTTATGAACAACAAGGTGTCCGTCAGGGTGGAATATTATCCCCGGAATTATATAAAGTCTTCATAAACCCGTTATTAGATTTCTACAAGAATAACTATCTTGGTTTCCGAATTGGTTCCATTCAAGTTAACAGTCCGACCTGTGCTGATGACATTGTTCTATTAGGACGATCACAGTTAGAACTTCAAACAATGCTACTATGCCAAGAACAATATGCGAATGACGAAAGATATATAATTAGCGAAGCCAAAAGCAAGGTAATGATCTTCAACCAAAAGAAACAACATATTGATGAAAATTTTACACTTCACGATCGCCAAATAGCTCATACGGAATCTTATACCCACATTGGAATTGATAGAAAACTACGAGGACATGATCTGATAGAAAAGAGAATCAAACTTGCTCGAAGAACAACATACGCGCTGATGGGTACAGGAATGCATGGGTATAATGGAATAAACCCCAGTGTTATTATACGTATGTGGAATATGTATGTGAGACCAAGAATGTTATTTGGACTTGACTGTGTATTACTTTCTAAGAAGGACTACTCAAAACTATCATCATATCATAAATCCTTTTTGAAGATGATCATGAATCTGTCAGAGCGCACAGCGGATGCTGCTATTTATATTCTATCTGGTGAATTACCATTAGAATCGTTCATACACTCTCAAATACTTTTGAAGTTGTGTTCCATTATTAGATATGGAGGGATTGAAAAGGAATTATGTATGCGACAGGTGTTAATAAAAGACATCTCTTCACACAGCTGGTTTTTATATGCAAAGGAAATTCTGGACTTTTATGATCTTCCATCTGTCTTTGAGCTGATATCTGTCACCCCCTCAAAAGAGAAATGGAAAACTTGTATAAAGAATAAGATTCATGAATATTGGAAAATGCAAATTGAAAAATGGTCTGTAGGTAAATCAACTATCAGATACTTGATTCCAAGGACGAAAGAAAATGGAACTGTACACAATGTTTGGAAAAAATGCAGGCATGAATCGGATAGCTATTATGAAAGCGAGCACAAAGGCCAAACTATTATCTGGCACATATATCTTGCAACAAACACAGTCGAAATTCAAAAAGAGACAAATCTCAGCAATATGTTTAATGTGCAATAGTGATATTGAAGACACTCCTCACTTTCTAATAAAATGTCCGTCATTGGAACGAACTAGACAACCATTTATAGATAAAATTAAAACACTACTAAATACAGTGGATAAGGAACTTTACAAGAGTATTTATAAAAATGACATTAGACTCACTCACTTAATACTGGATGTCACCAGCCCTACTCTTCCAATGAGGTTTCAAACAGATGAACTGATACATGAAATTGAATCTCTTACAAGAGGACTGTGCTTTGCATTACATCATGAGCGTTGCAGACTGCTAGATATTGCTGTAAGGCCTTATTGACATGGGTATCCTCAGGGCTCCTGTCATTACTAGTTCTATATGGATGTTAAAGAAAATTATACCTTTTAAGAATAAGAAATGGATACAGTTAAACTTAATTTTACCTTTTTAAGAATAAGAAATGGTTACAGATAAACTTAATCTTACCTTTTATGAACTTAGAAATGGTTATAGTTAAACTTAATTTTACCTTTTAAGAATAAGAAATGGTTACAGTTAAACTTAATTTTACCTTTTAAGAATAAGTAATGATAAATTTATTATAAATTCTGCCTTAAGGATAAGACTATGGTCACTTTAATATATTTTACTTTTTATGGATAGAATAACTGTCGATTTTACCTTTTAAAGATAAAGATTAATTTAATAAAAATTTAATCTGAATTTTTAGTATGGATGTTATTAAAGTCGACCTATACCTTTAAGGATGTGATTATGGTTACTTTATTATATTTTACCTTTTAAGGATAAGACAACTGTCAATTTTACTTTTTAAAGAAAAGGGTTAATTTAATAAAAATTATGTCTGATTTTTAAGTGTGGATGTTATTAGAGACGACCTACACCTTTAAGGACATGACTGTGGTACAGAATCGAGAATAACAAAATCGGTTCAAAAATCCAAGAACGAACATGTTAACAAAATGTCATACATTGTGTGTGCAAGATTGGCATTGATGGCAGCTTGTAGACGACCTCTCATTAACATGGTGGAACGCGAGATTACGACCGGTGGAATGTTGTTCCACTCGTGATACTGTAAGGCTTGTCATGTCTGAGATCTACTACTAGAATAGTTGGGTTTTGTAATCGGGGGTTCAATTCGTCTCAGATGTGCTCGATGGAGTTAAAGTCTAGTGATTTTGACGGCCAAGACAAGACATCAATGTTCTGCTGCTGAAGAAAAACCATATATGCATGAGCAATCTTGATGAAACGTAATGCCATGTCCATTCTAATGCATGACATTGAAAACATGTGTGGCTAAAATTGTGGTACTGTATCTGACAACATTTAACGTTCTTTCAGCCAAAAAATTGTGCAAAAAAGACAAAAATGAACTTTAATTTCCTGTTTTTGTTTTTTGCAAGGGTATAACCGAATCATTCCATTATATTACTATATATTTCACAATGTAGATTAGTGGAAATGAATAACCTGTGCTTTGAGATACTTTATAGCAAATGTTGCTCATATATATACCACATTGTATTTCTACTAACCTGGCAATTAACTTCTATACTTTTTAGATCACATGGACCAAAGGTCCATGCAAAATATTTCTATCACTTCTCGTCCGTCGCCATTTGCATTCATGAGATTTTCACATTTAATCTTTTTCTCAGAAATTAAGCACTGGAACAAATTTGAATCAAACATGGCAGACATATTGCTTTGATGGTCCACAACATTATTTATGATTTTCGTGTCATTCGGATGTTCAAAATGGCTGCTAGTCAAATTATGCTTTCTGATTGGCTGAAATTTCAAATATAGTTATCCTTCTCTTATAAGATCACTCCCACCAATGGCTACCCATCTAATCAAGGCAGATTTCAGATGAATTTAGTAAACTACTACTAAATTGTCCCCCTTCAAGAGAGGCCACCTTGCTTGTAAGGCCAAAATTTCATTGCAGAAAGGGTGGTCTTATAACAGGGGGACTACTATACAAGTATCATCTCGGAAATCGCTTATGTAGTGGAATGATTCTTATATGTCCATCTTAACAGTTTGTGGTATGTTTTGCCGATCATAAATTCAAGATCGCTGCTATTACTGTTTAACGTACATCATTTCGAAGAAAACGTAGCTGGAATGTTTATAGTATGTCCATGAAAAATGATGTTTTGTTCGTTCCGATTAGAAATTAACGATAACCACCAGTGTCTGAAGCAATCTTCTTCTATGAATTACATACCTGACTGAATACAAACATTGAATAAGTAACAAATAGATAATTTATACTGAGGCAATCTTTTGATTCTTTTTAATGTACACTGCTGATAATAAAAGACGTTAACATACAGTCCAATGTAATAAGCCTTGAATGCATTTTTTTTTTTTAATTTTTTTTTTTTTAACAACAATATATTTTTATTCAAAATGCTTGTTACATTCTTACTTCAAAAGCCCAAGCTACTTATGAAGTATTTCATATTAATATGTTCTTATATAATTAAAATAATTTCAAATAATATAATATAACTGATGAGAATCAGACTTTAATTGAATATACCTATAAATACCACCTACATCTACACACATACATCTATACATATACACACATACATATGCATGCATACATATACATATATACAATGCTTACATATTTACATTTCAATATTTTTCCTTATTTTTGCTAACAGTTTACTATTTTGGAGTTTTTGCACCTGGCTTATTATCGTAATATATTCTCTCACAAATAAAGAATATATGTTAAATTTTACTTGTTTAGTCTTTTGTTCAGATACATAATATGGTTTGTATATAGAAAATCCTAAAATTGTTAGAAAATAGTTGAAATCAAAATAATCTTTATCAAATATTTTATACCCAAAAACAATATGTTTTAATGTGACAACATTTTCTATATTAGATATTTTCAATATTTGTTGTATTTTCACCCAAAATTCTTTCAGATAGGGACAAGAAATAAAGTAATGTAGATAGTCTTCATCTTGACCACAGAAATTACATTGGCTATTATTAGCAATTCTCCATTTCATTAATAGTTTCTTTGTAGGAATTATATATTGCAGTAATTTCCATCTGAATATTTTTAGTTTATTTTCTTCTAAATAATGAAAAATGAAAGAGTAAAAGCTGACTCTTTTTTTTAATATTAGTGTGAAAAAGTAACACTGGATGTTTTAGTAGACTTTATACAGGATTAGGGTTATGGTATTTAACGCCACTTTCAATAATATTTCAGTTATATCGTGGCGGTCAGTTTTATTGGTGGGGGAAATTGGAGAAAACCACCGACCTTCCGCAAGTCACTGACAAACTTTTTCATATAATGTTGTATAGAGTTCACCTCATCATGAGCCGGATTGATTTATACAAAATATAATTCATCCTCTTTTTTTACCACATTGCTTTTACACTATACGTATGTTATGAAGTAATGATATCAATTCTTTATCGCAATATTTTCTTTATCTCTGTATATTTTCTATGCAAGACTGTAATATAAGCACACATATCTAATTTAAGATTAAGAAATTCTCAACTACAGTATACTGTCAGGGGCGGATCCAGGATTTCAAGTTAGGGGGGGGGGGGGGGGGGCGCACTTAAAAAAATTGCGCCGAGCGGAGGGAGGTGCGAAAATTTTTGGGGTATTTCGTCTGAAAAATCACGATTTTACCCCCAAAAAAATCATATTTTTTCCAATTTTATGGGGGGCGCGCGCCGGGTGCCCCCCCCTGAATCCGCCCCTGACTGTGACTACTAATCCTATTGAGGGGGAAAGCCCTGACAGTTTACAAACTGACGGGTGAAACCTCTTGTCCTTGGGTACATATCTGGAGACAATTGCATATTATTAATTAGTGGGGTTAGGGTTAGGGTTATGTTGAAAGTGGCGTTAAACACTAACGCCACTTTCAACAACATTTTAGTTAATATCATGACGGTCAGTTCTATTGATGGAGGAAACCGGAGTACCCTGGGAAAACCACCGACCTGCCGCAAGTCACATATAAACTTTACCACATAATATGTATCGAGTACACATGTACATCGCCTGAGTGGGATTCAAACTCCCAATTTAATCGGGTTAATAAATGGGCATTGTTAATTATCAACATATGCATCTAGCACATGTCAATTCTTTTGACATAACAGTTAAAGTGATTGTGTTTAAAAACCTAAGTGAACTATTTGTCAGTTATATCATGACGAGAACAACTGACTTTTTGATGAAATGATGATACCTACCATGTACCAGACCAACATACATGGCTGGAATGTTATAGTGCCAGCACACTGAAACGACAGTCCACTTGTAGATATATTATCTTTACACCGATTATATCAGATATTGCGTTCATTCCCAAATGTTGCATATACTAAACAGAGAAGCAGCAAATGCCGATTTTATTGTCTTTGGTTTGATCCGACTGGGAATTGAGCCCATGGCCCTCTTAACAGCAGTATAGGCCCCGGGCAAAGCAGTGCAATGGGACCCCTACCTACACAACCACACACAGGAATAAAAATGTAAATGGTCGATAAAATTAAACATATATTTATTGTATTGGTACTTCCAACAAAATTAAAAAAACATGCCGTACACAACATAAACAGATTAACATGGGACCCCTATGGCTATGCTCTTGGGGCCCGAGGCAACTGCCCAGCATGCTCATGCGTTAAGACGGCACTGATTGAGCCCACGATCCTCTAGAGAAACAAACTAACCATTACACCACAGAAGCAGTTATTCAATGATAAAAATATACGTTTGTAAATTATGTATCGTGTCAATTTGTGTCAGATATGTTTTTATTTTACAGAAATAAGACTTAAGTTTGAAGGATTTGGTAATGTTCATTGGACAGAACGGCATTCGAGTGGTTCAGGAAAGCATCGTCATACTACAACAAGACATTACTCAGCTCGAGAAAGCTACTTTGATATAAAAGTTGCTTTATATGGACAGAGTAAGAATATTTACTATTAAAAAATGCAAAGTTTGAAGACACTAAAGAAGTAACCAGAAGCCGTAAACGAAGAAAGACAGACAATTCCAAGGCCAAAAGATAGAAAGACAAAAGGACAAACAACAATCTGCAAAACACTACAGAGAAAACTAAAGATCGAGCAACACGAACCTCACTAAAAACAGGGGTGAGCTCAGATGCCCAGAAATGGTAAGCAATTCCTGCTCCACATGTGACACCCGTCGTGTTACTCTATGTTACAAACCCAGAGAAACGTTATGAATGAGTAAAGGACCGGATTGTGATTACGGCAATCGGAACATATCTGTGGTCATTTGTGACACAGATATTTCATAGCGATGTCATTGTGGCGACCGTAAAACTTTCGAAGTGATGATTTCAAATTACGAGATTATAATATAGATAAAATTGCATATAATCAGATAATATAAAATTTCTGTCTTCTTTATAACGGAACATGTAACTGGAACCGGTGAAAATATGTTAAAGGTCACAACATATCTTTTAACCCTGGAAATGTAGAATTTAAAGCTTTCATTTTAAACAGGTTTAAAATTTTAACAGCCACTTAGATTATGAACCACAACAAAATATATGCTTTCCTTCATGGAAAATTAAATGTACCTTGCTCTTTATTAACACTGACAAAAATAGTGAAAATCGCAATTGGTAAACTAATTAAATGTCAATTGCAGCACATTTCATTTAGAAACTACCAATGTAGCATTGTAATGAAATCAATTGGTTTCCTGATATTGAATATGAAATTCTTCTTATTTTATTCAGATTTTATCTTAGATACCCGTATGTTGCCTTTTATTGACCCTTGACCCCCTCCCCCCCCCCCCCCCCCCCAAATTTACTTCACATAAAGCCAACAAACAGGGATCATTAAGAATGCTTTGACTTTTCTAAGTAATTAAGTCTCCCAAACAACGTTTGGAGACTTATTGTATTTGCTCCGTTTCTTATTATTATTAAGTCTCCCAAACAAAGTTTGGGGGACTTATTGTTTTTGCTCCGTTTCTTATTAAGTCTCCCAAACAAAGTTTGGGAGACTTATTGTTTTTGCTCCGTTTCTTATTATTAAGTCTCCCAAACAAAGTTTGAGGGACTTATTGTTTTTGCTCCGTTTCTTATTATTAATTAAGTCTCCCAAACAAAGTTTGGGAGACTTATTGTTTTTGCTCCGTTTCTTATTATTATTTTTATTTTTATTATTATTATTCTTCTTCTTTCTTTCCGCGAAGCATGAACTTGTCCACGGCAGATCTCAGGAACTACAGGACAGAATTTCATGAAACTTGGTGGAGTTATAGATATATGTTTCTAGTTGATCCTAAAGTTTCAGATTTGTGGTAAAGGGGGTCAAAGCCATATTTTTGGGGGTTCAAAGGGTTACTATAGAATCCTATGGGAAAGTTGAAATTTCGTACATTAACTTCTAACTGGATAATGATAGAGACATAAAATTTCACATAGTGATAGGTCACCATTAGAGGAGCAATTCAGCGTTTTCAACATTGTCCGATATCATCAAAATTTGATATGTGAGTAGATAATGATGTCCCGAATTGATTCCCGACATTGAACAATTTCTACCGGTCGTCATTTTCAAAATGACCGCCACAATACGCAAAAATTAAACATTGTCCGATATCATCAAAATTTGATATGTGGGTAGATAATGATGTCCCGAATTGATTCCCGACATCGAATAATTTCTACCAGTCCCCATTTTCAAAATGGCCGCCACAATACCGCACAAATTCAACATTGTCCGATTTCAATGACATTTCATATGTGGGTAGATTATGATGTCCCGAATTGATTCCTGATATCGAAAAATTTCTACCGATCACCATTTTCAAAATGGCTGCCACAATACTGCACAAATTCAACATTGTTCGATTTCAACGTCCTGAATTGATTCCCAACATCGAAAAATTTCTACCGGTCTCCATTTTCAAAATGGCCACCACAATACTGCAAAAATTCAACATTGTTCGATTTCAAAGGTAGCTTTTAATTTATTTTTTAAACCGGTTGTCAGTGGCCGGTTTGGGAGACTTCATAATCGTTAGATTATAATCATATCTTGTTATTCTTGTTCTTGTTCTTCTCCTTTCTTTCCGTGCACCATTGAACTTGTCCACGGCAGATCTCAGGAACTACAGGACAGAATTTCATGAAACTTGGTGGAGTTATAGATATATGTTTCTAGTTGATCCTAATGTTTTCAGATTTGTGGTAAAGGGGGTCAAAGCCATATTTTTGGGGGTTCAAAGGGGGTGGAGGTTACTATAGAATCCTATGGGAAACTTGAAATTTCGTACATTAATGTTGATAACTTCTAACTGGATAATGATAGAGACATACAATTTGACATAGTGATAGGTCACCATTAGAGGAGCAATTCTGCGTTTTCAAAATTTTCAAGATGTCTGCCATTTTCAAAATGGTTGCCAAAACACGGCATAAAAATGGGGGGTAAAAATTCAACATTGTCCGATATCATCAAAATTTGATATGTGGGTAGATAATGATGTCCCGAATTGATTCCCGACATTGAAATATTTCTACCGGTCGCCATTTTCAAAATGGCCACCACAATACCGCACAAATTCAACATTGTCCGATTTCAACGACATTTCATATGTGGGTAGATTATGATGTCCCGAAATGATTCCTGACATCGAAAAATTTCTACCGGTCACCATTTTCAAAATGGCCACCACAATACTGCACAAATTCAACATTGTCCGATTTCAACGACATTTGATATGTGGGTAGATTATGATGTCCCAAAATGATTCCTGACATCGAAAAATTTCTACCGGTCACCATTTTTAAAATGGACACCACAATACCGCACAAATTCAACATTGTTCGATTTCAGCGAAATTTCATATGTGGGTAGATTATGATGTCCCTAAATGATTCCTGACATCGAAAAATTTCTACCGGTCACCATTTTCAAAATGGCCACCACAATACCGCACAAATTCAACATTGTTCGATTTCAACGACATTTCATGTGGGTAGATTATGATGTCCCGAAATGATTCCTGACATCGAAAAATTTCTACCGGTCGCCATTTTCAAAATGGCCACCACAATACCGCACAAATTCAACATTGTTCGATTTCAACGTCCTGAATTGATTCCTGACATCGAAAATTTCTACCGGTCGCCATTTTCAAAATGGCCACCACAATACCGCAAAAATTCAACATTGTTCGATTTCAAAGGTAGCTTTTAATTTATTTTTTAAACCGGTTGTCAGTGGCCGGTTTGGGAGACTTCATAATCGTTAGATTATAATCATATCTTGTTATTAAGTCTCCCAAACAAAGTTTGGGGGACTTATTGTTTTTGCTCCGTTTCTTATTATTATTTTTATTTTTATTATTATTATTCTTATTCTTTCTTTCCGCGAAGCATGAACTTGTCCACGGCAGATCTCAGGAACTACATGACAGAATTTCATGAAACTTGGTGGAGTTATAGATATATGTTTCTAGTTGATCCTAAAGTTTTCAGATTTGTGGTAAAGGGGGTCAAAGCCATATTTTTGGGGGTTCAAAGGGGGTGGGGGTTACTATAGAATCCTATGGGAAACTTGAAATTTCGTACATTAATGTTGATAACTTCTAACTGGATAATGATAGAGACATAAAATTTGACATAGTGATAGGTCACCATTAGAGGAGCAATTCTGCGTTTTCAAAATTTTCAAGATGTCTGCCATTTTCAAAATGGCTGCCAAAACACGGCATAAAAATGGGGGGTAAAAATTCAACATTGTCCGATATCATCAAAATTTGATATGTGGGTAGATAATGATGTCCCGACATTGAATCCCGACATTGAAAAATTTCTACCGGTCGCCATTTTCAAAATGGACGCCACAATACCGCACAAATTCAACATTGTCCGATTTCAACAAAATTTCATATTTAGGTAGATTATGATGTCCCGAATTGATTCCTGACATCAAAAAATTTCTACCGATCGCCATTTTTAAAATGGCCACCACAATACCACACAAATTCAACATTGTTCCATTTCAACGAAATTTCATATGTGGGTAGATTATGATGTCCCGAATTGATTCCCGACATTGCAAAATTTCTACCGGTCTCCATTTTCAAAATGGCCACCACAATGCTGCAAAAAATCAAGCTCAGAATTTGTCACAATGTAAAGTGTTCATTTAAACTGTTGTCAGTGGCCGGTTTGGGAGACTTCATAATCGTAAATTATAATCATATCTTGTTATTATTATTATTATTCTTATTCTTCTTCTTTCTTACCATGCACCATGAACTTGTCCATGGCAGATCTCAGGAACTACAGGACAGAATTTCATGAAACTTGGTGGAGTTATAGATATATGTTTCTAGTTGATCCTAAAGTTTTCAGATTTGTGGTAAAGGGGGTCAAAGCCATATTTTTGGGGGTTCAAAGGGGGTGGGGGTTACTATAGAATCCTATGGGAAACTTGAAATTAGAGGAGCAATTCTGCGTTTTCAAAATTTTCAAGATGTCTGCCATTTTCAAAATGGCTGCCAAAACACGGCATAAAAATGGGGGGTAAAAATTCAACATTTTCCGATATCATCAAAATTTGATATGTGGGTAGATAGTGTCAGTGGCTGGTTTGGGAGACTTCTTAATCGTTAGATTATAATCATATCTCGTTATTATTATTCTTCTTCTTCTTCTTGTTATTCTCCTTTCTTTCCGTGCACCATGAACTTGTCCACGGCAGAACTCAGGAACTACAGGACAGAATTTCATGAAACTTGGTGGAGTTATAGATATATGTTTCTAGTTGATCCTAAAGTTTTCAGATTTGTGGTAAAGGGGGTCAAAGCCATATTTTTGGGGGTTCAAAGGGGGTGGAGGTTACTATAGAATCCTATGGGAAACTTGAAATTTCGTACATTAATGTTGATAACTTCTAACTGGATAATGATAGAGACATAAATTTTGACATAGTGATAGGTCACCATTAGAGGAGCAATTCTGCATTTTCAAAATTTTCAAGATGTCTGCCATTTTCAAAATGGTTGCCAAAACACGGCATAAAAATGGGGGGTAAAAATTCAACATTGTTCGATATCATCAAAATTTGATATGTGGGTAGATAGTGTCAGTGGCCGGTTTGGGAGACTTCATAATTGTTAGATTATAATCATATCTTGTTATTCTTATTCTTATTCTCATTCACCTTTCTTTCTTTGGCACATGAACTTGTCCACGGCAGATCTCAGGAACTGCTGGACAGAATTTCATGAAACTTGGTGGAGTTATAGATATATGTTTCTAGTTGGTCCTAAAGTTTTCAGATTTGTGGTAAAGGGCGTCAAAGTCATATTTTGAGGGGTTCAAAGGGGGTGGGTGTTACTATAGAATCCAATGGGAAAGTTGAAATTTCGTACATTAATGTTGATAACTTCTAACTGGATAATGATAGAGACATAAAATTTGACATAGTTATAGGTCACCATCATAGGAGCAATTCTGCTTTTTCAAAATTTTCAAGGTGTCTGCCATTTTCAAAATGGCTGCCAAAACACGGCATAAAAAATGGGGGGTAAAAATTCAACATTGTCCGATATCATCAAAATTTGATATGTGGGTAGATAATGATGTCCCGAATTGATTCCTGACATCGAAAATTTCTACTGGTCGCCATTTTCAAAATGGCCGCCACAATACCGCACAAATTCAACATTGTTCGATTTCAACGAAATTTCATATGTAGGTAGATTATGATGTCCCGAATTGATTCCTGACATTGAACAATTTCTACCGGTCACCATTTTCAAAATGGTCACCACAATACCACACAAATTCAACATTGTACGATTTCAATGACATTTCATATGTGGGTAGATTATGATGTCCTGAATTGATTCCCGACATCGACAAATTTCTACCGGTCTCCATTTTCAAAATGGCTGCCACAATACCGCAAAAATTCAACATTGTTCAATTTCAAAGGTAGCTTTTGATTTATTTTTTAAACCTGTTGTCAGTGGCCGGTTTGGGAGACTTCATAATTGTTAGATTATAATCATATCTTGTTCTATCTGTTTTTGACTGGCTATAACATTTTTGACTTGTTCTCTAGAGTTACTACATATCATCAGACCTACCAGACATGTTCCTTTTGATGTTTTTCTTAAAAAGCAGGTACTTTTTGGAAGATTTGAAATTCAAGATGTCTGTCCTGTCATCTGACTGGTAGAGGCATTATTGACTTTTCCCACAGAACCATTGCATGCCAAGTTATATAATTACCAGACTTGCCTGAAATGTTCTCTAGAGGGATCTTTCAGTATCATTATCTTTTGATGATTATCAATCTAAGGTTACCGATCCAGCCTCTGATTGGATAAAACATGTTTTTGTTTCTATATGCGAATAAACGTTAGAGAATGCGAAGGGGTAATCAAAAATGGACAATCCAGAGAAACTGGCAACATAGTGTACACAAGACGAAGACAAACAAAACAAAGCGAAGTCACTTAAGGAGTCATTGTTGCCTCAATGGTGCTGAACAATAGTTAAAAAACCTTTTGAAATAAATCTTCATTCAGAATGCTGTCATGGTTCTTAATTAGGCTGACTCTTTCATTTTGGAATATACAAGTTAAGAATAACAAAGTCACAATTAGCCAAAACCATATGAAAACATCCTTTTATTTTGTATAAATATAAGCCAATCTGGTTAAATTGTACAAAAAAATGAGGTTTGGGACCATTCTTTAATCAAAAATTGTACTATACTTATGAAAACTTATATGTGTACCAAAGATTAAATATATATTGCAATTTTATACCTTTTATACCTACCAATTCATGAAAGTGAGCGGTCATGAATATTATTTAAGGGTGTCGATTTTTCATCTGTTTCTACAATTTTGTTTTATTGGATTTTGGAATTATTCCAACAATGTGTTGTTTTTTTTCATTTTTATACGCCCGTTTCGAGACGGGGTCATATTATGTGATTGGGTATGGCGGGCGGAGGGCGTCCACACATGTTTCTGCACGATAACTTTAGTTCTGTATATCGGATCTTTACCAAACTTGGCCACATGATTCGCCTGTGGAAGGGGAAGAACCCTATTTATTTTGGGGTCATTAGGTCAAAGGTCAAGATTACTATAAATAGAATGTTTGACAACATGATCGTTTCTGCACGATAACTTTAGTTCTGTATATTGGATCTTTACCAAACTTGGCCACATGATTACCCTGTTGAAGGGGAAGAACCCTATTTATTTTGGGGTCATTAGGTCAAAGGTCAAGGTCACCACTACTATAAATATAATTTTTGACAACAGGATCGTTTCCACACGATAACTTTAGTTCTGTATATTGGATCTTTACCAAACTTGGCCACATGATTACCCTGTTGAAGGGGAAGAACCCTATTTATTTTGGGGTCATTAGGTCAAAGGTCAAGGTCACCACTACTATAAATAGAATTTTTGACAACAGGATAATATCTGCATGATAACTTTAGTTCTATATACTGGATCTTGACCAAACTTGGCCACATGATTACCCTGTTGAAGGGGAAGAACCCTATTTATTATGGGGTCATTAGGTCAAAGGTCAAAGTCACCATTACTATAAATAAAATTGTTGACAACAGGGTTGTTTCCGCACGATAACTTTAGTTCTGTATATTGGATCTTTACCAAACTTGGCCACATGATTCTCCTGTAGAAGGGGAAGAACCCTATTTATTTTGGGGTCATTAGGTCAAAGGTCAAGGTCACTTACTGTAAATATAATTTTTGACAACAGGGTCGTTTCCGCACGATAACTTTAGTTCTGTCTATTGGATCTTTAACAAACTTGGCCACATGATTCCCCTGTGGAAGTGGAAGAACCCTATTTATTTTGGGGTCATTAGGTCAAAGGTCAAGGTCAACGTTACTATAAATATAATTTTTGACAACAGGATCGTTTCTGCACGATAACTTTAGTTCTGTATATTGGATCTTTAACAAACTTGGCCACATGATTCCCTTGTAGAAGGGGAAGAACCCTATTTATTTTGGGGTCATTACCATTATACTGTTTGATAATTTATATAGACAGGCGTATTTTGTGATGCACACATTTCTTGTTCATTTTTATTATCAGTAAAACAGGTGCAGGAGGAATGCCCTGTCGATTTGTTGCAGTTGTATCATGTTGTGGTAGGTGTAGCGCTTTATATTAGTTATTATTAATACATGTACATGTATGTTTTAATTTGACCAAAAAAAAAACAATAAATTTTTGTTGATAAAATACTGATAATTAATGGCCAGTTGGATTTATTTTTATCTAGCACTAGGACAAGGAGATAAACTTGGTGCAGGAAAACACTCATTCCCTTTCCAGTTCATGTTGCCTGCTGTTTTACCATCATCATTTGAACATCAGTATGGTCAAGTTCGTTACTCACTGAAAGCTACCATAGACAAACCATGGAAGTTTGACCATACAACAAAACAGATGTTTACCATTGTTTCCATGCTGGATTTAAATGCTATCCCAGAAGCTCCGGTAATTACTATATTTTCATTATTAGCTCACTTGTTTTTGTGTCTTCCATATGTATATGAAGTATTTACATTGATCCATATTTTGCAGGCTAATATTTTCACATTGTACAGCCACATGACTGTATTGGCACATTGTACAAGAAATGTCCTGTACACAATTGTATGGTAATTGGACTTTACATCTGTGTACATGTACTTATACACCTATGCAACATGTACATATCCTCACCTAAAAAATAATTGTATTTTATTCGAATAGTTGCCATCTTCAATTGGGGATTTGATGGTCGAACATATAGTTTTACTCGCGACACGTAGCGGAGCCAGTGAGAAGGATATTTGAGACCGTAGATGATGTCTTTATTTTCTATCATATTTGTTTCGTTGACATGTTGTAGGATTTCAAGAATTCAACATTGGGTAGGGGTGTGCAACTGGTATTTGCAAAATGCCCACATTTATACATTTCCTCAGCATTAAAACCTTAGCCATGGAATATGTACATGACAAATATCATATTCATTCATATATTGTGCAGTTATTGATGACCCATTCATACATTGAATTTAAATCCAATAATCACACAAATATCAATTTCGCACCTGATCAGACCTGATGATAAAGAAATCCCTAGAATGTGTGTTGGCAATTCTTTAGCTGGGTTAGTAGAAATATCACCCATTAATATATCATAGCTTAAAATTCCCACCCATTGATCTATTTAGTTGGAAAATATCCGAACCAATCATAATTTAAAAGCTGAAAAAGTCAACCCATTCAGGCGGTACTTCCCTATATAATACATGTACATTGGAAGTGATAATCGTTGATTAATGTAAGGCTTGCTTGTAATTTATAATTAACGTAGGTTAAATATTATTACATGAAAAAGTTATTTTCATTTCATAAAAATGTTACGAAAATTTGAAAGATTATATTATTACACACATACCACATACAGTCTGACATATAGGAGTGAATGGAACAATTTTGAATATTACAATTCTAATTTTAAATGGAATTTATGGGTAATAACATTTAAACTTGTGTAATGTCTATTAAATTTGATTACCAAATTTATTATTGCATCAACACTCAAATATCAAATATCATTTTCATTATATAAGCACTTAGCCAATTTGAACAACAGTTAGGCTGAATCATCATTATGATGTGTCATCTACTTTGGGTGTGTTCTTTCAAAATTATATCAAATGAACCTGCTAACCAACCAAATAACATGATCGATGTTACCATAAATAGAACGGGGAAATACCCTTCAAATAGCCATAACATTTCTATTTGAAAATGGAATTGGCAACAACGTAATTTGTTGGTACATGATAAACATTTCTATAACATATTTGCCTGGAAAGGTATGCAAAATTTATCTGTTTGTTGAATTTAAGCAAATAAAGCTGATTTGAAGAAAAAAAATCATTAAAGAATGTCAACCATTGTGCCAAATTAATCCAAACATTTGTAACTGCATCCACCAGTCTTTACCTCTTATTCAAAATGGCCACCATTACTAAGAATAGAAATTTCTTTGTAAATAAATACAACATGTCAAACCATTGCTTGTTTCAAATCAACAAAAGTGGAGGTCATGATCAGTCGTCATAAAAAATACAACATGCAATGTGTGTGTGATTGGTCAGTATTTTAACTGAATATTATTTGCCCTAACTTTTTATTTTGATGTTGATTTTAAATCCAAGATTGCTGCCATCAAAATAAAGTTTAACATACATGTAGTTTAATATAGTACTTATTAAAAGGGAAATACATACAACCAGCTTCTTTCTCATTTTTACAATTTCACCCATTTGAATTAATTCATCCTTTAAGAAACCAAAAGTGTAACCAGAAGCCATAAATCGAATGACAGACAATACAATTGTCAAAAGAAAGAAAGGAAAACAGACAAATAATGATCCACAAAACACTATATACAGAAAACTGCAGATTTAGTATCATGAACCCCTTCCGAAAACCAGGGATGAATTGAGGCACTTCAAGAGGATATAACACTAGTGACGACCGTGGTGTTAATGTTTAGCCACACATACATGTGATATTGAAATGGTGTGGGACACCAATAAACACAAATACAAATGAAATAAGCAAAATGGGAGTAAAGTCTAAAGACAAACCAAACATCGTTTTAGCAAGGACATCGTACCGTACAAATTATACTTTGGTAGTCCTCTACCAGCCATTTGATTTTGATGTCCATTTTCTGAAATCATAGAAGACACACGGTCTTGACGAGTGATTTTTGAATTTTTGTCCATTGCCTATAAATTAAGCGAGCATTTAGGCTTTGAGAGCCTCTGGTTTCTACTGACATGCATATTTAATATACGAAATATTTTAATATTTTAGCGATCACTCCAGAACCAAGCTGCTAAGACTTTATGTTGTTTATGTTGTGAATCAGGGCCCATAACTGGAGTACTAAGACTAGATAAATCTGGTTATGTACCTGGTGAAGCTATGTATATACAAGGAGAGGTCCAGAATTTATCTAGGACACCTTGTTCAGTTGAAGTAAAATTGAGAATGGTAAGTTTTCGAAATTTTTTTATCTTTGAGGGATTTAGACTTTTACCAAATAGTGACAGTCTTCAACAAATTGAAGATTATACCAGAGGTTGCATATGACATTCGACAAAGGTTTTTGAAGGCTATTTACAGAGATGGGTGCCTATTATTTAATGCCATTACTATGGCTCCAATCTTGTCTGATGATTATTCAGTCATTTTTAGAAAATCACAGATTTAAATTTTGTCACTATGAGGGAAAATCACTTCACTACTTCTTCATGCATACAGAAAAATGCAGCTCCTATTTTAGAAAATATAGTGCCTCATTAATGTAATGGTTAGTGTGATCATCTCAATTATGGTAGATCATAGTTTTGATCACCAGGTGGATCAAACCAAAGCCTGTGAAACTGATATATTTTGTATTTTCTACTTCTTCACTGAGCAAGCAGCATTTAGAATTAAGAGTAAAAACTGTTACTTGATACAGGATAATGTCTCGGGAGTTATGCTACATGTCTACCTTTGAACTGTTGTTTCAGTGAGTTAACAGTATGTAATTTTATACTCAACATGCCTGTCTAATACAAAACAGGCAGTATTGTGATCTCATAAAAAAGTTACTTGTTTCCGCCATGGTGTAGACGACAAATTGCCCACTTGTTAAACAAGAATTACTCACTATCTTAAGAATGAAAGGAACACTACCTTCTCTCGACTTAACCACATTAATATTGGTTCAGTAACTTCTGTGTTAGCAACAACCCTCTACCAAGGAAATCATGATAGTAACCACAAGCTCTGGAATATTGGATAAACAGGCAATGTTTATTGACATTTTGAAATTAAAAAAGGTCAGTTATTCGTTTATGCTTACCATGAGTTGGTATCTTTCTTTTTCCTGTTTCCCTTCTTTAGGCATATTCAAATTTCGATTAATTTGAAATTAGTAACTTTGTAATTAAAATGAATTATGTCTCACTCACAGTTTTTTTAGGGGTTCATGTTTTCCGAACGTTTTGCTTTGTTGTTTTGTTTGTATTGTTGTTTTTTCATCATACCATTTACTGATACATTCTTATTATGGGATATATTCATCAGATGGTCTTGAGTTTTTTTGGTGCCGATCTTTCAACATGTAAAATTGTTATGTTGGAGTTATCTCTCTTTGAATTCTTTTTAAGCAAATCAGTTACTTCAACATGCATTGTTGTCTTGCTTTTTAATTATATTCTGAAAATGACATTGCTATAAAAAGTTTGATCCCCAGAAACCGTAGTAAAACCTATTATTTAGTGGTATTGGATGTTATTTCCTGGTAGTTTATCCAACTGGAGATTAGAGAGAAATTTTTGAAGGGGCCGATTTTGCATGAAATTTAAGATGTTGGAGATAGGGGTTGGGGTTATGGTGTTTAATGCCACTTTCAACAATATTTCAGTTATGTCATGGCAGTCAGTTTTATTGGTGGAAAAAACAAGAGTACCCGGAGGAAACCACTGACCTACCGTAAGTCACTGACAAACTTTATCACATAATGTAGTATCGAGTACATCTCACCATGAGCGGGAATCGCAACCACAACGTTAGTGGTGATAGGTACTGATTGCATAGGTAGTTGTAAATCCAACTACCGTACGATCACGACCATGACAGCCTCTAAGATGTTGGAGATAACTATATCAAAATTGTTATAATAGCACAGAGATATACATGTTTGTTGTGTTTACAGCATATGAACTGAAAAGCAAATCAAAAAGTTCAAATAATTATATAATATGGTACATTACAAAGAGTAAATAGGAAATTTCAATGTGATTGTAAAAACACCATTTTATATCAAAATTTGAGAATTGGTTTTAATTTAAATGTTCACGCACACTGTATACAGGTAGTTATTGATGCAAAAATTATGTATCTTAAATCCAGTGCTAATTTGCTACAAAATGTCAATGACGATGACAATAATTTAGAATATGAGAATAAATCAGATGTGTTTACAATGAGTTGTTTATTGTCAAAGGCACACAATATCTTTTATTCTTACAAGATTATGATTATGAGTGAGTGAGTGAGTGAGTGATTGTTGTTTAACACCAACTCAGCAATTTTTCAGCTATATCATTGCGAGAACAAGTTAATGATGATGAGGTCCACTTTGTACTAGACCAACACGCTTAGTTGGATTTTTATAGTGCTAACTCACTGAAACAGTCTGCAGATAGACATGTCGCCCCACTCGGACACATTATCCTGATTTCAAGCCAACTAATCTTTGCCCTTTCTCATTAATGCAGCATGCTTAGTGGAGAAGCAACAAATACCAATTTCATAATCTTTGATTTGACCCAATGATCAAACCCATGATCTAGCACACTCAAGGCGAGCAGGCTAACCATTACACCACCGATGTAGTACCGGTAATATGATTATGACATTGTGTTGACAGTAAGTGCAGAAACAAGCAGGAGTTTTGTATGTGCAGTACTTCTTTTCATATAAGTAAATAGAATCGTTCCTTAGTGATATAACACCTGGAATTAAGGATTATTTTATTTTTATTAAAGAATATGTTGTTCCATGCTACCTCAAAAACAAGAACTGAGGCTCAGGATGTGACAGCACTTATTTTAGACACATCTAATCCTGGTGAAACACAGACTCTGTCAGGCAAGAGAATAGTTATCCCCCCTGTAGCACCGTCCTATTTAGCAGGCTGCAATATAATTGATATCAGATATTATCTTGAAGTGAGTATCATTAAATTATCAATATGTAAATGCCTTTTTTTGTGATTTATGTTGTTCAATTATTGACGTTTCCCAGAATTTTTTTTTCTACGAACCTGGTATCTAGTTGCCTCTGTTACTGAAGTATCTTTTATATAGTATAGTTTCCAAGAAAAGCCAGATCTTTGGTTTGGTTTGGTTATGGTGTTTAACGCCACTTTTAACAATATTTCAGTTATATGGTGGCCATCAGTTTTATTGGTGGAGGAAACGAGTACCCTGAGAAAACCACTGACTTGTCCATGTCACTGACAAACTTTATCACATAATGTTGTATCAAGTACACCTCACCATGAACGGGGTTCGAACTCACAACTTTAGTGGCGATATGCACTGATTGCACAAGTAGTTGTAAATGATGGACCCCTCATAAACATATGTGCTAAACTTTAACATAAACATATGTGCTAAACTTTAACATAAACATATGTGCTAAACTTTAACATAAACATATGTGCTAAACTTTAACATAAAGATATGTGCTAAACTTTAACATAAACATATGTGCTAAACTTTAACATAAACATATGTACTAAACTTTAACATAAACATATGTACTAAACTTTAACATAAACATATGTGCTAAACTTTAACATAAACATATGTACTAAACTTTAACATAAACATATGTACTAAACTTTAACATAAACATATGTGCTAAACTTTAACATAAACATATGTGCTAAACTTTAACATAAACATATGTGCTAAACTTTAACAACATGTTTTATTCTGTTTATTGTGGTATCAGTCATCAAAACTGGTTAATGTTATCACTTGTTTATAATAACCACTATCCATGCAATACTGAAGTACTAAGATAACCATTATCCATGCAATACTGAAGTACTAAGATAACCACTATCCATGCAATACTGAAGTACTAAGATAACCACTATCCATGCAATACTGAAGTACTAAGATAACCATTATCCATGCAATACTGAAGTACTAAGATAACCACTATCCATTCAACATTGAAGTATCATAATAACCACTATCCATGCAATACTGAAGTACTAAGATAATCACTATCCATTCAACATTGAAGTATCATAATAACCACTATCCATGCAATACTGAAGTACTAAGATAACCACTATCCATTCAACATTGAAGTATCATAATAACCACTATCCATGCAATACTGAAGTACTAAGATAACCACTATCCATTCAACATTGAAGTATCATAATAACCACTATCCATGCAATACTGAAGTACTAAGATAACCACTATCCATTCAACATTGAAGTATCATAATAACCACTATCCATGCAATACTGAAGTACTAAGATAACCACTATCCATGCAACATTGAAGTATCATAATAATCACTATCCATGCAATACTGAAGTACTAAGATAACCACTATCCATGCAATACTGAAGTACTAAGATAACCACTATCCATGCAATACTGAAGTACTAAGATAACCACTATCCATGCAATACTGAAGTACTAAGATAACCACTATCCATTCAACATTGAAGTATCATAATAACCACTATCCATGTAATACTGAAGTACTAAGATAACCACTATCCATGCAATACTGAAGTACTAAGATAACCACTATCCATGCAATACTGAAGTACTAAGATAACCATTATCCATGCAATACTGAAGTACTAAGATAACCACTATCCATGCAATACTGAAGTACTAAGATAACCACTATCCATGCAATACTGAAGTACTAAGATAACCATTATCCATGCAATACTGAAGTACTAAGATAACCACTATCCATGCAATAATGAAGTACTAAGATAACCACTATCCATGCAATACTGAAGTACTAAGATAACCATTATCCATGCAATACTGAAGTACTAAGATAACCACTATCCATGCAATAATGAAGTACTAAGATAACCACTATCCATGCAATACTGAAGTACTAAGATAACCATTATCCATGCAATACTGAAGTACTAAGATAACCATTATCCATGCAATACTGAAGTACTAAGATAACCATTATCCATTCAATACTGAAGTACTAAGATAACCATTATCCATGCAATACTGAAGTACTAAGATAACCACTATCCATGCAATACTGAAGTACTAAGATAACCACTATCCATGCAATACTGAAGTACTAAGATAACCATTATCCATGCAATACTGAAGTACTAAGATAACCACTATCCATGCAATAATGAAGTACTAAGATAACCACTATCCATGCAATACTGAAGTACTAAGATAACCATTATCCATGCAATACTGAAGTACTAAGATAACCATTACCCATGCAATACTGAAGTACTAAGATAACCATTATCCATGCAATACTGAAGTACTAAGATAACCATTATCCATTCAATACTGAAGTACTAAGATAACCATTATCCATGCAATACTGAAGTACTAAGATAACCATTATCCATTCAATACTGAAGTACTAAGATAACCATTATCCATTCAATACTGAAGTACTAAGATAACCATTATCCATGCAATACTGAAGTACTAAGATAACCATTATCCATTCAATACTGAAGTACTAAGATAACCATTATCCATTCAATACTGAAGTACTAAGATAACCACTATCCATGCAATACTGAAGTACTAAGATAACCATTATCCATTCAATACTGAAGTACTAAGATAACCATTATCCATTCAATACTGAAGTACTAAGATAACCATTATCCATGCAATACTGAAGTACTAAGATAACCATTATCCATTCAATACTGAAGTACTAAGATAACCATTATCCATTCAATACTGAAGTACTAAGATAACCATTATCCATGCAATACTGAAGTACTAAGATAACCATTATCCATTCAATACTGAAGTACTAAGATAACCACTATCCATTCAATACTGAAGTACTAAGATAACCATTATCCATTCAATACTGAAGTACTAAGATAACCACTATCCATTCAATACTGAAGTACTAAGATAACCACTATCCATTCAATACTGAAGTACTAAGATAACCATTATCCATGCAATACTGAACTACTAAGATAACCATTATCCATGCAATACTGAAGTACTAAGATAACCACTATCCATTCAATACTGAAGTACTAAGATAACCATTATCCATGCAATACTGAAGTACTAAGATAACCACTATCCATTCAATACTGAAGTACTAAGATAACCATTATCCATGCAATACTGAAGTACTAAGATAACCACTATCCATGCAATACTGAAGTACTAAGATAACCAATATCCATGCAATACTGAAGTACTAAGATAACCACTATCCATGCAATACTGAAGTACTAAGATAACCACTATCCATGCAATACTGAAGTACTAAGATAACCACTATCCATTCAATACTGAAGTACTAAGATAACCATTATCCATGCAATACTGAAGTACTAAGATAACCACTATCCATGCAATACTGAAGTACTAAGATAACCATTATCCATGCAATACTGAAGTACTAAGATAACCACTATCCATGCAATACTGAAGTACTAAGATAACCACTATCCATGCAATACTGAAGTACTAAGATAACCACTACCCATGCAATACTGAAGTACTAAGATAACCATTATCCATGCAATACTGAAGTACTAAGATAACCACTATCCATTCAATACTGAAGTACTAAGATAACCATTATCCATGCAATACTGAAGTACTAAGATAACCACTATCCATTCAATACTGAAGTACTAAGATAACCATTATCCATGCAATACTGAAGTACTAAGATAACCACTATCCATGCAATACTGAAGTACTAAGATAACCATTATCCATGCAATACTGAAGTACTAAGATAACCACTATCCATGCAATACTGAAGTACTAAGATAACCACTATCCATGCAATACTGAAGTACTAAGATAACCACTATCCATTCAATACTGAAGTACTAAGATAACCATTATCCATGCAATACTGAAGTACTAAGATAACCACTATCCATGCAATACTGAAGTACTAAGATAACCATTATCCATGCAATACTGAAGTACTAAGATAACCACTATCCATGCAATACTGAAGTACTAAGATAACCACTATCCATGCAATACTGAAGTACTAAGATAACCACTACCCATGCAATACTGAAGTACTAAGATAACCACTATCCATTCAATACTGAAGTACTAAGATAACCACTATCCATGCAATACTGAAATACTAAGATAACCATTATCCATGCAATACTGAAGTACTAAGATAACCACTATCCATTCAACATTGAAGTACTAAGATAACCACTATCCATTCAATACTGAAGTACTAAGATAACCATTATCCATGCAATACTGAAGTACTAAGATAACCACTATCCATTCAATACTGAAGTACTAAGATAACCACTATCCATGCAATACTGAAGTACTAAGATAACCACTATCCATTCAATACTGAAGTACTAAGATAACCACTACCCATGCAATACTGAAGTACTAAGATAACCACTATCCATTCAATACTGAAGTACTAAGATAACCACTATCCATGCAATACTGAAATACTAAGATAACCACTATCCATTCAACATTGAAGTATCATAAAAACCACTATCCATGCAATACTGAAGTACTAAGATAACCACTATCCATTCAACATTGAAGTATCATAATAACCACTATCCATTCAATACTGAAGTACTAAGATAACCACTATCCATTCAACATTGAAGTATCATAATAACCACTATCCATGCAATACTGAAGTACTAAGATAACCACTATCCATGCAATACTGAAGTACTAAGATAACCACTATCCATTCAATACTGAAGTACTAAGATAACCACTATCCATTCAACATTGAAGTACTAAGATAACCACTATCCATTCAATACTGAAGTACTAAGATAACCACTATCCATGCAATACTGAAGTACTAAGATAACCACTATCCATTCAATACTGAAGTACTAAGATAACCACTATCCATGCAATACTGAAGTACTAAGATAACCACTATCCATTCAATACTGAAGTACTAAGATAACCACTATCCATTCAATACTGAAGTACTAAGATAACCACTATCCATTCAATACTGAAGTACTAAGATAACCACTATCCATGCAATACTGAAGTACTAAGATAACCACTATCCATTCAATACTGAAGTACTAAGATAACCACTATCCATTCAATACTGAAGTACTAAGATAACCACTATCCATTCAATACTGAAGTACTAAGATAACCACTATCCATGCAATACTGAAGTACTAAGATAACCACTATCCATTCAATACTGAAGTACTAAGATAACCACTATCCATGCAATACTGAAGTACTAAGATAACCACTACCCATGCAATACTGAAGTACTAAGATAACCACTATCCATTCAATACTGAAGTACTAAGATAACCACTATCCATGCAATACTGAAATACTAAGATAACCACTATCCATTCAACATTGAAGTATCATAAAAACCACTATCCATGCAATACTGAAGTACTAAGATAACCACTATCCATTCAACATTGAAGTATCATAATAACCACTATCCATTCAATACTGAAGTACTAAGATAACCACTATCCATTCAACATTGAAGTATCATAATAACCACTATCCATGCAATACTGAAGTACTAAGATAACCACTATCCATGCAATACTGAAGTACTAAGATAACCACTATCCATTCAATACTGAAGTACTAAGATAACCACTATCCATTCAACATTGAAGTACTAAGATAACCACTATCCATTCAATACTGAAGTACTAAGATAACCACTATCCATGCAATACTGAAGTACTAAGATAACCACTATCCATTCAATAATGAAGTACTAAGATAACCACTATCCATTCAACATTGAAGTATCATAATAACCACTATCCATGCAATACTGAAGTACTAAGATAATCACTATCCATTCAACATTGAAGTATCATAATAACCACTATCCATGCAATACTGAAGTACTAAGATAACCACTATCCATTCAACATTGAAGTATCATAATAACCACTATCCATGCAATACTGAAGTACTAAGATAACCACTATCCATTCAACATTGAAGTATCATAATAACCACTATCCATGCAATACTGAAGTACTAAGATAACCACTATCCATTCAACATTGAAGTATCATAATAACCACTATCCATGCAATACTGAAGTACTAAGATAACCACTATCCATGCAACATTGAAGTATCATAATAATCACTATCCATGCAATACTGAAGTACTAAGATAACCACTATCCATGCAATACTGAAGTACTAAGATAACCACTATCCATGCAATACTGAAGTACTAAGATAACCACTATCCATTCAACATTGAAGTATCATAATAACCACTATCCATGTAATACTGAAGTACTAAGATAACCACTATCCATGCAATACTGAAGTACTAAGATAACCACCATCCATTCAAATATCATTACAAAGTACAAGAATACTTAATTTATAGTGGTCTACTTTTGACAACATGCAAGAAAATAATTTATACATAAGAAACTTATATTAGAAACTCATGTATATATAATTATGTATAGGGGGTAAATCAAAATCTGATGACATATATCCTTAAATAAACTATGTATTTGGTTTATTGCATGGAGACAAGGGGACACAACATTTCATATGTTTGTATTGAAAATGTATGTACTAATAATGTCTTTGTCTGTGCTGTTGTGTAATGTCTGTGTTTGTTATGTATATATTTTGAAAATGTCTAAAAAAAATAAAAGTAAAAAAAAAAAGAATATACCACCAAACATGTGAACCATTATCTACTATAACAACTATGTAATGTTATACAATTATTGACTTTTGTTGAGGTTAATATAAGGATCTATCGTTCCAAGATATATTATATTTACCGAGGCTGAAGCCGAGGTAAATATCATATATCTTGGAACGATAGATCCTTATATTAATAGAAATGAAAGTCAGTAATTGTTTTATTATATGAAACTGTTATTAATGTCCTCTGGGTCATGTTTTATAAATTGGCATTAAACACTAAGATGTGTTTTTTTAGTAAATTTTAATGGTAACAAGAAAGGTTTATGAATACAGCAAAGCTTAATTTAGATCGTTCCAGAGGAGCCTTTGGAATGTTAAATTAACCTCACGTGATGCTAAAATTAAAAGTAGGGATTTTCCGATTTTAGAGTCACGTGAGGTTAATATGACATTCCAAAGGCTCCTCTGGAACGATCAAAGTTAATCTTTGCAGAAATTGAAGGCTTAAAACAGTATTCATAAAGTTCTATCAAGAAAAAAATTCATGCTTTTAGCCAATCAGAAAATAGAAATATTTTTAGTCATATAATAATAATAATGCATATTTTCTTTTGGTAAATTAAGTTTTATACAATTTTAGCTACACATTAATCCATCCAGTATGTCAACTCGTTTAGTGGTACCAGTAGAAGTGATTATTGGTTCTATACCACTACAGAGTGTGTTTCAGCAATACCGACCACCACCTGGACCAATTACTCCACACAATATCAATATTAACTTTGTAGGGGAAGTATCTCCTTTACCATCAGCACCAGATATGCGTAAGTTCATCTTATATCCTACATAGATAATATTGAAAACACTCTATAACAGTCTTCACGCTAACCCACTTGCCCGAAGCCTAGGACAAGTAAAACTGGATTCAGACAAGTGAAAATTATGAAAGAATTTGTTTGAATAAATAGAGCATTTTATTCAAACAAATTTGTTAATAATTTTCACTATTTTTCTAAATTTGGCTTTCGGGCAAGTAGGTGAAAAAATTTAAGGAAAAGACCGCTATAACATTCTGTATTGGAGAATTAGTAACCTATTGGGAAAGAGAATTATCTGTTATGAGATCTCTGTCTGTCAGTACTTTTTTGCACTATGATAAACATGATGTGCTCATTGTTTATTCTCTCTTGTTTGTGTATTTCGTGTATTGCATAGACTGGTTTCTTAACCCCTGTCTGTAATTTTGGAAACCCAGTTGTTATTTGAATATAAACCATTCAGATTCTTTTCAGGTTGTAGCACTGAAAATTAAATTGCATTTGCAATACCATCAAATGCCCCATTGATGCCTGGCTGCAACTCTTCAAATACAACACAGTTATTCCTTTATTATCATAGCATTGATATATCTAGTATTTATATAATATACTATGACATTTGTCATGAAAACCTCTCTTATGGGTAAGTGAGTGATTGTTGTTTAGCACCAACTCTGTAATTTTCAGCTATATCATGACATGAACAAGTTAATTTCCAAAGAGATGATGATGAGGTCTACTTTGTACTATACCAACTTGCTAAGTTGGATTTTTATAGTGTTAGCTCACTGAAATAACGGTTTGCGGATAGACATGTCTTCCCACTCAGACACATTATCTTGATTCCTAGCCAACCAGACACATTATCTTGATTCTGAGTCAACCAGACACATTATCTTGAATCTGAGTCAACCAGACACATTATCTTTATTCTGAGTCAACCAGACACATTATCTTGATTCTGAGTCAACCAGAAACATTATCTTGATTCTGAGTCAACCAGAAACATTACCTTGATTCTGAGCCAACCAGACACATTATCTTGATTCTGAGTCAACCAGACACATTATCTTGATTCTGAGTCAACCAGACACATTATCTTGATTCTGAGTCAACCAGACACATTATCTTGATTCTGAGTCAACCAGACACATTATCTTGATTCTGAGTCAACCAGACACATTATCTTGATTCTGAGCCAACCAGACACATTATCCTGATTCTGAGTCAACCAGACACATTATCTTGATTCTGAGTCAACCAGACACATTATCTTGATTCTGAGTCAACCAGACACATTATCTTTATTCTGAGTCAACCAGACACATTATCTTGATTCTGAGTCAACCAGAAACATTATCTTGATTCTGAGTCAACCAGAAACATTACCTTGATTCTGAGCCAACCAGACACATTATCTTGATTCTGAGTCAACCAGACACATTATCTTGATTCTGAGTCAACCAGACACATTATCTTGATTCTGAGTCAACCAGACACATTATCTTGATTCTGAGTCAACCAGACACATTATCTTGACTCTGAGTCAACCAGACACATTATCTTGATTCTGAGTCAACCAGACACATTATCTTGATTCTGAGTCAACCAGACACATTATCTTGATTCTGAGTCAACCAGACACATTACCTTGATTCTGAGCCAACCAGACACATTATCCTGATTCTGAGTCAACCAGACACATTATCTTGATTCTGAGTCAACCAGACACATTATCTTGATTCTGAGTCAACCAGACACATTATCTTGATTCTGAGTCAACCAGACACATTATCTTGACTCTGAGTCAACCAGACACATTATCTTGATTCTGAGTCAACCAGACACATTATCTTGATTCTGAGTCAACCAGACACATTATCTTGATTCTGAGTCAACCAGACACATTATCTTGATTCTGAGTCAACCAGACACATTATCTTTATTCTGAGTCAACCAGACACATTATCTTGATTCTGAGTCAACCAGAAACATTATCTTGATTCTGAGTCAACCAGAAACATTACCTTGATTCTGAGCCAACCAGACACATTATCTTGATTCTGAGTCAACCAGACACATTATCTTGATTCTGAGTCAACCAGACACATTATCTTGATTCTGAGTCAACCAGACACATTATCTTGACTCTGAGTCAACCAGACACATTATCTTGATTCTGAGTCAACCAGACACATTATCTTGATTCCTAGCCAACCAGACACATTATCTTGATTCTGAGTCAACCAGACACATTATCTTGATTCTGAGTCAACCAGACACATTATCTTTATTCTGAGTCAACCAGACACATTATCTTGATTCTGAGTCAACCAGAAACATTATCTTGATTCTGAGTCAACCAGAAACATTACCTTGATTCTGAGCCAACCAGACACATTATCTTGATTCTGAGTCAACCAGACACATTATCTTGATTCTGAGTCAACCAGACACATTATCTTGATTCTGAGTCAACCAGACACATTATCTTGATTCTGAGTCAACCAGACACATTATCTTGACTCTGAGTCAACCAGACACATTATCTTGATTCTGAGTCAACCAGACACATTATCTTGATTCTGAGTCAACCAGACACATTATCTTGATTCTGAGTCAACCAGACACATTACCTTGATTCTGAGCCAACCAGACACATTATCCTGATTCTGAGTCAACCAGACACATTATCTTGATTCTGAGTCAACCAGACACATTATCTTGATTCTGAGTCAACCAGACACATTATCTTGATTCTGAGTCAACCAGACACATTATCTTGACTCTGAGTCAACCAGACACATTATCTTGATTCTGAGTCAACCAGACACATTATCTTGATTCTGAGTCAACCAGACACATTATCTTGATTCTGAGTCAACCAGACACATTACCTTGATTCTGAGCCAACCAGACACATTATCCTGATTCTGAGTCAACCAGACACATTATCATGATTCTGAGTCAACCAGACACATTATCTTGATTCTGAGTCAACCAGACACATTATCTTGATTCTGAGTCAACCAGACACATTATCTTGATTCTGAGTCAACCAGACACATTATCTTGATTCTGAGTCAACCAGACACATTATTTTGATTCTGAGCCAACCAGACACATTATCTTGATTCTGAGTCAACCAGACACATTACCTTGATTCTGAGTCAACCAGACACATTATCTTGATTCTGAGTCAACCAGACACATTATCTTGATTCTGAGTCAACCAGACACATTATCTTGATTCTGAGTCAACCAGACACATTATCTTGATTCTGAGTCAACCAGACACATTACCTTGATTCTGAGCCAACCAGACACATTATCTTGATTCTGAGTCAACCAGACATATTATCTTGATTCTGAGCCAACCAGACACATTATCTTGATTCTGAGTCAACCAGACACATTATCTTGATTCTGAGTCAACCAGACACATTACCTTGATTCTGAGTCAACCAGACACATTTTCTTGATTCTGAGTCAACCAGAAACATTACCTTGATTCTGAGCCAACCAGACACATTATCTTGATTCTGAGTCAACCAGACACATTATCTTGATTCTGAGTCAACCAGACACATTATCTTGATTCTGAGTCAACCAGACACATTATCTTGATTCTGAGTCAACCAGACACATTATCTTGACTCTGAGTCAACCAGACACATTATCTTGATTCTGAGTCAACCAGACACATTATCTTGATTCTGAGTCAACCAGACACATTATCTTGATTCTGAGTCAACCAGACACATTACCTTGATTCTGAGCCAACCAGACACATTATCCTGATTCTGAGTCAACCAGACACATTATCTTGATTCTGAGTCAACCAGACACATTATCTTGATTCTGAGTCAACCAGACACATTATCTTGATTCTGAGTCAACCAGACACATTATCTTGACTCTGAGTCAACCAGACACATTATCTTGATTCTGAGTCAACCAGACACATTATCTTGATTCTGAGTCAACCAGACACATTATCTTGATTCTGAGTCAACCAGACACATTACCTTGATTCTGAGCCAACCAGACACATTATCCTGATTCTGAGTCAACCAGACACATTATCTTGATTCTGAGTCAACCAGACACATTATCTTGATTCTGAGTCAACCAGACACATTATCTTGATTCTGAGTCAACCAGACACATTATCTTGATTCTGAGTCAACCAGACACATTATCTTGATTCTGAGCCAACCAGACACATTATCCTGATTCTGAGTCAACCAGACACATTATCTTGATTCTGAGTCAACCAGACACATTATCTTGATTCTGAGTCAACCAGACACATTATCTTGACTCTGAGTCAACCAGACACATTATCTTGATTCTGAGTCAACCAGACACATTATCTTGATTCTGAGTCAACCAGACACATTATCTTGATTCTGAGTCAACCAGACACATTACCTTGATTCTGAGCCAACCAGACACATTATCCTGATTCTGAGTCAACCAGACACATTATCTTGATTCTGAGTCAACCAGACACATTATCTTGATTCTGAGTCAACCAGACACATTATCTTGATTCTGAGTCAACCAGACACATTATCTTGATTCTGAGTCAACCAGACACATTATCTTGATTCTGAGTCAACCAGACACATTATGTTGATTCTGAGCCAACCAGACACATTATCTTGATTCTGAGTCAACCAGACACATTACCTTGATTCTGAGTCAACCAGACACATTATCTTGATTCTGAGTCAACCAGACACATTATCTTGATTCTGAGTCAACCAGACACATTATCTTGATTCTGAGTCAACCAGACACATTATCTTGATTCTGAGTCAACCAGACACATTACCTTGATTCTGAGCCAACCAGACACATTATCTTGATTCTGAGTCAACCAGACATATTATCTTGATTCTGAGCCAACCAGACACATTATCTTGATTCTGAGTCAACCAGACACATTATCTTGATTCTGAGTCAACCAGACACATTACCTTGATTCTGAGTCAACCAGACACATTTTCTTGATTCTGAGTCAACCAGACACATTACCTTGATTCTGAGCCAACCAGACACATTATCTTGATTCTGAGTCAACCAGACACATTACCTTGATTCTGAGTCAACCAGACACATTACCTTGATTCTGAGCCAACCAGACACATTATCTTGATTCTGAGTCAACCAGACACATTATCTTGATTCTGAGTCAACCAGACACATTATCTTGATTCTGAGTCAACCAGACACATTATCTTGATTCTGAGTCAACCAGACACATTATCTTGATTCTGAGTCAACCAGACACATTATCTTGATTCTGAGTCAACCAGACACATTATCTTGATTCTGAGTCAACCAGACACATTACCTTGATTCTGAGTCAACCAGACACATTATCTTGATTCTGAGCCAACCAGACACATTATCTTGATTCTGAGCCAACCAGACACATTATCTTGATTCTGAGTCAACCAGTCTTTGCTCTTTTACTTTAATGCTGTGTGCTTGACACAGAAGCAACACATATCAATTTTATAGTCTTTGGTTTGACCCAATCAGGACTCAAACCCATGATCTACCACACTCGAGGCGAGCATGCTAACCAGTACACCACCGATGTGGTTTCCTCTCTTATGGGAGACAACCCTATGTGTTAGATGACTTTTAAATGTCACAACTTTGCTTTCTATGTAAATTCAACCTTTTGAAAAACACATATCTTTAAAAATATTTTTCCACAGAGAAAGAATGGGCTCTCAAGACAGATTTCAATGTACCGTCAAACCTGACTTATGTGACCTTTCAAGGGAACATTGAAATAAGGTCACATAAGACAGGTGGTTGCTCAATACAGGTGTAGCTAATATGAAATGCACTGCAAAGGGAATTTAAAATTAAGGTCACATAATACAAGTTATTGCTTAATAGAAGTGGTCACTAAAGCAGGTTTGACTGTATTAATTGTGTAAGTATTTTTTTTTCTTTTCAGCTCCTCCAGCTTATGCTGAATGTGTTTTTGGCAAATCCAATATGCGTGATGAAGAGGACAATGAACATACGAAAGGTCAAATGGAATTTGCACCGGCATATCCTTATTACAACTTGTCTTAGAGATTATTAGTTATTAGAGACAAACAATCAATTAAATTATGTGCAATCAATATTTTTAATGCATTATTTACAGAATAGGTTGTTGAAATGGTGTTCACAGAAAACATTTACTGACAGAAAATTAGGTTTAGATATATGTAGGTCTTGTTAACCATTTTATTGGTTGTCATTTATTACATTGAAAAACATTGTCATTATATCTAGTCCTCAAAATGAAAATTTTGATTTACTGGTCCGAATCAAATTCTAGAATTTATTTTTTTATATATTCCTAAATAAAAACTGAAAAGTTTACTGGTCCAAAAAAAGTTTTACTAGTCTTGAGCCGGTGACCCTGTCCTCATCATGAGGACTGATTATATCAATGGCTCTGATGTTTTAGTTACAGTGAAAGTAACATATAAAAGAAAAAGAAGCTGGTTTATTATGAAATCAGGATTAACCAAACGTTTGCATAATAAAAACAAAGATTGAAAAATTCGAAAAATTTGTATTATCAAAATTTACTTTTGTTCTTATTTCTTTTTTCATTGTAATGTTGACAACTTCTTATTTTTGTTAATTGTCAAGATTGATCGAGTTACTGTCTCCAACTTGCCTCGATGGTGTTGTTGAATTACAGTAAACAAAATAAATTTTGAAAACAATTAATTGATGGAGAGGATTTACATTTATTGTGTATACTATTAACATGTAATCATAGGAGGACAACCACTTATATATATATAATATACAGTATAGATTTATAGTCACGAAAATATGGTCATTTCTGTCCATTTTATCGACCTGTTATCCATCTTTTGCAAATCCCAAATTTTTCAACAACAAAAATATAATTACCCACCTTCAGAAAGTGTATTCCAATCTTTTTTTTGTTGAAATTGTAGAGTTCCAGTCCTTTTTAACGCTTTTTCTGCATCTTTGAGAATGTGATTCAAAAACACTACCCGCATAAATTTGCAGAATTGTAATACTGGTTAAAATACTTTTAAATTGAAATGAAGTGTCTATACCAAACTAGGAGAGCGTGTAGTCATTTTTATGTGTGTTAGGGGTGTCGATTTTGCCTCTGTTAAATATGATTTTCTAAATTGTATTTTGGAATTATTCTGACAGTATGGTATTTTATATTTTTCATTTCATATACATGTAATTACTGTCATATCCAGTTATCTGGAACTCAGATAAATTAATATTCTTGAATACCTGGATGTAAAAATAATTACCTGTTTGTAGTACTTGTTAATATTATGTACTCCCTTGGATAACTCTAATACTCAGATAATTGCAAAAAAACAAAAACAAAAAATGACTACAATTGTATATACAGTAGAGTTCGTTTATAGCGAAGTCCAGGGGACTCTCGATATTAGTTGGTTATAGGCATCGTTCGTTATAAGAGAAACAATGTAGAATTACCTCCCCTTTTGAAAATCGTACAGTAGAACTTCGCTGGCTCGAACTCGAAGGGACTGTCAAAATCTGTTCTAGCTATCGGTAGTTCGAGCCACCGAGGTCGCGTAATTTTAGAGATAACAAAATCTGGTTCTGACCCGGGCAGTTTCATTACGCTATGCTAACTGATGCATAGTAAAGTGGGCCTTTATCGTAAAAAAATATTTAATCCTTTAGACAGTTCTCAAAGACTACGGCTTCTGAATCCCTCTTTGGTATCTTCAAATGTTCCTTAGAAACATTTGTTCAACTTTGTTCACGATCTATCAGGAAATATGAGGTCGGGTATTAACACTTGCATTGATATCGGTATAATGCTGATAATTCGGATATAAATTTTTAATGGCCAATTTTAAGATTGTAGCCATTATTTTCCTTTTTTTTTATTTGAATTTGAAGAATGATTGTTTCTTTTTGGTATTATATACACATAAAAACTCAGGTTAATCGAAATTTCAGAACGAGTACATTTCTTTTGGTTTTGGTATTTAGATGAACCTTGAGACCACGCAGTTTGTTGTTTAATTAAAGAGTCTTATCATCAAAGAAAAAATAAACAATAGCGAATGAATTAATCTCACACATGACTTTGTTTTTAATTTCTTTAGCTTGTGCATCCATTCATTAAAATTTAGATTACGTTTTATTAATTATTAATGCAATAAATTAGCGCCTGTGTTATTAATTGACAACTTGTTAATCACATCATTAATACCCATTTTATTGTTTGAATATTTTAAAGAAAAGTCTTGACTGACATCATTAACAACATCAAAGGTGGGATTATTGATTTTTCAATTATCAATAACGGAAGTGTCAAGTGCACTTGACCATTCTAATATGTGATCGTCAGTGCGTAACGGAAGACAGGTAAACGATTTGTTTGTTCAGCAATTTTCTTTGTTATATCATGTCAATTTTGAGTAATAAAAACGTTGTTTGGGTTTAAAATTCTCTTCGTTATTAGCCTGATTTCGTTATAAAAAATTTGTAATAGGCCTTCACAAATACATTGTTTAAATAGCGATGGGACTGGGGATTTATCTTTACTTCGCTATAAGCCTGATTTCGTTATAAGCCTGTTCGTTATAAACGAACTGTACTGTATATGGCTATTTACTGTTGAACAAAATATTATACAGACATGTTTTTGTATTATTATATGTGTTATATTACATTTGTATATCATAATCATTGGGACAGCTACCTCTAAACTTATGTTGTATATGATCTTGTGAAACTACTTTAATGTCCAAAAACCTTAAGAATCCTGAAGAAGACTTGATTGGTAGATTAGATTAATTTCAGAGTCCTAATTGGTAGCAAAAAGGATTAAGTATTATTAAATGTGTTCCAAATTCTAAGGTATCAACATTTGTTGATGACCGCATTAACTGGGGTTATACACTGTCACGCAATGTTAAGCTAAAGGCAAACATTATAATTGTTTTTATCCGTGCACCGATGGAGGTTTGGTCTTCCTCTGGTGGGATTTTACCCCACACTATTAGTTCACTGCAGAACCTATTTCCTTAGCATAATAACGAACCAGTTAGCCCCCTCAGTCAAATTCACTATATAAAGAAATAATTTAATTAACCGAGGTGATACTCTTCTCATGTAAGATGAGACTAAAAACTGACATTATCCATTTGTTTAATCGTATGCCATATTATATACATCTGTATTTTTAATTTTTTTAAATAAAATCTCACTCGTGAATTTGAGCCCACATGATTGGTATACTGGAGAACCTATTTCCTTAGCATAATAATGAGCCATTTAACCCCCTCGGTGATACCTTTCTCATGTAAGGTGAGACTAAAGACCGACATTATCCATTTGTTTAATCGTGTGGCATATTATATACATTTGTATATTTATTTGTTTTCTAACTCTGCATTTTAAATTGGACATTGTATAGATATATATTTTATAATTTACATTATAAGCTCACCTGGTCGAAGATCAAGTGCCATTTAGTATCACTTATTGTAAATTGTGAAATGCAAATTGAAACATGTATAAATGAAAAAAAAAACCAAGGGGTCTGAGGGGTCCAAAGATTAACAAATTGCAATGAAGAAAATGTCAAAAATGGAACAAATCATTGTCATATTCAGAGTCAAGTTCACAAGACTTTGGGCCCAAAGTTTAAAGAAGACTGTAATAAACTTCTGACCCAAGCTCTTGCAAACTAGATTCTGAATATTACAAAGTTGACTGTTATTCCGCCGCGATATAGCTGAAATATTGTTGAAAGTGGCGTTAAACTTAAACACCATAACCCTACCCTAGACTGTAATATGAAAACATTAAAAAAATCTTCTTTAGAACCAGGAAGTGAAATGCAATTTTATTTTTCAGAAGCAGCATTGTGATATGAATATTCAGTTTTGTATCACTGAATGTCATAGGGTCCACTGGGTTCAAGTCCTGGGAGATCAAGATTTAAAATATGCTTCAATAGGCATTTATTCAGTAAATGGTTTTTTTAGCAGGAGAGCGATATAGGTTCATGTTATCTTGTAGTTTTGTTACATATAAATTTTGCTAGCTTTAGTATATATTTATCAGTGTAAGTATTTACTGTAAGTCATATATAATGTTTATCATAGGATTTACATGATATAGGGTAAATTATTATTGTAATATGTTGTGTATATTATACTTTAACACTCCAAGATGCCTTTATTAACCTGCCTTGGTATATACATGTACTATGTACTTATATAAGTTGTTCTCGTCATGATATTGCTGAACAATTAATTGCTCAGTGGGCGTAAAACAATATGATCACGCTCTCCGTCACAGAAATACAATACATTGTTTAGTTAGGACAACATTACCGTTGATATTCTATATTACAGATTTATTATATCTTGAAATATGTGTAAATATAACCTGTATATTCAAAAAATATCTCTATTTTAAAAACAAACATGTAAAAAAAAAAATTCAGTTTGGACAGGTTTCACTGTTTACCATAAAGTTTATTCATGTTTATTTTGTCTTCTAATACAACTTTGGTTTTATGTAATTTTTGGTAAATTCCGAGGCCCCATGACGAGCCCCACTTGAGGTCATTTTTGTCACTTTTATTTATGAAGCTCATTGACTGATTTCAAGTTTTCATTACACAGAAAAAAATAGTATTACTTGCTTACATTTGGAAAATGATTCTTATGTAGTAAGAGATGCTTGTGAAATAAAAAAAATTGTGTATATTCTCTGAAAAAGGGGCAAAAAAAGAAGCAAAATCAACCAAGATGTGGAACACAGACTCCATGAAAAATTGTGTTATAAAATTCAATACATAGTTTCACTATTCTGGATTGTCCATTTTTTTTTATTGGCCCTTCAGTATTCTCTAGGGTTTACTTGCACATTCAAATAAATTGTAGATTTGAATTGTGTCTGATATTGGGATACTTTTTTGTATTTATTTCATGCAAGATAAAATTACATGTAGTGTATGCTATATGTTTTACATGTGAGATAAGTTAATACTGCTTATTCTTGTAAATTAACTAACTAATCTGAAAGCATTTTGTTTTCTATTGTGCAACTTATTTTTAGCATAGTTAAAATTTTGGAGTAAAAAAATGTATTTGGACACTTCGTATAATATATATATAACACAAGGTTAATAAACGTCACAAAATTAGATAAAAAAAAAGATTTTGTATTGCTGTTTTCATGCAATATCAAAAAAATTTGTGTTGTTCAAATTTTTTTTTAAATTTTAGCAAAATGTTTTGGTTCATTGTAAAATTAGATAAGAGAAATGTGTACAAAGGGAGACAATTTTAAACCCCCTTTCTTATTTACCTAATTTGAAAAAGGGAGGTAACATAATATTTTTTCTCATTAGCTTCAAGATAAGTGATAGGGACAGAGTACATGTTATCAAAACTAGACTTAAATCCTAAGCACCCCATCTATTTTGCCATCTCTCTGAGGAAACAAGTTTATAATTATGAAATACTTTTTGTTTCGAATATTATTAATATCTGATATTGTCTTGGAAGTTGTATTTTATAATATTTTTCTACTATAGATTTATTCTTTATATATACATTTTTTTTTTAAATATTTTCTCTCTAGCTTGTGATAGATATTTTTAGGCAAATCCATGACCTTTTATATCCTTTTTTAGTTCACCTGGACCAAAGGTCCAGGTGAACTATTGCCATCACTTGGCGTCCGTCGTCTGTCGTCTGTCGTCTGTCGTCTGTAAACTTTTCACATTTCAAGCTTCTTCTCCTAAACCACTTGGCCGATTGGAACCGAACTTAGCAGGAATGTTCCTTGGATGGTCCTCTACAAAGTTACTGTTTTTCGTTCCAGTCGGATATTCAATATGGCTGCCAGGGCCAATAATATGCTCTGATTGGCTGAAATTTCAAAGATCTTCTTCTCCGAAACTAATGAACTGACTGAACCCAAACTGTAAAGGAAAGATCATTGGAATGTCCTTTACCAAGTTACTGTTTTTTATGCCGATCGGAAATCCAAGATGGCCGCCATCGCAGGACATAGATTAACATTGGACCCTATGGGAAAATGTTCAAATGCCTTCTTCTCAGAAACTACAAATATGATTAAAGCCAAACTGTACATGAATGTTCATTGGATGGTCCTCTACAATCTTAAGGTTTTTTGTTCCGATATGAAATTCAAAATGGCGGCTACGGCAGGACTTAGTTTAACATTGGACCCTATGGGAAAAATGTTTCAAAATGCTTCTTCTCTGAAACCACTTGGACAGTTGAAACCAAACTGCCCAGGAATGATCATTGGAAGGTCCTCTACAAATTTTATGTTTTTTATGCCGGTTGGAAATCCAAGATGGCCGCCACCGCAGGACATAGATTAACATTGGACCCTATGGGAAAATGTTCAAATGCCTTCTTCTCAGAAACTACAAATATTATTAAAGCCAAACTGTACATGAATGTTCATTGGATGGTCCTCTACAATCTTAAGGTTTTTTGTTCCGATATGAAATTCAAAATGGCGGCTACGGCAGGACTTAGTTTAACATTGGACCCTATGGGAAAAATGTTTCAAAATGCTTCTTCTCTGAAACCACTTGGACAGTTGAAACCAAACTGCCCAGGAATGATCATTGGAAGGTCCTCTACAAATTTTCTGTTTTTTATGCCGGTCGGAAATCCAAGATGGCCGCCACCGCAGGACATAGATTAACATTGGACCCTATGGGAAAATATTCAAATGCCTTCTACTCAGAAACTACAAATATGATTAAAGCCAAACTGTACATGAATGTTCATTAGATGGTCCTCTACAAACTTTACGTTTTTTGTTCTGGTATGAAATTCAAAATGGCGGCTACGGCAGGACTTAGTTTAACATTGGACCCTATGGGAAAAATGTTTCAAAACGCTTCTTCTCTGAAACCACTTGGATAATTGAAACCAAACTGCCTAGGAATGATCATTGGAAGGTCCTCTACAAATTTTATGTTTTTTATGCCGATCGGAAATCCAAGATGGCCACCACCGCAATACATAGATTAACATTGGACCCTATGGGAAAATGTTCAAATGCCTTCTACTCAGAAACTACAAATATGATTAAAGCCAAACTGTACATGAATGTTCATTAGATGGTCCTCTACAAACTTTACGTTTTTTGTTCTGGTATGAAATTCAAAATGGCGGCTATGGCAGGACTTAGTTTAACATTGGACCCTATGGGAAAAATGTTTCAAAATGCTTCTTCTCTGAAACCACTTGGACAGTTGAAACTAAACTGCCCAGGAATGATCATTGGAAGGTCCTCTACAAAGTTTCTGTTTTTTATGCCGGTCGGAAATCCAAGATGGCCGCCACCGCAGGACATAGATTAACATTGGACCCTATGGGAAAATATTCAAATGCCTTCTACTCAGAAACTACAAATATGATTAAAGCCAAACTGTACATGAATGTTCATTAGATGGTCCTCTACAAACTTTACGTTTTTTGTTCTGGTATGAAATTCAAAATGGCGGCTACGGCAGGACTTAGTTTAACATTGGACCCTATGGGAAAAATGTTTCAAAACGCTTCTTCTCTGAAACCACTTGGATAATTGAAACCAAACTGCCCAGGAATGATCATTGGAAGGTCCTCTACAAAGTTTCTGTTTTTTTATGCCGATCGGAAATTCAAGATGGCCGCCACTGCAGGACATAGATTAACATTGGACCCTATGGGAAAATGTTCAAATGCCTTCTTCTCAGAAACTACAAATATGATTAAAGCCAAACTGTACATGAATGTTCATTGGATGATTCTCTACAAACAATACGTTTTTTGTTCCGATATGAAATTCAAAATGGCGGCTACGGCAGGACTTAGTTTAACATTGGACCCTATGGGAAAATGTTCAAATGCCTTCTTCTCAGAAACTACCAATATGATTAAAGCCAAACTGTACATGAATGTTCATTGGATGGTCCTCTACAAACTTTGCGTTTTTTGTTCCGATATAAAATTCAAAATGGCGGCTACGGCAGGACTTAGTTTAACATTGGACCCTATGGGAAAAATGTTTCAAAACGCTTCTTCTCTGAAACCACTTGGATAATTGAAACCAAACTGCCCAGGAATGATCATTGGAAGGTCCTCTACAAGGTGTGTGTTTTTTATGCCGATCGGAAATCCAAGATGGCCACCACCGCAGGACATAGATTAACATTGGACCCTATGGGAAAATGTTCAAATGCCTTCTTCTCAGAAACTACAAATATGATTAAAGCCAAACTGTACAAGAATGTTCATTGGATGGTCCTCTACAAACTTTACGTTTTTTGTTCCGATATGAAATTCAAAATGGCGGCTACGGCAGGACTTAGTTTAACATTGGACCCTATGGGAAAAATGTTTCAAAATGCTTCTTCTCTGAAACCACTTGGACAGTTGAAACCAAACTGCCCAGGAATGATCATTGGAAGGTCCTCTACAAATTTTCTGTTTTTTATGCCGGTCGGAAATCCAAGATGGCCACCACCGCAGGACATAGATTAACATTGGACCCTATGGGAAAATGTTCAAATGCCTTCTTCTCAGAAACTACAAATATGATTAAAGCCAAACTGTACATGAATGTTCATTGGATGGTCCTCTACAAACTTTGCGTTTTTTGTTCCGATATAAAATTCAAAATGGCGGCTACGGCAGGACTTAGTTTAACATTGGACCCTATGGGAAAAATGTTTCAAAACGCTTCTTCTCTGAAACCACTTGGATAATTGAAACCAAACTGCCCAGGAATGATCATTGGAAGGTCCTCTACAAGGTGTGTGTTTTTTATGCCGATCGGAAATCCAAGATGGCCACCACCGCAGGACATAGATTAACATTGGACCCTATGGGAAAATGTTCAAATGCCTTCTTCTCAGAAACTACAAATATGATTAAAGCCAAACTGTACAAGAATGTTCATTGGATGGTCCTCTACAAACGTTAGGTTTTTTTGTTCCGATATGAAATTCAAAATGGCGGCTACGGCAGGACTTAGTTTAACATTGGACCCTATGGGAAAAATGTTTCAAAACGCTTCTTCTCTGAAACCACTTGGACAATTGAATCCAAACTGCCCAGGAATGATCATTGGAAGGTTCTCTACAAAGTTTCTGTTTTTTTATGCCGATCGAAAATTCAAGATGGCCACCACCGCAGGACATAGATTAACATTGGACCCTATGGGAAAATGTTCAAATGCCTTCTTCTCAGAAACTACAAATATGATTAAAGCCAAACTGTCCATATGTGTGTACATTGGATGGTCCTCTACAAACTTTAGGTTTTTTATTCCGATATGAAATTCAAAATGGCGGCTACGGCAGGACTTAGTTTAACATTGGACCCTATGGGAAAAATGTTTCAAAACGCTTCTTCTCTGAAACCACTTGGATAATTGAAACCAAACTGCCCAGGAATGATCATTGGAAGGTCCTCTACAAGGTGTGTGTTTTTTATGCCGATCGGAAATCCAAGATGGCCACCACCGCAGGACATAGATTAACATTGGACCCTATGGAAAAATGTTCAAATGCCTTCTTCTCAGAAACTACAAATATGATTAAAGCCAAACTGTACATGAATGTTCATTGGATGGTCCTCTACAAACTTTAGGTTTTTTATTCCGATATGAAATTCAAAATGGCGGCTACGGCAGGACTTAGTTTAACATTGGACCCTATGGGAAAAATGTTTCAAAATGCTTCTTCTCTGAAACCACTTGGACAGTTGAAACCAAACTGCCCAGGAATGATCATTGGAAGGTCCTCTACAAATTTTATGTTTTTTATGCCGGTTGGAAATCCAAGATGGCCGCCACCGCAGGACATAGATTAACATTGGACCCTATGGGAAAATGTTCAAATGCCTTCTTCTCAGAAACTACAAATATTATTAAAGCCAAACTGTACATGAATGTTCATTGGATGGTCCTCTACAATCTTAAGGTTTTTTGTTCCGATATGAAATTCAAAATGGCGGCTACGGCAGGACTTAGTTTAACATTGGACCCTATGGGAAAAATGTTTCAAAATGCTTCTTCTCTGAAACCACTTGGACAGTTGAAACCAAACTGCCCAGGAATGATCATTGGAAGGTCCTCTACAAATTTTCTGTTTTTTAAGCCGGTCGGAAATCCAAGATGGCCGCCACCGCAGGACATAGATTAACATTGGACCCTATGGGAAAATATTCAAATGCCTTCTACTCAGAAACTACAAATATGATTAAAGCCAAACTGTACATGAATGTTCATTAGATGGTCTTCTACAAACTTTACGTTTTTTGTTCTGGTATGAAATTCAAAATGGCGGCTACGGCAGGACTTAGTTTAACATTGGACCCTATGGGAAAATGTTTCAAAACGCTTCTTCTCTGAAACCACTTGGATAATTGAAACCAAACTGCCTAGGAATGATCATTGGAAGGTCCTCTACAAATTTTATTTTTTTTATGCCGATCGGAAATCCAAGATGGCCACCACCGCAATACATAGATTAACATTGGACCCTATGGGAAAATGTTCAAATGCCTTCTACTCAGAAACTACAAATATGATTAAAGTCAAACTGTACATGAATGTTCATTAGATGGTCCTCTACAAACTTTACGTTTTTTGTTCTGGTATGAAATTCAAAATGGCGGCTATGGCAGGACTTAGTTTAACATTGGACCCTATGGGAAAAATGTTTCAAAATGCTTCTTCTCTGAAACCACTTGGACAGTTGAAACTAAACTGCCCAGGAATGATCATTGGAAGGTCCTCTACAAAGTTTCTGTTTTTTATGCCGGTCGGAAATCCAAGATGGCCGCCACCGCAGGACATAGATTAACATTGGACCCTATGGGAAAATATTCAAATGCCTTCTACTCAGAAACTACAAATATGATTAAAGCCAAACTGTACATGAATGTTCATTAGATGGTCCTCTACAAACTTTACGTTTTTTGTTCTGGAATGAAATTCAAAATGGCGGCTACGGCAGGACTTAGTTTAACATTGGACCCTATGGGAAAAATGTTTCAAAACGCTTCTTCTCTGAAACCACTTGGATAATTGAAACCAAACTGCCCAGGAATGATCATTGGAAGGTCCTCTACAAAGTTTCTGTTTTTTTATGCCAATCGGAAATTCAAGATGGCCGCCACTGCAGGACATAGATTAACATTGGACCCTATGGAAAAATGTTCAAATGCCTTCTTCTCAGAAACTACAAATATGATTAAAGCCAAACTGTACATGAATGTTCATTGGATGGTCCTCTACAAACTTTGCGTTTTTTGTTCCGATATAAAATTCAAAATGGCGGCTACGGCAGGACTTAGTTTAACATTGGACCCTATGGGAAAAATGTTTCAAAACGCTTCTTCTCTGAAACCACTTGGATAATTGAAACCAAACTGCCCAGGAATGATCATTGGAAGGTCCTCTACAAGGTGTGTGTTTTTTATGCCGATCGGAAATCCAAGATGGCCACCACCGCAGGACATAGATTAACATTGGACCCTATGGAAAAATGTTCAAATGCCTTCTTCTCAGAAACTACAAATATGATTAAAGCCAAACTGTACAAGAATGTTCATTGGATGGTCCTCTACAAACTTTACGTTTTTTGTTCCGATATGAAATTCAAAATGGCGGCTACGGCAGGACTTAGTTTAACATTGGACCCTATGGGAAAAATGTTTCAAAATGCTTCTTCTCTGAAACCACTTGGACAGTTGAAACCAAACTGCCCAGGAATGATCATTGGAAGGTCCTCTACAAATTTTCTGTTTTTTATGCCGGTCGGAAATCCAAGATGGCCACCACCGCAGGACATAGATTAACATTGGACCCTATGGGAAAATGTTCAAATGCCTTCTTCTCAGAAACTACAAATATGATTAAAGCCAAACTGTACATGAATGTTCATTGGATGGTCCTCTACAAACTTTGCGTTTTTTGTTCCGATATAAAATTCAAAATGGCGGCTACGGCAGGACTTAGTTTAACATTGGACCCTATGGGAAAAATGTTTCAAAACGCTTCTTCTCTGAAACCACTTGGATAATTGAAACCAAACTGCCCAGGAATGATCATTGGAAGGTCCTCTACAAGGTGTGTGTTTTTTATGCCGATCGGAAATCCAAGATGGCCACCACCACAGGACATAGATTAACATTGGACCCTATGGGAAAATGTTCAAATGCCTTCTTCTCAGAAACTACAAATATGATTAAAGCCAAACTGTCCATATGTGTGTACATTGGATGGTCCTCTACAAACTTTAGGTTTTTTATTCCGATATGAAATTCAAAATGGCGGCTACGGCAGGACTTAGTTTAACATTGGACCCTATGGGAAAAATGTTTCAAAACGCTTCTTCTCTGAAACCACTTGGATAATTGAAACCAAACTGCCCAGGAATGATCATTGGAAGGTCCTCTACAAGGTGTGTGTTTTTTATGCCGATCGGAAATCCAAGATGGCCACCACCGCAGGACATAGATTAACATTGGACCCTATGGAAAAATGTTCAAATGCCTTCTTCTCAGAAACTACAAATATGATTAAAGCCAAACTGTACATGAATGTTCATTGAATGGTCCTCTACAAAATATACGTTTTTTATTCTGATATGAAATTCAAAATGGCGGCTACGGCAGGACTTAGTTTAACATTGGACCCTATGGGGAAAATGTTTCAAAACGCTTCTTCTCTGAAACCACTAGGACAGTTGAAACCAAACTGCCCAGGAATGATCATTGGAAGGTCCTGTTTTTTATGCCGATCGGAAATCCAAGATGGCTGCCACCACAGGTCATAGTATTAACACAGAACCATATGGGGAAAATACAGAAATATATTCTTCTCTGAAGCTATTGCACTGATTGAACCTAAACTGTGCATCAATCATTGGAAGGTCCTTTACAAACTTTGTGTTTTTTATGTTGATCGTAATTCCAAGATGACGCAGGACATAGTTTTTACATAGGACCAATTGGTTTTTTTTATTACCAGGTGAACGATACAGGCTCTTGAGAGCCTCTGGTTATGATTTTATGATTTTAAAAAAATATGTACATTTTTATAACCAGTATTTGACTTTTTTACATACATATTTTAAAATTCAAATGTAATTTCTTTATTTTCTTTCAATTTAAATATGAAAGTAGGAAGATAGTCATCACATGAGTGTTTGTCCATCTCATATTATTTGAACTAATTGATTATGGAAGACAATTTTCCTTTGAAATATATATTTTTGTTTACAAATATTAATTAGATACAACCAGTGTCCCTGACAAAATTGTTTTTATCACAACTGTCTCACATTTTTGCCCCTGAAGTATTTTTTAATAAAAATTTTTTAAAAGTAGTCGAGATCTGAAAATGAGTCAGCCTTACCTTAAAAATGTGCAATACCCTTTTTGGTTATAATTGAAGCTATTACAAATGTACACTGAAAACAGAGTTATCGTTCTTTGACAGGAAAACGTCAGAGGCACCCGGAACGCATCACTTGCAGGTGACCGTTACAATGGCCAACGTCAGTGTTGTGGATGTGGTTTTTAAATGTCTGAGACAACGTTCCAATGAACTTAAAATATGTTTGCTAGCAGTATTTTACATGTATGTGTTTTCTTGGTTTCATTCGATATAATAAAACATTTATAGCATGCATGTTCAGGAAATATGAAAATTTATTCACCCACGAGTATCATATTCCCCTCGGGCGTTGCCCTCTGGGAATATGACAGTCTTGGATGAATAAATTTTCATATTTTCTTCACCAGCATGCAATAAATGTATAATAGCATTACGTTGTATTATATTATAGACATTTTCTGCACATTTTGTAGAATTTGCTAAGAATTCCTTTCCTTGTTTTGCAAAATTGAATATGTTTAGTTATATTTTTATGGTTTGATTTTATAATTGATTGTGTTTATCTGAAATACGATGCTGATTTTCACCAAATATTCTGCATATCATACTCTTTTTAACATGAGGGGCCTCGTTGGCTGAGTGTGTGAGTGGTTAAGATCATTTATTTCCCCTCACAAACAGATCGTTAGTTCTTTATAGTTGTCTGGGTTTTTCTCCCAACAAGAAGTGGTAACAAACAGCAATAACATATCAGCCTTATTTTCAAGAAAATTATGGTCATCTAGAGAGTAAATCCAATTAAGTGTGTTTTTAAGCAGATAAAGACCATGGAGTAATGATTTCTGAAAGAAGTCTCTCGATTAATTTTTTTTTTAAAAAGGCTGTCAGAAATTACAACCCTATTTATTTGACACAAAACTACCGAATAAAATCCTTATCACCAAAGGGCAAGTCAACAAAAGAAATTGGTTAAATGTTGTTGAAATGTATTGAAAAGGATATGTTTCTTTCCAAATAAATTTTCAGTAGGAACTTGAATACATTACAGGAGGTGACGATATATTTTGAGAAGATGGTGTAAAAGGATCTGTAGAAATGTAGCTTTATGATTGGCTTTGTTTATGGTTGTTTATTGTCACTTTCAGCAAAGCTTTTCGGTTATATCGTAACTAACTACCAAACTTATTCAGGAAGGGAAGTCTGAACAGTTAAAACAAACTGACCAGTGCAAAACCCCCAAACTTTGGTTGATGTCTGCAATCCTTAGCACTTTATATGGATATCATGACAAGATTCAAGGTCAGTGGTGTTAGGTCAGAAGAGGATATTAACCACTCAACCAAAAAGGCCCCTCTAGAGCAATGTATAACTATTAGATAAAAATAGTTAATTTAAATAACGGGTAGTGATAATTGCAGTGATCATTGATCTAATTTTATAATTTATATTAACAATACCATACATATAATTGTTTATATATCTAATAAATAGTTAAAAACATCTATGTGGCTTCTGCTTTTGTTATATGGGGTTTGTGGTACATTTTGTATTGGTTTTTAATGCCACTTTCAACAATATTATAGTTATATTGTGTCAATCCATCTTATTGGATGGAGAAAACCATGGACCTGACACAGATAACTGACAAACTTTACAACATAAAGTACACATCTTGCATACTGGTAATTAATGGAATGCACAATTGTAATTTTGAAAAGAAAGTTTAAACAGTGATGGTCATCAATTCCACCAATATCAACAAAAAGAACAATAAACCTCTCATGTTAACTGAACTCACTGAACACATAAAGACCCTGACATATGACCTTGTAAATCCATGTCCTGGTTTGGAACAGGAACAAAAATGTGGTTAAACCGGTTAATGGAATCCCAACCCTCCCCTCCTGATAATTGAATCTCCAACGACAAAACATATATATAAAAAAAGGCACAGGCTACGAATACGACGGAAACGTATTCGTAGCCTGGGTTCTACAAGTACGACGGGCGGAAGTTGTGACTAAATGATCAACCGGTTCCCGGACATGGACACCTATTTTACGGAAATTAATCACGTATTGCTAGCATCTAGAGGCTACGAATACGACGGATTTCTCGATTTTCTAAATTCTATTGTTTTTATTTCATTAAATGACAATTTATGAATTTTTTATATAATTTTCTGTTTCTAGTTTATTTTTATTCCAATAAAATCTGATGCATTGAAAAACTACAATACACGATTAAGCCCATGGATTTCACTGGTATGAGTACTTCTCAGAGTACAACTCACACTTCCCAACAATAATTATTTTCAAAATGGACAACGATGGTAGTGCGCTCCGTGTTGGAGCAAAGTATACATCTTTTACAGATTTAGAGTGCCCTAAAAAAAATTCAGCAGGATAACTACGTCCAACTTTATAAGCGTAACTCAAGAAAGCTTGGTACGGGGTCCAAATATAAAAACATGGAAGTTGCAGAAAGTGCAGCGGGTCTTTTAATTTATAAGGAGTTGGATTATTCCTGTATTCATGGAGGGAAACATTTTAGTTCCATTTCCAACGGTCAACGCCCAAACACAAGGTAAAACACAAGGTAAAATCACATATAATATACCTTAAATAAGCAAATGATCATCACTTTGATTGCAGTTCTTCATATTAAATTCGCAGCGATGTCTTCAATCATGTTCTGCATAGCAGAAAATACATGTTTCTAGAATTTTTAAGTCATTGCAATACTATCGTAACTTTATAGTATCACAGTAATAAATGTTTAAAAACAATATATTTAAGAAAACAAAAATCCGTCGTATTCGTAGCCTCTAGATGCTAGCAATACGTGATTAATTTCCGTAAAATAGGTGTCCATGTCCGGAAACCGGTTGATCATTTAGTCACAACTTCCGCCCGTCGTACTTGTAGAACCCAGGCTACGAATACGCTTCCGTCGTATTCGTAGCCTGTGCCTTGAACAAACGGGAACAGGCTTCAAATCAAGTCAGAAAAATTCAAATTGATTGCTTTAATTTCCATTTTATGTAAATGAAAGTAAACAGATTTGTTAATTATTATGGAAAGAAAAATGATTCGTGTTAAACGTAAATTAAAGGAAAAGGAATCAAATCAAATCAAAATCAAAAAGTTTTATTTAAAGTCGGTACATTTTATAACAATCAACATAAGCTCTCAAGAGCTTTTCAAACCGACGTGCATAATAAATTACATAAATTAAATACAGCACAATAAAACATGTCATGCAATACAAAATTAAATACATATCCGGATAATATTTATGCATACATTTCTGTGTTTTGACCTCTGGACCTCCACAGCCAGTGCCTCTCTGTGTACTTATTGTCATAGGACCAGAAGTCAAAACACAAAATAGATGCAGACATTTATTGCACCCATTACACATACAAGTACATTCATGCAAATTTTAAGCAGTCTATAATCAAGCAAATAAGCAAATTAACTCAAAACACATATAAAATATTCATGTACTTTTAAAACATATTTCAAAAATATTCTAAAAACATTTTAAAAATGTTCATGCATAAATAGCCAAGCACTAAAATAAATAAAGCACAAGTTAATTGAAAAGCATACAAAGTAAAATATTTATGTACTTCCTAAAACACACTCTAAAACATATCTTAAAAATATTCCAAAAATATTTCAAGAATACTTTAAAAATATTTTAAAAATATTCATGCAGAATAGCCAAGCACTAAAATAAAAAACTAAAATAAAATAAAGTTAAACTGAAAAGCATACTAAAGCAAGAAGGCAGCAGTAAGGCAAATTTCATGCAATATCTATTCTGCATAATTCCTATTTTTATCTTTTTATCTATATACAGTGAGCATTAAGTGTGACGGAAAAATCCATGTACTTTTATTTCATTTTATAGATGTCGTTTAATGCCAGAGATATCGTGACGGTCGATTTTATTGGTGGAGAAAACCGGTGTTCCCGGAGAAAACTACTCGCATGCAAAACTATAAGGTTGTACCCATAAACAGCCATAAACAGCCAGCATCTGTAAAGTTAGCCTCGTTTTAAGGCATTCTTAAACAGCAGCAAGTCGTCGGTATGCACAATTATGATGTTATATACATGTATAATAAAACATTCCAGATATGATTGAAAAAAGTGCAATGTTTCACACGGGTTCCGTTAGTGGAGCAGGAACTGCATACCCTTCTGGAGCACACGAGATCACCCCCGGTTTTTATTGGCGCTCGTTGTTTATAACCCTGTCAAAGGCTACAAAAACATATGGTAAAGATATGCGACGAAGGTGGATACAGAAGATTTAGAAAGTACGACAGAAACCTTATGGTCAGCAGTGTAGATGGCAGTACTCCAATGTTAGAAAAAAACGGGATACTTAATGATATTGAAGATATTGTAGAGGATAATGCGCATGCTCTTTCTAATGTCAGTGCAAAACCACAATGGATATATTATGTACGTTTACCTAAACAGTACAGGGAGCGATGTGAATACGCATCAAAGGGGGTAATAGATACGAGGAAAGGCGACGTCCAACACAGGGCAAAGTCAGGTCGTTTGGTTAAGACCGATGATCGTCTACAGATATATGTATTTGGTTCACTCATCATATTGAAGTAGAACTTCATTTCACATCACCACATCACAAACCACACTACAAATACCTCACCGCTCCACCACCAAGACCACCATCACCACCACTACAACAACCATCACCAGCATCTTCATCCACACCTCCAGATTACAAACCACACTACACATCCCTCACCGCTCCACCACCAAGACCACCATCACCACCACTACAGCCACCATCACCAGCATCTTCATCCACACCTCCAGATCACAAACCACACTACAAATACCTCACCGCTCCACCACCAAGACCACCATCCCCACCACTACAACCACCATCACCAGCATCTTCATCCACACCTCCAGATTACAAACCACACTACAAATACCTCACCGCTCCACCACCAAGACCACCATCACCACCACTACAACCACCATCACCAGCATCTTCATCCACACCTCCAGATTACAAACCACACTACAAATACCTCACCGCTCCACCACCAAGACCACCATCACCACCACTACAACCACCATCACCAGCATCTTCATCCATACCTCCAGATTACAAACCACACTACAAATACCTCACCGCTCCACCACCAAGACCACCATCACCATCACCAGCATCTTCATCCACACCTCCAGATTACAAACCACACTACAAATCCCTCACCGCTCCACCACCAAGACCACCATCACCACCACTACAACCACCATCACCAGCATCTTCATCCATACCTCCAGATTACAAACCACACTACAAATACCTCACCGCTCCACCACCAAGACCACCATCACCACCACTACAACCACCATCACCAGCATCTCCATCCACACCTCCAGATCACAAACCACACTACAAATACCTCACCGCTCCACCACCAAGACCACCATTACCACCACTACAACCACCATCACCAGCATCTTCATCCATACCTCCAGATTACAAACAACACTACAAATACCTCACCGCTCCACCACCAAGACCACCATCACCACCACTACAACCACCATCACCAGCATCTTCATCCACACCTCCAGATTACAAACCACACTACAAATACCTCACCGCTCCACCACCAAGACCACCATCACCACCACTACAACCACCATCACCAGCATCTTCATCCACACCTCCAGATTACAAACCACACTACAAATACCTCACCGCTCCACCACCAAGACCACCATCACCACCACTACAACCACCATCACCAGCATCTTCATCCATACCTCCAGATTACAAACCACACTACAAATACCTCACCGCTCCACCACCAAGACCACCATCACCACCACTACAACCACCATCACCAGCATCTCCATCCACACCTCCAGATCACAAACCACACTACAAATACCTCACCGCTCCACCACCAAGACCACCATCACCACCACTACAACCACCATCACCAGCATCTTCATCCACACCTCCAGATTACAAACCACACTACAAATACCTCACCGCTCCACCACCACTACAACCACCATCACCAGCATCTTCATTCATACCTCCAGATTACAAACCACACTACAAATACCTCACCGCTCCACCACCAAGACCACCATCACCACCACTACAACCACCATCACCAGCATCTTCATCCACACCTCCAGATTACAAACCACACTACAAATACCTCACCGCTCCACCACTACAACCACCATCACCAGCATCTTCATCCACACCTCCAGATTACAAACACACTACAAATACCTCACCGCTCCACCACCAAGACCACCATCACCACCACTACAACCACCATCACCAGCATCTTCATCCACATCTCCAGATCACAAACCACACTACAAATACCTCACCGCTCCACCACCAAGACCACCATCACCACCACTACAACCACCATCACCAGCATCTTCATCCATACCTCCAGATTACAAACCACACTACAAATACCTCACCGCTCCACCACCAAGACCACCATCACCATCACCAGCATCTTCATCCACACCTCCAGATTACAAACCACACTACAAATACCTCACCGCTCCACCACCAAGACCACCATCACCACCACTACAACCACCATCACCAGCATCTTCATCCATACCTCCAGATTACAAACCACACTACAAATACCTCACCGCTCCACCACCAAGACCACCATCACCACCACTACAACAACCATCACCAGCATCTCCATCCACACCTCCAGATCACAAACCACACTATAAATACCTCACCGCTCCACCACCAAGACCACCATCACCACCACTACAACCACCATCACCAGCATCTTCATCCACACCTCCAGATCACAAACCACACTACAAATACCTCACCGCTCCACCACCAAGACCACCATCACCATCACCAGCATCTTCATCCACACCTCCAGATTACAAACCACACTACAAATACCTCACCGCTCCACCACCAAGACCACCATCACCACCACTACAACCACCATCACCAGCATCTTCATCCATACCTCCAGATTACAAACCACACTACAAATACCTCACCGCTCCACCACCAAGACCACCATCACCACCACTACAACAACCATCACCAGCATCTCCATCCACACCTCCAGATCACAAACCACACTACAAATACCTCACCGCTCCACCACCAAGACCACCATCACCACCACTACAACCACCATCACCAGCATCTTCATCCACACCTCCAGATCACAAACCACACTACAAATACCTCACCGCTCCACCACTACAACCACCATCACCAGCATCTTCATCCACACCTCCAGATTACAAACACACTACAAATACCTCACCGCTCCACCACCAAGACCACCATCACCACCACTACAACCACCATCACCAGCATCTTCATCCACACCTCCAGATTACAAACCACACTACAAATACCTCACCGCTCCACCACCACTACAACCACCATCACCAGCATCTTCATTCATACCTCCAGATTACAAACCACACTACAAATACCTCACCGCTCCACCACCAAGACCACCATCACCACCACTACAACCACCATCACCAGCATCTTCATCCACACCTCCAGATTACAAACCACACTACAAATACCTCACCGCTCCACCACTACAACCACCATCACCAGCATCTTCATCCACACCTCCAGATTACAAACACACTACAAATACCTCACCGCTCCACCACCAAGACCACCATCACCACCACTACAACCACCATCACCAGCATCTTCATCCACATCTCCAGATCACAAACCACACTACAAATACCTCACCGCTCCACCACCAAGACCACCATCACCACCACTACAACCACCATCACCAGCATCTTCATCCATACCTCCAGATTACAAACCACACTACAAATACCTCACCGCTCCACCACCAAGACCACCATCACCATCACCAGCATCTTCATCCACACCTCCAGATTACAAACCACACTACAAATACCTCACCGCTCCACCACCAAGACCACCATCACCACCACTACAACCACCATCACCAGCATCTTCATCCATACCTCCAGATTACAAACCACACTACAAATACCTCACCGCTCCACCACCAAGACCACCATCACCACCACTACAACAACCATCACCAGCATCTCCATCCACACCTCCAGATCACAAACCACACTATAAATACCTCACCGCTCCACCACCAAGACCACCATCACCACCACTACAACCACCATCACCAGCATCTTCATCCACACCTCCAGATCACAAACCACACTACAAATACCTCACCGCTCCACCACCAAGACCACCATCACCATCACCAGCATCTTCATCCACACCTCCAGATTACAAACCACACTACAAATACCTCACCGCTCCACCACCAAGATCACCATCACCACCACTGCAACCACCATCACCAGCATCTTCATCCACACCTCCAGATTACAAACCACACTACAAATACCTCACCGCTCCACCACCAAGACCACCATCACCACCACTACAACAACCATCACCAGCATCTCCATCCACACCTCCAGATCACAAACCACACTACAAATACCTCACCGCTCCACCACCAAGACCACCATCACCACCACTACAACCACCATCACCAGCATCTTCATCCACACCTCCAGATCACAAACCACACTACAAATACCTCACCGCTCCACCACTACAACCACCATCACCAGCATCTTCATCCACACCTCCAGATTACAAACACACTACAAATACCTCACCGCTCCACCACCAAGACCACCATCACCACCACTACAACCACCATCACCAGCATCTTCATCCACACCTCCAGATCACAAACCACACTACAAATACCTCACCGCTCCACCACCAAGACCACCATCACCACCACTACAACCACCATCACCAGCATCTTCATCCATACCTCCAGATTACAAACCACACTACAAATACCTCACCGCTCCACCACCAAGACCACCATCACCATCACCAGCATCTTCATCCACACCTCCAGATTACAAACCACACTACAAATACCTCACCGCTCCACCACCAAGACCACCATCACCACCACTACAACCACCATCACCAGCATCTTCATCCATACCTCCAGATTACAAACCACACTACAAATACCTCACCGCTCCACCACCAAGACCACCATCACCACCACTACAACAACCATCACCAGCATCTCCATCCACACCTCCAGATCACAAACCACACTACAAATACCTCACCGCTCCACCACCAAGACCACCATCACCACCACTACAACCACCATCACCAGCATCTTCATCCACACCTCCAGATCACAAACCATACTACAAATACCTCACCGCTCCACCACCAAGACCACCATTACCACCACTACAACCACCATCACCAGCATCTTCATCCATACCTCCAGATTACAAACCACACTACAAATACCTCACCGCTTCACCACCAAGACCACCATCACCACCACTACAACCACCATCACCAGCATCTTCATCCATACCTCCAGATTACAAACCACACTACAAATACCTCACCGCTCCACCACCAAGACCACCATCACCACCACTACAACCACCATCACCAGCATCTCCATCCACACCTCCAGATTACAAACCACACTACAAATACCTCACCGCTCCACCACCAAGACCACCATCACCATCACTACAACCACCATCACCAGCATCTTCATCCATACCTCCAGATTACAAACCACACTACAAATACCTCACCGCTCCACCACCAAGACCACCATCACCACCACTACAACCACCATCACCAGCATCTTCATCCATACCTCCAGATTACAAACCACACTACAAATACCTCACCGCTCCACCACCAATACCACCATCACCACCACTACAACCACCATCACCAGCATCTTCATCCACACCTCCAGATTACAAACCACACTACAAATACCTCACCGCTCCACCACTACAACCACCATCACCAGCATCTTCATCCACACCTCCAGATTACAAACACACTACAAATACCTCACCGCTCCACCACCAAGACCACCATCACCACCACTACAACCACCATCACCAGCATCTCCATCCACACCTCCAGATCACAAACCACACTACAAATACCTCACCGCTCCACCACCAAGACCACCATCACCACCACTACAACCACCATCACCAGCATCTTCATCCACACCTCCAGATCACAAACCACACTACAAATACCTCACCGCTCCACCACCAAGACCACCATCACCACCACTACAACCACCATCACCAGCATCTTCATCCATACCTCCAGATTACAAACCACACTACAAATACCTCACCGCTCCACCACCAAGACCACCATCACCACCACTACAACAACCATCACCAGCATCTCCATCCACACCTCCAGATCACAAACCACACTACAAATACCTCACCGCTCCACCACCAAGACCACCATCACCACCACTACAACCACCATCACCAGCATCTTCATCCACACCTCCAGATCACAAACCATACTACAAATACCTCACCGCTCCACCACCAAGACCACCATTACCACCACTACAACCACCATCACCAGCATCTTCATCCATACCTCCAGATTACAAACCACACTACAAATACCTCACCGCTTCACCACCAAGACCACCATCACCACCACTACAACCACCATCACCAGCATCTTCATCCATACCTCCAGATTACAAACCACACTACAAATACCTCACCGCTCCACCACCAAGACCACCATCACCACCACTACAACCACCATCACCAGCATCTCCATCCACACCTCCAGATCACAAACCACACTACAAATACCTCACTGCTCCACCACCAAGACCACCATCACCACCACTACAACCACCATCACCAGCATCTTCATCCACACCTCCAGATTACAAACCACACTACAAATACCTCACCGCTCCACCACCAAGACCACCATCACCACCACTACAACCACCATCACCAGCATCTTCATCCATACCTCCAGATTACAAACCACACTACAAATACCTCACCGCTCCACCACCAATACCACCATCACCACCACTACAACCACCATCACCAGCATCTTCATCCACACCTCCAGATCACAAACCATACTACAAATACCTCACCGCTCCACCACCAAGACCACCATCACCACCACTACAACCACCATCACCAGCATCTTCATCCACACCTCCAGATTACAAACCACACTACAAATACCTCACCGCTCCACCACTACAACCACCATCACCAGCATCTTCATCCACACCTCCAGATTACAAACACACTACAAATACCTCACCGCTCCACCACCAAGACCACCATCACCACCACTACAACCACCATCACCAGCATCTCCATCCACACCTCCAGATCACAAACCACACTACAAATACCTCACCGCTCCACCACCAAGACCACCATCACCACCACTACAACCACCATCACCAGCATCTTCATCCACACCTCCAGATCACAAACCACACTACAAATACTTCACCGCTCCACCACCAAGACCACCATCACCACCACTACAACCACCATCACCAGCATCTTCATCCATACCTCCAGATTACAAACCACACTACAAATACCTCACCGCTCCACCACCAAGACCACCATCATCACCAGCATCTTCATCCACACCTCCAGATCACAAACCACACTACAAATACCTCACCGCTCCACCACCAAGACCACCATCACCACCACTACAACCACCATCACCAGCATCTTCATCCACACCTCCAGATTACAAACACACTACAAATACCTCACCGCTCCACCACCAAGACCACCATCACCACCACTACAACCACCATCACCAGCATCTCCATCCACACCTCCAGATCACAAACCACACTACAAATACCTCACTGCTCCACCACCAAGACCACCATCACCACCACTACAACCACCATCACCAGCATCTTCATCCACACCTCCAGATCACAAACCACACTACAAATACCTCACCGCTCCACCACCAAGAACACCATCACCACCACTACAACCACCATCACCAGCATCTTCATCCATACCTCCAGATTACAAACCACACTACAAATACCTCACCGCTCCACCACCAAGACCACCATCATCACCAGCATCTTCATCCACACCTCCAGATCACAAACCACACTACAAATACCTCACCGCTCCACCACCAAGACCACCATCACCACCACTACAACCACCATCACCAGCATCTTCATCCACACCTCCAGATTACAAACCACACTACAAATACCTCACCGCTCCACCACCAAGAACACCATCACCACCACTACAACCACCATCACCAGCATCTCCATCCACACCTCCAGATTACAAACCACACTACAAATACCTCACCGCTCCACCACCAAGACCACCATCACCACCACTACAACAACCATCACCAGCATCTTCATCCACACCTCCAGATTACAAACCCCACTACACATCCCTCACCGCTCCACCACCAAGACCACCATCACCACCATCACCAGCATCTTCATCCACACCTCCAGATCACAAACCACACTACAAATACCTCACCGCTCCACCACCAAGACCACCATCCCCACCACTACAACCACCATCACCAGCATCTTCATCCACACCTCCAGATTACAAACCACACTACAAATACCTCACCGCTCCACCACCAAGACCACCATCACCACCACTACAACCACCATCACCAGCATCTTCATCCACACCTCCAGATCACAAACCACACTACAAATACCTCACCGCTCCACCACCAAGACCACCATCACCACCACTATAACCACCATCACCAGCATCTTCATCCATACCTCCAGATTACAAACCACACTACAAATACCTCACCGCTCCACCACCAAGACCACCATCACCACCACTACAACCACCATCACCAGCATCTTCATCCACACCTCCAGATTACAAACCACACTACAAATACCTCACCGCTCCACCACCAAGACCACCATCACCACCACTACAACCACCATCACCAGCATCTTCATCCATACCTCCAGATTACAAACCACACTACAAATACCTCACCGCTCCACCACCAAGACCACCATCATCAGCATCTCCATCCACACCTCCAGATCACAAACCACACTACAAATACCTCACCGCTCCACCACCAAGACCACCATCACCACCACTACAACCACCATCACCAGCATCTTCATCCATACCTCCAGATTACAAACCACACTACAAATACCTCACCGCTCCACCACCAAGACCACCATCACCACCACTACAACCACCATCACCAGCATCTTCATCCATACCTCCAGATTACAAACCACACTACAAATACCTCACCGCTCCACCACCAAGACCACCATCACCACCACTACAACCACCATCACCAGCATCTTCATCCACACCTCCAGATTACAAACCACACTACAAATACCTCACCGCTCCACCACCAAGACCACCATCACCACCACTACAACCACCATCACCAGCATCTTCATCCATACCTCCAGATCACAAACCACACTATAAATACCTCACCGCTCCACCACCAAGACCACCATCACCACCACTACAACCACCATCACCAGCATCTTCATCCATACCTCCAGATTACAAACCACACTACAAATACCTCACCGCTCCACCACCAAGACCACCATCATCACCAGCATCTTCATCCACACCTCCAGATCACAAACCACACTACAAATACCTCACCGCTCCACCACCAAGACCACCATCACCACCACTACAACCACCATCACCAGCATCTTCATCCACACCTCCAGATTACAAACCACACTACAAATACCTCACCGCTCCACCACCAAGACCACCATCACCACCACTACAACCACCATCACCAGCATCTCCATCCACACCTCCAGATTACAAACCACACTACAAATACCTCACCGCTCCACCACCAAGACCACCATCACCACCACTACAACAACCATCACCAGCATCTTCATCCACACCTCCAGATTACAAACCACACTACACATCCCTCACCGCTCCACCACCAAGACCACCATCACCACCATCACCACCATCACCAGCATCTTCATCCACACCTCCAGATCACAAACCACACTACAAATACCTCACCGCTCCACCACCAAGACCACCATCCCCACCACTACAACCACCATCACCAGCATCTTCATCCACACCTCCAGATTACAAACCACACTACAAATACCTCACCGCTCCACCACCAAGACCACCATCACCACCACTACAACCACCATCACCAGCATCTTCATCCATACCTCCAGATTACAAACCACACTACAAATACCTCACCGCTCCACCCCCAAGACCACCATCACCACCACTACAACCACCATCACCAGCATATTCATCCACACCTCCAGATTACAAACCACACTACAAATACCTCACCGCTCCACCACCAAGACCACCATCACCACCACTACAACCACCATCACCAGCATCTTCATCCATACCTCCAGATTACAAACCACACTACAAATACCTCACCGCTCCACCACCAAGACCACCATCACCAGCATCTCCATCCACACCTCCAGATCACAAACCACACTACAAATACCTCACCGCTCCACCACCAAGACCACCATCACCACCACTACAACCACCATCACCAGCATCTTCATCCATACCTCCAGATCACAAACCACACTACAAATACCTCACCGCTCCACCACCAAGACCACCATCACCACCACTACAACCACCATCACCGGCATCTTCATCCATACCTCCAGATTACAAACCACACTACAAATACCTCACCGCTCCACCACCAAGACCACCATCACCACCACTACAACCACCATCACCAGCATCTTCATCCACACCTCCAGATTACAAACCACACTACAAATACCTCACCGCTCCACCACCAAGACCACCATCACCACCACTACAACCACAATCACCAGCATCTTCATCCATACCTCCAGATTACAAACCACACTACAAATACCTCACCGCTCCACCACCAAGACCACCATCACCACCACTACAACCACCATCACCAGCATCTCCATCCACACCTCCAGATCACAAACCACACTACAAATACCTCACCGCTCCACCACCAAGACCACCATCACCACCACTACAACCACCATCACCAGCATCTTCATCCACACCTCCAGATTACAAACCACACTACAAATACCTCACCGCTCCACCACCAAGACCACCATCACCACCACTACAACCACCATCACCAGCATCTTCATCCATACCTCCAGATTACAAACCACACTACAAATACCTCACCGCTCCACCACCAAGACCACCATCACCACCACTACAACCACCATCACCAGCATCTCCATCCACACCTCCAGATCACAAACCACACTACAAATACCTCACCGCTCCACCACCAAGACCACCATCACCACCACTACAACCACCATCACCAGCATCTTCATCCATACCTCCAGATTACAAACCACACTACAAATACCTCACCGCTCCACCACCAAGACCACCATCACCATTACTACAACCACCATCACCAGCATCTTCATCCACACCTCCAGATTACAAACCACACTACAAATACCTCACCGCTCCACCACCAAGACCACCATCACCACCACTACAACCACCATCACCAGCATCTTCATCCACACCTCCAGATTACAAACCACACTACAAATACCTCACCGCTCCACCACCAAGACCACCATCACCACCACTACAACCACCATCACCAGCATCTTCATCCATACCTCCAGATTACAAACCACACTACAAATACCTCACCGCTCCACCACCAAGACCACCATCACCACCACTACAACCACCATCACCAGCATCTCCATCCACACCTCCAGATCACAAACCACACTACAAATACCTCACCGCTCCACCACCAAGACCACCATCACCACCACTACAACCACCATCACCAGCATCTTCATCCACACCTCCAGATTACAAACCACACTACAAATACCTCACCGCTCCACCACCAAGACCACCATCACCACCACTACAACCACCATCACCAGCATCTTCATCCATACCTCCAGATTACAAACCACACTACAAATACCTCACCGCTCCACCATCAAGACCACCATCACCACCACTACAACCACCATCACCAGCATCTCCATCCACACCTCCAGATTACAAACCACACTACAAATACCCCACCGCTCCACCACTACAACCACCATCACCAGCATCTTCATCCACACCTCCAGATTACAAACCACACTACAAATACCTCACCGCTCCACCACCAAGACCACCATCACCACCACTACAACCACCATCACCAGCATCTCCATCCACACCTCCAGATCACAAACCACACTACAAATACCTCACCGCTCCACCACCAAGACCACCATCTCCACCATTACAACCACCATCACCAGCATCTTCATCCACACCTCCAGATCACAAACCACACTACAAATACCTCACCGCTCCACCACCAAGACCACCATCACCACCACTACAACCACCATCACCAGCATCTTCATCCATACCTCCAGATTACAAACCACACTACAAATACCTCACCGCTCCACCACCAAGACCACCATCACCACCACTACAACCACCATCACCAGCATCTCCATCCACACCTCCAGATCACAAACCACACTACAAATACCTCACCGCTCCACCACCAAGACCACCATCACCACCACTACAACCACCATCACCAGCATCTTCATCCATACCTCCAGATTACAAACCACACTACAAATACCTCACCGCTCCACCACCAAGACCACCATCACCATTACTACAACCACCATCACCAGCATCTTCATCCACACCTCCAGATTACAAACCACACTACAAATACCTCACCGCTCCACCACCAAGACCACCATCACCACCACTACAACCACCATCACCAGCATCTCCATCCACACCTCCAGATCACAAACCACACTACAAATACCTCACCGCTCCACCACCAAGACCACCATCACCACCACTACAACCACCATCACCAGCATCTTCATCCACACCTCCAGATTACAAACCACACTACAAATACCTCACCGCTCCACCACCAAGACCACCATCACCACCACTACAACCACCATCACCAGCATCTTCATCCATACCTCCAGATTACAAACCACACTACAAATACCTCACCGCTCCACCATCAAGACCACCATCACCACCACTACAACCACCATCACCAGCATCTCCATCCACACCTCCAGATTACAAACCACACTACAAATACCCCACCGCTCCACCACTACAACCACCATCACCAGCATCTTCATCCACACCTCCAGATTACAAACCACACTACAAATACCTCACCGCTCCACCACCAAGACCACCATCACCACCACTACAACCACCATCACCAGCATCTCCATCCACACCTCCAGATCACAAACCACACTACAAATACCTCACCGCTCCACCACCAAGACCACCATCTCCACCATTACAACCACCATCACCAGCATCTTCATCCACACCTCCAGATCACAAACCACACTACAAATACCTCACCGCTCCACCACCAAGACCACCATCACCACCACTACAACCACCATCACCAGCATCTTCATCCATACCTCCAGATTACAAACCACACTACAAATACCTCACCGCTCCACCACCAAGACCACCATCACCACCACTACAACCACCATCACCAGCATCTTCATCCACACCTCCAGATCACAAACCACACTACAAATACCTCACCGCTCCACCACCAAGACCACCATCACCACCACTACAACCACCATCACCAGCATCTTCATCCACACCTCCAGATTACAAACCACACTACAAATACCTCACCGCTCCACCACCAAGACCACCATCACCACCACTACAACCACCATCACCAGCATCTCCATCCACACCTCCAGATTACAAACAACACTACAAATACCTCACCGCTCCACCCCAAGACCACCATCACCACCACTACAACCACCATCACCAGCATCTTCATCCACACCTCCAGATCACAAACCACACTACAAATACCTCACCGCTCCACCACCAAGACCACACAGATATTCCGTAACGGTTAGCCAAATCATGGTGGTGACCTTAAAACTGATGACTTCAATTTAACAACTAGACACTCTTGGTTCTGTCTAGTTAGCAGCAACCCTCTATCCTGATACGAACCACAAGCTCTGTGATATCGTATCAACTGCGATATATATATTCCGTATACAGGTGCTGTAGGAATGTTGCTTCACATAAATGGAAATTTCACAATGGGAAAATTGAAATCATGAATTTTATCGTAAAGTTTCGTTCTTAACCTTTATCGTCAATGTCGAGGTATAGGTCAATATATAAAAGTAGACATAACTGTATCTGTGGTATAATTTAGTTCAAGCTCAATGGCATAGATGCGATCAAACAAAATCATCAAAATTGTAATTATTTAGTGAAATTATATCATTTATATAGCAGAACGTTAAATTAAAGGATCGGGCTAGTTTCCTTTCGTTTTTCTTGCGAAATCCCATGTAAAATTTCTGCCTCGTGCGAGTGAGAGAAGACCACAGTTCGTACCAATAGGAATGTCGATTGTCTGTTGAAAAACACGTCCACCAAACATAAAAAAATATGTTGTCACTAAAAACTCCATCATTTTAATAATATCAGTTTCAGAGAATATTTTGGTTGAATCAGATTGATTTTTCATTTACAAAATAAGATTTGTCCCTTCTTAAGACAAGGTACTTATACCTTCAGTTGGCCATTCTTTTGTTTATAGAACACAGTCGGATTAAGTCTTTTAATATGCCTTTTAGCTTTGAGTGGGGAATAACTATATAGAGGATAGAAAACTCAAATGTTTTAATGCTATTGCATGAGGAGATCTTTAGAATTTTTCAGAATCCACATCTTATTCAAACAATTCTTTGTGTAGCTACTGTCACAGTATCTCTGAAGACCGATTTTGACTGCTGATACATGTTGATAATTTGGAAAGACGTTTTGTGGAGCATTTAACATATCTAACCATTAAAAGAATATCCACAAATGCATTTCAAATAATATAAATCAATGTATTAATTTTTGTTCTCACATGTGGAAAGCAATTGAATGACCGCATCATTTCACTAAAAGGGAAGGTTTGAGCCCATCAAACTAGTTTAACCCTGCCAGTTTTTATTGAAGTACCTGTACCAAGCCAGGAAAGTGATCGGTCATGTGTTTGTGTGTTTTGACTCTTTCTACGATTTTCCAACAAAGAAGGATTTGATTTAAAAAAAATGAGCAGTTGAAAATAAATGTTCAAACATACAGCAAAACCCAATTACTGATATCTATGACTGAAGGAGACTTATTCAAGATGTAGATATCTAATTTAGTGGGCATGTCCAGAATAACCTTCATCAGGTAAGTCCAAATATCGGAAAGCAAAACAAACAGAAAATCCAATAAGCCTAAGATCAAAGTCAAAAGATCGGAAAGCCAAATAATAATATTGTGCACACGATGTAAGATATTTTTTAATTTGATCAAAATTCGCAAATAAATAAGAGGTTATGCTACATCTAGACTGAAAAAAATGATACTGGGTAGACTCCTTAAACTACTGTATTCTAATATTGAATATTGCATTGTACAGTACTGGAAACCTTATGAAAGATCGTGGCTCTTCTAAAAAGGCATTTTCAAATTCTTGCTTTGTGAGTGAATTGTTTTTGTTCTTATCATAACGTTCAAACATGTCTGATGTCATTTTCTCAGCATCAGAATCCACATCGCCATCTTCTTTTGTCATTTTCAAAGCACACTGAAGCGAAACATAAACATCTATAATTAAGTCTGATGTCATAACATCCTATGTAAAAGTATGTAGAAACGTCTAATAGTTTTGTGAAATTTATAACTTGCTGCAAAGGCTAGTGAAATATATGAGTGAATAATTAGTCAATAATCTGTAGTGAAGTTATGTGAAACGTGTTGGGTAAACGTTTATGTTTGCCATGTGTTATTGTAGTGTATTTCACTAAGAGCGGAGGAATGAGTCCGTAAAACTAGCTTAACCCTGCTAGGTATTATTGAACTGCCTTGAAGCAGCACGGAAAGTAAGCGTCATGTATTGGTGTGTTGGGTGTGTGTCGATTTTGCCATTTTTCTACCATTTTTCTATTGAATTTTGGAAATGTTCCACCAGCGTGGTATTTTTTCTTATTCATTTTATTTATCCAGGATGTTTTACCAACCTGTTTATATATGATATAATGCTGGTTGTAGTATTTTTCTAAAGACAAAAGGCTTCCTCGGTGATGTAGTAGTTATCATCCCCGCATCGACTGCGAAAGATCGTAGGGTCAATGTCCTATCGGATCAAACAGATCGTAGGGTCAATCTCCTGTCGGATCAAACAGATCGTAGGGTCAATGTCCTGTCGGATCAAACAGATCGTAGGGTCAATGTCCTGTCGGATCAAACAGATCGTAGGGTCAATGTCCTGTCGGATCAAACAGATCGTAGGGTCAATGTCCTGTCGGATCAAACAGATCGTAGGGTCAATGTCCTGTCGGATCAAACAGATCGTAGGGTCAATCTCCTGTCGGATCAAACAGATCGTAGGGTCAATGTCCTGTCGGATCAAACAGATCGTAGGGTCAATGTCCTGTCGGATCAAACAGATCGTAGGGTCAATGTCCTGTCGGATCAAACAGATCGTAGGGTCAATGTCCTGTCGGATCAAACAGATCGTAGGGTCAATGTCCTGTCGGATCAAACAGATCGTAGGGTCAATGTCCTGTCGGATCAAACAGATCGTAGGGTCAATCTCCTGTCGGATCAAACAGATCGAAGGGTCAATCTCCTGTCGGATCAAACAGATCGTAGGGTCAATGTCCTGTCGGATCAAACAGATCGTAGGGTCAATGTCCTGTCGGATCAAACAGATCGTAGGGTCAATGTCCTGTCGGATCAAACAGATCGTAGGGTCAATGTCCTGTCGGATCAAACAGATCGTAGGGTCAATGTCCTGTCGGATCAAACAGATCGTAGGGTCAATGTCCTGTCGGATCAAACAGATCGTAGGGTCAATCTCCTGTCGGATCAAACAGATCGTAGGGTCAATGTCCTGTCGGATCAAACAGATCGTAGGGTCAATGTCCTGTCGGATCAAACAGATCGTAGGGTCAATGTCCTGTCGGATCAAACAGATCGTAGGGTCAATGTCCTGTCGGATCAAACAGATCGTAGGGTCAATGTCCTGTCGGATCAAACAGATCGTAGGGTCAATGTCCTGTCGGATCAAACAGATCGTAGGGTCAATCTCCTGTCGGATCAAACAGATCGAAGGGTCAATCTCCTGTCGGATCAAACAGATCGTAGGGTCAATCTCCTGTCGGATCAAACAGATCGTAGGGTCAATGTCCTGTCGGATCAAACAGATCGTAGGGTCAATGTCCTGTCGGATCAAACAGATCGTAGGGTCAATGTCCTGTCGGATCAAACAGATCGTAGGGTCAATGTCCTGTCGGATCAAACAGATCGTAGGGTCAATGTCCTGTCGGATCAAACAGATCGTAGGGTCAATGTCCTGTCGGATCAAACAGATCGTAGGGTCAATGTCCTGTCGGATCAAACAGATCGTAGGGTCAATGTCCTGTCGGATCAAACAGATCGTAGGGTCAATGTCCTGTCGGATCAAACAGATCGTAGGGTCAATGTCCTGTCGGATCAAACAGATCGTAGGGTCAATGTCCTGTCGGATCAAACAGATCGTAGGGTCAATGTCCTGTCGGATCAAACAGATCGTAGGGTCAATCTCCTGTCGGATCAAACAGATCGTAGGGTCAATCTCCTGTCGGATCAAACAGATCGTAGGGTCAATCTCCTGTCGGATCAAACAGATCGTAGGGTCAATCTCCTGTCGGATCAAACAGATCGTAGGGTCAATCTCCTGTCGGATCAAACAGATCGTAGGGTCAATCTCCTGTCGGATCAAACAGATCGTAGGGTCAATCTCCTGTCGGATCAAACAGATCGTAGGGTCAATCTCCTGTCGGATCAAACAGATCGTAGGATCAATGTCCTGTCGGATCAAACAGATCGTAGGGTCAATCTCCTGTCGGATCAAACAGATCGTAGGGTCAATGTCCTGTCGGATCAAACAGATCGTAGGATCAATCTCCTGTCGGATCAAACAGATCGTAGGGTCAATGTCCTGTCGGATCAAACAGATCGTAGGGTCAATCTCCTGTCGGATCAAACAGATCGTAGGGTCAATGTCCTGTCGGATCAAACAGATCGTAGGGTCAATCTCCTGTCGGATCAAACAGATCGTAGGGTCAATCTCCTGTCGGATCAAACAGATCGTAGGGTCAATGTCCTGTCGGATCAAACAGATCGTAGGGTCAATGTCCTGTCGGATCAAACAGATCGTAGGGTCAATCTCCTGTCGGATCAAACAGATCGTAGGGTCAATGTCCTGTCGGATCAAACAGATCGTAGGGTCAATGTCCTGTCGGATCAAACAGATCGTAGGATCAATCTCCTGTCGGATCAAACAGATCGTAGGGTCAATGTCCTGTCGGATCAAACAGATCGTAGGGTCAATCTCCTGTCGGATCAAACAGATCGTAGGGTCAATGTCCTGTCGGATCAAACAGATCGTAGGATCAATGTCCTGTCGGATCAAACAGATCGTAGGGTCAATGTCCTGTCGGATCAAACAGATCGTAGGATCATTCTCCTGTCGGATCAAACAGATCGTAGGGTCAATCTCCTGTCGGATCAAACAGATCGTAGGATCAATGTCCTGTCGGATCAAACAGATCGTAGGATCAATCTCCTGTCGGATCAAACAGATCGTAGGGTCAATGTCCTGTCGGATCAAACAGATCGTAGGATCAATCTCCTGTCGGATCAAACAGATCGTAGGGTCAATGTCCTGTCGGATCAAACAGATCGTAGGGTCAATCTCCTGTCGGATCAAACAGATCGTAGGGTCAATGTCCTGTCGGATCAAACAGATCGTAGGGTCAATCTCCTGTCGGATCAAACAGATCGTAGGGTCAATCTCCTGTCGGATCAAACAGATCGTAGGGTCAATGTCCTGTCGGATCAAACAGATCGTAGGGTCAATGTCCTGTCGGATCAAACAGATCGTAGGGTCAATCTCCTGTCGGATCAAACAGATCGTAGGGTCAATGTCCTGTCGGATCAAACAGATCGTAGGGTCAATGTCCTGTCGGATCAAACAGATCGTAGGATCAATCTCCTGTCGGATCAAACAGATCGTAGGGTCAATGTCCTGTCGGATCAAACAGATCGTAGGGTCAATCTCCTGTCGGATCAAACAGATCGTAGGGTCAATGTCCTGTCGGATCAAACAGATCGTAGGATCAATGTCCTGTCGGATCAAACAGATCGTAGGGTCAATGTCCTGTCGGATCAAACAGATCGTAGGATCATTCTCCTGTCGGATCAAACAGATCGTAGGGTCAATCTCCTGTCGGATCAAACAGATCGTAGGATCAATGTCCTGTCGGATCAAACAGATCGTAGGATCAATCTCCTGTCGGATCAAACAGATCGTAGGGTCAATCTCCTGTCGGATCAAACAGATCGTAGGGTCAATGTCCTGTCGGATCAAACAGATCGTAGGGTCAATCTCCTGTCGGATCAAACAGATCGTAGGGTCAATGTCCTGTCGGATCAAACAGATCGTAGGGTCAATGTCCTGTCGGATCAAACAGATCGTAGGGTCAATCTCCTGTCGGATCAAACAGATCGTAGGGTCAATGTCCTGTCGGATCAAACAGATCGTAGGGTCAATGTCCTGTCGGATCAAACCAAAGACTATGAAGTTGGTATTTGTTGTTTATCCAGTAAGCACGCATCATTAAGGAGTATGAGGATGAATTGTTGGCTCGAAGATATGTTAATGTCTACACGTGGATCAGTACGTGTATCTATGTACACACTGTAGTTTAATGTGTTAGCACAATAAAAACATCAAAATCCTATCAAAAACGGAATAAAACGAAACTATTTTGCCTTATTTTTGCAATTGTATCTTAACTCCATCCATTTGATAGAAGATCGAGTTTGCTAAATATAAAGCACCAATATCAAAATAAACATTGGAAATGTTTATTGATAAGAAAATGAAAGTCTGTCTATTCAACGTTACACTTAAGCGAAAATGTAATAAATACCTTAAAAATGTCCACCATTTCCTTCCTGTCTATAGAACCATTACCGTTTATGTCAAATAAGTCAAACAGCCATGTGATTCGGTCATAAAGATTAGTGGATCCCTCCGAACTCAAATATAACAAGAATTCTCTAAAGTTGATTTTCCCAGTTTTATCTTTATCGATATTTCGGAAATAATGTTCAGCGAAGTTTTCAACATTTTCCTGGAAGAAGCCGTGTAGGAATTCCTTGAAAGTTTTCAGATCCATGTTACCATCTGGCCAATTTTTCTAAAATTGAATTATATTGTTGGTTAACGAGAACGTTTTATATTCAATATACAGTGAATAAACATCATATAATTACTAAAATGCATATACAACACACCCCTTCAATTAAAATATTCTTATATTAATATTATTGTTTCACATATGGTCCAAACTATTAAAAAAGAGGAATGAAGATTGATTTTATAATCTGTGTCATCCTTTCAATAAAGCTAAAACTATGATCGGAAACTAAAAACTACTTTCAACATTGCGTCAAACTAAAAAGCATCTGAAGGATTGAATTTGACGCTACTCAACTTCAACAATAATGTATCATAATTTTGATTCATTTTGCATGTAGGGCTTTTATTCGTGTGTCTATGGGAATTAACCATCGACACTTTGACCATATTGTTCTCGGAATTCTGTGTAATGTCAAGCGGCAAGTAAAGGACAACAGCTACATGTCTTTACTTTCAACTACAGATATATATCTTTATTTTCAACTACCAAAACATACAAATATACCATTCTTTTCCATGGCTAAATCATTAATTAATTTTCACTTTATGTCATATTCTAACTTAAATACTTACCAGAAAATCTTTATAAAAATCCTTTATCTCCTTTTTCTCAAAAATGGTATGCATTCTTAAAAAAGTTATTTCCTTGCTGGATATCTTATCAGAATGATTCCCCATGTTGTTTCCCGGTGTGTTAATGTATAATGATTTGATATGCATAAAGTTATTACTATTACTGCCATCCTCTTCCGTTTTATCACAGGAAGTTGTATTAAAACGACGCACTACATTACATCACGCAATTTGTTTTAAACTAACTTTATTAAACTTTGAAGTGTCTTTCACAATTTCGCAACAAACAACAGTGCGAGTGAACAGCTGCAGTCCAGCGCAATTTCTTATATATTCATGTTTCAATTTATGATGGGCATATTTACGAGAAGACGAGCATTTCCATAATTTTCTTGTGTCATGAGACAGATGACTGGACATTAAAAAAGTTGAACCTGCTTGAGAATTCACTTTTTTACAACAAATATGAATATGGCATTTTCAAACTTGTATGACTAAATGAATTTAATTTCCAATCTTTTGTTTTTTATACTTTTGTTTTACATTGATCTACTTTCAACAAATTCTACGTTTTCAGCAGTAATCAGTTTAAAGCCATTCCACCAGACTGGTTTTGTACTCTCCATATTAAACATTGTCATTAGTACTGTAAAAATTGTGTGGTCTTCTGAGTAAAAAGGAATATGTCCTTTGTTTGTATGTTAACTGTATAACTATTGCAGATATAGACATCAAGAATTAAGAGATGGGATCTCATTAAAATGAGTTTACCACGTCTAATTTTGTGCTTATCCCGAAACCGGCAGGACTTAGATCAAATTTCTATCTGCGTCTGTGCTTGTCATTTCTTTGCCTATGGTCTAAAGAGTTGCCAGAGGGTTCGTATTGATGTGGTTGGTTTATACTGTTGACCATTACTGTTTAATTTTACATAAGAACATATGTTCCCAATTGTAAGTTTGTTAGCTCTCTTCCACGACATTCGTCCTCGGATACAATATCTCATATCCAATTCATTCATTGAATATATATGGTGACAAAGACATACATCTTAAATGAAGATCTAATATTGCAATTATAACCAAATTTATACTATTAGCATTTCTGTGCCTTTTTCTAAAAATAGGGATGGGTCATTAGTGTTTATCGTTTATTGTCAAAACTTTAACCTTTAATCCCGTCTTATTGTCATCTGTTTACCTACAAGAATAAGTGCTTGTCAACATGCTTGTGAAATACTGCTCAATTGACACTAAACAACCATCAATCAATTAATTAATAATTCGTTTGAAAACTAAACACTGATAAGCAGAACGGAACCACTATGCGGTCAAACCATTTTAAAGCTGTCGGTGCCCTTGGAATAATGTTGAATTTTATCAAAATGGAAATTAACATGAAGAGAGTATGATTGTCGTCATTCTATAACACATGTATATGTTGAATATCAAGACCTTTAACACAGATACATACTAGTGTATTTGTATATTGAACATTGCATTGTACAGTACTGGAAACCTTACAAAAGTTTGTGGCTCTTTCAAAAACGCATATTGAAATTCCTCCATTGTGAGTGAATTACTTTTATTTGTGTCATAACGTTCAAACATGTCAACTGTAATGTCTTCGGCATAGGAAGCCGCATCTTCATCTTCTCTTGTCATCTTCAATGCACACTAAAGAAAACGTAAATATTTGTAAATCAATAATTACATTACTTCCGCTTTTCATTGAAATGTTACAATATGATTGGTTATGAAGTGGTCACATGATTATAAAAGAGATGTTTTACATCTCAATAAAGCTCAAACCCGAACTTGCACGTGCCTCCATGACGACGTCAGATGTAAACAATCAATGGCGTAGTAATTTCCAACAGCAAATAATCTAACACAAATAAAATTCATAACGAAAAATTCAACTATATTTAATTTTGGTGTGATTTAAATGTAATTATAAGAATTTAATGCATTTTTTTGTAGTTTTATTGGCGTGTAAAAGCGTGGACCGAAGCACATTTTGTATGAAGCGCGCTAAAATGTGTTTCGGTCCACTCTTTTACACGCCAATAAAACTACAAAAAAATGCATTCAATTCTTAATTAAAGAACACTAGTACCATAGATATATGATACATGTAAATAGGTATAGTTATATAAATGTCTATGTGGTAACATCGGAGGTAAAAGGCTTGTGAAACGGCTGAGGTAATCATTTTTATCATTTTTGTATATTATTTGGAAACGTTGATTGGCTGAAAACGGGTCACATGACGTTCTATAAAAAGTATTATTACATTTATGGTTTTATACAGTATTATAAAACCATATAATTAGTTTTTTGTGATAAATCGTCATATTGCACGGCATGATTTCATATTGAACGATCTATTTAGCGGTGGGTGAAATCCCGGCAACATTTTGAAATTTACTAGCCAAGCGTTTTCTACGTCCGTTGCAATGACGTCACACAAACAAACAGAAAGTGGCAGAGAAGTTTTGCAAACGCAAGCAGAATGCAAATATAAATTTGTACACATCGAATTAGTAATATAAGTTTGTACACACTGAATTAGTAATATAAATTTGTACACACTGAATATGATATTAAATGAATCAGCTCATGTGCTTTTGAATTTGAAAAAACCAACAAACAATCCCTAAAAATTGATCCAGGTACACAAAAAAAAAACCTGGGAATGCTAAGTATAATAAAATAATTACATCACTTCATTTTGTGCAATATTATACAATTACTGCACTTGAACGAGATCAACATGAGGTTTTATGGAGCAGAGTACAACAATATTGAACGAAGCGAAACCGAGTTCAATATAGTTGTACTCTGCTCCATCAAACCTCATATTGATAAAGTTCAAATGTAGTAATTGTTTTATTACATAAGATTCTTGAAAATTTTGAAATTTTATGAAATTTTTTAATTTTTTGAATTTTTTGAAATTTTTAAATTTTTTGAAATTTTTTTTTTTTTTTAAATGTTGACTTTCTTTTTGTATATTGTATTGGTGTTACTAAATGAGAGAGTCGCAGTAATTTCATTCATTGATTTTGTACGAGAGTGCAATATGATTTTTTATTGCACATAAATTATTTTTTGCTAATCAATATGTTAGAAAATGGAATGTCACGTGTATTGCTTCTGGCCAATAGAAAAACAGTAAAATAGATGTAATAATATACAATTATTGCACTTCATTGAGTGCGATATGATGTGTTATGGAGCACTGAAAAGCAATATTGCTTTTCAGTGCTCCATTATTACATTTATGGTTTTATACAGTATTATAAAACCATACAATTCGTTTTTTGTGATAAATAGAGAATATTACAGAAAGAGCCATATCATATTATGTTTATCATATACTTAAACATGAGAAAGTCTTGTTCTGTATATGTAAAATTCTTATACGAAACATTTCAGGTAAAATAATAAGAACTACTATCTTATGTAGCACATACATTACAAGGAGTATTTCTTACCCAAAGAACATATTGAGAGTCTGGTAGAAATATAAAAACAAATGCAAATCAAAGCTAAAATGCTATCATAAATTGATTGATTGCTGTTTTGAATCTTGGCCAACATCATTTCAAGGACAGGTTCCTATACATTTGGTTTTTTTTAATGGATTAAAATTCAATAATACTTTAGCTAAGGGTTTTATCTCTATACTGCATATTAGAAAACAACCGTTTGTATTTACTTATGTTTGTGTCTATCTCAAATCTCTCCGTAGTAGTGATGTTTGTATCCATATTATACACGACATGTATGCTCTTGAAGCTACTAATTTCATCTCGGATTATTGTTGCGGGTGTGTGTGTGTGGGGGGGGGGGGGGGGGAGGGGGGGGGAGTAATAGGAGACGTTTTTGTTTGTCTATATGGTATTTTACGGTATAATATTATAAATAAAAGAAGTCTCAGCTGTTACATATATTTGATAGATACCTTAAACATTTCAACCATTTCCTCCCTGTCTATAGAACCATTACCATCTATGTCAAATAATCCGAAAAACCATTTGATTCTGTCATATGTACTTGTGGATCCCTTTACACTCAGATATAACAAGAATTCTCGAAAGTTGATTTTCCCATTTTTATCTTTATTGATATTTCTGAAATAATGGTCCGCGAAGTTTTCGGTTTTTTCTTGGAAGAAACCATGTAGGAATTCCTTGAAAGTTTTCAGGTCCATAATGCCGTCTGGACAAGTTTTCTACAATTGAATAATATTGGCTACACTCGACAGTTTCATATACATCGCGGTAGACATTCTATGACCACTATAGATATATTACACGCAATCAAATATTATCTATTTGATAATACCTCATGAGTATTAAAAGTCATATTAGAGAAAGATGCATCTTGTTTAAATAAAGATTAAATTACTAGTATAGTAAATGTTATTGCTAAATCCGAATGAACAATAGCTCTAAACAGGCCAAGGGCTCTTGATATTTATATCACCTCTCAATACTAGTTTAATATTCGTCAGTGTGACTTGTCATGACGAAAGCGAACGGTCGTCTGCTGTAAGTAATTGATGAACTTATCTAAATAAGGTTGTATCGTCACGGAAGTCTAGTCTAAAATATCAGTAGTGTTAGGCACTAATTACAGATATAAATGTAAATCTAACAACCATGTATATTTTGTAATCGAGGCCATGGAGGCCTCAGGTACGAATGATGTTTGGCAATTTTTCATATATTTGTAAGGAACCAATTGCAACGACCATAGTGAAAACAAAGCAAATCGTATCCTCTAAATAATATATTCGTATTTGTTTATCTTAATCGTTTGAGCAGTTTTCAGTCTGTTCAGTGTGATTATATCTTAAGTATTTTAATTTGTATACAGGTCCGAATTGTTCAAATCATAAATAACGTGTACATGTTTTACAAGTAACTAACTATATGCCTTAGCTTCCGTGTAATTTTACTATGCTTGTTGGAGTTCATTTTGTGAGCACTTGAACGCCAAACGATATTTCCAAACATTATAACAACCTACTGGTTTCTTTTTTCTCCTGAAACATAAACATGAGAACCAGTCGTATCATTGAGTAATTTCTAGTCCTGTTTCAAATATGACATTGGATAAGCGCCTTGATAAACCTCATATGACTGAGTCCCTATATGATAAAATAAACAACATGTAGCAACACACGAAACAATAACATGCAAAAACACGTGTACTTCGCTCTTATACGCAACTTGTCAAATCAGGCTTTACCAAACACGTTCTGGTTGATATTCTACAGAACTAACTGCTTCTGTATCTGACCTAATTTGCACCAAAACATACACAGTTCAGACATGTCACATTCATTCAACTACAGCTGCATGCCATAACTTTCCAAGTGGATCGCATATTTACTTTTTTTCATAATTTGTACATATATAAGCTTACCATAAATTTTTTATAAAATTGTATTATCTCTTCTGTTTTGAAAATGGTATGCTTTCGTAAATAATTGATTTCCCTTCTGGAGATATGATCAGAATTAATTGTCATTTTATCAGAACGATTCCCCATGTTGAATTCTCTAGCTGTCAACTCATAGTTATTGAAACACTCCTTGTACTTTACTTTATAATGATTTTATTGTCAATATATATATACAATTGGATTGGGAACAAGTTTTTACAACTTACTAGTCCCTCTCCATACTAATACATTAATAGCATAAACAAAACAAATCAAATGACAGCAAATGTACAGGCTATATCAATTATAATTAGTAAATTAAGCCAAATCATGTCAAACTAAGCATACATATTAAATATACTCCTTGTAATGTATATAGTGTTACTATAATCCTTTTCCGTTTTATTACAGGAAATTATAATTTAAACATAACATCACAACTTCCCTTTGTATCTTACTTAACAGAAATATGAAACTGATAGTGCTCATAAGAGGAGTTTGAAGATACCAAAGGGAGGTAATCAGAATCCGTATATCTAAGATACCAAAGGGGTAATCAGAATCCGTAAATCTAAGATACCAAAGGGAGGTAATCAGAATCCGTATATCTAAGATACCAAAGGGAGGTAATCAGAATCCGTAAATCGAAGAAGAACAGACAACACAATGGTCAAAATAAAAGAACAAACAACTATCTACAAAAGACAACACAGAAAAGCAGAGAGTAGCGAACCCCATTAAAACCGGTCTAACAGGTGACAGTATGTCTTTTAAGTTCATTTGTTATATGCTTTCACTGTGTATAAAAAGACAGCCCCCTCATGGGAATCACTTATATTATTTTAATTGTGCTCTATTAAAAATGGAGATATTTAAATTGGTATTTGTATGTCAACAACAGCAGTCAGAGGAAATGACTAATGCTGGACATGTTTGAATTATTCCTTCCAACTGTACAGAAACTCAATGAAGGTAAATCATAGAGAAATATTATTCTTAATGTCTATATCAACCATAATTCGTAGCTCCGTGTTGTGGTATCCGCTACGATTTCCGCATTAAAACGATGTTCTCTTCATCTTTACCCCCAGTTAGTGAAATGAGGGTGTTTATCGTATGTATGTTATTTGTATCTATTTTCGTATGTTGGTGTCCAATACGACTTAAATATATGATTAACATGGCGAGTGTCTTATAAGAAGCAGCAACTTCTTACCCTTTGCGAGCACATGGGTTCAACCCCGGTTATTTTAGTGGGTTCCGTGTTGCTCATCTTTATATTTTTATGTGTTGTGGTTTTGTTTTGTTTATCTTCGCTTTGTGTCTTGTGTTCAACATTGACTATGTATCTCGATTGTCTATTCTCGATTTCCCCTTTCGGTTTTCTATAACGTTTATTAGCAGAATAAAAATAATAAAAAATCTGCAGTACAATTAGTAAGTTCAACTAACATCTTAATCAGTGCATTTATGTTTCATTCCATACCCGATTACTATTTTATGCTCAATATTTGAAACAAATTAATGGCCTGTGGTCACCAAAGAAGAACATTAATTTCTGTAGATGGTTATGATTAATTGATAATAACTTTGTAATGATCAATGAATCTAAGGTTCTCCTCCCTCAGGCATAGGTGACCGTAGCTGATTTTGGCTATCCTGTTTAGGCCCTGTGGTTTTATTGCTCCCAAAAACTTTAAATTATTGGTCTTTCCAATCTCTTAATGTTGAGTGTACCTGATGAAGGTTATTCCAGAAAAACGAGTCGTGCGTACTAAACCTGATATCTACGTTTTTATTGTAAGAAGTTTCAGTTATGATATTTGTCCTAAGAGTGATAGTATTTAACCAGCAGATTCTACCTTCCTAGCCAGTAGTGCGTTAATTATGAGCATGCTATTGTTTTGTCCATGTCGTTAAACTTTTTTCGTGATAGTAGGTAGTATCATTGAGTGGAATCTGTACACCATTTTGTATTGTTTGTTTTTACATATCTATTTTGTCGTTGGAGATCCAATTATGAAGAGAATGGGGATTTGGATACAATTAACTAGTTTTACCCCACCTCATTTTGTGCCACTCCCAAGTCAGGACCTGGATTTCTAATGTCACATGTGGTGGTCTCGATTGTGTTCAATAATTGATGTGAGAGGTGATTGTTCGTTTTCTTGATATTGGTGGAATTGTTGACCGTTACTCTTTAAACTCTCTCTCCACTGACATGGTTAATTATATATACTAATTATTGAAATTTACATTTCCTAAATAATGTAATTATTATTAAAACTAAGGTTCTCCTCTCTCGGGCATAGGTGACCTCAGCCGATTTTGGCCTTAATCTATAGACCCTGTTGTTTTCTAGCTTCTAAACACTTTAAAATTATTTGGGTTTCCAGTCTTTTGACATTGGGCGTACCCGATGAAGGTTATTTTACCCGATGAAGGTTATTTCAGACAAGTATTATAGATACATGTATATGCAAATACTTATAGCTTAGATACATTTTTTATCTCTTATTTTGATTTCAGTTTTCAATGGGGACAGTTGCCATTAATAAGTAGAAGATGATATCCCTTCCCGTAAAATGTTTTAATTTCCGACATTTTTTTCCCTTTTACATTATCTGTTTTATAAATCCGGATCATACCTTAACTCGATCCAATATCTGCATTTGTTATACTATATATTATGAAAAGAAAGGCCAAACAGTGGTGGTCAACAATTTCACCAATATATATAAAAAAAAACAAAAAACCGAACAGCCACCTCTCACATAAAAAAACACTGAACACAACAAAACAACAACAACAACAAACACCACATATGTCGTTGGAAATCTAGGTCCCGACGGAATAACGAAATGCGCTTATACCATGAATGAGTTTTTGTAGCATTATCGGTCACAAAATAATTTTGATAATACATAAAAAGAATAAGGATTAGTTATGCTGTTTATATATAGAATGCCTAGTTATTTGTGGCCGGAGAAATGCTAAAATTAAATGAACTATATTGTCATTTTGCTACACTCAATGCAATTGTGGATGACAAGAGCTGTCAGTTGTTCTAAATTGGAAACCTAATGTTGACACGCCTTGTGTTATTTTATTGTGTTTCGTATTTGCTTTTTTTACTGTTGTCATTGCGTTGTTTTGTTTTTTTTTGATAGGCGGACCCCTATTACTATAATATCTGTTCTGACTATGACGCCGAATGTTCTTTTTTTCTTCGTTATATCAAAATAATATAAGGCCACATCTAATTTTACATTTCTTCAAATTATTAAAAAAAGAAAACATGACTCATAAATAACTAATATGAAATTTGATGAAAAATGAAATCTGAAAAACAAAACATTTCGTTCTTTATATCATGTATTCATTGTTCACATTTAGCACTGACAAGGACTATTCTGTTTGGAAGCTGAATGTCAAACTGTACAATGTTGGAAATTTGTCGAAGGATTTATGCTGTTTGAAAAATGCTGTTTGAAATTCATTCTTTGTGAATGAATTATTTTCATCTCTATCGAAACGTTCAAAAATATCAGCTGTAATTTTCTCAGCATGGAAATCTGCATCGACATCTTTTTCTGTCATTTTCAAAACACACTGAAACAGAAATATAAATATTAATGGTTCACTAAACATTACTGTGATATGTAAGATATGAATAGTAATAAAATATAATGTAAGAACTGAAACAAAAAGGTCCAGAGAAGACCCACCTGCTAGTCTTTTCTGGAGATTTTTAGCATCTGCCACACTGTTAATGACGTTAAAAGCTTACATTGAAAGTTTTCTCTAAAATTCATCACGACTCTGAAATTAAAGAATATGAACCAATTCATGATGGTGACCATATAAATCCAAAAGTAAAGATTGGAGGTTTGGTTTCTGTCACATTTGTTAAGTTATCATTCCTAATACAACATCTTCTAATGTATGAATTAATTGGGATATAAATGCACTATAATCAATGAAAGTAAGGATGTTACTACACAAGAGAGGAAAATATACAATAGGAAAATCGATGTCATCATGTTTCTTTCAATATATAATTACAAGTATGAATGAGATGTGGGTATTTTGAGATCACTTTGATATAACGTTAAAGAGGAAAGCTATCACTGACAATATTGTAGTATATTATCATGGTGGTCAGTTCTGTTTGTGGAGAAAACAGATGAACCAGAGAAAACTAGCGACATTCCGTTCGTAACTGATCAACTTTATCATAAATGTTTGCAATGAGTTCACTTCTCTGTCGTAGGGATAAAGCTGAGTGGTGATGAGTACTAATTGCATAGAGAGATGAAAAAGTCAAGCACTAAATAACCGGTCCCATGGAGGTCGTTCTATTCGTAGGAAACACCTTGGATTTATGTATTACATATCATAGACGATACTGGTAGTTGATGGTCATAATTACGATTTTACAGGCATAAAGAGACATATTTTTCATAAATGTTAATTCTACTGAAGATACGTTTCAAGCTGTAAAGTCCTAACTATTCATAAAATACACGATTTGTTATACATGTATGTTTGTCATTACCTACATGTAAGGGGGTTTAATTGATAATAATTGTAAAATACAAGAACTGAATTCAACAATAATATATATATATATATATATAATTATATATGCCGTTTTTTTTAAACATTTTTCTCACGGAGATGATAAAGTGACTCCGTCATCACCATCCAAAAGTCCCCAAATGTATAAATATCTAATAGTGAGAGATACCTTGACAATTTCCACCATTTCCTTCCGGTCAATAGAACCATTACCATCTACATCAAACAAGTCAAACAACCACGCGATTCTGTCTAAAATTCTAACAGTTCCCTCTGCACTCAGAAATAGCAGGAATTCTCTGAAGTTTATTATTCCTGTCTTATCTTTATCGATTGTTCTGAAATAATGTTCTGCGATATTTTCAGCTTTTTCCGGGAAGAGACCACGAAAGAAATCTTTGAATGCATAAAGATCTAGGTTACCATCAGGCCAACTGTTCTGAAAATAGCGATGATATCACAGAGCCACTAAAATACCGACTTAACTAATGTCCATGCATCTCCCTCAAGCATAGGCATCCTGAAGGTTTTCATATTTTGATAGTTTTATATTTGGTGTTTTAGTCTAGTTTTAATTTTAGTTCGTGGTTGTGATCGTATGGCCTTACAACTACGTGTGCAATCATTACCTATCACCACTAAAGTTGTGAATTCGAATCGCGCTCATGGCGGGGTGTATTCGTTCCAACATGTGATAAAGTTTGTCAGTGACTTGCGACATGCCTGTGTTTTTCTCAAGATATCTCGGTTTTCTCCACCAATAAAACTGACCGCAACGATATAACTGAAATATTGTTGTAAGTGGCGTTAAACATTATGATTTGATTTTTTCCTTTGCGAACTTTCCATTTAAATGTAGCAACATTCAAGCAGCACCTTCATATGGAATATATATCTCCCAGTTGTTCCGATATTTTAGAGCTTGTATTTAATCATAATAATGAAGCTATTGGACCAAGGATTCCTAATGGTTAAGTTGAAGTCATCACTTCCAAAGTTGTATGATCTCTACGAAGACTCGATATACCGTTACGGAATATCTGTGTCACAAATTACCACAGAAATGTTCCGTGTGTCGTAATTACAATAGGGTCATTTCTTCATTCACCGGGTCTGCAACAAAAGGGATATAACAGGTGCCACTAGTGGGGCAGGAACAGCTTACCCTTTCGGGGCACCTCAGCTTATCACCGGTTTTTAGTGGGGCTTTTGTAGATCGTTGCTTGTCTTTTCGCCCTTTTTCTTTTGGCCATTACACTGTCTATCCTTCTTCGATTTACGGCTTTGATTACCCTTTTGGTATCTTCAAACTTTTCTTTTTTCCAATTATAAGCAATATGTTATCATCTATATTAAGTAATTTAGATTTTAAATATCTATTTTTAGTATTTACAATCACAACTTATAAAACAACACAAGTGAAAGTAAAATATATTTGACTATTTGTAAAGATATAATTGAACAACAACTAATAGCGTTTGCCTTAATCTATGTCTGTTTCTAGGTTTCTGAAATTAACACTCATTGTTTTCATGCAAGATGATTTTACATGTCTACTTATCAAACATATCTTGTAAAAATTCACAACCAACCCGTCCTGCGGATGAGACGTAAATAAAACCGAGGTCCCGTGTTGAGAGATTGCCACCCTCTCCGCACGTTAAAGAACCCAGTGTAAGAGACCTGTTGCACTGGCAAAATTATCCGTCCCTACCCATCATCTTTCCTTGTTTCGAGTCCCGTGGCGTTTAAATTTTTAAATGTTCTCGTCCTGAATATAGCTGAAAAATTGCTCGCTGGACGTTAAACAACAATCAATCAATCAATCAATCAATCAAACATATCTTGACTTTTATAACACATATATTATGTAGATACTTACCAGAAAATCTTTATAAAATTGCTTTATCTCCTTTTTTTGAAAAATGGTATGCATTCGCAAAAAATTGATTTCCTCGCTGGGCACTTGATAAAAATCATTTTCGATCTTATCAGGATGATTCCCCATTTTGATCTCTTGATCAGTTTATGTGTAGTTGTAAAAACATTCTTAATTCGTAATAAGTAAATAGTGTAATACACCCTCTTCCGTTGTGTCACAGGAAGTAATGATTAAATTATATCACACAAATAATTTTATTGACATTCGAACAACTATTTGTGTTATATAGTAGTTGACCAATACATGAAGTGATTTATCGATCCATATATGCAATATTGGATCCGTATATGTATTTATCGATCCATATGTGCAATATTCGATCCGTACATGTATTTATCGAGCCATATATGTAATATTCGATCCGTACATGTATTTATCGATCCATATATGTAATATTCGATCCGTACATGTATTTATCGATCCATATATGTAATATTCGATCCGCACATGAAATAGCTGACCAGGTCAACGAAAGAGAAGTCGACTCATACATTCCGATTCGTATAAATAGTAGTTGATCCATATATAGAGAGTATTCTATTTATTCATGTTGTAATCTATCCTTCCATGCAGTAGTCGATTTGTGCATGTAGTAATCGACCCGTGTATGTAGTAATTGACCCGTGTATGTAGTAATCGACCCGTGTATGTAGTAATCGACCCGTGTATGTATTAATTGACCCGTGTATGTAGTAATCGACCCGTGTATGTAGTAATTGACCCGTGTATATAGTAATTGACCTTTGTATGTAGTAATCGACCCGTGTATGTAGTAATCGGCCCGTGTATGTAGTAATTGACCCGTGTATGTAGTAATCGACCCGTGTATGTAGTAATTGACCCGTGTATATAGTAATCGACCCGTGTATGTAGTAATCGACCCGTGTATGTAGTAATTAACCCGTGTATGTAGTAATCGACCCGTATATGTAGTAATCGACCCGTGTATGTAGTAATTGACCCGTGTATGTAGTAATTGACCCGTGTATGTAGTAATCGACCCGTGTATGTAGTAATTGACCCGTGTATGTAGTAATCGACCCATGTATGTAGTAATTGACCCGTGTATGTAGTAATTGACCTTTGTATGTAGTAATCGACCCGTGTATGTAGTAATCGGCCCGTGTATGTAGTAATTGACCCGTGTATGTAGTAATCGACCCGTGTATGTAGTAATTGACCCGTGTATGTAGTAATTGATCCGTGTATGTAGTAGTTGACCTGTGTATGTAGTAATTGACCTGTGTATGTAGTAATTGACCCGTGTATGTAGTAATTGACCCGTGTATGTAGTAATTGATCCGTGTATGTAGTAGTTGACCTGTGTATGTAGTAATTGACCTGTGTATGTAGTAATTGACCCGTGTATGTAGTAATTGACCCGTGTATGTAGTTGACCCGTGTATGTAGTAATTGACCCGTGTATGTAGTTGACCCGTGTATGTAGTAATTGATCCGTGTATGTAGTAGTGGATCAGTCCATGTACTGGCTGACATGCAGTAAAATTATGTCATACATGAAGTATTTTTTTCGTACCTGTAGTAGACGACACCCTCGTGTAATAGTTGACCCCCACATGTAAAAGTTGACCCCTATATGTAGTATGCAATCTTCACATGTAAGACGAACACATATTATTATGTAATCCATAATGCAAATGTCCTAAAAACAAAGCCCAAGCGAATAATATTCACCATTACTATATCACTGTTCACTGATCACAACTAAGATGTTTTGCGCGAGTAACAGGTCTTTCTAAGAAAAAGTAGCAATAAACTTGGTTAATCATGCAGGTCTCGACTCTTCCCCCTTTGTTTCTTTTGTAAACGTTTAGTCATTTTACTATTAAGTACCATGTTTCTTGGTTTTACCCCCCATTTGTTGTTTGTTGTGTTTATACATTTTTATGTAAACTGAAATATTTCACTGTATGGTTCCTGTAGTGTATATAATTTGTTGTAAATTGTAGGGAGCGGGCTATAGATAATTGTTGTCATAACTTCTGCCTAATCTTAATTACTAAGAAGAGTTTGAAAATACCAAAGGAGTAATCAGAATCCGTATATCGAAGAAGAACAGACAACACAATGACCAAAAGAAAAATTACAAAAAGACAAAAAACGATCTACAAAACATACACATAAAACTAAAGATCGAGTAACACGAACCCCACTAAAATTCTAGCGTGATCTCAGGTGCTTATTTCAAAATCACTGTTCGCTAATAGAATCCAGTTGTCAATACTTAATAATCCGCTATACATTGAATTTACTGATCTTTTGTATTTATTTTTGCCTATATAATAACTATGTTACCGACCTTCTGTGAGCTCTCAAGTAATTTGAAAGTGCTTATTTAGAATGACTGTGGCATATGACATTTTCCTTTCATAAACAACTAATTCGTCTATTTACGAGATGTGTCTGTAACATTTTACATTAGTATATTCTCTGATCATCTATGGTAATTTGAATAATTGGATTTACATTTATCTAGTATACCATTAGTCGATTTCTGCTGTCCTGTTTATGCCCTTAGGTTTATTACTTCCAAACATTTAAATTATTTGGTTTTCCAATATATCGATATTGAGCGAACCTGATGAATGTTATTCCAGGTACGCGTTGTGCGCAGTAAATTGGATATCTACGTTATTTTTTTCAATACCATTAGAACCTATGATAATCACAGTTTGTGTGTTTTACTCCTACAGTTTAATCCTCTTTTTTTGTTTACAGTTACAAGACCAGAGACATACGTAGATACGAATTGCTTGATAATGTTACTGAACAATCCGAGGCAGTACATATAAACGACGGACACCCAGATCACCTAGCAGTAGAGATGTAAACACGATTACAGCCATAGAAGAAAAGGATAAAAAGACAAACAGCATTCCACAAAATATTGCACAGTAACAAAAGACTAAGCAACACGAACCCAACTATTAATCGGAAATGAAAGCAGGTGCCCTGGAATGGTCAACAGTCCCTGCTCCACTAGTGGCACCCGTTATGCTACTTATATTTAAATCCCGACGGTAAGTCATAAACGAGGGAAGAAGGACGGGATTATGACTACGATAAGCGGTAGATATCCTTAGCCATCGGATACAAAGATACACCATAAGGATTAACCAACACATGATGGCGATCGTAAAATTATGGTAAAATTGAAATTATCTCTTTTGTCGTAAAGCTTTGTTCTCGACCGACCATCTTTGACAAATTGTTGATGGTTCAATCCCATATGAATGACATTGAGAAAATACAACGAAATGACAGATAATGAATATTATTTTTATTCTTAAAAAGTATAAAGATTAACAAATACACAACAGGAAGGTATGCATTGTATTCAAATACACAAATCATATTTACAATTATAGCATCAAAACACTTTGAAATATACAAAATACATATACACAATACATGAAGAAAGGCACATTTACGAAAACTGTGAAACTGTTAGCAACCAGTTGACATGGCCACTATAGTTTGTGGCCTCAACATCCTCCGTTCTTCTTCACAATTATAAACATATACATCCATCAAATAATCTATTACTTACAAACATGCGTTTTTATTTCATAAAATTGTTAAATTTGTAGCAGCGAATGGTCAGATAAACATTTTTATATTTCTTATAAAATCAGTACACATAAACATAAGTATGTTGATAGTGTATAATACCAATCAATACTCGACAAACATTTTAGTCAAATAAGAAATAAGGGTTTATATTCTTTCACTCATCTGCATATGTTATTGTATAGGTCATAAGATGAACGATTGCGCTTCTTAGTAAAGATTCACACATCACTTTTAAAAGGAGAGAGTCCTTCGAATAGTCTTCTGTGTCTTTGTCTGTCTTTTAAAGGACGATAACCCTGTTTATATACTACTGTGTTTCCGTTTTGAATATAGCATCATATACTACTGGAAATATGGAAAATAACTGTCGATTTTCTAAAATAGCATTTCGAAATTCATGTTTTTCAATAGTGTTATTTTTATCTTTGTCATAACGCTCAAATATTTCTTCTGTAATAGCTTCTGCAGCAGATCCGGCCTCTGTATCTTCTTTACTCATTTTCAAAGCAGACTAAAAGCAAAGTAATACATTTGAACAATGAAAACGACTTCAAGCAAAATATGCGTTTTACTAAAGGAAAATCCGACATCAGTACCGTATTTTAAAGCTTATTTGAGCAGAGACTGACAGGATAAAGTTTGGTTTGATTTATGCTGTTTAACGCCACTTTCAACAATATTTCAGTTATATCGTGGCGGTCAGTATTATTGGTGGAGGATAAGGCTTAATTATGGTAACTAACTATGTTACTCTAAGCCTTGTACATATTACCCGAGATTTGCTTAGAGGTGTCATTTCTTTTACCATGCAGCCCACTCAAACCAAACAATGATATTAGAAGTTAAACGACAGTTGTCATTTACAAAGACAAAGCTTCATAGTCTTTGCCATATACCGAACACGTGTGTCACAACGTTTTTCCGTGTGTTATTAGCTTAAATTCTGTATTTCTGCTTGATTCCTCAATTGGAACTACTACCTTTCAGATATTCAGTTAGAAATATATATCAGAGCTAAAATATTGCTTATAATTTTTTTCCATTGCAGTAGAAAAACAATTCTTTCAGATCACATGACCTTATTCCGAGCTGCTTCTGTGAGGGTTTGTTTTGTCTGACCATTTCTTCGTTCTATTTGTGTGGGCTTTTTGTTTTGTTTTGTTTTATGTTTTATTTTTATTTTTATTTTGTTGTTGTTGTTGTTTTTATTGTGCTTTTTGTTGTGTTTTGTGTTTGGGTCGTCCCTTCAAGTTATTCATGGATCTCTCCCTACTTTAGTACTCTATTTTCATTTTAAGATACCTCGAAAATGGCTGTCATTTCCTTCCTGTCTATGCATCCACTTCCGTCTATATCAAACAGGTCAAACATCCATGTGATTCTGTCAAAAGGATGCGTTGACCCCTCTGCACTTAAATATAACAAGAATTCTGTAAAGTTTATTTTCCCAGATTTATCTTTGTCAATTGTCCTGAAATAATGATCAGCGAAATGGTCAGCGTTATCTTTAAAGAAACGTTGTAAGAAATCTTTGAAGGTCTGAAGATCCATACACCCATCTGGCCAATGTTTCTAAAATAAAAGTACCATTTTAAGATCAAAGAACTCAAGCCTTTATAAATCTAGCAATATTGTTGGATCCTATTGAGCTATTCAGTGTGTGTAACTTTGTTATGATATTATTTTCACTTAGCAATACAGAATGGTGGATCAGTTATTAGTTTCCTCTCCACTTTAGCTGAACATGTTAAATGAGCTCAATAAAACGTAAATATTTAATAAAAAAATACTTCAAACTGTAGATATCTAAATGTACTTCAAAACGTCTTTCTTTTTCCAGGAACATTTTGTGTCTATGATACATCAAATGTACATGATGCAAAAATTATTATCAGAAGCCGTAACTGGAAGACGCTTAGACAATACAATGAACAATGATTGACAAAACACTACACATTAAACTAAAGATCAACCTCACTAAAGCATACTCTTATCTATTCCTGTACATATTAGATGTCTTAGCACGAATAAATGTTACCTGGTTCATTTCGATCATGACTATTCTCTGCCATATATACGTCACTTTATTATTTATATTACTGAAGTGAGAATTGCATAGCTTCCAGTAACGAAATATAGTCTAGTCTTGTATTGTATTAGCAAAGCAAGATGTCAAAATGTACATGTTGTAAAATAGAAATGAACTAAATAAATGATTTAGTAAAACTCATAATAGCCTTCATTCTTTTTATGTTTTCTTCTTCAAGGTAACAGGAGTAATTTCACAGAAAACATTTACTGACAGAAAATTAGGTTTAGATATATGTAGGTCTTGTTAACCATTTTATTGGTTGTCATTTATTACATTGAAAAACATTGTCATTATATCTAGTCCTCAAAATGAAAATTTGGATTTACTGGTCCGAATCAAATTCTAGAATTTATTTTTTATATATTCCTAAATAAAAACTGAAAAGTTTACTGGTCCAAAAAAAGTTTTACTAGTCTTGAGCCGGTGACCCTGTCCTCATCATGAGGACTGATTATATCAATGGCTCTGATGTTTTAGTTACAGTGAAAGTAACATATAAAAGAAAAAGAAACTAGTTTATTATGAAATCAGGATTAACCAAACGTTTGCATAATAAAAACAAAGATTGAAAAATTCGAAAAATTTGTATTATCAAAATTTACTTTTGTTCTTATTTCTTTTTTCATTGTAATGTTGACAACTTCTTATTTTTGTTAATTGTCAAGATTGATCGAGTTACTGTCTCCAACTTGCCTCGATGGTGTTGTTGAATTACAGTAAACAAAATAAATTTTGAAAACAATTAATTGATGGAGAGGATTTACATTTATTGTGTATACTATTAACATGTAATCGTAGGAGGACAACCACTTATATATATATAATATACAGTATAGATTTAGAGTCAGGAAAATATGGTCATTTCTGTCCATTTTATCGACCTGTTATCCATCTTTTGCAAATCCCAAATTTTTCAACAACAAAAATATAATTACCCACCTTCAGAAAGTGTATTCCAATCTTTTTTTTTGTTGAAATTGTAGAGTTCCAGTCCTTTTTAACGCTTTTTCTGCATTTTTGAGAATGTGATTCAAAAACACTACCCGCATAAATTTGCAGAATTGTAATACTGGTTAAAATACTTTTAAATTGAAATGAAGTGTCTATACCAAACTAGGAGAGCGTGTAGTCATTTTTATGTGTGTTAAGGGGTGTCGATTTTGCCTCTGTTAAATATGATTTTCTAAATTGTATTTTGGAATTATTCTGACAGTATGGTATTTTATATTTTTCATTTCATATACATGTAATTACTGTCATATCCAGTTATCTGGAACTCAGATAAATTAATATTCTTGAATACCTGGATGTAAAAATAATTACCTGTTTGTAGTAGTTGTTAATATTATGTACTCCCTTGGATAACTCTAATACTCAGATAATTGCAAAAAAACAAAAACAAAAACAAAAAATTACTACAATTGTATATACAGTAGAGTTCGTTTATAGCGAAGTCCAGGGGACTCTCGATATTAGTTCGTTATAGGCATCGTTCGTTATAAGAGAAACAATGTAGAATTACCTCCCCTTTTGAAAATCGTACAGTAGAACTTCGCTGGCTCGAACTCGAAGGGACTGTCAAAATCTGTTCTAGCTATCGGTAGTTCGAGCCACCGAGGTCGCGTAATTTTAGAGATAAAAAAATCTGGTTCTGACCCGGGCAGTTTCATTACGCTATGCTAACTGATGCATAGTAAAGTGGGCCTTTATCGTAAAAAAATATTTAATCCTTTAGACAGTTCTCAAAGACTACGGCTTCTGAATCCCTCTTTGGTATCTTCAAATGTTCCTTAGAAACATTTTTTCAACTTTGTTCACGATCTATCAGGAAATATGAGGTCGGGTATTAACACTTGCATGGATATCGGTATAATGCTGATAATTCGGATATAAATTTTTAATGGCCAATTTTAAGATTGTAGCCATTATTTTCCTTTTTTTTTATTTGAATTTGAAGAATGATTGTTTCTTTTTGGTATTATATACACATAAAAACTCAGGTTAATCGAAATTTCAGAACGAGTACATTTCTTTTGGTTTTGGTATTTAGACGAACCTTGAGACCACGCAGTTTGTTGTTTAATTAAAGAGTCTTATCATCAAAGAAAAAATAAACAATAGCGAATGAATTAATCTCACACATGACTTTGTTTTTAATTTCTTTAGCTTGTGCATCCATTCATTAAAATTTAGATTACGTTTTATTAATTTTTAATGCAATAAATTAGCGCGTGTGTTATTAATTGACAACTTGTTAATCACATCATTAATACCCATTTTATTGTTTGAATATTTTAAAGAAAAGTCTTGACTGACATCATTAACAACATCAAAGGTGGGATTATTGATTTTTCAATTATCAATAACGGAAGTGTCAAGTGCACTTGACCATTCTAATATGTGATCGTCAGTGCGTAACGGAAGACAGGTAAACGATTTGTTTGTTCAGCAATTTTCTTTGTTATATCATGTCAATTTTGAGTAATAAAAACGTTGTTTGGGTTTAAAATTCTCTTCGTTATTAGCCTGATTTCGTTATAAAAAATTTGTAATAGGCCTTCACAAATACATTGTTTAAATAGCGATGGGACTGGGGATTTATCTTTACTTCGCTATAAGCCTGATTTCGTTATAAGCCTGTTCGTTATAAACGAACTGTACTGTATATGGCTATTTACTGTTGAACAAAATATTATACAGACATGTTTTTGTATTATTATATGTGTTATATTACATTTGTATATCATAATCATTGGGACAGCTACCTCTAAACTTATGTTGTATATGCTCTTGTGAAACTACTTTAATGTCCAAAAACCTTAAGAATCCTGAAGAAGACTTGATTGGTAGATTAGATTAATTTCAGAGTCCTAATTGGTAGCAAAAAGGATTAAGTATTATTAAATGTGTTCCAAATTCTAAGGTATCAACATTTGTTGATGACCGCATTAACTGGGGTTATACACTGTCACGCAATGTTAAGCTAAAGGCAAACATTATAATTGTTTTTATCCGTGCTCCGATGGAGGTTTGGTCTTCCTCTGGTGGGATTTTACCCCACACTATTAGTTCACTGCAGAACCTATTTCCTTAGCATAATAACGAACCAGTTAGCCCCCTCAGTCAAATTCACTATATAAAGAAATAATTTAATTAACCGAGGTGATACTCTTCTCATGTAAGATGAGACTAAAAACTGACATTATCCATTTGTTTAATCGTATGCCATATTATATACATCTGTATTTTTAATTTTTTTTAAATAAAATCTCACTCGTGAATTTGAGCCCACATGATTGGTATACTGGAGAACCTATTTCCTTAGCATAATAATGAGCCATTTAACCCCCTCGGTGATACCTTTCTCATGTAAGGTGAGACTAAAGACCGACATTATCCATTTGTTTAATCGTGTGGCATATTATATACATTTGTATATTTATTTGTTTTCTAACTCTGCATTTTAAATTGGACATTGTATAGATATATATGTATATATTTTATAATTTACATTATAAGCTCACCTGGTCGAAGATCAAGTGCCATTTAGTATCACTTATTGTAAATTGTGAAATGCAAATTGAAACATGTATAAATGAAAAAAAAAACCAAGGGGTCTGAGGGGTTCAAAGATTAACAAATTGCAATGAAGAAAATGTCAAAAATGGAACAAATCATTGTCATATTCAGAGTCAAGTTCACAAGACTTTGGGCCCAAAGTTTAAAGAAGACTGTAATAAACTTCTGACCCAAGCTCTTGCAAACTAGATTCTGAATATTACAAAGTTGACTGTTATTCCGCCGCGATATAGCTGAAATATTGTTGAAAGTGGCGTTAAACTTAAACACCATAACCCTACCCTAGACTGTAATATGAAAACATTAAAAAAATCTTCTTTAGAACCAGGAAGTGAAATGCAATTTTATTTTTCAGAAGCAGCATTGTGATATGAATATTCAGTTTTGTATCACTGAATGTCATAGGGTCCACTGGGTTCAAGTCCTGGGAGATCAAGATTTAAAATATGCTTCAATAGGCATTTATTCAGTAAATGGTTTTTTTAGCAGGAGAGCGATATAGGTTCATGTTATCTTGTAGTTTTTGTTATATATAAATTTTGCTAGCTTTAGTATATATTTATCAGTGTAAGTATTTACTGTAAGTCATATATAATGTTTATCAAAGGATTTACATGATATAGGGTAAATTATTATTGTAATATGTTGTGTATATTATACTTTAACACTCCAAGATGCCTTTATTAACCTGCCTTGGTATATACATGTACTATGTACTTATATAAGTTGTTCTCGTCATGATATTGCTGAACAATTAATTGCTCAGTGGGCGTAAAACAATATGATCACGCTCTCCGTCACAGAAATACAATACATTGTTTAGTTAGGACAACATTACCGTTGATATTCTATATTACAGATTTATTATTTCTTGAAATATGTGTAAATATAACCTGTATATTCAAAAAATATCTCTATTTTAAAAACAAACATGTAAAAAAAAAAATTCAGTTTGGACAGGTTTCACTGTTTACCATAAAGTTTATTCATGTTTATTTTGTCTTCTAATACAACTTTGGTTTTATGTAATTTTTGGTAAATTCCGAGGCCCCATGACGAGCCCCACTTGAGGTCATTTTTGTCACTTTTATTTATGAAGCTCATTGACTGATTTCAAGTTTTCATTACACAGAAAAAAATAGTATTACTTGCTTACATTTGGAAAATGATTCTTATGTAGTAAGAGATGCTTGTGAAATAAAAAAAATTGTGTATATTCTCTGAAAAAGGGGCAAAAAAAGAAGCAAAATCAACCAAGATGTGGAACACAGACTCCATGAAAAATTGTGTTATAAAATTCAATACATAGTTTCACTATTCTGGATTGTCCATTTTTTTTTATTGGCCCTTCAGTATTCTCTAGGGTTTACTTGCACAATTCAAATAAATTGTAGATTTGAATTGTGTCTGATATTGGGATACTTTTTTGTATTTATTTCATGCAAGATAAAATTACATGTTGTGTATGCTATATGTTTTACATGTGAGATAAGTTAATACTGCTTATTCTTGTAAATTAACTAACTAATCTGAAAGCATTTTGTTTTCTATTGTGCAACTTATTTTTAGCATAGTTAAAATTTTGGAGTAAAAAAATGTATTTGGACACTTCGTATAATATATATATAACACAAGGTTAATAAACGTCACAAAATTAGATAAAAAAAAAGATTTTGTATTGCTGTTTTCATGCAATATCAAAAAAATTTGTGTTGTTCCAATTTTTTTTTAAATTTTAGCAAAATGTTTTGGTTCATTGTAAAATTAGATAAGAGAAATGTGTACAAAGGGAGACAATTTTAAACCCCCTTTCTTATTTACCTAATTTGAAAAAGGGAGGTAACATAATATTTTTTCTCATTAGCTTCAAGATAAGTGATAGGGACAGAGTACATGTTATCAAAACTAGACTTAAATCCTAAGCACCCCATCTATTTTGCCATCTCTCTGAGGAAACAAGTTTATAATTATGAAATACTTTTTGTTTCGAATATTATTAATATCTGATATTGTCTTGGAAGTTGTATTTTATAATATTTTTCTACTCTAGATTTATTCTTTATATATACATTTTTTTTTTAAATATTTTCTCTCTAGCTTGTGATAGATATTTTTAGGCAAATCCATGACCTTTTATATCCTTTTTTATGATTTTATGATTTTAAAAAAATATGTACATTTTTATAACCAGTATTTGACTTTTTTACATACATATTTTAAAATTCAAATGTAATTTCTTTATTTTCTTTCAATTTAAATATGAAAGTAGGAAGATAGTCATCACATGAGTGTTTGTCCATCTCATATTATTTGAACTAATTGATTATGGAAGACAATTTTCCTTTGAAATATATATTTTTGTTTACAAATATTAATTAGATACAACCAGTGTCCCTGACAAAATTGTTTTTATCACAACTGTCTCACATTTTTGCCCCTGAAGTATTTTTTAATAAAAAAAATTTAAAAGTAGTCGAGATCTGAAAATGAGTCAGCCTTACCTTAAAAATGTGCAATACCCTTTTTGGTTATAATTGAAGCTATTACAAATGTACACTGAAAACAGAGTTATCGTTCTTTGACAGGAAAACGTCAGAGGCACCCGGAACGCATCACTTGCAGGTGACCGTTACAATGGCCAACGTCAGTGTTGTGGATGTGGTTTTTAAATGTCTGAGACAACGTTCCAATGAACTTAAAATATGTTTGCTAGCAGTATTTTACATGTATGTGTTTTCTTGGTTTCATTGATATAATAAAACATTTATAGCATGCATGTTCAGGAAATATGAAAATTTATTCACCCACGAGTATCATATTCCCCTCGGGCGTTGCCCTCTGGGAATATGACAGTCTTGGATGAATAAATTTTCATATTTTCTTCACCAGCATGCAATAAATGTATAATAGCATTATGTTGTATTATATTATAGACATTTTCTGCACATTTTGTAGAATTTGCTAAGAATTCCTTTCCTTGTTTTGCAAAATTGAATATGTTTAGTTATATTTTTATGGTTTGATTTTATAATTGATTGTGTTTATCTGAAATACGATGCTGATTTTCACCAAATATTCTGCATATCATATTCTTTTTAACATGAGGGGCCTCGTTGGCTGAGTGTGTGAGTGGTTAAGATCATTTATTTCCCCTCACAAACAGATCGTTAGTTCTTTATAGTTGTCTGGGTTTTTCTCCCAACAAGAAGTGGTAACAAACAGCAATAACATATCAGCCTTATTTTCAAGAAAATTATGGTCATCTAGAGAGTAAATCCAATTAAGTGTGTTTTTAAGCAGATAAAGACCATGGAGTAATGATTTCTGAAAGAAGTCTCTCGATTAATTTTTTTTTTAAAAAGGCTGTCAGAAATTACAACCCTATTTATTTGACACAAAACTACCGAATAAAATCCTTATCACCAAAGGGCAAGTCAACAAAAGAAATTGGTTAAATGTTGTTGAAATGTATTGAAAAGGATATGTTTCTTTCCAAATAAATTTTCAGTAGGAACTTGAATACATTACAGGAGGTGACGATATATTTTGAGAAGATGGTGTAAAAGGATCTGTAGAAATGTAGCTTTATGATTGGCTTTGTTTATGGTTGTTTATTGTCACTTTCAGCAAAGCTTTTCGGTTATATCGTAACTAACTACCAAACTTATTCAGGAAGGGAAGTCTGAACAGTTAAAACAAACTGACCAGTGCAAAACCCCCAAACTTTGGTTGATGTCTGCAATCCTTAGCACTTTATATGGATATCATGACAAGATTCAAGGTCAGTGGTGTTAGGTCAGAAGAGGATATTAACCACTCAACCAAAAAGGCCCCTCTAGAGCAATGTATAACTATTAGATAAAAATAGTTAATTTAAATAACGGGTAGTGATAATTGCAGTGATCATTGATCTAATTTTATAATTTATATTAACAATACCATACATATAATTGTTTATATATCTAATAAATAGTTAAAAACATCTATGTGGCTTCTGCTTTTGTTATATGGGGTTTGTGGTACATTTTGTATTGGTTTTTAATGCCACTTTCAACAATATTATAGTTATATTGTGTCAATCCATCTTATTGGATGGAGAAAACCATGGACCTGACACAGATAACTGACAAACTTTACAACATAAAGTACACATCTTGCATACTGGTAATTAATGGAATGCACAATTGTAATTTTGAAAAGAAAGTTTAAACAGTGATGGTCATCAATTCCACCAATATCAACAAAAAGAACAATAAACCTCTCATGTTAACTGAACTCACTGAACACATAAAGACCCTGACATATGACCTTGTAAATCCATGTCCTGGTTTGGAACAGGAACAAAAATGTGGTTAAACCGGTTAATGGAATCCCAACCCTCCCCTCCTGATAATTGAATCTCCAACGACAAAACATATATATAAAAAAAGGCACAGGCTACGAATACGACGGAAACGTATTCGTAGCCTGGGTTCTACAAGTACGACGGGCGGAAGTTGTGACTAAATGATCAACCGGTTCCCGGACATGGACACCTATTTTACGGAAATTAATCACGTATTGCTAGCATATAGAGGCTACGAATACGACGGATTTCTCGATTTTCTAAATTCTATTGTTTTTATTTCATTAAATGACAATTTATGAATTTTTTATATAATTTTCTGTTTCTAGTTTATTTTTTATTCCAATAAAATCTGATGCATTGAAAAACTACAATACACGATTAAGCCCATGGATTTCACTGGTATGAGTACTTCTCAGAGTACAACTCACACTTCCCAACAATAATTATTTTCAAAATGGACAACGATGGTAGTGCGCTCCGTGTTGGAGCAAAGTATAAATCTTTTACAGATTTAGAGTGCCCTAAAAAAATTCCAGCAGGATAACTACGTCCAATTTTATAAGCGTAACTCAAGAAAGCTTGGTACGGGGTCCAAATATAAAAACATGGAAGTTGCAGAAAGTGCAGCGGGTCTTTTAATTTATAAGGAGTTGGATTATTCCTGTATTCATGGAGGGAAACATTTTAGTTCCATTTCCAACGGTCAACGCCCAAACACAAGGTAAAACACAAGGTAAAATCACATATAATATACCTTAAATAAGCAAATGATCATCACTTTGATTGCAGTTCTTCATATTAAATTCGCAGCGATGTCTTCAATCATGTTCTGCATAGCAGAAAATACATGTTTCTAGAATTTTTAAGTCATCACAATACTATCGTAACTTTATAGTATCACAGTAATAAATGTTTAAAAACAATATATTTAAGAAAACAAAAATCCGTCGTATTCGTAGCCTCTAGATGCTAGCAATACGTGATTAATTTCCGTAAAATAGGTGTCCATGTCCGGAAACCGGTTGATCATTTAGTCACAACTTCCGCCCGTCGTACTTGTAGAACCCAGGCTACGAATACGCTTCCGTCGTATTCGTAGCCTGTGCCTTGAACAAACGGGAACAGGCTTCAAATCAAGTCAGAAAAATTCAAATTGATTGCTTTAATTTCCATTTTATGTAAATGAAAGTAAACAGATTTGTTAATTATTATGGAAAGAAAAATGATTCGTGTTAAACGTAAATTAAAGGAAAAGGAATCAAATCAAATCAAAATCAAAAAGTTTTATTTAAAGTCGGTACATTTTATAACAATCAACATAAGCTCTCAAGAGCTTTTCAAACCGACGTGCATAATAAATTACATAAATTAAATACAGCACAATAAAACATGTCATGCAATACAAAATTAAATACATATCCGGATAATATTTATGCATACATTTCTGTGTTTTGACCTCTGGACCTCCACAGCCAGTGCCTCTCTGTGTACTTATTGTCATAGGACCAGAAGTCAAAACACAAAATAGATGCAGACATTTATTGCACCCATTACACATACAAGTACATTCATGCAAATTTTAAGCAGTCTATAATCAAGCAAATAAGCAAATTAACTCAAAACACATATAAAATATTCATGTACTTTTAAAACATATTTCAAAAATATTCTAAAAACATTTTAAAAATGTTCATGCATAAATAGCCAAGCACTAAAATAAATAAAGCACAAGTTAATTGAAAAGCATACAAAGTAAAATATTTATGTACTTCCTAAAACACACTCTAAAACATATCTTAAAAATATTCATGCAGAATAGCCAAGCACTAAAATAAAAAACTAAAATAAAATAAAGTTAAACTGAAAAACATACTAAAGCAAGAAGGCAGCAGTAAGGCAAATTTCATGCAATATCTATTCTGCATAATTCCTATTTTTATCTTTTTATCTATATACAGTGAGCATTAAGTGTGACGGAAAAATCCATGTACTTTTATTTCATTTTATAGATGTCGTTTAATGCCAGAGATATCGTGACGGTCGATTTTATTGGTGGAGAAAACCGGTGTTCCCGGAGAAAACTACTCGCATGCAAAACTATAAGGTTGTACCCATAAACAGCCATAAACAGCCAGCATCTGTAAAGTTAGCCTCGTTTTAAGGCATTCTTAAACAGCAGCAAGTCGTCGGTATGCACAATTATGATGTTATATACATGTATAATAAAACATTCCAGATATGATTGAAAAAAGTGCAATGTTTCACACGGGTTCCGTTAGTGGAGCAGGAACTGCATACCCTTCTGGAGCACACGAGATCACCCCCGGTTTTTATTGGCGCTCGTTGTTTATAACCCTGTCAAAGGCTACAAAAACATATGGTAAAGATATGCGATGAAGGTGGATACAGAAGATTTAGAAAGTACGACAGAAACCCTATGGTCAGCAGTGTAGATGGCAGTACTCCAATGTTAGAAAAAAACGGGATACTTAATGATATTGAAGATATTGTAGAGGATAATGCGCATGCTCTTTCTAATGTCAGTGCAAAACCACAATGGATATATTATGTACTTTTACCTAAACAGTACAGGGAGCGATGTGAATACGCTTCAAAGGGGGTAATAGATACGAGGAAAGGCGACGTCCAACACAGGGCAAAGTCAGGTCGTTTGGTTAAGACCGATGATCGTCTACAGATATATGTATTTGGTTCACTCATCATATTGAAGTAGAACTTCATTTCACATCACCACATCACAAACCACACTACAAATACCTCACCGCTCCACCACCAAGACCACCATCACCACCACTACAACCACCATCACCAGCATCTCCATCCACACCTCCAGATCACAAACCACACTACAAATACCTCACCGCTCCACCACCAAGACCACCATCACCACCACTACAACAACCATCACCAGCATCTTCATCCACACCTCCAGATTACAAACCACACTACACATCCCTCACCGCTCCACCACCAAGACCACCATCACCACCACTACAACCACCATCACCAGCATCTTCATCCACACCTCCAGATTACAAACCACACTACAAATACCTCACCGCTCCACCACCAAGACCACCATCACCACCACTACAACCACCATCACCAGCATCTTCATCCACACCTCCAGATTACAAACCACACTACAAATACCTCACCGCTCCACCACCAAGACCACCATCACCACCACTACAACCACCATCACCAGCATCTTCATCCACACCTCCAGATTACAAACCACACTACAAATACCTCACCGCTCCACCACCAAGACCACCATCACCACCACTACAACCACCATCACCAGCATCTTCATCCATACCTCCAGATTACAAACCACACTACAAATACCTCACCGCTCCACCACCAAGACCACCATCACCACCACTACAACCACCATCACCAGCATCTTCATCCACACCTCCAGATTACAAACCACACTACAAATACCTCACCGCTCCACCACCAAGACCACCATCACCACCACAACAACCACCATCACCAGCATTTTCATCCATACCTCCAGATTACAAACCACACTACAAATACCTCACCGCTCCACCACCAAGACCACCATCACCACCACTACAACCACCATCACCAGCATCTCCATCCACACCTCCAGATCACAAACCACACTACAAATACCTCACCGCTCCACCACCAAGACCACCATCACCACCACTACAACCACCATCACCAGCATCTTCATCCACACCTCCAGATTACAAACCACACTACAAATACCTCACCGCTCCACCACCAAGACCACCATCACCACCACTACAACCACCATCACCAGCATCTTCATCCACACCTCCAGATTACAAACCACACTACAAATACCTCACCGCTCCACCACCAAGACCACCATCACCACCACTACAACCACCATCACCAGCATCTTCATCCACACCTCCAGATTACAAACCACACTACAAATACCTCACCGCTCCACCACCAAGACCACCATCACCACCACTACAACCACCATCACCAGCATCTTCATCCATACCTCCAGATTACAAACCACACTACAAATACCTCACCGCTCCACCACCAAGACCACCATCACCACCACTACAACCACCATCACCAGCATCTTCATCCACACCTCCAGATTACAAACCACACTACAAATACCTCACCGCTCCACCACCAAGACCACCATCACCACCACTACAACCACCATCACCAGCATTTTCATCCATACCTCCAGATTACAAACCACACTACAAATACCTCACCGCTCCACCACCAAGACCACCATCACCACCACTACAACCACCATCACCAGCATCTCCATCCACACCTCCAGATCACAAACCACACTACAAATACCTCACCGCTCCACCACCAAGACCACCATCACCACCACTACAACCACCATCACCAGCATCTTCATCCACACCTCCAGATCACAAACCACACTACAAATACCTCACCGCTCCACCACCAAGACCACCATTACCACCACTACAACCACCATCACCAGCATCTTCATCCATACCTCCAGATTACAAACCACACTACAAATACCTCACCGCTCCACCACCAAGACCACCATCACCACCACTACAACCACCATCACCAGCATCTTCATCCACACCTCCAGATTACAAACCACACTACAAATACCTCACCGCTCCACCACCAAGACCACCATCACCACCACTACAACCACCATCACCAGCATCTTCATCCACACCTCCAGATTACAAACCACACTACAAATACCTCACCGCTCCACCACCAAGACCACCATCACCACCACTACAACCACCATCACCAGCATCTTCATCCACACCTCCAGATTACAAACCACACTACAAATACCTCACCGCTCCACCACCAAGACCACCATCACCACCACTACAACCACCATCACCAGCATCTCCATCCACACCTCCAGATCACAAACCACACTACAAATACCTCACCGCTCCACCACCAAGACCACCATCACCACCACTACAACCACCATCACCAGCATCTTCATCCACACCTCCAGATCACAAACCACACTACAAATACCTCACCGCTCCACCACCAAGACCACCATCACCACCACTACAACCACCATCACCAGCATCTTCATCCATACCTCCAGATTACAAACCACACTACAAATACCTCACCGCTCCACCACCAAGACCACCATCACCAGCATCTTCATCCACACCTCCAGATCACAAACCACACTACAAATACCTCACCGCTCCACCACCAAGACCACCATCACCACCACTACAACCACCATCACCAGCATCTTCATCCACACCTCCAGATTACAAACCACACTACAAATACCTCACCGCTCCACCACCAAGACCACCATCACCACCACTACAACCACCATCACCAGCATCTCCATCCACACCTCCAGATTACAAACAACACTACAAATACCTCACCGCTCCACCACCAAGACCACCATTACCACCACTACAACCACCATCACCAGCATCTTCATCCACACCTCCAGATCACAAACCACACTACAAATACCTCACCGCTCCACCACCAAGACCACACAGATATTCCGTAACGGTTAGCCAAATCATGGTGGTGACCTTAAAACTGATGACTTCAATTTAACAACTAGACACTCTTGGTTCTGTCTAGTTAGCAGCAACCCTCTATCCTGATACGAACCACAAGCTCTGTGATATCGTATCAACTGCGATATATATATTCCGTATACAGGTGCTGTAGGAATGTTGCTTCACATAAATGGAAATTTCACAATGGGAAAATTGAAATCATGAATTTTATCGTAAAGTTTCGTTCTTAACCTTTATCGTCAATGTCGAGGTATAGGTCAATATATAAAAGTAGACATAACTGTATCTGTGGTATAATTTAGTTCAAGCTCAATGGCATAGATGCGATCAAACAAAATCATCAAAATTGTAATTATTTAGTGAAATTATATCATTTATATAGCAGAACGTTAAATTAAAGGATCGGGCTAGTTTCCTTTCGTTTTTCTTGCGAAATCCCATGTAAAATTTCTGCCTCGTGCGAGTGAGAGAAGACCACAGTTCGTACCAATAGGAATGTCGATTGTCTGTTGAAAAACACGTCCACCAAACATAAAAAAATATGTTGTCACTAAAAACTCCATCATTTTAATAATATCAGTTTCAGAGAATATTTTGGTTGAATCAGATTGATTTTTCATTTACAAAATAAGATTTGTCCCTTCTTAAGACAAGGTACTTATACCTTCAGTTGGCCATTCTTTTGTTTATAGAACACAGTCGGATTAAGTCTTTTAATATGCCTTTTAGCTTTGAGTGGGGAATAACTATATAGAGGATAGAAAACTCAAATGTTTTAATGCTATTGCATGAGGAGATCTTTAGAATTTTTCAGAATCCACATCTTATTCAAACAATTCTTTGTGTAGCTACTGTCACAATATCTCTGAAGACCGATTTTGACTGCTGATACATGTTGATAATTTGGAAAGACGTTTTGTGGAGCATTTAACATATCTAACCATTAAAAGAATATCCACAAATGCATTTCAAATAATATAAATCAATGTATTAATTTTTGTTCTCACATGTGGAAAGCAATTGAATGACCGCATCATTTCACTAAAAGGGAAGGTTTGAGCCCATCAAACTAGTTTAACCCTGCCAGTTTTTATTGAAGTACCTGTACCAAGCCAGGAAAGTGATCGGTCATGTGTTTGTGTGTTTTGACTCTTTCTACGATTTTCCAACAAAGAAGGATTTGATTTAAAAAAAATGAGCAGTTGAAAATAAATGTTCAAACATACAGCAAAACCCAATTACTGATATCTATGACTGAAGGAGACTTATTCAAGATGTAGATATCTAATTTAGTGGGCATGTCCAGAATAACCTTCATCAGGTAAGTCCAAATATCGGAAAGCAAAACAAACAGAAAATCCAATAAGCCTAAGATCAAAGTCAAAAGATCGGAAAGCCAAATAATAATATTGTGCACACGATGTAAGATATTTTTTAATTTGATCAAAATTCGCAAATAAATAAGAGGTTATGCTACATCTAGACTGAAAAAAATGATACTGGGTAGACTCCTTAAACTACTGTATTCTAATATTGAATATTGCATTGTACAGTACTGGAAACCTTATGAAAGATCGTGGCTCTTCTAAAAAGGCATTTTCAAATTCTTGCTTTGTGAGTGAATTGTTTTTGTTCTTATCATAACGTTCAAACATGTCTGATGTCATTTTCTCAGCATCAGAATCCACATCGCCATCTTCTTTTGTCATTTTCAAAGCACACTGAAGCGAAACATAAACATCTATAATTAAGTCTGATGTCATAACATCCTATGTAAAAGTATGTAGAAACGTCTAATAGTTTTGTGAAATTTATAACTTGCTGCAAAGGCTAGTGAAATATATGAGTGAATAATTAGTCAATAATCTGTAGTGAAGTTATGTGAAACGTGTGAGGTAAACGTTTATGTTTGCCATGTGTTATTGTAGTGTATTTCACTAAGAGCGGAGGAATGAGTCCGTAAAACTAGCTTAACCCTGCTAGGTATTATTGAACTGCCTTGAAGCAGCACGGAAAGTAAGCGTCATGTATTGGTGTGTTGGGTGTGTGTCGATTTTGCCATTTTTCTACCATTTTTCTATTGAATTTTGGAAATGTTCCACCAGCGTGGTATTTTTTCTTATTCATTTTATTTATCCAGGATGTTTTACCAACCTGTTTATATATGATATAATGCTGGTTGTAGTATTTTTCTAAAGACAAAAGGCTTCCTCGGTGATGTAGTAGTTATCATCCCCGCATCGACTGCGAAAGATCGTAGGGTCAATGTCCTATCGGATCAAACAGATCGTAGGGTCAATCTCCTGTCGGATCAAACAGATCGTAGGGTCAATGTCCTGTCGGATCAAACAGATCGTAGGGTCAATGTCCCGTCGGATCAAACAGATCGTAGGATCAATGTCCTGTCGGATCAAACAGATCGTAGGGTCAATGTCCTGTCGGATCAAACAGATCGTAGGGTCAATGTCCTGTCGGATCAAACAGATCGTAGGGTCAATGTCCTGTCGGATCAAACAGATCGTAGGGTCAATCTCCTGTCGGATCAAACAGATCGTAGGGTCAATCTCCTGTCGGATCAAACAGATCGTAGGGTCAATGTCCTGTCGGATCAAACAGATCGTAGGGTCAATGTCCTGTCGGATCAAACAGATCGTAGGGTCAATGTCCTGTCGGATCAAACAGATCGTAGGGTCAATGTCCTGTCGGATCAAACAGATCGTAGGGTCAATGTCCTGTCGGATCAAACAGATCGTAGGGTCAATGTCCTGTCGGATCAAACAGATCGTAGGGTCAATCTCCTGTCGGATCAAACAGATCGTAGGGTCAATCTCCTGTCGGATCAAACAGATCGTAGGGCCAATCTCCTGTCGGATCAAACAGATCGTAGGGTCAATGTCCTGTCGGATCAAACAGATCGTAGGGTCAATCTCCTGTCGGATCAAACAGATCGTAGGGTCAATGTCCTGTCGGATCAAACAGATCGTAGGGTCAATGTCCTGTCGGATCAAACAGATCGTAGGGTCAATGTCCTGTCGGATCAAACAGATCGTAGGGTCAATGTCCTGTCGGATCAAACAGATCGTAGGGTCAATGTCCTGTCGGATCAAACAGATCGTAGGGTCAATGTCCTGTCGGATCAAACAGATCGTAGGGTCAATGTCCTGTCGGATCAAACAGATCGTAGGGTCAATGTCCTGTCGGATCAAACAGATCGTAGGGTCAATGTCCTGTCGGATCAAACAGATCGTAGGGTCAATCTCCTGTCGGATCAAACAGATCGTAGGGTCAATCTCCTGTCGGATCAAACAGATCGTAGGGTCAATCTCCTGTCGGATCAAACAGATCGTAGGGTCAATGTCCTGTCGGATCAAACAGATCGTAGGGTCAATGTCCTGTCGGATCAAACAGATCGTAGGGTCAATCTCCTGTCGGATCAAACAGATCGTAGGGTCAATGTCCTGTCGGATCAAACAGATCGTAGGGTCAATGTCCTGTCGGATCAAACAGATCGTAGGGTCAATGTCCTGTCGGATCAAACAGATCGTAGGATCAATGTCCTGTCGGATCAAACAGATCGTAGGGTCAATGTCCTGTCGGATCAAACAGATCGTAGGGTCAATGTCCTGTCGGATCAAACAGATCGTAGGATCAATCTCCTGTCGGATCAAACAGATCGTAGGGTCAATGTCCTGTCGGATCAAACAGATCGTAGGGTCAATCTCCTGTCGGATCAAACAGATCGTAGGGTCAATGTCCTGTCGGATCAAACAGATCGTAGGATCAATCTCCTGTCGGATCAAACAGATCGTAGGGTCAATGTCCTGTCGGATCAAACAGATCGTAGGGTCAATGTCCTGTCGGATCAAACAGATCGTAGGATCAATCTCCTGTCGGATCAAACAGATCGTAGGGTCAATGTCCTGTCGGATCAAACAGATCGTAGGGTCAATCTCCTGTCGGATCAAACAGATCGTAGGGTCAATGTCCTGTCGGATCAAACAGATCGTAGGGTCAATGTCCTGTCGGATCAAACAGATCGTAGGGTCAATGTCCTGTCGGATCAAACAGATCGTAGGGTCAATCTCCTGTCGGATCAAACAGATCGTAGGGTCAATGTCCTGTCGGATCAAACAGATCGTAGGATCAATCTCCTGTCGGATCAAACAGATCGTAGGATCAATCTCCTGTCGGATAAAACAGATCGTAGGGTCAATGTCCTGTCGGATCAAACAGATCGTAGGGTCAATGTCCTGTCGGATCAAACAGATCGTAGGGTCAATCTCCTGTCGGATCAAACAGATCGTAGGGTCAATGTCCTGTCGGATCAAACAGATCGTAGGGTCAATCTCCTGTCGGATCAAACAGATCGTAGGGTCAATCTCCTGTCGGATAAAACAGATCGTAGGGTCAATGTCCTGTCGGATCAAACAGATCGTAGGGTCAATGTCCTGTCGGATCAAACAGATCGTAGGGTCAATGTCCTGTCGGATCAAACAGATCGTAGGGTCAATGTCCTGTCGGATCAAACAGATCGTAGGGTCAATGTCCTGTCGGATCAAACCAAAGACTATGAAGTTGGTATTTGTTGTTTATCCAGTAAGCACGCATCATTAAGGAGTATGAGGATGAATTGTTGGCTCGAAGATATGTTAATGTCTACACGTGGATCAGTACGTGTATCTATGTACACACTGTAGTTTAATGTGTTAGCACAATAAAAACATCAAAATCCTATCAAAAACGGAATAAAACGAAACTATTTTGCCTTATTTTTGCAATTGTATCTTAACTCCATCCATTTGATAGAAGATCGAGTTTGCTAAATATAAAGCACCAATATCAAAATAAACATTGGAAATGTTTATTGGTAAGAAAATGAAAGTCTGTCTATTCAACGTTACACTTAAGCGAAAATGTAATAAATACCTTAAAAATGTCCACCATTTCCTTCCTGTCTATAGAACCATTACCGTTTATGTCAAATAAGTCAAACAGCCATGTGATTCGGTCATAAAGATTAGTGGATCCCTCCGAACTCAAATATAACAAGAATTCTCTAAAGTTGATTTTCCCAGTTTTATCTTTATCGATATTTCGGAAATAATGTTCAGCGAAGTTTTCAACATTTTCCTGGAAGAAGCCGTGTAGGAATTCCTTGAAAGTTTTCAGATCCATGTTACCATCTGGCCAATTTTTCTAAAATTGAATTATATTGTTGGTTAACGAGAACGTTTTATATTCAATATACAGTGAATAAACATCATATAATTACTAAAATGCATATACAACACACCCCTTCAATTAAAATATTCTTATATTAATATTATTGTTTCACATATGGTCCAAACTATTAAAAAAGAGGAATGAAGATTGATTTTATAATCTGTGTCATCCTTTCAATAAAGCTAAAACTATGATCGGAAACTAAAAACTACTTTCAACATTGCGTCAAACTAAAAAGCATCTGAAGGATTGAATTTGACGCTACTCAACTTCAACAATAATGTATCATAATTTTGATTCATTTTGCATGTAGGGCTTTTATTCGTGTGTCTATGGGAATTAACCATCGACACTTTGACCATATTGTTCTCGGAATTCTGTGTAATGTCAAGCGGCAAGTAAAGGACAACAGCTACATGTCTTTACTTTCAACTACAGATATATATCTTTATTTTCAACTACCAAAACATACAAATATACCATTCTTTTCCATGGCTAAATCATTAATTAATTTTCACTTTATGTCATATTCTAACTTAAATACTTACCAGAAAATCTTTATAAAAATCCTTTATCTCCTTTTTCTCAAAAATGGTATGCATTCTTAAAAAAGTTATTTCCTTGCTGGATATCTTATCAGAATGATTCCCCATGTTGTTTCCCGGTGTGTTAATGTATAATGATTTGATATGCATAAAGTTATTACTATTACTGCCATCCTCTTCCGTTTTATCACAGGAAGTTGTATTAAAACGACGCACTACATTACATCACGCAATTTGTTTTAAACTAACTTTATTAAACTTTGAAGTGTCTTTCACAATTTCGCAACAAACAACAGTGCGAGTGAACAGCTGCAGTCCAGCGCAATTTCTTATATATTCATGTTTCAATTTATGATGGGCATATTTACGAGAAGACGAGCATTTCCATAATTTTCTTGTGTCATGAGACAGATGACTGGACATTAAAAAAGTTGAACCTGCTTGAGAATTCACTTTTTTACAACAAATATGAATATGGCATTTTCAAACTTGTATGACTAAATGAATTTAATTTCCAATCTTTTGTTTTTTATACTTTTGTTTTACATTGATCTACTTTCAACAGATTCTACGTTTTCAGCAGTAATCAGTTTAAAGCCATTCCACCAGACTGGTTTTGTACTCTCCATATTAAACATTGTCATTAGTACTGTAAAAATTGTGTGGTCTTCTGAGTAAAAAGGAATATGTCCTTTGTTTGTATGTTAACTGTATAACTATTGCAGATATAGACATCAAGAATTAAGAGATGGGATCTCATTAAACTGAGTTTACCACGTCTAATTTTGTGCTTATCCCGAAACCGGCAGGACTTAGATCAAATTTCTATCTGCGTCTGTGCTTGTCATTTCTTTGCCTATGGTCTAAAGAGTTGCCAGAGGGTTCGTATTGATGTGGTTGGTTTATACTGTTGACCATTACTGTTTAATTTTACATAAGAACATATGTTCCCAATTGTAAGTTTGTTAGCTCTCTTCCACGACATTCGTCCTCGGATACAATATCTCATATCCAATTCATTCATTGAATATATATGGTGACAAAGACATACATCTTAAATGAAGATCTAATATTGCAATTATAACCAAATTTATACTATTAGCATTTCTGTGCCTTTTTCTAAAAATAGGGATGGGTCATTAGTGTTTATCGTTTATTGTCAACACTTTAACCTTTAATCCCGTCTTATTGTCATCTGTTTACCTACAAGAATAAGTGCTTGTCAACATGCTTGTGAAATACTGCTCAATTGACACTAAACAACCATCAATCAATTAATTAATAATTCGTTTGAAAACTAAACACTGATAAGCAGAACGGAACCACTATGCGGTCAAACCATTTTAAAGCTGTCGGTGCCCTTGGAATAATGTTGAATTTTATCAAAATGGAAATTAACATGAAGAGAGTATGATTGTCGTCATTCTATAACACATGTATATGTTGAATATCAAGACCTTTAACACAGATACATACTAGTGTATTTGTATATTGAACATTGCATTGTACAGTACTGGAAACCTTACAAAAGTTTGTGGCTCTTTCAAAAACGCATATTGAAATTCCTCCATTGTGAGTGAATTACTTTTATTTGTGTCATAACGTTCAAACATGTCAACTGTAATGTCTTCGGCATAGGAAGCCGCATCTTCATCTTCTCTTGTCATCTTCAATGCACACTAAAGAAAACGTAAATATTTGTAAATCAATAATTACATTACTTCCGCTTTTCATTGAAATGTTACAATATGATTGGTTATGAAGTGGTCACATGATTATAAAAGAGATGTTTTACATCTCAATAAAGCTCAAACCCGAACTTGCACGTGCCTCCATGACGACGTCAGATGTAAACAATCAATGGCGTAGTAATTTCCAACAGCAAATAATCTAACACAAATAAAATTCACAACGAAAAATTCAACTATATTTAATCTTGGTGTGATTTAAATGTAATTATAAGAATTTAATGCATTTTTTTGTAGTTTTATTGGCGTGTAAAAGCGTGGACCGAAGCACATTTTGTATGAAGCGCGCTAAAATGTGCTTCGGTCCACTCTTTTACACGCCAATAAAACTACAAAAAAATGCATTAAATTCTTAATTAAAGAACACTAGTACCATAGATATATGATACATGTAAATAGGTATAGTTATATAAATGTCTATGTGGTAACATCGGAGGTAAAAGGCTTGTGAAACGGCTGAGGTAATCATTTTTATCATTTTTGTATATTATTTGGAAACGTTGATTGGCTGAAAACGGGTCACATGACGTTCTATAAAAAGTATTATTACATTTATGGTTTTATACAGTATTATAAAACCATATAATTAGTTTTTTGTGATAAATCGTCATATTGCACGGCTTGATTTCATATTGAACGATCTATTTAGCGGTGGGTGAAATCCCGGCAACATTTTGAAATTTACTAGCCAAGCGTTTTCTACGTCCGTTGCAATGACGTCACACAAACACAAACAGAAAGTGGCACAGAAGTTTTGCAAACGCAAGCAGAATGCAAATATAAATTTGTACACATCGAATTAGTAATATAAGTTTGTACACACTGAATTAGTAATATAAATTTGTACACACTGAATATGATATTAAATGAATCAGCTCATGTGCTTTTGAATTTGAAAAAACCAACAAACAATCCCTAAAAATTGATCCAGGTACACAAAAAAAAAACCTGGGAATGCTAAGTATAATAAAATAATTACATCACTTCATTTTGTGCAATATTATACAATTACTGCACTTGAACGAGATCAACATGAGGTTTTATGGAGCAGAGTACAACAATATTGAACGAAGCGAAACCGAGTTCAATATAGTTGTACTCTGCTCCATCAAACCTCATATTGATAAAGTTCAAATGTAGTAATTGTTTTATTACATAAGATTCTTGAAAATTTTGAAATTTTATGAAATTTTGAAATTTTTTGAATTTTTTTGAATTTTTAAATGTTTTGAAAATATATATTTTTTTTAATGTTGACTTTCTTTTTGTATATTGTATTGGTGTTACTAAATGAGAGAGTCGCAGTAATTTCATTCATTGATTTTGTACGAGAGTGCAATATGATTTTTTATTGCACATAAATTACTTTTTGCTAATCAATATGTTAGAAAATGGAATGTCACGTGTATTGCTTCTGGCCAATAGAAAAACAGTAAAATAGATGTAATAATATACAATTATTGCACTTCATTGAGTGCGATATGATGTGTTATGGAGCACTGAAAAGCAATATTGCTTTTCAGTGCTCCATTATTACATTTATGGTTTTATACAGTATTATAAAACCATACAATTCGTTTTTTGTGATAAATAGAGAATATTACAGAAAGAGCCATATCATATTATGTTTATCATATACTTAAACATGAGAAAGTCTTGTTCTGTATATGTAAAATTCTTATACGAAACATTTCAGGTAAAATAATAAGAACTACTATCTTATGTAGCACATACATTACAAGGAGTATTTCTTACCCAAAGAACATATTGAGAGTCTGGTAGAAATATAAAAACAAATGCAAATCAAAGCTAAAATGCTATCATAAATTGATTGATTGCTGTTTTGAATCTTGGCCAACATCATTTCAAGGACAGGTTTCTATACATTTGGTTTTTTTTAATGGATTAAAATTCAATAATACTTTAGCTAAGGGTTTTATCTCTATACTGTATATTAGAAAACAACCGTTTGTATTTACTTATGTTTGTGTCTATCTCAATTCTCTCCGTAGTAGTGATGTTTGTATCCATATTATACACGACATGTATGCTCTTGAAGCTACTAATTTCATCTCGGATTATTGTTGCGGGTGTGTGTGTGTGGGGGGGGGGGGGGGGGGGGGAGTAATAGGAGACGTTTTTGTTTGTCTATATGGTATTTTACGGTATAATATTATAAATAAAAGAAGTCTCAGCTGTTACATATATTTGATAGATACCTTAAACATTTCAACCATTTCCTCCCTGTCTATAGAACCATTACCATCTATGTCAAATAATCCGAAAAACCATTTGATTCTGTCATATGTACTTGTGGATCCCTTTACACTCAGATATAACAAGAATTCTCGAAAGTTGATTTTCCCATTTTTATCTTTATTGATATTTCTGAAATAATGGTCCGCGAAGTTTTCGGTTTTTTCTTGGAAGAAACCATGTAGGAATTCCTTGAAAGTTTTCAGGTCCATAATGCCGTCTGGACAAGTTTTCTACAATTGAATAATATTGGTTACACTCGACAGTTTCATATACATCGCGGTAGACATTCTATGACCACTATAGATATATTACACGCAATCAAATATTATCTATTTGATAATACCTCATGAGTATTAAAAGTCATATTAGAGAAAGATGCATCTTGTTTAAATAAAGATTAAATTACTAGTATAGTAAATGTTATTGCTAAATCCGAATGAACAATAGCTCTAAACAGGCCAAGGGCTCTTGATATTTATATCACCTCTCAATACTAGTTTAATATTCGTCAGTGTGACTTGTCATGACGAAAGCGAACGGTCGTCTGCTGTAAGTAATTGATGAACTTATCTAAATAAGGTTGTATCGTCACGGAAGTCTAGTCTAAAATATCAGTAGTGTTAGGCACTAATTACAGATATAAATGTAAATCTAACAACCATGTATATTTTGTAATCGAGGCCATGGAGGCCTCAGGTACGAATGATGTTTGGCAATTTTTCATATATTTGTAAGGAACCAATTGCAACGACCATAGTGAAAACAAAGCAAATCGTATCCTCTAAATAATATATTCGTATTTGTTTATCTTAATCGTTTGAGCAGTTTTCAGTCTGTTCAGTGTGATTATATCTTAAGTATTTTAATTTGTATACAGGTCGGAATTGTTCAAATCATAAATAACGTGTACATGTTTTACAAGTAACTATATGCCTTAGCTTCCGTGTAATTTTACTATGCTTGTTGGAGTTCATTTTGTGAGCACTTGAACGCCAAACGATATTTCCAAACATTATAACAACCTACTGGTTTCTTTTTTCTCCTGAAACATAAACATGAGAACCAGTCGTATCATTGAGTAATTTCTAGTCCTGTTTCAAATATGACATTGGATAAGCGCCTTGATAAACCTCATATGACTGAGTCCCTATATGATAACATAAACAACATGTAGCAACACACGAAACAATAACATGCAAAAACACGTGTACTTCGCTCTTATACGGCAACTTGTCAAATCAGGCTTTACCAAACACGTTCTGGTTGATATTCTACAGAACTAACTGCTTCTGTATCTGACCTAATTTGCACCAAAACATACACAGTTCAGACATGTCACATTCATTCAACTACAGCTGCATGCCATAACTTTCCAAGTGGATCGCATATTTACTTTTTTTCATAATTTGTACATATATAAGCTTACCATAAATTTTTTATAAAATTGTATTATCTCTTCTGTTTTGAAAATGGTATGCTTTCGTAAATAATTGATTTCCCTTCTGGAGATATGATCAGAATTAATTGTCATTTTATCAGAACGATTCCCCATGTTGAATTCTCTAGCTGTCAAATCATAGTTATTGAAACACTCCTTGTAATGTATATAGTGTTACTATAATCCTTTTCCGTTTTATTACAGGAAATTATAATTTAAACATAACATCACAACTTCCCTTTGTATCTTACTTAACAGAAATATGAAACTGATGGTGCTCATAGGAGGAGTTTGAAGATACCAAAGGGAGGTAATCAGAATCCGTAAATCGAAGAAGAATAGACAACACAATGGTCAAAATAAAAGGACAAACAACTATCTACAAAAGACAACACAGAAAAGCAGAGAGTAGCGAACCCCATTAAAACCGGTCTAACAGGTGACAGTATGTCTTTTAAGTTCATTTGTTATATGCTTTCACTGTGTATAAAAAGACAGCCCCCTCATGGGAATCACTTATATTATTTTAATTGTGCTCTATTAAAAATGGAGATATTTAAATTGGTATTTGTATGTCAACAACAGCAGTCAGAGGAAATGACTAATGCTGGACATGTTTGAATTATTCCTTCCAACTGTACAGAAACTCAATGAAGGTAAATCATAGAGAAATATTATTCTTAATGTCTATATCAACCATAATTCGTAGCTCCGTGTTGTGGTATCCGCTACGATTTCCGCATTAAAACGATGTTCTCTTCATCTTTACCCCCAGTTAGTGAAATGAGGGTGTTTATCGTATGTATGTTATTTGTATCTATTTTCGTATGTTGGTGTCCAATACGACTTAAATATATGATTAACATGGCGAGTGTCTTATAAGAAGCAGCAACTTCTTACCCTTTGCGAGCACATGGGTTCAACCCCGGTTATTTTAGTGGGTTCCGTGTTGCTCATCTTTATATTTTTATGTGTTGTGGTTTTGTTTTGTTTATCTTCGCTTTGTGTCTTGTGTTCAACATTGACTATGTATCTCGATTGTCTATTCTCGATTTCCCCTTTCGGTTTTCTATAACGTTTATTAGCAGAATAAAAATAATAAAAAATCTGCAGTACAATTAGTAAGTTCAACTAACATCTTAATCAGTGCATTTATGTTTCATTCCATACCCGATTACTATTTTATGCTCAATATTTGAAACAAATTAATGGCCTGTGGTCACCAAAGAAGAACATTAATTTCTGTAGATGGTTATGATTAATTGATAATAACTTTGTAATGATCAATGAATCTAAGGTTCTCCTCCCTCAGGCATAGGTGACCGTAGCTGATTTTGGCTATCCTGTTTAGGCCCTGTGGTTTTATTGCTCCCAAAACTTTAAATTATTGGTCTTTCCAATCTCTTAATGTTGAGTGTACCTGATGAAGGTTATTCCAGAAACGAGTCGTGCGTACTAAACCTGATATCTACGTTTTTATTGTAAGAAGTTTCAGTTATGATATTTGTCCTAAGAGTGATAGTATTTAACCAGCAGATTCTACCTTCCTAGCCAGTAGTGCGTTAATTATGAGCATGCTATTGTTTTGTCCATGTCGTTAAACTTTTTTCGTGATAGTAGGTAGTATCATTGAGTGGAATCTGTACACCATTTTGTATTGTTTGTTTTTACATATCTATTTTGTCGTTGGAGATCCAATTATGAAGAGAATGGGGATTTGGATACAATTAACTAGTTTTACCCCACCGCATTTTGTGCCACTCCCAAGTCAGGACCTGGATCATACCTTAACTCGATCCAATATCTGCATTTGTTATACTATATATTATGAAAAGAAAGGCCAAACAGTGGTGGTCAACAATTTCACCAATATATATAAAAAAAACAAAAAACCGAACAGCCACCTCTCACATAAAAAAACACTGAACACAGCAAAACAACAACAACAACAAACACCACATATGTCGTTGGAAATCTAGGTCCCGACGGAATAACGAAATGCGCTTATACCATGAATGAGTTTTTGTAGCATTATCGGTCACAAAATAATTTTGATAATACATAAAAAGAATAAGGATTAGTTATGCTGTTTATATATAGAATGCCTAGTTATCTGTGGCCGGAGAAATGCTAAAACTAAATGAACTATATTGTCATTTTGCTACACTCAATGCAATTGTGGATGACAAGAGCTGTCAGTTGTTCTAAATTGGAAACCTAATGTTGACACGCCTTGTGTTATTTTATTGTGTTTCGTATTTGCTTTTTTTACTGTTGTCATTGCGTTGTTGTTTTTTTTTTTGATAGGCGGATCCCTATTACTATAATATCTGTTCTGACTATGACGCCGAATGTTCTTTTTTCTTCGTTATATCAACATAATATAAGGCCACATCTAATTTTACATTTCTTCAAATTATTAAAAAAAGAAAACATGAATCATAAATAACTAATATGAAATTTGATGAAAAATGAAATCTGAAAAACAAAACATTTCGTTCCTTATAGCATGTATTCATTGTTCACATTTAGCACTGACAAGGACTATTCTGTTTGGAAGCTGAATGTCAAACTGTACAATGTTGGAAATTTGTCGAAGGATTTATGCTGTTTGAAAAATGCTGTTTCAAATTCATTCTTTGTGAGTGAATTATTTTCATCTCTATCGAAACGTTCAAAAATATCAGCTGTAATTTTCTCAGCATGGAAATCTGCGTCGACATCTTTTTCTGTCATTTTCAAAACACACTGAAACAGAAATATAAATATTAATGGTTCACTAAACATTACTGTGATATGTAAGATATGAATAGTAATAAAATATAATGTAAGAACTGAAACAAAAAGGTCCAGAGAAGACCCACCTGCTAGTCTTTTCTGGAGATTTTTAGCATCTGCCACACTGTTAATGACGTTAAAAGCTTACATTGAAAGTTTTCTCTAAAATTCATCACGACTCTGAAATTAAAGAATATGAACCAATTCATGATGGTGACCATATAAATCCAAAAGTAAAGATTGGAGGTTTGGTTTCTGTCACATTTGTTAAGTTATCATTCCTAATACAACATCTTCTAATGTATGAATTAATTGGGATATAAATGCACTATAATCAATGAAAGTAAGGATGTTACTACACAAGAGAGGAAAATATACAATAGGAAAATCGATGTCATCATGTTTCTTTCAATATATATTACAAGTATGAATGAGATGTGGGTATTTTGAGATCACTTTGATATAACGTTAAAGAGGAAAGCTATCACTGACAATATTGTAGTATATTATCATGGTGTTCAGTTCTGTTTGTGGAGAAAACAGATGAACCAGAGAAAACTAGCGACATTCCGTTCGTAACTGATCAACTTTATCATAAATGTTTGCAATGAGTTCACTTCTCTGTCGTAGGGATAAAGCTGAGTGGTGATGAGTACTAATTGCATAGAGAGATGAAAAAGTCAAGCACTAAATAACCGGTCCCATGGAGGTCGTTCTATTCGTAGGAAACACCTTGGATTTATTTATTACATATCATAGACGAAACTGGTATTTGATGGTCATAATTACGATTTTACAGGCATAAAGAGACATATTTTTCATAAATGTTAATTCTACTGAAGATACGTTTCAAGCTGTAAAGTCCTAACTATTCATAAAATACACGATTTGTTATACATGTATGTTTGTCATTACCTACATGTAAGGGGGTTTAATTGATAATAATTGTAAAATACAAGAACTGAATTCAACAATAATATATATATATATATATATATAATTATATATGCCGTTTTTTTTAAACATTTTTCTCACGGAGATGATAAAGTGACTCCGTCATCACCATCCAAAAGTCCCCAAATGTATAAATATCTAATAGTGACAGATACCTTGAAAATTTCCACCATTTCCTTCCGGTCAATAGAACCATTACCATCTACATCAAACAAGTCAAACAACCACGCGATTCTGTCTAAAATTCTAACAGTTCCCTCTGCACTCAGAAATAGCAGGAATTCTCTGAAGTTTATTATTCCTGTCTTATCTTTATCGATTGTTCTGAAATAATGTTCTGCGATATTTTCAGCTTTTTCCGGGAAGAGACCACGAAAGAAATCTTTGAATGCATAAAGATCTAGGTTACCATCAGGCCAACTGTTCTGAAAATAGCGATGATATCACAGAGCCACTAAAATACCGACTTAACTAATGTCCATGCATCTCCCTCAAGCATAGGCATCCTGAAGGTTTTCATATTTTGATAGTTTTATATTTGGTGTTTTAGTCTAGTTTTAATTTTAGTTCGTGGTTGTGATCGTATGGCCTTACAACTACGTGTGCAATCATTACCTATCACCACTAAAGTTGTGAATTCGAATCGCGCTCATGGCGGGGTGTATTCGTTCCAACATGTGATAAAGTTTGTCAGTGACTTGCGACATGCCTGTGTTTTTCTCAAGATATCTCGGTTTTCTCCACCAATAAAACTGACCGCAACGATATAACTGAAATATTGTTGTAAGTGGCGTTAAACATTATGATTTGATTTTTTCCTTTGCGAACTTTCCATTTAAATGTAGCAACATTCAAGCAGCACCTTCATATGGAATATATATCTCCCAGTTGTTCCGATATTTTAGAGCTTGTATTTAATCATAATAATGAAGCTATTGGACCAAGGATTCCTAATGGTTAAGTTGAAGTCATCACTTCCAAAGTTGTATGATCTCTACGAAGACTCGATATACCGTTACGGAATATCTGTGTCACAAATTACCACAGAAATGTTCCGTGTGTCGTAATTACAATAGGGTCATTTCTTCATTCACCGGGTCTGCAACAAAAGGGATATGACAGGTGCCACTAGTGGGGCAGGAACAGCTTACCCTTTCGGGGCACCTCAGCTTATCACCGGTTTTTAGTGGGGCTTTTGTAGATCGTTGCTTGTCTTTTCGCCCTTTTTCTTTTGGCCATTACACTGTCTATCCTTCTTCGATTTACGGCTTTGATTACCCTTTTGGTATCTTCAAACTTTTCTTTTTTCCAATTATAAGCAATATGTTATCATCTATATTAAGTAATTTAGATTTTAAATATCTATTTTTAGTATTTACAATCACAACTTATAAAACAACACAAGTGAAAGTAAAATATATTTGACTATTTGTAAAGATATAATTGAACAACAACTAATAGCGTTTGCCTTAATCTATGTCTGTTTCTAGGTTTCTGAAATTAACACTCATTGTTTTCATGCAAGATGATTTTACATGTCTACTTATCAAACATATCTTGTAAAAATTCACAACCAACCCGTCCTGCGGATGAGACGTAAATAAAACCGAGGTCCCGTGTTGAGAGATTGCCACCCTCTCCGCACGTTAAAGAACCCAGTGTAAGAGACCTGTTGCACTGGCAAAATTATCCGTCCCTACCCATCATCTTTCCTTGTTTCGAGTCCCGTGGCGTTTAAATTTTTAAATGTTCTCGTCCTGAATATAGCTGAAAAATTGCTCGCTGGACGTTAAACAACAATCAATCAATCAAACATATCTTGACTTTTATAACACATATATTATGTAGATACTTACCAGAAAATCTTTATAAAATTGCTTTATCTCCTTTTTTTGAAAAATGGTATGCATTCGCAAAAAATTGATTTCCTCGCTGGGCACTTGATAAAAATCATTTTCGATCTTATCAGGATGATTCCCCATTTTGATCTCTTGATCAGTTTATGTGTAGTTGTAAAAACATTCTTAATTCGTAATAAGTAAATAGTGTAATACACCCTCTTCCGTTGTGTCACAGGAAGTAATGATTAAATTATATCACACAAATAATTTTATTGACATTCGAACAACTATTTGTGTTATATAGTAGTTGACCAATACATGAAGTGATTTATCGATCCATATATGCAATATTGGATCCGTATATGTATTTATCGATCCATATGTGCAATATTCGATCCGTACATGTATTTATCGAGCCATATATGTAATATTCGATCCGTACATGTATTTATCGAGCCATATATGTAATATTCGATCCGTACATGTATTTATCGATCCATATATGTAATATTCGATCCGCACATGAAATAGCTGACCAGGTCAACGAAAGAGAAGTCGACTCATACATTCCGATTCGTATAAATAGTAGTTGATCCATATATAGAGAGTATTCTATTTATTCATGTTGTAATCTATCCTTCCATGCAGTAGTCGATTTGTGCATGTAGTAATCGACCCGTGTATGTAGTAATTGACCCGTGTATGTAGTAATCGACCCGTGTATGTAGTAATCGACCCGTGTATGTATTAATTGACCCGTGTATGTAGTAATCGACCCGTGTATGTAGTAATTGACCCGTGTATATAGTAATTGACCTTTGTATGTAGTAATCGACCCGTGTATGTAGTAATCGGCCCGTGTATGTAGTAATTGACCCGTGTATGTAGTAATCGACCCGTGTATGTAGTAATTGACCCGTGTATATAGTAATCGACCCGTGTATGTAGTAATCGACCCGTGTATGCAGTAATTAACCCGTGTATGTAGTAATCGACCCGTATATGTAGTAATCGACCCGTGTATGTAGTAATTGACCCGTGTATGTAGTAATTGACCCGTGTATGTAGTAATCGACCCGTGTATGTAGTAATTGACCCGTGTATGTAGTAATCGACCCATGTATGTAGTAATTGACCCGTGTATGTAGTAATTGACCTTTGTATGTAGTAATCGACCCGTGTATGTAGTAATCGGCCCGTGTATGTAGTAATTGACCCGTGTATGTAGTAATCGACCCGTGTATGTAGTAATTGACCCGTGTATGTAGTAATTGATCCGTGTATGTAGTAGTTGACCTGTGTATGTAGTAATTGACCTGTGTATGTAGTAATTGACCCGTGTATGTAGTAATTGACCCGTGTATGTAGTAATTGATCCGTGTATGTAGTAGTTGACCTGTGTATGTAGTAATTGACCTGTGTATGTAGTAATTGACCCGTGTATGTAGTAATTGACCCGTGTATGTAGTTGACCCGTGTATGTAGTAATTGACCCGTGTATGTAGTTGACCCGTGTATGTAGTAATTGACCCGTGTATGTAGTAGTGGATCAGTCCATGTACTGGCTGACATGCAGTAAAATTATGTCATACATGAAGTATTTTTTTCGTACCTGTAGTAGACGACACCCTCGTGTAATAGTTGACCCCCACATGTAAAAGTTGACCCCTATATGTAGTATGCAATCTTCACATGTAAGACGAACACATATTATTATGTAATCCATAATGCAAATGTCCTAAAAACAAAGCCCAAGCGAATAATATTCACCATTACTATATCACTGTTCACTGATCACAACTAAGATGTTTTGCGCGAGTAACAGGTCTTTCTAAGAAAAAGTAGCAATAAACTTGGTTAATCATGCAGGTCTCGACTCTTCCCCCTTTGTTTCTTTTGTAAACGTTTAGTCATTTTACTATTAAGTACCATGTTTCTTGGTTTGACCCCCCATTTGTTGTTTGTTGTGTTTATACATTTTTATGTAAACTGAAATATTTCACTGTATGGTTCCTGTAGTGTATATAATTTGTTGTAAATTGTAGGGAGCGGGCTATAGATAATTGTTGTCATAACTTCTGCCTAATCTTAATTACTAAGAAGAGTTTGAAAATACCAAAGGAGTAATCAGAATCCGTATATCGAAGAAGAACAGACAACACAATGACCAAAAGAAAAATTACAAAAAGACAAAAAACGATCTACAAAACATACACATAAAACTAAAGATCGAGTAACACGAACCCCACTAAAATTCTAGGGTGATCTCAGGTGCTTATTTCAAAATCACTGTTCGCTAATAGAATCCAGTTGTCAATACTTAATAATCCGCTATACATTGAATTTACTGATCTTTTGTATTTATTTTTGCCTATATAATAACTATGTTACCGACCTTCTGTGAGCTCTCAAGTAATTTGAAAGTGCTTATTTAGAATGACTGTGGCATATGACATTTTCCTTTCATAAACAACTAATTCGTCTATTTACGAGATGTGTCTGTAACATTTTACATTAGTATATTCTCTGATCATCTATGGTAATTTGAATAATTGGATTTACATTTATCTAGTATACCATTAGTCGATTTCTGCTGTCCTGTTTATGCCCTTAGGTTTATTACTTCCAAACATTTAAATTATTTGGTTTTCCAATATATCGATATTGAGCGTACCTGATGAATGTTATTCCAGGTACGCGTTGTGCGCAGTAAATTGGATATCTACGTTATTTTTTTCAATACCATTAGAACCTATGATAATCACAGTTTGTGTGTTTTACTCCTACAGTTTAATCCTCTTTTTTTGTTTACAGTTACAAGACCAGAGACATACGTAGATACGAATTGCTTGATAATGTTACTGAACAATCCGAGGCAGTACATATAAACGACGGACACCCAGATCACCTAGCAGTATAGAAGTAAACACGATTACAGCCATAGAAGAAAAGGATAAAAAGACAAACAGCATTCCACAAAATATTGCACAGTAACAAAAGACTAAGCAACACGAACCCAACTATTAATCGGAAATGAAAGCAGGTGCCCTGGAATGGTCAACAGTCCCTGCTCCACTAGTGGCACCCGTTATGCTACTTATATTTAAATTCCGACGGTAAGTCATAAACGAGGGAAGAAGGACGGGATTATGACTACGATAAGCGGTAGATATCCTTGGCCATCGGATACAAAGATACACCATAAGGATTAACCAACACATGATGGCGATCGTAAAATTATGGTAAAATTGAAATTATCTCTTTTGTCGTAAAGCTTTGTTCTCGACCGACCATCTTTGACAAATTGTTGATGGTTCAATCCCATATGAATGACATTGAGAAAATACAACGAAATGACAGATAATGAATATTATTTTTATTCTTAAAAAGTATAAAGATTAACAAATACACAACAGGAAGGTATGCATTGTATTCAAATACACAAATCATATTTACAATTATAGCATCAAAACACTTTGAAATATACAAAATACATATACACAATACATGAAGAAAGGCACATTTACGAAAACTGTGAAACTGTTAGCAACCAGTTGACATGGCCACTATAGTTTGTGGCCTCAACATCCTCCGTTCTTCTTCACAATTATAAACATATACATCCATCAAATAATCTATTACTTACAAACATGCGTTTTTATTTCATAAAATTGTTAAATTTGTAGCAGCGAATGGTCAGATAAACATTTTTATATTTCTTATAAAATCAGTACACATAAACATAAGTATGTTGATAGTGTATAATACCAATCAATACTCGACAAACATTTTAGTCAAATAAGAAATAAGGGTTTATATTCTTTCACTCATCTGCATATGTTATTGTATAGGTCATAAGATGAACGATTGCGCTTCTTAGTAAAGATTCACACATCACTTTTAAAAGGAGAGAGTCCTTCGAATAGTCTTCTGTGTCTTTGTCTGTCTTTTAAAGGACGATAACCCTGTTTATATACTACTGTGTTTCCGTTTTGAATATAGCATCATATACTACTGGAAATATGGAAAATAACTGTCGATTTTCTAAAATAGCATTTCGAAATTCATGTTTTTCAATAGTGTTATTTTTATCTTTGTCATAACGCTCAAATATTTCTTCTGTAATAGCTTCTGCAGCAGATCCGGCCTCTGTATCTTCTTTACTCATTTTCAAAGCAGACTAAAAGCAAAGTAATACATTTGAACAATGAAAACGACTTCAAGCAAAATATGCGTTTTACTAAAGGAAAATCCGACATCAGTACCGTATTTTAAAGCTTATTTGAGCAGAGACTGACAGGATAAAGTTTGGTTTGATTTATGCTGTTTAACGCCACTTTCAACAATATTTCAGTTATATCGTGGCGGTCAGTATTATTGGTGGAGGATAAGGCTTAAGTATGGTAACTAACTATGTTACTCTAAGCCTTGTACATATTACCCGAGATTTGCTTAGAGGTGTCATTTCTTTTACCATGCAGCCCACTCAAACCAAACAATGATATTAGAAGTTAAACGACAGTTGTCATTTACAAAGACAAAGCTTCATAGTCTTTGCCATATACCGAACACGTGTGTCACAACGTTTTTCCGTGTGTTATTAGCTTAAATTCTGTATTTCTGCTTGATTCCTCAATTGGAACTACTACCTTTCAGATATTCAGTTAGAAATATATATCAGAGCTAAAATATTGCTTATAAATTTTTTCCATTGCAGTAGAAAAACGAAATTCTTTCAGATCACATGACCTTATTCCGAGCTGCTTCTGTGAGGGTTTGTTTTGTCTGACCATTTCTTCGTTCTATTTGTGTGGGCTTTTTGTTTTGTTTTGTTTTATGTTTTATTTTTATTTTTATTTTGTTGTTGTTGTTGTTTTTATTGTGCTTTTTGTTGTGTTTTGTGTTTGGGTCGTCCCTTCAAGTTATTCATGGATCTCTCCCTACTTTAGTACTCTATTTTCATTTTAAGATACCTCGAAAATGGCTGTCATTTCCTTCCTGTCTATGCATCCACTTCCGTCTATATCAAACAGGTCAAACATCCATGTGATTCTGTCAAAAGGATTCGTTGACCCCTCTGCACTTAAATATAACAAGAATTCTGTAAAGTTTATTTTCCCAGATTTATCTTTGTCAATTGTCCTGAAATAATGATCAGCGAAATGGTCAGCGTTATCTTTAAAGAAACGTTGTAAGAAATCTTTGAAGGTCTGAAGATCCATACACCCATCTGGCCAATGTTTCTAAAATAAAAGTACCATTTTAAGATCAAAGAACTCAAGCCTTTATAAATCTAGCAATATTGTTGGATCCTATTGAGCTATTCAGTGTGTGCAACTTTGTTATGATATTATTTTCACTTAGCAATACAGAATGGTGGATCAGTTATTAGTTTCCTCTCCACTTTAGCTGAACATGTTTAATGAGCTCAATAAAACGTAAATATTTAATAAAAAAATACTTCAAACTGTAGATATCTAAATGTACTTCAAAACGTCTTTCTTTTTCCAGGAACATTTTGTGTCTATGATGCATCAAATGTACATGATGCAAAAATTATTATCAGAAGCCGTAACTGGAAGACGCTTAGACAATACAATGAACAATGATTGACAAAACACTACACATTAAACTAAAGATCAACCTCACTAAAGCATACTTTTATCTATTCCTGTACATATTAGATGTCTTAGCACGAATAAATTTTACCTGGTTCATTTCGATCATGACTATTCTCTGCCATATATACGTCACTTTATTATTTATATTACTGAAGTGAGAATTGCATAGCTTCCAGTAACGAAATATAGTCTAGTCTTGTATTGTATTAGCAAAGCAAGATGTCAAAATGTACATGTTGTAAAATAGAAATGAACTAAATAAATGATTTAGTAAAACTCATAATAGCCTTCATTCCTTTTATGTTTTATTCTTCAAGGTAACAGGAGTAATGTCAGCAATAAGCTAGCATCTCGAAATAAAAATTTTCACAAAAGCCATTACTGTATATGTCTGAAGAGTTTGAAGATACCAAAGAGGTAATCAGAATCTATAAATCGAAGGAGAGACAATACAATAGCAAAAATAAAAAGGACAAAAGAACAAACAACGATCTACAAAACATTACACATAAAACTAAAGATCATGTAACACGAACCCCACTAAAAATTGGGGGTGAATTTATGTGCTCCGGAAGGGTAAGCAGTTCCTGCTACCCTAGTGGTACCCGTCTGATTTCATTTCTGCTATAACTGTGCTATGAAGCATTTCTAAGTAGTGCGTATTTTTTATTTGTTATGTCATGTTAAATACTTACCAGAAAGTCTTTATAGAATCTCTTTATTTCTCCTTTTTGAAAAATTGTAACTGCATTTAGGAATTGTACTTCCTTATGTGGTATCTTATCTGATCGGTTGCCCATGTTTATTGTCCATCGGTAAACAAATGAGTCGAATAATAAAAAAAATATTATATTGTTATTTATTTCCGTTAACGGAAACAAGTATTGACAAATTATCATATATAGTACATGTATATGACTAATATGTAACCGGTTGTTAATCAATGGTTTTTTTTCTAATGAATTAGATCGCGACGTAGCCGAGATCTATTAGCGGGGAAAGGAAATATAATTTTCTTACTACTTTAGAACATAGTTAAGCGTTCAAGGTAATATGATTATTCCAATCCAATCATTGATTTATTGAGTTAAGAATTCAATTTGTGAAAAACACATAGAAGTTAAATAGTATAAGTTCTAATAGAATTATTGTTTTCAAACATCTGAATAAACAAAGACCAGGGCCGGATTTAGACGAAGAGAGGCCCTAGACGAATCCCTCATAATCCCCCACTCTCACGACTAGAGGAAGCCGCGAGTTCTACAATTCTGAAATGAAGTGCAACAGTGCAAGGAACATTTGTGATGGTATCTTTAGAGAGTACAATGTGTAATGACAGTATATGTATGAAAGGCCTATGACCGTGCCGAAAATAGTATACACCTTGGATTTTGAGGCCCTAGGCTTCAGCCTATCAAGAATATAGGCAAATCCGGCACTGACAAAGACGCATTGAAAAGTAAAACAAAACAGGAACAAAATGACAAAAGTTCGAAAACAAAACACCGGTATTTAGACCAGGTGCACGGTAAGGCTATCCGTATTATAACATCTTTATCGAGAGGCAACCCATATCCACCACATTAGGATTCGGTGGAAAGCTCCCTTAGAACCGCCACCAGCACCAAGGTAAATACCCGATTCCACTGACCTATTGATTTGAAAGAATATGGATGAAAAGAAACTTGAGAGACTATCCAATATTACACGTAAGTGAACAGCGATTTTATTGCTATTCTACATTTCAGTCACAGTAACCCATTCCCTAGCATGAATGTGAAACAACAATTAGTCTGCAGTTGAGCGGTACTCTTTACATCCGTCGATAAACTCTACATCTGGACATCTTTGTTGTTCTGATGTCATTAGGTGTATAAAATGTAATTCCCAGATTTGGGGTTATCAACAAACAAACAAAAAATTACAGGTGAAGTAATTGTGACAAATACCGTCATCATTGTGCCTAGCATCACATTACAACGTTACAAACACAGACAAAAAAGCAAAAAAAAAAAAACAATCACCGTGCTCTCATCAGGTAAATAGTAAGAAATCTAAACAGTTTGATATAGTTTGAAGTGGGCTGACTAATTGTATGGGTAATGCCGATGTCACATATCTCTTTATATATGTGTAATGTTTTGGCACGGTTTTCTGCTAGAATCAGAATGGCAGAATGTGTTCTTAATGATTTATCTACGTTTCTTAATTACATGTACCACTGTCTGTTATTTGCACTCATTGTTCTAATACATCTTATTATCATATCGTATCTTATTCTTTGCATCTATAATCACCCACGGTTGACAATTCCATCACCGAGTAATTCATGTTATGTAAGATGTATGTCTCTTATAAGAAGATATTTTTATAAGGTGCGAACGTAAATTTTTGGCAGTTTAATATTTTCAATCTTACTCTAACGTCAAATTCTCTCATACGTAGAAATATTCTTTTATTTTTACATATTTTGGTGATCTTAACTAACGTTATTTTTTTTTTTATTGCACAAAAATGCTTTCTTTCCATTAGAAATGCATAACTACATAATTTCCCTGAGAAATAATTACAAAATATCTACCAAATAAAGACAACTGAAAATATCTGAAAACTCTGACAGTAGGGAATAACTTGGTTTAAAACGTTGTTATGACATGTTGAACTTACCAGCCATTATTCTTCTTCAAGAGAAACTGATTTATGATAAAGAAATGTATTTGGTACTTCTCTATAGGTTTATTGTATCATAGTTTGTAAATTAAATAAATAGTTTTGTTATTGCCAATAGTTGCGAGTAAATAAGTAATGTAATCTTCTTGAAAGAACACATTCTATTTTTAAGGAGAAATAGGAACTGCTTACCTTTTCGGAGCACCTGAGATCACTCCCGATTTTTAGTGGCTTTGGTGTTGCTCAATATTTAGCTTTCTGTGTAGTGTGCTGTCATCCATTGTTTGTCTTTTTTCTTTTTGCCATTGTGTTGCCTGTCCTTCTTCGATTTATGGATTCTGATTACACCTTTGATATCTTCAAAGACTTCTTGTCTTTATGTCCGTTTTCTTTTTTGACCATTGTATTTTCTGGTCTTCGATTTACGACTTCTAATTACCCCGTTGGTATCCTCATGCTTTTCTTATACGCTGCATTTAAATATGGAAATGAGAACAAAATCTAAAAATCCAGGACATTCTCGCCCCTCCCCCTTCCCCCCGGACACACCTCTATGTTCTCTTCTGTGAGAGCCCACTCTTTGTCAGAATTCATACTACCTGTCTTTGCTTAATATTTTCCTCCACATAGCTAGATTTTATATAGATTCCCCATTTTTAATTTAACACGAAAGAATGTATGTGATGAAAAAGTAAAACGAATAATCAAATGTTCAGAAAAAGGGCGTTTGTTTTTGGATTTTTGTTTTTTTCCCGAGTCATAAGTGAATTCATCAGTGTTAATTCATATATCAAGCTAAACTTGAGCTATATTTGAGCGGTATTCTAAACTTTCAACCGACAAATACTACACATGTAATTCTTATTAGGTAAACTAACGTTTCAGACATATTATTCATTATAGCGAAATTTCGATACTTCGTCGCTTGTGTACATTTGCATGCCAAAACATTTAAGCTCCTTTACGATATCGCCATAGAATTACACCACTAAAGACGTGTGAGGTGATATATCATATCCAAATATTGGGTACGATGTTTGCAAATAGCCTCCTTGCAATCAGTCTTTTACTACATTACCTTGATATCTGGTTTATATTATAATAATCAAACTTTTAAACACATTTTAATACCCTTATTTGATTATTGAATTTTATTGACAGTTTCATCTTTCTAATAACAATTCAAATGTGCTCTACATACAGGCTTATTGTGTTGTTGTTTTTTTGCGATCATGGTAATTGGTTCCGGGAAAAAATATAGTCATTGTGTGTATGTAAATATTAAGTTGTTTCTTTTTGCACCAGCAGAAAATAAAAGGCAAAAACATTTCTCTATCAGTAACACAATAGCAGAGTACACAAGTCCAATGATATATTTGAGCATATTGATTATTAGGATATAGCGGCAGTAACAGCAACTCAACAAAAGAACAAATTTCCGGAAAACACAATATCCAGGTTCTCCGTATGGGTTATCATCCATTTATTTATTTCATATATGACAGCTACCATAAAGACCCAAATCCAGGGCCGTCTTAGCATCATCATAGGCCCTGGGCAAAGCAGTGCACTGGCGCCCTTACCTCAACAATTACTCCCAGGAATAAAAATGTAAAAAAGCGTGTCAATGCTTGAAGACGGCACTGCCCAAATCCAAAGCCAGACGAGGAAATAGGTAATACAAGTATACATTTGGAAACGTATCTAATCAACTGAGAAACGGCAATGTGCATGGATCAACATATTCATGATGGCAAAAATAAGTATTGGTTTCTGGTTACCATGGTTAATTATTTTTGTGGATTAGAATAGCAATATTAAACAAAAATCTAACATACTGCATAAATGAGACAATGGCATCCCATATACATGGAAATCAGGAACGTTGCTGCTCGAGAAAAGAGGTTTACAATTGGAAAATCCTAGTAAAAGTACCAAAGGTCAAACTGGGGAATTATTAGTTGTTGAACTATTTGATCTGTACGGAATAACCACGTACGAACAGATTACAGTCATATTTAAAGTTAGTCGCACGAATATTTAGCTACTATACTTTAAAGAGCTAGGACATTAAATTGACATGAAATGTTACCTTTCCGCAGCATCATGTTTTTCTTCTCACGTCTGCTTTTAAAGTTTTATCGGTGGACGTTTTAAAATACATATTTATTTTTCAATGTGTTTTGTATTTGCATTACTGCTTTTCAAGAATATCTATCCACACTAAGATACTCTGCAGAATTTATTTAAACCTGCAATCATAATTAATATAACAAAAAGCAAATTAAAAAAAAGTACTGTGGTTCAAGATTTCAAACGTATTATCCAATATATACTACTCAATCGACGATTTGAATATTTTATCATATAATACTGGAAAAATGGTAAACAAATATGGCTTTTCCAAAATAGCATTTTGAAATTCATGTTTTTCCATTGCGTTGTTCCTATCTTTGTCATAACGTTCAAATATGTCGTCTGTTAGTTTCTCTGGAGACGGTCCAGTCTCTGTATCTTCTTTCGTCATTTTCAAAGCTGACTAAAACAAAAGCAAGACACTGATTCTTGAATATTTGTACTTGCAATTAATTAGATGATTTTAATATTATAGTTTTGTCAAATTTAAAATTGTGTTTGTTTTTTTCCCTTCATATTTGTAATTGCTGTAATTGTTCTTGTCACAAACTAAGAAGAGTTTGAAGATACCAAAGTCAGTTTATATGATAATAATTTTTTTCTATAATAAATATAATTAATAAAATGAAAAGCAAAATATACCACACTGTTGAGACAGTTAAATTATACTGTCTAAAAATAGTAGAAAGAGTCAAATTCATAGCACTAGCACTGTGCTAGTAGCACACATACACATGATCGCTCACTTTCCTGGCTTGGTACAGATATTTCAATAAAAAATGGCGGGTTTATGCTGGTTTTATGGCCCAAAAGCTCTAAACCATATTAAGCAAAAACCCAGATCGATCCCGAAATACGTCAAAAGCCAAATCCAAAATCGTCCAAAGTAACAACTACCAAGATAGGACCATAACACAAGACTGAAATCTACCAGAAGGAACAAACCGAAATCTACCGGAAAAAAAAACTATATCCACTAAAAGTAAAATCCGAGCTGCACCAAAATCAGATATTCATCGAAAGAAATATCACAAATCCGCCCAGAATAAAATAGAGATACGACAAAAAAAAAAGCAAAAACCGAGATCCACCAAAAAAAATAAAAAAATAAAAAAATAGAGCAAAGTTGTTTGCTTTACCTATTACTTGTTATACACTTGTGATAGAACTTAAAACAACTTGACAAATAAACGCATGTAAAATTATACGGATGTGTATTTAAAATGTGTATTTAAAATTGTTTTTCTCCTGTTGAAGTAATAGTTGGATAGATGTAGATATGCTGTTGGATTATGGATTAGTATTTACCACCCATAATTATCATGACTTGCATTAAGATAAGCCAAATGTAAAATGAAAGCGATATTAAACTTGAATTACAGCGCTGAAGAATATCTGTTTCACAAATGATAACGTATTTAGTTCCGTTTATCGTAATCACAATCTGGTCCTTTCTTCATGCATGACTTATCACTGGGGTTGTAACAAGAGTAACACGACGGGTGACACTAGTGGAGCAGGAACTGCTTAACCTTTTGTAGCACCCGAGTTCACTCCGGTTTTTAGTAAGGTTTGTGTTGCTCAATATTTAGCTTTCTGTGTACTGACGTGTAGATCATTGTTTTTCTTTTTGTCCTTATTCATTTTGCCATTGTATTGTCTGTCCTTCGATTTACGGCTTCTTTCCCTTGGTATCTTCAAACTTTCATTACACCTTGAACTTTGGTCTATATACATGTAATTAGGTACCTTGAACATTTCCACCATTTCCTTCCGGTCTATAAACCCACTTCCGTCAATATCAAACAAGTCAAATAACCACGTGATTCTGTCAAAAGGATTGCTTGACCTTTCAGCACTTAAATATAACAGGAATTCTCTAAAGTTAATTTTACCACTGTTATCCTTATCAATGTTCCTGAAATAATGTTCAGCGAAGTTGCAATCGTTTTCCTGGAAGAAACCTTGCAAAAAGTCCTTGAAAGTCTGAAGTTCCATGTAACCATCCGGCCATTGTTTCTGTAAAGTTATATTGTCCTCAATTAGAAAGAAAATATTATAATCATAGAACAAAACCATAATATTTGCTGTAGCAAAGCCTATGTTGCACAGACAAATCCCAATGTTTATCTACCCATAAATCCCCCAAAATATTATGATATCCATACAAAACAAAATTAATGCTACCTATATATACAAACACAAATCTTATGCTAGACATACCACACCAATAACGTATGCTACCCACACCAAAATAAGCTTATATTAACCACTCAACACCCAAGGTGATGTTTCCTGGACAAAACAAAGACAAAATTTATTACTTAGACTACACAAATCTTCTGTTTTGGTACTAGTACACACTCTCATGATCTACAGTGTGTTGGATGTGGTCACCGCATCGTAGAAGTAGTACAACCTCTGATATAGTCAACAACTTGACAGGCAGTCAGTAGTTGGTAGAAGTAGAGCAACAATTGTTGAGCAGGAACTGTCTACTCTTCTGGAACATACGAGTACGTCTACATCGAATATTATGGTTACTGTACAGTGTGATCTACAATTTAAAACCATACAACATTATGTGATAAAGTTTGTCAGTGATTTGCGACAGTTCGGTGGTTTTTCTCCTGGTACTCTGGCTTCCTCCATCAATAAAACGGACAGCCACGATATAACTGAAATATAGTTAAAAATGGCGTTAAACACCATAAACCAAACAATTTAAAAAGAAACTTACCACAAAATCTTTATAAAATGTCTTTATTTCTTCCTTCTTGAAATTAGTAATCATATTAAGAAAATGAACATCATTTGGTGGAAGTTTGTCTGCATGGTTTCCCATGGTATATGTAAAATATAGCAGTTAGTCGACCTGACAATTTTAACTGAAGTTACATTGTAAATTCTACGTATAAACGACAACAGCAAATTAAGAAAAGTTTAAACAAGTATGTTGTCCATAGCTTCCGCTACACCGTACGAGACACGTGTCGGAAGTTAGATTAAAAGTGACACATTCTAAATTTTAGTAAATATTGTTAATCTTTTAATGTTTCATTTCAACTATACTATGTGTTCGTTGAATAAAAAAAAAATCCCAAATAACTATGCATATTTTTGAATCTGCAATAAAAACTGGTTTTTTTTAATCAATCCTTCTGTATACATGTAATAAGCTTTGATAGAGTAGAAAATATATGCACTCATAGCCTAATATCTAAAATCATCTTGCTTTTTAGGGGCCGTCGTGATCATGATCGCATGGTAGTTGGATTTACAACTACTTGTGCAATCAGTGTCTATCACCACTAATGTTGTGAGTTCGAACCCCGTTCATGGCTAGGTGTACTCCATAAACCATTATGTAATAAAGTTTGTCAGTGACCTGCGACAGGTCGGTGGTTTTCTTCGGGTACTCCGGTTTCCTCCACCAATAAAACTGACCGCCACAATATAACTGAAATATTGTTGAATGTGGCGTTCAACACCATAAACCTAAACCATTTTGCTTTTAGTATTACAACAAAATGGCCGATATAGCTTGGCAGAAATGTTTTCATATATTGCCACCGCATTACCACGATGTTTTTTTGTAACAACTAACATATATAGGTTACATTGCATTATGACACATGCACTTCCTGATTTTCCTCAGCTAGAAGACATTTCATTCATTACCTTCTGTCATATTAACATCTTGCTTTAAAAGTAATGGTAAGTGAGTGAGTGAGTGAGTGAGTGAGTGAGTGAGTGCGTGAGTGTTGTTTTACACAAATTGAGGAGTAATTTGTCAGCTTTATCATGGTGAGAACAGCTTAGCGGAGAAGTAGCTAATACCGATTTTGTGATTGTTGTTTTAACACAAAATGAGTAATTTGTCAGCTATATCATGGTGAGAACAACTTTAGCAGAGAAGCAGCTAATATCAAATGAATAGTCTTTATTTTGACTCGACTGGGGCTCGAACCCATGATCTACCACACTCGCGGAGAGTATGCTAACCGTTTACATCACCGGTGCGATTAAATAGGTACTGATAACCTTCATATATTTGTTAACTAATTTCCATAGCCTGCTATCTCATCAAAATCACACTTTTTCATATACTTGCAGAAATATTTTTCATAAATCACCATCATGTTTATAGAAATAGCGTTCATACCTACTGCCGTATGACCGTATTTTTTCTTCCAACTAGCAGAAATATTGCTTATAAAACTCTGCGACATCCGCATCATCGCCATGCATCTCCTTTTGTTGTTTTTCTTTTGGTCATTGTGTTGTCTGTCCTTCTTCGATTTACGGATTCTGATTACCCTTTGGTATCTTCAAACTCTTCTTAGTAACTATGAGCGAAATAATCGTTTGTTGACTTCTGTCACATTTGTGTCAGTTATTGTAACTGACAGTAATAGCATTAACTACATATTACGGTAAGGTTTTGATTAACTAATACAAACAACGTAACGTAATGAACATTCTATACAGTAGATTATGTAAATGACTTATTTACAAACGTTGAAGTGGATACAGTTTTAGGTTATTTTTTCTTTTTCTGTGTCTTATTTACGTTATTTGTGTTTGTTGGCGCATAGTGGTGTCCAACACATATTGTGTTGTGTTTTTAGTTTGTTTTTCTTTGTCTTGTATACCATATGTTGCCAATTTCTCTAGGATTGTCCATTTTTAATTGCCTCTTCGAATTCTCTAACGTTTATTTAGAATAATAAAATGTAGACTTATGTTACATTTTTATCTTTTTCAGTTTCTAATATTCTAATCCTTTTTAGTTAACTATTTCATTGTTGATATTACTAATTGGTACTAATTCCTTTTTCAATTTAAATATTTATTAATATTTCACACCATGCACGATATGGCTAAAATACTACCAAATATGACGTTATACAATAACAAATAGTAGTAAAAAAAGAAAGTAACAATAAAGTAGCATTGCTGATGAGACGAAGAGCTAAAATAAAACCACTGGTTCTTATATTCAGAGTTTCAAATGGATTGTGTCATATTCACTTCCATTCGTTTAACAATAATTTGTTGTCTCTTAAAGCTTTCATAAATTTCGCAATATACAATTATTACCCACATATGAGGTGAACATCGAAAGTTGTTACCCGAGGGTGGTTGTTTTCCTCGATGGCTTTAGCCAGAGGGAAAACTAACCTCTCGAGGATTTACAACTTGATGTCCACCTCATAAGAGGAGGGTAATATCTGTTTTATTATACCGAAACTACTCTAAGATGTTTAAAAACTTGAATGCTTTGTTGTGTAGAAGACAACAAAATATTTCCGGAACTGGACAAACAAAAAGCAGATTTAAAGACAACATATTTTGTATATTAAATTGCCGGGTCATCTCCGGCTTATATAATCGAGACTTCGTTTATCCGAAATGGGCGTTCGCTAGTTGCGTGTCATGAATAGAATATTAGCCTTTTGAACGGGACATGAATGAGTGCTTAGTCTATGATGTATGTCACATTCCTTGCACGTGAAAGAAAACTTGCAGAAGCTCCTAATGACCAAAATCTTGTCACGAGTTGTCATTGGTGGCCCGTTGCAAGACCAACTACTCCGAATCCATCCATTATATCATCGGCATCCCCGGGGCAATACAAATTTTGGCACATATGCCCATCCCAGCGCCACATTTCCTGTTATTAGAAATGAGCTGAAATACAGTTCACTTTGACGTTAAATAACAATCACTCAATCAATGTACACATTTATTATACATATAATAGTCATTTCAAGTCAACCTTACATATGAGAGATTTAACAGAAATCTTTGGAGTTATCGAACCTGACTAACCATTTCGGTGTCATATATTGAATAATAAAAACAATTTTCTTTTACACATATTAGATTACGTTGTTCGACAGAATATTCCAAATAAAACTGGATCCTCCATAAAAGTGGTCACAAATTCATCTTTTGTTAGTACATTATCATGGTTTTTATCACAACATTCAAACATTTTGTCTGCTATTTCCTCAGCTGTCAGATCATCACTGGCGCTATTCCCATTTAAGTTTAAAGCAGTCTGAAATTAATGAAATAAATACAGATCACATATAAGCATGTTCTAAAGAAAATAATGATGACAATACAATGTAAAAAGCTGGGACATTTATCTAGATTCTGATTAGGAAGTTACGAGTAACATTTACACAACCATTGGAACCGCATTGGTGGTGTAATGGCTAGTATGCTCACAACGAGTTGGGTAGATCGTGTGTTCGAGCCCCACTCGTGTCAAACCAAATACTATTAAATTGGTATTTGCTGCTTCTCCGCTAAGCACACAACATTAATGAGTTAGAGCAGAGACTTGTTGTCTCGGAATCAGTATAATGTATCCAAGTGGACTGTTGTTTCATTGAGCGAGCTTTATAAAAATCCAACTATGCGTGTTGGTCTAGCACAAAGCGAACATCATCATCTCATGGAACATGTGTTCTCGGCATGATATACACATGTAGATGAAAGAATGCTCATACGGCGTTAAACACCAATCATTCACTCACTCTATGCACCTATTGTTAAAGAGGTACGTAATCTGAATTCTAATGAATACTAACATTAGACAAGTGTCAGTGAAAAACACGTAACTTTTTCAATTCAGCTACGGGCTTAGCATAAGCTTTTTCCCGAAATTCTTACCTCATTGTATTTCAACGTAAATTCAATGTTACATAACAAAACAAGATGATTAATTACAGATATGGTTTATTATTTTCATTTCTTCCCTTGATCTAAGTATGCATTCGAGAGCACCCGAGTTCACCCCCGGTTTTTTTGGTGGGTTCCGTGTTGCTCATCTTTTGAGGTTTTTTTGTGTTGTACTATTATATGTCTTTACGATCCGAGTTCCGTGTTGTGATGTCTGTTACGATTTCCGCATGGAAACGATGTTAGATTCGTCTTTACCTCCAGTTGTTTATAGGAGGACGCATGTCTTATTTGCGTCATATTTGTATGCATCCGTTATAGTGGTGTCCAACACATATTGTGTTGTGTTTTTGTTTTGTTTTTCTTCGTCTTGTGTGGGCCCTGTTGCCAGTTTCTCTGGATTGTCCATTTTTGATTGGCCTTTCGGTATTCTCAAACGCTTTTTTTCACTTTGTCTAACAACTTACTTCACGTATCAGGTAAGTTTAATATAAGGTCAAGAACAATACATATTTATTTATTTACCTGATAAATCTTTATCATCTCGGATCTTTCTATCGTCCCATTACCGTCTATATCAAACAAGTCAAACATCCAGTTCAATCTCTCCTCGGGATTTGAAGTACATTCATGGTTCAAAAATAACAAAAACTCTTTAAAATTGATTCGTCCACTTTTATCTTTGTCTGCAGCACGGAAATAATGTTCTGCAAGACTATCAGTCCTGTCTTTGTAAAATCCATACAAAAAATCTCTGAAGTCTTCTAAATTCATGCCACCATCTGGGTTTATTTTCTAGAAAAAAAAGATAAAGGAAACCATGATAATTATTTTCAAGCAGATTTCATGCTGTGTTGCTCAGGACAGACGAAAAGAAGATATGCTGGTCCTTTAATTTCACGTTCCGCTATATAGATGATGTCCTTTCTCTGAGTAATCCCAAAATTTGGTGACCATGTTGATCGTATATATCTATCGTATGAACTTGCAAAAAATAATACCACATAACTAGATCTGTTTCATACATGGACAAACACGTAGAAATTGACAACGATGGTCGGTTCCGAACGGAACGAAACATTATATCAAAAGAGATCATTTATATTTTCAAATTATGAGTTCCATTTATATCTAGAAATATTCCAGAAGAACTTGCATATTGAATATCTCATATTTGACATGATATTCCGGAGTTTGTGTTTCCTGTCAGGATTTTATTGACAGTGCGTGCATGAAAAAAATTAAAGCAACTTAATCAATGGTTCATAGATGCAAAGTTTAATTCATCACGGTTTATGGTCATCACAGATGACCACGGATATGTTCCGTTTGTCGTAGTCACCATCCCGCCCTTCGTTCCTCGTTCATGGCTTATTGACAGATGTTTATCAAGAGTAACAAAATGGGTGACACTAGTTGAGCAGGAACTGATACCTATCTGGAGAACCAGAGCGGATCCTCGGTTTTTAGTGGGGTTTGTGTTGCTCAATCTTTAGTTTCTGTATAGTAATCCCATTGTTTGTCTTTTTCTTGTGTACATTGTATTGTTTTTATCATTCTTTAATCTTTTCTAACCATAATGGTAGATAAACTGCTCTATAAATACAACTGATGGTTGCATAAAAACATCCAAATCATTAAATAGAATATGATTTTTCATGATGAGTGTCCTACTGGAATTTCAAATAGCCAATCACAATAAGACTTTACTCACGTGCATCTTGGGATTTCTAGTTAATTCTATTAGTATACACTACTGAAACTCTTACATGAACAGCATTTTCAGTAACGTTAGACCTCATATTAAGTCAAAGAGAGATAGAGAGAGAGAAGGGGAATGTTTAATACAGACACCAATTATTTCTATTTACCATAAAATCTTTATAAAAATCTATTATATGTGGCTTTTTGAAATCTGTGTTTTTTTCCAGGAACTTGCAGTCTTCTTTTGGAATGGTTTTCCTAAGTTGGTTTCCCATGCTGCTGTCATTGAAACTGAAAAGATTTAATATATAGGCCTATATAACGATGATAATGACATTAAATCTACACGTGCAAATCGACAAGTGTGTGCTCGATTACCACGACGTCGTAATTGGAATCAGCTAATTTGTGTCTACACTCGTAGGTAGATCATATACATCAATTGGAATAAATGAATTAAGGAATATAAAGGTTATTATCTGATTGATGCAGTTTGTAGGTATATAACCGTGTGATTATTTATTTAAAATAGTGTTTATATATTTTAAGAAAGAACGTTTGTCAGTGACTTGCGACCGGTCAGTGGGTTTCTCCGGTTTCCTCCACCAATAAAACTGACCGCCATGACAAACTGAAACATTGTTGAAAGTGGCGTTAAACACCATAACCCTAATGCCTAAGAAAGAATAAGTCGCAACGACGTTACATGAACAAAATACATGGAATACGTTCCCACGCATGTACTACGATAATAGGGCGCAAAATAGCATAACAATAACCGTTCAAATGGCCGAAAATTAGGAGATTACTCGGACTATTCGAAGTAAAATCGTCGGTCCCTTTAATGTCAGCATGACGAGGTTCAACAGTATATGTCTTCATTTTTTTATTTATCAATTTGAACAAATAATAACCTGGACCCCTGTTTTAGAGATTATTTCTCCAAGAAATATTTTGTTACATAATATATTAAGATCTAAAAGTGGAATAAGGAAGTTGTCCTATTTATATATATAAAAAATAGACATTGAAGATAATTATGAGTGTTTCTTCACAAAATATGTATGTCTTTTTTGCTCATGTTAGCTGTACTCTACTTTTTAGTCACGTTGTCTGCACTATACGGCTTTTGTGACATAATTTTTAACGACAGAGAATTATAAATATATTCAGCATGAAAAAATTAAAAACCCGCTTAAAAGAAACAATTCATAAAGCTTTTAGTCATAGAAACTATGGCTCAAAATTTGTTGTGTTAGGCTACAATTCCACATATTTTTCAAACAAAATTCATAAAGGTAAAACATGCTACTCCGAGGAACAAGTGATCAGTATGCTGGAGTTCCTCATCGATAACATGTTTGTCTCCTTTGGAGGGACACTGTTTCAGCAGGTCGTCGGCATACCAATGGGTACGAATTGTGCCCCTCTTCTAGCCGATTTATTTTTATACTCATATGAGTCGGAGTTTCTTCAAAAGCTTGTAAAAGATAAGAAGATTCATGAGGCTAGAGCCTTTAATTTCACATACAGGTATATTGATGACGTTTTATCTATCAATAATTCTAGATTTGCAGAATTTCTTCCATTGATATATCCTCCAGAGCTGGAAGTTAAAGAGACCACCGATACAGCTTCGTCCGCATCATTTTTGGACTTATACCTCGAATTTGACGACAGTGGTCAACTCAGTACTAAAATTTATGATAAGCGGGACGACTTCAATTTTAAAATCATAAATTTTCCAAATATGTGCAGCAATATACCAGCTTCTCCTGCATATGGTGTTTACATCTCGCAATTGATTCGCTATGCAAGGGCCAGTAGCAATTATTCTGATTTCCTGAAGCGTCATCTTCATCTGAGAAACAGGCTACTGGACCAGGGCTATAAAAAGATTCGCCTTATTCGATCTCTTAAAAAGTTTATATTCCGATACCAATATCTTGTCGAAATATATTCCGTCTCTGCAGAAAAAATTATAAGCGATGCATTTTCATATAGTGAAAATGTATAAAGATAAAGAGTCAAATATGTCAAGAATTTTTTTTGTCAATGTGTGACGTAAAAATATTTTTGACATTTACGTCACCGAATATGGTACTGCTTTGACAACTATTTTACCTATTTTGTTCCTGTATTTAAATACTGTTACAGTGACAGCCGGAACCTTTGAACCGTAATGAGAGCGGGAGGTTTGGCGCCTTAAAATCTGATTCAACCCACCATTTCTTTAGAAATGCCTGTACCAAGTCAGGGTCATTACGGTTTTCACAGTTTTCCGGTTGTTGACTGATTTTGTCTGTTTATATAATTATGAGTTTTGACTTTCCCTTTGTAAGATTGTTCGGAGTTCGGTAATTTTGTTATTACCTTTATTTCATATATACGATATTGTCTTAACAAAGAACAACAATATCATTTATTCTAAGGAGATGATACTTCAGTCTAAAATAGATCTAATTTGATTTTTCGTTAGTAACCGTTCAACAATCGATACGACAGACGGTTTCAGTAGAATTTGTAATTAAATAGTGATAGTAAAACATTGATTAAAAACTCACAATTAGAACTATGAAGGCCAAACAGAATGAACAGATGTATAAACTTGATCGATTAATCGTTGTGATTGGAATGAACAGTATCATTACGAGAAAAAATATGCAAAAATAATATATCATATACAAATGTAGGCAGGTAAAATGTGATGTGCTTATAGATCGATGGTTTGATTACCAGAGGGAATAATGAATAGGGTCGAAACCATTTTATCTTGTAACGGGCCACAAACGAACTTTCATAACAAGCAGTCCATTAGGATCTGCTGTAAAGTGTCTCTTATGTGTTATGACTTGACATTCCAATATCACATATCATGCCATTACTGTATTTGTAAATCTAAAACTATTCAAACAATAGCTGTTTTTGATATAATGGCTTAATGTACTGGTGGAAAACCTTAAATAGGAATGCAAATATTTGTCGTGGTTGGAGTAGATTTGCCAATTTGATTTATATATAGTTCAGGTTTTTTTTCTTTCTTTAATAAATTTTGCTCTGAAAATGAAATGATATACTATCCACACTTGTAACTATCACTTTAGTACAGCAATTTGATAGTAACACTTAACAGTTTGATAGTAACACGTAGCAGTTTTATAGTAACACTTGGCAGTTTTATAGTGACACTTGGCAATTTGATAGTAGCACTCCGTAATTTTATGATAACAATTGCCAGTTTTATAGTAACACCAGGTAGTTTTATAATTACACTTGACAGTTTGATGGTGTTAACAGTTTCATAGAAACACCTTAATAGTAACACTTGGCAGTTTATTAGAACAAATGTAGAATGTAATTGCAATTTCATGCTTGAAGAAATATATTTTAAAAATTGGACAGAGTCTATGGTTGTAATAATTCATTGCTTAAGCCTTTTTAACGTGCATTGAATGGTTTCTAGGAATGCTAGCTATATCGATGGTGAAAATCGAGGATTGATATTTATAACAATCTTAGAATATTACGTAAACTATGCCCTCGCCAAGAACAAATAATTTCACAAGTATGTACTCTCGGTACAAAAACAAAGCAAACAAACAAACAAACAAGCATACAATCACTACAATATACTGGTACAAAACGTCTATCTAGAGCCTTTAATTTCACATACAGGTATATTGATGACGTTTTATCTATCAATAATTCTAGATTTGCAGAATTTCTTCCATTGATATATCCCCCAGAGCTGGAAGTTAAAGAGACCACAGATACAGCTTCGTCCGCATCATTTTTGGACTTATACCTCGAACTTGACGACAGTGGTCAAATCAGTACTAAATTTATGATAAACGGGACGACTTCAATATTAAAATCATAAATTTTCCAAACATGTGCAGCAATATACCAGCTTCTCCTGCATATAGTGTTTACATCTCGCAATTGATTCGCTATGCAAGGGCCAGTAGCAATTATTCTGATTTCCTGAAGCGTCATCTTCATCTGAGAAACAGGCTACTGGACCAGGGCTATAAAAAGATTCGCCTTATTCGATCTCTTAGAAAGTTTATATTCCGATACCAAGATCTTGTCGAAATATATTCCGTCTCTGCAGAAACGATTATAAGCGATGCATTTTCATATAGTGAAAATGTATAAAGATAAAGAAGTCAAGAAAAATGTTAAGGATATTTTTTTATCAATGTGTGACGTAAAAATAATTTGACATTCACGCCACCGAATATGGTACTGCTTTGACAACTATTTTACCTATTTTGTTCCTGTATTTAAATACTGTTATAGTGACAGGCGGAACCTTTGAACCGTAATGTGAGCGGGAGGTTTGGCGCTTTAAAATCTGATTCAACCCTCCATTTCTTTAGAAATGCCTGTACCAAGTCAGGGTCATTGCGGTTTTCACAGTTTTCCGGTTGTTGACTGATTTTGTCTGTTTATATAATTATGAGTTTTGACTTTCCCTTTGTAAGATTGTTCGGAGTTCGGTAATTTTGTTATTACCTTTATTTCATATATACGATATTGTCTTAACAAAGAACAACAATATCATTTATTCTAAGGAGATGATACTTCAGTCTAAAATAGATCTAATTTGATTTTTCGGTGATTTTGTTATTACCCTTATTATACACACTCGGTACAAAAACAGAACAAACATACAACCACTACAATATACTGGAACACAACGTCTATCTAGATTGTACATCACAGAAGCTAGCATACACACTCGGTACAAAAACAGAACAAACATACAACCACTACAATATACTGGTACAAAACGTCTATCTAGATTGTACATCACAGAATCTAGCATGCACACTAGGTACAAAATCAGAACAAATATACAATCACTACAATATACTGGTACACAACGTCTATCTAGATTGTACATCACAGAAGCTAGCATGGACACTCGGTACAAAAACAGAACAAACATACAACCACTACAATATACTGGTACAAAACGTCTATCTAGATTGTACATCACAGAAGCTAGCATGCACACTCGGTACAAAAAGAGAACAAACATATAACCACTACAATATACTGGTACAAAACGTCCATCTAGATTGTATACCACAGAAGCTAGCATGCACACTCTGTACAAAAACAGAACAAACATACAACCACTGCAATATACTGGTACAAAACGTCTATCTAGATTGTACATCACAGAAGCTAGCATACACACTCGGTACAAAAACAGAACAAACATACAACCACTACAATATACTGGTACAAAACGTCTATCTAGATTGTACATCACAGAAGCTAGCATGCACACTCGGTACAAAATCAGAACAAACATACAATCACTACAATATACTGGTACAAAACGTCTATCTAGATTGTACATCACAGAAGCTAGCATGCACACTCGGTACAAAAAACAGAACAAACATACAACCACTACAATACACTAGTACAAAACGTGTATCTAGATTGTACATCACAGAATCTAGCATGCACACTAGGTACAAAATCAGAACAAACATACAATCACTACAATATACTGGTACACAACGTCTATCTAGATTGTACATCACAGAAGCTAGCATGGACACTCGGTACAAAAAACAGAACAATTATACAACCAATACAATAAACTGGTACAAAACGTCCATCTAGATTGTACATCACAGAATCTAGCATGCACACTCGGTACAAAAACAGAACAAACATACAATCACTACAATATACTGGTACAAAACGTCTATCTAGATTATACATCACAGAAGCTAGCATGCACACTCGGTACAAAAACAGAACAAACATACAACCACTACAATATACTGGTACAAAACGTCTATCTAGATTGTACATCACAGAAGCTAGAATACACACTCGGTACAAAAACAGAACAAACATACAACCACTACAATATACTGCTACAAAACGTCTATCTAGATTGTATAACACAGAAGCTAGCATACACACTCGGTACAAAAACAGAACAAACATACAACCACTACAATAGACTGGTACAAAACGTCTATCTAGATTGTACATCACAGAAGCTAGCATACACACTCGGTACAAAAACAGAACAAACATACAACCACTACAATATACTGGTACAAAACGTCTATCTAGATTGTACATCACAGAAACTAGCATACACACTCGGTACAAAAACAGAACACACATACAACCACTACAATATACTGGAACACAACGTCTATCTAGATTGTACATCACAGAAGCTAGCATACACACTCGGTACAAAAACAGAACAAACATACAACCACTACAATATACTGGTACAAAACGTCTATCTAGATTGTACATCACAGAATCTAGCATGCACACTAGGTACAAAATCAGAACAAACATACAATCACTACAATATACTGGTACACAACGTCTATCTAGATTGTACATCACAGAAGCTAGCATGGACACTCGGTACAAAAAACAGAACAATTATACAACCACTACAATATACTGGTACAGAACGCCTATCTAGATTGTACATCACAGAAGGTAGCATACACACTCGGTACAAAAACAGAACACACATACAACAACTACAATATACTGGTACAAAACGTCTATCTAGATTGTACTTCACAGAAGCTAGCATACACACTCGGTACAAACACAGAACAAACATACAACCACTACAATATACTGGTACAAAACGTCTATCTAGATTATACATCACAGAAGCTAGCATACACACTCGGTACAAAAACAGAACAAACATACAACCACTACAATATACTGGTACAAAACGTCTATCTAGATTGTACATCACAGAAGCTAGCATGCACACTCGGTACAAAATCAGAACAAACATACAATCACTACAATATACTGGTACAAAACGTCTATCTAGATTGTACATCACAGAAGCTAGCATGCACACTCGGTACAAAAAACAGAACAAACATACAACCACTACAATATACTGGTACAAAACGTCTATCTAGATTGTACATCCCTTAAGCTAGCATACACACTAGGTACAAAATCAGAACAAACATACAATCACTACAATATACTGGTACAAAACGTCTATCTAAATTGTACATCACAGAAGCTAGCATGCACACTCGGTACAAAAAACAGAACAAACATACAACCACTACAATACACTGGTACAAAACGTGTATCTAGATTGTACATCACAGAATCTAGCATGCACACTAGGTACAAAATCAGAACAAACATACAATCACTACAATATACTGGTACACAACGTCTATCTAGATTGTACATCACAGAAGCTAGCATGCACACTCGGTACAAAAACAGAACAAACATACAATCACTACAATATACTGCTACAAAACGTCTATCTAGATTGTATATCACAGAAGCTAGCATACACACTCGGTACAAAAACAGAACAAACATACAACCACTACAATATACTTGTACAAAACGTCTATCTAAATTGTATATCACAGAAGCTAGCATGCACACTCGGTACAAAAACAGAACAAATATACAATCACTACAATATACTGGTACAAAACGTCTATCTAGATTGTATATCACAGAAGCTAGCATGCACACTCGGTACAAAAACAGAACAAACATACAACCACTACAATATACTGGTACAAAACGTCTATCTAGATTGTACATCACAGAAGCTAGCATGCACACTCGGTACAAAAAGAGAACAAACATACAACCACTACAATATACTGGTACAAAACGTCCATCTAGATTGTATATCACAGAAGCTAGCATGCACACTCGGTACAAAAACAGAACAAACATACAACCACTGCAATATACTGGTACAAAACGTCTATCTAGATTGTACATCACAGAAGCTAGCATACACACTCGGTACAAAAACAGAACAAACATACAACCACTACAATATACTGGTACAAAACGTCTATCTAGATTGTATATCACAGAAGCTAGCATGCACACTCGGTACAAAAACAGAACAAATATACAATCACTACAATATACTGGTACAAAACGTCTATCTAGATTGTATATCACAGAAGCTAGCATACACACTCGGTACAAAAACAGAACAAACATACAACAACTACAATATACTGGTACAAAACGTCTATCTAGATTGTACATCACAGAAGCTAGCATGCACACTCGGTACAAAATCAGAACAAACATACAATCACTACAATATACTGGTACAAAACGTCTATCTAGATTGTACATCACAGAAGCTAGCATGCACACTCGGTACAAAAAACAGAACAAACATACAACCACTACAATACACTGGTACAAAACGTGTATCTAGATTGTACATCACAGAATCTAGCATGCACACTAGGTACAAAATCAGAACAAACATACAATCACTACAATATACTGGTACACAACGTCTATCTAGATTGTACATCACAGAAGCTAGCATGGACACTCGGTACAAAAAACAGAACAATTATACAACCACTACAATATACTGGTACAAAACGTCCATCTAGATTGTATATCACAGAAGCTAGCATGCACACTCGTTACAAAAACAGAACAAACATACAATCACTACAATATACTGGTACAAAACGTCTATCTAGATTGTACATCACAGAAGCTAGCATGCACACTCGGTACAAAAACAGAACAAACATACAACCACTACAATATACTGGTACAAAATGTCCATCTAGATTGTATATCAACAGAAGCTAGCATGCACACTCGGTACAAAAACAGAACAAACATACAACCACTACAATATACTGGTACAAAACGTCTATCTAGATTGTACATCACAGAAGCTAGAATACACACTCGGTACAAAAACAGAACAAACATACAACCACTACAATATACTGCTACAAAACGTCTATCTAGATTGTATAACACAGAAGCTAGCATACACACTCGGTACAAAAACAGAACAAACATACAACCACTACAATAGACTGGTACAAAACGTCTATCTAGATTGTACATCACAGAAGCTAGCATACACACTCGGTACAAAACAGAACAAACATACAACCACTACAATATACTGGTACAACACGTCTATCTAGATTGTACATCACAGAAACTAGCATACACACTCGGTACAAAAACAGAACACACATACAACCACTACAATATACTGGAACACAACGTCTATCTAGATTGTACATCACAGAAGCTAGCATACACACTCGGTACAAAAACAGAACAAACATACAACCACTACAATATACTGGTACAAAACGTCTATCTAGATTGTACATCACAGAAGCTAGCATACACACTCGGTACAAAATCAGAACAAACATACAATCACTACAATATACTGGTACAAAACGTCTATCTAGATTGTACATCACAGAATCTAGCATGCACACTAGGTACAAAATCAGAACAAACATACAATCACTACAATATACTGGTACACAACGTCTATCTAGATTGTACATCACAGAAGCTAGCATGGACACTCGGTACAAAAAACAGAACAATTATACAACCACTACAATATACTGGTACAGAACGCCTATCTAGATTGTACATCACAGAAGGTAGCATACACACTCGGTACAAAAACAGAACACACATACAACAACTACAATATACTGGTACAAAACGTCTATCTAGATTGTACATCACAGAAGCTAGCATACACACTCGGTACAAAAACAGAACAAACATACAACCACTACAATATACTGGTACAAAACGTCTATCTAGATTGTACATCACAGAAGCTAGCATGCACACTCGGTACAAAAACAGAACAAACATACAACCACTACAATATACTGGTACAAAACGTCTATCTAGATTGTACATCACAGAAGCTAGCATACACACTCGGCACAAAAACAAAACAAACATACAACCACTACAATATGCTGGTACAAAACGTCTATCTAGATTGTATAACACAGAAGCTAGCATACACACTCGGTACAAAAACAGAACAAACATACAACCACTACAATATACTGGTACAAAACGTCTATCTAAATTGTACATCACAGAAGCTAGCATACACACTCGGTACAAAAACAGAACAAACATACAACAACTACAATATACTGGTACAAAACGTCTATCTAGATTGTACATCACAGAAGCTAGCATACACACTCGGTACAAAAACAGAACAAACATACAACCACTACAATAGACTGGTACAAAACGTGTATCTAGATTGTACATCACAGAAGCTAGCATACACACTCGGTACAAAAACAGAACAAACATACAACCACTACAATATACTGGTACAAAACGTCTATCTAGATTGTACATCACAGAAGCTGGCATACACACTCGGTACAAAAACAGAACAAACATACAACCACTACAATATACTGGTACAAAACGTCTATCTAGATTGTACATCACAGAAACTAGCATGCACACTCGGTACAAAAACAGAACAAACATACAACCACTACAATATACTGGTACAAAACGTCTATCTAGATTGTACATCACAGAAGCTAGCATGCACACTCGGTACAAAAACAAAACAAACATACAACCACTACAATATACTGGTACAAAACGTCTATCTAGATTGTACATCACAGAAGCTAGCATACACACTCGGTACAAAAACAGAACAAACATATAACCACTACAATATACTGGTACAAAACGTCTATCTAGATTGTATAACACAGAAGCTAGCATACACACTCGGTACAAAAACAGAACAAACATACAACCACTACAATATACTGGTACAAAACGTCTATCTAAATTGTACATCACAGAAGCTAGCATACACACTCGGTACAAAAACAGAACAAACATACAACCACTACAATATACTGGTACAAAACGTCTATCTAGATTGTATAACACAGAAGCTAGCATACACACTCGGTACAAAAACAGAACTGACATACAATCACTACAATAGACTGGTACAAAACGTCTATCTAGATTGTACATCACAGAAGCTAGCATACACACTCGGTACAAAAACAGAACAAACATACAACCACTACAATATACTGCTACAAAACGTATATCTAGATTGTACATCACAGAAGCTAGCATACACACTCGGTACAAAAACAGAACAAACATACAACCACTACAATATACTGGTACAAAACGTCTATCTAGATTGTATAACACAGAAGCTAGCATACACACTCGGTACAAAAACAGAACAAACATACAACCACTACAATATACTGGTACAAAACGTCTATCTAAATTGTACATCACAGAAGCTAGCATACACACTCGGTACAAAAACAGAACAAACATACAACCACTACAATATACTGGTACAAAACGTCTATCTAGATTGTATAACACAGAAGCTAGCATACACACTCGGTACAAAAACAGAACTGACATACAATCACTACAATAGACTGGTACAAAACGTGTATCTAGATTGTACATCACAGAAGCTAGCATACACACTCGGTACAAAAACAGAACAAACATACAACCACTACAATATACTGGTACAAAACGTCTATCTAGATTGTACATCACAGAAACTAGCATGCACACTCGGTACAAAAACAGAACAAACATACAACCACTACAATATACTGGTACAAAACGTCTATCTAGATTGTACATCACAGAAGCTAGCATGCACACTCGGTACAAAAACAAAACAAACATACAACCACTACAATATACTGGTACAAAACGTCTATCTAGATTGTACATCACAGAAGCTAGCATACACACTCGGTACAAAAACAGAACAAACATACAACCACTACAATATACTGGTACAAAACGTCTATCTAGATTGTACATCACAGAAGCTAGCATGCACACTCGGTACAAAAACAGAACAAACATACAACCACTACAATATACTGGTACAAAACGTCTATCTAGATTGTACATCACAGAAGCTAGCATGCACACTCGGTACAAAAACAGAACAAACATACAACCACTACAATATACTGCTACAAAACGTATATCTAGATTGTACATCACAGAAGCTAGCATACACACTCGGTACAAAAACAGAACAAACATACAACCACTACAATATACTGGTACAAAACGTCTATCTAGATTGTACATCACAGAAGCTAGCATACACACTCGGTACAAAAACAGAACAAACATACAACCACAACAATAGACTGGTACAAAACGTCTATCTAGATTGTACATCACAGAAGCTAGCATACACACTCGGTACAAAAACAGAACAAACATACAACCACAACAATAGACTGGTACAAAACGTCTATCTAGATTGTACATCACAGAAGCTAGCATACACACTCAGTACAAAAACAGAACAAACAACCAAACAAACAAACAACCACTACAATATGCTGGTACAAAGCTCTTATCTAATCGCAGAAGCTAGCTATTCAGTATAAGTCAAAAGCTCCCTAGTGACCGTCTATCGTTTTTTAGACGGTCAGTAAATCGTTGAAGGGTGAGCGCTTCAGCGCGAACCCTTCAACTATTTACTTACCGTCTAAATAACCATAGTCGGTCACGGGAGCTTATAACATTTTTGTACGATGTTGCTGATCTATAACTTGAAACAGTAACTAAGTTTTTTCCACGAACTATGTTTGACGGACTTTCTTGGAAGTTGTAACGCTAAAGACGTAATGGTCAATACACAAAATTAAGCACCACCCACTGACCTTCTGTAGTTTTCCGTCTGAAACGCTTCGTAACTGCACGTTATTTTTAGAAGAAAATATAAAATCATCATCTTTCTTGCAGTTGTGTTTAATTATGCTAAATCAAAATACACACACATATATAGAGACTCAGTGGCGGAATCAAGGGGGTTCGGGGCTTTAGCCCCCCCCCCCCGTCGAATAAGTCAAACACATATATTAACATACGCTTTTCAAGGCTAGTTAACGTCACGATATGGCTTTTAATCAAATGGTTTCGTTCTGTGTGATGAAGGTAAAAGAAAATACAAATTAGGTTCTTTGTATTGAATTAATCTTCAAAGAGGTAATTATAAGTAATTATGCTAAATCAAATGTTCAAGTTTATTTGTAGTTTTTAGGAATGTATTGTCAAAATACCAATTAATCAGGTATTGTCTTAAACCGTTATATAAACATGTCTAGTGTTACAATTTCATATAGGCATAGCCACCAACACCTGTAAATTGAGGCTCTTTCAAGGAAATACTTTTTTAAATATCATTTATTTTTACAAAAAAATTAAAGGCAAATGTTGCTGTATTACAAAAAAAAAAAATACACGAGTTTCCGTTTTGAAAATATATGAATACAGCATATTTTAAACTCTAAATGAAAATATAAATACATATAAAATAATTAAAATTAATTAGAAATAAAATAGACTTAAATTAGATTTTCTCCCTGCTATTGCTCAAACCCTTGAGCACTTTACAAAACTGCCAAAACACACATACACCAGACCAGAAGAAGCTGATGTAACTTCTTTGTTGAATTCCACGGGATTTGCAACTTTGATTTTGTCGTAACCATTGTTATTGTTCAAATGTGCCTGGCTTTTAAGAAAGGGCTCAGCAGATCACTAGATTTAGATTAATCTTATTTTATTGTTAACTATATAACATTTGGATCGGACACAAGTTATTCCAACTTACAAAGGTCCTCTACAAGATCACTACAAGAGAGATCACTTGACATAGGCAAAGCCTTAAAAAGCGTAACTTTAATTCAGAGCTCACTAGACTGCAGAGCAAATGTTGAACAATTCAACCACCAGTGTCTTGAGAGGAGTGCTAACATATGTGAACCGCTACACATAGAGGCCAAAAAACCTAGAATATGCGGGAGACAAATAATGAGGGATAATGTTGAAGCAGAGAGTCCGGAAGACTACTTTAGAAAGTCAATTACTGCACCTTTTCTCTACTGTACGCTAAATGAAATGAAAACAAGATTTACCGACCTACACGCCAGAACCGCTTTGGGACTACAGTTGGTTCCATCAATTATTGAAAATATTGCTCCATAACTGAGCCCCCCGTCAACAGAGTCTCTGGATCCGCCCCTGAGAGAGAGTCTGGTCAAATACGTCGTCTCAGTTATCGATTACAATATTTCTTTATTTCGGACAGCGTCAAGATCAAATTATGCAATAATAGATTACACAATGCTACAGTCTGCTTCTATCGTTATTTTTAGGAATGGAATTTTCCACTGGCCAGTAAAGCGTATTAATTTTATTCTCTAGATTTCCATATATGGCTCTGCCTTAACGTTATTTTTAGGAATGATTTTATCCAATCATAGGTCGTCAAATAAATGCAACATCGTACAATATCAATTTGTTTCTCTACCTACCTCCTAATTATCTTCTGTTATAGCATTGTGCAACACACTAATCACTAATGACAACTGATATATACATAGATTAATAAACAACACGTGATAAGTATAGACGAGCAGTATATCTAGTACAATATAATAACAAATCTAACATGTACTTACTCTCTATAAATATTCAATGACCATTAATATATCCTATACTTTGCACTGTCGGCCACATCCAATTGTCGTATTAAGTCTGTCCGAGGTGAGAATTGAACTTGTTTGGCTGTATGTAAATTCGTGAAAGAACCGGGCGACAAAACTCCCAATAATGTTGACAAGATTATTTATATCTTCACTGATTAGTAATGAATGGCGATCATAAAACAATGACAAAGCAACATCCTATAATAATAATTATCTGAGTGAGTCTTTCCTGTTTATTTAATACGTCGGAAATGTTGAAACATGAAATGTGAAATTATTCGTCGGTTTAAAAGAAAGGAAATAGTATTACTTACAGATAATTATAATAAAAATAATAAATAAATAATGTATACAGTCGAACCCGCACAAGAGGTCACCTCTATTAAGCAGTCACCTGTATTAAAAGGTCACCCTTTTCCTGTCCCGTCATAGAAAGTTTCATATGAATTGAACCTCTTTTAAGAGGTCACCTGTCTTAAAAGACCAATTTTTCTTTGTCCCAAAGGTGACCTCTTAATACAGGTTTGACTGTAGTATACACTGCGTAGTGTTGAACTAAAATCTAGTTTATCTGATCTGTATATTATAATAAAAAATTGCTAAATAGAGGTGGTATCACTTCTGTTTATTTAAGCAGTCGGAAATATTGAAACCGTGAAATGTGAAATTATTCGTCGGTTTAAAAGAACGGAAATCGTATTATTTAAAAATAATTATGATACAAGAATTAAAGAAAAAAATTATTTTGTATATAAAGATTACCTACATAATATATACTTCGTAGTATTCAATTGTTTACTGCATATGTGGAATAATAAACAATTGTCAAATGGAGGTGGTATTACTTTCTTAAGGAAAGATCAGTTAGTTTGGAACAGGTTAAACAATCATTTTAGCACTAAAGGGATACAAGTTTAATATTTCACTGCCCAAATTGAGCCCCTAATGGTCCAATCCTGAATATATCTATTTCTCAAATATAAAAAAATGTACACTATCAGTTTAAAGACTTATGTTCTAATTCACGATGTTCAAACGAACGAATATATGTAATTTTCTGAATAAAATCATTCTCAATGTGTAAATTGATAAACAAAATCTTCTTTTGCTATACCTTTCTATGTAAAGTGTTAAAAATCAACAATACGTAGTAGATGTTGAAAGGCGCAGTGACCATTTATTATCATATATTATTATTTTTCATTGTAATTAGATTTTATTGATTGGAGGAATTTGTGAGACGTGATAAAGTATGCATGCTACAATAAAATTGTAAACATCATGTTTCCTAAAAATAGATTCGCATTCAAATATCCCCGCCAATTTCAAAATTTTCAAAAATTTCAAAAATTTCAAAAAATTTCAAAATTCTAAAATAAAATTTTTTTAAAGTTAATAATTTTCAAAAAAAATTCAAGATTTCAAAATTTTCAAAAAATTTCAAAATAATAAAATGTTCAAAAAGTAAAAAAATTAGTTTTCATAAAATTTCAAAATTTTAATATTTAAATAATAAATTAAAAATGATAATACAATAATAGCCTACTTTTTTCCATTGTTTAATTAAATAATAAAGCAGTTATAGCCTTTTGATGAGGTCAATACATGGATTTATCGACCCGTTAAAAGTATATTGACCGAGGACGACTTTTTGTCCTCGGTCAATATACTTTTAACGGGTCGATAAATCCATGTATTGACCTCGTCCTCGGTCAATATACTTTTAACGGGTCGATAAATCCATGTATTGACCTCATCAAAAGGCTATAATTGTATAATATACAATTATACAATAATAGTCTTTTGTTGAGGTCAATACGAGTTTTTATGGACCTTAAAAACGATATTCACCGAAGCCTTTAGGCTGAGGTGAATATTGATTTCTAAGGTCCATAAAAACTCGTATTGACCGATACAAAAGACTGTAATTGTTTTATTACATTAAGCGAAAACGAAAGTGAAGCCAAGTCAATACGAGTTTTAATCAAACAATATCAAATTTTACGGAATGTCAGGTGACAGCATGATAGCCAATAAAATTGTTTAAATAAAATCATTATGTAATAATACATAACATCACATGACTATCATCACAAAGTTCATTTTGACATCATTTATCACACATAAAAGTTCATTTAAACACAATCAATCAGCATCATCCGAAAGTCAGTATTGTCTAATCTATAAAAGATAATTTCAAAATTAATATAAAACATTAATGCAAATGAAAAAAAACAAACAAAAAGCGAAAACCTAGATCATAAATAAATTGAAATATATCAATATTATACAAATACAGCTTTTCTATGAAGTCAATACAAGTTTATATCGACCTAAGAGATGTATATCGACCGAGGACGTATACAATTTTGTTCGGGCTGGTAAATTTTTCATTTTTTTTTTAGAACTATATAAAAATAAATTCAAGAATTTGATTCGGATCAGTAAATTCAAATTTTCATTTAGAGGACTAAGTTTTTAGTTTGACCTTTATTTAGCAATGATCAACATCAATAAAATGGTCTTTTAGGTACATAAAGTCTTGCATAATATTTTTCTTTTGCTTAAGATAGATTTCATATTCTTTCAAAACTTTCACAAAACCCACCTTTTTATTTGAGATGCTTGTTGTTTTCTACCTATTGTGAATCTGATGATATACAACTTGTATCGACTGAATAGAAAGGCTGTATTTTTATATTATTAATTGATAATTTTACTGTCATTTGATTTGTTCAATGCCCATCACATATTTTTTATATCATTATTTGCTACGCAAAACATGAAACAGAAGATCTACAAATAGATATTCATCCGGGACTAGGTGTACCTGCTACTGGAAACTAGAACTGAAGTAAGACAACGGAAACAAAATGTGTACAGACGACGACGACTGCGCCATACCATAATACGACCCCAAAATTTTTGCGGTCGTATAACAATAATATAAGACCCAAACTTTAACAACAAACAATCTATTCAACAGGAATAACAATGAAACAAAAATGTATGTAGTGACATGAATGATAATCATTTCCTAGGGAAAATGTTATAGTTTATGGTGATATTTTGACAATTAGTAATCATTGGGACTGGAAATTGACACATCGACTTAGAAATGGGTACATTACTACATGTTTCTTGTGCAGGAATATCAAGTGATTTAAGAAAGTCGTCTACACCATCATTGGTATCCTTAGATGATCATTTACAAATTTGAGCTTATATCTTGATGGGTTTGCCAAATTTTCCACGAAGCTTCTTTTATCAACATATATTCTATCAGTGGATCAAAACAGGCCTTCAGAGCTACTTTGACACTAGATATCCTCGAGATGGTGTGAATCAAATGCGGATTCTAACAAATTCTAATGTATATACCGTTATATTTCCTCATGCAATAGCTTGAAAACATGTGTTAGCAAATTATATTTAAGCTCCGATTCACATGACTTCTTAGGAACTGATAGCATTGTCCTTTAATTTCAGGTTCCACTATATAGCAGATGTCATTTTCCTAAATAGTTCCAAGTTTTGTGACCATGTGGATGGCCATGTACAAACATTGCCCAGCTTGGTGACTATGTTGATCGTATCCACCACATTGGACTTCCACTAAAGGATACCACAGATACAACTTGATCTATTTCCTACCTACACTTACAACTAGAAGTTGACACTGAAGGTCGGTTAAGTAAAAGAGATGATTTAATACGATGTTCCATAGCTTGTGGTTTTTATTAGGATTTCCTTGATAGATGGTTGCTGCTAATACGAAAGCTACTGAACCAAGGATTCCTACCTAGTAGTTGAGTTGAAGTCATCACTTCGAAAGTATCACTATAGCAATCGGACTCTGTAAACCGTAGAATGCGTCACAGATGATCATGAAAACGTTACGTGGGGTAGTCACATTTCGTCCTCTTTCATAGCTAATCACTGGATTTCTTAACAATTAACAAGACGGGTGGCACTGGTGGATCAGCAACTACCAGAGGATCTTAGTTTAGATTGTTTGGGGTGGTGTTGCTAATCTTTAGTTTTCTGTGTACTGTTTTGTCGACCATAGTTTGTCTTTTTATCATTATTATTTTTGCCATTGCAATGTATGTCCTTCTATTTATGGCTTCTTATTATCCCTTTGGTATTTTTTTTAATACATTTTACGCTTGTGCGTGCCTGTCTGTCGACTGTACATTAACATGTACCAATGATTGCGATTTAACGTCGATTAGAAAATAGAAATGGCTACATAAGGACTTATATACCACTTTAATGGACAATGGTTTGTAAACACTTCAATAACCTAGTATGAAATAACTTTCTGGCTTGTATACGTTTTTAAAACAATGTCTGTGTCCGCTTAAAGTTATATACTACTATCTGATAGGTTTAAATAGGGAAGTACGAGGCGAGTTAGCGAGGGCATGCTAGCATCTGCGTAATTGTACAAACATATTCAAAATGAGCCAAGTCAAAACATCTTCAAATGGAGTCAAAGGTCATGGACGAAACAGAATTAAAACAAGCTACTTTATTGGGTCGAGTGGCTTAATTTTAATGTTTGCATTGTATTAATGTTTAAAACAAAACAAGAGAGAATGAAGATCCCATTAATCTAAAAATTGAAATATAATTATTTGTATTTGAAAAGATTCAAGTAACATACAAACATAATTTCTAATGAAATAAATATAAACAAAATCACAATAATTTCTCTACTTCTATTAAATGAGAACTAATGTAAAAACAAGAATACAAAACACAGAAACAATACTAATACACAACAAGTAGTACTACTTGTACCACTACCAGGGAAGCCATTTTCTTTTACAATTGTTGTGTAAGCACTTGCTGACAGTTTTGGGGTTCTCCGTCTGTTTGGATCACTAAAGTCAGTAGAATGGAGACCAAATTTTTCATGGAAACCTCTGTTCCACTCAAAAGTGTCCAGAAGACACCATGCTGTATATCCAATTACATTACATCCATCTTTGTTAACAGCTAAAAAATAGAAATAAATCATGTCTTCATTTTAATATTGCACCTTGCTTTCTTTATTTTATAAGTACATGTATATGCGTTCCTTATCGAATACACTGTGACGCTCACATAATAGAGTCATTTATATATTACATTAATCTACGAGTTTTAAAACACACATTTCACTTAATATTAACAACTATTAACTTACTATTAAACCGTCATCAATATTTCACTCGCTCATTACACTTTGTATGTATATACATGTATATGCAAAGTGATAGCTGCGGAACCGTTGCTCTTATGGTCTTCGAAAAGCTGCAAAATCAGACATGTAATTTCCGGATAAGCGTGTGCATAAGAGCCACGGTTCCGCAGCTATATATACATGTTGGTGTTCGGACGATCAAACCATGAGCTGGTATTGGACTATATTTTGCAAACGTTTTTTTAGAGCGAGGATGAATTTTATGCGGATCTAATTCAAGCACGTTTTGATATAACTGGATACAATATTTTGATAATACACAGACATATTTGTGTTGAATCGTATTTGTTTTGAATTTGATATTTGTTGTATGGCCGAGTTTCTAAGATATGTATAACACAGTCGTATTGATTTTTCATAGCTGACAATAGTGACATTTTTGGATTTTTCATCACATATGTTGCTGAAATAATTGTATACACTGTTTAAAAAAAGAAGAGCTGCCAAAGGTATTTAATTGATCACCATGTCTTCTTCTTATCCAGGTTAAACAGTATGCATGATCCCGGTGTTTTATTCCGTTTCCAAGTGTAGTTAAATTGGTATTATTAAGTTGACATTTTTTATTTGGTAGTAAATCAAAAATATATTTGTCTATTTTAGGTATTTGAATTATAGCTCATTTCGGATAAGAAATAAAATATTTGCATTTCACGTTAATATCTAATCAATAGCCATCAATCACAAAACTCCCATGTGGTTCCTGTTTGTAATTAATTCCTTAGTATATATAGATGAAAACTTTGAATATGGAATGTGGGTGTATGTATTAATAACATTCAGGATATCGTAGTGCACGCTGTAGGAAGATAGGTTAGGTTAGGTTTATGGTGTTTAACGCCACTTTCAACAATATTTCAGCTATATCGTGGCGGTCAGTTTTATGGGTGGATTACCCGCAGAAAAGAAAATTGTACTTAATTTTGAAAGATCAATTTTGGAACTCATCAAGGGAACACTGTGTATACAGAAATATGACCCAGTTTCTCAGCAGTGAAGTAAAATTCCCCCGGGAAGACGTCAGTTAGCTATGCGGAACGCATCAAATGAATAACCCACTCTTCGGATGGGATGCAAATTAGTGCCTCCTGTGGAATTCCACCCTTCTTTCACGTGATAGACAAAATGCAGCTGCCTCTCTAATTAATTGTAATTGGTCGTTGGTGGTCCGTTACAAGGCACATTTTTCTCGAACCTACCGATCATCTCCTATTTTTCCTGTAACAATTGTAACATCCGTCCATGTGTCCATCCCAACTCCACTTTTCTGCCTACACGATTTATTATAAACTTGTTCTCGTCATAAATATAAATGAGATACTGCTGATTTGACGCTAAACAACAATCAATCAATCAATTTTTCGAATACACAATATTTTTTTTCACTATTTTTACCATTTTCGGTAAAAAATAAAATAAAAACAAATTAGAACACATCATCGCTCTCTTTTGAAGAAGTAGTATTATACATATGACAATTTCTGTGTCTTAAAGAATAAATGTATTATGAATAAAGTTTAAAAAAAAAATTGACTCGTCTTTCTTTACAACCATGTGGTCTACCCAGTTTATATTAGGGTCGGCATTTTAATCACGTATATGGTCAGCAATGACATGTATGCGTCATAAAACGAAAAACAAAAGATACCTCACTGTTGCAACAATTCTAAATTCTAACCGAACAATAGTAGAAACAGAGGACAAATCATTACACTAGTGATGTAACCCCCTCAATGAAGAGTGAGCGGACATTGATGTATTTCACTAAGGTTGATTTAACCCCCTCAGTTTTAATGAAGAGTGAGCGGACATTGATGTATTTCACTAAGGGTGATTTAACCCCCTCAATGAAGACTGAGCGGACATTGATGTATTTCACTAAGGTTGATTTAACCCCCTCAGTTTTAATGAAGAGTGAGCGGACATTGATGTATTTCACTAAGGGTGATTTAACCCCCTCAGTTTTAATGAAGAGTAAGCGGACATTGATGTATTTCACTAAGGGTGATTTAACCTCCTCAGTTTTAATGAAGAGTAAGCGGACATTGATGTATTTCACTAAGGGTGATTTAACCCCCTCAATGAAGACTGAGCGGACATTGATGTATTTCACTAAGGTTGATTTAACCCCCTCAGTTTTAATGAAGAGTGAGCGGACATTGATGTATTTCACTAAGGGTGATTTAACCCCCTCAGTTTTAATGAAGAGTAAGCGGACATTGATGTATTTCACTAAGGGTGATTTAACCTCCTCAGTTTTAATGAAGAGTAAGCGGACATTGATGTATTTCACTAAGGGTGATTTAACCCCCTCAATGAAGACTGAGCGGACATTGATGTATTTCACTAAGGTTGATTTAACCCCCTCAGTTTTAATGAAGAGTGAGCGGACATTGATGTATTTCACTAAGGGTGATTTAACCCCCTCAGTTTTAATGAAGAGTAAGCGGACATTGATGTATTTCACTAAGGGTGATTTAACCCCCTCAGTTTTAATGAAGAGTGAGCGGACATTGATGTATTTCACTAAGGGTGATTTAACCCCCTCAGTTTTAATGAAGAGTGAGCGGACATTGATGTATTTCACTAAGGGTGATTTAACCTCCTCAGTTTTAATGAAGAGTGAGCGGACATTGATGTATTTCACTAAGGGTGATTTAACCTCCTCAGTTTTAATGAAGAGTAAGCGGACATTGATGTATTTCACTAAGGGTGATTTAACCCCCTCAGTTTTAATGAAGAGTGAGCAGACATTGATGTATTTCACTAAGGGTGATTTAACCTTCTCAGTTTTAATGAAGAGTGAGCGGACATTGATAAATTTCACTAAGGGTGATTTAACCTCCTCAGTTTTAATGAAGAGTAAGCGGACATTGATGTATTTCACTAAGGGTGATTTAACCTCCTCAGTTTTAATGAAGAGTGAGCGGACATTGATGTATTTCACTAAGGGTGATTTAACCTCCACAATTTTAATGAAGAGTGAGCGGACATTGATGTATTTCACTAAGGGTGATTTAACCCCCTCAGTTTTAATGAAGAGTGAGCGGACATTGATGTATTTCACTAAGGGTGATTTAACCTCCTCAGTTTTAATGAAGAGTAAGCGGACATTGATGTATTTCACTAAGGGTGATTTAACCTCCTCAGTTTTAATGAAGAGTAAGCGGACATTGATGTATTTCACTAAGGGTGATTTATCCTCCTCAGTTTTAATGAAGAGTAAGCGGACATTGATGTATTTCACTAAGGGTGATTTAACCTCCTCAGTTTTAATGAAGAGTGAGCGGACATTGATGTAAATGTGTGTTAGGTGTGTCAATTGTCCACTTGAACTGTTCTAATGGTGTTGTAGTTTTTGTTTGTCATTTCATTTGATATTAATGACCTTTACCTTGCAGGAGTTGGTTGATATATTGTCGGTAGAAGGATACTCGGTATGGGTCATTGGTTGTTCCATTATTGTCTGTGACTCCATTTTCTGTTACAATCAATTTCGGATTTCCATATTCCTTTTTTATCCAGTTTAACGTTTCCCTAAAACCCCAAGGAACAACGAACAACCACGATGATCCAGATCTAAAATAGTTAGATTAAGCTTCATTTCAAGATATCAAATTTATTTACATTATACACTCCTAACAAGTTAAAGGTGGTGTGTCCTTCCATATATACTTTAATGGTGTTTTCCTGGCGCTCGGTAGATTGCGCTGTATGCTTAAGTGTTCTGCAATACTAAACCTAATCATACGATATCCACCAGTGAGATAGAGATGTTGATGACCATCTAGATCCTCGAGGCAAAATATTCAGACCCTATCTATTATATCCCCTTTCAATCGATCAAAGACCATTTAGAATGATCGATGTGTGCGTCAGTTATGATGGTTGATTGTTGGTTGTTTACGGTCCAGTGGCAAATATTCCATGTACATTCAGAACGCGAACAAGTTCAACAATATAACAAAAATACACTGAATTGACGGAAGAGTTGAAGAACTGGGGCAACGACTTTTGACTTTTACAGAAAAAAGAATGCAAAGTTGGGTAGAGACAACTCTCTTAGCCTTTTTGTAGCGGCTACAGTACGCTTCCTCTTTTTCGAGATCTACTAAATTGGTCTTTCACGTGGAGGGAGCGTGATACTCATCAAACACATTACCCACTATGGTTCACAACCAGGCTTTCCTTAGTAAATTCTACAAGCCCCTATTAATTAATCAAATTCCATTAACTGATTTCCGAGGAAGGATGAAAGGTGCAGACAAACGGAATCCCTGAATACTATATACATCCGATATGCTAGCGGGTTGTATAATTAAACGATCTCCTTGCTTATCATGCAAAGTATATTTCTTCAAACTAAACATCAAAATTAGGCTTTAGCAAAGTAACTAATCTTAATCAACATCTTACCCTGTCCATGAGGGATCACGTGACTGCTTTACACCTACTTCACCCGGATATCCCACTGTTTTTGGTGCAGGTTCAACTAAAAGTGTTGTATAGTGGTTCAGTCCGAAAAAATCGAAGCTTCCTAAAATTAAAATCAAAATATATCCACACATTCTTCATTGTATATTTGACACGTTATCAGATGTATCCTTTATTTTATTCTTCTATCAATGCTTAAGTTGTCTTCATTTTTGTGGTAGTGTGTGGTATGGTTTGCTTGAGTTGAAAATGTACAGTTTTCTTTATTTATTTTTATTTATATCTATTTGGAGGGGCCTTTGAGTACGACATCGTATGGTATTTATGCAATTCAGTGACTATCACTATAGTCAGTTCGATTTCCACTCGTGGTGAGGTTTACGCGATGCTGTTTTATATGATAAACTTTGTCCGTGACTTGGTTTTCTCCGAGTACACTCGTTTCCTCCGTCAATAAAAATGATCAACACTGCATAGCTAGAATATTGGTGAAAGTTGTGTTAAACATCCATAAAACAAATTAAAACTGATTCGACTGTTGCAAAACCAAGTTATCAAGAAGAGGGCGTTTGTGTCAAAATAAAACCGGTTTAACACAGTTTAATGAAAGGAACAGTACAGAGAATATGATACAAATGTACAAAAAAGTAACAGCAAAATAATAAAATAACAAAACATTGGCCATCAATAACCCCAACAAAGCGATTTATTGTATCCAGGAGCTTCAGCCTATCATATGCCATGAATGACATATGTCGGTGTTAACAGGTAGCTAAAGAAAATGTTTCATCATATTACCTTTATTAAGCTTGATTTCCTGTTCTGTGAACCGTGGCAGACGACCGCCAATATTGTCCCTCATGACTTTTGGATAATCTCCATCTTTAAATATAGGATTAGCAAACCAACCCAACATGAAACGTTGTGCTCTTTCTGCCGCCATTTTATGTTCTGCGTTACTTTCGTCTTTTGGGTGCATATTATCAGAATTCATAGTCATACCGACCATTCCTATTGATTAATATGTAACAACAAATTAGCAAATTTGCAGGAAGTCATACCCTTAACATGAGGTTCTTATTTTGAAGAATATACAGCGGATAACTTGAATACACGACTTAACTGAAGCTTTATTTGACTAAGACTCATTGGGGTTTAACTGTGCATTTAATAAAAAAAACAAAAGGTTAATACTTATATTCAATTAACACCGAACGACAAAGAAGATTGTATTGACTTTTCCAACGCTTAAATACTATTTTTATTTGACCTGGTGCCTACAGGAATGTATTATCCCTTTGAAGCAATGAATTAGTGGAGTCCATGTTGTTCTATCTTTTGTTTACTGTGTGTGTTTCATGGACCATTGTTTGTTGTTTTGGCCATTATATTTTTTGCCCTGTTTGGAATTCTGATGACCCGTTTGTTATTTTTAAACTTTTCGAAAGGTAAATCAAAAGCTTAGACAACACGAATACCCAACCCACACAAACCTGAACTCAGACCATATTCTCCGGGAGGGCTAACATCTCTCGTCCAATATATATAAACCACTGTGTACAAACTGACCCAGCAAAAAAATGTTTGGACTCGTGCATATCTAATTCCGGAACGGAACCAGACTGTAAGAAGTCAAGAAGAAGGTAAGAATTCTGTTTATTTATTTGTTTTTTGCATGAACTTGAGGGAAATAATTGCTTTATTAACCATTTCCTGCTGTCAGATGAAACATTTTGGCTATGTCATCGTATATTAATTGAGAAATAAGCGATAATGTGCCGCAAAATGACGATCAGCTTTACCCAAACCCCGAATTTCGCTCAGTTTCTCTTTGAATTGCTCACATTGAATGGAACGAAATGTATTGAAGGAACGATTGATGAATAAAGATGACAAGAATCGTCACTTTGTGCTTTTAATTATTGATATAAGTAAGCACGGGGCGAAAGAAATGGCAGGACCCGGTTTCGTGAATGATGTTACAGCATGATGACCCGGTTTTGTTTAAAAAAAATTACGAACAAACAGGAACCAAAGCCTTTATTTTCTCTGGAATAACATTGAAATTATGGCTTTTGCAACCATAATGTCCACTAGATGGATTCAGTTCAAGGTATTTAACTTTCAACATTAGGGAGCCGTGGTTTTCCGTCGAGTGTTTTATTACTTCTTCAAATAGGACGAAGGTTGTTTTGCAGTAATAACAATGGTACGGATGATTTTCTCTAGAATGTATTATTAAGTCATCGAATTGTGGAAATGTTGTATCACAGTATAAACAATGGTGGCTGTGGATTTCTGTTGCTTTGGTTCCTATTTGTTCGTAATTTTGTTTGGAACAAAACCGGGTCATCATGCTGTAACATCATTCACGAAACCGGGTCCTGCCATTTTGACATGACCCATTTCTTTCGCCCCGTGCTTACTTATATCAATAATTAAAAGCACAAAGTGACGATTCTTGTCATCTTTATTCATCAATCGTTCCTTCAATACATTTCGTTCCATTCAATATGAGCAATTCAAAGAGAAACTGAGCGAAATTCGGGGTTGGGGTCAAGCTGGACGTCATTTTGCGGCACATTATCGCTTATTTCTCAATTAATATACGATGACATAGCCAAAATGTTTCATTTGACAGCAGGAAATGGTTAATAAAGCATTTATTTCCCCCAAGTTCATGCAAAAAATAAATACATAAACAGAATTCTTACCTTCTTCTTGCCTTCTTACAGTCCGGTTCCGTTCCGGAATTAGATATGCACGAGTCCAAACATTTTTTGCCGGGTCAGTTTGTACACAGTGTAAACAGGTTACATAAAAACATGCAGCAACACAAATACAACAAATAAAAATAAAACAAATCTTGGAGAAAACAAATTCCACATAAACCATAACTCAGACCAAACGCTCCGGGACGGGTAACGTCACCTGTGCAATATATTTTGCCGTATGATTTACCTTTCTGTAAGGACCTGTATCTCATATTGTATGTATCAAATGCTTTTGCGTGAGATCTTATGATATTATGACCACATCTATAAGGTGCAACAGCCGGGTCCTTGATTCCAGGGGCATATTCTGCTGACCCGTATCCCATCCAGCAGATTACCCACGGTTCGTTGAATGTTATCCAATGCTTTACCTGCAAGAAATATATGTTGCTTATTTTTGTATTTTTACTTCCAACAATCCCTTAATATATCTCTTGTTGGTCTGAATTCGATAGTTCAACTGTGTTTTCTGACCGGCATGAATTTGTTTATTGATGTGTGTGGATATTGGACACAAAATAGTGAACATTAAATAAAAGGTATGCGTTTTTATAGCTATTCTTAATATCGTTGTAGCCACAAAGTCGCTGATAACGAGTAAAACTCGTGCCCCAAACTGAATTTGGGGCTAGCCCTATTCTGCATATGAGAGATAAGCATAACTTCTGACAAACATTTCATTTATAATCCCTATCTCAATCTTGATTAGGTGTATTCACAGAGAACGTGGATAATAAATGTAACATTAGCGTCCTGTTTGTACACGAATACGTGCTTATTTCTAAGTTTCACAGCTTATTTCCTAGAAATATTATCACACATAAGCGTTTTGATAATATAATAATTTGACATTAAGCAATTAACAATCAATCATATGATTAAATCATTGCAGGGGCCGTCGTGGTCGTGATCGTATGGTTGTTGGGTTTATAACTACCTATGTAATCAGTGCCTATCACCACTAGAACGTTGCGATGTTTATTCAATGCAACATTATGTGATAGTTTGTCAGTGACTTGCAGCAGTTCCGTGGTTTTCTCCGGATACTCCGGTTTCTTCAATCGATAAAACTGATCTCCACGATATAATTGAAATATTGTTGAAACTGGCGATAAAGACCATAACCCTAACCACGACCCTTAAATCAATGTAGTAAAGTAATCTGTATATATACCCTGTCTCCAAATGTTTTGAAGGCAGCATCAGCGTAGTCGTTATAGTAATCTATAATATCAGAACCGTTCCAGCCACCAATCCTTTCTTGTAATATTTGAGGTAAATCCCAATGGTAAAGGGTCACCAGGGGTTTTATGTTGTATTTGATCAGTTCGTTAATTACATTATTATAGTAATCAACACCTGGCTGATTTAACTGTCTGTTGGTACCTGATCTGTAGGCTATAGGGTCTGGTATTATACGAGTCCAAGCAATAGAAAATCTGTAAAAATCCACCTAAAATAAAACAAAACTTATTTTTGTTTTGGTTATTCTAACTCTGTCAGTTCATCTTTAATTACTCATGGAGGGGCTGTCGTGGTCGTGATCGTATGGTAGTTGGATTTACAACTACCTATGCAATCAGTGCATATCACCACTAACGTGGTGAATTCGAATGCCACTCAGGCGAGGTGTACTCGATACAATATTATGTGATAAAGTTTGTTAGTGACTTGCGGCAGGTCGGTGGTTTTCTCCGGTTTCCTCCACCAATAAAACTGACCGCCACGATATAGCTGAAATATTGTTGAAAGTGGGGCTAACCACCATAACCCCAACCCTTAATTACTCATGGAGATATACTTTTAAATTATATATACAAAAAAATGTATATATGTAGTACATGTTGTCTTGAATACTCTACCTATGTCTATCTTTCTATACTCATGGAAATTAATTTCTATATTATTGTTCATAATGACTTTGAAACTCATACTATGCTTGTCTTTCTATAATTATTCATTGGGGATTAACTTCTAGATTATATGTATGTAATTCATATTGACTTGAAACCATTGATATAAAGGCAATGTCTCTATACAAAATTGGATATGAAAGTTCAATATCTATATAAAAACAAAGCCCATTGATTAGTTAGTTAGTTAGTTAGTTATGGTGTTTAACGCCACTTCCAACAATATTTCATTTATGTCGTGGCGGTCAGATTTATTGATGGAGGAAGCCGGAGAACCCGGAGAAAAACCACCGACCTGCCGCAAGTCACTGACAAATCGTATCACATAATGTTGTATCAAGTACATTTCGCATGAGCAGGATTCGAACTCTCAACGTTAAAGGTGATAGTCACTGATTGCATAGGTAGTTATAAATCCAACTACCATACGATCACGACCACAACGGCCCCTAAGACCTATTAAATTGCAAAAGAAAAAGAAGCACATACAAACGTAAAAACCGAGAGCAATCGAAAGTTAAGCACATAGTGTGTTGTAGTAAGTAACATTATATAGCCAGCTTGTGTGTTCTGAATTTTTAGATTAGTTTCTTAGGATCTATATGTGTATCATATTTTCCTATTTAGTTGTCTTGTAATCAGCTGATCCAACAAAATAGCTTAGATAATTTTAAGATTTTAAAAAATGATCATCATTTGGTGTTAAACAACAATCATTCATTCACTGAAAAAGGGAGGGGTAATTAGATACACTTCGTAAGACTTATTTGGCGTTGAATAACAATCACTCACTTAGTAAAAGGGGAAGAGCTACATGTAAGTACGTACACCTAGACTTCTAACCAACTGTATATCTTCTTTGTATTTATGGTAACTGTCACATGCTATATCTCCAGTGTCATTATGCCAGTTTTTACCATCATGACTGAATCTGTCCCAAATATGTTCAGATTTACCTATAATTTTAGGGGAAAATATATGTTCGGTTCGTCTTTACTTCCCTTTGTTTTGCAGAGTGTTCATGCTTTATTTAGTCTAATTGTATTTATTCATCTTTACGATCATTTGTTTTGTAGATGGTTTATGTTTCATTCATGTTATTTGTATTTATTTACGCATACGGGTATCTAACACGATGTTCATATCAGATATGGGCGTATTGTTTAACAATAACATGATGGGTGCTACTAATAGAACAGGGACTGCTGGCCTAACCGGGACACCTGACTTCACATCATTTTAGTTGGGTTTGTGTTGCTCAATTTTTAGTTTTCTGTGTATTGTTTTGTGAACCATTTTTCAGTCCTCTTTCTTTTAACTTTTGCATCGTCTATTCTTAGAATTACGGCTTCTGATTACAACTTTGGTATCTTAGATTTACGGCTTCTGATTACAACTTTGGTATCTTAAATTTACGGCTTCTGATTACAACTTTGGTAACTTAGAATTACGGCTTCTGATTACAACTTTGGTATCTTAGAATTACGGCTTCTGATTACAACTTTGGTATCTTAGAATTAGGGCTTCTGATTACAACTTTGGTATCTTAGATTTACGGCTTCTGATTACAACTTTGGTATCTTAGAATTACGGCTTCTGATTACAACTTTGATATCTTAGAATTACGGCTTCTGATTACAACTTTGGTATCTTAGAATAACGGCTTCTGATTACAACTTTGGTTTCTTCAAGCTTTTCTTCAGACTTTCCTAATGTTTTTCAAAGAATGCAGCATTTATTAAATGCTAAATGTTAACTATTATTTTGTAGACATGGAATATATTACGTCGTGCTTTTCTAATTGTGTTTTTCTTTTCTTTTCTTTTCTTTTTTTTTCTTTGTATATTTTATTTGTTTTGTTTTTGTTTTTGTTTTTTTTTGTTTTTGGTAGGAAGGGGATAATTTTATGTTTTCAATAGAGTGAGAAAATTATCGGTATTTCTGATAAAATTCAGTTGCATTGTATATTTGTGAAAAACAAATACGATTTTCCTCAACATACAAGCATTGCTTAATATATCGAATCTGTTTTATAAACACAATTTTCGTATTTGATGATCATGTGCATATCATAATGTTTATCAAAAGAAATGATACATAAACAACACTTAATAGTTTTGTAGCGTTATCCATGTCTTATTTATTGCATAGAAATTCTTACCGTCTTCATTCCATGCCCCTTCTATCTGGTAAGATGACGTTGCTACTCCCCACATAAAATCTCTTGGAAATGTACCATAATAAAAATCACCCGACTTAGTACTGCAAACAACAGAAATAATAGTAAAAACTATTAAAGTTACATATGAAAACGACATGTTCATGTTTATTGGGTTGAAATTAACCAGTAAATGGTTTATCAGTTTAAACATAAAAGGGTTGTCTACGAAATATATTCTCCTATCTACCGTACATACTACTATTGCTATGATTCTATCTATATACTATATGTAACAATATATCTATATACTATATATAACAAGGTATATGTATTACATATGATGATGTTAAAGGAGACAGAGAGTCGGGGTTTATCAGTATTTATCGCCAATTTTTGGATTTTTGACTATATCTTGACTACCAGACTTATTGGGGGTAGGAATGGTCGGGGCAGTCATAATGGTAGGTGCCTTAATGCTCGTGAGGTAACACACGTCAGTGGTGTTGGGGTTACATGACCAGAAGAAGGCAACGATCGACGTTAATAACTAGGACACTCTGTACTCAAGGGAGACAAAATTACTTTCATTGGGTAGATTTTAAAATTCTGTGATTGGTAATGTCTTTTTTATTTTTATTGTAGGTTAAAATCGAATACTCATAGGACAACTCGACTGATGAGAAAATAAGATGACTGTTTAGTCAGAATGAAAGATAGATCTGGGTCATTGAAACAAAATGTCTATATTTCTATCCGGGTGGCTTGGAGTGGAAACTGTGCATATTATAACTCTTAAATTTTATTGAGATGTAAGGTACAATATTTCTAATAAAATTAGGTACAGACATATAGCTATGCTATCGTATGTATACCAAATAACAAAGGTCAAAGGTTGCAAATTGGTTAAAATTGTTTGTCCAGAATCAATGCTGTCCGTTACGATTTCCACATGCAAACGATGTTCGGTTCGTCTTTACCCTCGGTTGTTTGCGGGATGTTTTATTTATCTTAGTTGTGTTTGTTGCGTGTAGTCGTGTCCACGTATAGACTGTATATGATATGAGTTACATGGCGAGTGTCTTATAAGACGAGGGAACTGCTTACCTTTCGCGAGAAATTGAGTTCACCCCCATTTTTTCAGGTGGGATCCGTTTTTCTCATCTTTTAATTTTGTTGTGTCTTTACGTTCTGAGTTCTGTGTTGTGATGGCGGTATCGATTTCTATGGAAGTGCATATGGTACACTCATTGCTTAGTTAGTTCTGAACTAACATGTCAGAAAGTTTAGTTCTTTTTCGACTTGTCAAAATTCAAATGCCACCTTGTTCACTTGCTATGCAACTTGTCGACTGTTTCATGACATCTTGTGGAGTTGCATTTTAAAGTGCACAAGAGGTGTGTGGGACATCATGTGCACTTTTCCTTGTATATATGTTAACATGTAAACATTCTGATGTATTCACTTTTTAAAACACATGTGAACATGATGGCATATGAAGTCGACATGATAATTTTAAAACTTATCAAGTATCTTTCTCAAAGTATACTTTTCTGTTCTCTATGGGGGCCTAATTGCAGGTAGGGGTGCGATATTTTTTGCAAGGCTTGATGACCATTGTGTTTGACACTCGTCCTATCATCTATATGTCGATTGTGCTAAATGTCTTGATACAATGATGGCTATTTTGTTTGACACTCTTTCCATCTATCTGTTCCTTGTGCTAAATGTCTTGATACAATGATGAGCATTGTGTTTGACACTCTTTCCATCTAGCTGTTCCTTGTGCTAAATGTCTTGATACAATGATGAGCATTGTGTTTGACACTCTTCCCATCTATTTGTTCCTTGTAATAAATGTATTGACACAATGATGACCATTGTGTTTGACCCTCGTCCCATCGATCTGTTCTCTGTGCTAAATGTGTGTGGTGCTACAAAAAAACCATAGTTATTGTGCTTGTCCCATCTATCTTTTCCTTGTGCTAAATGTCTTGATACAATGATGACCATTTTGTTTGAGATTCTTTCCAACAACATGTTCATTGTGCTAAATGTCTTGATACAATGATGGCATCTTCCCATCTGTTCTTGTAACACAGTTAATTACCATAACCTTGGATGGATATAATTGTGATGTTTATAACACTGGACAGTAAATGTTAAAGTCAACTGACTATAATTTTCTTCTAGACCAGATGGACAGTAAATAGTGATCATTTATATTACATTTCTTGATGTCCAGAGACTTAAAGACATAATTACAGTGAATTGGACTTTATAAACAATTTAATGTTATTATATGTGTATATTCATCAGATTTATGATTAAGTAGAGACTTAAAGACATAATTACAGTGAATTGGACTTTATAAACAATTTAATGTTATTATATGTGTATATTTCACCAGATTTGTGATTAAGCAAAGATTTAAAGACATAATTACAGTGAACTGAACATTATAAACAATTTAATATTATCATATATGTATATTTCATCAGATAAATTATTATTAAGTAATTATAGCTTTAACTATAAATAAGGACGCCGGAGGAGTATAGAGGAGGGAGAACTTGATATGTAACTGTAGCTTTGTACCACTGTTCCTTGTTGCTTGTGCCTGTTGCTGTTTAATAAATCCTTGCTGTTGACTGGTGTAGTGCTTACTGGTGCCGCCCGTGTTCTGTACGATTGGCCATTCCCGAAGGGTGGCAGTTGTTGCATGTAGTCGTGTCCACGTATAGACTGTATATGATATGAGTTACATGGCGAGTGTCTTATAAGACGAGGGAAATGCTTACCTTTCGCGAGAAATTGAGTTCACCCCCGGTTTTTTTTAGGTGGGATCCGTTTTTCTCATCTTTTAATTTTTTTGTGTCTTTACGTTCTGTGTTCCCTGATGGCGGTATCGATTTCTATGGAAGTGCATATGGTACACTCATTGCTTAGTTAGTTCTGAACTAACATGTCAGAAAGTTTAGTTCTTTTTCGACTTGTCAACATTCAAATGCCACCTTGTTCACTTGCTATGCAACTTGTCGACTGTTTCATGACATCTTTTGGAGTTGCATTTTAAAGTGCACAAGAGGTGTGTGGGACATCATGTACACTTTTGCTTGTATATATGTTAACATGTAAGCATTCAGAAGTATTCACTTTTTAAAACACATGTGAACATGATGGCATATGAAGTCGACATGATAATTCTAAAACTTATCCAGAAGGTGAATAAAGAGAGAAGTAGACCAAGATCCTGAGTTAGAGTCCTTGTCAGACTGGGTTAGAACAATTAGGTCTCTAGTACAAGGTCGGATTCACAAACTAAAAAATTGTGTTAATAGTCGACCTAAGTCTGTATTTGAAGACCAAGAAGCTGTTAAGTGTCTTTCCTCTCTTCATGACAAATATGTTATCTTTCCTGCGGACAAGGTTTCCAACAATATCGTGTTTGTATGTAAATCATATTACTTCGAATGCCTAATCAAGGAATTAGGCATAAATAGCAACACCTCTAGTAATACCACATACAAACCAACTTCGTTCGACAAAGATGAAATCCTAGCTAACCACAGATCATTCATGACCTATTTAAGCATTCCCTCTGGTAAAGAGTCTGAGGATTTACCCTATTTATATTGGATACCTAAACTCCATAAGACATCATACAAAGAAAGGTACATAGCGGGATCATCAACTTGTTCGACGAAAGAATTGTCTATTCACCTGACAAAGATTATATCTGCAGTAAAAGAGGGACAACAGAAATACTGTGAAACTGTTTACTCGCGTAGTGGCATAAATCACATGTGGATTTTGAAAAACTCTAAAGATCTTTTGGATAACCTTAAATCAAGATCTTTCTCTCAGGTATCCTCCATCAAAACTTTTGATTTTTCAACTCTATATACCACACTACCGCATGACAAATTAAAAACCCGCTTAAAAGAAACAATTCACAAAGCTTTTAGTCATAGAAACTATGGCTCAAAATTTGTTGTGTTAGGCTACAATTCCACATATTTTTCAAACAAAATTCAAAAAGGTAAAACATGCTACTCCGAGGAACAAGTGAACAGTATGCTGGAGTTCGTCATCGATAACTTATTTGTCTACTTTGGAGGGACACTGTTTCAGCAGGTCGTCGGCATACCAACAATGGGTACGAATTGTGCCCCTCATCTAGCCGATTTATTCTTATACTCATATGAGTGGGAGTTTCTTCAAAAGCTTGTAAAAGATAAGAAGATTCATGAGGCTAGAGCCTTTAATTTCACATACAGGTATATTGATGACGTTTTATCTATCAATAATTCTAGATTTGCAGAATTTCTTCCATTGATATATTCTCCAGATCTGGAAGTTAAAGAGACCACAGATACAGCTTCGTCCGCATCATTTTTTTGGACTTATACCTCGAATTTGACGACAGTGGTCAACTCAGTTCTAAAATTTATAATAAACGGGACGACTTCAATTTTAAAATCATAAATTTTCCAAATATGTGCAGCAATATACCAACTTCTCCTGCATATGGTGTTTACATCTCGCAATTGATTCGATATACAAGGGCCAGTATCAATTATTCTGATTTCCTGAAACATCATCTTCATCTGAGAACAGGCTACTGGACCAGGGCTATGAAAAGATTCGCCTTATTCGATCTCTTAAAAAGTTTATATTCCGATACCAAGATCTTGTCGAAATATATTCCGTCTCAGCAGAGGCGATGATAAACGATGCATTTTCATATAGTGAAAATGTATAAAGATAAGGAAGTCAACAAAAATGTCAAAAATACTTTTTTTTATCAATGTGTGACCTAAAATTGTTTTTGACATTTGCTTCATTGGGTTTGGTACTGCTTTGACAACTATTTTACCTATTTTGTTCCAGTATTGTTATAAATACTGTTATAGTGACAGCCGGAACCTTTGAGCCGTAATGAAAGCGGGAGGTTTGGCACTTTAAAATCTGATTCAACCCACCATTTCTTTAGAAATGCCTGTACCAAGTCACGGTCATTACGGTTTTCACAGTTTTCCGGTTGTTGACTAATTTTGTCTGTTTATATACTTATGAGTTTTGACTTTCCCTTTGTAAGATTGTTCGGAGTTCGGTAATTTTGTTATTACCCTTATTCTCAAAGTATACTTTTCTGTTCTCTATGGGTGCCTAATTGGAGGTAGGGGTGCGATATTTTTTGCAAGGCTTGATGACCATTGTGGTTGACACTCGTCCTATCATCTATATGTCGATTGTGCTAAATGTCGTGATACAATGATGGCTATTTTGTTTGATACTCTTTCCATCTATCTGTTCCTTGTGCTAAATGTCTTGATACAATGATGAGCATTGTGTTTGACACTCTTCCCATCTATGTGTTCCTTGTACTAAATGTCTTGATACAATGATGAGCATTGTGTTTGACACTCTTCCCATCTATGTGTTCCTTGTAATAAATGTATTGACACAATGATGAGCATTGTGTTTGACACTCTTCCCATCTATGTGTTCCTTGTAATAAATGTATTGACACAATGATGATCATTGTGTTTGACACTCGTCCCATCGATCTGTTCTCTGTGCTAAGTGTGTGTGGTGCTACAAAAAAATCTTAGTTATTGCGCTTGACACTCGTCCCATCTATCTTTTCCTTGTGCTAAATGTCTTGATACAATGATGACCATTTTCTTTGAGTTCTTTGAGATTCTTTCCAACAACATGTTCATTGTGCTAAATGTCTTGATACAATGATGACATCTTTCCATCTGTTCTTCGTCCTAAATGTCTTGATTAAACTTCGATAGTATAAAGGTTAAAGTCATTCGTTAGTTTTTAATTTTGCGATTGCTTTTCAAATACTAAGAAAATATCGATTATTTTCAAGAAATAAAATCGTGATGTTGAAATCGTCCGTTGTCTTAAATTGAGTAAGAGTTATTTCGCTTTGTACATTATTCTATGAATAAATAAACAGTATTCGCTTTCTAATTGTCGTTCCATGTGCTATGACTCCTGTTGCAATGTCTGTCAGATTCGACACCCCTCCCGTCTTCTGTCGTTCTATGTGTCACTAATATCTATCAGATTCGAGACTCCTTCTGTCTTTCGTCGTTCCATGTACTTTATCTCCTGTTGCAATAATGTCTTATCTCCCACCTTAACCTGCACTCATCCTCCCCCTTTTCTCCCTCCTTTTGTCTTACCCTTTTCTCCCACCGTTAACCCTCCCCTTTTCTTCCACCCTTAACCCCCCCCTTTTCTTCCGCCCTTAACCCTCCACATTTTCTTCCATCCTTAACCCTACCCTTTTTGCTACCAAAATCCCCAAATTAAGGTTTGACCCTTATTCGGGGTACCAGTTATATACTTATCGGCGTGACTGGGCAGGAATGTGCAATGTACCCATTTCGATATATGTATATGATAACTGGATTTGCAAAAGAAGACATGTAATATAAGATATTATAAAATCATTGACAAATATTTTATAGCAAAGAAACTATTTTTCAAAAAGTGAATTGCAACAAAAATTAGTTAAATATGTTTAGCTTGTCATTGAATTTGTTTATATTTCATCTTTTGACAAAGATGTCTTTAAAAAATGCTAAACTAGAATTTTTGAAATCCTATTTCTAAATAAGGGTCGTAATTATTTTATTTATAGGTATACATGTACATGTAATATCTTTGTTTTGCTGTAGGGCATGTGTACAGTTAGCTAAATTATACTCACTTTAATAGTAACATAAATTCAATGTTCATTTTCTTGAAGTATAAACAGGTAAATATATTGTAAACATTTCTAATGAAATTATAATGGATGTTTATGTGTTCAATTTGTGTTTTCAAGGATTGTTATACTTCTTGAATGGAACCATGTGCGAGAATCATACACGCAGGCTTATTGTTAATTTTATACTTATTTTAGCGGAAATTCACAAAAAAGGAAAAGGTACACATTTTGGTTAAAGACAAATGATACCAAGATGTAAACTTTAGTGTAAATAAATAATGACAATGTCAAGAAAGCACAATCAGTTGATAAAGTGGTCAGATTTCTGTCATTTTGTAGTGAATCAAAATAAGATCTTTAGGCCTAGTTTAAGCTCTGAATTATATTTTTATTTTGTTTTGTTGATTGTTGTTAAAGGGACATTAATGTCAGCGCCCACTATTTTTCATTACCTAAAATCTAATTAATAGTGAATCCTGTTTACTACCTAGAACTGTGAAATCCAGACAGGGCATAAATACATTCATATGATCAACAATTTCTTGAAAACTTTGATCTCTAATTTTTTATACTTTTTATATGCCGGACATTCAAATATTGCTGAAAGTGGCGTTAAACGCCATACCTTAACACTAACTAAACTTTTCATGACCATTGTTCTGATGGAACCAACGAAAATCACTAAAAACTAAGTCATTGTAGTGGATATTTAAGAAAATATAATTAAAAAATAGTAGATTATATATAATTTTATGTTTTAGTTTAAACATATTTTTATTTGCTAAATATAACAAATAGGGATCGGACACAAGTTTTTCCAACTTATGAAGTCTTCTCCCGAATACAATTATTTACAATATGTAGTAGCATGCGCAATGAAATGATATGATATGTATATAATATGCATAGAGATAAATAAACACAGAATGATTATATACAAAAACATAGGTAGAGACAATATACGAAAGAAAGAAAGGAGAATAAATACTTTTTGGAGATGTGTGTTGGTTCTTTAGATCATTTTATGTTTTTGAAGCGTTACGTAGCGAACATAATTGAACAATTCTCCCCAATTTTTATTTTTAATATACCATTATTGATTGTTATTGAGATGGCAATTTTTCATTCATATGTTCTCTGTTAACGCTAAAGTCGATTTACCTAAAAAAAATATTTTGCTGAGTTCATTTTTTCAAATACATATATTGTGTAATGAAATATGGACTTATCTTCAAAATGACCCATATGATAATTATATAAGAAGACTGTGCGGGGATGGATATCAATGATTAAGAGAAATCTTTGATTAACGACGAATTAATTAATGATAATTAAAATGAGGAGATATGGATCTGGATTAATATATCAGATCATCAACAAATCAGGTCAAAGCGACACAATATATTTTAAATCCCAACCCTTAGGGGGGAGGGGGTTACATCCTATTCTCTTTTTAATATGGATGAGTCGAATGAATAGATTGCGATTTTTGCCCTGGGGATATACATGTAACTGATTTACATCACTGTGTGTGTACAGCATATGGCACACGAATTATTAATGCGTTTCTGATCTACATTGTTTACTTCATTGTTGACCTCTGATATACTTATCGTATGCTGCATTTTTAATCAATAATAATTAACAGGAATATGTATATATTTTGGGCAGATTGAAAGGATTGTTGATATGGATGGACAGTGATTGTACAACATCGTTCTTCTACGATACGTTTTCTGGTAAGTACTGTCAGAATAGAAAAATCAAGAAAAAAAATTGTTGACTGCCTAACATATAAAAACATCGTTTGGCCGCTGTCCAGTTACGAAAACCAGTCTAATGCCAATAGTATTATCACTATGATAACAACTAATTATGCGATAACGTACAACGTCCGACTCAGTGCACGGCCTGAGATCGAAGTGACGCTAAGCCAGTGAAACTTTATCTTATATCTAAGAGAAGCATATGTCAATCATTTAGAATAGTAAAAAAATTTCAGAGAAAAAAAGTACAGGGTGAAAAAGTCAAGGTCGCTAAAAAACCGCGCAAGAAAAGAAAATATTTAAAATAAAATGAATATATATACTCAAGGATGAAATCTAAACAGGAAGTTTGGAAAGAAATATATGAAAACCTTTTAATATCGAAAGAAAATAAATAAAACGAAATCAGAAGTAAAAAAATGAAAGAGGGTCGAAAGGTCGAGTGATGATCCCTCAAGTAGTATAAAAAGAGGAGAAATTCCAGTGTGTGGCAGTCAACAAATAAAATCAGATTCCTGCTGGACTACTTGTGTTTATTTAAATATTATAGGTAGGTCTCCGTTATTTTGTTTTAATTTTATCTTAATAATCATTTCAAATTTGTTTAGTTTCATATGAAATTTATGTTATCAAATATCATTAGTATGGATTGTTGAAAATAAAAGAAATTTGTTTTTCCAGCATGAGAATCAGAATTAATTGAAATAATGTATGCCTTAAATGAATAAGTGAATGAAAATATTCAAATGATTTATTTTATTGACAAGCATATCTTGAATTAATGTTGTACTTTATTGGTAGGAACCTATGTGAGATGGACTTTCGAGGTATAAATTTGATTAATTAAAATTGTATTTTAAAGGTGAAATTTTAAATACTTAAATTGTTTTTTTTTCCTAATGTTAAAGAAATAAGAATAATTAGATGATTTAGTTTCGATTTCAATTTACTTGCTATACTTTCGATTTTCATTTTTTTTATAATGCATTGTTATACTTTCAAACTGTTGATATTTTTCTTTTGATTCCTTTGTTTATTGAAACTATTTATATTGAGTCAACAAATAAAATCAGATTCCTGCTGAACTACATGTGTTTATTTAAATAGTATAGATCCCGGTATTCCCCAAAGTCACAGGGCTGTGTCAAGGAAACCAGATCAATAACACCAAACCAGTCATTGTCACAGTACAATGAAATTTTACCGTACTAAGATAAAATTCAATGCACCCATGCACCACTTTTATCATAATGCGGCGTTCAAAATACAGTGCAGTATTAAAATATTAAAGTATATTTTCATCTTTGAAAAAGGATATAAAATTTTATCATATATTTCTTTTACAAATGGATATTAATGATTAATTCTCTCGAAGAACAAAATATAATAGGTCAAGTCAATGCTAGAGAAATATTATATTTAGATTACTTGACCATTGTGTATTCCCGATAACTGTAGAGGTGTACTCGATACAACATTATGTGATAAAGTTTGTCATTGACTTACGACAGGTCGGTGGTTTTCTCCGGGTACTCTGGTTTCCTCCACCAATAAAACTGACCGCCACGATATACAGTATAACCTGTCTAAACCGAACCCTTTTCGGACTGAAGGATTTGTTTGGTTTATGCAGGTGTTCGGTTTACACAGGATCAAAATGCATTGAAACTGATATGAGTGGACTTCAGAAGATGTCTGGTTTAGACAGGTTTCCGGTTTGTTCAGGGTTCGGTTTATACAGGTTTCACTGTAACTGAAATATTGTTGAAAGTGGCGTTACACACCATAAACCTAAACCCAAACCAAACCGATAGTTGTTTGTCCTAAGTGAGTGAAAATGAGTGATTGTTGTTTAACGCCAACTTAACAATTTATCAGCTATACCATGGCGAGAAAAAGTTAATTTTCAATGAGATGATGATGAGGTCCGCTTTGTACTAGACCAACACGCTTAGTTGCATGGATTATTTTTTTAGTGCCAGCTCGCTGAAACAACAGTCCGCGGATAGACATGTCGCCCCACTCGAACTCGGAGCCAACCAATATTTGCTCTTTCTCCTTAATGCTTGATGTAATTAAGTAATTTATTATTGATTTAATTACAAGGGTCAACAATCGTGCATATAATTAGAAAGAAAGAAAAATCTGAACACAAATCAATGTCCACATTTAGACAGATTTAATTATATTAAATTATATTGTTGTTATCCATTATAGGACACGGTAGCTACTAGAAACAGAAGGACAAGAAAGTGCTGGATCACAGATATAATAATTGCCAACGGAAAAAAGGACTTGAAGGAGTTAGTTCACCTTCTCGGAAGTTAAATACGATTAAATAGGATAGAAAGGTCCCTTAAAATTGGAGGATTTATAAGACAGAAAAATCATCCGCTCGCCGGCTCTGTGAATATAAAAAGAGAATATACGATTAATAGAGTTGAAATGGAAGAACTAGATCTACACACCAAGATACATACCAAAGAAACGTCATGTGACATGTGTGGCAAGTTGTTTACTAGCGCGAATAGCCTTGTAGCACATACTAGTATTCATAATAGTGATCGTCCATACAAGTGTCCTATATGTAATAAGAGATTTAGACAAAATGGAACATTAAAGGATCATGCACGCACCCACACAACAGAAAAGCCGTTTATTTGTTCGTTTTGCAACAAAGCGTTTGGTCAGAGGTCAATATTACATAAACACGTAAGAATTCACACGGGAGATCACCATTTGACATGTGAAATATGTGGGAAAATTTTCTCTCGGAAGGATACACTGACAAGTCATATGAAAGTGCACACAGGAGACACTAGTTATACATGTACAATCTGTTGTAAATACTTCCAAACAATATATGGATTGAGCAAACATCGCCAGCATGAACATAACGAAGGGGAAATCTTTCAAAAAATGGAGAAACAAAGCGAAAAAAAGCATAAATGTGCCGTGTGTGGCAAAGATTTCAGCAAAATTAGTCACTTACAAGTTCACCGACGAATTCATACCGGTGAAAAACCATTTCATTGTGACGTGTGTCCAATGAAGTGTTACTCTAACAGTGATTTACAGAAACACATAAGGATTCATACTGGGGACAAACCTTACAAATGTTCTGAATGCGGCAAAGAGTTTACACAAAATTTTCATTTAACAACTCATATTAGAAACAAACACGAACATATAAATGTTATGTAATAAACGAATCAGCGATGATAAGCGAGTTTTAACATTGATAACTGAATATATGACTTTTGATGACTACCATTGTCAACTTGATACAGACATTCCCGTTTTCATATATGACTTTGTAACAACTATGTCACCATTAAAAACGTTGAATACATACATTCCCGTGTCATATAGGACTCGGAATCAGGACAGTGTCCGAATGAGTAACCTTATGACCCGTGGACTGTTGTTTCAGTGAGTTTGCACTTAGAAAAATTCGACTGAGCTTGTTGGTTAAGTACATGGACAATTTAGTTGTAAAAGTATAATAAATAAAAACAAAAAATAAGCCAAACAAAAATAACTAACCATATGTATGTACAGTGGTTTGCTATATGTATTTAATGGTGGGTTGAGAATCCTTCAAATGTTAATGTGGAGATACAACTTTTGAAGGATTCTAGGTTAGGGGAAAGAGCTATTGACTGAGGTAAACTGTTCCAAACTATTTTATTAGGGAAGAAAGAAAACTTATAAAAATCTTTATTTGACTGAATTTGTCTGAATTTATGTGCCCCACGAGTACGCATGTCAGATTGCGATAGCATGGTTGTTGGTACCTCTACCAAAAGTCCGTTTATTTTATATAACAGTCTCAGACTTGCTTTAGTTCTTCTACAAGCAAGACTGTCCTACTGTAAGGTGTCAATCATATTGGTGACAGCACCGTGTCACGGTAGTCATTAAAGACGGAGCTGCGGACATCAACACCATCTCGTCGAAATGAAACTTGTTCTCGCCATTATGAAGATGAAAAATTGCTAACTTGGCGTTAAACAACACCATGTCATTAACCGATTACAAAATTAACAGCTAGAGGTTTGAATTTTATATCCGAGTAATAAAACTCCCAGATTGTATATGGTGTGCATGAAACTTATGCTCCATGCCAAGGACCATATATTTACGTCCTTGTCGTGCATGTATTGTAGATCGAGACTCATTTACAAAGCCGATGTGTAATACAGAAGTAATGTTCAAGTTAGACCTGAAGATGTCTAGATCTGCAAACAGTTGAGGCATGGAAATCAACTGATTTGGTCGATCAATATCCACTACAAGATGACGACCATAAAATGTAAGAGGAAAATATGTTAGTGTGAAAGTTGGTAAACAAAGATGCAGGATGTCTAGTTATGGTAAGAGCTCAGTTTCTGTCCAGTCATGTGAGCAAACTACCAAAACATTTTTCCTCCCAGTGCGACAGGATTTGATATTTTTTTAAATGGCAATAAAGTCAGGAATTTAACTGAAAAAAATCCACATCTGACGTTAAACAACAATCAGCCTATCATCAACAACCACATGTACATCAGTCTTCATGTCACATGATACTACCACTTATCATGTCATCACAGACTCCACTGCATTCATATTGTATTTTGTTAAATCAAACCAGTTGTATTAAACCAAAATATGTCTCTTGGATTATATTATATACCTCAAACATGTTTAATACTGCCACATTTTTGTTAATAAGAAAGGATATGGGTGCAAATGAACATCACAGACTATCCAACATTACTCTTAGGCACAAATTAAAGGAACAACACTTTTATTGCTTTCTTCATTTCATGGTTTACTTCTGTCTGTCACAAGTCAAGACCCTAATTTCGATCGAATTCTATCATTGCCATTTTTGTACTTAGAGATTTGATGCTTGTGATTTTTGCTGTACTTTTGGTTTTTTTTCCCTCTCAATATGATCACATATCAGTAGGATCAAGAAAGGGGTATGGCAAGACCACTGGAGGTAGTAGGGTTATGGTATTAAATGCCACATTAAACAATGTCAGTTATATCATGGGGATCAATTTTATTGTAAGAGGGGACTGGAGACAACGAAAGACCTGTCGCAAGTCACTGACAAACTTTATCACATAATGTTGTAGGGAGTACACCTGGCCATGAGTGGGATTCAAACTCACAACTTTAGTAGTGATATGCACTGATTTCACAGGTAGTTTTAAATTCATCTACTATATGATCACGACCTCTGGAGGTTGTAAGATAGCAAGGTTTACAATATTTTTTAAATGTACCAGTATATCAGAATTTACAGGAAGTAGGTACATTTTATTAAAATTTGAAAATTTGACATTAATATCTTATTCAACACTCCTTGAAATTAGGAGGTACCAAATACCACGTTGATAGACAAGATTACATGGTACAACCCCTTTTATAAAAGCCTGTAAGATGCTTAATGTCTCATCAATATTACATGGTACAACCCCCTTTAAAAAGGCCTGTAAGATGCTTAATGTCTCATCAATATTTCAGTTATACAGTAGCAGTCAGTACTGTTATTGGTGGAACAAGCCAAAGCACATATAGAAAACCACTGACAATGAAGAACCGCCTAGCGCATAAATGCGTGACACAATTCTCAATATTGGTGATTTTTCAACCAAAAACTAAGGTTTTCCCCCAAAACCCTTGCTTCAAATATTTCCATGCTAGAACCCATACAAGATAATGATAATTACAAGCCACAGGCAACAAATTATTCAAATCTATCCATGTTTACTCAAGAAAGTGTGACGGAGAGACAGACGGACGGACGGATAGACAGCCGCTATTACTATATCCCCTCACCGCTATTGCGGGGGGATAATAAAGTTGTCTTGAGTACACCTTGCCACAACCAGGATATAAAGTCACAAAATTCAGCAGTGATATGCTCGGATTGCATTGGAAGATGGAATTCTGACAACCGCACCATCATGGATAAGGTGTCCTCTTGTTTATAAATGGTCTATGCAAATTTAACAAGAGGTATGGAAGGCTCAAAATTGAAATGGGCATTCAGTAAAAGTAAAGACAACAGTCCATGTCATGTACTTTTAAAGTTTTATTACAGTACACTATATCATCATGTTGTAGATGTTGATGAAATTTTGTATAAAATAGAAAACTTTCTGTGTTTCTTCTACAACTGTAATATAATAGAAATAACTGGCAAGAATACAAATACAGTAAATCCTGTCTTGATAGGACCACCCATAAAAATATCATTTATCTATTTTTTTTTCTTTTAAAAAATGCCCCTGTTCACAAAAATAGACATTTTTGTAGCAATAAAATTCAAAATTAGAAAAAAAATTTCCCAGCATTACTGTTTTGCGTAGAGCCGATCCGGAAACAACGAACCATTTTTATGGTCTCTTCGTGAGACAACTCTAAAGTATATGTATAAAACATTGTAAGATTTTTTAGACCAAATTTTGTTGGCAAAATGGGTGGACTCTCAAGACAGATTCTACTATATAATATTGCACATCTTTTGAGAAACCACATTTTATTGGTAGAAGGGACGATCTCACAAGACAGATTCCACTGTATATGTATACAATATTGTAAGAATACATCCCATTATTTAGAGAGAAAACAAATGCACACATGATCTTCATGCAAGTATCATTTCGTCTAAAGACCACATGATTATGTCAATATCATCATTTTCACAATGCAGGAGAAGAAATATTATTGTTAGTAGTATATGATTTTCATATGGAAATGATTTTTCTCTCTCTCGTGATATTGTGCATATTTCAAACATTAATATAAATGTATTTTTAATATGCAAGGAATAAGAATTTGATTACATTATTACAATGATATTCATTTATTCCAAAATCATTGGCAAACTTCAATAAAATAAAATGCACAGTATTATTACTCAGTTTTGTTGACTATAGGTCTATTTGGCCTCATCTTCAAAAACCTGTGATTGTTTGAAAAAAAAAGTCTTGACCTGCAGGTCATAAAATAGGGTTATTTACGTAGTGGTAGTATTCCAACATTATATATTCAGTTGCATAAAAAACACAAAACATTTTCCATTCTTTTATGAAATAAATGTTCTTGATCACAGACATCCATGTGTATACACTATCTACACATCCAAATACACAATCTAGCTATACTTATATATAATAGTTCAACATTTAGGACACCAATATAGGGTGAACTCTTGATTGTAATGTGTCATTTCTTTAAAAATCTGAAATTCGAAATAAGGTCATGGTACTCTAAACTATTCATGTGATGTTCTAGTATGAATGAAAGAAAACTTAACAAAGCATACTTAACATTGCAACAAAGTTAATGCACAAATATAAAGTTTGTACAAATATTTATATTCATCAGACCAGAAAAAAACCCAGATTTCTTACATTTGCATTGAAAGTAAAGTGTGGAACTGCCACACATTTGTACATTTGTCGTGAATTTTCAAATGACAATTCCATAATTTTTGATGTTTTGGAAAAAAAAATGTATATATATCTTAGTTGTAATGATTATCTCATCTAATTTGCATATGTCAACTCAAAAGTTTCAATTATCACAAAATATTTCAGGGAGACATTAATTTTAGAATTTGACATCAATACACACAATTGTGATACAGATATACATATTAATCTTTAATAGTAACATCAGTAAATCTTTAAAGAATAGGTTATCCCATTCCTCTGATAGTATATTACAAATCTCCACTCACAACTTCTAAAAAGTGACATATGTTTTAAAAGATCTCTCTAATGGAAGTCTACTTTCTTTCATGATACATTTTGTATATAAATGAAACCTTATCATAAACCATCACATTTTGCAGGCAAGAAGACAGTAGGTTCCATTTCTACTAACAAAATAATACATTTTCCAATAGAAAAGGTTCATAGAGGCTTCATTTGATAATATTTCCTCACCAAATTGCCATTACATCATTGGTCATTTCTTAATTGCTTACAGCAGTTTTGACCAATGACATTATTTTGTTGTACATGTCTTTCAGTCATAAATAATTTTGAGCACAATTTTCACACTCATACTCAAAAATCATCAAATCAGAACACTACTTATTGAATAATGTTCTGATTAGCTGTATTTCGAGTACAGGAACAAATCACATGCATGTAAATTTTATGTGTGCAAGTCCTGACGTCCCATAATGCAAAGTAGAACTGTGACTAGATTTTGTATATACAAATTAGGTTATAATTACATACATTATTAAAACTACCTATGCAGACAAGAAATTAAAAAGTTGTCCCCTTGTCAAATAAACTTCAATCTTTTGATCAAAACGTGTGCTCTTTTTGATTTTTGATCAAAACATGTGTTCTTTAGGCCTATGCGAATAAATGGAGCATTTGATTTTTTTTTGCAAAGTACATAGTTACCCTAAAACATGAAATGATTATCAATGCTTAAACTTGATTACAATTTTCCCTATGAAAGAAAAACATTTATTTTTTAAAGGATAGAAAATTTTTACTACATGCAAAAAAATGTACCTTAAAAAAGGCCCACTTTTGAAAAAGAAAGTGTTTATAATATACAATGTTTTAAATAGGTTCAAAGAAGAAAAAAACAAACCTCAAGACATTTAAAACCAAATGTTATTGGTGAATTTGTTCCAACCTCTTTAACCAAATAATTTATATTGACTTAGGTCTGTATTACATTAAATTTAAATAGTAGTTCAACAATATCTTCTCTATTTTTCCTATAATACAGAAACAGATGGCACTAAGGCCTTTGGCCTAATCTTCCGGGAATGTATAATACAACTAACTAACAATGTTAAGTTCTATAACTGTGTACTTTGGTCAGGATGGGCTGCCTTAGCTGCTGATTTCTGTGCATCTCTTGGATAATATTTTGCTAACATAGAATGTTGAATACGTTTTAACATTTCTTTGGGGAAAATTCGTAATAATTGCCATCCAATATCTAGAGATTCAAATATTGTTCTGTTTTCATAATGACCTGAAAGAGATAATATACATATATAGAGTGAGTGACTGTTGTTTAATGCCAATTCAGCAATTTTTCAGCTATATCATAGAGAAAAAAAATTAACTTTCAATGAGATGATGATGAGATCTGCTTTGTTCTAGACCAATATATACATATACATTGTATATCTATAAGTGTGTAAATTCTCTTTTTATTAATACCAATACTTTACATTGAAGCAGGGATCAGTAAAATTGACACCTATTTCTACAATATTTAAGTTATAATGTGATGGTCAGTTTTATTGGTTGAGGAGACCAGAATTCCCAGAGTAAACCAACTCAAGTCTCTGACAAACTTGTATTGGTCATGAAACAGACAATATATTTTGAAATATAGAACTTTTTTCTTGACAATCGTCTATCCTCAACCAATAAAACTACTCACAGTGAAATTACTAATAAATTGTTGAAGGGGACAAGAAAATGCCCAATATTTAATCTTATGTGTTGCTTATCAATGGGTTAAGGATACAGGTGTATAACACCACCTTCAACAATAATTAATTATTGTGTAGCAGTCAGTCTTATTGATGGAGCAAACCTAAGTACCAGAAGAAGACCTCGGATCTGCATCAAGTCACTCACAATTTTTATCACAAATTTGTATCGAGTAAATCTAGTCATGAGCAGGGATCAAGTACATCTCGTCATGAGTAGATATCAAGTACATCTCGTCCTGAGTAGATATCAAGTACATCTCGTCATGAGTAGATATCAAGTACATCTCGCAGGAATCTAACAAACAACTTTTTGTGGTGACATTCTAGATTTAATGTGCAATTTAACACATGGATGTTGTATTTACCCTGTGATATAAAATTCTTCTCAAACTTTGTCAGAAACTCTAGATACAACAAATCTTCTGGTGTTAAAGCTTCCTCTCCCACCACAGCTTTCATGGCCTGTACGTCTTTACCAATGGCATAACAAGCATACTGAAATATATATTTAATACAATATTAAAGGTTTCTATCCTGCAACAGATTGTAAGGCCCAGACATATTTAATAAGCATAGTGAAATGATAGTTTTTGATTAAAAAATGTATGTCCCACATTGAGACCCCCCCCTCCATTTGATGAAAGTCAAAAAGGGAAATAACTTCTTCAAAACTGGTGATATACAGGCCTCTACATTAACATTTTTTTTAACTTGTCCCTTCGGACAACTAACTAAAAAAGTACTTGTCCGACTCAATTTTTTAGTTGTCCAAATTTAAAAAAAATAAAAATGATAAAAACCAGCAAGCAATTATCAGCAATTTGTGTAAAATGTTTCCGTTATTGTCTCACAAACATTATCTCATTCCGTCATTATTAATAGACATTATGATTATGACATCTTTAATAAAAAAAAATAACATACAGTATAACCTCGTTAAACCGCCACCATCTGTCCAGCCAGATTTTGGCGTTATAACGAGTTTGGCGATAAACTGAGTAAGGACAGAAAACCGAAAGTCAACAGTTTGATTTTAAATTTGGAATGGCTGATGGTTTGATTTTGACAAGTTTACCGGAAATGAGTATTATCACTTACAATTTAAATTCTAATATATAAGTTTCATTTTGACAGTTGTAGAAAATTTCGGCATTTGTAAATTTAGCAGAATTTATTTTATCGAATTTGAAAAGAAAAAAAATCTACTGAAATTACGTTGTTAGCACATATACTAGCAATTTCCTTTAATATAATATATATTAAATTCATTTTTACGTCTTACAAATATTTACTCTCCATTTTATTTTCACTTTTTGTTTATCACAACTAAAAAAAGAACAATAAAGTTGTTTTTTTCTCACTCGTCATGTCACAAGATTAATTCTGTCCCCGGGGCAAATGTACAGTTAACTTATGGATAATTGATCATTAATTGTTTAAAGAAAGATGATAAAATATGTTTATAGAAGCAAGGGTGTTATACTTTAATTGAAAAATGTTTATACAACACTTAGAAGCGTGTCACCGTCAGTGTATGGTTTGGAAGTAAATTTGATTTCTATAACCGGAAGTTGTTAAAATCTATTCACATATAAACATTTCTGTCGTTTTAACGCATGCATTCACAATCAAATAATTCACAACATGTTCACGTGGATTATAACCCATTACAAGGAAGGCTTGCACTTATTTCTTCATTAATGTTCAGAAAGTCGAGGTCACTGGAGGACATCATTTGCCAATGTATCGATGAATTCTTAATTTCTACAATTTCTCTTTTCTGTCGAAAATCAAGCAAATTTCTTTTACGTTTAGGCGTCAACATTTTCAACACAAATGAAAAGAACACACAAACAAATTTATTAAGCTTTATTCAGAATGAAAAGTAATCAGTTCAGGGTTGTAAAAAAAATAATTAACTGTTTTCACAGCAATATCTATTTGCCTTGACTGCTTGTTTACTTACCTTGATTGACAGGCATCCTAAAATCACCGAGGTGTGACATTATTGATTGGCATTATGATCGAGGTTTAAATAACAGTAAATTGACCGTTTGATCTTTAATTACTGTGGCGGATGGCGGTATGCGAGTTTGGCATTTTAACAGGGTTATTACTACATACGGAAAACGGGACTGCAGAAATTCTTGGCGATACGCGAGTTTGGCGGTGAATCGAGGGGCAATAAAGCGGGGTTTTACTGTATATCACTTAGACATTAAGTCATTGGTAATCAAACGATGCCATCATGGCATAAGTGTCTAATCATCAATTTCCAAGTTTGGTTCTGGAATAGCAGGTCCATCTACACGCTATACGCATGGATTGAATCAAGGATGCTTTGGACGTCGTTGTACACCATCTATTGAATTTGAATGCAGATTGTGTATCAAAATTAACTGAATATCTCGCAATGGAAATAAACATCAGACGCCTTAACATTTCCAGTTGAATTGAGCTCCACCGCTTGTTGTAAATCTGTACTTTCTAAGATCAGGGGATATCATAGATCCATGCCGATGGGAATTGATGTTTCCAGGGAATTATTGTATAGGGGAAGGAAACTATAAACAAATCTATTCTATGTAATCATTATTACTTAATGTCAGTTGTCATTTAATCAAATCGCTGAAAAGATACAGATCAAGTATATATTCGGAATATCTCTTGGTTCTACCTTGTAATTAACGATAGTGTACTTCAATGGAAACCGATATTTTTCCCCAGGATTTTTACACACATTAAAATCATTATTTACGAAGTTTAAGTCTGTAAAAATGACAAAGTAAACACAATTTTATTATAGGAAATAACCTTCGAAAGGTAGGACAATCATTTTTTTCACTTGTCCCATTGGACAACTGTGGTACAAAATCTATTTGTCCGACGTCAGTTTTCACTGGGACAGGACAATCGGACAAACGTTAATGTCGAGGACTGCTATAACAATATTCCATTTCCCATATGGTAATAAGTAAGCATGCAAGGTTTTAAGGAATTATTGTAGGAGTTAAAACGATACGATAGCTACTAAAAGAATTTATTCAGAAATATACACACCACTGACCAGACAAAAAAAAATGTTTCCCTTGTTTTATTATGAATCTGCCTACACAGAATAATTTTCATCTTGTAGAATTTTCATATTCATCACATTAAAAAAACAACAACCAAAAAACAGCAATGGAACTAGTATAGAGATAACTACATACCAGCTGATTTGATACATCAGAGTGGTCTTCCCTTGTCATTCCTTCACCAATAGCAGACTTCATCAATCTGGACAATGATGGTAATACGTTGATTGGTGGATATATCTAAAAAAAGATATAAAATATTTATACACATGTACTGTGCAAACAAAGCTGCCTATATATATCAGCAATACAAATTAATTGTTGAAAATGAGAAGGTAATTAAAATATACAATGTACCAGTTTAATATTCTGCATTGTAAGATACATTAGCAATTTTTCTAAACCAGGTTCATTATGTTGTATATAAATGTTGATGTATTTGTGATTCCAATAGAAATTGGTATCCAATAAACTAAAATGAAATGACAAAACATCTAAGAACTTTCTTTGACCTTTGGTTAAACAGTTTATCTGCACTCCCTCCTCCCCCCCCCCCCCCCCCTCACCTATATTAATTACAATATAATATACCTGTCTGTTATGTAATTGCCTGTCTACGTAGATCTGTCCTTCTGTGATATAACCAGTTAAATCAGGAATAGGATGGGTAATATCTAAAAAGACAAATATTGACTTTAACAAAGACATATTCATGGCTTGTCAATTATTTTGTATTACACTATACATACATGCCTCTTAAACCGGGACCATGGGAATAAATAGCTGTGGGCGGAGCAAACATTCAGATTGTTCATTATTTTTACCAAAGTTATCTCGATGAAAAATCAATGATAAAGAGTTTCACAGTTACTTTTGGAGCAAAATATTTGACAGGCATGGTTACTAGTGTTGCTCCCTACGAAAGTTTCAGTCTTATTAAAAATAATATTCTTCATCAGTCTAAAAACTAAAAAAATTGCTTCGAAAATTCAAATGTTTGAGGTACAAACATGCTGTTCATATCAACAGGGATTTTGTCGGTAGGCACTACCGCAAAAGCCGCTTTAACCATTTTTCCAAGGAAGAGACAGATTTATAAAAGCAAATTGCTTTTTTCTGAATCCTACATTGAATACTCTTTGTTGTATTTATATTACATTGTTTGTGTATGCACTTATTTTCAATAAATACTGTTTAAATTAAGCTTTTCAATTGAAATTCATACATACAGGAGTCGTGTGCGGCTTAGATTTTATTACATTCTGACATTATACACTGTTACAAGAGGCAGACAACAGAATACATAATGACCAACTGAATGAATGAAACACATTTACATAATTATTACACAAAATAATATAAGTACAGGTGACCTCTATACAGGTAACTTTTATTATCATGTCTGGGTTATCTATAAAAACACAATGGCAAGTATCAAGATTTTTTTTTTTCATAAATAATCTGAGATTTTCTTGAGAAAAATTGCCTAATTATTTAATACTTTAACATTACAAAATGAAAGTAAGAGTAGCAGAGTAGTTATAGACACAGAGTTCTGACCACCAGCCTAACACAAAAGAAGTGGGCTCCTTTCACGAAACCAACCTAATGTGTTAAAGAATCCAAATCGAGGGTTTCACTGGTCAATTTGATATATATCTGTCTAGGCTTTCCTCCCCCTTTCAATGTGGCAATTATAATGTAGCTGACATATCACCAATAACCAAAAAAATCAATATTAATCATGACAGAAAATATTTTACCATCGTTAGGCATAGTCAAGATAGGAATCTGTGTGATGGAACCGTTACGCCCTTCAACACGACCTGCACGTTCGTATATTGTAGCTAAATCTGTGTACATGTAACCTGGGAAACCACGACGACCTGGTACCTCTTCTCTGGCAGCTGATACCTACAGTAAAATGTTTGGTCAATCAAGTTTTAACAAAATAAACACAACAGTAACAATTACAGGAATCCAGTACTAATATTCATTATCATTATCTGTCACAAAAGCTAATCTTTATTGCCTCTTGTGAATGACATACTGCCCTTGTCTCGTGATTTACATTTTTCCTTATACATGTTCAAAAGGAACTTCTGTGGATAAGAAATATTTTGCTGGTATCTCTCAAGACAATGGCTACGACCTAGAAACAGTTCTTGCATGTCTTATGGTACAACAATACTAATTAATTTAGTAGATAAAGAAAATTACAGCATCCCTACCTCACGTAAAGCATCAGCATATGAGCTCATGTCTGTTAAGATGACTAGGACGTGCTTTTCACACTGGTAAGCTAAAAATTCAGCTGTTGTGAGGGCTATTCTTGGAGTAATGATACGTTCGATGCTAAAAACAGAAAAAAGATAGAAATTGTAAGACTGTTACAAAATTACCCATAATGTACCCCCTTGATGGATTTTAGCCATGTTTCCTCTATTCAGACTATTTTTTCTCCAATATGGATCTAAGGTACTTAGTTTGTAATGATTGAATTCTATTCTCAATTATTATTTCCATACATATTTTCAACTGATTTCACAATTTTGAATCCCACCCCTGTTTGAACCCCTAACAATACACCTTTAGGATCTCTAACACTAAAACAAATCATTTTAGGATCAACGAAACATCCATGCATATTACATTTTAAAAAAACTGATGTACATCTCGTTTCTGAGAAATGCAGCGGACGACAAGATTAAATCGGACAATCAGAAACAAGAATTGCCTGTGGCGGTCATGTTTGTTAATAGATCGAGACAAAATTAGCAATCTTTAGAGAGGACCTTCCATAGATGCTTCCTACCATAGACGACGGATGCCAAGTGATGGCAAAAGCTCACATTGCCTTTGGCAAGGTGAGCTAAAAAATACCCATGTTCTATTGATAATACACAATCAAAGAGTGAAAAATCAAATATTTTGTACAAAACCAATAAATGTATTTCAAAATATGAGGTTTAATCATTCCAGTTGCATTTTTGCATAAATAAAACCATTGAAAAAATTTCTGAATTTATAGCATAAAGACTTACGTTGGATCGTTGGCTAAATTCAAGAAGAGACAGACATTTTCCATAGAACCATTTTCTTCAAAATCTTGTTTGAAAAATCTAGCAGTTTCCATATTTACCTATAAATAAAATTAAAATGAATACAATCAAGTCAGGAATATATGTGTAAATATCCAAATATTTTTTTAAATATTTATATCAGAATGTCAAGTCTTTCAATTAACCTGACAAGGGCTCTTTACCTTTGGAATCTCATGCTATACAGGCGAACAAGCCGAAGAAAGAAATGATCAATTGATTGTTTGATTGTTATTTAATGTCAAGTGAGTAGTATTTCAGCTATATTCATGACGAGAAAAAGTTGACAAACAATAAATTGTGTATGTAAAAGGTGACTCTTTGTTGGAAATTTCGATTGCAACCAAATAATTAAAGAGGACATCGTGGATATGATTGGAAAATTTTGCCAAAACGAACGGTTGTTTATTTATAGCTGTTACATTGTGTCTTTTTATATACAAGGAATGTAACAAAATACACTATGCCCTTGATATTTTGAAATTACATCCTTTTCAATCTCATAGCTTGCAGCAGGGCTCACCACACATAGTAAAAACAGGGCGACTTGACTTCTCTCTCAGTTGACTTAAGGGCGAAGTGAGGGAAAATCTGGGAGACTTCCGAAAATCGATCCAAATTTTAACGTTTCTTTCCCCACTACCGCATGTTCCCCTACCTTTCACAAAACGAACGTGCTGCACAATCATCTTAAAAAAAGATGCAATTAACGAGCTTGGAATAAAATATTGGACATCAAACCCTGTATGGGTCAAATTTCAGGAACATGGGATATATTGAAGAAAAAGTATGATTATTGGTTAAAAAAATACTGACTTGAAAACACTGACAGGGCGACTAAAACTTCGCTTTTTGACAGAAATTGGGAGATTTCATTGAAATCAAGGCGAAAAAGTCACCCACTTTGCCTGGTTTGGTGAGCCCTGGCTTGCAGTGTGAATAATTATTAATTAAATATTCTATTCTTTAACATTTTGAATTATCTCCCTTTCAAATTATACTTACACCCATAGCTGCAAACACAATAGCGAAGTTATCATCATGATCATCTAATACACTCTTCCCTGGAACTTTGACAAGACCTCCTTGTCTACAGATCTGTGCAGCAATCTATAAATAGAAATAGAAGAATCATTATCGCTATTTTGTTTATTTTCCCTTTGATGTTTAAAACCAATATATTTCATATCACGTAAGTGCTGAGATGATTCCAATTATCACTAATCGCTAAGCGTTGTCAAGGACGCACGTAGTAATATCGCTGTTTTCTAATATGACGTTATAATGACGTCACATTACCAAATCCTTGATAAACATACTATTATAGCGATAAAATAATTAAAGATGTTTTTTTAAAACTCGAGGACGTTTCTCAGTCATCTCTCATCTCAGGGGCTTCGCCCTTCGATGAGAGATGACTGCAAAACATCATCTCGTTTTAAAAAACATCGTTAATCACTTATTATTATACATCAGCATGGCTAAGTATCAATAAAGGTGATTTGATTGAAGAAATTACACTTTCCAGGGTTTCAGATTGCCACCGGTCATCGGCCAATGTCCGAAAATAAATCAAAATGACCAAATATTTTTTGGTCAAGCTGACATTATGACCGATTATTTTTGCTGACTTGTGACAAATTGACCGATGGAATTTTAATACAATCAGATCAGCAGCGATGTTTTTAGTCTGGATAGTGTTTACGGCGGCAGCTAAAGTTATTACTTCCCGTGGTAAATGTATTTTGTCTGTTTTTAGTTCGGTTATTCCCAATACTATAAATAAAAATTCCTTCTGTTTTCAACAATTACGTCCAATTTTATTGGTTACAGTATAAAGCACAAGTGTTACAAACGGGAGGGTCTATAACCAGGACAGGTAAAACCAGAACATATTTTCAGTACGTTTATAGGTGTAACTTTTGAATGGAATGAGATATTTTCATGATGTAAACTCCATAAAAAAGAAGAGATTAAAGGCTTTAATTTGATACCCTAAATCGTGGCAGGACAGTATTTTTCAATGGCGGAAATGACGATAATGTGTATCAAAATATTTGTTTTGATCATGTATAACTCTTTTAAATCAAATGTCTGTCAAATAAATATTACACCATTTCAAAGCTTATATTATATCTCAAGGATTAATAATATGTATAGTTTATCATTTTTGGATAAATACTTTTTGAGAAATCGTGGCATGACAGTATTTTTCAATGGCGTAAATGACGATAATTTGCATCAAAATATTTGTTTTGATCACGTATAACTCTTTTAAATCAAATGTCTGTCAAATAAATGTTGCACCATTTTAAAGCTTATATCTCAAGAATTAATAATATGTATAGTTTATTGTTTTTGGATAAATACTTTTTGAGAAATCGTGGCAGGACGAGATTAGGTCTGACGAACCATTTGGTTTGTACAACTTTTTTGTTTGACCTGGTAAAAACACTTGGTTTTTTGAAAAGATTTGAACACTGGCAGAGACGCTCAGAATGCAGGATTTGGGGTCTAATTTTTCAAAAGGGTTCAAACCCCCCCCCCTTAGGTTAGGATCACTTCATGATCCTCAATTTGTCTGTCTGATAACACAGTTACTTAGGACAAATTGTCTGATAGAAATTGTCTTATATTGGACAGTTGTCCTGTGCTTGTAAAATTGTAGCAGAAACCCTGCTTTCACTTTTACAGTGGATTTTCCATGCATCAAAAATCAATGTGGATTTATACCAAACACACAAAAGCATTTTTTTTTATAACATTAATCATAACAAAATCTGTAATTTGACTTAAAATAGTTTCCTTGCAATGTTCATAGAAGACCTTAATGTAAAATTACACCTTCTTTATCTAGATAAGCTAAAATCTCATGAAAGATCATTCTATTTGATGTCACATTGTGATTACCTGTCTTCAAAAGACCATATTTGCCTGACAGAAAAGGCATATTTGTAAATAAAATTTCTTTTAAACAACAATGTTACAAAAAGGACCAAATCTCAAGAAGGTGTGTCATACAGATTCATGTCCAATGCAATTGGATCAAACACATTCAAATCATTATAGGTAACAACAAATTGACCACCATTTTACTTTTAATACCCTAGATAAAAATTGCATACAAATTCTACATAACAGTATTTTCAATGATCTTTTTTTATGAATATTGTAGATTTCGGGCAGTAACTGAGCGAATGTAAATCAGATTTGTTTTTGAAAGAGATTGGCAGACCAAAAAAAACAATCATTGCGAAATAGCAGGTTCGTAAGGATTCGTAGAGGTTTTTTCTTCATAACTGTGATTAATAAAAAAAACTTATGCAACCATTGTCAACACTGTTGTCAAGAGTAATACAAACCTCATTATGCGGTAAACCAGCAGCAGAGAAGATGGGGATCTTCTGTCCTCTAGCAATACTGTTCATACTATCTATGGCTGATATTCCTGTCTGTATCATTTCTTCTGGATAAATACGAGACCATGGGTTGATAGGTTGACCTGAAATAAAGGAATCATATAAAATACAACAAGATATGATTATAATCTAATGATTATGAAGTCTCCCAAACCGGCCACAGACAACCGGTTTAAAAAATAAATTAAAATCTACCTTTGAAATCGAACAATGTTGAATTTTTGCGGTATTGTGGTGGCCATTTTGAAAATGGCGACCGGTAGAAATTTTTCAATGTCAGGAATCATTTCGGGACATCATAATCTACCCACATATGAAATGTCGTTGAAATCGGACAATGTTGAATTTGTGCGGTATTGTGGTGGCCATTTTGAAAATGGTGACCGGTAGAAATTTTTCGATGTCAGGAATCAATTCGGGACATCAGAATCTACCCACATATGAAATGGCATTGAAATCGGACAATGTTGAATTTGTGCAGTATTGTGGCGGCCATTTTGAAAATGGCGACACCGGTAGAAATTTTTCAATGTCGGCAATCAATTCGGGACATCATTATCTACCCACATATCAAATTTTGATGATATCGGACAATGTTGAATATTTGCGGTATTGTGGTGGCCATTTTTAAAATGGCGACCGGTAGAAATTTTTCAATGTCGGCAATCAATTCGGGACATCATTATCTACCCACATATCAAATTTTGATGATATCGGACAATGTTGAATATTTGCGGTATTGTGGTGGCCATTTTGAAAATGGCGACCGGTAGAAAATTTTCAATGTCGGCAATCAATTCGGGACATCATTATCTACCCACATATCAAATTTTGATGATATCGGACAATGTTGAATTTTTGCGGTATTGTGGTGGCCATTTTGAAAATGGCGACTGGTAGAAATTTTTCAATGTCCGCAATCAATTCGGGACATCATTATCTACCCACATATCAAATTTTGATGATATTGGGCAATGTTGAATTTTTACCACCCATTTTTTATACCGTATTTTGGCAGCCATTCATCTCGAAAATTTTGAAAATGCAGAATTGCTCCTCTAATGGTGACCTATCACTATGTCAAATTTTATGTCTCTATCATTATTCATTTAGAAGTTATCAACATTAATGTACGAAATTTCAACTTTCCCATAGGATTCTATAGTAACCCCCACCCCCTTTGAACCCCTCAATATATGACTTTGACCCCCTTTACCACAAAGCTGAAAACTTTAGGACCAACTAGAAACATATATCTATAACTCCACAAAGTTTCATGAAATTCTGTCCAGTAGTACCTGAGATCTGCCGTGGACAAGTTCATGGTTCGCGGAAAGAAAGGAGAAAGAGAATAATAATAATAATAATAATAAGAAACGGAGCAAAAACAATAAGTCTCCCAAACTTTGTTTGGGAGACTTAATAATCAATTTGATTAGATTTATAGATTTATGGTGTTTAACAACACTTTCAACAATATTGCAGATATATCCTGGCGGTCAGTTTTATTGGTAGAGGAAACTGGAGTACCTGGAGAAAACCACTGACCTGTCGCAAGTCACTGACAAACTTGGTCAATTTGAAGATGCCATAAACATTAGATAATGTGTTAATAATTTAAGCTAATACCTTCGTTACACTGACCAACTTTAATCCGCCACACTCACTTATCACAATTAAATTTCAAAGTATAATTTCCACAAATCGTGTAGTCTATACATAAATTTTCTCCTTGATAAATTGCTGACCTTGCTTATCGCCCAAATATAGCTTGGTCCAAAAAGCGGAAGATATAGCGAGGGTGAATTGTAATACACATACATAAAGACTATATGATATTTAAATTATTTGACTTTCAAATCTTCTGACTTTAAGAGTATCTGATAACTAGTCCAGAAATGTGTTGTGTGCACTTATTGTATTCCTTTCTTTATTTATGATTAATGGATAATAAATCTATAGGGAGTGTCTATTATCATTTCTCTATCCTTCGAGTAATATTCAACCTTCAAAATAGAGGCAGTCGTGATCGTATGGTAGTTGGTTTAACAACTACCTGTGCAATCAGTGCCTATCACCACTAAAATTGTGAGTTCGAACCACGTTTATGGCGAGGTGCACTTGATACAACAGTATGTGATAAAGTTTGTCAGTGACTTGCGACAGGTCGGTGGTTTTCTCTGCTTTCCTCCACCAATAAAACTGACCGCTACAATATAACTGAAATATTGTTAAAAGTGGTGTTAAACACCATAAACCAAACCAAACCTTCAAAATAATCTTCAATGGGCTCACTTTAAAATTAATATTACTCTCTACAATAATAAATATTCTATAAATTTACCCTGAATATCCAAAAAGTCTTCTGCTAACACAGGAGGACCTCTGTCAATAGGTTTACCAGAACCATTGAACACACGACCTGAAACAAACACGATTTTCATTATTATCTGAGTCATCATCTCTTAATGAACTAATCAAAATTGTATTATGGATGTACAACTGTAAAAATTTCAGTTATTAGTTATGTAAGTTTGTACTGTCTAATATTTATTATATATATTATCTCCCTTTATTCTAAATTTCACTGGTTTTGATTTGTTATACTGAATTGTGAATGTTTGTATTATTTCTTCTCATTAGTATTTAACTTGTACATATATGATTCATTTGTTTGTGTCAGAGCAAGTTTAATGTGCATTCAAAAAAGATTTTAAGTTGTCTTCGACTCCGATAAATTCAAGGACAGCTTTCGTCAAGACAGAAGTTCTACATAACAGAATCATTTACTTTCAATTGTAAAATATTTGAAGTAATGAAGTTTATAAATGTCTTGTGTATTAAGATAATCCAAATCATCAAATTTAATAACCTATGTATATTTTGTAATCTTTAAAACTATGCTTTTCAATATCAATAAAAAAAAATGTAATTATTTTTGACCAATTAAATAGAATTTCAAGAACTGAGAAACAATCATATGAGATATTCCTAAATGGGAGCTAATCAAATGAGATCATTAATATTGTTTTTTATATATAACATACCCAACATGTCTTCAGATACTGGCGTTCTCAAAATGTCTCCTGTAAATTCACACAATGTATGTTTGGCATCAATTCCTGAGGTTCCTTCAAATACCTGCAATAGATTTTTAAATTTCAAAAAAAAGTCCCAAATGAACACATCTTACTCTCAAAGGGTATCTTCTGCCAAAAAGAACTATTAAATACTTCTGTATTTGCATGGAGTCATTTTTTTTAAAATTCCATACTTTTACACATTTCAGTTTAAATATTTAAATCAATTTAAACCAAGATTTGGTCTATCGTAACTGTGTGTTCTCTTATTTGACAGTGGGCATATTTTCAGCTCAAATAGGTTTTTATTACTTACCATAAAAGTTCATTCTTCACATAACTATGTAAATTCTTAATTAGATGAAATGTGTATCAATTTCTAGATTGGCGAGAAATTGGTTTTACTTCTCTCAAACACTGAAGATAATCAACCAATTAAAATTCAGGTTAGTTAAAACTTTAAATTTACCTGTACAATAGCTTTAGAACCAGAAACTTCCAAGACTTGTCCACTTAGTCAAAACTTTAAATTTACCTGTACAATAGCTTTAGAGCCAGAAACTTCCAAGACTTGTCCACTTAGTCAAAACTTTATATTTACCTGTACAATAGCTTTAGGGCCAGAAACTTCCAAGACTTGTCCACTTAGTCAAAACTTTAAATTTACCTGTACAATAGCTTTAGAGCCAGAAACTTCCAAGACTTGTCCACTTAGTCAAAACTTTATATTTACCTGTACAATAGCTTTAGAGCCAGAAACTTCCAAGACTTGTCCACTTAGTCAAAACTTTAAATTTACCTGTACAATAGCTTTAGAGCCAGAAACTTCCAAGACTTGTCCACTTAGTCAAAACTTTATATTTACCTGTACAATAGCTTTAGAGCCAGAAACTTCCAAGACTTGTCCACTTAGTCAAAACTTTAAATTTACCTGTACAATAGCTTTAGAGCCAGAAACTTCCAACACTTGTCCATTTAATCAAAACTTTAAATTTACCTGTACAATAGCTTTAGAGCCAGAAACTTCCAACACTTGTCCACTTCTAACTGTTCCATCAGCTAATGTTAAATTTACAATCTCTGCAAATTTGGCAAACTGAAAAAGACATGAAAATGTTAATTTCTTAATTTGCTTCTAATTCCTACATCAAATATCCATAACATAATTAACTAAATACTTACACATACAGTAACTTACTTTAACTATAGATAGTACATAATAAATTGTACATTTTTTTCTAAGATACATAGTACATGTGGTTTTTTTCTAAAAGACTTCTTGGAATGTAATATATCAATACACCAAAATAAAATGCTTAACTAATTTTTTTGACTTTGTGACATTTTAACTGGCCGTTTTGGCATTTGAACAGATCAAACAGGCTGGAGGCCGGTTCTTAGGTAAATTCTATCAAGTGTATATGTGGTAAAAATTGTGGATAAAAAAAAAAGATACTGTGGATGCTAATGCAAGATGATATATAATTATCTCTATACACTGTATGTTTGCACTGACAAAGAGACGGGGGAAAATGACATACAATGAACTTGTGTACCAGTGTACCAAAAGATATTTGGTGTTGTCTTAATAATTAAAAAATTGGTGATCTGTATGAAACAGCCTTTAGTTTTCATACTATGTCACTGGGTAATAATGCTTCTACATTCATTTCAGCATTTATTAATTAATAAAACCATAAAAAGTATTTGAATAATACAAACCTTTACATCATCCAAGATGACCAGTGGACCATTTACACCAGATACTGTTTTGTATGCTGAAATGATAAAAAAAAATATACATGATATGAAGTTTGTTTACAATTTTGATGAACAAATTATTGATATTGAACACAACTTTCAACAATCTAAGAAGGTTGTAAAGCCACAATCTGTGTTTCCCCTAAACCCTATCCTCACTTCTGGTATTTAAGAGTCAACCAGAAATGCTATTTTTTGTTTTTATTTTCCAGAATGCCAGAAAAGGTGCTAATATGCTGAAAACAGATCAGATGATTTTAAATACATTAATATGGCAGTCATCATAGAAATTAAATGACTAGAAATAAAGTAAAACATATCAGGAAAGTTCTCAAAGAATTAGAAATCCAGTGACAAAAATATACTTTTTTTTTTTTATAAATAAGCAAAGGGCTAGAACATTGTTTATTATCATCAGTAAAAACACAAAGTGCACAAATACGGTTTCATCTGTACACTGTTATCCCTCAGTCATATTGGATAAAATCTTTATTTCAGGGGAAAAGAATTCTCGATGAAAATGCAATAAAATATTTCTTTAGGGTCAGCAGAGATGACATTTTTTCTGCCTGATCGTCAATATTATTCATTATTTCAGAAAACTGATGAACTTTATTCATGTAGCTAAACCTTTGGTAAGCGAATGGCAACCTTCAACAGTGATCACATGATGACCTTTATTCATGTAGCTAAACCTTTGGTAAGCCAATGGCAAACTTCAACATTGATCACATGACAACCTTTATTCATGTAGCTAAACCTTTGGTAAGCCAATGGCAAACTTCAACAGTGATCACATGACGACCTTTATTCATGTAGCTAAACCTTTGGTAAGCCAATGGCAAACTTCAACAGTGATCACATGACGACCTTTATTCATGTAGCTAAACCTTTGGTAAACCAATGGAAAACTTCAACAGTGATCACATGAAAGCTGTATTAAAGACACCTCACCAATTCTTTTTTTTTTTTAAATGGTGCCTTTCTGAAATATCAGAGATTTAAATTAATTTCAGCAATTAATGAAGTTGGCATGATTTATTAATTTATTTACTCTCTACTCCATTAATGTCTCCAGTTTGCTTCACACATCATTCAATCAAATAGAATTGACGAGAAAAGAATCAAGTCAATAATTTTCTTTTTCAACAAAACATTCTCTAATTGTTTGTTGATATTTGATGAAGGTTTATTGCAGGAATTTATTCAATAATCAGATAATGGTATAAATTGTACTAAACACAATCAATATGGTTCCAATCAATGCAAGTCTTACCATGGGTCAATATTTCATGTCTGTATTTAACATGGAGAACTATTAACTAGACAATCAATAGAAGGTAGATATGTACTAATGTAGGAGGGGGGTTTAAATAGCATCAAATATTGTCATGTAATTTGCATATTCGGCAGCATATTGTTTATGTATTTAACAGGGAGAATCATTAACATACAATCAATAAAATACAGTTGTACATGTACTTGTATAATAATATTAGATGTATTTTTTAGCCATTTTTTTTTTAAATTCACAAATTCTTTTTAGTGGGTTTTGAAGAGAAAAAAAATCATCCTATCCTGCTATTAAACATTGTATACAGCAATGCACCAATTATTATTAATCTAATTTAGTCCTAATAAAGAACTACAAATATTTTGCTTTAGATGGAGGCAGGACCATATAATAAAATTTGTAAAAGTTTTGTACACATGTTTCCCACTCAGCCTACATGTGTACATACACCATGTACATTTACATGTAGCTATTATATAAATTAATGTCATTTACTAAATTTATTAAAATTGATTTATTTATTGATTGGTGTTTAACATGAAGCAAGAAGCTGTATTTTTACGATGAGAACAAATTGACAGACAATAAACCATGTATTGGTAGCTGAAAGGTAAAAAGCGATCACAGGCACATGACTCGATCAAAGTGATTTGACCCGTCACTTGAAAAATATGTTGATAAATAGATGGCTAGCTAGGTGCTAAAGATTGATGGTGTCATTATCACCAAGAAAAGGGACGATGGTGGATCATAGGGGAGAAAATTTAGCCTTGAAACAGTCACCAGCAATCACTCCTAACAAACTTGCATATTAGGAGCAGCGCTATTGAAAGTTGTCTTTTAGAACTTACATTTTTCATACACAAGTTAAAGGCACTCATTTAGAACTATCTCTCCCAAAAAACGAGTGGTGTATATACTATTTACCTGTAATTTATCCCACGTATCCAGCAGACAGTCATGAAACTAAGATATTTGGAAGTAATTTCATCGGGCCCTCCTTTTTGACCAAACAAGATACATCTTTATGAAAAGAAAATTGATGGTAAACAGTTCCACAAATATAAAGAAAACGAGGAACCACCTCCCACCTCAACTCATTAATCATAACTGTGTATACATACATGTATGTTGTAATTATTACTTCACTGCTTCTAAAACATTGTGCAATACTTAATTAAATAACTTTCTTATCGATGCTGCAACCTTTAATAATTGATCAAAGCAATCTATAATAAAATCGTCTTCCAATTAAACCATACAAACGACACATTGGAAAAAAGATAAGTTTTTTGTTTCAAGGTTTTTCAGCATTCTGTATTTACTAAATGCAGATCAATAAACTTTGTTCTGCCATATTTGTTGTTCATCAAATATTTCCAATCAGGTTGTTCTAGTCAATTTTATCAACACAGATTTCAATATGTTCACAACACTGGATGCTGCTCAGTGTGCCTGTAATCGAAATCGTGAAACTAACTTTTACCCAAACACAGGTAAATTGATGTTGCATATGCATATTCATCTTGCATTGTTTGGAAGCTAAACCAGATTTTTTTTTCGTTCCTTTTAACAAAATAAATCAAAGTTGACTGGAAATAGTTGTATAATCCTTGTACAAATATGTATTCACAGTATTGGTAAATACTTCAGGATATATCTTTGCTGAATACTCTTGAACCATTTAAAAAAATACTATATCCATTTGGAATGGTTGTGGAAAATGTTGGGAGTTCTACCTTGTAAACCAAGTCATGTTAATATCTTCTGTACAATTGTAATATGTATCTCAGAATGCAGGATTTTAATTTTTATTTGAAGGGGGCATACCACCAACCATCCTATACCAGAAATCTCCTGGTCCCTTAAGTTTGCCCCCTTCAGTTATGTAGCAAAACATTTTGAGATTCAGTCACATTTTCTTTAACTGAACGACATGTTCAGTAGCTGATTCAATTTTGAACACCGCTAATTTATTTGCATTAATGACAGTTATGTGAGTGAGTGAGTGAGCGAGCCAATATTCAGCTACTGTGAAACCTGCCTAAAGGATAGCAAAGTTATGGTCAGCTTTAACTCACTGATAGAAGTAGGGCCTCATCAGCAGCATGACAACCATGTTTTGTGCCACTGAATAGTTAGTTGTCTGCTATTCTAATATGACGGCCTATATATCGTCAACCAGTATATGTCGGTATATATCTACCTTTAGCACCTGCACACTCAAATTATCGATTGGAAACAAAAAAACATAATTTAAAAAGTTTCTGTAATGAATAAAAGTCTACAAGGCCTTTTCTGTGAGATCATACACAACAACTACACATTATATTACTTTGTTTACATGCATACACAAATATGCGATGAAAACGCACTCATCTGGGGCTTTCCCCGATGGATGTTCCGGCCACCTCCCACATGAAATTTTGACGACATAAACAACCAATATTCGTATTCATATGTGAAGGGGGCTAAACGGAACAGCCATTGTGTGGCAGATTCTAAGGTCGCCTAGGGTCATAAAAATTACCATATTTGTCATATTAGAAAAGTAATAATTCATCGCAGCCGTAGATTTGTGTACATTTAACCATGGGTTGGGCATTTATATTCGTATTTTATCCCTCGCTAGTGCTCAGAAAAAAATAATCAAATATAAATGCCCAACCCATGGTTAAATGAGCACAAATCTACAGCTGCCATGAATTGTTTCTTAATCCAATAAATCATAGGGGGAGAAACCATTAGGTATTTGCATCCAGAAAAATTGAAGTGCAAAACAACAAAAAAAGATTTTACATTTTTGCATTCAAAGCCAGCTCTTTTTCCTCACATTGACACTATTTGTATTCCCATTGAACATATGTAATTACTACTGAAACAGTATTTTGCGCCTGTGGGTCTAGAATACCTCATAGTTCATATTATATCAATGGTCAATTTAATTAAAAGAATAGAATATTATGATCAAAGATTTAATTAACAATTATATTGAAATCATTATCTGATTACACAACTGATTGCTAATTATTTCTAAAAAAATTAATTTCATCCATTTTCTGCAATTTTTTTATCTTTTCTTTGTCACTTGCAGCAAGGACTGTTTGATTAATTAATTATATTGGGACTATAGTGAACAGCATTCTGTTGAAACAATTTAAGGTTGGAAAGACTTCAAAATTACACTCCCCCCCTCCCTTTTTTTTATATATAATAGTATTGAAAAAAAAACCTCTCTACCAATAATAATCAGATCGGATTAGTGAGATGAGACAATTCAATCCAAGGATTCACATTTTCATGCCAGAAACGAGGCTTTTCGAGTTTCTGATCAACGAAATATGCATCTGAAGGTGGAATTGTCTCATCTCACATTAAGTGACAATCATTGTAACACACTTGTCACATTGTGACGCCAACATAAAGTTCATGTGATGAGAGATGCGTGAATCTCAGTCATAGAATAAGTATTTCAAATCGAATATGTGATTATGTTCCTCACACACATTTACAAATTATGCGATTGAGATAGACTTCCGTCAAACGACAACAATTCACTGTGAATGTCATATTCTACAACTTACAGGAATGTATTCAGTATTGCAGTAAACTATTTGAAATGTAAAATAATGGACGACTATCATTTCCTCCAGAAAATGTGTAGACGTCATGATCAGTGTCAGTGTTTTTCACCGGTTTCGTGTTTACAGTGGAAAATTGGGTACCTCGAATTACCGAAATGCCCAATGGAAAAACGCAATGCCCCGGAATTAGGTGTGTTAAATGCGAGCGTTAGCGAGTTCTTTATGGTATAAAATGTGTACTTAGGATTTTTTGACAAACATGGCTGCACATACTGATGGCTAAAACAATTTTGACGCATTGTAAACACGTTCCATGTAACACACTAACACACTCAACTAATAAAGATCTTCTTAACATAAAGTGCAAAGGTGATCCTGAAGTCTCGTACCCTCTCTCGTACGTTCGATACCACTGAAACCCGGAACCCGTGTGTAATAAAAGTCATTTTGTTAGCTTGTTTTACTTATATTGATATTTTTTAATTTATTAAATCTCTTCTGACATACTGACAAGAATTTTTGTTTCTACGCGGAAGTTAACTTTTGAGATTTCGTAAGGAACGACAGTTCGATTGAATGAGACTAGATTCGGCCCTAAAAAAAGTTGTCCCCGATATATCTCGGCCCAAAAAATCTCGACACTTAAATGACTTTTTGATGCACTGGATGAGTGTGAAATTGCCAGATAATTTTCAGATTCGCGAGCATTCATGGCCGTGCCTGTTTCATATTATTATTACAAACATTTTCTGAAAATTGGTTAAGAAATGAGGATTTTATCGTCATTTTAGTGCTTTTCCATGTTACTATAGTGTGCGGAAACATACCAAAAACATGATGACTGGGTCCCGATAACGATCCCGACCACGTGCATCGATATTTAATATGAAATACATGCAGCTTAATATTTAACAGACATTTATATATCAGAGCTCCAGATAATTTTTAAGTCCAAAGGGTAATTACCCCCTACTTTTGAAAATGATGGGTATTTGCATATTTCCCTTGCACTGTTGTACTCTCTACTTCAGAAAAGATTGCTTACATGTACACTTTTAAAATTATGTTTGACACAAGTGTTTTTCAATAAACGCAGGATGCAAGTGAAATGTATATCTCTGTTTAATTTGACACGATTGTGTCATGTTTATTAATAAAATGTTGTCAATATTTGGTTTTTTGCTCGTCAACTTGACACTGACAGAGATGAAACTGTCAGGAACTTAAGTATAGAATTTTCCGTATGAATCAACAATATCCGCCACCATAATGTCCAGTGTACAGGTACGTGCAAAAAGTATTCGGTCACTGTAATTTTTTACTGTATATTTCATATAAAACCACAATTTTTCAAAACATTATTACAAAGTCAATTCTTGTTCGATTTTGATGATATTTTTACCAACAGAAGCGAGGACATGTGTAGTTTTCTGTGATTATTTTAAAATATTTTTTTGAAGCACAGATTTTAAATATTCATGATTTAAACACAAACTTAAATTATTTGTCTTCAAATGCACTATCATTGTATTGTGTTTTTTGACGTTCGAAATTTAGTTTTGTGTTTAACTCATGAACTCTGAACTCATAAAATTTATAGATTATAAAATTCGGCTAAAAATACAGTGTAAAACTACATTTAATTCTGCCTTTGTTGGTAAAAAAACCCATCAAAATCAAACAAGAGTCGACTTTGGAATAATGTTTTTATAAAATGTGGTTTTATATGAAATATATAGTTAATAATAGTAAAACATTACAGTGACCTAATACTTTTTGCACGTCTCTACATCAAGTCGGTAATTCGATGTAGCCATACCGTGGAAAATTGATAAATTTGACAATGACAATCTGCTTAAATAAACATACTTATTCTTGGTTGTGAAATGTAGTCTCTCGTCACTGCAAGTTGGTTTATTTTTTGTGCTGCAACATTATTAAGTGGCCCGTTAAACGAACTCATATCCATCGTCTTCGCCATTTTGACAACTTATTTTTGCAATGGTCATGTGATATCACGAGAAGGTATCATCCGGAGTCGCATCAGGATTATATAATTATTCAACCCCGGATTGAATGATTCCGAATCAAAAATTTATTTGGATTAGGGTTTTTATATATCTTTTACAGTTTGGTTTTTTTTTGTCTGTTTTCTTTGCATCTATATTTGTTTTCTTTTTTTTCCTGCATTATCGTTTTCAATATTGTTTTTTTATTTTTAAGGAAACCATAATTTGGACTGGTTCGTATTCGTAGATATAAATAGATATAATTGCATACATATATATTGATCGGAATGGGTCTTAAAGTCAAAATTTATTTCGAAAGAGAAACAACTATGCTCCGGGTGATTATTTTCTTGAATCGCACGGCGCATTCGGAATTCCACCAAACTCAATCTGCACAAGGGGCCGTCGTGGTCGTGATCGTATGGTAGCTTGATTTACAACGACCGATGCAATCAGTGCATATCGCCACTAACGTTGCGAGTTCGAATCGCTCACAGGCGAGGTGTACTCGATACAACATTAGTGATAAAGTTTGTTAGTGACTTACGACAGGTCGTTGGTTTTCTCTGGGCACTCCGGTTTCCTCCACCAATAACACTGACCACCACGATATAAATGAAATATTGTTGAAAGTGGCGGTAAACATCATAACCCAAACCAACCAATCTGCACATGGTCACCAATATCAATTAAAAATATCCGCCCAGCAGTTAATATTTTCGATTACGAGCACCCGAATGGTTACTCGGTGTGACTTGATCTTTACATTTGGGCTATCCATACTTAACTGGGAATAAATTACGACGATGGCGCTGATTATGCAGTGAAGAATTGAAAATGGCGACGGTAGTTCAAAAATTAAGCTGTTAAAATTAGACTTAAATGTAAAAATAAATTCAGATTTATTATTTATTTATTTTCCGATAAAAAGCAAACAAAAAAGTCATTAATTATTTTATCGAAACAGTTACAAGCTTTTCTTGTCTTCGTTTTGTGTCTTGTTTCCACTATAACTAAATAATGTTGCATGTAAAGTGTCTCGATCTGCCATTCAGTTATCTCTAGCATTTATTTTCAACGAACATTGTCGGCTTTAGATGAAGAGAGACCCTAACTATGCCTTTTCGATAGTCCCATCCAGTCCCCACACCAGATGAAAGGCGAGGATGATGAGAGGCGACATGTGTACTGGGCTACACTTTTTGTTTAAAGGGGAAAACAGATTTACAGTGTTCATTTCAAATAATAGATGTAGCAAAACAGATTGAGCGTTTCTATCTTTTTAAATAAATAACTGTAGAGTCGAACAGACGGTTGAAGAATGACGATTTTGACTTAAATTATGGGTGTCGCCATTTTTTAGAACTCCTTTGTATTGAAGAGTACAAAAATAGTATTATTCTACATCATTTCTTCTATTCCGATTTTCTTGCCCCTATGAGCCAAACTTTAACATTCGCTAACGACACAGATTATAAAGAGCCGGAGATAAGGCAACATTTTTCTCATAATTATTTTTGAAAGAATAACAAAGCAAAAACTTAGGTGGATTGTCAGTACTTTTATAGCTTTCCATGTTTCTTTTCACATTAAAATATGTTTAATAATTACTTTATTAATGAATAAATTATAATTTCTTTGTGAATATTTTATTTTAATTTGGGGGAAATGCAAAGAAAAGTTAGATCTCCGCACTCAGTTTTTTTTTGTTACTTGGCCGCTGCTTCCATTCAAAGAGCAAGTGCGGAGATCTATTTATTTTTTTTTATTATTAGGGGGGGGGTCACCATATACACGTACTTCGGATATTAATCGTGTCTGTTCCCAAAATATTTTATTTCATCTGGTAAATTTTTTCACGCAAGAACCAGTCAGTTTTTCTTTCTTGTTTTTTTCTTCTTCATAAATTAGATATTAACAACTGAGTGCATTTTATATGATTTTAATTATATTGCACATGTCTTTATTTCTTACATGTAAAAAATGTATTTCATTTGAAATATAAGTCTCGCGATATGTAACATGGCGGCGATGTCTCAAAGTTTTGAAAGAAAAATATGCCCAATTAGTTTTATGTTTAATTAAACACACATAATGTCAAAACAGGTATCATAGAACCTTACATCTGCCTGATATCAAAAATTTTAAGTGCAATGAATAGTAAACATGCACATTATCCTCCGATAAAGTGGAGAACGTTCGTGTTTGTTGTCACTCGTAGGCATTGTTTACATTTTTACAGATCGAAAACATGTTCAAACTTGTTCCCCGCCGACACTTATAAACATTCTCGTATAATTGTAGATTTTATGTATTAAGTTTATACGTTCTGGTTACATTAGGTAAGGGTTTTTTGCATTGATATTTACACTAAAATTTTAAAATTTGACATTTCAATGACTGTCTAGGGTTTGAAACCAATGAAGGTTTAATAAAATAAAGCCAAAAATGGTATCGAAGTACACATGTCATGATAACAGTCAAATCATAAAAATGAAAATTCACAAATTGTAAATAAATTGCTCCAGTGGCTACACTAAAAATAGTGTTCAACCATAAAGTCTAAGCTAGACTTTTTTTAAGCTGTTCAACAAATGAAAAAGAAAAAAAAAAAAAAACAACAACACACATAATTCAATACAGTATAAATTTGCTTCAGAAGGCCAGTTTGTTTCAAATTCATTAAATAATCTGTGTAAATTGTATTTTAACACATCAATTTGCATCATACAAGCTCTATAATGTTGTAAATGTTTACAATTTACGTTGGCCTCTTTCTATAATAGATAATTGTGGAACAAATCATACATGTACTGCAGAAAGGACAAAAATTGAGATGTAATGTACATGTATATGTATATATAACATTTAATTGGAACAGTACATTTGGTACTCATCAGAATAGGTGGGTGATTGTTGTTTAATGCCAATTCAGCAATTGTTCAGCTATATCATGGCGAGAACAAGTTATTTTTCAATGAGATGATGATGAGGTCCGCTTTGTTCTAGACCAACACGCTGAGTTGGATTTTTATAGTGCTAGCTCACTGAAAACAACAGTCTGCGGGTAGAGATGTCGCTCCACTCTGATACATTATTCTGAATCCGAACCAACCAGTCTTTGCTCTTTCTCCTTAATGCTGTGTGCTTAGCGGAAAAGCAACAAATACAAATTCTCAAGTCTTTGCTTTGACCCGACCGGGACTTGAACCCACATCTACTGCACTCGAGGTGAGCACACTAACCATTACGCCACCGATGCGGTTTCAGAATAAATGAAGATTTTTGACATGATATACAAGATAGTGATTAAACATCAGAATTTAATTATTTCCTTTCTAAATCCCTCGGGTAAAATTAAGAGACAACACATAATGTAGGTTTGGTTGTTCGCAGTAACTTTTTTTCTTCAGAAACAACTTTTATTATTAACGTTATCATTCATTTCATACAAAATATAATAGATCATCATAAATTCAAAATAAACTATGCAGCCAACAAACTGTTGTGTCTGTAACATAGTTACTGTGAGAACATTCAATATTAAAAGTATACAATGCTCCTTTATATCTCAATTAAAGCATACCACCCTGAATATAACTATAACTTTTCTTGTGCAAAATCTGACCTGTAACTATTCAAAATAACTTATTTTTAATGGGAAACCCCCATGCCAAACGAATAGAAATACATTAATCTGAGTACTCATCACTTTATGCATGCAAGTAGCAAAGAATGTTGGAGAAATTGTATGGGTTCATTCTGACTATTTTGATATATTGTCAACATGTGGCACTGTGATATCATACCTGTTTTTTTCTTCAGACTAATTGTTCTTCTGCCATACCAATGGACTTTCGGACAAACAGCATTTCATATTTTCAGACTACTCTCCGATTAAATAGGTTATCACCGATAGTTTATAACTGGATTTATTAATTAAATATATTTGATGGTCCTTTGATCGCATTCCTTTCATATTCCGATTTCCTTTGTATACATTTACAATCTAATAATTTTTTTAAAATTTGAAAGTTTCATTAACAATTTTAGTAATGTAATTTCACAATAAGAATTTAAAAAAAACAAGACAAAAAATACGATCTTTCAATTATACGGTAATTATTATTTTCCAAATGTTATCGACATATGACGGAAATATATACCAATAATTGAACATATTTTTCATTGAATTACTAAGGTTTCTTTCTAAATTATAAGCTTTATTCATGCATTTGTCCTCCACACGAGTGGGTCAAAAGTTTATGCGAATGATATAGCTGAAGTCGTTTTTTTTCACGATATTTCATGAGCCAAAAGAAGTGCGGATAATACACAAATGTGGATGATATACGGCCGTGTACGGTAATGGGTTTTAGGACTGATAAGTTTTCTGACTAATGATCTTTAAGACCATTTATCCTTCAAATTACATGTTGATCCCAAAATGATATATACATGTACTAAATTGTTAAAACTGTTCACTGTCATGTATAATTTTCCATAGGCTAAAAATGGTAAAATAGGTCTTTGAAAGTACCTATTACTGGGGAAAATATTGTATGTATGGTAATTAAATGTATTTATGAGGTTGAAAGTAGAAAGAACCTACAAGAATTGTTAGAACAAGCTTCTTAAGGTAATTGCAATACTGATTTTCACAAAATAATATTTTACTATCACTGTATATTTATTCTTTTGACAGGTTTGGTTTAGTTTACGAGAAGAGACAGAAAATACTGTCTACGATGATATAACAGCGGTATCTGGAGCCATTTCTCATTCACTACAATCTCACAGAGACATGTCAGACAGCAGCCCGCAGAACAGTCAGGGTGTTCCAAGACTTGATCTAAATAATCATGTACGTTTATATATTCAAGTCTGAACATTTAAAGAGTTCAATGCTTGATCTAAACAATCTTGGATTATCATAATTCAATAACTAATTAATAATCTTGACAAGGTTGGACATAGCATATTAGGTCTTCATCTGTCTTCAAGAAAAATAATATGACAAATCGTCTTTTTCCCCAATAAAAATGAGTGGTCATGATTTATTAATTTTCCCTTTATTGTCAAATATTAGACAATACATGTAAATGTCCATCTTCGCTAACCAAGGATTACGATTCGGGTGCCCCTTCTCTCCACCCTTGGCGGATCTAGAATACATTTTGAAATTCGCGCGCAATGCCACCTGGTGGTTTATCGAAGTTGCGCCCCTTAGATAGTCGTCATCGCCAGCCAATCAGAATCGTTTTGTTATACGTATGTTGGAGAGTTGAAAATGGCAGCGCCCAGTGAAGAAAAACTTATTTGTGATAATTTTAATTTGGAAGCACTTGCTGTCAACCAAGTGAAAAGTTTCAAAGCTTTGGCAGACGGGAAAGATGTTTTCATTGGAACCAAAGCGGGAAGTGGCATCTTTGTTTACATTTCGTCGATAAAATGTGCTCCGTGTAAAACGTCTTCTGATTGGATACGTGTACTGGTAGCCGTAACCAATGAAATATTAAAGCGTGAATCCTCAAAATGTATTCTAGATCCGCCAAGGGTGAGAAAGGGGGACCCGAATCGTAACCCTTGGCTAGCGAAGATGGTAAATGTCATGATCTGGTTGTTTAATCCATTTTTTGAAGCTTGAAGTTTAGTTTGTTTGCAAAAATCAACTTGTTTACAACTTAAACATTATAAAGGCATCAATACTTGTATTAATTGAAAGGGTTGTATACTTACTTTATAGTGCATGTTTTTAATGAACACATGAAAATTAAAAGTTAGTCAGTAACAGACGACAATATAAACACAACCACAACATGAACTACTCCTGTCAAATCTCAAAATTCTAAAGACAGGGATTAAGCTGATCCAAATCTATGTACTGTTTTGGGATATGCATGCAAAAGTGGAGGAATAAAATTAGTACATAAGATTTCAAATTTGATTGAACCCAAGCTGTACATGAATGATCATTGTATGGTACTTTACATAATTTTTTGTTTTATGTGAATTGTAAATACGTTAATTCATTATTATTTAACGTCCAATGAGCAGTATTTCAACTATGTTCAGTATGATTGGAAATTCAAGATGGAAGCCATAACAGGACAGAGTATAACATAAGACTGTTTGAAAAAAATGGTATTAAAAACTTCTTCTTTTAAACAAGGAAATTTCCCTGATTGTTCCTTGTATAGTCTTGTACAAAGTTTATGGTTTTTTTTATCTGAATAATAAGTGTAGTATGTCCCACTAAGCAGGTGTCAGAATAATTTTTCTTAGTGGAGCAATACATATACATGTCATTTAAGTGATTTCAGCATGCTGATCTTGTATAAAACCAGCATCATTTTCATTTCATCAAAAATAACTTGATCTCGCCATGATATACTCATATAGCTAAAAAATCGTTAGCTTTACATTATTCAACGATCTATTTATATACACAATCAACTAGTGATAGCTTTACGTTATTCCACAGTCTATTTATAGACACAATCAACTACAATGTAGTGTCAAAGCTCTACATTATTCAACAATTTATTTATAGACACAATGAAATAGTGCTAGCTCTACGTTATTCAACAATCTATTTATAAACACAATCAATTAGTGATATCTTTATGTTATTCCAGTCTATTTATAGACACAATCAACTACAATGTAGTGTCAAAGTTCTACATTATTCAGCAATCAATCTATAGACACAATCAACTAGTGATAGCGCTACATTATTCTACAATCTATTTATAGACACAATCGACTAGTGATAGCAGAGATGAAGACTCCACACAGAATGATGTATCATCACCGTCAATGCACAGAGGTTTTTCATCAGACGATAATTCTGGATGGAAATCAGAGACGACAGAAACTTCAGAAGGTAATTTTTTTTGTTGGTTTTTAAAATTGTGAAAGGAGCACATTTTGACCCAGAAAAAAGACAAATTTTCTAGAAATGTGTTAAAGTAGTAAGGTCAGTAAATTAAAGATTTTTTTAAATTTTATGATTTATAATTTATAATAAAAATTTATTTATCACCTTTTTATTATGGTTTATGTAGGTAATTTCTTCCTGATAATAGAGATTTGAAAAAAATGTTTGGTAAATAATTAGAGTTGTTTGGGTGTTTTTTTTATTTTGTACTATACTGCCTTACCACTATAAAAGGCATGAAAAACAAATATTTTTTTTATCCAGCCTATTTATTTTTATCATTTGGAATATTCTGCTAGTAATATAACTATTTATGATGCCAAAATATAACCAATCAAGGTTGATCATACACATGCAAAATATCACAAAAATATATTTGATAAATCAAGCTTCAGTTGAGTAACTATCTATATGAATGCTAGATAGTAATTATTAGTGATGGGAATTGGTCACATTTTCAAGATCGATGATCGTTATACCAACATCGACCGATGATCGATCATCAGTGACAATTGGGGTGAATTACCTACTAAATGTATTTACTGACTATAATTACTCAGATAGTCTTTATTTCAAGAGTATGCTGGACAAAAGTAAAGATTTGAATAAAATCGTATCATATTTTTACAAACTATAATTTTTCTATTTGTAAACATTAACAAAACAAAAGATCATTTTCCATATGTGTAAAACCTGACATCAAATGGTCTATTCCGAGCAGTACATAAATAATAGACTAGTCCAAATATGTGTTTGACAAAAGTAAAGGTTTGAATAAAATCGTATGGTATATTTACAAACTACAATTTTTCAATTTGTAGACATGAACTTAAAACAAAACAAAACAAAACATTGGTTTCCATATGTGTAACACCTGATATAAAATGGACTATTCCGGGCAGTAGATAAATAATAGACTAGTCCAAATATGTGTATTGAATGAGTGTCAAAAGTACGCTGGGACAAAACTGCAAGATGTTTGTCAGTATGAGGAAAAAAACAGCTGGGATAAAACTGCAAAATGTTTGTCAGTATGAGGACAAAAAAACAAAGAATAAAGTGTAGCATATATATTTTAGACACTAGGAATCAGAGTCGACCACAAGGTATAAGAATCGATCATCATATCGTATGATGACGTCCGACTGATTAGTCGGTGTTTCCGATGATCGGTGCACCACTAGTAATTATTCTTCAAAATAGTATTTGTTGCTTCTCCGCTAAGCACACAGCGTTAAGGAGATAGAGCAAAGACTGGTTGGCTCAGAATCAGGATAATTTGTTCGAGGGGTGGGGGGTGCGACATGTCTATCCGGAGACTGTTGTTTCAGTGAGCTAGCACTATAAAAATCCAACTCAGTGTGTTGGTCTAGTTAAAAGCGGACCTTATCATCTTCTCATTGAAAATTAACTTGTTCTCGCCATGATATAGCTGAAAAATTGCTGAATTGGCATTAAAGAACAATCACTCACTCAGTTGATTAACTATGTAAATGAGTGCTAAATAGTAATTAATCTTCGAAATTTGTTACTCAATATATAGATTCTTATGAATATCTTTCAAGGACAAGATTAATATAAAAAAAATGATATTTATTACAGGTAATTTTAGTTTGTCTCAGTACCCTTTAGATGATCCATCATGTGGGGAAGATTCACCCCAGGAAAACAGTAGTCTCCATGAAGAAGCTTTAACATCAGTCATCACAGAAGTTTCCAAGGATTTCATATCGGGAAATTTTTCTCCAGGAAAATATCCTGCCATTGAGAGTGACAGTTCAGATGGGGATCATCATTTAGATGGACACTTTGGTGCGGTATATGCAAGGTATCCTGAAACGGCAGCTGGTATGTCAGATTGTGACTGGAATCCTTACGGCACGGATAACGATAATGAGACACCAAGGTCATCGTCGAGTGAATCTGAGTCCAAGAAAGCACAGCCGATCAATACAACAAGTTCTATCAAACAGAAAGAGATTGAAATAAGAATTCCAACAGGTTCTATAATGAATGGAGATCTTGTCAGAGTTTCATCAATTCCAAATCCTTCAGGTACCAGGGACTTTGTTAGAATACCGAATAACACAAAGGGAAATGGAGACCCAATTGGAGAATCTAAATTTCAAACAGCTTCAAGAGATTTCGCCAGGGTACCTTTTGATGCACATAGCAAACAAGCAGGAAATGAAAATAATATAATTCATGATAAAACGGATCAAATACCTTATATACAGAATAGTAGCTCTAAATCAGAAACAGTAAATAGGGATCCCGTGCCATCTCTACGCAGTCAATTGAATATTAGAAGTGATTCATATACGATGTATTCTCCAGATAAAGAATTAATTGTGGATAAGGCAGCATCAGAAAAAACATCCACAACAAGTACTTTATTAGGATCTAGAGACCGGACATGCCTCCAAACAGGGAACCAGTACATACCCAGCAGCCATAGAGAAATGTACAACCAACTGTCAGACGACAAGGAATCAAGTGTAAAAATACCCAAAGATGTTACTAGACAAAATATGGAAAATAATTTGGCTGAAAGAAAAGTTAATTTAGTATCTGAGCATTCCAGTTCTACCATTGTTCCTGAAAGCCTTCATACACAAGTTACGACAGAAACTGGTTTTTCATCATCATCTGCAGATCCTTCTAGAAGAGAAGTTAATGGGAGGTACAATGCAAGCAGTGGCAGTTCATCACAAATATTACAGGCCAGATCTTTGGACCTTCCTAGGAGAGAAGTTGATGGCAGATGTGGATCAAGCAGTTCATCTCAAGCATCACAAGCTAATTATATACCTGTTGCAGAAAGGTCCAAGCTTCTTGGACTACCTGAAGATTATTTGAACCCACCAAAACCATCTTCATCTACAGATTTTGCTGTGCCGAGAGTTACCGATATTCCACTTTTATCTAGAGTTCAAATTCCTGAAAAAGATACACTTTCTTCATCATCAAACGGGAAATCTGAAAGCATGTCTATGAGAGTTTCTAAACTGTTAGAAGAAGCAAGTCAGCTTGGAACAACCTTACACCACCATCTTTACAGTAGGGAAGCATTAGGATTAGTTGGGGAGAGAGAACCCACTGTACTCAGATCTTATTCACCAATGAGAAGAAGTGACAACTTGGGTGAAAAATCAATGGAGCGATCTCTAACCCCCGGATCTGGGCTTCTTAAATCTGGTGAACAAAGTATAAGGTCTTCATTAGGTGAAGAAGTTGCTAAGTTAATGGTGCCAACTGACAATGGGAAATTACAGAATTTATCTGACATTCCATCAAATTTAAATAATGTACCGTTAAATATCGATAACGTTCCATCAAACGAGGAACAAATGAATGCTATTAGTTCTCAAACCTATCCTTCTTTGGCGACTGCTACTGTAGGGGGTGGCCCTGGATCTACAGATAGTCAGGAATCTGGTGATTCATTAAGCCAGCGTGTAAAAAAAATATTGTCTGACACTGCATATGTGGATCATATGAGAAGTGGACAAGGAAAAATAGAATCTGGCATAACCACAACCCAAAATAATTTTGATTATTCTCGTCTTCATAGAGATTTACAGGATATACAGAACAGCTTGGAGCCAGTAGTGGAATATAATAAGGAGTCGGCCACATCACCTGACATATCAAAAACTAGTGATAAATCAGTAGAAAGTACAAAGTCACATAAACTTCTTTGGGATCATGGTGCTGACTTAGGTTATGATGACAGCTTAGGTGGGAGATTCATGGGTACAATGAAAACAGATACAGAAGCAGAATGTGAGAGCACATTTTCTGGAAAGGGGTATAATGGTCTATCAGATACATTAGAACTTGTTGGCAAATCTCGGAAAGATACAACAGAAGTTGTATCAGATCAAATTGAGTCTGATGTAGATGAGAAGTCTATGATGATATTGGCTCCCGATGTAGAGGAAATTATCCGTAGATATCAAACAGAAAAACACGATCCAGAACCTCTGTTAGAAGTTGGAGATAATTCTGGGTTGGCTTCACGAGTGATGAAAATTCTGTCGCAAGAACCTCCACGCAAACAAGCTCGTGGGATCTTAGAATCTGCCAGACAGGAAGAGAGAGAAATGATCGAAAAGATGACAGACAAGCCACCAAAGCTAGATTCTAGTGTAGATAGTCAGGCATCAACAAACAGTAGTTTTGTCATCCATGATAAAGATGTCAGGAAACAATTAGAATGGTCCGAAATGAGTGGAATCGATAAGTCAGTCAATAGTTCTTACCTAAGTGGAATAAAAACTCAACCATTCAGTGCCCTCGGCAATGCCAAGACATTCTTATCATCTCAATTGGCCAAAAATGCAGATAGGACTTTTAATCACAGCATTGATTTGAAAACTCCATATCGCCATGTGATTGACTGTTATCCACTGTATGGTGTTGAGCGAACCAGAGGAGCTGCAGAGATAGACCAGTTTGGTAGAACTGAGCCTGATGGAGTGAAGGAAGCATGGCCCGACAATGCTTCTGGTCAAGATATTCCAACAGAACAACTACTTGGAGCAACAAGGTACGACCAATTTGATTTCTTCTGTATATATACATGTATATATATATAAAAACATATATGGAGAAATTATATTTAGATGTGCAATCCTTCATAGCAAGAATGTATTCATCACCTAGGCCTTGTATCATAGGTATCAAAAGATTAAACCTTCATGCAAGGTATCATAGTATGTATTTTTTACATCATGAATTAATTCATCGCCTTGGTGTTTATGATGGATTCATACTTGAATAAAATTTCCATAATTTAAGCACAAATTTGATGTGACAAATGAAACCATGACGATAGAATTGACATTAGAATGCACATGATTTGTGTCTTTACTGTTTTTAACACCACTTTTAATAAAGGACAAAGTCCTTTTAACTGTAGGCTGTACGATTTTTCCTCCTATGTATCTATTCATAGCCAAATATCTTTTCACCGGAAGTTTTAAAAATAGATTAATTGATATTTAGAAATGCAAAAAATATATATTTCAATGAAAAATTCCCATTTTCTTTAATTATTTACTCTATGCAAAATCGAAATAAGCTTAAAATAAAATTCTAATTAAAAAATCTCTTTCTACGAGATTCTCGGAGTAAGAGCGGCGTAGGTAAAATGAACGGAACAGCCATAAGTCAAAGAGAGATAACTCCAGCCAAATAATTAGAAAACAAACTTTAAAAAGTACTTGGAAAAAAATAATACATTCTCTTCTCATGCCTCCCTCTTAAAATTATAGGACTTCATCCTTCAAACAGGTTGTGCCTGTCTCATATTATTAACTTTAATATTCTAATACTTGTGAACCATAATTTTTCCACCTGATGTTAAAATTTTGTAACTTTGACATTTTGATACTTGTGAACCATTTTTTCCATTATCTAAACATTTCAATACTTGTGAACCATTTTTACCATGATCTAAACATTTTAATATGTACTTTTGACCCATTTTCACCATGATCTAAACATTTTAATACTTGTGAACCATTTTTACCATGATCTAAACATTTTAATATGTACTTTTGACCCATTTTCACCATGATCTAAACATTTTAATACTTGTGAACCATTTTTACCATGATCTAAACATTTTAATACTTGTGAACCATTTTTACCATGATCTAAACATTTTAATATGTACTTTTGACCCATTTTCACCATGATCTAAACATTTTAATACTTGTGAACCATTTTTACCATGATCTAAACATTTTAATACATGTGAACCATTTTTACGATGATCTAAACATTTTAATACTTGTGGGCCAGTTTTACCATAATCTAAATCTCTTTCAAGTATACTGTGAATTTATTTTTGAAAACTGAAGATAACGGAATAAAGATTTTTTTTAATAAATAACACCAGTGATACAGATTGGCTTGTTATTTGGACTTTGGTTTCAATCTGTTGTTTTTAAACTTGAGTCATTGAAATTTTACCAAATTACAGGTTCATAGAAAGTTTTAAAAGGTTATTCCATTTAAATAGACTTTTGTAGATAGGGTAGTTTTTTTCTCAAGACCTTTTTCCCCAATAGAAACACACTTATATTGTCTGGACTATAGATCCAGAGTATAATTTTCAGTTCTCTCTGTGGGAAAAATGGGTTTTGTCTACACATAAAACAAATACCAGCCCATAAAATCCTTGTTTATTCTGAACATTTTTTTTTGTAAGGAAAAGCATTTGTAGAATATTTTACTTTTACAACCCTCACCTATTTTTTCATAAGTATTTGGCAACCCTCTCTCCTAGGAAAATTTAAATGGAATAGACCTTATTATATTTCAATTAAATTCACAGTATTATCCCCCCTTAACCAATACCTGTATATAACTTTCAGTGATGGTACTGCTAACATTAGACCTGGGTCACATGACCATCAGAGGACATACAGTGATCCTAGAGAACTTTCACCTGAACCTAAAGTTGACAGGTAAATATATTTTTCAATATAGCATCTTACATATAAGATTCCTAATTTCCTAGGATCATATATTTTTTTGAAATACTTGTATTTTCATTGCAGTCCCTATCTTTTATTGAAATTGTTTCTTTGAGATATTTGTGACAAACACATTGTTGTTTCTATATTTATTTGATGTGACAAGTTTTCAGCTCATCTGGCCTAACAAACAAACTTTAAATAATCACAAAATGTTCATTATAAATAATTTTTATTGTGATTGCTATTACATCTACTTTTAAAGGGAGTTAATTTTTAAGTGTGAAAACTTAAAAATCAAAAATCATAACTTGAGCCTTATTTAATCAAAATCATAACTTGATGTTGCTTTAGAAAGCAATGCATGTAACAGATAAATTGATGGTGGGAAGGGGTGTTACCCTCTATTTTGCAGCAGTAAGGGTATTTTTATTTTCTTAGGGAGCACTGACACTGTTCACTATAAAATTTAATCAAAGGATATATGCCTGGAATTTTGAAAATATTCTTTGTCATAAATTATAAGTAATGCTTGAAGATAAATTAAACTCTGAATATTAAATAAAAAATTCCTCAAGTTTACAAATATCTTATGTAGAAACATTTGACAGTCTGAAAAATCACCTAAGTTTTGTTAAAGTTTTCAATTAATACAATCAAAATTTACCCCACTAAATTGTTAGCATGAGGGGTAAATAACAATGTTGCAGAGGTATTTGGGAAAAACAAAGGGTAAAATACTTAAATACTGCCCTTATCTGGAGCACTGAAAGATAATGGTTACATTGACACATATTAAATTACACATGTCAACTGCATGTTTTAAAGGACCAAGTTTAAATGGCATGGATGCCGTGTATGGCATGACAACATGTTATTGTTAGTATCGTTCACAAATATTTATTGCATCCATATTTCAAATCTTATTTTTAGCATTGCTGATGTTGCTATGGAAACAGAGTAAGTCACTGATTGTCATGGTGACAAGGATTATTGACATCAATATTGCATGTTTGATTTTTATTTTCACAGGCTTAACAACAGCAGTGTTAACACTTGTATTTAAATAACACAGATTAAATGCCATTTACCACACTGAAATATGTCACAGTCACCATCTTAATCTTGTCATAATATATGATTGTCATTGTGGGAATTTGTTTATTGTACTGTTAATTAATCAGAGATCCTTGCAATTCAGCTAGATGAGTCCTGGACTCACCATTTTCAGTGGAGTTTTCAAATTTTAGATGACTCACCATAATTTCCAGAAATGTCTTCTGGACTCATCAAATTGAATTGCTACAATTTTCCCTGGCAATAACATGTGCTTAATGCTAATAATGTTACAGACTTGTCTGCAAATACATGTAAGATGTATGGGAATTAGGGTATCTGGCATATATTTATATAATGCTTTTATATAATATATCCTCTCTGCTGTAAAGTGTATTGATACTTTTCCTCAAAATTAATTGCAATTAGTTTATGAAGAAAAACATTTCTGTATCATTGTTTAGTACAAAGATGCAGTAAACAGGGATATTGGAAAAGGGGGAATAATGCTGTCATGATAAAGCAGATCTGTCTTTTTTTCTTTTTTTTTTTAGTATAACTAATTACATATTTAATGAAGTAACTAAGTACTTGTCTTTGCTTGTCATGAACATTGCATAAGGCATGACAAAGGGTTAGGGTTATGGATAGATAATGCCACTGTCAGCGATATTTCTGTTATACAAATGTATTGTGTCTGTCAGTTTTATTGGTGGAGGACGTCGCTGAGAAACTGTCTCAAAGTCTGGAATCAAACTCACAACTTGATAGGCACTGAATATATAAGTTGATGTAAATTGACCATCCATACAATCAAGGCCTATTACACAATTGCTGATATTCTCTTGTTGTGATAGCAACTGGTGATACAGGCAAATACATTTTCTTTCAGAATGTCCACCCATTTTTCTCTGTTGCATTTGGAATAATGATGAACTAACTGGTACATGTATATGGCATGGGAAACGGTAAAACCAGAAATTTTCTGGCTGAGTACAAAACTCTCTTATTGATACACAAACTTATCCTATTCATGTACATACATGTACATTTGTATATAGTTACATGTAAAGGAAGCATTTTTCTCTTTATGAAGAATTGTACATGCAACTCTCAGATACCTCTTTCAGAATCAGAAGTACTATTCCAAGCAGCAGAGAAGTAGGTCCTATTTCTTAAACCTGGGATTCCCTCTTGGGTCAACCATTGGAAACATGATCTTTTTAACATGTGACATTAGATCAATTTTTTACTTGAATTTGATCAAATATAGCAATTATTAGTATGTTTGTCATGTCATGAGGAAATCAGCAACCACTGCTTCAAAATGGTATTAACTTCATTTGGAAATTCCGAGGCCATTTATGCTTGCTGGTTTACGGAAATTTAAAAAAATCTTCTTCCCACATGTGTGTTGTTATTTGATATGTTTAAAATGACCTTTAAAAAGTTTGTTTTTTGTCGATTGAAAATCCAAGATGGCCATCAATACATGACAAAGTTTTGAAAATATTTAAAAATTAAGTCTCCTCTGAAACAGCTGAATTCCATGGTTGATGCCACTACAATGTATAGTTTTCGCATAGGACCATATGGGAAAATGAAGAAATTTGATTGAACCCAACTCTAAATGAATAATCTTTGGATGAACCCTTGAAAAGTTAATTTTTAATCTGTTAATCTGAAATCCAAAATGGCTGCCATCACTATATGAAACTGTGTAGGAAAAATATTTTATGCAACACCAAAACATCATCTGTTTTTCATTTAAATCTGCCCAATTTGGCAAAAACAAATTCAATGGAAATTTATAATACATTGTATTTGGTGTTTTTATGCATGTTGAGAAATGGCCTTGATTTCCATGTTATAATATACAACCATATGCACTGCCACTGGTATAATTTTTTAATCATACCAATCAAATACATGTATGAAAAATTGTCATGATCAGATATATTGAAGTTAAATTGTGGAGGGATTTTTTTTTCATGCTTATACAAGAAAATTGAAATACTGCAATTGACAAAATTTAAATGTCCAATTTTGTGATATCTATCAAGTTAATAACTGAAGTTTAAATGGTATTGAAATCATTATGAAATCATTTATAACTCATGATCAGATTATCTTCATGTACCATGTACATGAAGTACATATGCTTTAATGTTCAAAAATTTAAAATGATTTTTATTGACAGAATGACTTATTGTGTATTTCATGTTTATACCTGAAATATTTAGTAATGGAAAGTGTAAATAAATTTTAGTGATATTGAGGAAATGTTTAATTTTGCCTGGTAAAATGGATAAGGTTTATGATGATTTGCAATTGTCTAACAGGTAAAATTATTGTTTAGAAATTTAGAATTTGTGTTATTGAGCAGAGGGTTAATTGTTGTTCTCTCTCACAAATATGGTAATAAGTAAATAAGTATACATGTACTTTTTAAGTTGCTTTAGAGGAAGATTGAACTTGATAGAATCTTGCATGAAAAAAGTTTGCCATTTTGTAGAGGTTAGGCACAATTTGAATACAAATGCACTGTATCTTTTGTGCAACATGAAAAAATTAATATATTGTTTTATAATTGTTGAAATTCATAGGAACAAAGTAAAACTTGCCTTGAATGACAATAATAAACCAGAAATGTGTGTTAAATTGAACTGAAATTTTTTGGCTATTTCAAGTTGTAGTTTTTTTTATTGTGAATCATTCAAAAACTTATTACTAGAAATTACATTTCTTTAAAACCTTTTTTGCAATTGAAATAGCATTTTAATAATCATCAAGGAATCCTCAGATTACCAGTATCGAAATGGAAAAATTGAGTTTTCAACTAAAAGGTACAAAGTGTCATAAATTTTGTATCTTTTAAACAGTATTATTGGAAAGTTGACCTGTAATAAAAATTTATATTTGAATGTTACGGCAGGTCAGTGGTTTTCTCCGGGTCCTCCAGTTTCTTCCACCAATAAAACTGACCACCACGATATAACTGAAATATTGTTGAAAGTGGCGTTAAACACCATAAAACCAAACCAAACTATTTGAATGTTGTCTGGATGTAAATAAATGAAAATATTTTTCTAGTCTGATCATATTTTAAGACCCTTTAGGGGAGAGAAATAATTATTGATAATTTCAACATTTTTCCTTTGATTTCGCAGAGTGATATCGTCAGTATCAACAAACTATGGTCAGTGTAACATCAATCGACTTATGGCGTTACCGATAAAAACAATAGTGTCAGTTTTGAAGATCTCAACATACATTATCACTAGCATCGCAGCTCGTCCTATCAGACTTGCTACATACTGACAGTTATAAGAAGGGAACTACTGTGTGTACAGAAATTGAAATGATACCTTTACAAATGACAATATATTATAACTACGGTGTATTATGTATACATGTATGACATCCTTTGTAATCAAGTTAAGGTGACTTCAATTTCATAATTTTTTACTACAACGAAGCACTATTTTTGTTTACAGAGACGGCCATACACGAAGCAAGTCTGAGGAACCACGATATGGAGATAATCTGACACGGGATAGGTTTTACAACTTAGATTCTGTGCCATCAACATCTGACAGAAGACTAGCATCATCACCACTGGAGTAAGTTCCATGATTTACCATACCAAGCTTGTCTTGAACATTTTTTTAGTGAGTCAGTTGGTGGAATGCAACCGTTATGATAACATTCCTTTGCTAATGAGACAACTCAAACATACATTATGGAATGTTGTTTTCTGTCTAGCTATTGAAAAACAGATATAGATTATATATATATAGATTTGTCTCTTTATTTGTATGGCTGCTGTACTTTTTTTCTTCAGAAACATTACAAACACTATACCTGTACCTAGGAGTAAGACTTTGGCTCCAAGTCAAGATAATGTGTCAGAGTGGCGTAACATGTCTACCTGTGGACTGCTGCTTCAGTGAACTAGCATTATCAGCTGTGTCAGAGTGGTGAAACATGTCTACCTGTGTGGACTGCTGCTTCAGTGAACTAGCATTATCAGCTGTGTCAGAGTGGTGAAACATGTCTACCTGTGGACTGCTGCTTCAGTGAACTAACATTATCAGCTGTGTCAGAGTGGTGAAACATGTCTACCTGTGGACTGCTGCTTCAGTGAACTAACATTATCAGCTGTGTCAGAGTGGTGAAACATGTCTACCTGTGGACTGCTGCTTCAGTGAACTAGCATTATCAGCTGTGTCAGAGTGGTGAAACATGTCTACCTGCGGACTGCTGCTTCAGTGAACTAGCATTATCAGCTGTGTCAGAGTGGTGAAACATGTCTACCTGTGTGGACTGCTGCTTCAGTGAACTAGCATTATCAGCTGTGTCAGAGTGGTGAAACATGTCTACCTGTGGACTGCTGCTTCAGTGAACTAGCACTATCAGCTGTGTCAGAGTGGTGAAACATGTCTACCTGTGTGGACTGCTGCTTCAGTGAACTAGCATTATCAGCTGTGTCAGAGTGGTGAAACATGTCTACCTGTGGACTGCTGCTTCAGTGAACTAACATTATCAGCTGTGTCAGAGTGGTGAAACATGTCTACCTGTGGACTGCTGCTTCAGTGAACTAACATTATCAGCTGTGTCAGAGTGGTGAAACATGTCTACCTGTGGACTGCTGCTTCAGTGAACTAGCATTATCAGCTGTGTCAGAGTGGTGAAACATGTCTACCTGTGGACTGCTGCTTCAGTGAACTAACATTATCAGCTGTGTCAGAGTGGTGAAACATGTCTACCTGTGGACTGCTGCTTCAGTGAACTAGCATTATTAGCTGTGTCAGAGTGGTGAAACATGTCTACCTGTGGACTGCTGCTTCAGTGAACTAGCATTATCAGCTGTGTCAGAGTGGTGAAACATGTCTACCTGTGTGGACTGCTGCTTCAGTGAACATTATCAGCTGTGTCAGAGTGGTGAAACATGTCTACCTGTGTGGACTGCTGCTTCAGTGAACTAGCATTATCAGCTGTGTCAGAGTGGTGAAACATGTCTACCTGTGTGGACTGCTGCTTCAGTGAACATTATCAGCTGTGTCAGAGTGGTGAAACATGTCTACCTGTGGACTGCTGCTTCAGTGAACATTATCAGCTGTGTCAGAGTGGTGAAACATGTCTACCTGTGTGGACTGCTGCTTCAGTGAACATTATCAGCTGATGATGTTGGTCTACATGTATCATTATTCCATCAAAATGTAACTTGTTCTCACCATGATATAGCTGAAAAATTGATCTTTTAACAAAAAAGCATTAAACAACAATCACCCTCTCACTGTTACACATCTACCATAATCAGTTCTTAGTAGTACATATATATACTCACCTTTTTACTCATAATTGTTTTACTAACCTGGGTGAGGATTATATACAATCCCAGTAGCTTTACATTCTACTATTGCAATCGGTAATCTAGAAGTAAATAAAATTTGGGTGTGTACAATATATGAATGTGTACAATAAACAACCAATTACGTTAATCTTTTTAGATTATCAGGTTGTTTTGTGCTCAACATGTGGATCAATCAATTTCAATACACTTAATACATTAGAAAAAAAACAACAAATATGTCGTTTTTAATTACAAAACCATATCTTGTAGAGAACAAAAAGAACTAGATAAACCAACAGATGTAAGAAGGAAAGAAATGACAGTAACAACACCACCGTCAGGTAGTTATATTTTGCATTTTAGCTTATCAAATATAAATTTTTATATAATATCATTTATTGTTATAAATACATAACGTAAAAAATTTAAGAGTTTTAATTTCAGATAATTTTTGTTGTCGCAAAATATGTGTATTAAAATGAATGATTTTTAAACTGTCCAGTTTCACAATTGAAAAGTCAAAGCAAACAGCAAATGTCTTAAGAATGAAGATATTGTTTTCTTGTGTGTGGTCTAGTCTATTTAAATTTAATATCAGTAGATCTACATCATTGTTATCCTACAATGCAATCTGAGAATGGACATTACTGTTCTTATATGCTTATTAAAACCTTTTATACTTATGTAAATAATAAGAAAAAAGAGATCATTGTTGTAAATCTATATATCAAAGTGAAGAATTGGAATCCAATAAAATGATTTAACCCTGCCACATTTTTTTTGCATGTCCCAAACAAGGACCTCAAGCATACATTTCCATCAACTCATGTTTGTTGTGGAATTCCCAACCATTACTGTTTAACCTTTCTTTATTTAATGCATACAAACTGATATTGAAATGACTGGATTTTCAGCATTTAGACGACCTCGTTTAAAAAACTACAGCAGTTTTATTCGATCATTGAGAGGTACAATATATATGTGATTGCAGTGAATATTATAACATGCTTATTTCATGGTCTTGCATTTCATGGTCTTGCATCATTTCTATATTTAGAATCAAGATCAAAATCATACAGTCATCATTCTTAACTTAATGTTCATTGCTTGGTGTATGGTGTCAAATTGTTAATAAAAGTCTTGTGTTTTAAAGTACAGGAATGTGTTCTAATAGATAACACTGTTAATAATCAGGATGTCGGTATCATGTACATTTATTGTCATCAAATTAAGACTACTTTCTTTAAATGTGTCATAATAATTTGTTGTATTAGTATTTACAGTACAAGATAATGTTAATTGTTATTTTTCATGTTTTCTTTTTGCACCATTCTTTCATTTAGGCCTGGGTTTTATTATTTGTAGGTTTATAGATTTTGTCAACAGAATTTAAGTTGTGGGCTGGGGTGGGGGGGGGGGGGGGGAAACCTTGTACAAGTCACATTTCTGACTTCGTATTAAAATCCTGCACATGGTCAGTATTTATTCTGGAATTACATCAGTTCACATTAATCAATTAAAAATCCCAAAAATGGCCTTAAACTCCAGATATATGTGTTTCATTATGTACTGTATAAGTTTTAATTGTATCATGTTTATTGTATGTTATTTGTATAATAATGTATGTAATATGGAAAGTGTGTTTGTAAAGGTAAAGTTTTGAAAGAGAAATTTATAGTTTGATAAAAGCCTTAAAAAGGTATTTCACCTTGAAATGATATTTTGCAAACATCTAATTATATAAAGATACCAATAATTATGGCATACAAGATTACAGTAATGAATTGCTGTTTGTGAAATTTATTTAAATGTACAGATCAATATTGATTTTGAAGAGTCTTTCAGGCACAAAATGAGAAGATCTGTTGTTTTCGTTTGTAAACCCTCCCAATAAAATCCTACAACACAGGGCTTCTTACAATATGATATTATAATATTTGAATCAGTTTTTGTAATAATCAAATGTTACAACATTGAAGTGAACAATTTTCATATTTTTATTTCATATGTATCCTTATCAAGTTGGTCAGATGTTGCTGGTGTAAATGATATATTCACAATGGATATTAGACATATGTTAGAAATAAATGGGAAAGGGGGGGTAATTTATTTCTACTTTCAGTACATAGCATACATTTTTGATGGAAAAAATATCTTCAGATAAACTCTTGAATCATTTAGAAAATGAAAGAATATATGATGGAAAATATATACCTTTGAATTGTATGACATGGAGATTATTGGCTTAGGATTAGAATTTTGTTTTATCCTATTTTGATATGTAGTTGTCTCCCTTCTTGTGCATTGTATTGTGAACAAAGTGTTTGTTTTTCTTTTCAGACTCCAGTCCAGGGTCAACAGGTCAACTCTCAACTGACTCAGATAACAGCTTTAAAAGAAGAGAGGCTGGTCGTCTTAGACCTTACAGGTTTGTAATGAAATATACTGGTATGCAGATTACAGTATATGTCAGTGCCTGAAATGGACGGTCGCCCAGTCGCCAAATGCGACTAATATCTTATTCGGGCGACCAAAAGCTGCTCCAAATTAGGTAGTCACTGGCCCAACAAAAAACGTCTGGGCGATTGCCTAAAAGTACCGAGATGTCTCATATGTTCAGTACCGAGATCTCCAGGTCCCGAGATGTCCTGATACCAACTCTTCTGTTCTAGTCGAAAACTGTTTGTTACGAGCACAGCGATTGGTCCAAATACATTTTTGTAGCCAATGAATACATAGCTAATGTAATTTACTGTTCTCCCCAATTATTTATTTTTATCGAGCCAATCAATACACGTTTCATACACGTTTTCATGTAATACACAAGTATTCACTAAATATTAGAAAAGAAACGAGTTTTTTTGTTTCTTTATGATTTAATTATTAAAATTTTATTCATTCAATCTGCTGCAAAATGTACATGTACAAATTTCATCTTAAATACAGAAATCGGAAACTTTTTGTGTCAATCCTTAGGTAATCATTGAAAAACTTTTCCCCCAAAAACGGAGAGAAAATCGTTGACAGTAATGTCAAACTAGTTCTATGGAAACGATCTGGCCTGTCACTTCTTTTAAACTTTTCATAGTTCATCTCTATACGTACACGGCTATATTTTAATGACAATTGGGAGTGTTTTCTTTTTTGGAACCAGAACTTTTGTTTACAAATTAGAAAATAACAGGAAAAGTTAACAGTTGTTTATATAACAGAAAATGACAGCACCGTTTGTAAGCCGTTATTTCAACAAAATGAGATACTTGTTTGGAATGAATAACCAACTGACATTACCCCGAACTGAGAGGTTATTTTACTTTAAAATCACTTCTTCATAGTGGATTGAAACAAGTGATGTCACTCTTCACTTTGGGGAGTGCAAGAGCGGTCCTTGTAGTGGCATTAGTCTACTCTTTTCCGGATGTCTTTAATGTGATCATGGCATTGATCTCCCCTTACACAAACCAGCCTTTTATTGTCTCCATCCGACGGACTAGCATCGTTTCTTGAGACCACCCTAGCTAGTGGCGTCAAGGTTGTCGAAAAGGTTATAACAAGTAAATTCAGGTTTCATTTGATAGCAATATATGCATTGGGGTGTTTTCGCAATTTCAGCTGCACGCCCGTTACTGTACCAAAATTACCTTGAAGAGCCCCAAACCCCTGTGAGACTAGTGAAAGAATGAATTTTAATGTTATTGATAAAAAAACAATTAACCTGAAAACTGCCCATATATTGATATCTGATGTCTTTTTTTCATAAAAAAAATGTCACCAAATTTATGGGCCACCATTATGCCATTAGGACCAGTGACTCGAATATTTTACTGGCCCAACAAATTTTTTTCGGGCCAGCCAAAGGCTGTCCCTCATTTCAGGCACTGTATGTTTGTTTGTCACTTTAGCTAAATGCAGTGGAATATGATCTGTTACAATTATTTTTTTTCAGCTTGCATTCTGTAGAGAGCATGTTGTAATTTTAGTGAACAACATTGTTGAAATTGATAGCATTTCAATTTAGGCAGTAAAGACAATTAAAACGACAAAAAATGTTCCCTTATTAAATAGTTCACCATGTTGTCAAAGCTATGTTTAACCACATACACTGTATTCTATCTATTAAAAAACTACCTCAATCAAGAGTCAATCCTAAGAAATAAATTTTACAGATATGACTTTCGATCCTGGTATTGCATCAATAAACCATGCATTCCATAATATATAATGAAAAGTATATATCTAATTTAATGTGCATGACATGTTTCTGGAATAATCAGGAATAACCTTCAGGAATGCTCAAGGTCAAAAGATAGGAGAGCCAAATTATTTAAAGATCTATGGGAGCAAGAAAACCACAAGTCCTAAACAGAATAACCAATATCTGGTATTATGTAAGTCTTTAATATACCTTTATTTTATTTGGATCGACTAGTGGTATATTTAATTATTTTTTAGACCCCATGGTAGTCGTGAGTTGTATTACACAGAAGATGGTGAAGATTCTATGGCTGAGAGTGTAACAACAGTGGAGAGTAATCACACAGGTAAATATAATCTATACACAAGTGGTTCTCCTTTATAAGGAGGAAAATATTTAAAACTAAACCGGTTTATTTGCTGGTCACAATCTATTTAAAGATAATAAAATGAAAAAAGAAAGTTTCATATTATTTTCTGGGGGTTGGTCCAACTTGGATAAATAAATGGAGAAAAAATGAGATGGCTCTTTTTAGTGTAGAAAAACATATAAAATATTAAAAATTAAATAATGATAAATTAGGATACAATGTAAAACCAAAAAAAAAAAGAGGAGAAGATCTCTTTCCTTTTTGTTCAGAATCAGAATTTTAATAAATATTTAATTTTAACATGGCAACAGCTGTCATCTTGCAGTTTGAAGTATGTATTACCATTCTGCTAAAGGTTAAGGGTCATTTCAATACTCTGTTATATAGAGTGTAGATTACACCTATCATATCATATTTTTGGTCAATAACTTTTTTTTCACCATAATTTCAGTTGGTGGTAATTCAACCATGGAAAGTACTCATTCAGGTGATATATTGTGGAGGATTTATTGATTTGTAGATTTTACCCTTTACAGGAGACATTTTGTTGTTGTATGGGTTATTTATGTAGTATTGATTACACAGAATATGTTGATGTCACAGTGGGATAGATAAATTTGTAATATGTTTATTTTTACCTCACTTGACTAAAGTCAGGATGTGCTTTTGCCATCATGCAGCATCCGTCGTCCAAATGTTAGCTTTTCAAATTTCAATCTTCTCCTCTGTTGATGCTTCTGCCAATTTTTGCAGATTATGGAAAAAAGGCATATTTAAGCAAAAAATCATCAAGAAAATCTTCTGTCCTGAAACTACTCTTCCAAATTTTATCTAACTTAGCAGTCCATGGGTTGTCCCCAATTGAAAATAAATCCAATTGGGCCGAACTCCATCCAAGTTGAGTCATCATGATCACTATTACTAAAGGTAGAAAATTCTTAAATCGGCTATAGCAGCTGTATTTAAAACCAGACGCAACTAAAAAAAATTTTAGCTAAGGGAATAATAAGGAGCTCTTTGACATATTTTCCAGAGTTTTTTTCAACAAGTGTACATTTTTTCTGATTACCAAAATAAGGCATATTTATAAAAAAAAATCATTAAAAAACGTTTTCTTTGAAACTATGTGGCTAATTTGAACCAAACTTGGCAGGAATAGTTCTTGGTTGGACTCCATTATAATCTGATCAGTCCGAACTCTATTCAAGATGGCCACCATTACTAAAATAGAATATTCTTAAATTGACCAAACTTGCCATATTTAAGCCAGATTTTACTTAAATTTTAATGGTAAGAACATAATTAGGAGCTGGTCCTGAGTCAAAAACTGTAATGAAATGTACAATTGTCATCTTTAGATAAAGATTTGTTCGGGTGAGTGATACAAGATTGGGTGATCATCTAGTTTGTTGTAATGTGGAACTTATGCATTTTGACATCATGTGACATATGACAAACATTTCTGGTCCCAAAATATTTCTTTAGCACTTTTTTTTTAGATGGTGTGTTGCGAAACCTGTCAATTCCAAAATATCCGACATTGCTTTCCGGCCCAGTGTTATTAATTATACTTAATTAATCCCATCTAATCAGACCCTTTGATCTTCTAATCATTAAATTTTCCTGTTTCCATTTGCATTATTAAATATAAACTGTTAACAAATTGACATGCATATGCTTGTGTACAAAGATAAATTGTCATTTGAACTTTTCCATAAGAAGTTGATCTTATTAAGGTTGATAAATAAACTTATCAAGAATATGATAATTATTTTTTTTTACAGTTTTTACAGTTTTCAGTTTCTTTGCAAAAATTATTATTTAGACAGAAAAAAGAAAATGTCACTGATCTGATATGGTAAACAAATTCCACAAAAATGATGAACTGATATTGAAGTTGAAAACAACAATACACATGTACAAAACCTTGCTAGAAAATGTCCCAGATCATATCTAGATTATTTCATGGAACAAATTTGATTATTATATGATGCTTGTTAATTAGTATAAATAAATTAATTGTGACATGATTTTAATATTAAATGTATTTTCTTTAATATTGTATAAACATGCTTTTACAGTAGTAATGATAACAGTCCATCATTAATCAAACATACACAATTTCTTCTATTGTTAAATTTGTGCATACTTCTGTTGACCAATTACAAAAAGTGAAACCTGAGTATTCAGACAATCTGTACAATCAGACGCATTTACTCTCATCCCTTGGTGTGTCAAATTAGACAGGTTCCAATGTAAAAATGTGCAAAATTAATGTTGCATGTTGTAGTCAGTATATATCTTAGAAAACAAATATGTAGGTCCATGAATAAATATTCAAATCTGCCTGTTGAAGTAAGATTATGGATTTTAAAAATAATAACTTGTCTCATTGATAACTTATATAAGTATATATTTTGGAGTATATTACATGTGAATGACAGTGAGATTACCGTCAATCCTACCTTAAAAGGCACCCCTATATAGCAAATCACTGTCTATGAAGGGCATTTTTCCTATTAATGAATAATGTATATAATTTCAACCTGTATATAAAGGACAACAGCTCATAAAGGGCACATTTCTAGGTTCTTTTGAGTGGCCTTTATATACAGGTTTGACTTGGTTTAAACAAAAATATTTAAAAAAACATTTGGAGGAAAGGGAGATCACTCCAGGGTAATTATTTACAATTGTATACAGGTTTTATAATGAGAATCAAAATTAGACTCATTTAAAATATTAAGTAATACCATTAAGACTTGGTTTACAGGACTGAGGAGGGTAACATGGAATCCTAGTATCCATGACAAAGGTATTATATGCTGTATTTGTTATAATGATAATTGTATTACTTATATTATCTAACATTTGTGACTTGTTTGCATTTGAAATATTTTGAAAATGGTTTTTTTTCTGTCTGTTATTAAAGTTGTAATGAAGAAAGATATAGTATTACTGTCTATATTTCCCCTTTCTGTTTCCATTTTAATGTTTTCTTTTCTTTTCTTTTTTCTGCACATATGTATTTTATATGTTTCTACAACTCTTGACAGTAACTTTTAGAATTTTTCATCCATAGATAAAAAAATTGCCCATTAGGTGTCTATGTTAAATATTTGTTTTTATACATGTATGTGTAATTTCTAGGGGAGTGAAAGAACAGCCTAAAACTGTAAACGAAAATAAGAACATGTGCTCCCCATGCAAATATACTATAATATTGGCATGTGACATGTCAATTAAATATCAAAGAAGATGACATGTAAAGGATGATTGGAAATAACAATGGAAAATAACCTTGTGAAATCAAGGTGAACTTTCAATATCATTCAGAGATTATTATTGATAATTGGATCAAATAGTCGATTATCAACCAGTTACAATTGATATGTAAAGAAATCAGCAATTAGGGTCTTCCTTATTACAAAATAGATGGATTGTGTTATCATCTATGAAATGAAGTTTAAAAAGTGTTTATAAATGTTAAAGAATATAAAATGCATTTTTAAATTGTTTTATTCTGTGGAGGTATATTCATTTTATTTTTTCGCTTTAAAAAATGTATTCTATATAGTACAAAGCACTTCTACAATAATTTTATTAATTTACCAGAATTTGGCATTATGTAGACAGATGAAGAGGGTAACAGTTACTATAATTGTTACTTATGTTTTGCCAAAAAAGGGGGAGGGTAATTCCATTTCAACATAAATAATTTGTATCAAAATTCTATTTATTCCAAGATTAAAAGTTTGAAATGAAATTTGAGGGGAATTTTGAGGCCTAAATTGTTACTTGTATTTCGCTTATTGAAAGTTCATAAATAATGTTTTCATTGCTTTCATTTTATGCATGTTTTTCAGTCAAATATAGAAACTATACTAAAGTCAAACCCACTCAAATTCATAACAGAAAATTGCATAAATTTCCATTTGTTTATTTCATTAAAAATAAAACCAACAGTGCCTTTTGCTTGAATAAAAAGCATGCAAGTCAAGCTCTATGCTTTCTTCAATATATATTTAAATTAGAGAATGTGTCCATGAGAATTAAAGATCAAGTGACTATGACCTTGATACATGTGTTTTGAATTAAATGGACAACTCTATTCATGCAAGCACATTTGATATTTAAATGGTCAGTCATATGATGTATAGAAATTTGCATGTCAAGCACATGTTTTTATTTTTGTTTACATTATGAGTGCTGTTCTTTAAAGCATGCTTACTCCACTGGAAATTACACATATAAGTGCAAATATTTAACATAGACACCTAATGGGCAACTTTTTTTTATCTATGGATGAAAAATTCTGAAAGTTACTGTCAGAGTTCGTAGACACATTTGAAATATATATTTGAAGAGAAAAAAAATTCAAATGAAATTTTAATTAATTTTTTTTTAGATAGTCTATAGCATTCAAATGGACTATATTGCCCTTTGATTTACCTTTCCAGAGGTATTGCCCTTTAATTTACCTTTCCAGAGGTATTGCCCTTTAATTTACCTTTTCGAGGTATTGCCCTTTGATGTACCTTTCCATAGGTATTACCCTTTGATGTACCTTTCCATAGGTATTACCCTTTGATGTACCTTTCCATAGGTATTACCCTTTGATGTACCTTTCCATAGGTATTACCCTTTGATGTACCTTTCCAGAGGTATTGCCCTTTGATTTACCTTTCCAGAGTTATTGCCCTTTGATAAATAATAAAGAGCTGTGTGATATACCTGTTCTAACTAGCTGTGTGTGTGTATTGTTCGAGATCAGAGATCTTGGCCTCGGTCCTATGGTAGTTAATTTAGATCTCTCTTTTGATTTCGACCCCTTGTGGAGTACTCAATAAACATTTGTGGAGCAAAAAATGTTACTGGAGAAAACGTTTATATTTTATTGGATAAATCACAATCTAAGTCTTTATTACATAAGGCTCTATTTTACTGTTTTTCTATTGGCCAGAAGCAATACACCTGACATTCCATTTTCTAACATAATAATTAGCAAAAAGCAATTTCTGTGCAATGAAAAATCATATTGCACTCTCGTGCAAAATCAATGAATGAAATTACTGACAACCTCTCATTTAGTAACACCCATACAATATACAAAATAAAAAGTCAAAAATTTCATAAAATTTCAAGAATCTTATGTAATAAAACAATTACACATGTACTACACTTGAACATGATCAATATTAAGTGATTAACAATAATTTTTAAAACGAGAGGACTTTTCTCAGGCATCTCTCATCGAAGGGCAAAGCCCTGAGATGAGAGATGACTGAGAAACGTCCTCGAGTTTTAAAAAACATCTTTAATTAATTTATCGCTATTTTGTATTCATACCGGTAATTAAATAATTTTTGTTGAGGTACTGACATTTTTTTTAAACATAATTCATATTTTATATCGTTAATCACTTATTATCGCTATTTTGTTTATTTTTCCTTTTATGTTTAAAACCAATATATTTCATATCACGTAAGCGCTGAGATGATTCCAATTATCGCTAAGCGTTGTCAAGGACGCACATAGTATTATCGCTGTTTTCTAATATGACGTTATAATGACGTCACATTACCAAATCCTTGGTAATAAATGATTAACGATATAAAATATTAATTGTGTTTAAAAAAATGTCAGTATCTCAACAAAAATTATTTCAAGGATTTGGTAATGTGACATCATTATAACGTCATATTAGAAAACAGCGATAATACTACGTGCGTCCTTGACAATGATTAGCGATAATTGGAATCATCTCAGCGCTTACGTGATATGAAATATATTGGTCTTAAACATCAAAGGGAAAATAAACAAAATAGCGATAAGAGGTTTTATGGAGCAGAGTACTCGTTCAATATTGTTGTACTCTGCTCCATAAAACCTCATATTGATCTCGTTCAAGTGCAGTAATTGTATAATATTACTTGTACAGAAATTCAATAACTGCATGCTTAATGTAATTGTATATGTTATGAGCTAAAATGTAATGGAATGGAGTGGGCCGGCTTTAATTTTATATGTAAACATTAAAATTGGCTGTGAATGTTTTTCTTAAATATGGCATGTTGTGTGTCGTTTTAGGAATTAAATGCAAAATATGCATGTATATTTTATTGTTGTATGATACATGTATTTTTGAAAATTGATTAAACAGTCAACGTTGTTGATAAATGATGATATATATTTCCATGACTGATCGTTATATCAGTACTTTTTCCAATCAAATTAAAATAATATATTTGTTTGATTTTTGAAAATTTTATTATATTTTTATATATCTTGGAATTCACCACCTTCTAACAATATCATATTGGGTCATGTCAAGAGGTTGAATTTTTAACAACCAATCAGTGACAAGGCTATGAAATCTTATGGTATTGAACAGCATATTAAAGAAGTAGAGAGCTTTTGAATTTGATTTAAAGGTTACCTGAGGTTTCTTGATGCAGTATATTGTTAGATGGTAGTACTAGTAGATCACTGGATAAATAAAATTAAAAAAAAATCGAGTATTTATTAGATTGATGTTCTTCATGTGTGCTCACAATTGTGTCTTTGATATGGGATCTTGAATTAATTCAAACCTGATAGTCAAAATATTAATGTGACTTAATCTATTATCGATCTTATCTTCCTTTCAAAATGGATCACATTTAAATTATTTACAAATCATTTCTCAGTAGTTTATGCTCACAGAACACAACTGACGGCTATTATTGTGTATAAATGTATGTCTTTCCTTTGAATGTTAAATGATTTCCCTCTATTTTGTCATTTCAGGATCAGACGATGCTATTGGTCCTCACTTTCCATCTCAATACCTAGGATCAAGGACAGATGGTCCTCCTAGTACGGGAGGAATTTATGGTACAAGAAATCCAGAAAAGAAAGATGCATTGTCAACAATTGATGAAAAATCTGTGGCTGTAAGTCTGTTGTGGTTAAACAGGTTTAGGTTTATGGTGTCTAATGCCACTTTCAACAATATTTCAGCTATATCATGACGGTCAGTTTTATTGGTGGAGGAAACCAGAGTGCTGTCAAACTTGATCACATAATGTTGTATCGAGCGAGGTTCGAACTCACAACAATAGTGGTGATAGGCACTGATTGCACAGGTTGTTGGAAATCCAACTACCATACGATTACAACCACGACGGCCCTTGCTTGAACACGAGTTGTTTACTTCTTCTATAAATAAAAGAAACAATATATATTGGACGATTGTCTGTAAGTGAGTGATGGTTGTTTAATACCAAATGAGTAATTTTTCAGCTATATCATGGCATGAACAAGTTACATTTAATGAAATTATGATGATGTCTGCTTTTTACTGGACCAAAATGCTTATTAGGATCTTTATAACGCTAGATCATTGAAACAAGTCTGCAGGTAGACATGTCTCTACACTTGCAAACATTATCCTGATTCTGAACTAGTCTTTGTTCTTACTCCTTAAAACTGTGTGCTTAGCAGAGAGACAGCAAATACCAATTATATATTCTTTGGTTTTTACACGACCAGGGCTTGAACCCATGATCTAGACGAGCACACTAACCATTACACATTAAATAAGACAATTGTTTAGTAATCACTACAATAGAATCTTTTTGTCTTGAACTGATAAGATGTTTTCTTGGTTAGCTTTTACAGTTTCTGAGATAAACTCTACAAAATTTATTCATTATTTATGAGACAATGAAGAAAATAAGCTCTTTTTCATGAAAAAGAAGCTTTTTTTTAAAGTTTCGCCAATTCCCAAATTTTGCATAATTACACAATTTTTATTTTTCATTTAATTTTGATACAGTTTTTTTTTTATTTATTGTGGCAAGGTCTTCAGGTATATTATTCCAGCAGATTTCCTCTATCAGCTATGGTTTAAAAAAAATATGCAAGTAAATTTATCATGTGTTTAATTTTAGGATGATAGAGAAAAATCGGGGACAGATAGTGGAGTGGAAAACCCCAGAAGTGATTTAATGAGTTCTCACGGGAGTACCTTATCATCATATAGAAAAGATCCTGCTAGAGACAGTCAGGAAGATTTTACTGGTAGGAATACAGGACATTCAGAAGATAAACTGACATTAAGTACTAGATCTGACCCTGGGAACCAGTATGCTACACCAAAACGTTCCACACGAAATCACGATAATATCGATCCTCGGAGTGACAGCCGTGTCTACAGAGATAATTTAGCATTTGATCATCATGAAATAGGACCTGTAAAATCAAGGTCTGAAACTGATCTATCAACACTACCTGATGTCCATCATAAATATTCTTCTCCAATGCATGGCGATCGTTTCATGGAATTGTCTACTCAACCGTCACCTATATACTCACATCATACTTCAATGGCATCACCAGCTGTTTTTGGTAATGGCGTGAATCGTGATCGAAATTTGGATTCAAAACTTTTGGAGGAAAGATTAAATATGAAACCTCTAGAAAAGGGACCAGATTTCTCTCATGTAGAAAATGTTACTAATAGAAGTAATGAATTATCACAACGAGAGAGTGCAGATGGCATGAATAGAGACGACCAACCAGGATCAACTCCTTACAATAAGGGTTATGATATACAGAGGGATGATAGCCTTCCTCCTCTGGATAGAAGAGAACCATTCAGATCACTTGAACCTGGCATCGCAAGGTCAGATCTTGATAACCAGGAATCACATGAACTCAGAAATGCTAGATTGGAGTTGAATTGTGAGCCAGTACGCCATCTTGACAAAGGATATGAGATTCCTCAAAGAGTTTATTCTGAAAAAGTGAACAGTAAGGAACAAGTTAGACCACTAGACAGAGGACCAGATTTACTGTATTCTGAGCAAAATGCTTGGCCTGTGGAACAAGGACAATTTTCGATGGACATTAACACAAACCCTCCTCTACATGTAGACACAATTAACCCTGGTTCCAGACCAACTGACAGAGTAATGGACTATGTCAGGGATAATAGACATTTGAATAGGGGACCAGCTGCTAATGAAGTACCTAAGGAAATGAGAAATTTGGAAAAGGGACCAAATTATTATGATATGTACCGCCCTCGGAAAGACCCCCACCCTAGATCTAATCACCATGTAATAATAGATGATGACACTGAGGAGTTAGAATTTAGAGAATTACCACGGGTAAGTTTTAGATTTAGAGAATTTTCGAATTAAGAGAATTACCTTGGGTGAGTTTTAGAATTTAAAGAATTATCACAGGTGAAGAACAGTCAGATAGTTTTAAATCTTGAAAGAACAACATTTTTATGCTTTCACCACTAGGCATTAGGTGTATCGAGTTTTACCCATATCTGTACGTTCGTCTGTCCCGCATTTGATTTCCGCTCAAAAGCTTAGGTCCTGTATAAATTAGCATATCATTTGAAATTTATGGACAAAATTCGGGACCTTAAAAGGAAGACCAAGAATGATTTTGGACTTACCCTTTTTCTGTTCTGGAGTTATGCTTGTTTACTTTAGCTGGAAGAGAGGGGATCTGGTCTATGGACACATTTTTTAATTATTATTTTGTTTTAACAAAAAAGCAATTTTTCTCTTTCATTGATTTTGTTATTTTTATGTTTATAATATTGACCTCATTATAAACATGTATAATTTAACCTGATAGTCTTAATATAGCTGAAAACTGCTATAAATAGTATGAAATAAGCATTCAAAGACCATTAAATACATGGAATGTGAGCATAAAATGGATTCATTTATTTCAGAGAACTAGCACTCCATATGAAGTAAGTTGTAACCCCATTTAAATACTTTTACTGTATAACACAATATAGTTGGAGAAAAAGGTTGTGTGTCTTTATATAAACACTGGTAAATAACCGACAGCACTTTGTATATGTATGTTTGGGGGGGGGGGGGGGGGGGGGGGGGGAACACTTTATGCCATGTTTTTAATTTTCTTCCTGATAAAGGTATTGTGACTTTGGTAAAAATTATTCAACACTAGAATTTGCACAATCCAATCTACATTTTATTTTACAAGTACACAAAATGTATGTAATGCTTGTGTGGATGTGTTGTTGAACAAAACTTGAAAATCTAGGGCTCAAAGCAAAGCACTTGTAACCACATGTCATGTTTGTGTAAATTCAGACTTTATATTTCATATGTGTAAATCCTAACAATCTATTAAATTAAGTTGCATGCACACTTTTAATTAGGTTTTATTGTTGTAAATTACAATGTCAATGATGATCTTGTCTGAAAGTTATAAAAGTTATAAGAGATCATTTTCAATATTTTATTGATCAGTTCATATTTTTTTTTACGAAAAGTTAAAAGATTTTTTTTTTATAAATACTACATGTTGTGGGTTTTTTTGTGTTCAGGTGAGAGGTGGTTGGTCGTTTTGTTGATATTGATGGAATTGTTGACCATCACTGTTTAAACTTTCTTTAAGTGAGAGGTGGTTGGTCGTTTTGGTGATATTGATGGAATTGTTGACCATCACTGTTTAAACTTTCTTTTCATAGTAATTTTTCTTCAAGGTAGATAACAACTAGATATTTTTGAAGATGTTTTTTTACAGCATGTTATATAGGATTGATTTAAGTTTATGGTGTTTAATGCCACTTTCAACAATATTTCATTTATTTCGTGGGGGTCAGTTTTATTGGTGGAGAAAACTGGGGTACCTGGAGAAAACCACTGACCTGCCATAAGTCACTGACAAACTTGATCACATAATGTTGTATCGAGTACAACGCTAGTGGTGATAGGCACTGATTGCGATATAGATAGTTGTAAATCAAACTACCATATGATCACGACCACAACAACCCCGGATGTTAGATAAAATCAGCAAACTAATAGAATGAAAAATCAAGGCTTTTCAAGAAATAGTTGTGAGGAGGAATTGGAAAGCCTATTCTTAATTAACTAACAACTACCATCCACATTCTCACTCCATATCAACTTTTATAGATGAACCTATTTGCCACCCTACCACTTAGTAGCTCTCAGATCAGTCAATATTTTTTCATTCCATGAACACAATGTACAAGGAAAACTAATCAAAATACTTCTCTACAAGTCCTATCTTTGGTGAATTAAAGAATAAACAATTTAATTGACTGTGTATTTAATTTTTTTTACAGTGCCCAGATCCTGACTTTGAAGATATGGTTAAAGAAGAGAAAGCTAAAATTCAGATTGAATATGAGTTACAAAGGAGGTAAAAACAATAACATGTATAGTGCTTTACTATGTATGTTGTATTATTTAACACCCATTTATGAAGTCAAATTGTTTAGAAATTTTTTTTTTTAACTACATAGTGATTTTAACACCATATATTTTGTTGCCTAAATAAGTAGTGTTGGGCAGATGGTCGAATATAATCAAAACTTGATTGGTTTTGGAAAACTGATTCTCATAATCATTAATAAAGGTCTGTAATCAATTAATCAGAAAAGAGGAAAACTTCCTCTGTTAATTTAGAAACCATTGGAATCTCTCACACATTGCAGTGAGATCTATTTATTTGTTATCATTTTTCAAATTCCTCATGTTTAATTACAATTTTCACTGAGCACAGCATATAAATGGTTGATGAAAATACATTTTGTAACATTTAGGCTGTTAATAAACCGATTGTGTTTTCTATTGTTGAATGGTTTAGTATTTCCGATTATAAATATGATAAACTAATAATCAGTTCTGATTTTTAACAGATTACTCAACACTACAAATAAAACAGGAAATATATTTCACCATTATCCATGAGCATGATTTAACCTACATATTACACCTCATTATTTTATGGTGTTTTTTTTTTTTTTTTAATTGATCAAGTAAGAAATGAGGTTATTTGTATTGTTTCTACTTGTATCTAATAATGTAATAGATCAATTACCACTGTCCAGTAAAAATAATTTATGTATACATCAAAACAGGTTCCATGATTACTAATACAGTGATAGGGACTGTCATGGTCGTGATCATATGGTAGTTGGATATATAACTACCTATGCAAACGTTGTGAATTTGAACCCCGCTCAGGGGAGGTGTACTTGATACAACATTATGTGATAAAGTTTGTCAGTGACTTGCGACAGGTCAATGGTTTTCTCCGGGTAGTCTGTTTTCCTCCACCAATAAAACTGACGGCCACAATATAACTGAAATATTGTTGAAAGTGGCGTTTAACACCATAAACCTAAACTTAATACAGTGGAACCTGTCCAACTTAACCATGAATAAACCAAGCTTTAGATAAAGTCACAATGTAAGAAATTTTGGTTTATATTTAACCTGTATAAACTTAACACCTGTCTATTCCGACATGTCAAGTTGGTCCCCCAGTAGGTTCTGTTTAGACAGGTTTCACTGTAACATGAAAATTTCATGGAATGTAGATGACCAAAAAAATGAAACCATTAAGTAAAAAAAACAGCTTTATAAATTCACAACATCAAATAAAGTTAATGTTAACTTTTCAAATAAAACATACCTTTTTATGATGCAGTAACTGCTTGACAATACACAATGATGAGAGCGGTGTTCGTGGTCGTATGGTAGCTGGATTTACAACTACCTATGCCAGCAGTGTCTATCACCACTAATGTTGTGAGTTCGATACAACATTGTGTGATAAAGTTTGTCAGTGATTTGCGACAAGTCGGTGGATTTCTCTGGGTACTCCGGTTTCCTCCACCAATAAAACTGACCGCTACAATATAACTGAAATATTGTTGAAAGTGGCATTAACACAATAACATGACATTACATGTTCTGCAGAAATTAAGTTGTTAAAGAGTAGCCAAAGCACTGTAAAGACATACTTACTTGGCAAGTTGGAGTACAATATTTTGAAAATGTTGTAATTAGAACAAATTGTTCATTTACTTCTTGTTAACAGATTGTTAATTTTTACTAGCACTTTCTCAATGAAGTAAGGAACAAAATAATAAGGAAGAAATATTTTGTATTATAAATTGTATCAGTATTGTATAATTTTTTTTTTCTCACAGATTGAAGCAGAAAGGTTACATGCAGAATTCTACAGATGAGAAGGAATTTGGTGCAGAATATGATCATGTACCTCCAAATGAAAGAGCAAAGTCCCTTCAAAGAAAATTAGAACAAGAATCTCATAGAGAATTACCTCCAAATATCAATGATTTGTGGCAGAAATTTCAAGAAATGAACCAAAATGAAAGTACCAGTTCTTTAAATTCTTCTCGCATGGGAGCAATTACGGATTTATTGAAAAATCCCACAAAGCACATTGTGCAAAAAATCACAGATGAACGAACATATGAAAAAGCTAAAGAGCGTAGAATTATGCAGGAATTGACCGAAAAGGCAAGAGAAGAACAAAGAAGAGATACGAGGGGTGAGAGAAAAAGACTAGAATTGCAAAATTTACGACGGTTAAGCGAAGAAGAAAGTAATGGAAGCTATGCAGAAATTCTACAACAGGAGCAAAGGAAAAAACAAGGTAAACATAAAAAGGAAACTAGTAAGCCAGAAACTAACGTAGATGGTAAACAGAAAAAAGAAATGGAAAATAAGATGAAAGGGTCTAAGAAGGCAAAGATTGATATACCCGTACATGGTGACAGTATAGATACATTATATTCTATACCTGAAGATGCCAGTTTTGAAGTGACGCCAAGCAAAGTCGATGATTCTAATCCAGTCACCAAATCCAAGAAATCTCGACAAAGACATGTAATTGATCCACTTATGAATAAGTTAAAGGACAAAATTGAAAGCCAGAGACAAAAAATTGACAAGGAAAGGCGAAAGGAAATGAAACGTTTGGACAAATTGAAAAAACTTGAAATGTTGCTAACTGCTAAAAAGAAAGGGAAGTTATCAGATCAAGCCATTGACGTGGAGTTACAGTATGTTTCTTCAACATCTGCTGCTGCTAGCTCAGAATCGTCCACCTTGTTTGGGAGTGAAACAACCATAAGTGCTAATTCAGTGGATAACAAAGACTCGTTTGATTCACAAGCAGCAACGGGTGATACGACCTCAACAAAGGACAGCAGTATTGAAATTCAAAAGGTCAGAACAAAAAAGGTCAAACATAGTGGAATGTTAGATGCATATATGGCTTCGATTGGTCAGGGTGGAAGGGCAGATGATTCTGAAGCTTCAACAGATGACCTGATGGTTGTCAGAAAAATCAAAAGTCCTAAACCTGGAAAAGTAAATTCTGAGAAAAAGAAAAAGGACAAGAAAAATAGGACAGAAAGTCGTGTTAAAGTTAATTCAGAAAAGGATTATTATGATGCGGTACCTGAAAGTCGGCAAGGTAGAGACTCTCAAAGACGTGAAAGGTCAAATTCGCCAAGACGATTAAAAGATGCTGCTACAATGTTTCCTTCGCCAATAGTAAAAAGTCCTGTTACCAAACGTAAAACCAGGGATGTTTATGTTAGGTCAGAGGCTGTACAGACCAGTCCGTTTAGGTCATGGTCTCCTCCTCGGGAAGATCAAGCTGTTATATCAGTGCCATTAATGTCATCTCCAGGAAAACGAGAAGTGAAACCTTTTGATTCCAGACAACAACGGCAAAGATCCTATTCTCCAATAGATCAGTATTCCTGCTCTTCTGTCGACCAGTCTAGTGTTCTTAGTAGATCCATTTCACCTCCAACACGTCCAAGAATATCAGGAAAAGGAGGTCGATCGGCACGCTCCAAGTCTCCGCCAAAGCCTCATCATGCCTTTCTATCAGATTCTCAAGATGACGTGAAGCCAATGAAAGTTTCTCCAGCACCAAAGTCACGGATGTTTACACCGGAGACACCAGATGATGATTTAGCTGGAAAAGTCAAAGATAGTCCAAATGGTAATATACAACTTTTTATAATTTGTCATTTTAATTTTGTGAGACTTCATTTGTTGTGTCTGCAGTGTTGTGATGTAGTTATATATTTATGGGGGGAGAGGTGCAAAGCAAGGTCTTTCAATAAGATTCTTCATTGTCTTTTTAATTTTGTGAGACTTTATTTGTTGTGTCTGCAGTGTTGTGGTGTAGTTATATATTTATGGGGGGAGAGGTGCAAAGCAAGGTCTTTCAATAAGATTCTTCATTTATTATCTAACAATAGTATACATCATTACATGTAAACAAAAATTCTTAAGTTGGAGAATATTGTAAAGATTGGAATTTAATATCTCAAGGACATTTCATAAATTTTAAGTCAAATAGTGTACAGTGAGGTTTTTATAAACAGTGGTATATTTGATCACCATTTCTACTCTTTTGAAAACCTATCATTTCCTTATCTTGCTCAAAATTGCTTAGATATTTAAAAACTTTTCATATTGGATGTATTAATCTAATCCTGTAATTGTTATTTGTACAGTACAATCTAGTTATCTCAAACTTAGATATGGTAAATCATTTCCTTGGATAGCAGTCTGTGCCAAACACATATTGACAAACTAGCCCAAACAACATTTTAGAAGAATTTTTTCTACTTAATTATTAAGCCAATTTTATGCAATTTTTACTAGACTGGGGCTTAGGACTAGTGCTTTTTAGTGCAGATTGGGTTAGCTCAGAGTAAAAATTTGGTCCAGTCATCATAGCTTTCAGCTTATTTTATGTGGATAACTCAGATATTGGGATCTTTTGAAGTAGGATTATAATAGTTACTTCAGCTTCCACACGATATTTGACATCATTTGTATAAATTTGAATACTACCGTTACTCAAAAATAAGTAGAAACGAATCTCTATAATAGGTTTATAGAAAACATTGAAACATTGTAGTTTGTGTTCTATTTTAAACTCTATATGATATAGATAAAAAACGGAGATTGCAACAGAAAGGATTACGAACTGGTAAGATATAGATAGGTATAGGTATTATTATTATTATTACAACGGAAAAGTGATCAAGATAGATATATTCTTATTTTAAAGGATTTGAAATTCATACCAAGACATCCATACTAATTTAATTACACATTTATAAATTTAAAAGTTTTGAAACCTTATGTTGAAAATTGCTACATGAAATATTGATGGTCTTTTCAAAATTTTATATTCCTATGTTATACCAATTTTTTAGAAATCTTATTCTTAAGGTTTTAGTTCATTCATATTTATTTAATAAATTCAACCCAGACACACTTCATTATCAATGGCTGCAGAAAAGGGAAGAAAAAATAAAGAAGATTTAAAAAAAAAACTGGATTAAGAAATTAAACAATTTTTCTTGATCACTTTTTAAGCATGATAACATTATATTAGTCATTCCTACTTTACGATATATTTAACCATCTTAGTTACAGTACCAGTTAGTAGTTTATGTATCAAGGTTATTTATATAGATGTACACTACCGTACTGGCGTAGTTCACGTATCTTTCTCGGAATGATGTACAATATGTAGTTACTTTATATATACTGTTTATATTTTATATATATAAATATACATCGTAAGTAGTCTTTTATTAACTCTCCTTTTTGTTAATTACCAGTAGATACTAATTATAAATATGATTCTTTTATATTGACATATGTGGGGAAGGGGGAGGTTGTTTTGGTTTATGGTTTTTAACACCACGTTCAACAATATTTCAGTTATATCTTGGCGGTCAGTTTTATTGGTGAAGGAAACCGGAGAAAGCAACAGACATGCCGCAAGTCACTGATAAACTTTATCACATAATGTTGTATCAAGTACACCTCGTCTGGGAGGATATTACCTTTGTGCAAAATGACAATACATTATTTTTGTGGGGAAAGTTTTACATTTCTATAAATTAAAACTAGAGTACATATGCATTACATTTGTGCAAATTTAACAGGTAAATTAATACCGATTATTACAAACAAAACAAAAGGGAATCATAATACAAGTAATATGGCTGCCATGTAAGGTTTATCTGCAATATTTTTTATTTGTACTTATATAAAAGCTACATATAATAATATTTTTTATACAATGTAAACTACGTCACTCAGAACATTTTGTTTAAATCATAACGGAAATTAATCAATTCAATAGATTCTACTTCATAATTAAAACCATATATATTTCTTAAAAATATGAGAGCAACTTTTGCTGCAAAAGAAAAAGTCTATTGTAAAAAAAAAAAAAAATCACATTTTCCATGGTAATTATATATTTTTATCTGTACCATGTACACAATACTGTACAGGCACATTTGAGCCTCTTGCTCCTCTATACATGTATTTCATCTTTCTAGAAAACTTTAAAATTCATGGTACAATTTAAAATTTATTGGTCCATTTTGTAAGTCAACATTTATATTGAAAAACATATTCAGGGATTGCTAAAGAAAGATTTCAGAAGAAGAAGAAAAAAAAACGTAGCAAAAATAACAAAAAACAGGTGAAGACAAAGAAAATTGCATCGGAAATTAGATTTGGTCTTTTAAAAAAAAATGGTTAATCTTAAAAGCACAACTTAAAACCAGAGAAATCTATGCTAAATAGAATTCAAAATATGGGATTAAAGCATACATTGTAGATAGTTATTATTTGTTATTATTAAATACTTGTACATGTATTGTATAGGAGGACTCTCCTGGTTTGTTCCAATGGCGGAATCCAAGCCATGGAAAAAGTCACAGAAAGAGCGGCAAGCATTTGCTGTCAGCCAGGAACCATGGCAACCAAGATCTGTGTCATCTGCTGCTTGGAAGGCTATTGTGGGTGACAACCCAGTCAACAAATCTATAGGAGAGAGCACCAACTTTGATCTTGATGCTACAGGTCACTATAAAGAGCTGGATGAGGAAAGATCTGATGAAGAGAACTTTGACCCCAAACCATTGTCAAGGTTAACGTTACAGGTAAAGTTCAATAAAGATATGACACAGTCTAATATATACCATAGGGAACAAATTCAGTGAGTGATTGAGTGATTGTTGTTTAATGCCAATTGAGCAATTTTTCAGTTATATCTTGGAAGGAACAAGTTGCATTTCGATGAGACGATAATGATCTTTGCTTTGCACTAGAGTAACATGGCAAGTTGGATTTTTATAGTGCTCGCTTACTGAAACAACAGTTTGCATGTAGAAATGTCTCCCCTCTAGTACAAATCCTGGTTTAAAGTCAAGCTCTAACTCATTATTGTATGCTTAAGGAAAATGCAGCAAATGCCAATTTTATAGTCTTTGATTTGACAGACAGAACTTGAACCCAGCCGACCAGGGTTTGAACCCACGATATAACACACTCAATGGTGAGTATGCTAACCATTACACCACCAATGTGATTAAGAACAAATTTAAATTTGGTGCTCAAACATTAAATGTTAACACCATCATGTATTATATCCCCTCTCGTAGAGAGGAGGCTATATGGCAATCACCTTGTCCGTCTGTCTGTTAGTCCGTCCGTCCATTTGTCCGTTCATTCACACTTTCGTTAAAGATGTCTCAGCTGCTACTGGAAGAAATGATTTTATATTTGATACATGACTTTTGCATAGTGACTTGTACTGTGTCTCCCCTTTCCAGGCTTACCGCACATCTACTTCCTGTTTAGCGCGCAACTTATAATTTTTCATGTTTGCCGTAATGAAAACTTTTGTAACAGATATCTCAGCTTCTACTGGAAGAAATGATTTTATATTAGATATGTGGCTTTGGCATGGTGACTTGTACCGTGTCTCTCCTTTCCAAGTTTACTGCACATCTACTTCCTGTTTACCGTGTGACTTAGAATTTTTCATGTTTGCCGTAATGAAAATTTTCATAACAGATATCTCAGCTTCTACTGGAAGAAATGATTTTATATTTGATATATGACTTTGGCATGGTGACTTGTACTGTGTCTCCCCTTTCCAGTTTTACCGCACATCTACTTCCTGTTTACCGTGCGACTTAGAATTTTTCATGTTTGTCGAAATGAAAACTTTTGTAACAGATATCTCAGCTTCTACTGGAAGAAATGATTTGATATATGGGAACGAGTGGGGGTATTCTTAGCACAACGTAGCGTGCAACATCTTGTTTCTTTTCACTCTAGGAAGCAATTCAAATTTATGCTATCTGAAACATATGTAATTTTGGTGCACAAACATTAAACTGTTATTAACATTTATTTATACCGGTATTTCTTTTCTCTGCAGGAAGCTTTTCAAACTTACAAACAAGATGCAATTTCTAAATTACGAGCTAGACAGAAGAGGGTTGTTCTAGCAGCAAAAGAGAGAAACTTACAAGAAATGCTTGAACAGGAAAGAAATATACTGTTTTCAGAAGAGAAAAGGAGAAAGGAATCTAACCCAGAGGCTCATCCATTAAGTGGTATGTTAAATTTTTTTTCATTTTATCAACAAATTTATCTTTTTATAACCTCCTAAAAAATATCAATCGCTATTTTGTTGTGATCGAGTGGATGACTTTGTCTGAATTTATATACATGTATATTACATTTTACGTCATGGTCGTAATCGTGTGGTAGTTGGATTTACAACTACATGTGCAATCAGCACCTATTACCACTAAAGTTAAGAGTTTGAATCCCACTCATGGCGAGGTGTACTTGATACAACATTATGTGATAAAGTTTGTCAGTGACTTGCAATAGGTCGATGGTTTTCTCTGGGTACTCCAGTTTCCTCCACCAATAAAACTGACTGCCAACGATATAACTGAAATATTGTTGAAATTGGTGTTAAGCAACATAACCCTAACTCACTAATTCATATGGTTGTTGTTTTTAACTATGAGAGTTATCTCCCTTGATAATACTTTCCTATCTTTTTTGTATAGGAGGTGCCGACTTGCAGTATGGAAATGATTTAAGTTTCATATCAGATTTTAGTTTTGTTAAAATTCAGCAACAAAGTTTTTTTCTTTTGTCAACACGTATTTTGTTATACTCATTCTAACATGCAGTAGTTGTTTCATGGTCTACATATGAAATCTATTTTTATAGTGTTACAGGTAATAATGCAGAGAAATAATGTGTCTATTGAATTTTTTTTAAATCATGTTCTGAGAATCTAAACACTGAAAATTTTTTCAAATTTTGTACACTCAGGACTTTTAAGGAGCAGACATATTTCTTTTTTTCAACTTGTATATCAAAATATTTTTTAATCATCAGAAATACTTTATTTCAGAGAATCTTCATAAGCCAAAGAAAAGAGCTATGTCTAAGGGTGAAATGAAAGAACTTACTGAAAAGTATGTATTATGAAAAGAAATCTGAACAGTGATGGTCGACAATTCCACCAATGTCAGCAAAACAAACAATCACCTTTCACAACAAATCAAATCATTGAGCATACAACAGACTAAGACATATGACCTTAAAAATGCAGGTCCTGGCCTGGGACAGGCACAAAAATGTGGCAGAATCAAACCGGCCAATGGGATCCCAATCCTAGGTTTATGTGCCATGCATTAAAGATGATTTCTTCACATCTTTCTTAGTTATGAATAAATCCAGATGAAATATTATTGTAAGCTATGAAGCTTCTTTATGGTTAAAATATTAATTCATAACCCAATACAAATTTTAATACAGTGAACCTGTCTAAAACGACCCTCCATAGGACCAGCTTTTGTGTTTGAAATAGACAGGTGTTCAGTTTATACAGGTTAAATTAACAAAGGTTTCATACATGGGGATTTTGTTTAATATTTCATGTATACAGGATTCCAATTTATTCAGGGAATGATATGGACAAGTTTCACTATATTATTTTAATTTTATTGTCATTTTTACAAACATGTTTGATGGATGATAGATAATTTCATTGAACCTTCTTAGTCTCTTTAAACTTGTACAGAAACTTCTTCAAAGTCAGAATATTATGCCTAGATACTATTTTTGGAAGTATTTTTTAATTTTTTTTATTCTGTTTGGTTTTTAGATACATAATTCATACATTAGTTAAATTTCTTTTTTTTTTAAATTTTATTTTATATTGTACCTTTTTCTGATCTTTAAATTAAACATTTTTACCTTAATATCATAATAAAATCATCTTACATTTTTCCACAGAATTCTGGTGATGACTTTTGTTTGATGTGTATACAAGTATTTGTAAATGTATCCTAAATTTGATTTCAGACTTTACAAGAAGCTACCTGAGGTACAGAATCAAAAAGTTCAAGAGAAGAGACAGGATGATTACTCACTGAACAGACTTAGAGCCAAAGTTTTTAATCGGGTATATTTTATTTAATCTTAACAAATTCAACAAACTGAATATAAAGATTGATGGTTTGGTTTGGTTTATGGTGTTTAAACGCCACTTTCAACAATATTTCAGTTATATCATGGCGGTCAGTTTTATTGGTGGAGGAAACAGGAGTACCCGGTGAAAACCACCAACCTGCCGCAAGTCACTGACAAACTTGATCACATAATGTTGCCTGAGCGAGATTCGAACTCACAATGTTAGTGGTGATAGGCACTGATTGCATAGGTAGTTATAAATCCAACTACAATACGATCACAGCGGCCCCCTATAAAGAGTGAAGTTGATATAATGTTAAGGACAGAGCATGGATATAATTGAAATACCTAGGAGAAATGGAATTTCTTGTTCCATTTCCAAGACTTCATCATATATATTCATGCTCTGCATCCCTTCACACACAACTTTCATAATTTGTTTTACCTGTATGTAATTGAGTAAAGGGAGGTAATCGTAGCACATCTTATATGTTAGGTTACAAGATATGAATCAAGTCTTTCAAAAACTGCTAATAAAGTACCACAAAAGATATCTAATTATTTTCCTATGAGAGAATAGAAGGAGCCGTTGTGGCCAAGACATTGTCAATTTCTAATTACCGTAAGACATCATAGGTACAGAAGAAAGTGTTACTATGAATTAAACAAAGAGTTAGGTTGCAAAAAAATGCAATATCACTGATCATTTATTAAGGAAATTGTAAACAAAATTTAACAAGTAACAAATGCTTCAACTTACAATTTTACTCCAACAGCTTCATATTCTATTGCAAGTTTTATTCAAATAATTTTTTTTTTTTTAAAGTTACAACAAACATGTAATTTTGATTAGATTGCAGTCCCTCCAGCTCTTATTTGATACCATGGCTGTCCCCATCATTTTGTCCATTGTATGTTCTTTAATGTCTGTAGGGTTAAGGTTAGTGTTATGGTGTTTAATGCCACTTTCAACAATATGTTTCAAGTTATATCTTTGTGGTCAGTTTTATTGGTGGAGGAAACCGGAATATTTAATGTTTGTATTAATAATTTATAATATAATATGATAATATAGATTTATAATTTAATCAATTTTTTATATTTCCAGAGGATACAGAGAAATACATTGAAAAAGATTGAAAACAGAAGAAAACGTTCACCATCGAAAAATCACCCTTAATTAGTGCTAATTATTTATTGAACAGTATTTATTGTGAACTGTGATAAAAACTTTATAAAATGGTAGATGAGATTTACTTGTACTTAGAGATAGATGTTATTATTCAGGTTGAAACATTTGTATACTATATACTACAGTAGATCTTATCAGGGAATAAATAATTTTAAAAAACATAGATCTGCAGAATTTTTTTGTTTTAGAATATTATTATTATTCCTGTGTTAAATAGATGAATTTTTCAAGGATTTCAAATTTGGAAAAGTCATTTTCGTGTTTTCAAGGATTTCAAATTTGGAAAAGTTATTTCCGTGTTTTCAAGGATTTCAAATTTGGAAAGTCATTTCCGTGGACAACTCAAAGTAAGCATTTGATCCCTTCTTTAGATTTTAGGGCGAGGTATCTGTGACAACTCAAATGCTCTGTGGGTTTTTTTTTTTGATTAAATCATTTGTCTTTTTTGACTTCAACACAACATGGTTCATCTGTAGTCAGAAGATTTATAATTTGTGAATCTATTTTTTTTTTGTCTCAAGTTTATTCACATAAAATTTATCAGTTTTTTTCAGTTTTACATGTACCAATTCTATTCAACATGTTTATTTGAAATCAAAAGGTCGTAACCTTGAGTCAGTTAGTGTACAGCATTTGTTTTTCTCTTATTTTGAATTTTTGTAATTCATCTTATACATGTAATGATTTTTGTTAAAGATAAAATTAATGAAGTGTTATTTATAGTTGAAAGCTAGGCTTGAAAGGGCTTTTTATATATTTTTGTTAATTAATCTTTTATTTAGAATACCAGTATATAAAGGGTTTTAACTCTAGGGATTTTGTTTTCTAACTATAACCAAAATGTTTACTTGTTGAATAATTAACGCAATTGCTATAATATTTTGACTGTTTCCGTTGGTTACAACAACTATCTGCTTTTCTGTACATTTTACTCTACTTTTGAACAGGTATTACAACTGATAGCATGCCACAATATAGCTGAAATACTGCTAAAATTGGAGTTAAGCACCAATTCATCAATCAATACAATTGATAAACAGACTCCATCATCATAGACAGTGAAGCCTGTATAAACAGAACTCTGAATGAACCACAATCCTATATAAACTGATCATTAAATTAATATGTGTGTCTGACATCTTTCCAAATGTAACATCTCTATCAGATTACCCAAACAAAAACAGTTGGTCCAACAGGTGTTTATTTTTATTTTTTCATAGTTTCACAATTATAAAATTTAGTGTATTTGTAAATTATATCGCTACAGTTATGGGTTTTTGTCTTTTAAATTTGACAGTATTTTAACACTAAATTTTATTTATTTTAGTAAGAAAGCAGAATTTTTGTTATAATATTATGGTATAGGTGTGTTATTGTTGTTGTTCTGTAGGCACAATGTTTTTTTCACAATTAACTTCTAAATTCTATTTGACAGATTTTTGTGAAATTTTCAACACAACGATAATTAGCACAGAATAAAGGTTTTTATTATTATTGGGGATTTGTAGCCCTACCTGTGCCCAAATAAAAGACCCAAAATGTGCCAAAAGGGTCTACTTGCCAGGTCCATTATTTTGTTTTGTACTGTGACTTACAAATACACACACATGTAATACATTGTCCTTTGCACTACCTTTTTTGTGAAATATTGTTTGGTGTAAATTTTGACCACATATGTGAAATGCCAGAATTTTCATGAACAATCTTTTTTTTTTTCCACCCCACATATTTCAAATAACATTCTAATGGTGCAGGGGGGTTATATCTGTTAGTGTATTTGTATATGGAAGATTTTCTTGCCATGTTAATGAATAATTTATTTATGAGGTAGATCTTGAAATGGTATATGCATTTATACATTTTGTATTTTGTAAAAATAAATTAATATATAGAATTGATTTACATTTTTTGGTACTCATTAAACAATTGCAAACTTATTATGTAAGAAAAGTTTGAAGATACCAAAGGGGTAATCAGAAAATGTAAATCTAAGATACTAAAGGGGTAATCAGAAGCCATAAATCAAAGATAGTAAAGGGGTAATCAGAAAATGTAAATCTAAGATAGTAAAGGGGTAATCAGAATATACTAAAGGGGTAATCAGAAAACGTAGATCTAAGATAGTAAAGGGGTAATCAGAAAACGTAAATCTAAGATAGTAAAGGGGTAATCAGAAAATGTAAATCTAAGATACTAAAGGGGTAATCAGAATATACTAAAGGGGTAATCAGAAAACGTAAATCTAAGATAGTAAAGGGGTAATCAGAAGATACTAAAGGGGTAATCAGAAAACGTAAATCTAAGATACTAAAGGGGTAATCAGAAGCCGTAAATCTAAGATACTAAAGGGGTAATCAGAAAACGTAAATTTAAGATACTAAAGGGGTAATCAGAAAACGTAAATCTAAGATACTAAAGGGGTAATCAGAAAACGTAAATTTAAGATACTAAAGGGGTAATCAGAATATACTAAAGGGGTAATCAGAAAACATAAATTTAAGATACTAAAGGGGTAATCAGAAAACGTAGATCTAAGATACTAAAGGGGTAATCAGAAGCCGTAAATCTAAGATACTAAAGGGGTAATCAGAAAACGTAAATCTAAGATACTAAAGGGGTAATCAGAAGCCGTAAATCTAAGATAGTAAAGGGGTAATCAGAAAACGTAAATCTAAGATACTAAAGTGGTAATCAGAAAATGTAAATCTAAGATACTAAAGGGGTAATCAGAAAACGTAAATCAAAGGACAGACAACAATTGCCAAAAGAAAAAGGAAAAGCAACGATCTACAAAACATTAAATAGAGCTCAGGAGTTAGCAGTTCCTGCTCCACATGTGACACCTGTCATGTTACTTTTAAACACAAACATCATCTGATATAGAAATCGTGTTGATTACAAGTATACATAAATAAATACAAATAACATAAATAAAACATGAACACCCTACCATAATGAATGGGAGTCAAGACGAATGATCGAACATCGTTTTTACATGGAAATGGTAGTGGATATCAGTGAACAACACGAACCCCACTAAGACAAGTAAAAAATAACTGGGGGAAAACTCAGGTGCTCCACAAGGGTAAGCAGTTCCTGCTCCACACATATAAACTATTCATCTGCAAAACATTTGGTCACCATAGGAAATTCTTGGTTCTGATTGGCTGAAACTTTAAATATAATATCCTCTGAAATTACTTGGCCGATTGGAACCAAAATCTGCAGGAATGATGTATGTGAGGTCTTCTACAGAAACTGGAGAAAAATATGTCCACCATAAGCAATTTTTTATTTTGAATGTCTGAAATTAAAACAATTTCCTTCTAGCTGAAACTACTTGTCCAAATGATTTATAACATAGTGCCAATGATGTTTATGAGGTATCTCTACAAAGATTCGTTATTTTTTCTTTATCCAGAAAAAACATGGCTGACATGACCAATTCTTATTTCTGATTGACTGAAATTTAAAATATTTTCTCCTCAGAAACTACAAGTCAAAATGATTTGTACCTTCATAAAAATGGCATGTGTGAGGTCCTCTACAAAATAAATTGTCATTTTCTCGTGATATGGAAAAAAGCTTGACTGCAATATGCATTTTTTGTTTCTGATTTGCGGAAACTTTAAAGAACACATAATCAGATGATTCTTTACATTTAGTACATATTATGTATATGAAGTCCTCTACAAAGACACCTCAGATAACTGCATGGGTTCCGTTGAACAACATGGTGGGGATCGACAATTCTTTGTCTCAGAAACTTGCTTGATTTCAAACTGCATGAATAACCAGTAGAACAATTCAGACTCAGGTGAGCCTCTAGTTCAGACAAAATTCTCATTTATTTGAACTACTGTAATGTTTCCTTGGCAACAAAAAAAGTGATAAAATGAAGTTTTATGTTCTTTTACTGAACCCAAGCTGTTTAAGAATCTTCATTGGATGTCCTTAACAAAGTATGTTTTACTTGGTCGATTAGATATGCAAGATGGCAACCACTGCAGTACAAGTTCGACTTGGAACCATATTATGCGAAAATATTTTGAAATTATTCTTTTAAGAAACTACTTAAACTTTTGAAAGCAACTTGTCTGAATTTCCTTTAAAAATGTTTGTTATAGTGGTTGCGTATGGCTCACTTAAAAAGTTTTTAAAAGTTTGCATTTTTTTGTATGGATTGAAAATATAAGATTGCCTCCAACACATGACATTTTTTAACATATAGGACCCTATGAGAATAAAAACAAAAAGCTTAAGCTTTTTCTCACATGATCAAGCAATTGCAGCCTGACAGACTCGTGCTAATTTCTAGCGTCGTGTTGATTTCAAACATCAAGAAGACCAACACCAGGCAAAAAATTAACAGAAATGGAGAATACATGGTTACTATAGAACAAATATTTTTTTTAGTTGGCGAACATTAGAAAACTTCATTTCCTGGTTTTACTTAATCTATATTTTGTGCTATAACTACAATGCGCTTTCCTTAACGGCACGTGCCAAGCATAAAAGCAATGGGATCGGACACAAGTCTCCTCCCAAGTACAATTATTTACAATATGTATCTAAGCGTGTTGGTCTAGTACAAAGCGGACCTCATCGTTATTTCATTGAAAATTAACTTGTTCTCGCCATGATATAACTGAAAAATTGCTGATCAGTCAGTCAGTCACTCAGTCACTCACTCACTCACTCAGCCAGCCAGCCAGCCAGCCAGCCAGCCAGCCAGCCAGACAGACAGACAGACAGAAAGACAGACAGACAGACAGACAGACTCACTCACTCACTCACTCACTCCGGTCGACGTACACGTGTCTATCCGCGGACTGTTGTTTCAGTGAGCTAGCATGCACTATAAAAATCCAACTAAGCGTCTTTGTCTAGTACAAAGAGGACCTCATCATAATCTCATTGAAAATTAACTTGTTCTCGCCATAATATAGCTGAAAATTCCCAATCACTCACTCACTCATAAAAGACAAACCACATCAGCTCTAACCATATACAACAATGTACTACTGGTCGTAGGTGGCCAGTTACCAGGCAAAATTTTCTGAACCTATCCATTATCTCATTATTTCTTCGTGGCAATTCTAAGCATCCATGAAAGGGCACATTCAAGCATCACATTTTGCCTACGTGATTTATTATGTTTGCGTTTGTTCTGGTCATGAATGTTGGTCGACGGAGTGCTGTCACTTGACACGGGAAACTAGGCCATCTTTTCTATATCCGGGGGATCCCTCAATTTACAAGTGTTATGACATTTAACATGTTTAAACTAAACACAGTAAAATTTGTCATATTCTCATATTTCTTATCATCTAGTGTTTATCCAACCACTGAGTCGGCCAATTTTTTTTTATACTCGTTTGAATGGTCAAAACCCAAGATCGAGAAGTCGTAGGTTGGTCGAATATTGTTCCTGTTTAATGTCACGCTAGATCAGGCCTGACATATACACTCTCATTTTTGGGTTTGGTCATACACACAAATCTTACAGGCCCCTGTGGGTTATGGGTACGTAAAGTTCCATTTCAATAATATTTCAGTTGTATATGTGTCTGTCGATTTTATTTGTGGATGCTCTGCGTAATAAGGGAAATGTATATAGATCTGTCGATTTCTCTGATCGAACCGTGCCATTTATACAGAGTAATCCTCAATAAAAATCGGGGGCCCGGGTGGCTCAATGAGTTAGGTCGTTGGATCTAACAACTCGTACAAGCCTATCACCAATGCGGCGTGGGTTCGCGCCCGGCTTTGTAAATTACAAAAAGGGTGCACTCGACTCGCAACCGCAAGTGCGCAGCCGCAAGTGATAAAGTTTACCAGTTGCTTGCCCATGGTCGGTGGTTCTTTCCGGGTACTCTGGCTTCCTCCACCACTAAAACTGGTCGCCATGATATAGCTGAAATATTGTTGAAAGTGGCGTTAAAACACCAAAATCAAATCAAATCAATTTATAAAAATCGATACCCGGAGAAAACCACCGATTTGCCACATGTCACTGACGACAAACTTGATCACTCCATCTTCAACATGTTGAATACGGTCAGTATTTGGTCGGTTTTTGGTAAAGAAATATTGTATCGAGTACACTTGGCCATTGGCGAAATCAAACTTGACACTTGAGTGGTAATATTATACACTGAGCGGATTTTTGTTCGACTCTTAGTAAAATAGTGTTCATAGGAACTGTGGAGTCGCAGCTTATGGCTTTATTATTTATTTTAATGGCTAAAAATCTTAAAATCGCAATCATTTGGCATGCATCTTCCATCCTTAACTTTTTACATTTTAGTCGTCTCCTTAAAAACCACTGGACGAATATGAAGCAACCTTGCCTGGAATGGTCTTTGGGTGACCCATTAAAAATTGAATCCGATAGGTCCGAACTTCATACAAGATGGTCGCCGTTTTAAAAGATGGGGAAGAATTCAGAACAGTTAGTAAAGGAGCGTTTCTATAGACGGGGAAGAATAAGAACATTATATATAAGAACGTTTTTATAGACGGGTAAGAATCAGGACATTGCATAAGAGCCTTTTTCATAGACGGGGGAAGAATCAGGACATTTATCGAGTGTTTTATAGATATATTCTATATATTCATAATATATTTATAGGAACGTTTTCATAACATGTTAAAATAATTTTATATTAAATTTCATTCGTTTCTATTTCACAAGTGATTGACAGGCTATTTCACAAGTGTTTGAAACATTAGTGATACTATAGAAAAGGTTGGGGTAAAGGAAAATACATTTCAAAATATTTCTTTCAATCAGAAAACGTTAATATACACATGTCAGTTTATGCATTTGACATTTTCCCCTATTTACTTTCGGACGGGGGAAATTAGAATGTGGCCCGTTTACTATCCCCCCACCCTGGGACCAAGGTCAAACAAACAAAAATCGAATGAGTTTCGGTTACACGGCTTGCAATCCATTTTAACGACAGATTTACTCGACCAAATCCACTTATATCATTTCTGCCGAGTTGTAGAAGTAACCACTGACCGAAAAGTTACACTATATTCTCAGAAATGAAATGTGGTCTGGTTTTGTGACGGCAAGGGGAAATCCCTCAGTTGAACTTGACCTCGGAAAGGCAATCTCTTGTTTACAAATTAAAAAATTCAAATACTAAGCAATTGAAGAGAAATTGTTTTGTCCCTTATTCTAACAATTCCAATATAATTTGTTAACAAATAAAATTAGATCATTTAATGTAACAAATAATGAGAATGATAAAATGAAAATGGCACAAAGTATAACCAACATTTTCTTATATAAACAAAATGAGTATAAACAGCATACCAGGTCAAAGTTGACAAAGTAGAACATTTTTTGTGTGGTACGTCCAATAACCATTATAAAGCAACAAATACCAACTCGAATCTTATTTTAAACATTAAAAAAAAAAAATTTACTAGCAGAATTAAAGCTCACTTGAAGATTTAGTTTTAATGGGATATGAAAGCAAACATTTTAAATATTTTAATGTGTTTGTAACATAATTGTTTATCCTTCCATATCTACTTTTTAAGGAGGGATGATATTAAGGATTCTTTCATTCGATCAAATTTCTCTGCGACTCAGAAACTGTTACCAGTCTTTTATTCGCTGTTTTTGTAGCGAAAACAAGACTTAAAAGAAGTTGCCAATCATGTTTCTATGACCGGTCAGATTTAAAATCCCCGTGTATAGCAATTACATATATATATAAATGGTCACATGGTAAAATGACAATCGAGCTTTCAAAATGCTTATTACATGTAGTTCGTCTTTGTTATTTTTCGTATTTTAATTGTATCGAATGAAACGACTGGGTAATGTGAATCAGAATTGGCTGGCGTGGTCTCCTGGTCGTTTAACATCCACCCGTGTTGTTACAACGTGTACATATCTGTTGAATATCGCCCGTTTTTACATAGTTTCCAAAGTCCCGGACTTGATCAGTGTGTTAATTGGAAAAGATGAAAATGGTTCTCTCCCAGTTATAAATATCCAAATTAGTAATAACCGCATCGGTGTTGTAATGGTTAGCGGCTTCGCCTCGTGTGCAATAGATCGTTATGCCAGTTAAAAGCTCAACAGTATGATGTTGTTTTAACCATGCCGACTCTAAATAAAGCTTATTTATTATTATTATCGTGGGTTAGAGCCCCGGTCGGGTTAGACAAAGGACCAGGTATAAGTTTGGTATTTACTGTTTCTCTGTTAAGTACACAGCACCGAGGAGTAAGAGCAAAGACAGGTTGGTTCGGAATCGGAATAATGTGTCCAAGTAGAGCGACATATCTACTCGCGCAATATTGTTTCAGTGAGCCAGCACTATAAAAATGCAATTAACTCAGCGTGTTGGGATAGTACAAAGCGGACCTCATCATCATCTCATCAAAAATGTAACATGTTCTCGCCATGATATAGCTAAAAAAAAATACTGAGTTGGCGTTAAACAATAATCACTCACTCAATCCAAATTAGTATTCCCCTGTCCGTCCGTTGTTTGACCAGTCCGTCCGAGCACAAATTATGTATGAACAAACATTTTAGCAGGTAACTAGTACTGCTTGAGTTTCTTCTTCTTCTTCTTCCATTAATTTGCAAATCACCTCTGGTGTATTATCGCAAATGACTATATACACATGCCCAATGGAAACATCTTTCCAGCAACCTACTAATACAAATGTTAAAAGTCATCGTGGTGGTATATACTATTAAAACCAGCATGTCTAATATATGGCAACTGTCTGGAGGCTGTCTTTGAATCCTTCCAAGGTGGTGGCAGTTACGCCGACAACATTTGATAATTCGTTCCATAGACGGATTGCTGATGGAAAAAATGATAGTTTCCAAGATATTTTTCTATTTCTTGTTTATTTCTACATATATGTCGATCAAGATTTTGCTGGCTTTTGCAAAGGGAAAAAATGGGTTGTTGGATTTTATCATTTTTCATTAGTAATTAGACAACGGACAAAACAATTCTTGCACGATGTTCCACAATTAAAACGTCTAACTCTTCTTACAAAGGAGACGTCCTTGATCAAATACAAAAGCTAAAATTATTAAATTGGTTCATGATTTTGTTTTTGCACTTACAAATGCTTTATGTCCGTGGAAACTGCTATATCACAATATTTTGCTTTCACCAACATAGTTATACTGGAAAGTTACGAATATAATATTTCACGACTCATTTGAAGTTGTCCATAGTGAATATAAAATGAATCAGCCGTTTTACCGAAGAACATGCTAACGGAACTTGTAACGGAAAAGTGACTGAAAAGTCACACAAATCTAAGTGATTGAAAGGTCACACAAATAAAATCTAATACAACGACATTTTGAGTTTTCATTTTTTATGACATTTATGTTAAGTGTAATCTAGTAGGAACCCAACCGCGCCACTCGCTCTAAAATATTTTATTAACTGTTGCATTTTCCCATCTGACAAATATGATTGTCAGTTCTATGAGTGAGACATAGGCATGATGGTAAACTCGATCCACCGTTCAATACCAGTAATCGCATATCTAATAAATCAAAGTTTGGAAATATTATAGAATATTATTTGTAAAGGACCCATTGGAATTAAGCTGGAAGGCTTTCGTGAGTTATCCTTGGTTGACAATTATCTACATAATGTCATTTAATTAAGTGGCACGATGCAATTTTCAATTAATAGTTAAAATTTTAAGTTTTATTTTTAGATGAATTATAAATTTGCAATCATTTGTGAGGATTGTTGATATATTTTAACCTATTATATATTTTACTTTTCACCATTTTTTATAATGGAAGTCTATGGTAAAACGCAAGAATTTCTTATCTCTTTCATCTCGATATTCAGTCATATATAAACATAAGTCTACCAAATGTAGTGACATATGATGAACCCTTCCATTATCATAGGTATATCTATTATGCATTATGTATATGTATCCACCACTTCGATTTATTTAATGCCATATTTTCATAGACATATCTTCAAAAACGTGACCCAGCTGTAGTTTTCAATGTAAAAGGTACTTATAAATAGAAATAATAAAATAACTTCACGGAAGTCAGTTTAGTTTAAAATATGTGTACCATACAACAATAAACAATGATATGGATTACCAAAGGTTAAATAGAAGTAATACAGTCATGGCTGACGTTTCCTTAATGTCAATAACAACCTAATAAGAAATATATAATTTTGATTTTTGAAGATAAACTTATATCATAAATCTCGTGCTATGACGTAGTAGGTTTACATTATTCCTGTACTTTTCGGTGATTAGTGCCTTAAATCTGATTGGTCACTTCGGAAGAGAGTCACAAAATCACGAGACTAAAGTTCCCGTATTTTCCAGATCATAACAAACTCCATTTTGAAGCAAAACGTAAACAAAGTGTATCATTCCTTAATTTGAATTTCTGGATTAACGACAATATTTTAACTTGGTTGGAATTTGAGTAGGAACGACTAAGTTGTGAGTAGATTTTTTTTTTTAATTTTCATATGTGATTTAAAGTTTGGATGTAAAGGAAATATAATAATTTTCTTTGTTAACAGGTGGTTGTGCAATCAAAATCGATGATTGCCATGTTTGAAAAAAAAAGTTGTTTACAACAATTTAGTGGTTGACAGCCATATCTAGTGGTTAGATATGAACCTTGAATACATTAAGAATAGGCCACGTGTACAAACTATGACTAATTATTGTCGCATCTTTCATTTTTGTGTTGATGATGAAATCGACGTGACCAACGTGCCATTTGGAGCTTTAAAGGTCAAGGATAGGTTGTATGTTTTTATATGGACTGACTGATATATTATTTTGTCATATCATCAGATTTTTTTTCTGTTTTTCGAATGTCAATCATTTTATTGTTTACTGATAGGCTACTGTACCAATAAATACATTAACAAATTAATAACTGAAAGAGGAAGTATGGGAAGGTGTGCTTTGTGTGAGGTCATCTCTATTTTATGTAAATGTCACTCCTGTCCAGTCAAAACCTTTGACACAGTCCACAATCCTCAAAGTAATAAAATCATTTCAACGTTCTTTTTGTTTGGAAATACTAAGAAAATGAAGAACACAGACTTTCCATATAATGGAACTTTTTATTCGTCATCTGTGGATCGACAACATTTTAATTCTGTTCCATGGTTTGATCTCAATAGTTCAAGGAGGTATTATTGGTATGTAGAAGATTCTGTTGTACGATTCGAATATTTACGTGTATATTGACAAACTGAAAGTAAACTATTTTCGTTTAATTGGAAATTTTCTAATTTTAAAATCATTACTTAAAGAAAGATGATTGATTAGATTACATTTGTAGTTGTTTGAAAAGAAAGATAAATATATTGTCATAGTGGTTGGAGGGAAAATTTATCTTTTATCCTCACTAATTTTGCTGAACATTATAATATTGCATACAAATAAGCATTCTCCATAAACACATGCTTGATATACATTGTAAATATGACAATGCTTATGCTTGCGCCAGTACTTAAATTTGATCATGAAATAAAATGTAGAATATACAAATATACGTATACGCATTACAGTAGTACATTTATATACCAGTATAGGCTACATGTATGTGAAGTTTGGCAATCACTTGCCATCCATCTGTTCTTATATTTTCCACAAATTTAATCTGATGAAGAATTGCTCAACCAAATGGAACCCAACTTAATTAGCTGGGATGTAAAGAAAATTCAAACTATTGTTAATCCTGATGTTAATCAGCAAGAGATCTGCATGTAATTGTGTGTGTGTGAAAATAAAAGTGTAATATTTTTTATTTTTCATAAACAGTCATATTATATGTAGATTTAATTTTGTATTAATATGATAGACTATGATGCAGTCCCGTATAATACTGAAATATTATATTTTTCAGAAAGTCCTTTAAATGTACATCATGTGTGTAACCATGTTTTTGTTTTATTTTCAGTTTTGGTTACACACAACCAACAACAAGTGGTTTTAATTGTATGCCATATACACCACAGCAGATGACCTTTGGTCTTAACCAGGCCCTACAAAGGGTAAATAATTCTGCATTTCCTGTCTTAATGCCTTTTACATATATGTAGATCTGGTATTTATCCTGCATGTAAAAAAAAAATGCTTAAATTTCTTTCATATAAATCAAGGTCATTATTTTTTTTTTGTTACAAATCAAACTAAATGCATTCATTCTTTTATAAAAGTTTTGGTGAGGAATGGCTTATTTAAGTTATTAAAGGTAGTCATGCATCATACATTTTGTTTTCTGATAGGCTGTTTACCGAAAATTGTGTGATTTTGGGATATCGTGATAGTATTTAGGACATTTTTGTAGCAATTTAACAGGCGTCAGATGATAATTTAAGTGTACCGTAACTGCATCAATGTTTACAAAGGGATGCGTTTCATTTTCAAAATACTAGTAAGGCTAAGCACAAACTTGTTAGCTTTGTATAACTAGCCAAGTTTGAACTGAAATTTAGACACAATAGACAAATGTGGCTACCCTCTTCTACCCCTCTAATTCCCCTTGGAAAGATATTTGGGACAAGTCTGATTTGAAAAACTTAAAAAAGAAATTTTAATATTATACCAACACATAGAACACTTTCAGTCTACCTTAAAGAGGATCAAACCCTACATAGGCTTATAATGGAGTTGATGTACATGATATACGTGTACTGGGGAATAACTATATTATTGACAATCTCAAAGTATCAAAATTATGCTGCAATTCTAGGCTTATAATGGAGTTGATGTACATGATATACGTGTACTGGGGAATAACTATATTATTGACAATCTCAAAGTATCAAAATTATGCTGCAATTCGTCACAGGCAGGAGACACTCATGACATGACTTAAATCCTATTACATATATATAGGTATGATCAAAGCAATGGAGACCCCCTATTTAAATGTCATTCTGTTAATTGATTAAACTTAATTATTCATTAGTTCTTTCTTACAAAAAGTTGTTGAGTTGACTCTTTATGGACCTCTGTTTGACTTGGCTAAAGTCATGTTTACATCCATCCCAACCGCATCGATGGCGTACTGGTTAGCCTCGAGTGCAGTAAATAGTGGGTTTGAGCCCCGGTCTGGTCAAACCAAAGACTATTAAATTGGTATTTGTTGCTTCTCCGCTAAGCATGCAGCATTAAGGAGAAAGAGCAAAGACTGGTTGGCTGGGAATCAGAATAATGTGTCCAAGTGGAGCGACATGTCTACCTGCGGACTGTTATTTCAGTGAGCTAGCACTATAAAAATCCAATAGATTGGCCAGACTGTATTATTTCAAGCCAGAATCTGCAAAAACCATAATGAAATATACAATTGTCATTTTTAGATAAAGTTTGTTCAGAATGCTCAGGTGAGCCTCTAGTTTCTGATCCATCCTGTAGGACTCATGACGTTAATTTAAATTTGATGTTTGCATTCGCTATAACAATTTTTTCCCCAATTTTTAAAAGATAAATCAAATAAAATGTACATACCAATCTTAAGCTGATCTTTTTAGGGGAGGGGGGATGGGGGAGGGGATGTCTCCCTTCTAATTCTAAATATTTAGATAATGATGCTCAGTTTAAGTTGTTCGAGTGGAAATGCAAATTTAGTATTATTTGTTGTCATTCATACATGTACAAAGGTATATAGGTTATTGGAGTTTAAAGCCATGCATGTTCTACATTATTTTGAATCCAACTTGCTGGGATATATACAATGTATACAAAATGTATTACAATAATTTTCAGGCTATCCCCCAATACAAAATGTATAGTACTCAACAAGAAGATTGCCAGAAAAATTGTGCGAAGTACAATCATAATTGTTATTTGTATATGCCCTCCTGGGGCCCTGATTTGGTTAATAAACTTATTCTATTCTATTCTATTCTATAGTTATAATGGAGAGAGATCAAATATCGTTTTATTGCTTACCGGTATTTAAAAAAAATGTATAACAACATGCAACATAATCTTTTTCATAACAAAAATGAAAAAAAACAATAAAAAACATAAATTTTATTAAAACCAAGGTCATTGATTGATGATGAATTTTAAATATGATATAATATTATATGGCTTCCTAAAACCTTGAACATTTATTTTATTGTGTGATTTAATGCATGTACTTATGAGCTAGTTCATTGACCTTTTAATAATCTTGGTGTATATTTGGCATTGTTTACAAGGTAAAAGCAGAACAGGAATTGATGAGTACGTGGCTAGACAAATCCTATTTCCTTTAAATGTTGTTTATTGGCCAAATTAATGTAAATAAGATATTTAAATATCCAGAATTTAGTACAGTGTACATTAAGTGTATCGTCAAGGTCGATCTATTCAAGAAATTTCGGGAACATACCTGTCTCAAAATAAACATATTATTATTGGGCGTGGACATCCATGTGTACAGAATATATATTCCTTTGAACAACATGCCTGGTTTCTTAAAAATGGTTTAACAACCTGCCTGCACTTTTTAAATATGGCTAGTTTACTGTAAATCCTGATGTACTTGTGAAAAGAAATCTAAAATGAATAAATATGTTATCACTGATAGCATCAACAAGCCGATCAAAAGAGAAAATATGGGGTCCTTTTTTCAATGTCTACCTGTAATATCATGTCATCATCAGTATGACCTGTGTAACAAACTTTAAGTATGTCATGACCTTTTTTTTTTATGGTTTTATGAAAGTGATGCATTGTACATGTACATATACAGTTTTGTACAATGTATATATACATTGTGTAGCTATGCCTTAAAAATGTCAACTGATTATTTTTTGTTAGTTAACTTATTTAGTGCTAACATCTGGGTACCATGTGTTGATATTGCAGACTAATGATCATTCTTGGAGACTAGTACTCCTTCTCTCTTGTCGTTTATTTTTTATGACGTTCAATGGTCGTCGGTCGGTTGCCAAGATCTGTGTATGTTTGGGAAGTTGGGTACGTAGCGGTTCACTAATGTAGGGTCATCTTGTCAAAGGTCTCTGTATTCCTACGTCTTGTCTTGATATACAATTTTGTTTGGTGTTTTTTTTTAAATACATTGTGTGTATACATGTATATATACCTTTATAAATAATTTACCCAGTAACCTACATTGTAGTACAGTATACCGTGAATTTGGAACTGTTGACAGTCAGAAACATTACAAATGTATACTTACTAATGAAAATCAATTTCCAACAGTATGTCACAATAACAGTCAAAGCAGTGTTAAAATGAAAAACATACCAAACCGTGGAAACTAATCCAAAATCTAATAGAGGAATCATAGAAACAGAGGCAAAAATCGTTAAAATGAAAAAAATACCACACCATCTAAACAATTCTAAAATCTAATAGAATCGTAGAAACAGAAGCCCATGCCCATAGCACACATACATATATACAGGTATATATATGACCGCTTACTTTCCTGGCTTGGTACAGGCACTTCAATAAAAAGTGGATGGGTTAAACTAGCTTTATGGGCCCAAGCCTCCTCTCTTAGTGAAATGATGCAAGTGATTGATACATATCAATTATTCAAATTCATCACGATCCTAGCTCTCAGTTCTAAATCTGACGAGGTACAGTAGCCTAAGAAGTTGATTCAGATTACATTTTCTCAGATTTGCCTTCTATTTATCTAATGTATAATATTTTTTATTTTACAGCCACGCAGAATGGATCCGTATTTAACTAGTGTCTACGGTACAGAGCAATCATTGTATGATCAACCTATAAAGGATAAATCTAGTTTGGAAACATCTGTGTTTGCGTCTAGTCCTAATTCATTATTCATGTATGAACAAGAAAAAGCTGACATGCAAAGTAGCCTGGGTAATATGGCCTGTGGTAGAAACAATAACGTTATGAATGACGAATTTGATTTGAATTCTCAGTTTGAAACGTCGCGTGATATTTGTCAGTCCATGCCTAAAGTGTTGACATCGTTCAGAGGTGAGGAGTCTGGAAATCAGAATTATGATAACACATGGACATTAGACAAAAAAAGTGATATAGACTTTTTGAATTGTGATATTTTCCCGATGGACGAGGATATGGACAACCCAACATTGGCAGAATTGAATGCTTCTGAATCTCTCCTTGACGATCTGGCTAGCATTGTGGATTCTGCTTTGAATGAAAATGCTTTAAATAAATCTTCTTGGACAAATAGTGCTCAAAAACAACAGATAGTGCCTGAAACGTCAATGCAGATCCAACAAGTAGGATCTAATTGGCCTCAGTCAACTGAAGTGACAGGTCAAATTCTTCTTGCAAAACAACAAGGAGGAAGCAGTTTTGGTGGTCGAAAACCATCCGCCACTGTTACAACGGACTCAGAAAATACAAGCAATACTAGTCCTAGACTGCATCAGTTATTACAGAATCAAACCAGTCCTGTTAAAATTGAAGCTAAGTCTGCGTCTAGTCCAGTCCAAAGTGTGCCTAACATGAAGTTTCAGTCTAGTCCTGGCAAGCGTAAGCAGAACATCAGCAATGTGGAGGTGGATGAAAAATGGGAAGAGATCAAGCATTACATTTATGATGAAGATGATGAAGAACAGGACACACCTCGACCAAAACAGACACGATTGAGCTCAGGTAGATTTTTTAACGATATACAAATGTACATCTAGTACATTAGAACATTTTACTTTCTTGAAAATTTATTCAAACATTTTTATGTACAATGTATGTTAAAAGGAGGGGGATAAATATATATACAAGTCAGTAATCAACAGGCATTAAAGCTTTAGAAGTATAGACACAGACTTCAGAATTACAAAAACAAAACTAAAACAACAAAAGCAACACTTGACATGATTCATGGTGAACATTATTTCTCAGAATATCATTTTTTTCATACATACAAGTAATTTATTAAAAGAAAACTAACTAATAAACTATGTAAGAAAAACAATTTTGAAACGACTGATAAACCAATTTAGATTAAATTGCTTATTTAAAAAATGTTTTTAAAAAATCTCAACAAAACAGCTGCTCAATCATGAGGTGTTAATTCAATGTTAATGTAATGTGTTTGTTTTGCTAGACTCCTACAAATCTGTTGTCACATCAAATGATGATTCTGACATGGAGAGTGACAGAGAATCTCATATGGATTCAGGTAACTGTAGATTTAGTTAGGTTTTTTTTTACAGTTGAAGAAACAGTTTCTTGATATGTCACAGAGATCCTTGCAACTCACCTAGACGGGTTTACCATTTTCAGTTGGGACTCGCCAATTTTGTTTTTAAAATTTCAATTTTTACAATGATGGGAATCGTCAATATTTTCAAAAATATCTTTGGACTTAAATTGCTACAAGTATCCGTGTGTCGCCAAGATTTCACATTGACATAATGTAATTGCAATGCTACTGTATTTTATAGGCATTTTCTAGGGAAGTAAAAAATATATGATTGATTACATTCTTGTTCATTGTCAAAAAGATTGTTAAAAATGGCTCAGCATGTACATTTTATGACCTAGAAACACTTAACTCTGATTGCAATGTAATTATGCTTTATGTACTATTTTTATATAATTGCAAATTATTTGTGGTTGTACATGTATAATATGTCATTTTACATAAGTAGACACAATAGTTTTTCACAATTAAGTTAATACTTTGTACATGTAGATATTTGACCGATCATTCATAAATTTGAATGTAATGATCTTTTGGCACAGAATATTGGTTTCAGATTAATTTTGAGGATTAAATATTCAAAATGAATTTAGTCATACACTCTTTATATTGTACCAGTTTCGAAAACAAGAGGTCCAAGACTTCCAAAGATGTATGGTCCACTGTCTGGGGCATATCAAGCTTATCAAGTGGCCACCAGACGATAGCTACATGTTACATGTATTGATTTTATTATTCCATTTTATTTACAAATGTATATTGTACATGCCAAACACATGAAAAAGTCATTGTTTTTAGTATTTACACGTCACGATATACATGTAACTGAAATACTGCTAAAGTTAAAGTTAAACACCAATCAATCAATCAGTCAGTATGTTTATTAACATGTTTATTCTATGAATGATTGTTTCACACTAACTTTTTGGCCACCACGATATTACTGAAATATTGTTGAATGTGGCATTAAACACCATAAAACCCTTCCCCACTTTTGCATGAACATAGTAAATTATTTGTATGATGTATTTTTTTATGTTTTATTTTACAGACTCAGATTATGATGACAACAGCCAAGATTCCTGGTCATACAAACACGAATCTGATACTACACAGAGAAAATCACGGCAGTATTTCTGGCAATATAACTTACAATCAAAAGGACCTAAAGGGGCTCGTGTTAGTTTTGAACAGTTAGAAGATGACGACCCTCATGTGTTGAAAGACTTTGAAGATCCAGTTTTCGATCCTGTTGCTAGTAAATTTGTTGCTGGAACAACAATTCGTCATGGTGGAAAAGCAAGACGTGGAGACGGTACAGATGTCTCCCCAAATCCAAAGAAACTTTACCAGATTGGTCAACAGATCAATAAACTTAATAAGCAAATTGACTCTTTTGTTCCTCTCAGTGAAATGCCAGTTTCTAGTAGAAACAAGTCTAAAAAGGAAAAGAATAAACTTGCTTCTCGGTAAGTTGAAGAAAAATAGACAAAAAATATTTTAGATTCTATCTATATACCAATTGTATATTGCAGCAAAAAGTTTGAATGTGCAACTCCTACATATTAAATGAGAATTCCTTAAAACTCTGCATATTCACTTATTACCATATGAAGATTTGCATATTAATTTTATAAATTCATTGTTGATGGAGTTATTGCCCTTTTTCACTAGTACAATATTTCACCAAATAATTTGTATTTGCAACTCCTATATATTTTATATGTGAATTCCTGAAAATTTTGCATGCTGACTAATTCCCATATGAAGTTTTACTTATTGTTACCTCTTTTTGATCAGTACATTCTTGAAGGAGTTATTTCCCTTTTTCACTTGCAAAGTTTCACCAAAAAATGTGTATGCTTAAATTGTTTTTCAATTTAAATGGGAATTCCTCAAAACTTTGTATGCTTGGTTTTTTCCCATATGAAGATGTAGATATTGTTATCTCAGTTGATCTGTTCCTTTTTGAAGGAGTTATTTGACTTATTTCCCCATTTTTATTTAGAATTTTCTATCAAAACTTTGTATGTATAACTCGTCCTACATTTTAAATGGCCATTGCTAAAAGTTTTGCTTGCTTGCTTGCTTGCTCAGTTGCTGCCATATGTATAATATATTATTTTTTCAGCTATTTTATCTGGTCATTTTTGAAAGAGTTACATGTATATTGACATAAAATATTTCATCAGGTACTCCAGTTTGCTCCACCAATAAAACGGACTGCCACGATATATCTGAAATATTGTTGAAAGTGCTGTTAAACACCATAACCCCTAACGCTGATGTTCATATATGTATTATTATCCTTTATTTTCAGAGCTTGTCGTCTGAAGAAAAAGGCTCAGCATGAGGCTTACAAAATAAAGTTACATGGACTTGATATGGAGCATAAACAACTTTTACAAATAACTGTTGATATGAAAAAGAAATTTGCTGTAGTGTTGGAAAATACTTTGCCAGGGAGATTGAATGTTAAACAAGAGGGTGCAGACAATCTCCAGATGACAGAATACTTAGAAAACATGACTGAAAAAGAATATAGTAAGTATAATATAGAGGAATTTTACTGTATGAGGCTCAAGAAGGGTGGGTTAAATTTTCAAGACATAAAGATAAATGTCACAATGCATCTTAAACAAAAAGCTTTTTTTTTTAACCAACTTGACTCCTCTGTGTTTCCCTCCCATTTATTATAATCATCTGGTCATTTTGTTCATTGTGAGGATATGATGCTTGGGTAATAAACCCAAACAAGAAATCTGTGAAAAAGTCTATGACAACATTATATTCATGTTTCATTGATCATTAAATTTCTTTTTAAGTCCCTAGTTGATTATGATGCTTTTACAATATGTCTTGATACATGTACTGTACTGATGCTTCACATACATGTACTGTACTGATGCTTCACATACATGTACTGTACTGATGCTTCACATACATGTACTGTACTGATGCTTCACATACATGTACTGTACTGATGCTTCACATACATGTACTGTACTGATGCTTCACATAGTATCAAAAACAATTGGTTTAGTTGTAATAGTAACAAACATGTAAACACTAAGTAGCATTAAAGAAAATGCAGGTAATAATGCAGGATTATTCTCCTCAATAATTGGAAATAAAGTCTAGCTGCCATCTAGTGGAATGCTAATTATAAAGTTCATTAGAAATGTGGTTTAGGGAAAAAAATCAATTATATCCTATCAAAACAACATTTAAGTCATCCATCTTTAAAATTTCAGTTTCCTGTTCTATGTCACTTGATTGTCCTGTCCAGAACATTTTCTACTGGACATGCCCTGCACTGTGAATTGAGAAGGCTCTAGTTAAGTTTTTATTGAATTTTACTAATTGTGGAAATTTCACCAAATTATATATTTGTCTATATCTTTTTTTCAGCTTATAAAGTTGCTGGTGAAACAACAGACTTTGTCAACAGAGTGCTTTGTAAAGTGGAAGAAGGTGATAATTCTGGTGGTCTAGAGCAATCTTGAACTTGTATCATTGACGTATCTAGCCTTTAGTATCAAACACTGTGATGATTGTGACTTGTTGTTACCATGTGATACCAAGCTTATAGTTGATTGGATGTTGAACATTGATATGTAGACATTAAGATGTAAATACTATTAAATGCTCAAACATTTAAAGGCTTTAACATTGTAGCTGATAGTTCATTGTGGTATATATGAATCCAGTATCTATATATAGTTCATTGTGGTATATATGAATCCAGTATCTATATATAGTTCATTGTGGTATATATGAATCCAGTATCTATATATAGTTCATTGTGGTATATATGAATCCACTATCTATATATAGAACCTAGAACTTATTTAATTTTGTATATATTGTAAAATCCTGTAATCATTAATAATTGGGGGAAATTTTGTAAAAAAAAAAGAAAGGAAAGATTTTTGGATATTCTAATTAGTTATGTTAACATTTTGATATGTACAATATAATAGCTTAAATTACAAATGATGTTTTGTGCTTAGACTTCAAAATTATTTCTTAAAATCTTTAATACTTGTGTAATATGAAAATATTTTCACATGCCAATGTTATAGAGAAATTCTATTCTCAAAATAATGATGTAAATTTTTTAGTTGAGAAAATGATTTTGTAAACTTGCAATAGATATTGACCTCGTTGTAAATAATTAAATATCATGTAAATCTGATCGATTCTTTTGTATATAATACCTTTATCATTAGTGCTAATTTGTTTATTTTATTCAGTGAAACCTGCCTGAAAAGTAACCTGTCTAATGCAAACAGATAAGATCATGTCCCTGCTTCCAAGAGGGTCAGGTTACGATAGATTTTACTGTACAACCAGTTTAGGTTTTGCTCGTTGAGCTAATGTATATATTATGCGAAACATTATTTATAAAAGTATTACTAGTCATAAAAAAAAGCTGTGTAACTTTTTCAGACATTTTATTCGTTTTTTTATAGTTAGAATGACTAACTATATATATTTTATTATATTATAAAACAGCAATAAGATTTGTATATATATAGGTTCCGAGGTATGAAAAATTTACATGGCTTTAGAAAAATGTTTACAATTAGTCCTTTCGTATGTAAATATATTATTGTACCTAAGATATAGATTTCTGTTCTCCGTAACGGTATTGTTATATTTCCTGTTAAGTTATTGTTTGTTTGTTTACAATTTGATACCGTAATTTTTTTAAATGTGTAACTATGTTTTAAGTCGAGCCTCGTGTCCTTCTAAGCAGCTGCCAAGAATATTACGGACCTAATGTAAATTTGTGTCAACCCATCTTTGCAGTGACAAGTAAACAACTAATGAAAAGGCTTTGTTTGCTCAAATACTTCATTCAACATTAATTGAATGTGACAGTCTGACAAAAAACACAAGCTCTAAGTAAAAGATTTATTCATTGCATAAAATTTGCTGAATCAAATAGGAAATTCTTCTAAAAATGCTTTTGGGCTATTTTTTCAAACTGTTTTTGCACAGACTATTACGATATCAGCCATTGCAAACATTAATTTAAAGGGACTGCAATTTCTGTTGATACAAATTCTTTTAAAATGATATATTGAAATTTATAAGTTTGTCAGTACATGTTCATGTATTGAAAAAATATTTGAAATTTAAAATTTGTTATGAAGAACGTGAAGTTTGACTTGGTCATATATTGATTAATGATTTATATGCTTGTTATATTAGGAATTTATTGTACAATACAAATATGATTTATCATTTAATGGAAGAAAATTCAAGAGCTTTTATTTTTAAACAAATATTCCAGAGAAGGAAGAAAAACCATTTTCAGCAATAAGAAATAAAAGTCTGACAGACCATTTCTTTCCAAAACAAGTTTGAACTTCTGTTTCTTCTTAAATTCAACTTAATAGCTTCAAAATAACACAAGTTTGAATTATAATGCTGAGAAATTTGTTTTTTTTCATATGTTAAATGATATTGAATGATTTATGTGGGAATCCCTTCAACAGAAAATATTAAAACATGTCTGAAATGGAAGAAGTAGCTTTTATAGTCCATAACAATCTAATAATTTTTTTATGGAAGCGAAAATCGTTAACTTCTCAAAAAAATTTGTGTGAGAAAAGATAAATATCGAAAATTATATTAAAAAAAAACGGCAGTTTGAAATTATAGACATAAGAAATAAATCATGGAAGCCAGAATGTGTTGGGAGTTTTAACATGGATGGCAGATATTAGTATTTTATCCCGAGCCAGAAGCGAGGGATAAAATTTACTAATATCCGCCAATCCATGTTAAAACTCAAAACACATTCTGGCTTCCATGATTTATTTCGATTCTGATATGTCTATAAGAGTACAAATACGGTAGTATACTTTGATTGGAAGACGGTAATTTATATTTACGCTTGCGGAAAATCTCGCACACAATTTATGTAACCCGAATAGTACTGTGCCCTCTATCGGCATTATTCTGGTTACAATTTATGCTGCCAAAGGAAAAGTCAGTCACATTCACCGGCGCATATGCTAATGAGATTATACTGAATGGATAACTCTCTCGTTTGTTAACAAAGCGAAAGAAGGAGGTCATGTTAGAATTATAAATAAAATATTCCTTGACCATATTTGGCTACTCACATATTACCAGTATCATAATACAGGACAAAAGACTTGAGGCAAAAAAGGTACAATAGCTAAGCAACACCTAGGGCATATTAGAGGTACTCTGTATGATTTTATTTTGACAACCTCTGCATACCGCAGATAATTCACCTAGATATATGCTACTGCAACTCGCCATGTCAGGTGCAGTCTTCGCGTTGACCCACTTGGCCAAAGCTGGGACAATTAAAACTGAATTCGGACAAGTGAAAATTATGAAAGAATTTGTTTGAATAAATAGAAAATTTTCTAAATTTTGCTTTTGGGCAAGTAGGTGAAAAAAATTAAGACAAAGACTGCAAGCGTTTGCTTTACACTTTAGATAAGACTTAAAAACGAAACAAACAATATTACTTTAGTGTTTCCTAGTGCTATAGTTTTAATATATAGTCAGTATTGTTATTGTATTATATTAGTACAGTGTTAGAATTTATTTAGAGAATTAGATTTTATTTCTGTTGTTCATATATGTTGGATGTAATCCTATATTTAGATATTCAAATATTCCAATCCACTTTGTATGTTTGTTTTGTAAGTTGTTTAACATTGAATAGTACTGTTGACAGGTTGAAGTTTAAAATATGTACTGGAAAATGAGTTTTTTTTTTCTAAATTTAAAAACAATGTTATTTTGATAATAACCATATCTTTCTGATAAAGTTTTAAATAGACTTCATCATAGGACTATACAGTGAAAACAGAAAAAAAAATTCTCTATGCTGAATCCTGAATAAACCAGAATCACATGTTAATAAAGACCTCAAATTTGACCCCTAGTGTTTCAGATCTGATATGAAATGAACACCTGTACATTCCAAACATACATTTTTGTCTCCCATTTCTTTGGGTTATACAAGTTTCACTGTATATAGGGATACATTTATTTCCAATATTTGAATTAAAAACAAATTTGTTTGGTAAAAAAAATCCGTAGATATCAAATTTAGTGCACATGGCATTCATTTTACTGGATCATGTTTTGTCCCAAAAAAAAATGGACGATTTTTTAATTTGAATTTTTTTATATGGCGTAATATAGAAATTTTACCAAAAATAGATGAAATCATTTTTATCATGGCTGTACAAGTGTGGCAATATCTAAAACTGTTAACTCATTTTACTGGTATATATTTTGTCAGTTTTTACAGACTTGTTGTCACGACAACTTTGTATTATATTACCCAGAATTCAGTGTGTTTTGAATCATTGATATTGTATTTTTATATAGCTTAGCTAGAAATTGTTTGTCATGTTAAAGTACTACCAAGACCCATTAAAGTCAAATGTAGTCTGACTCTGATGTAATATGATACTGTGAGACATGTGATAGACATGTGATATTAAACTCTGATCTGTTATCTTATTTGTGTGTAATTTAGTTTGGTTTGGCTAAATTTGTTTGGAGGCAGTAATCCTGATACAAATTCACCACTAATAAGCACAAGCATTTCTTATATAATTTAGGAATATATCATTACAAAAATGTGATTTCCACGAAAAAAATAGATAGAAAGTTGTTTTTAACCTTACTTTGATAATTTGGGTATTCATTGGTTTATGGGTTTTTTTATGAATTAAAATCATATATTGAGCTTTTGAAATCTTTAATACCATACCTGTTTTATGCAAATTTGAAATATATATTTGTTCACTTTCGAAATTCATAAAAATTGTAAATTTCTAGTCACATGGTAACTTATAAACTTTCAGAATGTTTTGTTTCTCTCAGAATGATTTGAATTCAATATTTTTGCCCCAAAAAATGTTGCATAATTTATAACAAGCATTTTGTATCCATGTTTTGGGACATAATATGTAATATAATGATATTTAGACTATTCCATAAAGTCAGTGGAAAGAAGAGAAAAAAAAAAGCAAACAATTAATTTTTTCTTTCTCTTCTTATGTGCACTTGATTAGAACATCCAGATAGAGTATTTGTTGTAACATAACTACCCATCTTATTGGCAATCCAATTTAGGTTTTTTTTTAGAGTACATTAGATAAAGTTTGACCTCAATGCAAAAATATGTCTTATTTATTTGAGGCATCTGTGTTTGATCTGTGTCTTCCTATGCAATTACTTATGGGGCGAGAAAAAAATTGTCGGTGATGTATAGAAGGTCAGTGGTTTTCTCCATGTACTCTGGGTTCGTCCACCGAAAAAAGTAACGGAAACGATTTAACTATGATACATGTAGTAATGAAAGTGGCGTTGACACCCGTAAACCCACATAAATTTTATGGAATAGTCATTTTATGTATTGAGACGTGCTGAATCTTAAGAACCAGTTTGTACATATAGAATTGTCTAAGCGGGTAAGCTGTATTGTAAATCCAAAGTCTTTCAGATTTAGAAGGTTGTAAAAAGATTTGTTAAATTTTGTCAAGAAATGTTACATGTTAAAGTTTTGTTGAATGCATCAAAAATAAAATTGTAAATAATTGTTTATAATTTTGTCTTGTCTTTTGCAAGAAATTTCTGTGTCCTATCTTATTACGGATATGTTTGATGTACAAACTTTGAAATCTTGAGATTTTCTTAAAAAGAAATATGTTAATCACCTTCATCAGTAGTATAATGATTAATGTGTTCACCTCTAGTGTGGTAGATCCTGTGTTAAAGCCCTGGTCAGGTCAAAGTAATAACTAATAAATTGGTATTTGCTGCTTCTAGGGTAAGCACAAGGTATTAAGTAATAAGAGCAAAGACTTGGTTGGCTCAGAATCAGGATAATGTTTCTGAGTGGGAGGACATGTCTACCTGTGGATTAATGTTTTAGTCTCGCTGTAAATAAACCATCTATATTTTTTTAAAAGTATGTTGGTCTAGTACATAGTGGACATCATCTCCATCAAACTGGACTTTGTTCTTGCCAAGATATAGCTGAAAAAATTGTTAACTTGTTGCCAAGCAACAATCACTCACTCACTAAAGATGGATGTTAATGTCATGTTTCCACTTTTATCTAATCTAAGATTCTCATACCGAACAACAACTTCTAGAGGTTTTCTTGGATGTAAGATTTTTGTCTTGTACCATGCTTTGTTTGACATTCCTCGAACTTTGATCTTTAGCAAAGCTGACCCAAAAGGGTCATGTGAGCTTTTATCATCACTTGGCTTCCATTGTCTGTACATTATCTGTTTTCTGTCTGTTAACACTTTCACAATTTAATCTCCTGCAAAACTTCTTAACCAAATGGAATCAAACTTGTCTGGTGATCCTTTGGATCCATAGGCTAGTATGATGCATGAAAAGTGGAAATTCGTCATTCTTGAAAAAAATACTCAACAACAGAAATGCTGAGATATTTGCTGTGCAACATAATTGAGCTATATAGATTGGACTTGTATAGTCAAATATGTGGTACAGAAAAAGTGGGGTTGTATAGTCAAATATGTGGTACAGAAAAAGGGGGGTATATATCTCTTATCCGCAACTCCCTCAACTCCCTCGTAGACCACCAAACAGATGTCAAGCAAATTTGCACATTTTCAGTATGATCAAGCAGAATTCGTGGAAATATAAGGGAACGACCATTTAACTTGAAGGGGGGGGGGGGGGGTTATGTTTTTTTTTTCTAAAAAAATATTCTGATTCCCAATGTTGCTGAAAAAAATATTCTGATTTTGGTGGAGGAAAAAAAAATAATCTGATTCAGAGTTTTTGTCATATAACCTAATGTTGAATTCTTGAAAAAAATATTCTAACTCTCGTGTTGTCCGAAAATAAATTTCTGAACGAAACAAAAAACCATAACCCCCCCTTCAAGTTAAATGGTCGATCCCTAATACAAAATGAATGATATATTAAATATTCTTAGTAATTTTTAAAACGGAAACTTCTGGTCCTTGCCTCGTTCATGACTTGCCACCATGTTTGCAACAACCGAGTAACACGACGGGTGCCACTAGTGGAACAGGAACGGATTACCTTCAGGAACAGCTGAGTTCATCCCAGGTTTTAGTGGTGTTCGTGTTGTTCAATCTTTAGTTGCAGATGTAGTGTTTTTAGATCATTGTTCTTCTGTCCCTTTTTCGTTTGGCCATTGTATTGTCTAACCTCGATTTACGGCTTCTGATTACCACTGCATTAAGTACCATCGTGGAACACTTGTTGTCTTCGAGTCAAGATTGTAAGTGGAGCGAAATGTCTACATATATACGAGCTGTTATTTCAGTAAAATAATGCTGCAAAAATCCGTCTCAGCTTGTGTATGGTTCAGTACAAAGCAGACACACTCACCATACCAGCAAATAAGCTATTTCTTCTGAACATAACATGGTAAATTGCTAATTTTGTGTTGAACAATAATCACCCACTTCTACGATAGCTGTGAATCTTCTGTCAAAATAGAAAATGAACACTCAAGAGGTTTTTTTTAAATAAACACAGGGGTCAAACAAGGGGATAGCTTTAGCCTACATTGTTTAATTACTTTATTAATGATCTCCATTCAATATTTGATGGAACATGTGATCATGTGTGCTTAGATGAAACTTCAATTAATAGTCTTAGTTTTGCAGATGATCTTGTTATATTGTCAGAATCTCAAAGCGGTCTACAATCCGCTTTAAATAAACTAGAAGAATATTGCCATTAATGGCAATTGACTAAATAAAAATAAAACTAAAGTTATGATTTTTCATACTGGTAACACATTCCCGTCACAATTCTTTTGATCAAAAATCAAAACTTACTGAAGTTCAAGAATATACTTTTCTGGGCAATACTATTGACAGAAAAGGAAAATTTAAGAGATCCACGCAAGAACTTTCAAAAAAGGGACTAAAGACCTTTTTCTCCCTTAAAAAATACATATCAAATTTCCATCATGTTCCTGTTGATCTATCATGTAAATTATTTGATTCCTTAATAAGAATAATACTTTATAATAGTGAAATTTGGTTTATGGAAGAATATTTCTCAGTTTTTAAAGCCAAGAACAGAGCTAGGATCCATGGAACTAGTTGTGATATTTTATCATTGATAGACAGATTTAGCATAGAGAAGGTCCATCATGAATTTTGTAAATCAGTTTTAGGAATAAAGAAAACTTCCAGCAACATTGCTGCAAAAATCAGAGCTAGGTCAATTGCCACTTGACACAAAAACGCAAGTTATATTGTATTTTAGCAGAATTAACTGTAAAGAGATAAATCCCCTCGTTCAAGAGGCTTTTAAATTAAATAAAACTTTGTCCCGAGATGGCATATACACATGGTATACTTTTGCCAGGGAAATATTGGCGGAGTTTGATATAAATGAGGAAGATCTTTTTGTTTTAGATAAACCTTTTAAACTAAATATTAAAAATCCGATTAAGAATTCAACTAAACGTGTTGTTAAAGAAAAATATGAACAAATTATACTTGAAAAACTTTCAAACTTAGATGAAAATTCAAAGCTTTTTCTTTACAATAAACTTAAAAATGAAATTAAGCTAGAAGATTACTTGTCCACACTGAAAAATTTTAATAACTAAGTTCCGTATAAGCGACCACAAGTTTGAAATAGAAATTGGTCGGTATAAGAAAGTTCCAAGAGAACAAAGAATTTGTAAAGCTTGCAAAGTATTGGATAATGAGAAACTATTATCCTGATTTCAATCAGCTTGACTCAATCGCTAAACTTAAAATTATTTTAAATCCCAGTCAAGATATCTTGTCCATCTTTGTTGACTATATAAAGCAATCTATGGAGTTGCGAAAATAGGGTTCACATTGGTCAGTTATCTGTATATAGAATAGAATAGAATAGAATAGAATAGAATATATATATATATATATATATATAAATTTAAACTTGATTTGAATTCTTACTGTATGTTGTATGTCTTATGTTGTTGTCAACTTGTCATTATTTGTTGTAATTTGCACAGCCCGTCGGGGTTTCTTGTTTTGCAATAAAGTTATTATTATATTATATAAATTAAATGACTATTAATTAATAAATTGAATGGACTTGACTTAAATATCTGAAATTAATATATTCCTCGTCATGAAATAGAATATAAAAACACTATAAATAAGTTATACAACAGAGGTCGACAGAAGTTTATAAAAGCATACTGGTATGTAACTGGACCAATGACCTTAGTTACTACAGAACGTTAACATTGTGTACTTAACCTATCAAATAGGTTTAGCGCATTGAAATGTTTAATCCACCGTCGTATCACACCGTTATAAGCTAAAACTACATAATTCCCAAAGGAATGTCCCCCAAAGAAACATTAATTCCGTAAGTCGATGCCCCAATTATCCCATTCCTCTGTTATTTTTTTTGTTTTTGTTTTTTTTTTGCATAGTTTTATGATTTTGTTTAATTTATTCACGTCTTGACGACTCCTGAATATGCATGACATATTTTCCATTAGAATTAGTATGCCTATGTCTTTTTTGCAGGGTTTTGTTTAGGGTTATGGTGTTTAACGCCACTTTCAACAATATTTCAGTTATATCGTGTCGGTCAGTTTTATTGATGGAGGAAACCGGAGTACCCGGAGAAAACCACCGACCTGCCGCAATTCACTGACAAACTCTATCACCCTTTTTTGCACGACACTGACGACGGAACCTTGATATATTGAAATAGAACCGATTGGTTTTCGGAAGTGCTATCATAAAAGAGACATCTTCTACAATATTATCAGACCAACTCTAATTAATGACATCTACGTTAAATATTGTCTGTGGTCAGAAGTCAATGGCCTTTCATCACTCGACTATATAATGTGAACAGTTCTAGTTGGCAAATTAAATCTATATCAAGGCCGTAACTACATTGAGACAAATGCCTCATACCGAAATTGACGACTTTTTTTTATACAAAGATTTTATTTTAAAAATATAAAATCTAAATCTCTATTCCGATAGAAATGATATCCACTGAATGAATTCGTTTAATGTTTACGGTTACCGTTTGAAGTCTACTGACATCGTTGCGATGAAAGAGATAACAGACTTCAAAGACATGATTCAAGGCATACGTCATTCTTTTCACACGTTTCAATCTTAGCCCGGTTCTTGCCCTGATGCAGTATATTGTCATTTAGCGTCACGATAGCAACTCAAGTCATGTCTCTAAAAAAACTGGCTGAAGACGGGTTCGTTGAAAAGAAAGTCAGGAGATGGTAAGCATAACTTTTAAAGTTACAAAACTTTAGAGGAATCTCGGTGTTTTAGGTTGTTTTGGTCCATAGAAATGTCTGTGACTGAAATTCAGCCTGGCCCATATTTTCTACGGGAATTTAGTCCAATTTATTATTAAGTTCAAAATTTCGATGGCATTTACGCTATAGAAGCTGTGTTAAAGCTGCTAAGTTCAGTGGCGGATCCAGAATTATCAAAAAGGGGACCCGGACTCGAATTTTTATTTTATTTTCCCTATATTTTGCAAGTTGACCGAAAAAAAAGGTTTTTGGTTCCTAAATGGGGACGGACCCCCCAGACCCACCCCTGGATCCTCCCTTGAAGTTCTTCTGAATTATTTCATTTAGCTAAATAAATGGATTATAGAAGATTTCAAAATATACATATTTTAACAAAGATCATTTCTGTGCAGTTTAGGGGAAATATCTTTAGTCTATAATTTACATCAATAGAAAAAAAAATGTGGTATTTGTTTGATTTTTTAAAAATTCTAATGCAGTGTCCTTTCGATGTTTTTTTTAGACAATTTTGAGGTTCTATCTACAAAAGAACAGCTGGTCGATGAAAGTCTTGGAGAGGCGTTCTTAGGCGGCTTCCAGACCCTTCGCCCAATTTTTTCTCTCGTCTCCCTCCGCTCGGCTATAGCGTTTTTGCCTCATTTAAAAAAGAGTCTAGTTACGGCCATGTATATGTGGGTTTTCATGCAAACTATCTCTACATGTTTTTCCATTGTGTATATCTGTAGTATTCAATTATCTATACGAAGGGTTGTCAAGATCCTAATATTGGTTTGAAAACGCCACATTTCTGTACATGTCATAATCCAGGACCTGGATTTCCATCATCGCGCGTGTTTGTGTTCAGTGATTTAAGATTTAGGTTTAGGTTTATGGTGCTTAATGCCACTTTCAACAATATTTCAGTTATATCGTGGCTGTCAGTTTTATTGGTGGAGGAAACCGGACTACCCGGAGAAAACCATCGACCTGCCGCAAGTCACTGACAAACTTTATCACATAATGTTGTATCGAGTACATCTCGTCAGTGATTTAATGTGAGAGGTAGCTGTTCGATTTGTTTATATGTTGACCATCACTGTCTAAACTTTCGTTTCGTAATTGATAATATATGTAAAAAATACCAATGTTATTTTTGGAAACAAATGGAAGTTACTTCGAAGTATTTTTGTGCCGTCTTTACGTTCGTATCTAACAAGACGAAAGTGGTTGGTGAACAGTGAGCGGTGAATCATATAGTGGGCATGATGTGGTGAGCGGTGAATCATATAGTGAGCATGTCTGTCGTTTCAATTTTTGTTTAATTGAACATAAAGTTTCACACTTTAGTAACCCCTTACACCTGCTTTTGCTAAAGAGGAATTTGGAATTCGTGTATGTTACATTTATAATTAGGTTATCCCTTTCGTGTAAAATGTTTCCTTTTGTTTGGGCAATTTCGTAAAATCTTCAAAGAAAATACAAAAGTTGCAAGGACACAATACTTATTATAATAGCACGCCTACAAACAAAACCACACTATGTAAACGGTGTCCTCTGTAACATGTTACTTCGTGTTGCGGTGTACCGTGACTTCCTTTTTGTGTGCAGCATATGGCAGATGCAATTCACACAACAGACCAAACAGGTAAGAATTTTTACCATGTTACAGAATTTCATCTGCGTCTCGGGCCAATATGGGGGTCTCGGGATGATAACCAGGCCAATATGGAAATGCCCATGTATTAATCTGTAAATATTAATGAACAAATACTGAGGCAGGTCAAGATATTTGAACTTTTTCATCAAAAAATTCGAAATTTGACATTTTGATTTAAACTGATGACTGAAACCCTTCCTTAAATTCATTTATCTTTAGGGACGGACCATTTAACTTCCAGGGAGGGGGGGGGGGGGGGGGTTATGGTTTTTTTCTACAAAAATATTCTGATTCCCAATGTTGCTGAAAAAAATATTCTGATTTTGGTGAGGAAAAAAAAAAATCTGATTCAGAGTTTTTGTCATATAACCTAATGTTGCATTCTGGAAAAAAATTTCCCGCTATGCGCGACAAAAAAAATATATTCTAACTCTCGTGTTGTCCGAAAAATGGTCGGTCCCTTAGTCGGATATAATCCTAAGTTTCCATGGAAATTATATAAAGAAGAAATAAACGAAAATATTAGACTCAGAAAATTGCCAAGTATACTGTTACTTCTGATTAATTATAGTGTAGTATACTGTTACTTCATGTTCAAATTTTAACAAGTGTACTGTGACAAGTTAATAAATAACTCCATTTCTTTGGTATTATGATCCTTTGCAGATACCAACATGATATGGATCCATATGCTTGCTGTTATTGTGGTGTCACTAAACAGACACAGAAGCAAATTGTTGAACATACAATACCATACAAAAGATAGAAAATTTGACAAAAATTGAAATTAGAAAATTTTGGAAAATCCTGTGCATGAACAGCTGCTAGCCAATTTTGGGTAAATAAATGATCTCCTTTAACAAATTTTCATGAACAGTGGCTGTATCTTGCAAAATAAATATTTTAGGGGCCATCTATAGCCAGGTGAGCAATAACAGACTCATTGGAGCCAAGTGAGCAATTACAGGCAAACTGGGAGCCTCTAGTTAATTTAAGCAAAAATCTCAAAGTGATGTGATAACAGCCAAGGTTTTAATTGTCATGTTATGTTAAATGTCAATATAAAACATTAGATAAAAGGTATACTAATTAGAAGTGATGACAAACACATCCCTGAGTCTAGACTGTTACATACCATAGCAGTATCAAATATCATAAACATGTATTTATTACTAATTAGCTCCCATGACCTTATAAGCCATGTGAGCTTTTGCCATTAATTGCCGTCCGACGTCGTTGTAACCTCTTTTAAAAATCTCCTCTGAAACTACTGGCCTAATTGGAACACAGGTACTTGTGGACAGGACCCTATGTTGCTCCCTTTATTTTTTTTTTTTTTTTTAAGATGTTGCCCCCCCCCCCCCCCCCCCCCCCTTTTTTTTTTTTTTTTTTTTTTTATTAACATCGACTTTTTTTCATATAAACAACATTTTGCAACTTTCTATGTATCACTGTATGACATATATACAATAAATACAATCAAGCAACATCTTAAAAAAAAAAAAAAAATAAAATAAAGGGAGCAACATAGGGTCCTGTCCACAAGTACCTGTGATTGGAACCAAATCTGACCATAATCATTCTTAGTGTGTTTAATTTCACAGATGTGTCTGATGTTCCCACTGTTCAACAAACATGGTCACCGTTGCTATGAATAGAACATGGGGGTGAAATAAATTTTAAAATTAATTAAAAGTCATGTAAAGGTCATATAGCTGCCAAACGATACATCTATTCCCTTCAATAATTATGGTTGATTACCTTATCAATCATCAAAAATGGTCGCCATCATAACTAAAACTAGCAAATTTGGTCCCAGAAATAAAATAAAATCGTGTAATGGGCCAATTGCTACCAAAATTTGGGGTAAATGATATAATGAGGATCTCCTTTAAGAGGTTTGGTTGATGACCCCTAGCCGATGTAAAAAATGACCGCCAGTGCAGTCTTCACGATTAAAATAGTTCTGAAAAAGATGGTTTGAGGTCGGAAGTATGAAGATACCTCTCGGCCTATGTATGGAGACCACGACACACAAGCTTTGATAATTATATAAGTTGATTTAAAGGTATAAGACAATGATATGTTACAGTATATCTGAAAGTATAACAAGAAGTAACAGTACAAAACACCAGAAGTAACAGTGGCATTATGTTGATATGAACTTGAAGTAACAGTACACGGCAATTTTCTGAGTCTGATATTTTCGTTTATTTCTTCTTTATATAATTTCCATGGCAACTTAGGATTATATCCGACTAAAGCTAAATGAATTTAAGGAAGGGTTTCAGTCATCAGTTTAAATCAAAATGTCAAATATCGACATTTTTTATGAAAAAGTTCAAATATCTTGACCTGCCTCAGTATTTGTTCATTAATATGATCAGTTATTGTTGTAAGCCAAAGTTTTTATATAGATTTTTTATTATCAATATGACAAGAAATATATCTGAAACAAATGTGATTAACTGTTATTGGATGAAATTCTGTAACATGGTAAAAATTCTTACCTGTTTGGTCTGTTATGTGAATTGCATCTGCCATGTGCTGCACACAAAAAAAAAGAAGTATTTTTAAACAGTACACCGCAACACGAAGTAACATTTTACAGAGGACACCGTTTACATAGTGTGAATTCACAACATTGACTGGTGAAATGTTAACTAATCTGAACAAAAAGATTTTTTTATGTTCATAAGTTACCATCAAAGTACAATATTGATATCATCATTCACTATATATCTCATTAAGTAATGTTCCACTCACTTTACCACTCTGCGATAATCTCCACACATCATGATGATTGAAGAGTAATCGGAATATGATTAGTTGTGGGTTACCGACTTCATGAACTTTTACTGTACAGCTGAAGTTGGTTTTTCCGAACGCAGATAAGTAGGTTACGTGGATAACCCGAAGTAGCAATGTGGTCTGTTTTGTATTAGTGATTAGTATAATTTATCACGGATAAATCGAAGACTGCGCAACTTCGAAATAAAACCACCAATCCTTCGAGTACGACGCTAGGAGGTTCACTGAATTGCAATTAAACGCACAATTGAAAGTTAAGTTACAGAGTACACCTATTTTAAAGGTAAAGGTTAAGTTACAGTGTACACCTATTTCAAAGGTAAAGGTTAAGTTACAGTGTACACTTATTTTAAAGGTAAAGGTTAAGCTACAGTGTACACATATTTTCAACATGTGGAATGGGCGTGTTTTCAGATATAGAAACTATTTTCTTCCCGTTGATATCACAACTCTAAAATTATAGAGGTATGTGCTAAAAGGTGGAGTGGAGTCGTGGAGTGGAGTGGAGTCTTGATTTAACATATGAATAGGGGTGTATTTCAATCTCCAGTGGGTACCATTGTCCAAAGTTTGGAGTCGTAGAGTGGTGTGAAATTTTGGAGTCATTCCCAAACCAAGTTTTAATTACATTTTAGATTATAATAAATGATTAAAGAAAAAATATGGTTGAAAATTATTGGTAAGACAAAAAGACAAATGAAGCTATTTGAATTATAAAACCCATAACTTCACATAATCATTTGTAGGTCGGCATAATTGCTTACGTTTATATTTAAATGTTTACATGGGAACATTCATTAATATATCGGAGAAGGTGAAAAAATTAAATATTTTCTTTGTCCATCATCACCGGTACAAGTAGGAAAAGTTGGTTCCTTCATTAAAAAATCTCTTAAACTGAGGACAGGGAACTCATATTGTGCATGTGTTATTCTTGTTTTTTTTTACCTATATCTGTGGAATTGGTATTTGTTGCTTCTCCGCTAAGCACGCAGCATTAAGGAGAAACGTCAACAACCGGTTGGCTCGTAATCAGGCTAATGTGTCCGAGTGAGGTGACATGTCTATCCACAGGCTGTTGTTTCAGTGAGCTAGCACTATGATAATCCAGCTATAAGTATGTTACTCTAGAACAAAGCGGACCTCTTTGCAAATTAACTTGTTCTCGCTATGATATAGCTGACAAATTGCTGAGTTGGTGTTAAACACGAATCAATCACTCACTCACACATATGATAGAAAACTATAATAAAAGTAGAGGTAACAGAATAAGATTATTTAATTTAAAAGGGGGCAGATTTATTTATGCATTCATTCATAATTGTTTCACATATTACAAAACAACGAACAAATCAACGGAACACCGTTTTAATTGTTGTTTTTCATCTCAAAGTAACCATGGGGTATTCTTCTATAAGATAACACGGGTTTCTGAAATAACCGTCATTAGGAACGATTTTGGATAAGATAAATTTTGATTTGTTCACCTGGTTCATTTTCTATTGGTCAACACCAAATATTACTTATTTGATCATTTCTAGGAACAAGACTGTATATTTTATTTTCTCTCTCACAAAATTCGTTCTTTACTAATCATCCTGTGGTTTACTTCCTCCAAAAGACATTTAAATTAGGGGGTCGACGTGGTCGTGATTGTACGGTAGGGGGATTTACAACTACCTGTGCAATCAGTGCCTATCACCACTAAAGTTGTGACTTCGAACACCATTCATGGCGAGGTGTACTCGATACAACATTATGTGATAGAGTTTGTCAGTGACTTGCGACAGTTTCCTCCACCAATAAAACTGACCACCACGATATAACTGAAATATTGTTGAAAGTGTCATTAAACACCATAGCCCTAACACCTTAGGAACAAGACCGTATATTTTGTTTCTCTCACTAAAATGATTCTATCCTAGTCATTCTTTGGTTAATTTGCTCAAAAGACATTTATATTAGTTGACTTTCTGGTCATTTTGCAGTGCGCGTGCACGTGCCTGATAAATATAATATATTATTATGTACGGTTTTATTTCTACAGTGTTTTTTTTATGCAAAATTGATGTCCATATTTTGCATTTTTTCAATGTACACAATCGTCGTCAGTTTTTACAAAAGGTCAAACAAAGTTTACTAAGCAATATCGCTTAACGTCCGAGACTTCGGCATTTGAGAAACAAAGAACGGGACTCTGATCACAGGCACTTGTTTCATTAAAAAAATATATGCCCCCTCCTCTTCCTTACTTCAAGGTAAACATCTGCCCTTTACCCCTTCCCCACTTCGCCTCAATATTTTTCGCTTATTTGTGATCCTTTCGCTGACCCAATTATATCGTTACACTCCCGAGATATTTCTCTTTTCGACTGCCACATTTAAATATACCTACCGGGGCCCCTCGGCCGAATTGGACAAAACTATTCAGCGAAAGTGGCTTGGTGAAAATTCAAGTCATTGAAACGGATACAACCACTTCCGGTTTGCGCTGGATTTTTCATATGCATTCGGAATTCTCTAGACCGGCCATGTGTACCAATGCCATCATGATCATCTCCTCTCAAATGTAAAGTATGCCTTTAAAATACAGATAATTGTTCCAATGCAGATTATAAAAATATGTTCAACTCCAAATTACTGACATTTGATTTTTAAAACACTTTTTTTTAGTTTCTAAATCAATCTAGAACGGACCGAAAGTGACTGTATCCGTTTCATTGACTGAAAAATAGAAAATGCGACTTTCGCTGAATATTCTTGTCCAATTCGTCTGAGGGGGGCCCGGTATTTATATTTAAATATGGCAGTCGAAATGAGAAATATCTCGGGAGTGTAATGATATAATTGGGTCAGCGAAAGGATCACAAATAAGCGAAAAATATTGAGGCGAAGTGGGGAAGAGGTAAAGGGCAGATGTTTACCTTGAAGTAAGGAAGAGGAGGGGGCATATATTTTTTGAATGAAACAGGTGCCTGTGACTCTGATTGGAAGACATATTGAGGTTTGGTTACTTCGTTTTTTCACCAATTAGCGAATAATTAAATGAATGGGTATAGTTTTCGTACTTCAAATGCGTATGATTTTCATGCCGATGGAATATCTATTTTTCAAACCCCAGCAGCACCGGAGTTCCAAATTTTACCTTAAGTAACAACATGGGACTGAGCTACTTCGGGTACAGCTGGGCACAATGGTACCCACTTGAGATTAAAATACACCCCTATTCATATGTTCAATCAAGACTCCACTCCAATTTGGAGTCTCCAAGATTCCACTCCACTCCACGACTCCACTCCACCTTTTAGCACATGCCAATGATAGATGTGCAAATCCATCTGCTGAGGTTAAGCTGTAGATTTAGCCAGTTTTGTTTTATGTCCTTCATTTTTGTTTTTAAATTTGGATTTTATATGTATGGTCGAGTTTCACTGAAGATGTGAAAAAGCAGGAGAACTAAATGTTCTTTTCCCCATTATATTAATTTGTCTGCCCTTCAATTTACGGCTTTTCGGTTACCCCTAGACGGTATCTTTAAACCTTTCTTATATTTGTTTCTTTGATGTTTATCAAGACAATATAAAATAAGTAAATATTGATTATTTTTTCATAAAAATTCTTATCAACCAAAATGACCTTGATAAGCTTTGACCATGAACGCAAGTTTATTGTCCGACTTTCTAAACAATTCATAACATAAAAAAATCAAAGTACTGAAGTAATGTTTAATCGGGGACATTTCAAAGCACTATTTTATTTTATATTGCTGAATTGTTCTCGATACAACTCAGCAATATCGTATTTATTTCTTGATTTTTTTTTTTTAATTCTGTACATTTAGATCAGTCAATAATACAACGCTGTGAATACGAAACTTCCATTGTCAAAGACAAATGTAATGTAATTTTGTAAACTGATAAAAATTGCCAATAAACTTTTGATTTTGATAATGTCCTTTAAGTTTAATTTTTCATTGCTAAAGGAATCTACATTGTCACAGTGATATCACCAGATATAACCAGATGTACACAAACACAAACCAAATTATTATATAGATGCAGTTTTGCCTTCACTGGTATTGGATATAAGTTTTGGAAAATGGTTGTTTAGATACGAACCCTTTGCTTCTTAAAAGTTTTGGAAAACAGCATCTATTGTATAAAAAAAAAAAAAAAAAAAAAAAAAAACTTGAGACGAAAATAATTATGATCTGTTGTGAATTATATGGGGGAAAGGAAACACGTTTATCGGTGTCATAGAGTAAACCTTCCCCCATAGTATATTAACCCCCCGGAAGATTTACTTTATAGTATTTATTCCGCATAGTAAACCTTCCTACCTACTCAAATACGTTCTCCTCTGTAACACGCACCCTTTTCGACTGGTTCAACGCCGATGCTCAATGCATACATCAAATGCACATGATAAAATTAATTTTGCGTCTTCTGTCTTCTAATTTCAGGCATTTATGAACCCGCCTCCAGACTGTATCTATACCGCTGGAGAACTGTCTACATTACATATTTACTTGACCAACCATCCCGAAACAGACTTGTGCTAGGAGGACAACAAGTTTTGTGTTTCATGCATTACATGTACCTCTTTATCAATAAAAGGTTAAAGGGCATGACATAGACCCTTACATTTATTATCTTGCGTCTGTCACCACTTTATTGTCTATAACTGTTAATATATTTATCGTCTGACGTCACTAGATCAGGGGATGACATGGCCTTGACCGTATGGTATTTGGATTTACATCCGGTGTCATAGAGTAGACCCCCCGGAAGATTTACTATATAGTAAACCTTCCCCCATGGGGGAACGTTTACTTTATAGTATTTATTCCGCATAGTAAACCTTCCTACCTACTCAAATACTGCAAAATGGCTCCGTACATTTTTTTTTTACCTTTTAATCATAACCGGATATGATTAATGGTATATAAAAATTAAAATTGACACGATTAAGGTGCTAAATTCCGAATCAATAGTAATTATCCGGATTAAGGGGGGACATTTACTATATAGCAACATATCCGGGAGGATGATCGGCTATGGATGAGGGAATGTTTGCTATATAGTAAATTTTCCCCCAGGGGAATATTTACTATATAGTAAAGTATCCGGGGGAAGGTTTACTATATAGCAAATATTCCGAGGAGGAATGTTTGCTATATAGTAAACATTCCGGGGGAAGATTTGCTATGCGGAAGGTTTACGATACGATACCGGCACTTATAGGAAAGTTTCATTTTCAGCGTGTGATTTGATTTTTGTTTTTAATGAGGCGCATTTTCAGATTTTGAAAACCAAAAATAATGTCCACCATGCACAAGGTTGATGGATGACCACGGGCTGCCTCCATCACTAAAACTGGCCTAAATCATACAGATGGGTTAATTATTGCTGAGCATGTCGCTAAATCACATCCAATACATTGCCTCGGCTTTTCTCATCAACTTATTCGTTCAGCCGATTTGTATCAATTATGCCAATTATAGGCGCATCTTGACAAAAACAACAAGCATTAAAATCGTAGAAACCATTGAAATTAAAGTAAACTTGACTAAGGTCACCCACTTTCAAATTTGTGTCTATCAGTCCCAACCTCTATTCAAGATGGTGGTGTTGAAGTTCTCTTCATTTCCGTAAATACATGATTTGATGTATTGAGTTGAAACAAGATTGCAGAAGGTTTTCATTATTTGATTATACAGGTTAGGATTGATTCCTTTACCTAGATAAACTTTGTCACGTTTTGCTTGTGTCTGTTTAAAGTACTATATATAGATTTCCATGGGCATCCGACATTGTCATTTCTGTGTATGTGAGTTTAATATTTACCACAGGAGTGTTTAATGTTGTTGTAGTTGGTTGTAATTGTAGAATATCGATTGTCATATTTTATTTTCAAGAAAAATTGTAAGTGAAGGAAACATGCTGTTATCTCTATATTCATGATTATTACTATATGAAAATATCCTTAAACGCTCAAAAGCTCCATTTCATGATGGGTTGGCACTGTTCCGATGCTATTTCATAGATTAAAGTCAAATAATACATTAATGGTATTTAATGGTGGTCTTCTTCGTAATTGGTATGCAATTTCCTGGATTTGATAATAAGAGCATCATATCTGGTGCCATTAATAGAACAGCAGATGCTAATCCTGTCGGTCCACTTGGTCTCCCTCCAAGCTTTTCGTGAGTCGTCCGTGAGTTTGCTTTATGATGTTTTTATTTCATCTTTATGAATGAAAAGTGAGCAATTTAATAAACTTACTATTCCTCGAATATCTAGTTAATAAGTTTTATTATACCAAAAGAGACGTCAGATGCAAAATGATGGCTGAAGGTAAAATAATTGATGTGGCAGTAAAAAAGGTAAGTCATTCAATACATTTGCCAAAACAAAATCATCAGACAAAAAGTCAGGAATTTCCGGAACATTTTCATTCCTTCACCGATATTATTTTTCAATTAAAATTCCGACTTTGATTATCCGATCTTTTAAATTGACTCAGACATAAAAGTTTTAAATCGAGAGAGTGATCGACTAAATTGTCACACTCTGCTATGTGATAGACTAAATTGGCACATGCTCCTTAACCAATGAGAAGACAGGAAATTTACATGACGTATAATAATCCAATATATTACACCTGTCAGAAATGACATACAATAAATACACTGTAGTTATTTTGATGCAGACGATCAAGACAGATCACATTTTGATTTCGGGGAAAGTTTATAAATACTTTTATATATATTCACCCTATATGGGAAACATTCAACAAATTGATCCAAAAAAAGTTTACACTCGCGCGTGAAGCTGACGGTATATATTACAAGTGAGTGCCAGTTCTGACACTTTTTATAGTTTTTTTTTCCCTATTTTTTTTTAATGTGAGAACTAGACTGATTAATAAGACCTAATCATCCTCTCTTGAAAACCAGATTTTCAACAGCATAACAATGACAAACTGAACACGTTCCTGTAAATTCAAAATATATTATCTTACAACGCATGCTTAAAGCTTAAATATACAGTAATTTTTCTGCACCCACTTTTGTACTTCCTTAGTTTGCACTTCTCTAGTTCTGAATGTCCCGTCTTATTTGGGTACAACAAGTTTGTCTTATAATATAAGAGTTATTAGGAATCTAACATATCTGCCATCACAGAATTTGTTTAACAAAGAACCCTGTGAAAAAGAGATATAAACAGCTGCTCCTCACAAAAGGTTTCACTAATTAAATAAAATAATGACATGATTATAGGATAGACGTCTACCAAACTTGGGAATATGATGCTGATTAAGAATCCAAAATGTCTGATATTTTTTAGGATAACTGTTTACGATTTAATTAAGCTCGTGTATATACATATACTACCATAAATTCCGTTTTGTAATCTTTTAATGAGATATTTCATTTATTTGTCATTTAATTTCTACCTTATAATATGTTCTTTCCATATTGTTATCACACTTTACAACCCTTCTAATATGATAACGGATACGAACTTCATTATTCGATTTACAGAAGCTTACAGATAGTCATATCAATAATAAAAACGATTTCAATTTCTGCAACATTTTCTATACATCACAAAAAATTAAAACTTAACAACTAAAAGTAGGTTAACACATTGAAAACTAGGGAAGTGCAAAAGTGGGTGCAGAAAAATTACTGTATATTTAAGCTTTAAGCATGCGTTGTAAGATAATATATTTTGAATTTACAGGAACGTGTTCAGTTTGTCATTGTTATGCTGTTGAAAATCTGGTTTTCAAGAGAGGATTATTAGGTCTTATTAATCAGTCTAGTTCTCACAATAAAAAATAAATAAATAGGGAATAAAAAGCTATAAAGTGTCAGAACTGGCACTCACTTGTAATATATACCGTCAGAACGAACGGTTCACAGAATGAAGAACGTCAGCTTCACGCGCGAGTGTAAACTTTTTTTGGAACAAATTGTTGAATGTTTCCCATATAGGGTGAATAAATATAAAAGTATTTATAAACTTTCCCCGACAATTGAGTGACTAAAATGTGATCTGTCATGATCGTCTGCATCAAAATAACTAGTGTATTTATTGTATGTCATTTCTGACAGGTGTAATATATTGGATTATTATATTTCATGTAAATTTCCTGTCTTCTCATTGGTTAAGGAGCGTGTGCCAATTTAGTCTATCACATGGCAGAGTGTGATAATTTAGTCGATCACTCTCTTGATTTAAAACTTTTATGTCTGAGTCAATTGCGCGATTTAAAAGATCGGATAATCAAAGTCGGAATTTAAATTGAAAAATAATATCGGTGAAGGAATGAAAATGTTCCGGAAATTCCTGACTTTTTGTCTGATGACTTTGTTTTGGCAAATGTATTGAATGACTAGTCTTTTTTACTGCCACATCAATTATTTTACCTTCAGCCATCATTTTGCATCTGACGTCTCTTTTGGTATAATAAAACACTTATTAACTAGATATTCGGGGAATAGTAAGTTTATTAAATTGCTCACTTTTCATTTAAGAACACCCATCTGTATAAAACATACACCAAAATGGCAGAAAAATATTAACAAATACAAAAAATGTATGTAATCTTATTTATTACACATCATCGATATCACAGTTTAACACATTTAAAGGCAACAGCAATTGAAATTCGGGGCATCAAAATCATAAAAAAGAACATTCAGTATAATAAAACAAATAACACATAGCTGAGAGGGTGGTAGAGCAGATTGTTCGCCGTGGTTGACAATGAAATTTCTAGGGGTAACAATCTGCTCTACCACCATCTCAGCTACATATCCAGAAATTGATGGTACTTTCCTCATAAATATTCATCATATTTAAATTAGATTTTGATCACGTGACTGCAGTTTCAAGCTTGATGGATCGTTTATTAGATTTGTCAAAAAAATAGCCTACAGTACGGAAATTCAATGTGTCCGTCAATGATTCGAAAATTAAAAATTATTGTTTATTTCCGCAAAGTTTTTCTTCTGTCAAAATTCAAATATTTTTGTTTTGTAACAATTTTAGACATGTCTTTGATATCGCGATCATGCAAAAATGATCATATTATATTTAATGTGGGAACCCCGAGTTTAGAAGCTAGAAATATAAGGTTAGTCAATATAATTGCATATATTATTGAGGAATCTAAATTAATTTCAGAACATATGTCGCCAAATGTCATTCATTCTTAAATTGTGTGTCACACGCCACTAGTTTCATGTATTTCAGACATTTTTACATAGACTCTTAAGGCCAAAAAAGCGTTCGTCGCTTCGGATTTTCATTTAGTCCAGGAACCTCGAATATTTAATTGTTTTCATTAATTTTTATTTCATTTAATTCAGCTTGATTCAATGTATCATTTTCAAATTCAGAAAATGACACACATGCAATTATGAATGATATCGTCTATATAGATCATATGAAAATTGCAGACGTCTCGGCGTCGCCATCTTAGATATGCAAATGAGCAAAGTACCCATCATTTCTGGCTATATGATGTGTTATTTATATATTTTACTTATCCTAGTTTTTTGCAAAGGTACATGCATAGATAAAGGAGAAGATAACACTGCTCATTCATATTGCTTCATAGCTAGGGATGATGTTCGAGTAGATAACTGTATTATATAGCACAAATAAACAATACTCGTATGTTATGAAGAAATGTTTGAAGATATCAAAGATGTCACATGAAGGACAGACAATACAATGGCTATAAGAAAAAGGACACGAACACAAGAAATTGTATCCTAGTGTCATTGTAATTGATTTTATATTTCAGTTAATCACTATAAAATATTCACTGTAAATCTCTTTTAATCTCAGATTATGGTTGTTACTTCTACGAGAACGGTCAAGAACCATTATTATATTTTAATCTATATGATAGATTTTGATTGGATTAAATTAGTCATGTGATAATAACATAATTGAGATGTTTTGTCAAAATTTGCGCTGCCGGGAAACAACCCTATTGTTCCCCGCCGAACAACCCAATTTTCCCACATAAGGGAGATAACCTATAAAACATTGGCAAAAATTTGCGCTACCGGGAAACAACCCTATTGTTCCCCGCCGAACAACCTAATTTTCCCCCACAAGGGAGATAACCTATAAAACATTGGCAAACATTTGAGCTACCGGGAAACAACCCTATTGTTCCCCGCCGAACAACCCAATTTCCCCCCACAAGCGAGATAACCTATAAAACATTGGCAAAAATATAATAAAACAATTACGGCCCTCTGTGTAGGGAAACATCCAGATTTGTCAACCCTCGGGGGGTTGTTTTTCCTCCAGATTGACAAATATGGATGTTTCCCTACACAGAGGGCCGTAATTGTATATGGTCAGTATAGTCCCTTTTCGTTATCGTCGGTAACACGCCCCGATACGCTCCTCTCAGCATGTGGAAATCGATGATGTATGTTCGTGGACACAATTGGATATAGTAGTCCCGACAAAGACATGACGATGTAGGCTGTGAAACACGGAAATGAAACTATTTGTCAGAATAAAAATTGTGCGGTGGACTATCAGAAATGTTCCCCATGCATGAATCGAGATACAAATTGACCAGATTTTCTCTAAAACCCGTATTGCAAATTGCTGTCTTAAGAGTACGTAAAATACTGATTAAATATTGAGATCAGAAAAACGATCATATGGTGCCAAAGAAAATTGGTTTAGTCTATTGGGTGTATAAAGCCATTTTAAACACAGGCGCTCGTAGCACGGACTTACTACCCTCCTTTTTCTAACTTTCTGTTTACAAATTTATTTTCAATAAAATGTCTTCATTTCTTTATTATTTCATCTCTTTTTCCTTATTTTAACTTGTTCGTGTCAATATTCATACAATCTTATGTTAACATCAAATTGCATGTGTCGACCCTATATAGATACTAATAATACACAAGGCATGCATCTCGGCAGGTTTAAAAATCGTAACCCTGCTCGCGTCGAGTACATGTATTGCACCTTATTTCCATTATGTCATTCAAAGTAGGGCATGTATCCATTCCTAAAAGACGCATTTTTTTGTCCCTGTTTTTGCTTTGTGCATACGATAGCTCAGGGTTGCGTTCAATATCGTAGCAGCTAGCCTAGCTGATAGGTAAACTAGCCATGACGTTATTGAACGATTAGCTACGTAGCAGTGCTAACAAATATGGCGCCAATCATATAGAATAATTTCTTGGAACATTTTAGCTAATCGTATTTGTCTAGTTACCTTAATAAATTATCATCCGTATTAAAAGCGTTGTCACTTCCTGCAATGTCACTATTTTTACCTTACGAAATTAAATTTAGTTTTAGCCGCCATCTTGGATTCAAAAGCTAGCAGACATTGTTTAAGCTAGCTAGAACTATGTAGCGGATAGGCTAGCTTTCCGTTCAATAGGATTTTTCTACGTAGCTCAACCTAGCAGCTACGATGTTGAACGCACCCAGTTCTCCAGAGTTTTAAGATTTTCACACATTTATTGCCAAATTTTTCGTATAAGGACCCACGGCTGACGGAAGTGACGTACCACTGCATTAACTTCAACGATATGGTCAGAAACGTTCCAAACATTTAAATAATAAATTTTTGGAACTTTTCTGAACCTATCGTTGAAGTTAATGCAGTGGTGCGTCACTTCCGTCAGCCGTGAGTTCTTATACGAAAAATTTGGCAATAAATGTGTGAAAATCTTAAAATTCTGGAGAACTGAGCTATCGTATGCACAAAACAAAAACAGGGACAAAAATATGCGTCTTTTAGGAATGGATACATGTCCTAGTTTGAATGACATAATGGAAATAAGGTGCAATACATGTACTTGAAGCGAGCAGGGGTACGATTTTTAAACCTGCCGAGTTGCATGCCTTGTGTATTATTAGTATCTATATAGGGTCGACACATGCAATTTGATGTTAACATAATTAGATTGTATGAATATTGACACGAACAAGTTAAAATAAGTAAAAAGAGATGAAATAATAAAGAAATAAAGAAATTTTATTGAAAATAAATTTGTAAACAGAAAGTTAGAAAAAAGGGGGGTAGTAAGTCCGTGCCACGAGCGCCTGTGATTTTAAGCAATATTTCATTTGTATCATGGCTGTAAGATTTATTAAATTTAAGCTATGAAATCGGAGTACTCAGAAAAAACAACCGACATGCCGTATGAAATTATATCGAATACATCTTTCCGTGCGAAAGAATCGAACTTACATCATTAGTGATGATAAATCTGATTATATACCGGTAGGTAGATGTAAATCCAAATACCATACGGTCAAGGCCATGTCATCACCTAATCTAGTGACGTCAGACGATAAATATATTAACAGTTATAGACAATAAAGTGGTGACAAACGCAAGATAATAAATGTAAAGGTCTATGTCATGCCCTTTAACCTTTTATTGATAAAGAGGTACATGTAATGCATGAAACCCAAAACTTGTTGTCCTCCTAGCACAAGTCTGTTTCGGGATGGTTGGTCAAGTAAATATGTAATGTAGACAGTTCTCCAGTGGTAAAGACGCAAAATTAATTTTATCATGTGCATTTGATGTATGGATTGAGCATCGGCATTGAACCAGTCGAAAAGGGTGCGTGTTACAGAGGAGAAACCAAACATACATTACATTTATGATTAATATATATTCCCTCTATAATCCCCACATATGGCCACCGTGTCAATAGATATAAAGTGTATTGTCGCTTGCCAATTTCGTATTAAATTAACGGTGTAAGAGTTGTGCTAATTATAATTCTAACATGACCCCCTTCTTTCGCTTTGTTAACAAACGAGCGAGTTATCCATTCGGTATAATCTCATTAGCGTATGCGCCGGTGAATGTGACTGACTTTTCCATTGGCAGCATAAATTGTAACCCGAATAATGCCGATAGAGTGCGCAGTATTATTCGAGTTACATAAATTGTGTGCGACATTTTCCGCAAGGGTAAATATAAATTCCCGTCTTCCAATCAAAGTATACTACCGTATTTGTACTCTTAGACATATCAGAATCGAAATAAATCATGGAAGCCAGAATGTGTTTCGAGTTTTAACATGGATTGGCGGATATTAGTAAATTTTATCCCTCGCTTCTGGCTCGGGATAAAATACTAATATCCGCCAATCCATGTTAAAACTCCCAACACATTCTGGCTTCCATGATTTATTTCTTAAACAACATTTACTGTGTTATGGGAGATAACCCCGAAGAGAAAAAAATAATGTGAAACGTTGCAACATCTCATTTTGATCAAATATATACTTTCATCTCATTTGCTTTTGGAAAAAAAATATATTAACAAGAATAGCAATCATTCAAATCGAATTTGAACTTTCTTTATTGAGACGTAAAAATAAAACCAAATCGAATTCACTGCCAAGTGCATGTAAATGTTAATATTCTTACATTCATGTATTGACGTAAAAGTAATCTCTAACAGTGTATCCTCGAAAGACGTCATGGAATGGTTAGCATAGCATCCTGGAGGGTGTGACATCGAAATTCGATCTCATGACATGTTAATACGTAACCTTATACAATTATCACCCTTGTTGGAGTGTGACTCGACGGTTTGTCTCCCAGAGAAAAGTAAGGTCACCCGAGGGCTGCATGCCCTCGGGTGACCTTACTTTTGACCTTTTTTTTCTCTGGGAGACAAACCGTCGGGTCACACTCCAACAAGGATGATAATTGGTATATTATATCGAATATTTTTGCATCAGACACCAAGTAATAGAATACCTGCGGCTTTGCGAAAGTAACTATAATTGGAAACACGTGAGGCTCACGTGGGAATTTCCTAGGGATTTCCTCGCGAGCGGTGAACCTTACTATGAGACTTTACGATTAGCGGTTGACCCAACGAATGGATAAATATCACGTGACAGAGTTTTATCAAATCAGATTCAAGATATTTATATGAATATATAATATTTGTAATTGAACTCCAGTAAATATGGTGTATTTAGATAACAGAACACTCACTGACAACACGGACATTTCGTGTGTTTCAGCTATACGTTGTCTAATGCGGGCTGTTATTTTAGTGTACAGTGACAATGGCTTAAATGCTATTTTAATTTTGGACGATGATAATTTTCCTACCATGACTACGATTGCTACATTCATTTGTGTTAAAGAAATTCGTTATTTAAATTACATCACTATTTTCAAGGCTATAATGTCGCCTACTCCCTTAATATTCACATTTCAACCACAAGACATGGTAGTACATAGTTCTCTAATCCAGTAATTTGCTCTGTCTGTTATGGCAAGTGTACTCAGTCTTGGGCTATTAGTATGGTGATATATTACTCAGTTATATGTACTTTTATTGGTTAAATGTAGAAATGCTTAGCCATTATTCTGTAATGTATATTGTTTATATCATACCGGTGCCCATTCATTCATATACGTAAAGGTTGTTCGGTTTCATAACATACATAAGGCCACAGAAAGTACAGGAAACATTTTAAATTACCATATTATGATATACTGCAAAAATGTTCCGCTTGTCGGTAAATAAATGTCTCTGACCACAAGCGCTCGTAGCACGGACCACCCTCCTTTTTTCTAACTTTCTGTTTACAAATTTATTTTCAATAAAATTTCTTTATTTCTTTATTATTTCATCTCTTTTTCCTTATTTTAACTTGTTCGTGTCAATATTCATACAATCTTATGTTAACATCATGTGTCGACCCTATATAGATACTAATAATCCACAAGGCATGCAACTCGGCAGGTTTAAAAATCGTACCCCTGCTCGCTTCGAGTACATTTATTGCACCTTATTTCCATTATGTCATTCAAACTAGGACATGTATCCATTTATTGCCAAATTTTCGTATAAGGACCCACGGCTGACAGAAGTGACGTACCACTGCATTAACTTCAACGATAGAGTCAGAAAAGTTCCAAAAATTTAAATATTACTTCCGTCAGCCGTGGGTCCTTATACGAAAACTTTGGCAATACATGTGTGAAAATCTTAAAATTCTGGAGAACTGAGCTATCGTATGCACAAAACAAAAACAGGGGCAAAAAGATGCGTCTTTTAGGAATGGATACATGTCCTAGTTTGAATGACATAATGGAAATAAGGTGCAATACATGTACTTGAAGCGAGCAGGGGTACGATTTTTAAACCTGCCGAGTTGCATGCCTTGTGTATTATTAGTATCTATATAGGGTCGACACATGCAATTTGATGTTAACATAATTAGATTGTATGAATATTGACACGAACAAGTTAAAATAAGTAAAAAGAGATGAAATAATAAAGAAATAAAGAAATTTTATTGAAAATAAATTTGTAAACAGAAAGTTAGAAAAAAGGGGGGTAGTAAGTCCGTGCCACGAGCGCCTGTGATTTTAAACAATATTTCATTTGTATCATGGCTGTAAGATTTATTAAATTTAAGCTATGAAATCGGATTACTCAGAAAAAACAACCGATATGCCGTATGAAATTATATCGAATACATCTTTCCGTGCGAAAGAATCGAACTTACATCATTAGTGATGATAAATCTGATTATATACCGGTAGGTAGATGTAAATCCAAATACCATACGGCCAAGGCCATGTCATCCCCTGATCTAGTGACGTCAGACGATAAATATATTAACAGTTATAGACAATAAAGTGGTGACAAACGCAAGATAATAAATGTAAAGGTCTATGTCATGCCCTTTAACCTTTTATTGAAAAAGAGGTACATGTAATGCATGAAACCCAAAACTTGTTGTCCTCCTAGCACAAGTCTGTTTCGGGATGCTTGGTCAAGTAAATATGTAATGTAGACAGTTCTCCAGCGGTATAGATACAGTCTGGAGGCGGGTTCATAAATGCCTGAAATTAGAAGACAGAAGACGCAAAAGTAATTTTATCATGTGCATTTGATGTATGGATTGAGCATCGGCATTGAACCAGTCGAAAAGGGTGCGTGTTACAGAGGAGAAACCAAACATACATTACATTTATGATTAATATATATTCCCTCTATAATCCCCACATATGGCCACCGTGTCAATAGATATAAAGTGTATTGTCGCATAGCAACATAATTTACATTTCATATTGCAGTATCTCAGTGGAACAATAGGAATTGCAAGCTTAGGAAAATTGATATATGGGAACGACAGTTTATTTGCCAATTTCGTATTAAATTAACGGTGTAAGAGTTGTGCTAATTATAATTCTAACATGACCCCCTTCTTTCGCTTTGTTAACAAACGAGCGAGTTATCCATTCGGTATAATCTCATTAGCGTATGCGCCGGTGAATGTGACTGACTTTTCCATTGGCAGCATAAATTGTAACCCGAATAATGCCGATAGAGTGCGTAGTATTATTCGAGTTACATAAATTGTGTGCGACATTTTCCGCAAGGGTAAATATAAATTCCCGTCTTCCAATCAAAGTATACTACCGTATTTGTACTCTTAGACATATCAGAATCGAAATAAATCATGGAAGCCAGAATGTGTTTTGAGTTTTAACATGGATTGGCGGATATTAGTAAATTGTATCCCTCGCTTCTGGCTCGGGATAAAATACTAATATCCGCCAATCCATGTTAAAACTCCCAACACATTCTGGCTTCCATGATTTATTTCTTAAACAACATTTACTGTGTTATGGGAGATAACCCCGAAGAGAAAAAAATAATGTGAAACATTGCAACATCTCATTTTGATCAAATATATACTTTCATCTCATTTGCTTTTGGAAAAAAAATATATTAACAAGAATAGCAATCATTCAAATCGAATTTGAACTTTCTTTATTGAGACGTAAAAATAAAACCAAATCGAATTCACTGCCAAGTGCATGTAAATGTTAATATTCTTACATTCATGTATTGACGTAAAAGTAATTTCTAACAGTGTATCCTCGAAAGACGTCATGGAATGGTTAGCATAGCATCCTGGAGGGTGTGACATCGAAATTCGATCTCATGACATGTTAATACGTAACCTTATACAATTATCACCCTTGTTGGAGTGTGACTCGACGGTTTGTCTCCCAGAGCTGCCTGCCCTCGGGTGACCTTACTTTTGACCTTATTTTTCTCTGGGAGACAAACCGTCGGGTCACACTCCAACAAGGATGATAATTGGTATATTATATCGAATATTTTTGCATCAGACATCAAGTAATAGAATACCTGCGGCTTTGCGAAAGTAACTATAATTGGAAACACGTGAGGCTCTCGTGGGAATTTCCTAGGGATTTCCTCGCGAGCGGTGAACCTTACTATGAGACTTTTAATATTCACATTTCAACCACAAGACATGGTAGTTCATAGTTCTCTAATCCAGTAATTTGCTCTGTCTGTTATGGCAAGTGTACTCAGTCTTGGGCTATTAGTATGGTGATATATTACTCAGTTATATGTACTTTTATTGGTTAAATGTAGAAATGCCTAGCCATTATTCTGTCATGTATATTGTTTATATCATACCGGTGCCCATTCATTCATATACGTAAAGGTTGTTCGGTTTCATAACATACATAAGGCCACAGAAAGTACAGGAAACATTTTAAATTACCATATGATATACTGCAAAAATGTTCCGCTTGTCGGTAAATAAATGTCTCTGACCACAAGCGCTCGTAGCACGGACCACCCTCCTTTTTTCTAACTTTCTGTTTACAAATTTATTTTCAATAAAATTTCTTTATTTCTTTATGATTTCATCTCTTTTTCCTTATTTTAACTTGTTCGTGTCAATATTCATACAATCTTATGTTAACATCATGTGTCGACCCTATATAGATACTAATAATCCACATGGCATGCAACTCGGCAGGTTTAAAAATCGTACCCCTGCTCGCTTCGAGTACATTTATTGCACCTTATTTCCATTATGTCATTCAAACTAGGACATGTATCCATTCCTAAAAGACGCATCTTTTTGCCCCTGTTTTTGTTTTGTGCATACGATAGCTCAGTTCTCCAGAATTTTAAGATTTTCACACATTTATTGCCAAATTTTTCGTATAAGGACCCACGGCTGACGGAAGTAATATTTAAATTTTTGGAACTTTTCTGACTCTATCGTTGAAGTTAATGCAGTGGTACGTCACTTCTGTCAGCCGTGGGTCCTTATACGAAAAATTTGGCAATAAATGTGTGAAAATCTTAAAATTCTGGAGAACTGAGCTATCGTATGCACAAAACAAAAACAGGGGCAAAAAGGTGCGTCTTTTAGGAATGGATACATGTCCTAGTTTGAATGGTATACATGGCCGTGGCGCAATGGAGGCAAATGAGGCAAATGCCTCACTTTTGAAACGGCAAGTGTAACCTTTTGAAAGCAAATAAAATATTTTTTTCTTCAAAATTTGTCTAAATTCACCCTCTTTGCCTCATTTATTCAGACCCGGACTACATAATGGAAATAAGGTGCAATAAATGTACTCGAAGCGAGCAGGGGTACGATTTTTAAACCTACCGAGTTGCATGTCTTGTGGATTATTAGTATCTATATAGGGTCGACACATGATGTTATCATAAGATTGTATGAATATTGACACGAACAAGTTAAGATAAGGAAAAAGAGATGAAATAATAAAGAAATATAAAGAAATGTTATTGAAAATAAATTTGCAAACAGAAAGTTAGAAAAAGGGGGGTGGTCCGTGCTACGAGCGCCTGTGTCTCTGACTAGTCTTTGATAATGGAAACTAAGTTATATTATTACATTAACATACCTTAATTGTGGCTTTAGGTGGGTGTTCCATATGAGGTGATGTCATGTGTGCCTGGAACGCCCAACCAAAGGCATTCAATTGACCGCCATTATACAAGAGGAATACTGGGTAAAATTCATCACATGACATGTCTTTCCTTGTGTTGTACCAGTAATGTACACCTAAAATACAATATTGAATCATGCAAGATCTGTTAATATACCAATATACGAAAAAAATAAGGGCATATCTGCCAAGCGAATATATAAAGGGAGTTATTTTTATGTTGGTTATCAAAAGTACGGGGACCATCGTGGCCGTGATCGTATGATAGTTGGATTTATCACTACCTATGCAATCAGTGCCTATCACCACCGATGTTGTGAGTTCAAATCTCGATCAGGGCGAGTTGTACATCATTATGTGATAAAGTTTGTCAGTGACTTGCGACAGGTCGGTGGTTTTCTTCGTGTCCTCCGGTTTCCTCCATCAATAAAACTGACCGCCACGATATAGCTGAAATATTGTTGAAAGTGGCGTTAAACACTATCAAACAAACAAACAAACAAACAAACAAACAATCAAAAGTACAAGTGTCTTTGTTTTATTTATTCAGATGAGTGTCTGAGGTCCTTTTGAGGGTCACGTGTTATCCATTTTAGACCGAATATTTTGTTGATTGGTATAATATATTAACATAGCGTGATTGGAAATATAATGAATAAGAAAACCATATAGCAATTGAAACTGATTTTACATCAACTTCTGATTGGACAATGTATTAAGTAGTGATGTATACAGATACATGTTTTACAGAAATTCCCTTAAATTTCTAATACCAATTTTCTTGATGTTGATTATTAAATATTAAAAGATCAGGCTAATCAAAGTACCAAGGCGTGATCAAAGTACCAAGGCGTGATCAAAGTACCAAGGCGTGATCAAACGCATTTCAACAATAGCAAACGACATTTTAACAGTGGTAAAGAGAAAAAAAGACATAGACAAATACAATTCACAAATACTTAATACAGAAACTAATATATTGTTCATTATCTCTCAGCAGTATTTGAATGAAATCCGCTTCATAGGAAAACAAAACAAAGTAGAGATATACAGTCCCAATGACAAAACGCTTGATGAAATACATGGACACCTAATTCGACAAATGGATTGTCAAAAACAAAAATATTCAACAATTGTCGAAGTTGTCTTTTAATTAATTGAAAGAAAGTGGAAATTATCAATTAATGGACAGAGTGATAACAGAAAAACCAACTTACCCATAGATGGGAAACACTTTCCACGGGTCCAATTAGTGGATGAAATTCCAGTCTCTTTATGTGGTATTTTGATGGAATGAGATATATCTGTTCCATTCTGAATGTATAAATCTGTACCTAATCCTTGTTGTCTTATTTGGGCAGGTGATCTTCCAGTGGTGCAAATGATTGCTGTAAGTATAAATTGTAAAACCTTTAAAATTGTTATCAAGGAGATTGATCAGATATGTGTATATGTATGTTAGAAGTATAAAGTGTGCTTCTATTTCTACCATTTTCCGATTGGATTGTGTAACAGTTCTAATGTTGTGGCATTTTTGGTTGTCACTTTATTATATCAAGCTGCAAATATTTAACTGCACTCTACAATGTAGGAAATGCCAGTTACGGTAAAACAGCAAAAGACCTGTCGTGGTGAATTTCGACAAAAGCCTATTAGTACTGGTAAAGGGCAGTTTCCAAAAGTTAATGAACTAAAGTGTTTTTTTCTCCAAATAAGCTAACAAGTCTATATTTGTTTTTTTGGTTACCATGGTTAAATGTATATTCATAATACAAATTTGAAAAAAGTTAAAATTTATTTGAAAAATAGTCTATAGAATAAATAAAAGTTAGAGAATACCGAAGGGGAAATCAAAAATGGAGAAACTGGCAACATAGAATACACAAAGACGAAGAAAAACAAAACAAAAACATAACACAATATAACTTGGATACCACTATGCACAAACTCACACAAATAACGTAAATAAGACATGAGCCCTCCTACAAACAACTGGAGGTAAAGACGAACCGAACATTGTTTTTACGCGGAAATCGTAACGGACATCTCAGCACGGAACTGGGTTAAAATTTGCCGATTTGACAGATTTGTGAAAGCGATTTTAGAGTGGAGAAATCTTGAATGTTATCGATTATTCTTCCTATATAAACTTATTAATATTTTTTCCTCTAATAGTTATTCCTCTTTGGTTGATTTGCGTATTAGGGAACATTTTACCCGATAAAAAAAGATTATTTAACAGAATTTAATTAATTTGTAATATATCTAGTTTGAAAGCATACACATATTACTACACAAATATGAATAAAGTAACAAGTAAACTGACCGCTATGATATTGTTGATAAATACCACAACTTTACCTTCAGAACTAGATACGACCGTCTTTATTGCTATATTGTTAGCTTGAAAATGACTGACATTACAAAACAGCAATAAAATCTATGAAAATAAAGTTCTGCGGAAAGGAATATGATGTAACATTTCATTTTTGTGGCAGTTAGATACTAAAATATCCATCTTTATGATGGCTTACAACTGCTTGCTTATGCCATCAGTGTCTATCACCACTAACTGTTGAGTTCTATAACCGCCATTGGTCACAGATGAACACGATACAAAATTATAACGTGCGGAATATCGTTGATTTATTCTATCAATATAACTGACAACCACATTATTGGTGAAATATTGCTAAAAGTGGAGTTAAATTCCAACAATATCGTAATCGTAATGACACGAATTACCAGGTGTTACCTTCACCGACGGACAAAAATAAATGTAAATTAGTTAATTACATGGATCGACGAAATATGCAGATATATGGTAATTGCTTCCAGACATCACAAATGGGTGATTCTTCAGAAAAGAGGAAGGGTAACTATTTGCCAAGTTGCTTGGAATCTGTAAAATAAAATAATATGTTGATACGGATGGAGAATGCAACAATAGCACGCTGTCTCTTAAACATGAGATTCCTACCTATTCACAAACATTGCTTCTGAATACCCTACCCATCCATATGTACATGGTTTCTGAATGACGTTCTCCCAATGTGAGGTGACCCTAGCCGATGTTGGCTACCTGTTTAGACCCTTTGGTTTTATTGCTCCCAAAACTTGAAATTATTTGGCTTTCCAATCTTTCGATTTTTAGCGTACCTGATGAAGGTTATTCCAGACTGAGCGTACCCGATGATGGTTATTTCAGAAACGCGTCGTGTGCATCAAATTTGATATCTACGTTTTGATTAGCCTTTAAGCACCGGAATGTTGGTTGTGAAATAGATGGTTAATTCCCAATGATAGAAAAGATTGCTTCTGGTATTGTAACCTGGGGAATTACCAGAATAGTAGCAAAGTATATACACTCACACTTCCATGAGAAGAAGTATGGCTTATAATAATCGATAAACATAAAATTCATTTAGGTATAGTTCGCTTCATATGAATGTTCATTTGATTCGACGACCAATTACTAAGAAAAAAGATATGGAAATTAAATGAGCATTGGAAACTAATCAACATTACACTTAGACATAAATTAAAATAAAGGAACAGCACATTAATTGATGTTCAATATTTGGCGTCTAACAAAGTAAAATGTGTCAACGATGTCATATTCAATGTACTTTTATGTTATCCAGAAGTCCAGATCAGATTCATGCCAACTATAAAAAGGAAGAACCCCTATAATAATATGCGAATGGTTACATATACCAGTGATGTTCTAATACTTGTAGGTGTTGTCTGTTTGTGAGAATTGTTATATTTTGCAATCTATTTTAGGAGTTCATTAGTTAGCAAATTAATGAGTTCAGTTGTTATACATTCAATGAGTTCACATTAGTTAGACAGTTTATGGGTTCATTAATGAACCAATCAACTACACTGCAGTTTATGTATTAAATAAGACGAGTTTGAAGACCCTAAAGGGGTAATCAGAATCCGTAAATCGAAAGAAAATAGGCAACACAATGGCCAAATGAAAAAGGATAAACAACGATCTTTCCAACGAACCATTACAAACCACTGCACAGAAAACTAAAGATCGAGCACAACACGAACCCCACTACGGGGGTGAACTCAGTTGCCCCGGAAGGGTAATCAGTTCCTGCTCCACTAATGGCACACGTCGTGTTGCTCTAATTGTAAACCTGATTGCAAGTCATGAATGAGGAAATTTACGAATTCCTTTGTTGGCCAGTTATTGTATTCATTAGTAATTCACGATTCATATATCGGTAGTAAAGATTAAATGATACGTACTGCTGCAGAAATACCAGCAATCTGACCTTGTACGTCATATATCAGTATCAAGGCCAAGTCATTATCTTTAGCATAATGTCTACCATGCAGACCAGATGAATCTACAATGAAAATGTGTGTATTATATTATAGTTGTAATACAAGCGATTTTATGTTAGCACTTTTTGTTTTAATAATTTTGATCTAAATGTCGTCTTAACATGATTTAATTTAAACACTTTTTGTCTTCACAAAGGTCAATGATTTTTTTACTACTAACAATAATTTCATATCAGTTCTAAATTAGACTTTTTCATTGGTGTAGACATGGTCATGTGTCATGAATGAATCTGCGTTAAAGAAATCTACCAGTCATTAACATGAGAATGCCCGCGGATTATGAAAAGGGCATTATCACTGTTTCAGTCAATATTACTGTCCTTTGGGCAGTCTATTAATCACGATAATGCTCTAAACATAAGTAACTATTATATAAATATAACATACTACTTGTCTTGTCTACAAAAACTGACAGTATTTACTTGCATAGGCGTGAACACGTCTGGTGTCCGTGGGTTTGTTGATATAATTATGCTTTGATATTATTATTATTTCTTTACAAACAAACGTCGTTATATCGAAATCGAACAAACCTAATCTTTTACTTTGAATTATCCGAGCATTCAAAATATCCACATTATATTATACTAACACTTCTATTAACAGACCGCATTTTCACTTCGAGTTATCTGCATTATATTATAATAACACTTCTACAAACAGATCGCATTTTCACTTCGTGTTATCCAAGGAGAACACTTATCCGAATTCGTGTTAGCGAGGCCCGGTTGTATTCTGTATAGTAATAGAGCATTAATGATCATACTGCACCATTATATTTACAACATTAGTACAATGTCTTTTAATATAAAGTGCGAGGCTTAAAACTGAGGTTTATGGAGCTTTCCCCCCATTTTGGCGACAAATACATTTTAAGACACTGTATTTAATCAGTATTGTGATTATCCCGCAGAGAAATCTATGTTTCTCCACTTTTGATATTTTCTGCCAACAGGAAGTGTACTGATTTACAACCAGCTTTCCAACGTTCAACAGACAAAACATAGGAGAGTGGCACCAGAAAAGTTATATTTTGGTGAGTAGCCGTATATAACAATGCGATTTTACTTCTTAAATAGAATGAGTGCTGGATAGACAGAATAATAACGATTATACTATACCACTATTATAAAATATCTACCTCCGCAGTCTGCTATTTTCTTAAAGCCTTTGTGTAAAGCGTCTTTTTCTGTGAGTGGCTGGGAGGCATAATTTACACTGCTGAATGGGTTGATTCCCCATGTAACTGAAATAAAAAGTAACCACTTTCAAAACTTTAGATAATTTTAAAACAATTTTTCAAATCAAAAACTGCGTCATCTTTTCACTTTTTCAATCATAATTTATTATGGGATTAAATTCCATTTCTAGGGGTTTGTTGATACGTAACCTCGACCGCATTACACACCAACGGACCAGGCGCAATTGTATGAGATTCACCACACTGTGACTTGACTATCGACATCAAATTGAGTCTGTTGACCATTTCTCGTTGTCATACGATTTACAAAGATTTAATATTTATCTGTATTAGGTCAGTAGGTTTAGAACTAGGCATTGACAATATTCTGCTTAGTAACTCCTGTAATGAGTTTCTTTTTGTAGCTCTATTTTATATATTAAGCCTTGTTCAAACATTTATTGTAGATTCACATAAATTTATTCAAATCTAGCTGATGTTGTATTGAGTTATGCAAACGACACGATGTAAGACAACCTTGTCTTTCTTTTTAATGTTTCATGATTTGTGATAATATATACTTTCCACGTCATTTCACGTTGGGTGCCACTAGTGGAGCAGGAACTGCTTTCCCTTTCGGAGAACCCGATTTCACTCCCGGTTTTCAGTGGGTTTCGTGAAGTTCGGTCCTCGGTTGTGATCGTGTGGGAGTAGGATTTATAACTACCTATGCAATCAGTGCCTATCACCAGTGATGTTATGAGTTCGAATCCCGATCAGGGCAAGGTGTATAACATTATGTGATAATGCTTGTCAGTGACTTGCTATAGGTCGGTGGTTTTCTCCGAGTACTCCGATTTCCTCCACCAATAAAACTGACCGCCACGATATATATCTGAAATATTGTTGAAAGTGGCGTAACGCATAAAGCCAAACCAAACCTTTTTTGTTTGACAATTGGTTGTCTGTCCTTCGATTTGCGGTTTTTGATTGTCCATTTGGTATCTTCTAACTTTTCTGTCACTGCTATGCATGTTATTTCACAATATAATATTCATTTATATATCTGTAATATACGTTATCAGTTTGGTTTGGTCGGATGTAGTGTATTGGCGGACAGACGGGCCTATCAAGTAACAAGGTGCAAGATTCGAACACACTCGTACTACAAGTACCGCGCTGCAAATAGTTCCAACATTCGATAACGTAAAACGACGAAAGGACTAAAGATCATGACAAAATAGTAAAGAAACATCTTTTCAAATGATGAAAAATAAGTTTAAACAGTTCCACCAATATCAACAAAGGGTACAACTATATTCAATCATAGAAATCGAGTCGTGAGTATTTAGGTCGGATTTATTGATTATGAAAAGAATCTTTAAACAGTGATGATCATCAATTCCACCAATATCAATAAAATGAACAATCACCTCTCATCTTAACTGAACTCATTGTACACAAAGAAAGACCACGACATATGGCGATGGAAATCCAGGTCCTGGTTTGGGACAGGTATAAAATATGGCGGGGTTAGACTGATTAATGGAAGCACAACCTTTCTTCTTAATACATGTAACTGGATCTCCAATACATACATGAGCAAACGATAAAAAAACCTGCACAGATTCTCCTCCACTCGATAAGAACACACACTATCACAAAAATGAATAACAACATAAATATGCACAGTACAATGACGTCAATAGCAGGGGCAATGTATGGTGGTGACAATAGAACTCGCAAACGTCCCCAGGAAATCTGTAACTAACAAAGGAAGTAGATGACTTTGCTCTTTATCACTTATTACAAAATACAGCAGGCAAAAGTAGCAGATGATTACACAGCATCAAAATCGATGGAAAGCGTGAATCGTATTTAGGTCAACCATATGAAAAAATCAATATCCCTCTTCTTTACATATACATTTATGTATATATTTCTGCTTTTGATCTAATTAGAAGAGTTTGAAGATACCAAAGGGGTAATCAGAATACGTAAATCGAAGAAGGACAGACAATACAATGGCCAAAAGAAAAGGGACAAAAGGACAAACAATGATCTACAAAAACATACATATAAAACTAAAGATCGAGTAACATATGTATGTGTACGAAAAGTAGAATGTTCAGATAGAAATGTACTCCTGATGGACAGCTGGGCCAATTAAACGGTCCGCAACTGGCACAATAATCCACCAAATGCGTCATATTCGACAGATCTAGACTGATAACGTATAAGATAAGATTTGGTGGTAGAGAAAAGTGACAAGAGAAAGCAAACAACGTCTAGTTTTGACAATAATTTCCTCTTGTACGAGTCGTTGGTATGCTTTCATTTCGTAATTATAACTCCTGGCAGGAAATTTAATATAAATACATCTGTCGTTTAGGAGATGAATATTAAAGAAAACAAAGTTGACAATGCTACTACTGACCTTTCAGGTTGTTCCATGAGCCATCTGAAAAATGAAAAAGTTTCAGATAATTATTTCATTACAGTATCATGGTACGCAGGGCCGGATTTAGACTTAGTGGGGTACTTGGGCCTTAAGCATTTGCGTATGAAAATTCAACATATGATCAAAGTATTTTTAAAAAGGCACAACTTAAAGCACAATAAGATAATAAAGAGGGCCGCATTAAATATATTAGCCCCAAACAGTTTGAAGAGAGCCCAAATCTTAAAAGGGCCTCGGGACATTAAGATTTCTCAACTAAATTCAATGGCTTTTTAAATCTGAAAGGGCCTAAATAAATAAAAAAAAGGACTCAATAATTTTAAAAGAACTCTATTAGATTATAAAAAAATAAATTATTTATTTGATTGCTATTCATATATTTTTTTTAAATTTTTAACTCCAAACTTTAGAATTCTCTGATTTAATGGGGCCCCAAGCTTAAAGACTCCTGGGCCGTAGCCCATATTGCCCCATACAGAAATCCGGCCCTGTTGGTATGTTGAATGCAACAAAAATAATTGATTAAAATATATGAAATAAAGAGAAGGGATAATTTAGAGAGTTTTTCTCATTTAATACTATGTTTTTAAACCTATCTTGCGTTATATGATAATACACAATGTTTATTTAGCACACATAATGAATATTTCTACATTTCATTTCGTCATATAAACATCAGACGTGTTGAAAGATCTCAAAATATTGACCCTAGTGTATTTTATCTTTGGAATTAAATGGCAATTAATAAATATTGTGCATTGAGGTGACATTTTCATATTGTTTACTGGCATAAATTATATTTCATCCCATGAAATTATTTATGTAATACAGCACGTAATCCTTGTTAATATGTAATCCCCATATCTGCAGTAAAATCATTTGAATAAATTTATTAATTTTAAACCAATAATTTTGACTAAAACTATTTTACATTAAGTTAAATATATAGTCTATATGAAAAGTAAAATGATTTAATTGTGAAATTTATTTTTAGAAACCTAAGTTATTTTCACCCAATCAGAATTGTAGAATTAGTCACGTGTCATTGTTTGTGTACATTACTAGAAGTGAAAACACGTTTTGTGTTTCTACAAATTTCAGCTAAACATTTTCCCACCATCCTCCCCTTCTTACCACCAACTTATTTCATTGTGTTCATTCACATTTGATGATGTAAATATATATATATATACGTCTGAAAATTAAACCAAACAGTGTTAGAATTAGATTTTAGAGCTGTCAAATTTTTGTTCTTCCCTCGACGGGATTTGAACCCACACCATTGTTACATTGCAGCACCATTCGCTTAGCCTTACGTCCAGCGCCCTAGACCACTCGACTACATCCACTCCCTATATATATATATATATACGTCTGAAAATTAAACCAAACAGTGTTAGAATTAGATTTTAGAGCTGTCAAATTTTTGTTCTTCCCTCGACGGGATTTGAACCCACACCATTGTTACACTGCAGCACCATTCGCTTAGCCTTACGTCCAGCGCCCTAGACCACTCGACTACATCCACTCCCTAAAAAAAGGAGCTTCAATAGTCGTAGTGTTACCTTGTCTCGTAAGGCAAATCTAGGGATAGGTGTAAGACATGTGTATAAGCGTGTGTAGATGGTACATATATACTTAATATTATAATTTGACAGCAATCTAACTCAGCAATTTTTAATATATTGGATAGGATAATGAAGAATTATTCATTATACAGTCACAGGAAATAAAGTATATTATACAAACGTCTAGAAGCAAGTGACAACCATACAATATATCTGTCCCACTGGATCTCAAAATTACTTTAGAGGATACTAGGTTAATACTAAATATTATATACGTCTGAAAATTAAACCAAACAGTGTTAGAATTAGATTTTAGAGCTGTCAAATTTTTGTTCTTCCCTCGACGGGATTTGAACCCACACCATTGTTACACTGCAGCACCATTCGCTTAGCCTTACGTCCAGCGCCCTAGACCACTCGACTACATCCACTCCCTAAAAAAAGGAGCTTCAATAGTCGTAGTGTTACCTTGTCTCGTAAGGCAAATCTAGGGATAGGCGTAAGACATGTGTATAAGCGTGTGTAGATGGTACATATATACTTAATATTATAATTTGACAGCAATCTAACTCAGCAATTTTTAATATATTGGATAGGATAATGAAGAATTATTCATTATACAGTCACAGGAAATAAAGTATATTATATATATATATATATATATATATATATATATATATATATATGTATACTTATGCTTACTGATATACAAAACTTCTTTTTGTACCAATATGCTATATTGTCTTGAATGTGGCGGTTTTCAGTTTCCACCCCTTTTTGTATTTAAAATTTGTATTGCTTAGGAGTGTTTTAAGTTTGTTTACATTTTAGTTAGATTATTAGTCACATTTGTTTATGTAAGAAATTTAGTCATTTATTTAGAAAATTTTATAATAAATGACATTTTAATTGGAGCAATTGTTTACTTCTTATATATACAAAAACAAGCAGAGTATTTGCTACACCAGAGGAGTATAACGTACCAGGAGTTGGTACAAGTTAATGGAGTATATGAACATGAACAGGTCAATATTCTTTCATGGTGGAATGTGAAAATCTAATGGTGGTTTTTCTGGTTTTATGGAGTCTGTGGTTATATAAATAAATGTGATAAAGTTTGTCAGTGACTTGCGACAGGTCGGTGGTTTTCTCCCAGGTACTCCGGTTTCCTCCACCAATAAAGCAGACCACCACAATATAACTGAAATATTGTTGAAAGTTGCGTTAAACACCATAAGCCCAAACCAAATCTAAATGTAGCAAGCGTACATTTTAATTAATAAACATAAATATTCAATCGATGATATAAGCTTACGTACCATGTGAAGTTAAAAATCCTCTACAAGAGACAGCACAAACTACCAACAGAATAAGCTGCAGAAAATCCATCGTATAGTACCGTATCGTCGTGTCACTATTACTAGGTTGTAAATCTCTTATACTTATAGTAAAATACCTTATCTGTATACATCTAAGAGGTTAACCGGAATAAAGGTTATCTGTCTTAGAGCTTAAAAGTAGAACGGTAAAATGATTTTATCTATGTTCCCAAAAATAACACCTTGGCATCTCAATATATTAAGTTTGTACAAACAAACAAGAAATTAATTTAGATTGAACTTTGAAATGATCAAATGAATCCTGCAATAGACATCAGGAAGCATCGTGTTCAATGCAATTATCTGGAAATGAGATTGATTCCTTCCATTACCGTGAATTTGGTCTATGCAAATTAATTTCCTTTTAATTCTGTGAAGGAAATATTATTGGTGGGATTGGTTTATGGTTTTTAACTCTACTTTCAACAATATTTCAGTGATATCGTGGTAGTCGGTATTATTGGTGGAGGTAAGATATAAGTATAGGTATTATAAAACATTATAATGTTTATACATTGGTAAATATCTATATAATTACCTTAAATAGAATTTTTTGAACTTTTATTTAAGCATTTATTAATGTGTGTCATTTGGATTACGGATTATGGATTTGCAACGACAATTTCACCAAACTTTAGTTATGTCTTCTATGGTCATAAGTTCTATTGGTGGAGGACACTAGACTACAGAAAAAAACCATTCTGACATACCGGGAGAAACATACACACATGTGCACAAAAGGATTGTATCGAGCACACCTCGATACGGACGGGATTCGAACTCCCAAACCCTTGTGGTGATATTTCACAATATAGCTAAGACATAGCTGAAAGTAACGACAAGCCCAACATTTTCCAACAAATAGCCATATTGGAATCATTTTGTTCTTTAATTTAACATTTTGAGGAGAGCTACGAGTATCCCTTGGCTGTATGTTATCCTCGTTAAATAAATTTGTAACACGCATGCATTCGTTCCCTTTGAACATTTTATGGTTTATATGCCAGAATGTAAGCAACAGCTAAGAACTATGAAATAATGCACGCAGATACGAGAAATTGCACACTTTATATCGGGGCTGTAATTTTATTACTCTCAGAGAATCGTGCAATAATCAACAACCAGATGTGATATTGCATGGCTCTATGTTACAAATCATATATACCACGGTTTTACGAACTCGGAAAACCCGTGGTATAAATATTACAAAGAATTAAATCATATTAACGATACAAGTGTTATAACTCCATTAACTGGGTTAAGTCAATTGATGGTTGTACACTATGTCCAAACCCAGAGCTTAGGATTGTCATCACTTTTATCAATCTTATTTGTATGGTGTGATCTAGAGGGTAGGTTCTTGTCATAATGGTTTGTCAGAATGTTAACAAGGACTAACGAATCACTGAATCACGTGATATTCGTTTTCTTTGTAATAAGATAACAAAATCCATGACGTTTGTTTTGCTAACAAGACAGTTGTGATCATGTGAAAGGGATTAGAAAAGTTTGAAAATATCAAAGGTGTAACCAGAAACCGTAAATCGATGAAGGACAGACAGCACAATGACCAAAAGAAGAACAACAAAAAGGACAAACAATTATGCACAAGACACTACACAGAAAACTAAAAATAACTATCTGCTCTGCGTGTGCATTATATGTATCAACAAATTCATGATGATAGCGAAATTCAATGCGCTATGATACATATGGTCTTACACAACGCACATATATTCAAGTATATACCAATGATACCAATATTGACTTTATGTCACCAACTGTACATGTCTTTGTAAACCATCATCAGTAGTGCTAAATCACAAACAGTTTGCTATTAAAAAATAAAGGAGCAGAAAAACTATTATATAACACACAGGAAATGAACAATAAATACTACAATTATAGTGAATTCGAAATATGAAAATTCAGACAATTTAACGCCAGGGCTGTTTTAATGAATGGGCAATTGTTCATTTACTATTACAATCACAAGTTATTACAAACGACCTTCCGATGGTTGAGTAAACAATCCACTTTATGTGATAATACACATTATCTAAAATCTCAAGTATAAGGCAAAATAATAAACAAAACGCTAATATCAATTTGCCGACAGCCCGCCGTGATGGACGCCGGAATTATTATTAACAGAAAAATGCTATGTTACATGTCACTTGTAATCAATTCACAATGTACACAACCAACATTTCAAACAAAACTATATATTGCATAATTAGAATTCCGTCACAGATGAGCAAGGACGTCCAGGAAAAACCGAAGTAATTTGGAAACCTGTATCTGATGACAATGCTCGAACCCATCTCTGGACAATCAGGTGTCGGACCTCACCTTAAAAAAATTGCAACAAAGATGCAAATAGTAAATAATGTAAGACTAACATAGAGACATATTCTTTGTTGTTACACGTATGCACGACGGCTAGAAAGTGAAGAGAACCAAACGAACACACCTAAAATCCCATAAAAATAGTTGTATCAGAGGTCAAGATATTCATACACTGTCATTGCATCGTACCACGAAATGAGGAAATGATATGTTCTACTTGTTGTAAACAATGAAGATAAGATCAGATAAAATACAAGCAAACAAGCAACATGAGCGCTATTGTAACCGACTATTAATTTACAAGCATGCACAAACTAATAAACACAGTAGCATGTAAATAAGCAACAAACGAGAGCTAAATAAAAGCAATGACACAAAGCACAGTAAGCACGCATACCCATAGCGAAGTTATTAAGCACTGGACAAGGAGGTTATACCGTATACAGTTCAACATATTCATATTCTCTCACTGCATTGCACCACAAAACGAGGGAAGGTTTGAAGTACAAAAAAATTGAATTATTCATTTGGGATATTTAGTTTTGTTTTATTTCACTGAACTCTGTCATATTTGTCGGTATTGTCTATATGTTTTCTATTGGACAAATGTAAAATAACTACAGACCCACGTGTAGTGCTTAAGAGGCTTAATCTTCTATCTGACCCTTTGACCTAATCCAGAATATCGGTGTTGCGTATAGAAAATGGAAGTAAACGGAAGTCTGGTTGAATGAGATTATATTCTACCCAGGCTAACCATTACACCACCCAACCGGTTTCAACATAGAGAGAAACCTGCCTAAACCGAACATCCGTGGAAACAACCTTTGTGTTCGGAATAGACATGTTTTCGGTTTATACAGGTTAAATTAATAAGGATTTCCTACATTGGAACAGGAACTGAATACCCTTCCGCAGCACATGTGTTCACCCCAGTATTTAGTGTAGTTCGTGTTACTCGATCTTTTTCTTTTTGCCATAGTGTTAATCCTTCTTCGATTTACAGATTCTGATTGGTATCCTCAAGCTCTTCTTCTTATATAAAGTTCGGTATTATACAGGATTTTGTTTTATTCAGAGTTTGGTTTAGACAAGGTTCACTGTATATAGGTAGCCTTTTTTTTGTGTAAGAAAGCAAGAATTAATATTAATTTTTGTTTAATTACTTAAATGAAAAATACCAGTATAGATATGTCAATAGTAAGGGATAATGAAATGTCTTATCTAATCTCGTGGACTGGAAGTAAACTAATAATGGCATACTGGTCTATTATACCATTGCTTGGTAAGTTAAATAAGTAAGGAACAAATTATTTACATCATGAAATAATAGTAATAATAATAATTTCTTTTATTTTAACGGAATAATACATATTAGTGCAACGACTAGTTCACATTGTGGTCCTAGTATATCTATATAGCTTTACACAACAATAACATGAAAGAAAAACAAACACATGGTACCAATTATACAATTTTAAATGGTCGAACGACAATATTTAGTTTGTATGGTTATTTCAAATACATTAATTGTTGAACCGATTACGATTATATAATAATAACTATTCTCTGTATCTATGACCTATTTTAACGAACTTAAGAATCATGTACTGATATCTAAAAAGGTTACTGACCGTTTATTGTATCCATCGATAAAAAGAAACCAGTCTTATTTCTTATTTTCAGACTGATCTTACTCATTTCATTATATCTATTCTTTTTTTAGCAACATTTGCCAGTATCCAGGCTAATTGTCCAGATGGGTTTCTAAAGAATGGCCAATCATGCTACATGGAACTAAATATCCTATCAACTTGGGCTGAAGCCTCGGTAAGAAATAAGACCAGAAAGTAATTCTAAAATATTAGACACGGGAACAAGACAAAAGCCACCTTGACAAAATCCCCCTAACAAAAAGTCATAATGAAATAATCATGCAATCTTTTTACATTTGTTTTTATAATGATAGTGATATTAAAGATATTTTAATGATAAAAACCCACCCTATTAGACACTATATGCATGCCTATATAATGATCTATTTAAAACATGATTCATGGGACGACTGTTTATGAATTGTATGACTGTAATAGCTACAATATCATGCATCGAATTTACCCGGTCTCAAATTATCCAGAGGAGAGATTTGGGATCTAATTAAACAATTAGCTCCACCACAAAGCAAGGACATACATTTCCATGGGGTTCTGTATGTGTCATTCCGGTTTTTCTATTGTTGTTAATCAGAGGAATGGCTGTTGAAGTTGATTATAATGTCATCAAATAGTAACTATATTTTCAATAAGCTGCTTAAATAAACGTTAGAGAATACCGAAGGGGCAATCAAAAATGGACAATACAGAGAAACTGGCAACACAGGGTACACAAGACGAAGAAAATCAAAGCAAAAACACAACGCAATGTGTGTTGGACATCACTATACGAAAACAAACACAATTAACGTAAATAAGACATGAGCCCTCCAACAAACAACTAGTATTAATTTGTATACGTCATAAGGGTATGATTGGTCTCAAGAATACTAGTATACTAGCATAGTATAGAAATTAGAGCTCTAAGTACAATATCCGACAATCATGAACTGACAAGACACACAAGAGTAAGACCAGGTATTTTAGATAACCAGAATTTTCAATAATTGTGGTAAACAGACAGTAATACTTCCCTTTTATCACATATTTCATTTTCGAGTTTTAATGAGTTTTAAAACAATATTTTACAGTTTTACTGCAACCTATTTGAGTCTCACTTGTTGACCATTGAATCAGCTGCTGAACAAAAGATAGTAAGCAGTATGCTGTCAAGATTCCCTGGAAGTAAATAATTTAGTATCATGAGTAATTCAGTAAGCTTTCATTGTTAACATTGAGTATTTTGGTAATCACTCTGCTGGCAACAATTTCTAAAGGGAAGTATATTCATCAAGTAGCATGCTTGTCATTTTTCCATGAACGGAAATATATTAATATTTCAAAATACATGTACTATCTAAAAGATGGCAATTGCTATTCATAAGGGTAATGATTTTATTTTCACAGCCTCATCTCGGTCAGTAATTTATCTTAACATTAGGGTTAGGGTTACTTTACTTTCAAGTAATAGACACGCAATGTGTTCATTAAAATTGCGAAGATCTTAATGACGATTTAGTTTTATCTGCAAAAATATTTTCATCATTCATATAGTTCCCAAACAATTTGTAAGTATAATTGACTATTAACAGACTTCTGGATTGGTCTCACTGACATCTTCATGCCAGGAACATGGATATGGACAACAACAAAAAGAACACCTTCGTATGTACACTGGGCAAATAATCAGCCAAACGACTATAATGGTCAACTAAACTGTGCCAGTATGGACAGAGCTCACGGATTTAACTGGACAAGCATTCCCTGTGAAACTAAAGCAGACTTTGTATGCGAAACTATGTAAGTGATATTTAAACTTGTTAGTGAGGGTTTGTGTTGTTCAATCTTTAGTTTTCTGTGTTTTGTTTTTGTGGATCGTTGATTGTCTGTCCTTTTTCTTTTGGTGGTAGTATCGTATGTCCTTCTGTGATTTACCGCTTCTTGCTATCATCAAGCATTTCTTGATAGAGAGAAAAACAAATGTTACCATGGTTATATGATGGTGTATTCAGTGAAACACCCAAGTAAAACATAGAGTTGCCAGGTAACAATAGTATATAAATACGTATTGCTATTATTCATCTCATTATTCAGTTATATTATATTATATATAACTGAATTGTGAAGAAAACAATCTCATAGGGAAGATACGCCCATATAAATATCTTTTACAATTCCACATAGTACAAAATGCAAACTGTTTGAAGCAGTATCGAGGAACATTTAAGTAACGATTTAAAAACAATTATATATAAATCCTCATTTACTAAATGCACATACAGTATTCTATTTATAGCACTTATCGTTGCCACGATCATATGGTGGTTACATCTACATCTAGCTATGTAATCAGTGACTATCTCTTTAAGTTACCAATACATTAATTTCTTTAATACTTTCTACTAAATCTATATTTGTGAAGCATACCTGGCCATTTCATCTGATGTTAAATCTTTCTTACCAACAGTACATCATAGTACATTTATAGCATAACATTGAAACTCTAGCCATGGGAACCCTACCCAGTCTGGATTGTCTCTCCCAGTATGCACTAAATATAACTCTAAATATAATATCTACATTGTTATTTTCCAATGTCTGTTGATTTTTTCAAACCACTTTATTTTCATTATTATTATTTTATTTCAGGGTAGACGATGGCGGCATGGTTATTGGATAAAATACAAAAGTCAATGAATTACATGTTTTATTTACCTCAGTAAAGTCATGAGTTGGGTTACATCCAAGTCAATACCAATGTCTTGCATCATTGTTATTTTTATACGTGTGGAGAATGAACTGCTTATCCTTCCGGATCACCTACGTTTACCCCCAGTTTTAGTGGGGTTCGTGTTGCTCAGTTTGTGTAGTGTTTATTGTAGATCATTGTATGGCTGTTTGTTCTTTTTCTGTTGGTAATTGTGTTGTATGTCCTTCCTCAATTTACGGTTTCTGATTACCGCTTTGATTTCTTCAAAGTTTTTTTTTATATCTATCTTCATGAATTCTAGAGAAAGAAATATACATCATACTGGACTACCAAGTATTCAGAATAAATTTATACCAAACTCACATTCAATAATAGTCAACAAATACAAGTAAACAAACGATTAAGCATTATGAACCAATACGGCGTGGGTTAGCACCCAGCTTTGCAATTTACAAAAAAGGGTGCACTCGACTCGCAGTCGCAAGTGATAAAGTTTACCAGTTGCTTGCCCAGGGTCGGTGGTTCTCTCCGGCTTCCTTCACCACTAAAACTGGTCGCCATGATATAGCTGAAATATTGCTGAAAGTGGCGTTAAAACTCCAAAAATCAATCAAATCAAATCGGCTATAAAATTGTATTTGCTGCTTCTTCTATAAGCACACAAGAGCAAGAACACAGACTGGTTTGCTGGGAGATAGGATAATGGGTCCGAACTGTTGACTGTTGGTTCAGAGAAATATTGCAATATTTTACTCAACTAAGCAGTGTTCGTGTTGTACAAAGGAGGTATCATCATTCTCTCATCACAGAGTGTATTATTGTGGCCATGATATACCGGTAGCTGAATATTGCTCAATTTGTGCTAAACAACAATCAATCATTCTTTCTTAGGTTTTGTATTAAAATTTTATCTCTATGCACAAAAACAACACAACACACAACAAACAAACAAATAGCATAAAGGACAAACAATGCAACGGTCCCCAAAATACTACACAGAAAACTAAAGATCTGGCAACACGAACCCCACTAAGAACCCACGTGACCCGGGGTGAACCCATGTGACCCAGAATGGTTAGCAGGTCATACTCCATTAGTAGCACCTTAGTTTAATAATATTTTATTGTACATAAACAATAGGATTGGACAGCAAGTTATACCAACTTATATGAAGTCCTCTCCTTACAAATTATACACATGAATTAATGACAGCAAAACAAAACACAGACAATAGACATTTAAAATTTTGACACTGGAAGAAAGTAAGAAGTACAAGTGAAAAAGTGAAAAAGTGACAAAGTGAAAAAATGCTGACATTAGCCCTAAAATCTTTTTGATTGATTTATAAAAGTTCGAACTTTTCCAAATATTTTGGAGTTGACGTCATAAACTATACTTATCGTTCCCAAAGAGCAAAGTTTCAATATTGATATTGATATCGTCGCAATTACTCAGAAGTGCTCTTCTTTCGTTCAGGTAACACCTGTCGCGTAACTCTTGTGCTATATCCACTTAACATAAATAGTTCAACATCATGACATAAATAGTTCAATATCATAACATAAATAGTTCAATATCAAGACAAAAATAGTTCAATATCATGACTCAGTCTGAAATAAATTTATATTAACGATCCAATTGTGTGATCTCTATTAAGGCGGAGATTATTATCTCTAAAGAATAGCACAAGATACAGACCATCAAATACTACACGAATATGTTGTACATTGCTTGAAATAAGTGTCATGTTTGCACTTCTCATCAAAATAGCTGAAAAACTGTTCATTTGACGTTAAGCAACAATCAATAATCATTCCAATCTAATTCATAAAGTCCATACAATATATAATTTGTAAATAATTTGGATACCATTCTATATTATTGAGGACAGTTCGAGAAACTGTGTCTTTGTTATGTACCAACCGCAATGTTGCACGAGCAAATCTGAAGGGTAAATAGTGTGTCGTTGAGATAAGATCTCAATGAAATGGTCCCGAGATAAGACTAAAATAAAATGGCCTTCAGACATTACCTTTTGTTTTCTCTAACGATTAATCTATTCTATTATGGTAAGTATAGAATTTAAGATGAAAATAAATGCGTGAAATTCAACGGATAACAAAACTTTATCTGTGAAAAAATCCAATGTAATTCATTTGTGCATTCTGCTTCATATTACAAACAGTTGATTTTTAAAAACTATTATCACAGAAATTGATTGATTGATGTCAAACTTCAAATGAGTACTATTTCAGCTTTATAAACAAAGAAAATTGTGAACAAATCGTATATGTGAAAAGGTGGCATTGGAATGGGTAACATGCCAGAAGTTTAAAGAGCCTTCCAACGGGCCATCAACGACCACTCATAGCAAGGTGTCCTTTATGTGTAATGAGAATGGCACCAAAGGAGTAATCAAAACCCGTAACACAATGAACAAAGGACAAACAAAGATCTACAGAACACTACACAGAAAACTAAATATTTGGCAATACGAACCCCACTAAAAATTGGGTGCTCAGGAAGGGTAAGCACTATTGCCACCCGTCGTGTTAATATACACACGTTACTTACTCTTGAAGCAAGAAATTACAATGCAATGTTGTCATGAAATATAATACATGTATGTTACATTTCTCCATTTATAGGATCTGTCTATGGAGAATGCCCTGACGGATTCCTCATCCATAAGGATTCGTGTTATAAAGAATTTGGGATCAAAGCTACCTGGGCTGAGTCTTCTGTATGTCGCCGTATTATCAGTTAACAGAACAATATATTCATTTTACTTGTGTCAATTGGGAACAAACAAAACAACATACAAACACTTCGAAACAAAAAAACAAACAAACAAAAACAAAAAACAAAAAACAAAAACAAAAACAAACAAATAAACAAACACGAAAAATTCAAACGAAAAAGAAGAAAATTATTACTGACAACTTCCAAAAAGACAGAAAAACGTCATTCCGGGCATCCCCACCGTCAAATACCCGCATAATAATACACATTGAAATGATGAGTTAGCGTTACTGACGTTTATCATCATATTTTCAGCTATGTCTTATTGGAGGAGAAAATCCCGGAAATTAGTTTTTATTTCATGATACAAGTTACAAAAAGATACTATTTTGTCAAACCCATTCTGATCAGCCCAGATGTTCAATCTTACTTGACCATGTAATTCATCAAGACTTTCTTTTCTGATATTGATTCACATCATACGAGATACAGGAATATTCAGTTATCTTTAAGCCTTACCAATTTCCCGTTTTGATGAAGATGAATATTCAGTTATCTTTAAACTTTACCATTTTACTGTTTCCATGAACACAAATATTCAGTTATCTATCAATCTTACCCTTTTTCCGTTTTGATGAAAAATAAAAATATCACATGGCATTCGTGTCGTATAAGAGTAACACGACGAGTGCCACTAGTGGAACAGGAACTGCAAAGCAAAATTATATGTAAAAACATCTGATATTGATTTCGTATTAAAACATGGCTTCGTGTAAAACCTCTTACAATTAAATGGTCGGTCCATAGCAAGTTACAATTGGTGGTATTACTAGCAAGCATGTTGTTTATGTAGAGATTCTATACGACTCAAAATCTCAGGCTTTGAATAAGTGATAAAAAAGAGATCTTTGGGGAAAAAAGACTTAGAAACTCATATACAAAACCAACAATAGATGTTCACTGAAATTTCCATAAACGAATAATGTTTTATTTCTTTATTATATTTTTCCTGTATTTCAGATGATCTGTAAAGTATATGGTGGATATCTAGCCAATATTGACAACGAACAGGAACAACTTTATGTGGCTAGTTATTTATCTCGATTAGGAAAAGGCTAGTATAATAAAAAAAAAAAACTTTAATATTGTATATTCTACAGGATAACTTAAAAATGTAAAAATACGACCATTTTACATTTGTAGATTAATTCCTAAGTCGTATAACCAAATTGACCAATGGTTTTCTCCAGGTACTTCAGTTTCCTGCACCAATAAATTTGACTTCCACTATATAACTGAAATATTGTTGAAAGTGGCGTTGAACACTATAACCCTAACCCAAATTGACCTTGTACAATTGCCAGAACTGATAGTTTGATTTCAAATTTGCTTTCTCTTATTTGTTCTAAATAAGTGGTCAGCGTTTTCCAATTTCCCTTTCAAACATTCTTAATCTGGCTAAACAAATAAAACACCAAGTACATTGTACTTACTATATAAAAATCTAAATTAATACATAAACAAAATTGTTGGGAAACTGTGCGAGACCAGGCAACGAATATATGTACAGCATATGATCATGATCTTAACATTTACAGGGGCGGATCCAGGATTTCAAGTTAGGGGGGGGCGCACTTAAAAAAATTGCGCCGAGCGGAGGGAGGCACGAAAAGTTTTGGGGTATTTCGTGTGAAAAATCACGAATTTACGCCAAAAAAATCATATTTTTTCCAATTTTTGGGGGGGACCCCCCCCCCCCCCTGATTTAATGTTACTTCATGAACAGGAGGTTTTAATCCAAGTCAATCTAAACATTCACTATTCATACATTTTGCAAACACTATCAACGAAATCAACATAGTATCATATTTATACCCATTAGTCTTAGGTACATGTGTACCTCCGGTGAGCCAATATAGTTCGCTGGGTAAAGACGATTTATTGACCCATTTCCTATCAGATTAAAGCATATGCCCTATTTTAATGTCCCACAATTTGAACTCAATAGACGTTGTTCATTCATTGCAACACAATTTAATATTTATATAAGCATGTTGCTTCGTGCAAAATGCAATGAATTTATATTCTTTGCTCTAAAGTAAATTTTTGAGAGAAAAAAAATCCCATTCCAGCACACTTTAAAATTTGGACTACAAGGCTTTGGAAAGCATCGATCTTATGGCTTAAATTTGTGTAAACTTGAATCTATATGTCACAATAATGATTGGTGCTATATTTTTGACATATCTTAGTCCCGGTCTGTTAATATTTGGTACCCAGGTCCTGGATCCCATTAATCATAGGCTTCATTTGTGCATGTTTTAATCTGCTGTGGTTATGTATGTACATTTGTATATATTTTTTTGTTCAATTTTTTTTTTATAATTGAAAAATGGAAAAGATAATCTTAGAACTTGATACTTTTTTTTGTTAGGTGAATCATTTCAATGGAAGACGTTTTGTTAGCAAAAAAGCACTGTATTGAGCATGTCGTTTGACATCACAATCAACAGGATTATTTTACAGGCATAAGTAATAAGGGCGTCATCTATTGGTCTTTTGATTCTGCTCTTAATTTCTTGCAGAAGCAATAGTTCTCGAAATCTATCATGTTAAACGACATGCACAACATAATTGCCACACGAATAGTATGGAGGTTATTCTAGACGAATAACCACTTCGTTAATGGTTAGGTTTTTGGTATTTAATGCCACTTTCAACAATATTTCGGTTATATCGAGGCTCAATGAGTTAGGTAGTTGGATTACCTAACAACTCATACAAGCCTATCACCAATACGGCGTGGGTTCGCGCACGGCTGTGTAAATTACAAAAAGGGTGCACTCGACTCGCAAGTGATAAAGTTTATCAGTTGCTTGCCCATGGTCGGTGGTTCTCTCCGGCTTCTTCCACCACTAAAACTGGCCGCCATGATATAGCTGAAATATTGCTGAAAGTGGCGCTAAACACAATAAATAAAATCAGTTTTATGGTGGCGGATGAGTTTTATTGGAGGAAACCGGAGTACTCGGATAAAACCAATCTGTCGCAAGTCACTGACAAACTGTCATATCGAGTACACCTCGCCTGAGAGGGATTCGAACTCACAAAATTAGTGCAGACAGGCACTGATTGCATAGGTAGTTATAAATTCAACTACAATACGATCACGACCATCCCCTCAACTCCGTTGATATAGATACTTATATATCAGTTGAAACTTTTCTTCAGACTCTTTCACACCTGGTAGGTTTTGGTTGGGTGGAACAGATATCCAGATTGAAGGATTGTGGGCATGGTCACGTGGTAATGACCCATTTATTTATAAGAACTGGCAGACAGGACAACCAGATAACAATGGCGGGAAGGAAAATTGTGTAGATTTTGAATTCTCTACCAACTTTAAATGGGATGACAAAGATTGTCAAATAAGACAGAACTTTTTATGTGAAATCCCGTAAGTATACAACCTTAAAACAAAACAGTGATGATAGAAAACAGAAATAAACAAAACATAATTAAACAAATCCGAGCCCCTCACAGAGTCAATAGAAAATAGAAATGAACAAACCAGAATCCATAGAAAACAAATATGAACCGGGAGCCGATCGACTACAGAAATAAACAAACCAGAATCCATAGAAAACAAATATGAACCGGGAGCCGATCGACTACAGAAATAAACAAACCAGAATCCATAGAAAACAAATATGAACCGGGAGCCGATCGACTACAGAAATAAACAAACCAGAATCCATAGAAAACAAATATGAACCGGGAGCCGATCGACTACAGAAATAAACAAACCAGAAGAACAAAAAGAAACAAACTAGAGCTGATCATTAATAACGAAAAAAACAACTAAAGTTGATAGACAACGGACATCAACAAACCAGAACAGATAGGTTTATATTTAACTATTAATACTTTTGATAGAATATAATACATTACCCCATTATTATTTTACAGGGTCAACAAATTGACAATTGAGGAATCTATTAATTTCAAAGTGTACATTGATTTAGTTCAATACTAAACGACTCTGATTCTTCCATCACTTAATCTGGCCACGGTTATAGGTGAAAAATTGTCTGCCGACTGTTGTGAGCGAGCACAACAAAAATGTTAGGTCTAGTATAAATAATTCATCATCATCATCTTCTTATAAAAATGTAACTTCTTCTTGTCATGATAAAACTCAAAATTTGCTCACTTGTACTCAAATATTTTATATAGTTAATTTCCATACCTATCAAACTATTGCTTTTTTTTTCTTTTTCAGAGCAACCCAGACACCAATTATAGGATAGGAATTGGTTATTCAGCAGCCATAATTTTAACATCAAATAATTTACTTACATTTGTATAAGTTTGTTAACAAATTTTTTATTCCAAATTCACATTGAAATATCTTGCAAAAACTAGGATGGATTTTCAGTATTATTTAAGCAGTATTTCAGGTATATAGTGTCTGTGCTCTACAAACCTTACCATCTTCTAGATAATATAGTGTCTAGCCTCTACAAACCTTACCATCTTCTAGATAATATAGTGTCTAGCCTCTACAAACCTTACCATCTTCTAGATAATATAGTGTCTAGCCTCTACAAACCTTACCATCTTCTAGATAATAGTGTCTAGCCTCTACAAACCTTACCATCTTCTAGATAATATAGTGTCTAGCCTCTACAAACCTTACCATCTTCTAGATAATAGTGTCTAGCCTCTACAAACCTTACCATCTTCTAGATAATATAGTGTCTAGCCTCTACAAATCTTACCATCTTCTAGATAATATAGTGTCTAGCCTCTACAAACCTTACCATCTTCTAGATAATAGTGTCTAGCCTCTACAAACCTTACCATCTTCTAGATAATAGTGTCTAGCCTCTACAAACCTTACCATCTTCTAGATAATATAGTGTCTGCTCTACAAACCTTACCATCTTCTAGATAATATAGTGTCTAGCCTCTACAAATCTTACCATCTTCTAGATAATATAGTGTCTAGCCTCTACAAACCTTACCATCTTCTAGATAATAGTGTCTAGCCTCTACAAACCTTACCATCTTCTAGATAATAGTGTCTAGCCTCTACAAACCTTACCATCTTCTAGATAATATAGTGTCTAGCCTCTACAAATCTTACCATCTTCTAGATAATATAGTGTCTAGCCTCTACAAACCTTACCATCTTCTAGATAATATAGTGTCTGCTCTACAAACCTTACCATCTTCTAGATAATATAGTGTCTAGCCTCTACAAATCTTACCATCTTCTAGATAATATAGTGTCTAGCCTCTACAAACCTTACCATCTTCTAGATAATATAGTGTCTGCTCTACAAACCTTACCATCTTCTAGATAATATAGTGTCTAGCCTCTACAAATCTTACCATCTTCTAGATAATATAGTGTCTAGCCTCTACAAACCTTACCATCTTCTAGATAATATAGTGTCTAGCCTCTACAAATCTTACCATCTTCTAGATAATATAGTGTCTAGCCTCTACAAACCTTACCATCTTCTAGATAATATAGTGTCTGCTCTACAAACCTTACCATCTTCTAGATAATATAGTGTCTAGCCTCTACAAACCCTACCATCTTCTAGATAATATTGTGAAGCCTGTCTAAACCAAATTCTGAATAAACCGGAATCCGAATAAACCAAACATTAAATAAAGTCCCAATGTAGGAAATATTTGTTGATATAACTTGCATAAGTCAAATACCTGTCTATTCCGACCACAATACCTGGTCTTAAGGAGGTTCGGTTTAGATGTAATTCCATTATTGATGAGAAAATATTTTGACAAACCTGGAAGTATGATAAACAAGATATCCAAACAATTTTTCTATGTGTGTAATACATTAGATGACCATTGAAGTAGTGTGCATCAATACAGTTAAACCTGTTTATAAAGAGAACTCAAGGGAACCTGCAAACGTGCCCTTTATCAGCAGTTGCCCATTATATATAGATTAAAATTATATGCACTATTCATTAATGGGGAAAATGAGGCTTCCCTTTCTAGTCAGTGGTTTGTTATATAGAGATACCCTTTATAGTCAGTGGTTTGTTATATAGAGGTACCCTTTATAGTCAGTGGTTTGTTATATAGAGGTACCCTTTATAGTCAGTGGTTTGTTATATAGAGGTACCCTTTATAGTCAGTGGTTTGTTATATAGAGGTACCCTTTAAGGCAAGTTTGACTGTTTATACACAACCAATCACAGAATACATTTTATACATAAAGTTTATTTCTGCTTTAGCTATACTAGTTTTGTTTCTGTTAGCTACCAATCCAGCAGATGCTTCTGTAACTTAAGTGATTGAGTTATTGGTGTTTGACATCACTTTCAGGAATTTATCAGTGATATTGTGACTACCAAACTTAACAGGGGAATTTGGTTCCCAGTCAGGTAAAATAAAAGACAATAACATTGGTATTAGTTACTTCTCCATTAAACATACAGCACTAAGAAGTTGAAGCATTAAACATGTAGCACTAAGACGTTGAAGCATTAAACATACAGCACTAAGAAGTTGAAGCATTAAACATGTAGCACTAAGACGTTGAAGCATTAAACATGCAGCAATAAGACGTTGAAGCATTAAACATGCAGCACTAAGAAGTTGAAGCATTAAACATGTAGCACTAAGAAGTTGAAGCATTAAACATACAGCACTAAGAAGTTGAAGCATTAAACATGCAGCACTAAGACGTTGAAGCATTAAACATGCAGCACTAAGATGTTGAAGCATTAAACATGCAGCACTAAGAAGTTGAAGCATTAAACATGTAGCACTAAGAAGTTGAAGCATTAAACATGCAGCACTAAGAAGTTGAAGCATTAAACATGTAGCACTAAGACGTTGAAGCATTAAACATGCAGCACTAAGACGTTGAAGCATTAAACATGCAGCACTAAGAAATTGAAGCATTAAACATGCAGCACTAAGAAGTTGAAGCATTAAACATGTAGCACTAAGACGTTGAAGCATTAAACATACAGCACTAAGAAGTTGAAGCATTAAACATGCAGCACTAAGAAGTTGAAGCATTAAACATGCAGCACTAAGAAGTTGAAGCATTAAACATGTAGCACTAAGAAGTTGAAGCATTAAACATACAGCACTAAGAAGTTGAAGCATTAAACATGTAGCACTAAGAAGTTGAAGCATTAAACATGTAGCACTAAGACGTTGAAGCATTAAACATGCAGCACTAAGACGTTGAAGCATTAAACATGCAGCACTAAGAAATTGAAGCATTAAACATGTAGCACTAAGAAGTTGAAGCATTAAACATGCAGCACTAAGAAGTTGAAGCATTAAACATGTAGCACTAAGACGTTGAAGCATTAAACATACAGCACTAAGAAGTTGAAGCATTAAACATGCAGCACTAAGAAGTTGAAGCATTAAACATGCAGCACTAAGATGTTGAAGCATTAAACATGCAGCACTAAGAAGTTGAAGCATTAAACATGTAGCACTAAGAAGTTGAAGCATTAAACATGCAGCACTAAGAAGTTGAAGCATTAAACATGTAGCACTAAGAAGTTGAAGCATTAAACATGTAGCACTAAGAAGTTGAAGCATTAAACATGCAGCACTAAGAAGTTGAAGCATTAAACATGCAGCACTAAGAAGTTGAAGCATTAAACATACAGCACTAAGAAGTTGAAGCATTAAACATGCAGCACTAAGAAGTTGAAGCATTAAACATGTAGCACTAAGAAGTTGAAGCATTAAACATGTAGCACTAAGAAGTTGAAGCATTAAACATGCAGCACTAAGAAGTTGAAGCATTAAACATGCAGCACTAAGAAGTTGAAGCATTAAACATGCAGCACTAAGAAGTTGAAGCATTAAACATGCAGCACTAAGACGTTGAAGCATTAAACATGCAGCACTAAGAAGTTGAAGCATTAAACATGCAGCACTAAGAAGTTGAAGCATTAAACATGCAGCACTAAGAAGTTGAAGCATTAAACATGCAGCACTAAGAAGTTGAAGCAAATACTTATTGCCTTGGAATCTGGATGATATGTCTTAATGGAGCCACATGTCAGGATGATATGTCTTAATGGAGCCACATGTCAGGATGATATGTCTTAATGGAGCCACATGTCAGGATGATATGTCTTAATGGAGCCACATGTCAGGATGATATGTCTTAATGGAGCCACATGTCAGGATGATATGTCTTAATGGAGTCACATGTCAGGATGATATGTCTTAATGGAGTCACATGTCTAATTATGGACTTGCTTCAGTGAGCTAATACTATAACTAGAGGCTCAGGTGAGCCTGTATCGCTCACCTGACATAAATAAGTCCTCTTAAGAATGTCTGCATGCTGAATACATCTAAGTTACTATTCAAATCCCATACTGCCATAGGGTTCTATGTTAAAACTATGTCTGCTCATGGCAGCCATCTTGGATGTTTGCTTTAAATTGGCTGACTGGTTTCAGAAGAGAAGACTTTTAAACAATTTTCCCATAGGGTCCTATGTTAAAACTATGTCTGCTGACGGCGGCCATTTTGAACCGAGATCGGGATCACTGAACACAATTTTGGAAGTTGACCACCTAAGGACCATCGATGACATGTTTGCTATATTGGCTTACTAGTTTCAGAGGAGAAGATTTTAAAACATTTTTTCCCATAGGGTCCTATGTTAAAACTACAGTATGTCTGCTGAAGGTGGCCATCTTGGATGGAGGTCAGGGTCACTGGACACAATTTTGAAAATTGACCACTTAAGGACCATCCATGCCATGTTTGATTTAAATTGGCTTACTGGTTTCAGAGAAAAAGATTTTTAAATATATTTCCCATAGGGTCCTATGATAAAACTATGTTCGCTGATGGTTGCCATCTTGGATGGAGGTCGGGGTCACAGGACATAATTTTGAAAGTTGACCACCTAAGGACCATTTATCCCATGTTTGCTTTAAACTGACTTACTGGTTTCAGAGAAGACTTTTAAACATTTTTTCCATAGGGTCCTATGTTAAAATTAAGTTGAGTCATGGTGGCCATCTTGAATTTCCGATCAGCAAACGATTCACAAGTTTAGTACAGGACCACCCAATGATCATTCCTGCAAAGCCACAATTCAATTGGCTTAGTGGTTTCTAACAAGAAGATTTTTAAAATTTCGACCAATCAGAACACATTATAGGCCCTGGCAGCCATGTTGGATTTCCGATCAGCACCAAAAACACAAATCTTGTATATGACCATCCAATGAACATTTCTGCCAAGTTTGGTTCAAATCTGTTTTGTGGTTTCATAAAAAAAGATGAAAATGTGAAATTCCCATAGGGTCCAATGTTAAACTAAGTCGAGTCATGACGGCCATCTTGAATTTCCGATTGGCAAACGATTCACAAGTTTAGTACAGGACCACCAAATGATCATTCCTGCAAAGTCACAATTCAATTGGCTTAGTGGTTTCTAACAAGAAGATTTTTTAAATTTCGACCAATCAGAACACATTATGGGCCCTGGCAGCCATGTTGGATTTCCGATCAGCGCCAAAAACAAAAATCTTGTATATGACCATCCAATGAACATTTCTGCCAAGTTTGGTTCAAATCTGTTTTGTGGTTTCAGAAAAAAAGATGAAAATGTGAAATTCCCATAGGGTCCAATGTTAAACTAAGTAGAGTAATGGCGGCCATCTTGAATTTCCGATCGGCAAACGATTCACAAGTTTAGTACAGGACCACCCAATGATCATTCCTGCAAAGTCACAATTCAATTGGCTTAGTGGTTTCTAACAAGAAGATTTTTAAAATTTCGACCAATCAGAACACATTATGGGCCCTGGCAGCCATGTTGGATTTCCGATCAGTGCCAAAAACAAAAATCTTGTATATGACCATCCAATGAACATTTCTGCCAAGTTTGGTTCAAATCTGTTTTGTGATTTCAGAAAAAAAGATGAAAATGTGAAATTCCCATAGGGTCCAATGTTAAACTAAGTCGAGTCATGGCGGCCATCTTGAATTTCCGATCGGCAAACGATTCACAAATTTAGTACAGGACCACCCAATGATCATTCCTGCAAAGTCACAATTCAATTGACTTAGTGGTTTCTGACAAGAAGATTTTTAAAATTTCAGCCAATGAGAACACATTATGGACCCTGGCAGCCATGTTGGATTTCAAATCAGCACCAAAAACACAAATCTGGTAGAGGACCATCCAGTGAACATTTCTGGCAAGTTTGGCTGATTTCTGTTCAGCGGTTTCAGAGAAGAAGATTTAAATGTGAAAAGCTAACGGACAACGGACGCTTACCCATGACAAAAGCTCACATGGCCTATGGCCAGGTGAGCTAAAAATCCAACCCAGTGTGTTGGTACTATACAAAACAGATGTCATCATCTAAACAAAAACTAACTTGTTCTCGACTTGATATAGTTGACAAATTTTTCACTTGATGTTAAACAACAATCATTCATTCAAAATAGTAGAAACATTTAATATCAGTGAAAACCACACACCTGCCACAATTCAACAACAAACATGATCAAATAAAGTTGTATTGAGTACACCTCACCATAAGTGGGATTCACCCTCACAACTTTAGTGGTGATAGGCACTGATTGCACAGATAGTTGCAAATCAAACTACCATACGATCACGACAGCCCCAGAAATGTCTTGTATAAAAAGATTTTGACTGATATTTACAAAAGACTTACACACAACTTGTACCACTATATCTATCAAATAAGTAAAATAATTCAAGGATCTACCTGTAAATTCTCTGGAGTCCTGTCTAAATATAGTACTGATAGATTTCTTTTGTATTAAAAGAAAAGTTAATAAAGACAACAAAACATAACAAATATATTTACTCTGGATTTGTTTTATTTTTGTTTCTTTTCATAGCCCTATAATCTCCTTCTTGAAGTGCTAAACTGCCATACAACTGCTTCACCTTTCTCTTCCTTTCCTCGTCTCTGTAAAAATAATGCATAGTTGTTTAATACAATTCCTAATGAGGCTCCAGATGGAGCCTTATTAAATCTTAACTTTTTACTGAGGCTCTAAATGGTATTTTTTGTTAAATATAGCATTTATTTACTGATTGTAAGAGATAGTTACTTTAGTTGTTATGGATTAACTTGTTATGGATTTAAATAAAAAAAACAAAAATACCGGTAGTTCCTGTTGTTGTCATGGTTTTAAATAATCAAAGACGATAGTTACTATTGTTGCCATGTTTTGGTGTTTGTCGTAGGATTGGTTTTGTGTTTTGGAGTCTGCCATAGGACTGTTATGTGTTTAGAGTTTGACATTTGCCATAATAAAATTTTGTACTATGACGTTTGATGTTTGCCACAGACCTGCCTTGTGTTTTGGAGGGGTCTAGGACAATAGCCCCCCATCCCCCAATTTTTTTTATTTCATTTTTAATTTTTTTTAAATGAGATATAAATATGCATAAACTCAGATTAAACAAGATGAACTGTGAGCTAATGCTCACCTATGATACCCCCGCTCTTTGGCAACAGGAAGTAGGAATCTGATGGGTCAAAAAACGCTTCCCACGATATGGGGTACCTATATGAAGCTTGTGACCAAATATCAGATCTCTGCCATCAATAGTTGCTGAGAAAAATGTGACTAAAAATGTGCATATAAGTTCAATGTGTATAGAAACCAACTAAGTCGGCAAACAGGAAGTAGGAATCTGACGGGTCCAAAAACGCTTCCCACAATATGGCATACCTATATGAAGCTTGTGACCAAATATCAGATTCTTGTCATCAATAGTTGCTGAGAAAAATGCGACAAAAAATGAGCATATATGTTCAATGTGTATAAAAATCAACAAAGTCGGCAAACAGGAAGTAGGAATCCGATGGGTTCAAAAACGCTTCCCACGATATGGGGTACCTATATGAAGCTTGTGACCAAATATCAGATTTCTGCCATCAATAGTTGCTGAGAAAAATGCGACGAAAAATGTGCATATATGTTCAATGTGTATAAAAACCAACTAAGTCGGCAAACAGGAAGTAGGAATCTGATGGGTCCAAAAACGCTTCCCACGATATGGGGTACCTATATGATGCTTGTGACCAAATATCAGATCTCTGTCATCAATAGTTACTGAGAAAAATGTGACGAAAAATGTGCATATATGTTCAATGTGTATAAAGACCAACTAAGTCGGCAAACAGGAAGTAGGAATCTGACGGGTCCAAAAACGCTACCCACAATATGGTATACCTATATGATGATTGTGACCAAATATCAGATTTCTGCCATCAACAGTTACTGAGAAAAATGCGACGAAAAATATCTTGGACGGACAGAGGTAAAAGAGTATACCCCCCTCCCCCTTCGGGGAGCAGGGGTATAATTATTCAAATTTTTTTTAAGTTGGATTTTTTTCTTTGTATATTAATCACAGGGCCTTGAATCACTTTCATAGAGGGCATGCAGCCTATATACCATATATACTAACGTAAGTATATATGGTATATAGGCCGTGTGACCTTTATGAAAGTATATAAGGTATATAGGCCGCGTGACCTCTATGAAAGCGATTCAAGCCCCTGTTAGTATATATGGTATATAGGCCGCGTGACCTCTATGAAAGTGATTCAAGCCCCTGTGATATTAATCATCAAAAGGATTATACAGCTTGGACAAGCTATGATAAAAATAACTTTCTCTTATTATTTATAGATATTTTATTTTTAGATAGAGTTTAATGATTTTCCAATTAAATTTAATTACTTTACAAAATTGGTGTTCAAAGAAAAAATATAAAAAGGAATTTGATTAAACAATGATCAAAGCTAAGTACAAAGGTTAATAATTAAAAAGAATTTTGAGAAAAAATGATTGCAAGCTAAGTACAAGCTTAGAACTGGCTTAAATAGGAGTGTATTTTGAAGTGAAAGTATAGTAATGCAATGGAATTCATAGTCAGAAAGGGGCAATCAGAAACTAAATATAAAACTGAAAAAAATTTGTGGGGGGCAATTGTCCTGCTCCCGTTTTGGAGTGTAATGTTTATCATATGACTGCTTTTCATTTTGGAGTTTGATGTTTGCCATAGGACAGTTTAATGTTTTGGAGTTTAATGTTTGCCATATGACTGTTTAATGTTTTAGAGTTTAATGTTTGACATATGACTGTTTAATGTTTTGGAGTTTAATGTTTGCCATATGACTGTTTTATGTTTTGGAGTTTAATGTTTGACATATGACTGTTTAATGTTTTGGAGTTTAATGTTTGCCATATGACTGTTTAATGTTTTAGAGTTTAATGTTTGACATATGACTGTTTAATGTTTTAGAGTTTAATTTTTGACATATGACTGTTTAATGTTTTGGAGTTTAATGTTTACCATATGACTGTTTAATGTTTTGGAGTTTAATGTTTGCCATATGACTGTTTAATGTTTATCATATGACTGTTTAATGTTTTGGAGTTTAATGTTTGACATATGACTGTTTAATGTTTTAGAGTTTAATGTTTGCCATATGACTGTTTAATGTTTTAGAGTTTAATGTTTGACATATGACTGTTTAATGTTTTGGAGTTTAATGTTTGCCATATGACTGTTTAATGTTTTGGAGTTTAATGTTTACCATATGACTGTTTAATGTTTGCCATATGACTGTTTAATGTTTGCCATATGACTGTTTAATGTTTTAGAGTTTAATGTTTACCATATGACTGTTTAATGTTTGACATATGACTGTTTAATGTTTTGGAGTTTAATGTTTGACATATGACTGTTTAATGTTTTAGAGTTTAATGTTTGCCATACGACAGTTTTATGTTTTGGAGTTTAATGTTTGACATATGACTGTTTAATGTTTACCATATGACTGTTTTATGTTTGCCATATTACTGTTTTATGTTTGCCATAGGACAGTTTTATGTTTTGGAGTTTAATGTTTACCATATGACTGTTTAATGTTTTGGAGTTTAATGTTTGCCATATGACTGTTTAATGTTTTAGAGTTTAATGTTTACCATATGACTGTTTAATGTTTTAGAGTTTAATGTTTGACATATGACTGTTTAATGTTTTGGAGTTTAATGTTTGACATATGACTGTTTAATGTTTACCATATGACTGTTTAATGTTTTAGAGTTTAATGTTTGCCATACGACAGTTTTATGTTTTGGAGTTTAATGTTTGACATATGACTGTTTAATGTTTACCATATGACTGTTTTATGTTTGCCATATTACTGTTTTATGTTTGCCATAGGACAGTTTTATGTTTTGGAGTTTAATGTTTGCCATATTACTGTTTTATGTTTGCCATAGGACAGTTTTATGTTTTGGAGTAGGACTGTTTTGTGTTTTATGTATTGTTTACCATACTTCTATTGTTCAATTAAACCCCACTAATATCTACATAAAACTTACTTTTCTTTCTGTTCTTTATGCTGTACTTGAGCCAACGTATAAGTATCTTTCCTAATTTCCCTTATGGCACCTTTCATTTCTTTCTTGTACTTATGTACAAGTTTCTGTTTTTCATTCACTTCTTTAGATCCACCTTTTCTCTTCTTTCTATCATCAAACCTAAAATACAAAGTATATCATGAAGATTTTTGTGAAAAAATCACGATTAATGCAGGAAGGTTTTTATAATTGATTGACATCCAGATTTTTATGTAGAAAGATCAAGATTAACTAAGGAAAGTTTTATAATTTATTTGACTTCTAGATTTTTGTAGAGAGACCAGGATTAACTAAAGAAGGTTATTTTATCCGATGCACTTCAAGAATTTTGAAAAGTACAAGATAGAAACTTTCTTCTGATTGAACAGCCCCTTACAAAGCCAATAATTTGCCGCAGATCTATAAAATGATTCAAGATATCATATAGCCTTTATATGTATATTGACAGATGACGAAAGTCTAAGGTTCTTATATAAATCTGTGAGGTCTGTTGTTCTGAGTTCAATTTCTGCCTGTGTCGAGGTGTGCTTGAAACAACGTTATATAAAGCTTGTCATAAACTTGCGGCAGGTTAGTCTGCCCGCCAAAAATATGACTGAAAACCCAAAACTGTTAAAACAAAAGTACAAACATAGTAAAAGAAGATCAGATGTTACAAAAATGTGGATAAATTATGTAATAATGAAAAATTACAATACATACACTTCCTCGATTCTAGGTTCAAACATTTTTAATGCTGGTGGCTTCTTTTTCTGCATCACAAGTGGCTTTCGTTTCAAGTCCATCTTTTCACTAATATTATCAGTAAGTCTCTTTATCTGTTTCCTCAAAGAATTAGGATAATTCTCTACAGGAAGTTTCCCACACTGACATTTTATTGGAGAAAATATTTCTTTGTATGATGGGTAATCACAATATACAGAGGAGTACTGTTCTAATAATATGACTGCTGATGAAACCACAGATAATCTAAATATAGAAATGATGACATGATATGAAAATAATATCTCATAATAATATAATAGGACCTATACATCTGTATAGAACAATAGCTGAGACTATTAATAGTAAGATTTCCATGGAATACAGCTATCACAAGACTTTGTCTTCCTAAAGTAAATGAAATGCTTTGTTTTTGGGATAACAAATTCATGAGACAGGATCTTGCTTACTACAATGTTATGATTTGGAAATGACACACAAAACATTCATGATACCAGGCTTAGATTTCTCAACAAAATAAAACTTCAGTCGAAATTCAGACTAAAGCAAAAACTTAAATTACCTCAATAGCAAATTTAAGTTTGAGAATTGTATCATGGAAGTTATCAGCAATAATTCATTTGTTGTGTTGTACAAATTAACTGAACCCTTTTTCAAACAAATTACTGAATCTCTTTTCACACAAATTACAGAGAGGTGTAAATATTTAATGAGAGGTGAATTTATTTGAAGAGAGGGTAATGATTTGAGTTTCTGTAGATTCGGCATTCCATATTTGTGTAACATTGATGCGATAGAGGACATCCATGAAAACAGTAAAAATGGCCTGTAATATGATATCTATTTCAACTGATTTATTACATCTCACAAAAAAAATTTGACATTATTAACACAATTGAAACGAAGTAAAACTGTGAGAAGTTGCTTAATATGACATTCACAAAAACTTAACTGGAAAAAGAACTCAGCTGAGAAACTGCTGAAATTTGTTCTAGAAATCTTATCCAAGAAACATCAGATGTATAAGTTTTTCACTTTGAATGAAGACATAAGTTTTTTTTCTTGAGAAATCCATGTCTGATCTTTATATACAGTCCGACAAAAGTTAAGCACCACCTGACTTGCTTCAATTTCTAATAATGAACTTATTTCAAATCGGTTTGCTGTTTTCGTTACCTGTACACACATACTTACTTACCTGTGAAACAGGTTATTGATCGATTTTTATTTATGTGTATATGACAGGGTGTGTAAAGTGCCACGTGTACTTTTCAACATTTGTGTTTGCAAACGAAAGCTGATTTTTTTTGTGTAGAGTTTTAAATTTCATTTTCTATTGGTTTGGTATGGTATGGCGAAAATTAACCATACCAGAAAGGTGGCAAGCTGTTGGCATGCATAACGGTGGTTTTAGCCATAGAAGGGTGGCAGACCACTTCAGGGTTAACCATTCCATCATTGTACGACTGATGCAGCGTTTTCGTCAAACGGGGAATGTTACTGACCGTCCACGTGCAGGTAGACCTTGCAAAACGACGCCGAGAGAGGACCGGCTCATATCCAGACAGGTGCGGCAACGGCCGTTCAGTACAGCTGGTGCACTTCATGGTAATTTAGCGTTTGGAGGCCACATTAGCACACGCACTGTAATCAGATGCCTCCACCATCAGGGAATGCGAGCGTGACGACCCATAAAATGTCCAGTTGATATTACGTCATCGCCATGCTCGATTTGACTGGTCACATGATCATTTGGGGTGGACTATTCGCACATGGAGATGGGTCCACTGGTCTGATGAAAGTCGGTTTTTGTTACGCCCTATCGACGGTCGTGCAAGGGTTTGGCGCCAACGAAACACTTCATTTCAGGACAACCACATTTTGGGCACAACTGCTTCTGGGGGTGGGGGGTATAACTGTCTGGGGTTGTTTTTCCTTTGACTGTAAGTTGGACTTGTACGTTCTTGATGGTAATCTGACAGACCAAAAATACCGTGACAATGTGCTCGCTCCATGCGTAGTCCCCCATTTCGACAATTATGAGTTGGCTGACAGGCCAATGTTCATGGATGACAACGCTAGGCCATATAGAGCCCGAATTGTACAACATTTTTTACAGCAAGAGGCTGTTCAGACAACCGAAAAATTTACCAACGCAATCCAAAATGTCAAAATATTGATGAATTAAGAACTGCTATCTTACAGGAGTGGCAACAGTTCCCCCAAGAACAGCTTAGGTGTCTTGTGCAAAGCATGACGAGGCGTGTTACAGAACTTCACAATAAATGTGGTGGATATACTCGTTATTGTTTTTTATGCCTTACACATATGCACAATAGATGCATTTAAAAGTTCTTAAAATCTGAAGACTGCATTTTAATGCAATGTTAAAAACTTCCATCAAAGACAAACTGGTTTTACGTTTTTCCAGTGCCTGTTTTGAACCCCATTTTTGCCACGCCATAGTCATGTCTTTCAGGATGATAAATACTTTGTAGATTGGTAATTTTAGAGCCCTTGGTGTAGTCTTTTAAGAAGTGTAAGAAAAATGGTGCTATCTATTTTATTGTTTTAACAGTATTGATGTAAAAAAATATATTGAAAAAAATATAGGGTGGTACTAAACTTTTGTCCGAGTGTATATATAAATAATTTATTAGTTACTCTCAATGAAACAGGTCCGAAAACAATATATCATTGTGTTGTCTGTTCTTCTTCGATTTACGGATTCTGATTACCCCTTTGGTATCTTCAAAGTCTTCTAAATTTGTTTCATTCATAGTACAGAATAATACTTAATTCAAAAACTCGCAGCGACAAACATTAAATTAAATGTTCAAATCATCTGCATCTTCACACATAAATTCATCCAATCATCAATGTGTGTAGTCCACAATTCTACTTGTATTTATATAATAGGTGTTTAACTTGAACAGATTAAAACAGTTCAATTTTACGTTTGTTTTGCCTATATTGAGGGGGGTTATGGTGACTAGTGACATTTTCAACAATATTTCAGTTATATCGTGGAAGTCAGTTTTATTGGTAGAGGAAACCGGAGGACCCAGAGAAAACCACCGATGTGTCGCAAGTCACTGACAAACTTTATCATATAATGTTGTATCGGGTACACCTCACCATTAGCGGTATTCACTGATTGCACAGGTAGTTGTAAATCCAACTACCATACGATCACGACCATGACGTCACCTACCTAAATTGATCATTACTGAGTTCATCTCTATCCAGATCTGTAGACAAAACTTCTGACATCTTCAATGTTGTCTGTACTTCATCCCTGTTACAACACAAAGTAAAAAGAAAATAAACCAGAGGCTCTCAAGAGCCTGTATCGTTCACCTGGTAATAAAAAAAACCAATTGGTCCTATGTAAAAACTATGTCCTGCGTCATCTTGGAATTACGATCAACATAAAAAACACAAAGTTTGTAAAGGACCTTCCAATGATTGATGCACAGTTTAGGTTCAATCAGTGCAATAGCTTCAGAGAAGAATATATTTCTGTATTTTCCCCATATGGTTCTGTGTTAATACTATGACCTGTGGTGGCAGCCATCTTGGGATTTCCGATCGGCATAAAAAACAGGACCTTCCAATGATCATTCCTGGGCAGTTTGGTTTCAACTGTCCAAGTGGTTTCAGAGAAGAAGCATTTTGAAACATTTTTCCCATAGGGTCCAATGTTAAACTAAGTCCTGCCGTAGCCGCCATTTTGAATTTCATATCAGAATGAAAAACGTATATTTTGTAGAGGACCATTCAATGAACATTCATGTACAGTTTGGCTTTAATCATATTTGTAGTTTCTGAGAAGAAGGCATTTGAACATTTTCCCATAGGGTCCAATGTTAATCTATGTATTGTGGTGGCGGCCATCTTGGATTTCCGATCGGCATAAAAAACATAAAATTTGTAGAGGACCTTCCAATGATCATTCCTGGGCAGTTTGGTTTCAACTGTTCTAGTGGTTTCAGAGAAGAAGCGTTTTCAAACATTTCCCCCATAGGGTCCAATGTTAAACTAAGTCCTGCCGTAGCCGCCATTTTGAATTTCATATCGCAACAAAAAACGTAAAGTTTGTAGAGGACCATCCAATGAACATTCTTGTACAGTTTGGCTTTAATCATATTTGTAGTTTCTGAGAAGAAGGCATTTGAACATTTTCCCATAGGGTCCAATGTTAATCTATGTCCTGTGGTGGTGGCCATCTTGGATTTCCGATCGGCATAAAAAACACACACCTTGTAGAAGACCTTCCAATGATCATTCCTGGGCAGTTTGGTTTCAATTATCCAAGTGGTTTCAGAGAAGAAGCGTTTTGAAACATTTTTCCCATAGGGTCCAATGTTAAATTAAGTCCTGCCGTAGCCGCCATTTTGAATTTTATATCGGAACAAAAAACGCAAAGTTTGTAGAGGACCATCCAATGAACATTCATGTACAGTTTGGCTTTAATCATATTTGTAGTCTCTGAGAAGAAGGCATTTGAACATTTTCCCATAGGGTCCAATGTTAATCTATGTCCTGCGGTGGTGGCCATCTTGGATTTCCGACCGGCATAAAAAACAGAAACTTTGTAGAGGACCTTCCAATGATCATTCCTGGGCAGTTTGGTTTCAACTGTCCAAGTGGTTTCAGAGAAGAAGCATTTTGAAACATTTTTCCCATAGGGTCCAATGTTAAACTAAGTCCTGCCGTAGCCGCCATTTTGAATTTCATATCGGAACAAAAAACGTAAAGTTTGTAGAGGACCATCCAATGAACATTCTTGTACAGTTTGGCTTTAATCATATTTGTAGTTTCTGAGAAGAAGGCATTTGAACATTTTCCCATAGGGTCCAATGTTAATCTATGTCCTGCGGTGGTGGCCATCTTGGATTTCCGATCGGCATAAAAAACACACACCTTGTAGAGGACCTTCCAATGATCATTCCTGGGCAGTTTGGTTTCAATTATCCAAGTGGTTTCAGAGAAGAAGCATTTTGAAACATTTTCCCCATAGGGTCCAATGTTAAACTAAGTTCTGCCGTAGCCGCCATTTTAAATTTCATATCGGAACAAAAAACCTTAAGATTGTAGAGGACCATCCAATGAACATTCATGTACAGTTTGGCTTTAATCATATTTGTAGTTTCTGAGAAGAAGGCATTTGAACATTTTCCCATAGGGTCCAATGTTAATCTATGTCCTGCGGTGGCGGCCATCTTGGATTTCCGACCAGCATAAAAAACAGAAAATTTGTAGAGGACCTTCCAATGATCATTCCTGGGCAGTTTGGTTTCAACTGTCCAAGTGGTTTCAGAGAAGAAGCATTTTGAAACATTTTTCCCATAGGGTCCAATGTTAAACTAAGTCCTGCCGTAGCCGCCATTTTGAATTTCATATCGGAACAAAAAACCTTAAGATTGTAGAGGACCATCCAATGAACATTCATGTACAGTTTGGCTTTAATAATATTTGTAGTTTCTGAGAAGAAGGCATTTGAACATTTTCCCATAGGGTCCAATGTTAATCTATGTCCTGCGGTGGCGGCCATCTTGGATTTCCGACCGGCATAAAAAACAAAAAATTTGTAGAGGACCTTCCAATGATCATTCCTGGGCAGTTTGGTTTCAACTGTCCAAGTGGTTTCAGAGAAGAAGCATTTTGAAACATTTTTCCCATAGGGTCCAATGTTAAACTAAGTCCTGCCGTAGCCGCCATTTTGAATTTCATATCGAAACAAAAAACCTTAAGATTGTAGAGGACCATCCAATGAACATTCATGTACAGTTTGGCTTTAATCATATTTGTAGTTTCTGAGAAGAAGGCATTTGAACATTTTCCCATAGGGTCCAATGTTAATCTATGTCCTGCGATGGCGGCCATCTTGGATTTCCGATCGGCATAAAAAACAGTAACTTGGTAAAGGACATTCCAATGATCATTCCTTTACAGTTTGGGTTCAGTCAGTTCATTAGTTTCGGAGAAGAAGATCTTTGAAATTTCAGCCAATCAGAGCATATTATTGGCCCTGGCAGCCATATTGAATATCCGACTGGAACGAAAAACAGTAACTTTGTAGAGGACCATCCAAGGAACATTCCTGCTAAGTTCGGTTCCAATCGGCCAAGTGGTTTCGGAGAAGAAGCTTGAAATGTGAAAAGTTTACAGACGACAGACGACAGACGACGGACGCCAAGTGATGGCAATAGTTCACATGGACCTTTGGTCCAGGTGAACTAATTAGGAGTTTTGACGTGTTACTGACCATTACTGTTTAAACTATTTTTGATAATGCACATCATTGCTGTAACATTGAAAACAAAAAACTTTTATACCTTGATCTAAATATAGAAGTATTAAACAGGAACTACAAGACACATTGGAGATAATGCGAGCTTTGAACCTGCCTTGTAAAGTTACAATTTAACAAACTTTAGAACTGAAAAGCAATGTCAAGATAGATTTAATAACAGGTTTAAACAGAGGTATACATGTGTTGCAGGTGTCATATTTTTAACAAATTGATCGATTAATAGGTTTAAACAGAGTTACACTTGTGCTGGAAATTTCTTGATTTTTTAAAAATTGAAAAATTAAGCTATCAGTTTAAACAGTAAGATACTTACTTTACAGGTTTCTTGATTTCTAATAAATCAACTGATTTACCAACAGGCTTAAAAGGAGGTATCACAGGTTCTACTGTAAATAGAGACATACACTATAGATACAAAAGTTTTGTTGTTGTGTATTTACCCATGGTTAATGAAGATATTTCTGAAAACTTGTAGTAATGACAAGTGAGAATTTTTCAGCTATATCATGGCGAGAACAAGTTAATTTTCAATGAAATGATGATTAGGTCCGCTTTGTATTAGACCAACATGCTTAGTTGGATTTTTATAGTGCTAGCTCACTGAAACAATAGTCCGCGGATAGCCATGTCGCCCCACTCGGACACATTATTCTGATTAGGAGCCAACCAGTCTTTACTTTTTCTCCTTAATGCTGCGTGCTTAAAGGAGAGGCAACAAATAACAAATTTATAGTCTTTGGTTTGACCCGATCAGGGTTCGAACCCACGATCTACCGCACTCGAGGCGAGCATGTTAACCCGATGTGGTTCCTTATCATTATGAAAACTGATTGGATGACAACATAATGAGGTTTAGGGATGAAATCAGGATTCATATTCTAACCGACCATTCAGCAAAGTGCCCACTTTTTAAAATCTAGTACACTCCAAGAGCTGTTGTACGTTAGATCAATATATTTAATTGTCATGAATATGATTGTATGGTTAAAGATGAATGAAAGTTTTAGATGTTAGTGTATTGCCAAAAACTTAATAATAAAAGATAAAACAAACATATAATTATATTGAATAAAAGTCAAATTAAATTTCTATGATTAAAATGACATTTTTGGAGTTAACAGGTGGATTCTGTCATTAAAAACAAACTAGTGATATCCATTCTATCATACATACTTTTCTTTGGGTCTTTATTTGATGCTAGGTATAATAGACCCAATAAAAAGTTGACAGCTTCTGGTACAAATCTTTGTGACATATATACATACTGAAAGTAAATAAAGTACCAATTACAATTGGACCTATTCTGATTTCTTCTACTGATGTTTTTTTCTGATTGAAATTCCACAAAAAAATCTACATCTACAATGTAACAATATAAAAGAATTTCCAAGGATTCTTTCTGTATTTCCAAAGAATTTGAGATATTTAATTCTCAAGATAAAACACAGTTATGTTGCTAAAACGGGGGTACTGGTATTGAAATACTGTATAAAGTGAAAACTGTGGTGCTCCTACATTAGATTCTCAGCACCTGTAAGAATTGGTAAATACACATCCATTTTCCATTCTTTTTCTTTTGTTAAACGAGTACATAATCATTTGTATTTCTGCAACAATATTTGATACTTGGTTAGATATGTTTTGTCTAGTACCGATCTGTACATTTTTTCATGCTTATTTACAATTTCATGACTTTTTTTTACTGCGAAAATTTGCTTATTAATTAACCTAATAATAAACAAGTATTGCTTTATGTTTTCTATACTTTTGCCCACCTCTAAACATAAGTTACACAAATATAATCCAACAGCAACATCCCTCTCATGGCATACAGGTGTCTACAAAAACAAATATATCATCAATAACCATGAAATTTCTGTCTGTGAGTTAATTAGTGTTGAAATGTTTAACAGTAGCATAATACTATATTGTGTTTTCAACCATACAATTACAATAATATCATTACAAATGTAGAAAGGAAAAAAAACATTAGGCTTGCAGTAATATTCCATGAAAGTAGAATTTATATGGGCATGTTTATTCATGATTTAAAACTTAAAACAGTCATCAATCAACTTTTTTTAACAATGCAGCCAAGAAAAATCACTTGAATTTTTCCCCCTCATTTTGGTATTAAATTCTGTTAATTTCTGAAACAAATGTACTTTCAAATCCATCTGATACTATTAATTTCAATTTCTTAACCAATTTATTTACCGATATCTCCATCAAATTATTCTAAATACCTGTGCTAACATCTGACATATAAACAACATTGTTGGTGTTGTAACAGGATGTCTAAAATCTGATGTAGGGAACAACACTGCAACCAACTTTAACAACAACAGCTGAAATAATTACTACAAATCATATCTTATACCATACATTTCCCTTTTGATCTCAATATTTTTTTTATTCTGTACTTACCGTAATCTGTTGTGTATAACACTCACCTTTTTGAATGTGTGGCTAGCCTGGGTGAGTATCATACATAACAAGACAAAAAGCTTACTACTTCTACAAGAAGTGAAATAAAAAGACAAAATAAGTGGTGTGCATTATACCTCAATGTGGTCAATTACAGTAGGCAGGATACTAACTACATTTGCATTACTCCATTATTGTGAAGAAATATTGACAAATATTGCAATACAATCTATCTTGTTCTTTTCTGACATTACACAGCAGTTTTATGTAAAGGGCTCTCAAAACAGGTCACACTGTACTGTATCTGGTTGTAAAATATTCACTCCTTTTATGGTCATTTTCAATAATTGATTGAGATAGAAATATATCATTTGTATAGATTTTGTACATCTTGTGTAGTTCAGGCAGATTTCCTAAGTAAGAAAAATAGACATGTGCAACCTCTGTCATAATCTTCAACTTGTTGAATGCAGTCAATACTTGGTAGAAGAAGAAGATGAAGAAGTGTGTACTATCTTCAATTCTAAACAATTTAAATCAAGTGTCTCATAACATTTTATGTCTAGAGGTAAATTCAAGTCAACTGTCAATCTATTGTGCCTATGAGTTTTGACATAATTTTATCTATTAGGTCAAAGATATTAACACCTGTATTTCTCCTAACATTCTTGAAAATAATAGGGTTAAAACTTTTTATCTTTTTCTTTTTCAATTTTCACATACGTTATACAGGACAAGTATCTGACTTTAAACAGTACTTGTCTAAAAATGACAATAAAATCTTGAGGTTAGGCACTAAAAAAAGGGTGGGCAAGATTAGAGAAAATACATGTATTTTTTCTTGGTCTTACAAGTACTGATTAAAAAGGGGAAAAAAGGTGAGCATTTATACATCAATGCAATCTATGCATAAATGGTCAATAAGAGTACATGATCCACTATTAAAAATAAAATGATATGTGTAGGAAAGTTGACAAATTGTAAACATACTGTATCTAGTGCTGGATACAGTCCTCTGCCACCTCTCCTGTCACAAATCTGACGGTATTCATCTTGTCTTTCCTTTATCTGGTCTAGCACTGCTGTGGCTGCAGGGACTGGTGACTGTTGTGCCATAGTGTATAGGACTGGTACCAGTTTGTCAACCAGAGCAAGACGTGGGGACTGTTGAAGGGTTAAATCACCATAATACTGAACCAGTAGAGAAAATAATGTCTACAAAACAAATAGGTGTTTGATAAGAATTACTTTTAATCTCTAGAAACAGATTCTACATATCTCTCCTATGATTTTTATTATAAAAATAGGTAAGTCTAACAGTTACAAAAGTCTCCCATATGCATAGTGTTCTATAGTAGACCCCACCCATGTATGGCCTCTTAAAAATACCGGTATATATCTTTAGGAGTACTAGTTGTGACACATAAACAAATTAGTACCAACTAGACATCCAGGTCTAACACACTTTTAAATCTCATATAAATCTGACTAATGGTTTATGAGAAATGTTGCAGACAACTTCAGAAGGAAGGAAGAAAGTAAAAGAAAATAATAATAATAAGAAACAATAATCCAAATGTTGCAGATCACCACTGATGTTGTGAGTTTGAATCTCGATCAGGGCAAGGTGTACAACATTATGTGATAAAGTTTGTCAGTGACTTGTGACAAGTCGGTGGTTTTCTCTGGGTCCTATGGTTTCCTCCATCAATAAAACCAACTGCCACGATATAACTGAAATATTGTTGAAAGTGGCGCTAAACACCATAAAACCAAACCAATCCAAATGTTGCTTCAAAGATTTAATAAGAATAATAATGAAATACTTAAATCAAAAATAATTGATCAGAAGTGCTACCATGTTTCATACAAAATGTACTTCAGTCAACGTTTTTACACACCAATAGATTGCATGCAATTCTTGAATAAATTAATATATACATGTAACAAATAAAGAGAAGAGGCAGTGAAAAAATGTAGGTATTGGCTTCTCTCCTATCTTACCTCTAATTTCTGTTTATTCCCCTCTCCTAAACTTGGGTGTTGACATTTCCTTATTCTGTCAATAATTATCAGATGGTCACTGTCTGATTGGTCATTTAACAATTCAAGTAATTCTTCATAATTCTCTGGTGCTATTGGAAAAGAAATAATATATGGTGTCAGAAAGGTCCAAGCACAAACAGTAGAAAAACACTTATCTAAACTGAACCTTGTATAATCCAAAACCGTGTCCAATATTATCCAAATTATAGTTTGTTTCTGTTCTATTCAAACATTATTACAATTCACATTTTGTGTTAAGCTATGCTGCTGCAGGAATCTGAAAACTAGTGAAACAGGTTTAAATGATCTCACTTCTTTGCATATAATTAAAATTAATAAATAAAAATTTCTTACAAATTACAGACTTACATTGTTTTGTATAAGTGATATAGAACACATTTATTTGCATTCAAACAATTATGAATGTACATGTTTTAAAATGATTTTTGGTGTTATTTTCTGAGAATTAAATAAAACAAATATTCAGAAATGGACAATATTTTTTCTCCAACTCCAAGTAAATATTTAAATTCAGACTGGTGTTATCTTTCTTTTTTCAAGAATAATTTTCTGGGAAACTCCCACCTGACAATGATATAGGAATAGATCATTTTATATAACACCTCATTTGACAATGCAGCTGAAGTGAGGTTTTTAGTAAAGGTGACAGACATAGGAGGGTAATTTTCAAATATATAAAGATTGAACATTTTGTTTTCAGTTGACTACTGGTCAGTGAGTAGTTCTCGCCAACGCAAATTTTTATTGAATTTCATTGTGAAATATCGTTAAAATCGAGTAAAAACCCTACTGTACCCCACATTCTGTCATTACATCAACAGGGGGGTCATGTGTGTCGTTACTCTTAAAATAGAAAAACACATGGTATGATCATCGGAGAATCTAGTGACACCATATTTCCAATTTATCTCTTAAAATCTTTATAATTAATTTCTAAAAAGTGTCACACTTTGCCTTATTACTCTTCCGAACAATCCTAAATACTCACGATTGCAGAATAAAAATAAATTCCATGTGAATGCAAATGGTGCCTGCGCATGTACTGTTTACGTCATCAATTACTTTGACCTCTAATTCATAAATGGATCCTTTATTATCACATTTGGCATAAAACATGGACAAAGTATTTAAACTAATTCTAGAAAAACTGAAGTTATTACTTTTCATCAAGAAAATGAAAATTTTCAGGTAAACTACTGTTGAAAAGGATATATTTTACGGAATGGAATGAGCGGAGTGGGGGAGGGCATGACAGCCATTGAAACACTGATGGAATATTTATCAGAATTTTCTACAAACTAACAGAAAAGCCGGTAAACTTTTTGAGAAAGGGCTTTAATTCTCTAAAATGTTGTTTTTCTTTCCTTATAATGCTTGAGCTTCACAAAAGACAAAATTTCCGAAAATTGGCGAGAATTGCTTCTGTTTCGGCCATTTTCTGTTAAAAAATGCAACATCATAATAATGGATCCCCGATCAGCGTATTATGAAAATTTATTTTGTATGTAAATCGTCATGGATTATACAAAATAATAATGGGGTATAGCAAAGGTTTCTCATCTACTTCTTAAAAGTATTGGATAAAAAAAAAAAACTAGAGGCTCCCAGGAGCCTGTAATCGCTCACCTGGTTTTCAATTTGACATCTAATGTTGATAGAAAATGGGGGTGTTACACATAATTTTGAAAGTGGGCCACCCAAAGATCATTTCAACTCAAATTTCTGAGCAAAAGATTTTGATGTGATTTTTATCACATAATATTCCTAAACGAAATAAACTGGCTGAAAAAATCTCACAGAAAAACCCAGAATATATGTTAAACTACTCATTGCCATATAGCTGCAATTAAAATTTGAGTTCATTTTGATTTGTAATAGAGCGGAAATTGACAACTAAAGAAATTTCTATTTTTAGTAACAGCATGGAGGGTGGAGCTGTCGGACACAATTTTGAAATGGGACTACCCAAGGACTATCCCTGTCAGGTTTGGTTTAATTTGGTTCAGCGGTTTCAGAGGAAAAGATTTAAATGTAATCTTTTATCAAAATGTGTCTAATTTGTATAATCAGTATAAATCGGTTGAAGGAAAAAATTCACGGAAAAACCCAGAATATATGTTAATTTACTCATTGTCATGTAGCTGCAGCTAAAATTTGAGCTCATTTTGATTGATAATAAAGCAGCAATGGACAATTGAAGAAATTTATATTCTTAGTAACAGCAGCCATCTTGAATGGAGGGTGGAGCTGTCGGACACAATTTTGAAATGGGACTACCCAAGGACTATCCCTGCCAGGTTTAGTTTAATTTGGTTCAGCGGTTTCAGAGGAAAAGATTTAGATGTGATCTTTTATCAAAATATGCCTAATTTGCATAATCGGTATAAATCGGCTGAAAGAAAAATTTCACAGAAAACCCCGGAATATATATATGCTAAACTACTCGTTGCCATGTAGCTGCAGTTAAAATTTGAGCTCATTTTGGTTTATACTAAAGCAGCAATGGACAATAGAAGAAATTTCTATTTTTAGTAACAGTAGCCATCTTGAATGGAAGGTGAGGCTGTCAGACACAATTTTGAAAGGGACCCACCCAAGGACCATCCCTGCCAGGTTTAGTGTAACTTGGTTCAGCGGTTTCAGAGGAGAAGATTTAAATGTGATCCTTTATCAAAATATGCTTAATTTACATAATCGGTATAAATTGGCTGAAAGAAAAATTTCACAGAAAAACGCAGAATATATGTTAAACTACTCCTTACCATGTAGCTGCAGTTAAAATTTGAGCTCATTTTGACTTATACTAAAGCAGCAATGGACAGTTGAAGAAATTTCTATTTTTAGTAACAGCAGCCATCTTGAATGGAGGGCAGGGCTGTCGGACACAATTTTGAAAGGGGCCCACCTAGGGACCATCCCTGCCAGGTTTGGTTTAATTTGGTTCAGCGGTTTCAGAGGAGAAGATTTAAATGTGATCTTTTATCAAAATATGCCTAATTTGCATAATCGGTATATATCGGCTGAAAGAAAAATTTCACAGAAAAACCCGGAATATATGTTAAACTACTCCTTGCCATGTAGCTGCAGTTAAAATTTGAGCTCATTTTGACTTATACTAAAGCAGCAATGGACAGTTGAAGAAATTTCTATTTTTAGTAACAGCAGCCATCTTGAATGGAGGGCAGGGCTGTCGGACACAATTTTGAAAGGGGCCCACCTAGGGACCATCCCTGCCAGGTTTGGTTTAATTTGGTTCAGCGGTTTCAGAGGAGAAGATTTAAATGTGATCTTTTATCAAAATATGCCTAATTTGCATAATCGGTATATATCGGCTGAAAGAAAAATTTCACAGAAAAACCCGGAATATATGTTAAACTACTCCTTGCCATGTAGCTGCAGTTAAAATTTGAGCTCATTTTGACTTATACTAAAGCAGCAATGAACAATTAAAATTTCATCCCCCCTTTTTTCTATTTTTAGCTTGGCGGCCATCTTGGCTGGAAGTCGGGATCACCGGACACAATTTTGGAAGGGGGCCATCCAAGGACCATTCCACCAAAGTTTGGTTCAAATTGGCCCAGTGGTTTCAGAGGAGTTGATTAAATGCTCAGTGGTGACAATAGCTCACATGACCCTTTGGGTCAGGTGAGCTAAAAATGGCAAGAACTACTTGCTGACCAGTATGCTAAATATTTTGAGATAATCCTTAAGCTGGCATAATACAAGACACATAGACAGAATAAAACATTGTAATAGAATTTATCCTAATTATCTCCCTTCATCTATTGGGACAGAGATCCATACTTCATCTTAATACAGAAAATTAGCTTTTGAAAATCATATCGGCATCTTCATTCCAAAAGCTAACGCATCAATGTACAACTTTGGACTAACCCATATAAATTGATGTAATTAGTATGATAATATTTACCTTTAAATGTATATGGTAGTTCTTTTCTAGCCTCTTCCATCACTTCTTTCTTTTTCTGTAAAATAAATCTTATTTGTTAATTAGCATAATGTGATTAAACATTTCATATCTAATACATATGTACTTTATGGACATACAGACATGGGTAATATTCAATGACCTCAACTTGTGTCTGAGTAAAACAACAAGTCCTACTGCAAACTGTTTTTCAGTGAGGTAACACTATAAAAATCCAGCTCATTTTTTATTATTCTGGTACAAAGCAGACATCATTATCACCATGATTTGATCAAAAACATAATTTGTTACTGGCATAATATGGTTTAAAAATAATTTCTCACTTGAATTCAAACAACCATTCAGTCACACAAGGACACACACAGTACTAAGTTTTGTAACTTGTGCCTGATCCTATTTGTTACTTATTAGATAATAAAATATGTTTTGACTCACTCACCAAGTACAAAAGTGTAATTCAATGTTAAACATACCTTTAGGTCTACTGCAGGTTTTTGTTTCTCTGTTTCCTCCACTTCAGATCCCTGATCATCAGAGTCTATATCTCCAAAGCTAAGAACAGTAATATAATTCAATGTTAAACATACCTTTAGATCTACTGCAGGTTTTTGTTTCTCTGTTTCCTCCACTTCAGATCCCTGATCATCAGAGTCTATATCTCCAAAGCTAAGTACAGTAATATAATTCAATGTTAAACATACCTTTAGATCTACTGCAGGTTTTTGTTTCTCTGTTTCCTCCACTTCAGATCCCTGATCATCAGAGTCTATATCTCCAAAGCTAAGTACAGTAATATAATTCAATGTTAAACATACCTTTAGATCTACTGCAGGTTTTTGTTTCTCTGTTTCCTCCACTTCAGATCCCTGATCATCAGTCTATATCTCCAAAGCTAAGTACAGTAATATAATTCAATGTTAAACATACCTTTAGATCTACTGCAGGTTTTTGTTTCTCTGTTTCCTCCACTTCAGATCCCTGATCATCAGTCTATATCTCCAAAATTAAGTACAGTAATATAATTCAATGTTAAACATACCTTTAGATCTACTGCAGGTTTTTGTTTCTCTGTTTCCTCCACTTCAGATCCCTGATCATCAGTCTATATCTCCAAAATTAAGTACAGTAATATAATTCAATGTTAAACATACCTTTAGGTCTACTGCAGGTTTTTGTTTCTCTGTTTCCTCCACTTCAGATCCCTGATCATCAGAGTCTATATCTCCAAAGCTAAGTACAGTAATATAATTCAATGTTAAACATACCTTTAGATCTACTGCAGGTTTTTGTTTCTCTGTTTCCTCCACTTCAGATCCCTGATCATCAGAGTCTATATCTCCAAAGCTAAGTACAGTAATATAATTCAATGTTAAACATACCTTTAGATCTACTGCAGGTTTTTGTTTCTCTGTTTCCTCCACTTCAGATCCCTGATCATCAGAGTCTATATCTCCAAAGCTAAGTACAGTAATATAATTCAATGTTAAACATACCTTTAGATCTACTGCAGGTTTTTGTTTCTCTGTTTCCTCCACTTCAGATCCCTGATCATCAGAGTCTATATCTCCAAAGCTAAGTACAGTAATATAATTCAATGTTAAACATACCTTTAGGTCTACTGCAGGTTTTTGTTTCTCTGTTTCCTCCACTTCAGATCCCGGATCATCAGAGTCTATATCTCCAAAACTATCTTCACTGTCTTCATCTTCTAATCACAATATTAAAAAAAAACTCTGATCAGTCTAAGACACAACACAAAATTACAACATAAATAATTGACAGAATGAAGGACAGTTTCTGCTTTATTGATATGTCAATTCTTTATTCATATTGGCATACTAAGTAGAAAAAATCTTTCAGATATGAAATACAAATTAAAGAGTAGGTATAAATGGGTGTTTTTCTCCACAAACAGACAAAAACTATGTAAATCAATACCTGTTTTTTTTCTCATTCTGCATAACATATTATATAACTTCAATGTTATTAGCATTAAATAATGTCTTTTCCCCCTAAATTCACATAATCTCTTCAGATTTAATGCAACCTAACCTTCTGTATGTACATGTAAATATTTACTTCATCCAAATAAAACAAGTATTTATACAAAAAAAAATATTTTGAAAACAAAATATATTTTTATCCTATTTGATTATTTTTTCTTTCTATGTTACAACTTCCAATGAAATGTTTGTGTGATGTGTTTCTACCATTGTCTATTGTTATGTCATATACTAAATAACTGGTATATGGAATTTATCTCCGCCGAAACAATATTATATCACCCCAAAACATCACTACCCAAAATAAATCAACACCATTAACTTAAATAAAACAGAAACATCTCTCCTAAATTATAAGAACATTATAAATTTCAAGCTTTTAAATTAATATTTTGATAAATAAGATGACAAGTAGATTACATCCTACCTTTGATCTTTAAACTTCTATACTGACCTTCATCACTTTCATCATCTTCTTCTCCATCTTTTTCTTGTGCATCATCTTTTTCATTTTCATCTTCATCAGATGGATCATTATCTTCATCATCTTCATTTTCATTGTCATCTTCATCTTCATTGCTCACTGAATCATCTTCATCTTCATTGCTCACTGAATCATTTTCATTGTCATCTGAATCTGTATCTCCAATTTTGTCTTCTTTATAATCCAGTGCAAACCTACAAAATAAAATAAATTAAACTTTTACACCATTTGCCTGTTTGATATATGTATAGAAATAACATAACATAGTAATTACACAATCAAAAGTTTCGTTTTTCAACTATTGGATTAAACAGGGTTAAAATTCTGGATGTTACGATCTCAACGATTTAAAGATCTCATAAACAAATATTCCCTTTAAAAAAATCATTACCTTCTTTTGATGCCATGATATAACTGAAATATTGTTGAAAGTGGCATTAAACACCATAACCCTAACCCTTATCTCCTTTTGAAAATATACTGCCTCTGTAGTGTATTGGTTAAAATGCTTGCCTGGTGTGGCAGATCATAGGTTCGATTCTCCAATTAGGCCAAACCAAAGACTATATTAGTATTTGTTGCTTAAACATGATATCCTGAATTTGCTTCATTGGATGTGTCATGTTAGAATTTTGTGAGTTCAAACCCCGTTCATTGGGAGGAGTACTCGATACAACATTATGTGATCAAGTTTGTCAGTGACTTGCGACAGGTCGGTGGTTTTCCCCGTGTACTCTGCTTTCCTCCACCAATAAAACTGGCCGCCACAATATAACTGAAATATTATTGAAAGTCGCATTAAACACCATTATCCAACCTAAACCAACCATGTTAAAATATTCAATAAACAATGATCATGAATATATCACAATAGGCTTTGTGCTTAAAAAGGTCATGAAATTCGTCCACAGCGTCATTCATTTGCAACACAACTTAAGATCTTTTTTGTACATTTTCCTATTAGAATAGAAATAATTTATGTCATCCCATGGTTTGTTTACGATTTTACCATGGGTATTTCTAATATTTTTATGAATTTTACTTTAAATAAACCACACTGTCATAAATTATTCTTAAAAAATGTGTATGAAACAAACCCATCATTAAGATCATCAGCTGACATATGAGTTGGTTTATCTTCATCCATGATACCTTTCATTCTTTTCAATCTGTCTGCCTACAAATGTTAATCATTGATTATTATTAAAATCAGATGAAGACTATTTCAGATATACCAATATTCGATCTTCGCTAACCAAGGGTTACCCTCTTAGTCAAATCAGATAAAAGAAGCTGAAGATAATGACTGGAAAACAAGAAAAACATCATATTACCCATAATAAAGGGACATATTTCTAGAACGATAAAAGTCAAATATCTCATTATAAAGCTTGAATTGTATTTCATCAATTTTAATGTAATTTCAAAATAATGCTGGAAAACCAAAAGTTGCATAATAATATTTGGATCAAATTTAGTTTCATTCCATCCAGAGATTTTTCATAGATTTCCAATTTTTCAAGCAATCAAAGGCCACAGCAGCCATCTTGGATGTCGGGTAATGTAACCCGATACAATCTTGGAAGAGTTACACATCCAAGTTTTGTCCAATTTGGCCCAATGATTCTTGAAAAGAAGATCAAAATGTAAAAAGTTATGCCAAGTGATGGGAACAGTTCACTTTAGCATTTGGTTCTGGAGAGCTAAAAATGCTTGTAGACCTTTCTTTCACAAAATCATAAATTTTTACAAAATAATCTGTACTACAGCATGTATTATTAGATACAACTTAGAAAATGTTGTGTAATTCTTAATTTACCTCCTGTTTTTCTAGTCTTTCTTTCTCTTCTTTGGCTAATTCTTCTTCTGTTTTCAGTCTGTCAGTAGGCTATATAAACAATAGACAAGGATTAGGCATCATAAATGTTACATATTCAAAACTGTGCATGCTTAGTGTTATATTTTTCTTCTTGTCTAAAAACACATATATTTTTTTCATTTTGTCAAATGAATCTGATTGCATGCATCATTTTGACACCTCTATTGTATTATGTAGTGATAAATAATGGGCATTTCAAGTCCAGTTTAGATTTTTTCTGTTTCTGACTTGAAAAATCAAATTTATTAAGACAAATAAATAATATTTTAGTTATTGAAGCAAGATATGAAATGGGTTTATACACAAGCTACCCTATTTTGTAGAAAAATGGAGAACATGATCAAAATGTAACTAACTTCGAATTTCCAAGAATAAATAAAAATTCATAACAGATAGGGACACTTAAAATTCTTATGTACTGTTTAGCATAAAAATCATCAACACAATTCTCTTAGACAATGAAAGTGTATATTAAAAGGAATGATAACATTATTTGGTTGGTAAAAAGTTCATTATATTTTTCTGAACACATTTAATTTTCTAATTTATAAGTTTGCAGTTTGAGAATCTATTCTGTGTGTATTAAATGTTTCTCCAAACCTTTGACTTCATCTCAAAATGTAATTCTCTAACAGCGATGTCATAATCATCTCTTTTCTGTGTTATAGAAGTATCATCTCTGTTCTACAAAAATAAATCATAAAATTTACATACATTTACATGTACTTCCATAATTAATATCCAATTACTAAGAGAAACTAACGACCTGCCACAAGTCACTGACAAACTTTATCACATAAAGTTATACCGAGTAAACTAAGCCACTACAAACAAAGCCAGGTCAGAATTATCTGATTAAGCAATATTTACAAATTTTTTTAAATAATTTTTTTTTTTATAACAATCCAATATTTTCTGTCAATATTCCCGATATTAAAATGTGAAGACGATATCATGTATATATAGATGAGAAAAATAACGTTATTCGCTTAAAACAGAAGGATTTGGATAATAAAAGATTAATGCATTTGTATCAAAAAAATGTTTCAGTTATACCATGGAAAGACAGTTTTATTGGTGGAGGAAACCAAATTGAGAAAATCGCTGATGTGTAGCAAGTAATTATTAAAATTTATCACAAGCTAGTTTGAAAGGATATGGATGTAAATGAACAAGAACATGAGAGATTATCTATCTTTACATTTAGACACAAACAAGATGAACTGTTAGCTAATGCTCACTTATGATACCCCCGCATATATGTTCAATGTGTATAAAAACCAACCAAGTCGGCAAACAGGAAGTAGGAATCTGATGGGTCCAAAAACGCTTCCCACGATATGGGGTACCTATATGAAGCTTGTGACCAAATATCAGATTCCTGTCATCATTAGTTGCTTAGAAAAATGGGGACGAAAAATGTGCATATATGTTCAATGTGTATAAAAGCCAAACTAAGTCGGCAAACAGGAAGTAGGAATCTGACGGGTCAAAAAACGCTTCCCACGATATGGGGTAGCTATATGAAGGTTGTGACCAAATATCAGATTTCTGTCATCAGTAGTTGCTGAGAAAAATGCGACGAAAAATATCTTGGGACGGACAGTGGTAAAACAGTATACCCCCTCCGGTGGAGTGGGGGTATAAAAAACAGTATACCCCCTCCTCCGGTGGAGCGGGGGTATAATTAAAGTCAAGGAACAGTGATTGCATTCCTGTTCTTCATTTCACAGTCATAGCAGTGTCTTCAACAATGAGCATAACTCATACACTAAAATAAGTGTGAAATGACCTCTAGCCTACAGTTGTATGAATTACACCTCTAGCCTACAGTTGTATGAATTACACCTCTTGCCTACAGTTGTATGAATTACACCTCTAGCCTACAGTTGTATGAATTACACCTCTAGCCTACAGTTGTATGAATTACACCTCTAGCCTACAGTTGTATGAATTACAACTCTAGCCTACAGTTGTAGGAATTACACCTCTAGCCTACAGTTGTATAAATTACACCTCTAGCCTACAGTTGTATGAATTACACCTAACTATTGGCTGAAATCAAAGCCACAAACTTGAGTAATGATGATACATGTAGGTAGTGATTACATAGGTACAGGTACATCCAATTCAGCCAGGATCACGGACATGAATACCTCTTAGTAAGGTAGTACATAGATTATATATATATATATATATATATATATACATACCTTGCCACTAGACACAAGAAATCTAAGATTCTTCCATTCATCATCTAACTGCTGAGTCAGCTGAACTGATTTCTCTTTCTCCATTTGTCTTTCATGCTGAAAAAAATAACTAATCAGTGAACAAAAACAATTTTTTCTTTAGAACTACCTTATACTGTATTTCAATCACAAAGATTGCATTCATTGTTGAATACAAATACTGGGCTCAACACACTTGGTAAAAACGGGATGTCTTGACTTCCCTTTCTGGGGATTTAACCAAAAAAAAATCTACCTTCTTATCAAGTACATGTAGTCATTTAACTGGAAATATTCACTGGCCCTGCTATTGTACTGTCCATGATTATATCATCATTCATATTTGCTGCAGTCTTTTTTGAGTGGAAGCGAATTTATGTAGTTTTTTTTATTGTTTATTTATATCTGTATTGCCATTGGAGATCAAATTATCAAGAAGTAGAGAGATTGGAACCCCATTAAGCGATTAATTTGACCAAAGCAAAGTGATGACAATACCTTACATGACCATCTGAGTCACATGAGCTTCAAATAAAAAGGTTTCAATTCAATTAAAATCTTGGAATATGTAATTACAATGCCAAAATCTTATTTTCCCCATATTTAGTAGTTTAGATGAAGAAGTCATATTTCAATTTTGCATATAATAACAAGCACTTTTCGTGTAACTGTATGTTTTAAAATGCAGTCAGAGGAATTTTGGTATGACAGGGTTAGAAGTATTAGCCTTAAGATCATAAAAGTCAAGAAATCTTATAAATCTCGAAATCTTTAAGTAAGTACCATTACTGACTAAAACAATGACTATAATCCCATGCCAAGTATACATTTTTTTCTTCTTACCTTTTCCTTCTTTGACTTAGTAATCAACTCTTCCATTCTTTCTTTCCATGACTTTTTATCTCCTCCAACCTGCTCATAATTACTACTTTCTAGAAATCCACCAAAATGTTCTTGTGACACAAGTTTTCCTACAACAAACACAATAATATTTCAGAATATATAATCACTACTGAATTCTTATTATTAAATGGAATGTAGATAGAGAAAACATTCAACAAAACAAACTTTACTCATATTACGGTCGAACCCCGATACCTAAAACTCTGATGTCTTGAACCCTGAAACCTAAAACTCTGATATGTCTTGAACCCTGATACCTAAAACTCTGATGTCTTGAACCCTGATACCTAAAACTCTGATATGTCTTGAACCCTGAAACCTAAAACTCTGATATGTCTTGTACCCTGAAACCTAAAACTCTGATATGTCTTGAACCCTGATACCTAAAACTCTGATATGTCTTGAACCCTGATACCTAAAACTCTGATATGTCTTGTACCCTGATACCTAAAACTCTGATATGTCTTGAACCCTGATATGTCTTGAACCCTGATACCTAAAACTCGATATGTCTTGTACCCTGATACCTAAAACTCTGATATGTCTTGAACCCTGATACCTAAAACTCTGATATGTCTTGTACCCTGATACCTAAAACTCTGATATGTCTTGAACCCTGATACCTAAAACTCTGATATGTCTTGAACCCTGATACCTAAAACTCTGATATGTCTTGAACCCTGATACCTAAAACTCTGATATGTCTTGTACCCTGATACCTAAAACTCTGATATGTCTTGTACCCTGATACCTAAAACTCTGATATGTCTTGTACCCTGATACCTAAAACTCTGATATGTCTTGAACCCTGATACCTAAAACTCTGATATGTCTTGTACCCTGATACCTAAAACTCTGATATGTCTTGAACCCTGATACCTAAAACTCTGATATGTCTTGAACCCTGATACCTAAAACTCTGATGTGTCTTGAACCCTGATACCTAAAACTCTGATGTGTCTTGTACCCTGATACCTAAAACTCTGATATGTCTTGTACCCTGATACCTAAAACTCTGATATGTCTTGTACCCTGATACCTAAAACTCTGATATGTCTTGAACCCTGATACCTAAAACTCTGATATGTCTTGTACCCTGATACCTAAAACTCTGATATGTCTTGTACCCTGATACCTAAAACTCTGATATGTCTTGAACCCTGATACCTAAAACTCTGATATGTCTTGTACCCTGATACCTAAAACTCTGATATGTCTTGTACCCTGATACCTAAAACTCTGATATGTCTTGAACCCTGATACCTAAAACTCTGATATGTCTTGTACCCCGATACCTAAAACTCTGATATGTCTTGTAGCCTGATACCTAAAACTCTGATATGTCTTGTACCCTGATACCTAAAACTCTGATATGTCTTGTACCCTGATACCTAAAACTCTGATATGTCTTGAACCCTGATACCTAAAACTCTGATATGTCTTGAACCCTGATACCTAAAACTCTGATATGTCTTGTACCCTGATACCTAAAACTCTGATATGTCTTGTACCCTGATACCTAAAACTCTGATATGTCTTGTACCCTGATACCTAAAACTCTGATATGTCTTGTACCCTGATACCTAAAACTCTGATATGTCTTGTACCCCGATACCTAAAACTCTGATATGTCTTGTACCCTGATACCTAAAACTCTGATATGTCTTGAACCCTGATACCTAAAACTCTGATATGTCTTGTACCCTAATACCTAAAACTCTGATATGTCTTGAACCCTGATACCTAAAACTCTGATATGTCTTGAACCCTGATACCTAAAACTCTGATATGTCTTGTACCCTGATACCTAAAACTCTGATATGTCTTGAACCCTGATACCTAAAACTCTGATATGTCTTGTACCCTGATACCTAAAACTCTGATATGTCTTGTACCCTGATACCTAAAACTCTGATATGTCTTGAACCCTGATACCTAAAACTCTGATATGTCTTGTACCCCGATACCTAAAACTCTGATATGTCTTGTACCCTGATACCTAAAACTCTGATATGTCTTGTACCCTGATACCTAAAACTCTGATATGTCTTGAACCCTGATACCTAAAACTCTGATATGTCTTGTACCCTGATACCTAAAACTCTGATATGTCTTGTACCCTGATACCTAAAACTCTGATATGTCTTGAACCCTGATACCTAAAACTCTGATATGTCTTGTACCCTGATACCTAAAACTCTGATATGTCTTGTACCCTGATACCTAAAACTCTGATATGTCTTGTACCCTGATACCTAAAACTCTGATATGCCTTGTACCCTGATACCTAAAACTCTGATATGTCTTGTACCCTGATACCTAAAACTCTGATATGTCTTGAACCCTGATACCTAAAACTCTGATATGTCTTGAACCCTGATACCTAAAACTCTGATATGTCTTGTACCCTGATACCTAAAACTCTGATATGTCTTGTACCCTGATACCTAAAACTCTGATATGTCTTGTACCCTGATACCTAAAACTCTGATATGTCTTGTACCCTGATACCTAAAACTCTGATATGTCTTGTACCCCGATACCTAAAACTCTGATATGTCTTGAACTCCGATACCTAAAACTCTGATATGTCTTGAACCCTGATACCTAAAACTCTGATATGTCTTTTTAATGGATAATTTGTAAATATTAACTTTGACCTTTTCACCCAATAATATCTATTATCAAGCAACAAGCTTGACATGTAAAATTATTGTTGATTTCTATTCGTGATTATGTGAAATTTGTTGATGTTATTTATTGACGTCACCTGAACAAATCCTCAATAAACATACTATCATTGATTTGTTTTGCTGGAAATGGATTTCTCATCGCTTCCTTGCATCTTAGGCTTGCCTTTAATGCAATATTGCTCTGAGAATTCCATTTTCACAAAACGATAGTGTATATTTCATGGATAACTCGGTAGTAAAATTTATTATAAATTCTCAGATACTAGACATAAAAGTCAAATTTAGGATAAAAAATGTAAGTATGCAATTTCCAATTCAAATTTGAATGAAATTTTGGCTATTTTTTTTCTTAAAACTCCATTGCTCTATAGAATATACCCTGACTGCTCCTCCTCTAACTCTAGGCTTGTGGTCTTATTATTTTCTGTTGAGGAGTTTCAACCTGACTCATCCCTTCCCTTACACCTATCACATCACAGAGCCTTCCCCTACACTCAGTTTTATTGTCTTACCATCAATTCTTCCTTTATCTTCATCATCCTCATCATCACTGATATCTGGGTTATCAAACTTTTCTATCTCTGACAAAGACTGTCCGTAATGAGTTAGTTCTTCTTCGTTGTCGTTCAAACTGAATTTGTTGACTTTATCACCTTTCTATAAAATAAATAACAGCATATATAAATTATAAATTAAATTTTTCTTATACATTAATCGGGGCTGTCGTGGTCGTGATTGTATGGTAGTTGGATTTATAACTACCTATATGCAATCAGTGCCATTCACCACAAAAGTTCAAATCCCACTCAGGCAAGGTGTACTTGATACAACATTATGTGATAAAGTTTGTCAATGACTTGTGGCAGGTCAGTGGTATTCTTCAGGTACTCCGGTTTCCTCCACAAATAAAACTGACTGCCACGATATAACAGAAATATTGTTGAAAGCGGCATTAAACACCATAACTCTACCCTTATACATTAATCAGCTTCAAATGTACAGCTTTTCCATGAAGTGTTCGTCTAGAAATATAGGAAACTGTGATTCAAGTCAAACATAGAAGATATTATAAATTGGCAGTCGCTGTTTCTCTACAATACACACAGTATTAAGGAGATGTTGCAAAAACTGGAATGGGGGTCAAAATATACAATGTAGTGTCATGGTACATGAAGATAAACATATTAACTACAAACTGTTTCTTCAGTGAGCTAGCTCTATAAAAAACAAAGTGCAGGTCTGGTACATATGAATATGAATACATTTACATAATTATTCTTGTTGTGATTCAGCTGAAAACCAATTCACTTTGTTGTTAAACCATACTCACTCATTTGTTTGTTAGAAAGCATTTAATACAAAAACCATTGATTAAATTCTCAATGCAAAAAAGCTATTTAAATATATAAATGTTTAAGATTTGTTTTACCAATATATAATGTACACAATATGAGAAAATTTAGTGAATTACAAATTTCATAATAAATTTATTTCATGACAGATTAATTTTCTGTAGATAATATTTCTTTAAAGTTAACCAACCATTGTTAACAATGAAATGTACCAAACTACTTACATAGTCAAATTATATAAATCCCTCTGTCAATATAAAAATTCTACAAAACTTAATGAATCTCAATCATAGTCTAGTTGAATATACAGTCAAACCTGCCCATGCAGTCACCTCTGTTAAAGGGTCACCTTTTCTTGTCCTGTCATAGAAATTTACATATGAAATGAACCTTTTTTAAGAGGTCACCTGTCTTATAATGCCACTTTATCTTTGTCCCAAAGGTGACCTTTTAATACAGGTTTGACAGTATATATTATTTCTTAACATAACACCTGTATATTGATCACTTTATTTGATTGCATTATTGCATAAAACTGTGTGAATTGATAATCTTACTGCTCTCTCCAATGCAAATCTTCTCATCATTTTGTCCTCGACACTTAATGTAGCATCATGTTCACCAAACCGTTTATCAACAAATTTGTTACTTTTTAATCGTTGTCCATATTCTTGTAGTAATGTATCCTTTCTCTGAAAGTAAAGAAAAACTTTATGAACCTAAGTAGGAAATTCAGCATGTACCAGTAATGAATGAGCATATTCATTAGATAAGAAATACTGTGATATGGAAAACATGTACAACTGGAATTTTTAATCTCTGGTTTTGTATTAGTGATCATATCTGTCCGTTTTCTCAATAGTAAAATAACAAATGCTTAAATGTATAAAAAAAAATAACCAACTTTTCACGACTTGGTACACACAAAAGTATTTCATGTGAAGCAGTGTAGTATAAAGTTTATTTATAATAATAGTCAATTTTCATGATCAATTATTTTATTGACATTTTTTTCTACAATTTTAATATTGTTTTTGATCTTGATAAACCATGCATGTCTGTATCATGTTTTAATATTTTTATAATCCAGACATTGAGATAAACCAGACATTCCTTAGCCTTTTTAAAAAAAACAACATTTCCCTTATCATGTTTACTATTTTAACCACTTTTGACCAGGATAAACCTTGCATTCCTATGTCATGTTTTAAAAATTAATTTATTTACCTTTTTTATTGATTTTGATCTAGATAAACCAGGCATTCCTCGATCATGCTTTGATATTTTGCGTCCAAGTACATCATGTTTTTGCCTGTTAATTTTCACTTCAAATGGATTTATCTTTCTCTGAGACTCTTTTCTCTTGTTACGCACATTGTCAGCTATATTTTTCTTCTTCTGTTTACCCATCAGTCTAAAAAAATTAAAAAGATTATTAGATTGTTTCCAAAAAAAGAATACTGATGTATTCTAGCTTAATATTTGAAAAATACATGAACATAAAAATACAATTCTGCTGTTCTTCATCACACAGTCAAAGTACATGCAGAGCTCCAGATAATTTTCAAGTCCAAAGGGTAATTACCCCCTACTTTTGAAAATGATGCGTATTTGCATATTTCCTTTGCACTGTTGTACTCTCTACTTCAGAAAAGATTGCTTACATGTACACTTTTAAAATTATGTTGGACACAAGTGTTATTCAATAAACACAGGATGCAAGTGAAATGTATATCTCTGTTTAATTTGACACGATTGTGTCATGTTTATTAATAAAATGTTGTAAATATTTTGTTTTTTGCTCGTCGTTTTCACAGCCGTGTTGATAATGTCATCAATGATTCCTTTAACTATACACAGCTGAAAATGTCAGGAACTTTTAAAAAAAGTACATAATTTTCCGTAGCGCGCTTATTCATGTTCTTGCTCATTTTCAACGAACAACTGTTCCCAAATTCACTTTCGTTTTAGTTCTTAACTAAACCGCATTTATTTGTAATATTGACTGCGATTGGATGATTTATCACAAACATCCAATCAGATCTCTTTTGACATCGATGCTTAGAAAGGCAAACATTTGGTACCCCTCGGATGTATACACTTTCTCTTTCGAAAAGTATAAAGAGAAGTAATTACGGGGAATTTCTCAAAGTCAAAAATGTATTGTTTATGTACACGATGTATTATTGTCAACAGCATACAAGTACGCTCCGAATTTGGAAAGTTTGCTTACACAGCAATATGTATGCATAAATGTACACTCTGATCTCATAATACATGCGTTTTTACTCGTTTTCATAGTGTAAAAAACGCAAATACGCAGCTTATCTGGAGCTCTGACATGTACAGAAAGATCACACAATAATTGAAATAAAAGAAAGTTCAACAGTGATGGTCAATAATTAATCACATCAACCACTATAATAAGAACGACTTCTTTTTCTTGGCTTACCTCAAGATAAAAAACACAAAGAGAAGATACAGACTCAGAGATGACTAAAATCTAGTTCTTGCCATGGAACTGACAGAATAATTCGGCTAAAACAACTAATTGGATCTCACGAATAACCGGCATGATAATTAGATATCTAGATTTTCACACAAATATACATTGGGGACTCATGATACTGTGATATTGAATTAAAAATATGGTGTCATAAATTGATATTCAAATAGCACATGAATGCATGGAACCATAAAATTGTGGTACCATAGGACTGAACTATACAGGTATTTACCAAATTTTGGGACAAAGCTTAACTTGATGGGTGCTTAAGTAACACACTCGGTCAGTATATTGTCTGATAGTGTCTTTTTATTAGTGATGAGTGATGTACTATAATTTGACCTACTGCTATTCTTGGTGGTTGATCTACATGTATATTTCTACTTCTACAATATAAGAGGCCATCTTCAACTAACTGAAGATTCTGCCAATTACGTTGGGTATTGCGTTTCACGCACTAAAATTTACAATTTTACTTCAGAAAATGAAATTGAACTAAAATATATTCTTTGAATCAGCTGGGCTCCAAATGTTACATTAAGATTTATCTATTTTAAATCGAACAAGTGATGTAATTCAGGAAGTAAATGTCAGATTTTGAATTAGAAAATGAATGGACACACTGTTTATTTACTTGGACGACTTAAAACGTGTGATAAATGGTGTCCAGGGGAGATAATTTTTACAATCTTTTTACTTGTCTTTTACCCAATTTTAATTCATCACTTCAAACATCAAATAAAAATTGCTAAACACTTTACCAGTTCTATATTATCAATGTAGTGTCTACACAAATAAATCTGAATAGTCTAATTTAGTAATACGGCTATTAAGAACAATTTTAATTCAGCACATGGCAACTTTATCTTCTCTGTGGATAATCTCTAGTATTTTCATTCGTGTTAATGTAGATATCCGATGTGTACCGAAAATATGTAAACAGGATGTAGAATTGATTTATGCACCATGACAAGTTCCATGTACATGTCCCACTCGTCGCCAATCGTAACTACTCGGCCATTCTCGCTACCCTGCAAATAACCTCGTATGCATTAGGCGTATAAATCGCACTACTTTTCACATGTCAGTTACATGAAAGTTTGATAAAGTTATATTTTAAACAATTTTCTATATTCCAATTAAAGTTTTAATTAGTTTTGCATGATTAGATTTTACTTAGTATGTCTTCCATATTGGATTTTCGTGGACTATATTTTTGTGCGGCTTAACTTAACTTAACTTAACTTCCGGCAAACAATTTAAGAAGAATTTCTACTGTGTACGTAACTTGAATAATACTGCGCCCTCTATCGGCACTTTCGCTGGACTAGCGGGAGAGTAATATAACGACTGGATTATTCGGGTTACTATGTACGTACGAGGTTATTTGCAGGGTAGCGAGAATGGCCGACTAGTTACGATTTCATATAGTGAAAATGTATAAAGATAAAGAGTCAAATATGTCAAGAATTTTTTTTGTCAATGTGTGACGTAAAAATATTTTTGACATTTACGTCACCGAATATGGTACTGCTTTGACAACTATTTTACCTATTTTGTTCCTGTATTTAAATACTGTTACAGTGACAGCCGGAACCTTTGAACCGTAATGAGAGCGGGAGGTTTGGCGCCTTAAAATCTGATTCAACCCACCATTTCTTTAGAAATGCCTGTACCAAGTCAGGGTCATTACGGTTTTCACAGTTTTCCGGTTGTTGACTGATTTTGTCTGTTTATATAATTATGAGTTTTGACTTTCCCTTTGTAAGATTGTTCGGAGTTCGGTAATTTTGTTATTACCTTTATTGAGTAATATAACGACTGGATTATTCGGGTTAATCAAATACCGCATTACAGCTAACCCGAATAATCCAGTCGTTATATTACTCTCCCGCTAGTCGCTGCATTAACCTCATCCAGCGAAAGTGCCGATAGAGGGCGCAGTATTATTCAAGTTATATAACAGCCGAGGTATTGAGGAAGCGAAGCGGACTCAACCGAGATTTGCCGATTGGTACATGTCCATGCGAGGTCAGGTGATGGAAACGATTATCTCCCTTGGCTATATACTCAGCCATTACAAAATATAGGGGGTGCTATAGTGTGTATCGTGTTTGGGTAAATGAGTTTGCCAGACATTTATTTATGGATATATTGTGACAAAATATGGATGTAATAGTTTGAAATATATAATTTCCCAAGGAGGTTTGTATTATTTTACATTCAACATACGTCTTCTTGTAAAATTTTGGATGTGAAGTAAAATACAATCAAATTTTGGACCAAATGTTACCAGCGAGCTGCTGGTAAGATCAGGATCAGAATCAGGAAGATTTTTAGTTTCACAAATTTTTCTGAATGGCTTTTTGTTCTTTTGTAAGGTATTTTTACTTTAATAATTATATATAAAAACAGAAAATATTGGTTATATATTTTTATGAAATAAATAAATTAAAAAAAAACCACGTGTTTTCTTAGAATATGGTAAATCCGAGGATTTATGATATGCAAAGCAGATGTTTGTTTACAAGCAATAATTATATATATATAAGTGTATTTTGTAAACAACTAAAGGTACGTAGATACATTGTATCTAACATAGTTAACACTTAATCCAAATTATATTTAGCATACATATGCATTTTGATTATTTTATTTTATGAATATAAATTGTTATTAAAAACAGAGGATCTATTTAGATCATAGATGGGCTTCACACTCCTACAAAGAGTACAGACAGTATTGTAAAATATTTATTTCATTTTCTTTTTTAAATATAAGCTTATAGACAAACTGTGTTAATCACTATTGGTTCAATTTTTTTCCCAAAAGTTTTTCAGTAGTAATTTTATAATACTATACAGTACTATGATTATCTCCCTTTATTTAAATTCCTTAAAAAGCATTTTCCCCAATAATTATTGTTAATTCAACTTTTTGCAATTAATTGTTATATTTTGAAATTGTTATCAATATTAAACAATAATTTTTTTTATATCAATATTATAGTTGCAATTATTTAAATTAAATATACCTACCATGAAGAACTTTCGACTTTTTTATAAATATATTGCCGAATTTCCTTCGATATTTTCCGTATATTACTTACAGGTACTTACAGGTCTGTTTCTGAGCGCTGGCCGTCGACCACTATGCTCAGTTCCTTCTCTTCGTCGATTTCAATTTCTTCTCCGGTTGTGAGGTTGGATTCATAATTATATAGCAAATCCTGATCCTTCCAGTAATTGTCTAGCCTGTGTTCGAAGATTTTCGTATTTTTAGCACTTATGACGTTTTCAGGTAGACTATTCCAGATGTTTATTATTCTGTTAGTGAAAAAGTTCTTTCTTATGTCTTTGTTGGATCTATGTTGGTATAACTTTTTACTATGACCTCTAGTTCTGGTATTCTTCTGTATTTCCAGTAGAGACGGTAGAGCAGTGTCGTATAAACCTGATGTTAATTTGAACGCTTCAATCATATCCCCTCTCTTCCTCCTATAAGCTAAAGTTGGTAGTTTGAGTTTCCTTAGACGATTTTCGTATGTCATATCTTTTCGTATGTCATATCTATATTACAATTATACTTCGGTATTTACCGATTTATTTCGATCGATTATAAATTTGCATAGACACTTCAAATACGTCAAAAAATTATCCAATGAAAAGTTTCTCGATATACGAGAACTAGACGAGAGTTTCCTTACTTATTATAAAATCCCGAGATACATTGAATGGTAAAATCGGCCATTTTCTAGCATCATTATTTGCTGATTCCATCCACTTTCCCTATGACATCCCCTGGCGAGGTTTACAGGGAGGAAAAGTTGTGCAATAAATATATCATTCCCGACTCGTTAAAATTACTTTGAAGAAAGACTTATTTTTTTAATTATGTCTTCACCAACAAGATGCGTTCTAATAGCATGTGGTTCATACAATCCTGTTACAAACATGCATTTGAGAATGTTTGGTGAGTTGATGCATTTTGTAGTTTTGAAAACGAAAGTGCGAACAAATTTTTTCGAAATGACGTATAAAGCATATTTTCCTATGATTTCGTTCAATTTTTCTTTATGATTAGGCTTATTATGTAAGACATTTTTTAGACTGGTATGATATTTAAGAATCCGGGTCATTTCGCCCTCATTTATTAGCATCTTGTTATCGGTTTTCGTGCTATTATATTAGTATTATCGATTTTCAGATATAGCGATTAACAGTGTTAACCCTTCATTCATATGACGATTGGAATTTTCAAAGAATGACTAGTTAAATATTTCTTTGTACATAAGATTGTTTTTAAAGCCATTCTTGTATTTTAATATACTCTCGATTATTTGGCAACTTTTGTTGTCGGTAAAATGGCGTCATCTGTTTTCGTGTGAAGTAAAAACAAGGCCGATATACTGGATGGAAACGAATATATAATCCGGAAATGGCTGGTTTTAAAATTTCATGGTTCTGGCCATCTACCAAATCATACTACATCTAAATAAAATAACAGAATGTTTGAAAATGACCACTAAAGTGACATGTATTTTATATAAGAAACAGGCACATTTCAGTCAGCTCTTTTGTTTACAAGTACGATCAGTGACCCCATGACAGTTACATGACAGGAAGAGCCAGTGTCTGAGAGGCAGATGACATAGTTAAATTTTATATAGCCCTTCTGGATTTTTTTCCAGCTACTTTATTAATGTAGTAAATTTTTAGCATTACAAATAGTATGGTTCAGTAGGTAGGTTCACTGTTCTTGGTACTTATGTCTTTAAAAGCAAACTTTAACATCTTTTACAGATGTCACGCTGTAGTCTTGTTTATGTTCCATAAATAGAAACTGGAAGACACGTCAAAAATAATGCGTGCGCTGTGGAAATCAAAATAAAATGGATAAAACGAAAACAGATGACGCACGAAAACACATACCGTGACGATAATTGTGCTTTAAAAAAAATGAAATATGGAAAATACCGTTGTTTATCATATATTTTTTATTAGTTCACCTGGACCAAAGGTCCAGGTGAACTATTGCCATCACTTGGCGTCCGTCGTCTGTTGTCTGTAAACTTTTCACATTTCAAGCTTCTTCTCCGAAACCACTTGGCCGATTGGAACCAAACTTAGCAGGAATGTTCCTTGGATGGTCCTCTACAAAGTTACTGTTTTTCGTTCCAGTCGGATATTCAAAATGGCTGCCAGGGCCAATAATATGCTCTGATTGGCTGAAATTTCAAAGATCTTCTTCTCTGAAACTAATGAACTGACTGAACCCAAACTGTAAATGAATGATCATTGGAATGTCCTTTACCAAGTTTCTGTTTTTTATGCCGATCGGAAATCCAAGATGGCCGCCATCGCAGGACATAGATTAACATTGGACCCTATGGGAAAATGTTCAAATGCCTTCTTTTCAGAAACTACAAATATGATTAAAGCCAAACTGTACATGAATGTTCCTTGGACGGTCTTCTACAATCTCAAGGTTTTTTGTTCCAATATGAAATTCAAAATGGCGGCTACGGCAGGACTTAGTTTAACGTTGGACCCTATGGGAAAAATGTTTCAAAATGCTTCTTCTCTGAAACCACTTGGACAGTTGAAACCAAACTGCCCAGGAATGATCATTGGAAGGTCCTCTACAAAGTTTCTGTTTTTTATGCCGATCGGAAATCCAAGATGGCGGCCATCGCAATACATAGATTAACATTGGACCCTATGGGAAAATATTAAAATGTCTTCTTCTCAGAAACTACCAATATGATTAAAGCCAAACTGTACATGAATGTTCATTGGACGGTCTTCTACAATCTCAAGGTTTTTTGTTCCGATATGAAATTCAAAATGGCGGCTACGGCAGGACTTAGTTTAACATTGGACCCTATAGGAAAAAGGTTCAAAATGCTTCTTCTCTGAAACCACTTGGACAGTTGAAACCAAACTGCCCAGGAATGATCATTGGAAGGTCCTCTACAAAGTTTCTGTTTTTTATGCCGATCGGAAATCCAAGATGGCTGGCACCGCAGGACATAGATTAACATTGGACCCTATGGGAAAATATTCAAATGCCTTCTTCTCAGAAACTACAAATATGATTAAAGCCAAACTGTACATGAATGTTCATTAGATGGTCCTCTACAAACTTTACGTTTTTTGTTCCGGTATGAAATTCAAAATGGCGGCTACGGCAGGACTTAGTTTAACATTGGACCCTATGGGGAAAATGTTTCAAAACGCTTCTTCTCTGAAACCACTTGGACAATTGAAACCAAACTGCCCAGGAATGATCATTGGAAGGTCCTCTACAAAGTTTATGTTTTTTAAGTCGATCGGAAATCCAAGATGGCCGCCACCGCAATACATAGATTAACATTGGACCCTATGGGAAAATGTTCAAATGCCTTCTTCTCAGAAACTACAAATATTATTAAAGCCAAACTGTACATGAATGGTCATTGGATGGTCCTCTACAAACTTTACGTTTTTTGTTCCGATATGAAATTCAAAATGGCGGCTACGGCTAGTGGTGTACCGATCATCGGAAACATCGACTAATCAGTCGGACGTCATCATACGATCCGATGATCGATTCTTAAACCTTGTGGTCGATTCTGATTCTATAGTGTCTAAAATATATATGCTTAACTTTGTTCTTTGGTTGGGTTTTTTTTCTGTCTCCATACTGACAAAAATATTGCAGTTTTATCCCAGCTGGGTTTTTTTGCCCTCATGACAAACATCTGGCAATTTTGTCCAAGCATACTTTTGACACTCAGTCAATAGACTATTATTTATCTACTTCCCGGAATCGTTCATTTTATATCAGGTGTTACACATGGAAAACGATCTTTTGTTTTGTTCTAAGTTAATGTTTACAAATGGAAAAATTGTAGATTGTAAATATATTATTTGATTTTATTCAAATTTTTACTTTTGTCAAACACATATTTGGACTAGTCTATTATTTATCTATCTATATCAGGTGTTACACATATGGAAAACGATCTTTTGTTTTGTTCTATTTTAAAGTTAATGTTTACTAATGGAAAAATTATAGTTTATAAATTTATGATATAATTTTATTCATATATTTACTTTTGTCAATCATACTCTTGAAATAAAGACTATTTGATTAATTATAGTCAGTAAATACATTTAGCAGGCAATTGTCACCGATGATCGATCTTCGGTCGATGTGATATAACGATCATCGATCTTGAAAATGTTACCGATTCCCATCACTAGCTACGGCAGGACTTAGTTTAACATTGGACCCTATGGGGAAAATGTTTCAAAATGCTTCTTCTCTGAAACCACTAGGACAGTTGAAACCAAACTGCCCAGGAATAGTCATTGGAAGGTTCTCTACAAATTTTATGTTTTTTATGCCGATCGGAAATCCAAGATGGCCGCCACCGTAATACATAGATTAACATTGGACCCTATGGGAAAATATTCAAATGCCTTCTTCTCAGAAACTACAAATATGATTAAAGCCAAACTGTACATGAATGTTCATTAGATGGTCCTCTACAAACTTTACGTTTTTTGTTCCGGTATGAAATTCAAAATGGCGGCTACGGCAGGACTTAGTTTAACATTGGACCCTATGGGAAAAATGTTTCAAAACGCTTCTTCTCTGAAACCACTTGGACAATTGAAACCAAACTGTCCAGGAATGATCATTGGAAGGTCCTCTACAAAGTTTATGTTTTTTATGTCGATCGGAAATCCAAGATGGCCGCCACCGCAATACATGGATTAACATTGGACCCTATGGGAAAATGTTCAAATGCCTTCTTCTCAGAAACTACAAATATGATTAAAGCCAAACTGTACATGAATGTTCATTGGATGGTCCTCTACAAACTTTACGTTTTTTGTTCCGATATGAAATTCAAAATGGCGGCTACGGCAGGACTTAGTTTAACATTGGACCCTATGGGGAAAATGTTTCAAAACGCTTCTTCTCTGAAACCACTTGGACAATTGAAACCAAACTGCCCAGGAATAGTCATTGGAAGGTCCTCTACAAAGTTTATGTTTTTTTTTATGCCGATCGAGAATTCAAGATGGCCACCACCGCAGGACATAGATTAACATTGGACCCTATGGGAAAATATTCAAATGCCTTCTTCTCAGAAACTACAAATATTATTAAAGCCAAACTGTACATGAATGTTCATTAGATGGTCCTCTACAAACTTTACGTTTTTTGTTCCGGTATGAAATTCAAAATGGCGGCTACGGCAGGACTTAGTTTAACATTGGACCCTATGGAAAAATGTTTCAAAACGCTTCTTCTCTGAAACCACTAGGACAGTTGAAACCAAACTGCCCAGGAATGATCATTGGAAGGTCCTCTACAAAGTTTATGTTTTTTATGTCGATCGGAAATCCAAGATGGCCGCCACCGCAATACATAGATTAACATTGGACCTTATGGGAAAATGTTCAAATGCCTTCTTCTCAGAAACTACAAATATTATTAAAGCCAAACTGTACATGAATGTTCATTGGATGGTCCTCTACAAACTTTACGTTTTTTGTTCCGGTATGAAATTCAAAATGGCGGCTACGGCAGGACTTAGTTTAACATTGGACCCTATGGGAAAAATGTTTCAAAACGTTTCTTCTCTGAAACCACTTCGACAATTGAAACCAAACTGCCCAGGAATGATCATTGGAAGGTCCTCTACAAAATGTTTGTTTTTTATGTCGATCGGAAATCCAAGATGGCCGCCACCGCAATACATAGATTAACATTGGACCCTATGGGAAAATGTTCAAATGCCTTCTTCTCAGAAACTACAAATATGATTAAAGCCAAACTGTACATGAATGTTCATTGGATGGTCCTCTACAAACTTTACGTTTTTTGTTCCGATATGAAATTCAAAATGGCGGCTAAGGCAGGACTTAGTTTAACATTGGACCCTATGGGGAAAATGTTTCAAAACGCTTCTTCTCTGAAACCACTTGGACAATTGAAACCAAACTGCCCAGGAATAGTCATTGGAAGGTCCTCTACAAAGTTTATGTTTTTTAAGTCGATCGGAAATCCAAGATGGCCACCACCGCAATACATAGATTAACATTGGACCCTATGGGAAAATGTTCAAATGCCTTCTTCTCAGAAACTACAAATATTATTAAAGCCAAACTGTACATGAATGGTCATTGGATGGTCCTCTACAAACTTTACGTTTTTTGTTCCGATATGAAATTCAAAATGGCGGCTACAGCAGGACTTAGTTTAACATTGGACCCTATGGGGAAAATGTTTCAAAACGCTTCTTCTCTGAAACCACTAGGACAGTTGAAACCAAACTGACCAGGAATGATCATTGGAAGGTTCTCTACAAATTTTACGTTTTTTATGCCGATCGGAAATCCAAGATGGCCGCCACCGTAATACATAGATTAACATTGGACCCTATGGGAAAATGTTCAAATGCCTTCTTCTCAGAAACTACAAATATTATTAAAGCCAAACTGTACATGAATGTTCATTGGATGGTCCTCTACAAACTTTACGTTTTTTGTTCCGATATGAAATTCAAAATGGCGGCTACGGCAGGACTTAGTTTAACATTGGACCCTATGGGAAAAACGTTTCAAAACGCTTCTTCTCTGAAACCACTTCGACAATTGAAACCAAACTGCCCAGGAATGATCATTGGAAGGTCCTCTACAAAGTTTATGTTTTTTATGTCGACCGGAAATCCAAGATGGCCGCCACCGCAATACATAGATTAACATTGGACCCTATGGGAAAATGTTCAAATGCCTTCTTCTCAGAAACTACAAATATGATTAAAGCCAAACTGTACATGAATGTTCATTGGATGGTCCTCTACAAACTTAAGTTTTTTGTTCCGATATGAAATTCAAAATGGCGGCTACGGCAGGACTTAGTTTAACATTGGACCCTATGGGAAAAATGTTTCAAAACGCTTCTTCTCTGAAACCACTTGGATAATTGAAACCAAACTGCCCAGGAATGATCATTGGAAGGTCCTCTACAAGGTGTGTGTTTTTTATGCCGATCGGATATCCAAGATGGCCACCACCGCAGGACATAGATTAGCATTGGACCCTATGGGAAAATGTTCAAATGCCTTCTTCTCAGAAACTACAAATATGATTAAAGCCAAAGTGTACATGAATGTTCATTGGATGGTATTCTACAAACTTTACGTTTTTTGTTCCGATATGAAATTCAAAATGGCGGCCACGGCAGGACTTGTTTAACATTGGACCCTATGGGAAAAATGTTTCAAAACGCTTCTTCTCTGAAACCAAACTGCCCAGGAATGATCATTGGAAGGTCCTCTGTTTTTTATGCCGACCGGAAATCCAAGATGGCTGCCACCACAGGTCATAGTATTAACACAGGACCATATCGGGAAAATACAGAAATATCTTCTTCTCTGAAGCTATTGCACTGATTGAACCTAAACTATGCATCAATCATTGGAAGGTCCTTTACAAACTTTGTGTTTTTTATGTTGATCGTAATTCCAAGATGACTACCACTGCAGGACATAGTTTTTACATAGGACCAATTGGTTTTTTTTATAACCAGGTGAACGATACAGGCTCTTGGTTATTTTGATTTTATTTTTATGTTATTATTTTTTTTTGTATACAACTAATAAATAAATAATTACCCAAAAATTGTCGAAAAAGACTTCATCTATTATTATACAATTATGGCCCTCGGAAGAGGTGAATAGTAACTGTTTTATTATACCGAACAAACAGTTGAAATATACTGTTTAATATTTGAATTGTTAAAGTATTATTTCATTAGGGTTATTCACTGGACATTGTACAGTCAAGGAAATTAGGAATTTGAATTCACAGGACATTCGGTCCTGTAAACTGTGAAGAATTACAGGACAGAACTAGATTTTACAGGACCGACAATAAAATAATGATTTTTTTTTAAATAATAAATTTATTTTATTTAAGTGTCGCATATTGATTGCATTAAACTTGCAATCACAAACAGCAATATCTAGAATTAGACAGCGGCGTAAAGGTTAGCATGCGAGTGCTCATGTGTTCGTGCTCCAGTCGGGTCAGACCAAAGACTATAAAATTGGTATTTTTTGCTTCTCTGCTAAGTACGCAGCATTAAGGAGAAAAAGCAAAGACTGGTTGGCTCTGAATCAGTATAATGTGTCCAAGTGGGATGACAATTTGATGTCCATAAATATATTATTGTATACAGCATGATCTTATTCATTAAGGTATATTTCCACTCTAAAATTACAAAACTATTTGTGACATTAAAAATTACTAAATGAAATATTCATTCTATCTAAACAAATGAATCCTTATATGTATATATATAAAAAAAAAAAATAGAATAAAATAATAGCTCTAAAAGAAAAAGTATAATTAGAAACCAGAATTTAGAATTACAAAAGAATATATATATATAGCTCTTTTGGTCCATTGGCTTCGATGCACCAGTTGCAGACCATAACATTTTGTTCAACATGGTGATGAAGCCAGGGTCGGTCCTGCTTCCAAGAATCAATAAATTTACGTTCTCAGTCTTTTTCATACTGTTTCTGCCGTTCTCCTCTGTGGTTACTTTTCTCTTTAATGGCTCCTGTCTTATACTGCAAGAAAGCCATGACCACCGTGTTTTGAAGTGATAAAATGTTCCAAATTAACGACGCTTGTTAATGAAAAAAACTCTAGAGAATATTATTTTTCCGAAATACATTGTACCACGATCACTGTAGTCACACGAAATATTTTACGACAATAACTGTCGTAAATAGTTAGTGTCTTTGTCAAAACTCGTGATTATCAATTACGAATACGATACATGTATTATTTATTTTCGATTTTTCTTGATCTAAAAATAACAAATAAAAGAGAATCAGAAATATTTTTAAGTTGAATTTACCGAGAACCTTGATTTATCTATTCTTAAAGGCAGCGGCTGACAAAGCAATTTACTGGACAGTCGGTCCGGTGAGATAGCGAAAACTACCGGACCGCCGGAAAATTTATCGGACGCGGTCCGTCGGTCCGTTGCTAATTTCCATGACTGATTGTAATTTTCGAGGGTTATTACACCGTTGAATAATAGGGTTATTCAATGGATGTTTGTCATTCTTGAGGTTATTCACTGTTGGCGGCGATTAGAAGCAAAAATATCCAGATTATTTTATGTCATGTGATTATCTTTTAACCAATATAATTGATTCTTTATTATGTGAGGCATAGTGATATATAATAACGATTAGGTGGGGCAAATCGACTCACTTTCCGGGGCGAAACGACCCGGGTGGAACAGGTAGTCTGGGCGAAATGTCCTGGTACCGATATTTAAGTAGTGCAACCTTGAATATTATTGATTAATTGTAATTAATTCATACAAATGTTATATGATGTAGATCACAGATGTGAGACAATATTATTTTATATGTGTATATTAACACTTATCAGAAAAAAACAACTGCCTGATTGTTCCAGATTTAAACTATAACTTATCCCACTGAAAAAGTACTGAATTTCAAGACGCCGCCCACTTTTTATCCATTAAATGCAAGAAATGTTATAACCTGCAGAGCGAATATTTGTTTTAAGCCTATGGTATAATTACTTTCATATTTCCTCACAAGAACTGACACAGGTATATGGTTTCACAAAATAAACGAATGAGAAGAAATTGTTTATCTGATTGGTCCAATATGAAGGTTTGACCAATCAGATCACTTGTTTCATCTAAATCATTTATTTTATGAGGCGGTGATACATAAAGTTTATCAGGTATTATCGGCAGAATTTCTCTGGGTACTACATGCGATGTCCTACAAATATAAAAATTTATTTCACTGATATACAATTGAACATGTAGCTGAAATCTTGTTAATTGATAAATATGCATAACCTTAAATTTATCATTGTTGAATTTGTTAATACACATGTCTTTTCAGAATTAGCACGTGATTCTATAAACGGAACTGGTCGATTTAAAGTTATTGGTGGAATGATTTCTCCAGTTTGTGATCAGTATGAGAAAAAGGTATAATGGCTTTATGATTATATTATCATATCAGAATCAAGTACCATGGGCCTGGAGTTTGGTGAATGGCTAAGGTCTGATCACAAGCCTAACACTACTGATGTGGGTCCATGCCATGATACTCACCTCAAGTGTTAAGGTTTCCAGATCCTACCCAATACCACGGTTTTACCAATCAGTGTGTTATATCTGTGCAGGCTTTCCTCCTCCAATATTTCTGGTGGTCACAATATAAATTATGCAAATAAAATGTAAATTTAATAGTAAGCAATTCCACCTAAATCAACAACAGGAACGACTACTGTACCTCTCACTTCAAATCATTGAGAAGAAAAAAGACTATATGCCAATAGAAATCTAGGTCCTGGCTGTGGACAGGCACAAAGATATGACAGGGTTAAAGCAGTTAATGGGATCCCAACCCTCTCTCTCTCTTGATAACTGGATCTCCAATAGCAACACAGATATATAAACAAAGAATAAGAACCTTCTACAGATTCTACTCAAAACAACCACTGCTCACCTTAAATCATTGAACACTCAACAGACCGATAACAATCCTGGTCCTGACTTGGGGCATGTAGAAAATGTTTGGCATGTTAATGGCACCCCAACCCTCCACATCTTGATAATTGAATCAATGGCAATACAGATATACATGTACATGTATAAACAAGCAAAAAAAAAAACTTGTACAGTTTCTCTTCCACTCAAAAAGAAAACACCCTATCATAAAAATGAATGACAACATAATCATGGACATTACAATAGAAGTGTCAGTTAATGCTTGTAGCTAACTGTCTACTACTAATTAAGAAGATAGCTGAACAAATGCTGAAAGTGAAAATAAACACCAATAACCCAACACAGAACAAGTATTATTATCCCCTCGCCAACGATGTTGCGAAGGGATATAGTAACGCTACCTTCTGTCTGTCCTTCCGTAACATCCTTGTGAACACTCTAAAATCAACATCCTTCAATGGATTTTGACCAGACTTGGTACATACTTAGTCCTTAAGAGAATCTGGAACCCTATTGATTTTCAAGGTCAAGGTCACCGGGTCAAATTTTTAGGCGAGGGGATACGCCACGGCGCTTTGCGTTGCCCTTGTTAAATACAGAATGGTAAATAGACAAGCTCTTCAGAACCTACTGTCATGACCCAGAGATAATTGTAGCTTGTCTAGGCAAAACATGGACTAATTATTTGTGTTTGGAACTTACCATTTTTTTACAAAAATTAACAGAGAATGCACTACTGAGACTCGTGACTTTTTGGTTAGGACTCATCAAATTTATTTTCATATAAGGATCTCTGTGACTGTATATGTATATAATGGTGAGAACAACTTACATCTCTGTGACTGTATATGTATATAATGGTGAGAACAAGTTACATCTCTGTGACTGTATATGTATATATTGGTGAGAACAACTTACATCTCTGTGACTGTATATGTATATAATGGTGAGAACAAGTTACATCTCTGTGACTGTATATGTATATAATGGTGAGAACAAGTTACATCTCTGTGACTGTATATGTATATAATGGTGAGAACAACTTACATCTCTGACTGTATATGTATATAATGGTGAGAACAAGTTACATCTCTGTGACTGTATATGTATATAATGGTGAGAACAAGTTACATCTCTGTGACTGTACATGTATATGTATATAATGGTGAGAACAAGTTACATCTCTGTGACTGTATATGTATATAATGGTGAGAACAAGTTACATCTCTGTGACTGTATATGTATATAATGGTGAGAACAAGTTACATCTCTGTGACTGTATATGTATATAATGGTGAGAACAAGTTACATCTCTGACTGTATATGTATATAATGGTGAGAACAAGTTACATCTCTGACTATATGTATATAATGGTGAGAACAAGTTACATCTCTGACTGTATATGTATATAATGGTGAGAACAAGTTACATCTCTGACTGTATATGTATATAATGGTGAGACCAAGTTACATCTCTGTGACTGTATATGTATATAATGGTGAGAACAAGTTACATCTCTGTGACTGTATATGTATATAATGGTGAGAACAAGTTACATCTCTGACTGTATATGTATATAATGGTGAGAACAAGTTACATCTCTGTGACTGTATATGTATATAATGGTGAGAACAACTTACATCTCTGACTGTATATGTATATAATGGTGAGAACAAGTTACATCTCTGTGACTGTATATGTATATAATGGTGAGAACAAGTTACATCTCTGTGACTGTATATGTATATAATGGTGAGAACAAGTTACATCTCTGTGACTGTATATGTATATAATGGTGAGAACAAGTTACATCTCTGTGACTGTATATGTATATAATGGTGAGAACAAGTTACATCTCTGTGACTGTATATGTATATAATGGTGAGAACAAGTTACATCTCTGTGACTGTATATATATATAATGGTGAGAACAACTTACATCTCTGACTGTATATGTATATAATGGTGAGAACAAGTTACATCTCTGTGACTGTATATGTATATAATGGTGAGAACAACTTACATCTCTGTGACTGTATATGTATATAATGGTGAGAACAACTTACATCTTTGTGACTGTATATGTATATAATGGTGAGAACAAGTTACATCTCTGACTGTATATGTATATAATGGTGAGAACAAGTTACATCTCTGACTGTATATGTATATAATGGTGAGAACAGCTTACATCTCTGTGACTGTATATGTATATAATGGTGAGAACAAGTTACATCTCTGTGACTATATGTATATAATGGTGAGAACAACTTACATCTCTGTGACTGTATATGTATATAATGGTGAGAACAAGTTACATCTCTGTGACTGTATATGTATATATTGGTGAGAACAACTTACATCTCTGTGACTGTATATGTATATAATGGTGAGAACAAGTTACATCTCTGTGACTGTATATGTATATAATGGTGAGAACAAGTTACATCTCTGACTGTATATGTATATAATGGTGAGAAAAAGTTACATCTCTGTGACTGTATATGTATATAATGGTGAGAACAAGTTACATCTCTGACTGTATATGTATATAATGGTGAGAACAAGTTACATCTCTGTGACTGTATATGTATATAATGGTGAGAACAAGTTACATCTCTGTGACTATATGTATATAATGGTGAGAACAAGTTACATCTCTGTGACTGTATATGTATATAATGGTGAGAACAAGTTACATCTCTGACTGTATATGTATATAATGGTGAGAACAACTTACATCTCTGTGACTGTATATGTATATAATGGTGAGAACAAGTTACATCTCTGACTGTATATGTATATAATGGTGAGAACAACTTACAGCTCTGACTGTATATGTATATAATGGTGAGAACAAGTTACATCTCTGTGACTGTATATGTATATAATGGTGAGAACAAGTTACATCTCTGTGACTGTATATGTATATATTGGTGAGAACAACTTACATCTCTGTGACTGTATATGTATATAATGGTGAGAACAAGTTACATCTCTGTGACTGTATATGTATATAATGGTGAGAACAAGTTACATCTCTGTGACTGTATATGTATATAATGGTGAGAACAAGTTACATCTCTGTGACTGTATATGTATATAATGGTGAGAACAAGTTACATCTCTGTGACTGTATATGTATATAATGGTGAGAACAAGTTACATCTCTGTGACTGTGCATGTATATGTATATAATGGTGAGAACAAGTTACATCTCTGTGACTGTATATGTATATAATGGTGAGAACAAGTTACATCTCTGTGACTGTATATGTATATAATGGTGAGAACAAGTTACATCTCTGTGACTGTATATGTGTATAATGGTGAGAGCAAGTTACATCTCTGACTGTATATGTATATAATGGTGAGAACAAGTTACATCTCTGACTGTATATGTATATAATGGTGAGAACAAGTTACATCTCTGACTGTATATGTATATAATGGTGAGAACAAGTTACATCTCTGACTGTATATGTATATAATGGTGAGACCAAGTTACATCTCTGTGACTGTATATGTATATAATGGTGAGAACAAGTTACATCTCTGTGACTGTATATGTATATAATGGTGAGAACAAGTTACATCTCTGACTGTATATGTATATAATGATGAGAACAAGTTACATCTCTGTGACTGTATATGTATATAATGGTGAGAACAACTTACATCTCTGACTGTATATGTATATAATGGTGAGAACAAGTTACATCTCTGTGACTGTATATGTATATAATGGTGAGAACAAGTTACATCTCTGTGACTGTATATGTATATAATGGTGAGAACAAGTTACATCTCTGTGACTGTATATGTATATAATGGTGAGAACAAGTTACATCTCTGTGACTGTATATGTATATAATGGTGAGAACAAGTTACATCTCTGTGACTGTATATGTATATAATGGTGAGAACAAGTTACATCTCTGTGACTGTATATGTATATAATGGTGAGAACAACTTACATCTCTGACTGTATATGTATATAATGGTGAGAACAAGTTACATCTCTGTGACTGTATATGTATATAATGGTGAGAACAACTTACATCTCTGTGACTATATGTATATAATGGTGAGAACAACTTACATCTTTGTGACTGTATATGTATATAATGGTGAGAACAAGTTACATCTCTGACTGTATATGTATATAATGGTGAGAACAAGTTACATCTCTGACTGTATATGTATATAATGGTGAGAACAACTTACATCTCTGTGACTGTATATGTATATAATGGTGAGAACAAGTTACATCTCTGTGACTATATGTATATAATGGTGAGAACAACTTACATCTCTGTGACTGTATATGTATATAATGGTGAGAACAAGTTACATCTCTGTGACTGTATATGTATATATTGGTGAGAACAACTTACATCTCTGTGACTGTATATGTATATAATGGTGAGAACAAGTTACATCTCTGTGACTGTATATGTATATAATGGTGAGAACAAGTTACATCTCTGACTGTATATGTATATAATGGTGAGAAAAAGTTACATCTCTGTGACTGTATATGTATATAATGGTGAGAACAAGTTACATCTCTGACTGTATATGTATATAATGGTGAGAACAAGTTACATCTCTGTGACTGTATATGTATATAATGGTGAGAACAAGTTACATCTCTGTGACTGTATATGTATATAATGGTGAGAACAAGTTACATCTCTGTGACTGTATATGTATATAATGGTGAGAACAAGTTACATCTCTGACTGTATATGTATATAATGGTGAGAACAACTTACATCTCTGTGACTGTATATGTATATAATGGTGAGAACAAGTTACATCTCTGTGACTGTATATGTATATAATGGTGAGAACAAGTTACATCTCTGTGACTGTATATGTATATAATGGTGAGAACAACTTACATCTCTGTGACAGTATATGTATATAATGGTGAGAACAACTTACATCTCTGTGACTGTATATGTATATAATGGTGAGAACAAGTTACATCTCTGTGACTGTATATGTATATAATGGTGAGAACAAGTTACATCTCTGACTGTATATGTATATAATGGTGAGAACAAGTTACATCTCTGTGACTGTATATGTATATAATGGTGAGAACAAGTTACATCTCTGTGACTGTATATGTATATAATGGTGAGAACAAGTTACATCTCTGTGACTATATGTATATAATGGTGAGAACAAGTTACATCTCTGACTGTAAATGTATATAATGGTGAGAACAACTTACATCTCTGTGACTGTATATGTATATAATGGTGAGAACAAGTTACATCTCTGACTGTAAATGTATATAATGGTGAGAACAACTTACATCTCTGTGACTGTATATGTATATAATGGTGAGAACAAGTTACATCTCTGACTGTATATATATATATATTGGTGAGAACAAGTTACATCTCTGTGACTGTATATGTATATAATGGTGAGAACAAGTTACATCTCTGACTGTATATGTATATATTGGTGAGAACAAGTTACATCTCTGTGACTGTATATGTATATAATGGTGAGAACAAGTTACATCTCTGACTGTATATGTATATAATGGTGAGAACAAGTTACATCTCTGACTGTATATGTATATAATGGTGAGAACAAGTTACATCTCTGTGACTGTATATGTATATAATGGTGAGAACAAGTTACATCTCTGACTGTATATGTATATAATGGTGAGAACAAGTTACATCTCTGTGACTGTATATGTATATAATGGTGAGAACAAGTTACATCTCTGACTGTATATGTATATAATGGTGAGAACAAGTTACATCTCTGTGACTGTATATGTATATAATGGTGAGAACAAGTTACATCTCTGCCTGTATATGTATATAATGGTGAGAACAAGTTACATCTCTGTGACTGTATATGTATATAATGGTGAGAACAAGTTACATCTCTGTGACTGTATATGTATATAATGGTGAGAACAAGTTACATCTCTGACTGTATATGTATATAATGGTGAGAACAAGTTACATCTCTGTGACTGTATATGTATATAATGGTGAGAACAAGTTACATCTCTGACTGTATATGTATATAATGGTGAGAACAAGTTACATCTCTGTGACTGTATATGTATATAATGGTGAGAACAAGTTACATCTCTGTGACTGTATATGTATATAATGGTGAGAACAACTTACATCTCTGTGACTGTATATGTATATAATGGTGAGAACAACTTACATCTCTGTGACTGTATATGTATATAATGGTGAGAACAAGTTACATCTCTGTGACTATATGTATATAATGGTGAGAACAACTTACATCTCTGTGACTGTATATGTATATAATGGTGAGAACAACTTACATCTCTGACTGTATATGTATATAATGGTGAGAACAAGTTACATCTCTGACTGTAAATGTATATAATGGTGAGAACAACTTACATCTCTGTGACTGTATATGTATATAATGGTGAGAACAACTTACATCTCTGACTGTATATGTATATAATGGTGAGAACAAGTTACATCTCTGACTGTATATGTATATAATGGTGAGAACAAGTTACATCTCTGTGACTGTATATGTATATAATGGTGAGAACAAGTTACATCTCTGTGACTGTATATGTATATAATGGTGAGAACAAGTTACATCTCTGTGACTGTATATTTATATAATGGTGAGAACAAGTTACATCTCTGACTGTATATGTATATAATGGTGAGAACAAGTTACATTTCTGTGACTGTATATGTATATAATGGTGAGAACAAGTTACATCTCTGACTGTATATGTATATAATGGTGAGAACAAGTTACATCTCTGTGACTGTATATGTATATAATGGTGAGAACAACTTACATCTCTGTGACTGTATATGTATATAATGGTGAGAACAAGTTACATCTCTGTGACTGTATATGTATATAATGGTGAGAACAACTTACATCTCTGACTGTATATGTATATAATGGTGAGAACAACTTACATCTCTGTGACTGTATATGTATATAATGGTGAGAACAAGTTACATCTCTGACTGTATATGTATATAATGGTGAGAACAAGTTACATCTCTGTGACTGTATATGTATATAATGGTTAGAACAAGTTACATCTCTGTGACTGTATATGTATATAATGGTGAGAACAAGTTACATCTCTGACTGTATATGTATATAATGGTGAGAACAAGTTACATCTCTGTGACTGTATATGTATATAATGGTGAGAACAAGTTACATCTCTGACTGTATATGTATATAATGGTGAGACCAAGTTACATCTCTGACTGTATATGTATATAATGGTGAGAACAAGTTACATCTCTGTGACTGTATATGTATATAATGGTGAGAACAAGTTACATCTCTGTGACTGTATATGTATATAATGGTGAGAACAAGTTACATCTCTGACTGTATATGTATATAATGGTGAGAACAAGTTACATCTCTCTGACTGTATATGTATATAATGGTGAGAACAAGTTACATCTCTGTGACTATATGTATATAATGGTGAGAACAACTTACATCTCTGACTGTATATGTATATAATGGTGAGAACAACTTACATCTCTGTGACTGTATATGTATATAATGGTGAGAACAAGTTACATCTCTGACTGTATATGTATATAATGGTGAGAACAAGTTACATCTCTGTGACTGTATATGTATATAATGGTGAGAACAAGTTACATCTCTGACTGTATATGTATATAATGGTGAGAACAAGTTACATCTCTGTGACTGTATATGTATATAATGGTGAGAACAAGTTACATTCAATGTGATGATTATGTCTGCTTTGTACTTATTACAACACGCTTAGTTGGATTTCTATAGTGCTAACTCACTGAAACAATTGTCTGTGGGTAGACATGTCGCTCCACTCGGACATGTTATTCTGCTTTTGAATCAACCAGCCTTTGCTCTTGCAACTTAATGCTGCATGCTTAATGTAGAAACCACAAATACCAATTTTATAGTCTTTGGTTTGGCTAGCCAGGGGCTCGTACTTACGACCTACCACACAAGAGATTTTGTAAATAACTACTGTCAGTCGATGTAGTGGTTAATATTACTGTTTAGTATGATTGTCAGTCATCACTATTTAATTTTTATTGCTTTTAAATTCTTGTAGGGTTTAGTTCCAGCCGAACATAGACGTAATATGTTGAAAGAATCTTTAGAGACCAGTGATTGGATAAGGTAAGATTATTGTGATTGTCATTGTTAAAAAATGGAATCGGAAGACTGTGAATTAGAGGTAAAATATCAGTAAAATGGAAACATTTTTTTACTTTTTTCATCAATTGTCTTTACATTTCGTTACTAATTTATTATTGACACCCACAGCCCATAAACATTTACATGAAGTGCTTTTCAATCTCCCTAGCCCTTTTCATATATCAACTAAAAATTTTAATAAAAGTTGATTCTTGAAATGTATATAATGATCATAAGAAATGAATTTATAATGTGTACCTGGTATATACATGTGGTCTTTTTTATAATCAGTGATTTGAGGACAGAAGTGATTGTTCTTTTTGTTGATATTGGTGGAATTATTATAGGATTAAACACTGTTTTTTAGGAAATTATCTATGTATAAACTCCAGCAGCTCACTCACAAACTGAATAAAGTCCGAAGGACTTTATGTAAAGTTTGTGAGTGAGCTGTCGTGGGTTTATACATACATAATTTCCTATAAACACAGTGTTTAATCCTTATAATTCTTATTCTTGGACATCGTGTTTGTTTTCGACCCAAGGAGAGCCTCAGACAATGGACATGTATACAATACACATACGATTGTAAACTGAAAAAAAACCACGAAATGTTATTGACGACTTTGGAACATAACCAACATGACATCATTGACGTCATATGAAGACTTCCAGTTTGAAACGTAAAGATTAGACGTTATTTGGCTTCGTGTACGCTTCAAGTTGGATACAATTTAACTAAAATATGTTTTGAAGGTAAGCATTTTAATAATTTTTGTGTATTGTTGTAAATATGACATGTAGGATTTCACATTTTCAAGATGGCAGATCCTTCCAGCAGAACCCCTTGGTATCATTGCTCGTAGATTTATACGCATGGAATGACCGGGGGAAAAGTTAGTCGGGCAAGCGGAAATATTGATTTATATATTCCTTTCGAATGACGTAGAATAAGTGTCGATATCCAATCGGATTACGAGTTATTGATAAATTCTAGTAAGAATAGAATTATTGACCATCATTGTTTAAACTTTCTTTTCATATTACCAGACGATTGAGGATTCACAAATTCAAATTGCCAATTGTGAGAGTACTGGTAGTTGTCCTGTATGAACTGTCTGAAATACACATGACACTATCAATTTTGGAAGGAGATTAATTTTCCTTTAATTTCTTAAAGTTTAAATAAACCTTTTTTTAAAAGCAAGATTGTTTTAAATATAATTATAACTGATTATACAGTGAAACCTGTCTAAACTGAACTGCCTTGGGACCAACTATTGTGTTCACAATAGACACATATTTGGTTTATACAGGTTAATTTACAAAGATTTTCTACATCTTTATTTATTGTTTGGTTTATTCAGGGTTCGGTTTAGACAGGTTTCACTGTATCCTATATTTTCCCATGAATTTTTAATGTGTTGCAATGTATAGAGATCCTTACAACTTATCTAGATGAGTCCTGGACAGTTGGGACTCACCAAAGTTTTCAAATTTTTCCATGGTGGGACATGCCAAAATTTTCAGAAATATCTTCTGAACTTATCAGAATAAATTACTACAAATATCCCTGAATGTCTATATTTCATGTCCATATGTGTTGATTTTTCATTATAGAATGGATCCTTGGGAAAGTCAGCAACCATCATGGACTACAACAGCTAAAGTCTTAAGACATCATCAAGCTATTCTGGATGGTACAGTCACCAACAAAATGAATAATCCTGCTCCTTCAAAAAGAAGACGTCGAGATAAAAGAGATTTTATAAATGAAGGTATTGATTGCATGTAGTTTGTTAGATTCTGTAAATCCAGTCTAATTAGAACAAGATGTTTGTTGTATTTAATTTTTTTTTTATTGCTTTGACGATACAATAATATCTAACTTGTGGATAGCGTCACGGTTCATAATTTTTAATCGACCATCAGCCTACCAAATCTTGAGGTTTAAAACCAAGCATACATTGACAGCTGTTGTACGATTGGTCAGTGTAACTGCAGTCTTGCATGTGATTGGACAGTCAAACATGAATGAAAAGTTACATGACCTAACACCAAGCATGATATTGTTAGATGATATTGTATCACTAACAAATGTATATTATAAGGATATTGGGGCGAAATGAAGAGGAGACATGTGTTCAAGAATACAACAGTTGTTTTAATTTATTTAATTTAAAAGTTTGTATGTTAAACTGAATACATAGGGGCAGGGCTCACGTTGGAGGGCGATTCGGGCAAAGAAGTCGCCTTGTGGCTGCTCACTTCGCTTTGTACTAGTGCCAAAAGAGAAGTGGAAGTCGCCCTGTAATTTTACCAAGTTGCTTTGCTAATTTTAACTGTTTTAACAGTAAAACATTAATTTTTTTAACATCGTATATTTTTACTACAAAATTTCCGTTTTTCAAACCGCCATTGTAAAGGGACGTAATCGAAACAGTTACGAATATAAAAACTGTACTACGGATCTGTACTTGCGAAAATAACATCAGTATTGTTTCATTTCATTTATTTGGGGTTTGATGGCGGCTATCCAAAGGCATTGTTAACTTTGTGGATATGATTAGTTTCTTAATTAATATCAATCAGTGATTAAAGAGAAGCAATGTAAATAATATACACTCATTAAAATTTGATTAAGTAATTAGTGATTTCACAGTTTTGTCATTTTATCTATGTGTGACTTGTTTGAAACAATGCTGATGTCGAAATAAAATTTATTATTCAATTTCATTTATTTATTATTTATTGGACAATAGTTGACTATCATATATTATATGTGCTTTTATCATCTGCAAGACAAAACAAAGAATCTAAAAAGGGTTTATTTAATACAAACAAACAAAAAAACAAATACAAGGACATACCTGTATGTAAATCAGAGAGATGATATGCTAACAAAAACAAGGAATTAAACAACTACTGAATATACCTTAAAGGAGAACGAAACCAACTTTTGATTTGTGGTTTTACAGAATCTAGAACTAATAAAAAAAAAAATGAAAATATGATGTTTTTTATGAAAATTTTACAAGGGCTGATGTTAAAGCACGTTTATATCGTATTAATTTTAAATTTCTCGCAAAACATGCAGGCTGCCATTTTTCCCTTATCAGTGACGTCACTCCATCCATTCCCATTTACCTGTTCAACTGTATCAAAGCAATAGTATCATTTTGGAATTGCGTAATGGATAGAAATTCTAATGAAATGGGGTTAGTTGCATATAATTTTGAACCTGAATATTCAGAAGAAGAAATGACGTAGTCAACAACATTCAATCGCTGAAGCTTCATCAGCTTTCAATGTTTAATTGTGTGTCCTCGGTACAATCGCAATGCAATATTTGTCAAGATTTTCGATTTTCGTAAAAACAAATTAACTGTTCAACTGAAGGAACTATTGAAATTAATCATTACCACACACATTTTCTTCAGATAAAGTCTTCTATAATTAATTTTATAAAGAGTATAAATGGCATTACTGGCCACCCCTCCTTTTTATTCAACGTTTGTAACATATTATTTATCCATCAGCTATTCACTTGTTAACCTGAATAGATGGATTGTCGTCATACAATCCGGGTACAATATACTTTATGTGGTCTTCAATACTAGAGAGTTCCACAAGATGTCTAATCCCATTATAAGGCGGGAAATTCAATTATTCGTTTTTTTAATCCCCTTATACTTTTTAAGGAGATGAAATATTATCTTTGTTTGATATGAACATTACCTGAAAACAACTATACTTTTGATTTTTAATTAAATATCTGGATGGTTTCGTTCTCATTTAATGCATAACAAGTACATTATAACATACAAATGCCACGATAATGCCCCGCGAATGTGAAAAGTGGTACAATTATAATAGAGAAATATTTTGACTTCTCCCTGTACTCCCACCACTTCTCCCTGTTGTCTCTCACTTCTCTTTTGTCAGCACCTGAAAGAGAAGTCACTTCTCCCTCTGATTTCAAAGTAGTGGGAGCCCTGAGGGGTCATGTGTAATGAGTGTGTAAGTTCTGTTAACTACATGTAAATGTCACACTCCTATAACAGATATTTCAGATACAGTCAAACCTTTCTATAGCGACCATTGAAGGGAATTCTGACAAAGGTCGCATAAGACAGGGAGTCTTTATATAGAGGTTATGATATTTGTTCCCAAATCTGGAGAGGAAAAAACCTAGTTCGGGTATATAATCCGCATCAACTTTTAACCCGTTCATGTGGAGGACAAATGCATGATTAGAGCTTAAATTCTGGCAAGAAAAATGTATAATGAAATAAAAAACGTTCTCAATTATCGTTAAATATTTCCATCCTTTGTGGGTGAAATTTAGAAAAAAAGAAAAAAAATTATATTAAATGATTGACTTTTTTATCTTAATTGTTATCATAATTACAATTAAACATTATGATCAGAAGAATGAAATTTACTGACAAATTGTTTTCAACTTCAATCACTTGCCAATAGCTATAAATAGCCTAATAACACAATCAGTCTGTGTTTACCTTGATCTGTTACCGCACTTTAAACGAATGTTAACAGAAATATTTCAATAATTTTCAAAAACACAATTATTTATTTATAAAAGTGAAAGATTAAAATGGTATTTTCTATAGTAAGCAATTTTAAATATTTGATATAGATAAGAAATAAACCCCAAAAAACCAAAACAACAATAATAAATCATCACATGAATAACTTACCTGTAAAAAAAATGGCAGTCTGACACAAAAACGCTAATCGTGACTTCATTTAATATGAAAAATATATTATTATGAACTAGTAATAACAGGTAGTACTTTTGGGAGTGGGGGTTTAGGAAACATAAATGTTGTCAGTAGATCATGCAAATATCGGCTAGAGGGATAGTGGCAACAATCGCTGCATCAGCTGGGCAAAATGGAAATCAAATGTAATTTATTTTATTAATATAAATATAAATTGTTCCAAAGTCGGGACTGTGTTTGTTTATTTATTATATAACTTCCGGTTTGATAATAATCTTCTAATAGTTGTTATATGTAGGATTTTCACCAAAAGAACACGGTCGTTAGTCACATTAGACAGTGGGTCGTTATATAAAGGTCAAATGCACAGGAAAACGCTGGGGAGGAATAAATAAGGTCGGATAATGAAGGAAGTCATTATACGGAGGGGGTCGCTAAAACAAGTTTGACTGTAGTATATAATTATGTAAACTTTCGAAGGAGCCGTCATGGTCGTGATCGTATTGTAGTCTACAACTACCTGTGCAATCAGTGCCTATCACCACTAAAGTTGTGAGTTTGAATCCTGCTCATGGTGAGGTGTACTCGATACAACATTATGAGATAAAGTTTGTCAGTGACTTGCAACAGGTCAGTGGTTTTCTACTGGTAACCCGGTTTCCTCCACCAATAAAACTGACCGCCATGACATAACTGAAATATTGTTGAAAGTGGCGTTAACCACCATAACCCTAACCCTGTAAACTTACGGAGTTAAGAAAAACTTGACCACTCTTATTAAAGCAAAATTAGAATTTCACGATATGTTTCTTATTTTTTTTCCAGATGATAACAATGTCAATTATAACATTAGAAATAAAACAGACAATACAGTGAATCTACGATTATTATGTGGGGCAGATCTACTAGAATCCTTTGGTACTCCTGGTTTGTGGTCAGATGAAGATGTAAGAAATATTCTTTTACATTAATTTTGCTATCTCATTAGGCTCATAGGGCCATTTGAGCTATTGTCATCAATTTGTGTTTGTCTGTATTTGTCTTTCGTCTATGCATTCTTCCTTACCAAGATTTATGCTATGGTTGAAATCAAAAAATCAACATGGCCATCAGTTCCAATTATATTCACTCTGATTGGTCAAAATTTTGAAAATATTCTCAGATACAACTGTTCTGTAATATGAAAGGTTTTTAGATGGTTGTTTACAAAGATGTTTATTTTGGTGTCAATTGATATCCATTATTAGACAGTGTGTAGCATATGACTCTATTGAAAATACATCTAATAAACTTTTTCTGAGAAACTACTGATTATTATATGATCTGAAGCCAGGTTTGAGTTTTTTGCACATTAGAAATCAAAGCTGGACACAACTTTGCAGTGCATTGTAAAATTGGAGTTTATAATGAAATGTAGAGAGATCTAACTAACAATATATAGCATAATTATGTCTCATATAACATGTCAGTTTGTTGATTGCGACCTGACATTGCTGATTTGTTAAAGATGAAATTTGATTACAGGTGCTCAACATAATTTTAAACAATATTTAAGTTATACCAAGAGAAAATCAATGACTTTTGTAGGCCATTGACAAACTTTTCACAAAATTTTATAATGAATAAATCTTGCCATGAGCATAAATCAACTTACTCAATGGTGTAATGCTTAATGTGCTTACATCAAGTGCGGTATATTGTGGGTTTGATTCCTGGTCGGGTCAAACCAAAGACTATTAAATTGATATTGTTTGCTTTTCTGCTATTAGCATTCCACATTAAGGAGTAAAAACAAAGCTCACAGTTAGTATAATGTGTCAGTGGAGGGACTTGTCGACCTGCAGACTGTTGTTTCAGTGAGCTAGCACTATAAAAATCCAACTAAGCATGTTGGTCTAGTACAATGCAAACATCATCATCATCTCATCAAAAGTAACTTGTTCTTGCAATAATGGGTGCACAATTGCTCACTAGGCATTAAACACCAATCAGACACTCACTTACGAGCAGGAATCAAACTCTCAAACGTTAGTGGTGATAGACACTGTTTGGATAGATAGATGTCAGACTCAATACCACTGAGGCCCCATGTAAAGGGATAGATAGATAGATAGATGTCAGACTCAATACCACTGAGGCCCCATGTAAAGAAGTGTATTGGTCTACAACAACACTAAGATCAAATATAAAACTTGTGTACAATCACAGCTCCCAAAGATAAATGTATTTTTATTTTTACAGATAGAATATATTGTTGGTAAACATGGATTGGTGTGTATAACAAGAGAAGGTTCCGACCCTAGAAAGTTTATTTATGAGTCTGATGTATTAACAAAATATGAGGTAAGTTTGTGACTTAGGAGAAAGAATTTGCTGTATTGCTGAAGAGGTGACCTTGTTTTTCTTGGTATGGATGATGAGAAGCTGTGACCTTATAAAGTGGCATCACAAAACAGGGTGGTTTCTCAATGGAGTTTTCAAATTTTATTGCTTGTATTATAAAAAAAAGTATATAAAAATATACATATCTACTTTCTTCAGTCACATTTAGTCTGAAAAATATATAATATACAGTCTAACCTGCCTTACTGGTCACCTCGAATAAACGGTCACTTTGAGACCCGCCCAACTAATATTACTATATAATTTAACTCTTTTCAACGGTCACCTCTCTAACGCGGCCAACAGTCACCTATTTCATGCGTGAATTGTGAGATCGTCTTCTAATAACGGCCATTTTGGACATCTTATCACATGACATAATGTGTACGATCGATCACGTGATACGGTTACTTTTAAGATAATAAATAATCGCAGAAGGGAAATACAACTAATTGAGTTGGTAATTTAAATGTTAGATAAACATAGATAAAAAGAGATCCTAATAAACAATTGAATAGGTGTAAACAGGGTTCATTGAGGCTCATTAAAATAATCTTTATGAAAACAGGTGCAATAAAAGTTTGTCGGAGACAAGATGTTTCAAAGCCGTATTTTAACGTTAAATTAGAAGCATGAAGCTATTAAAAAATGCAAAGTGGGAAAAGTGGCCGTTAGGTATTTTGAAAGTGATTTTGTTGAAAATTAATACATTACGGTTTTTAAAGAAACTTTAATTTCATTCAATAACAAACAACAATGGCCCATTGGAAAGTGAACGAAATCCGACTGTGCTATGAGAAATGTTGACCAAACTTTTTGTCCGAAGCTACTTTCAGCAGAACGAACTTTTGATTGATTATTTTCTCATTTCTGTTGCATAAAATCCTAGCTCTCGTATTTAATATGTTCATATATGCGAAGGTTGGCCATTCAAAATTTGTTGAAATGCACAAGGACGCTTCAGATTTTTATCGATCCGCATTGGTATTTTATACTCGACACCGGGTTAATATTACGATCTATCGAACTGTTTATTTACATACAGACAAATGTATGTGTAAACCTTAATGCATATGAATTTAAAAAATAAACTTTGAACTACATTATTCAACATAACTTATGTTCATTTACATCCATAAATACATGTACAAAATGTATTACGTGAAAGTGCTTGGCAATCCATTTGATGACAACTTTGGTCCGTTTTTACTGAACCTCTTTTAAGAGGTCACTTTTGACATTCCCCACGAGTGACCGCTTACGACAGGTTTGACTGTATATGCTAAGCAATGGTTTTAGATATGAAATAGAATATGAACATTAAAATAATTATTTTTTTAGATACTTTAAAAAACATTAATATTTGGACTTGTAACATTTCTATTCATCAAAATTAGAAAAAAAACTAAAAAAAACAACTTAAAATGTAACTTTTAGAATGGTTATTCACTAAAAAAAAGTAAAAACAGATACCTTAAAAAAAGTAGAAAACTGGACTTGTAAAATTTATATTCATCAAAATAAAAAATAAAAAAATGGATTTGTAAAATTTTGTTTGATCAATCATGTATTTATCTATTTTCAGGACAATATACACATTATTACAGAGTGGATACACAATGATATTAGTTCTACCAAAATAAGGTAATATTGTCTTATAGAAATATGATTAAACTAAGAGGTATGTTGGTACTAAAGGCCAATATTTCTCATTGGAAGAAGGTTGAGATCTATTAACCAGTTTAATCCCCTCCACATTTTTGTGTGGGAAAGAGGAGGTAACTCAAGTAAACAACTGTGAAATTTCTAGTCAAATATCACCCTTCATACTTTCTCCAAAAAATACAGAAAATTCTATCATCTATGAAATAATGAAAAATTAGATAAATTATGTGTATCCTTCCTTTCCTGGACTAATGATATTGACCTCCATCATAATGCCAATTCTTTTCCAAATTTTCAGTTGTGGTGACGCTGCCATTTTGTTTGTGTACGATCATATTCAGTAAGAGTTGCTTCCCTTTGACAAAAATTTGAAAGCGACTTCATTTCACCGGGAAATTAACATCTTGGCGAAAAAGGATGATTTCCACAACTTTTTGGGTTACCCTAACATTTTCCCATCATTCAATTTTTTTTAGATTTGCATCATGGAATAGTTATGTCTAAATACCTTATCTGCCAAAGTTTCAAAAAATTTCACTGTGCCGTTTTCTCCATAGCACATCCTAAATATAGCAATTTTGGGGGTATTCTTGATGCCAGATGGTAATACTAGTTTTGGAAGATTCTAATAGATATGCACATTTATTTCTGATTGAAAGGGAATATTTTGGCTTTAATACACTTGAGAGTGTTGTTGTTGAATAAATATGAAATATCTAGCATATCTGAATATCCTGTTTGGAGATAATCACGTGCAAAACAGTGGAAACTGCAAAAAAGGGGGGATGTCCTGAAGACCACCTTGGTATTAAAAATCGGATTAAAAAAATTCCTGTCGATCAATTTCCACCAAAAAATGTCACACTTAAGAATAGACATATAGACATCATTGCACCAAATTTTACAAACTTTTACCGTCAGATTTTTAAAATATTTAAATTTATGATTTTCATGGATGGCACCCAGAAAAAAATTAAATTGTAGAGGAAAGTAATCACACACCCATCCTTTGCTAGTTTCTTTGTTTGTGAGATAAAAAAATAACTAGTTACCAATAACAAAAAGCTTTTGAATTCTTATAATTGACTCAGTGGATGTCCAAATTACCAAATGACTGCATTTGTCTTTTTTATTTTAAAGTCGGCTGGGGAGGGGGAGGGATGGTTTGAGGGTGACTCTTTACAGACAGCCACCCAGCTGTATTGTTAAATTCCTTCAAATTCTGTGCTTCAGTTGTATTCGTTTGATTCTGGTTATTCTTTAGTTGTCTTAGGAGACGGGGGCGGCGGTATAAGAAAGGTTCAGATATTACAATTTTTTTCCCAAACATAGCTTTCTATTTTTTTGCTTCCATAAAATGAATTTGCTCTATAGTTTCATAATATTTAAGATTCTGGTGTATATATTTAATTATTGTTTTTGACAAATCCTTGAAATTCAATAGAAAAAGGTTGTCACACAAATTGTGTTACATTTCTGGCATTTTTGACAACATATTTCGATGAACATTTTTTCTGGAAAGAGATATTTCAATGATATTTTGTGGGCACCGGCATATGATAATAACACACTGCCTGACACTGGCATAAGCAGCAATAAGATATAAAAATACAAGGAGCATAGCTATGGAAAGGTAAAAGGAAAAGGAGTAATTTTTTTTAACTGGCCATATCCAATGTAAACAATATTTGTCACCAAGAAGCTTGGAATTGAGGGGGAATTTTCAAATGCACAGATGATCATATATTTGAAAAGACACTGAAAATAGAGTTATCTCCCATACCCCAGGCCTACACCCTTAAATGGCCATTTTGCTGGCTAGATTTGACCCTGTCTGAGATGTTCTTGAACTTGACCGTAAACACCTCATAATTAAATACTTATATAATATTTTATTACAGGAGATCTTTAAGAAGAGGAGACAGTGTAAAATATTTAGTACAAGACTGTGTGATAGATTATATAAATAAACATGGTTTATATGGGACGACAATGGACAAGTAAGACAATTGTTGTCCTCTTTAGTTTAACTTTTAGTATGTTGTTCTGTGTAATTATTTATAGCTTCATCTTCATTCACCCCCCTTTTTTGTGATTATGCGATAGAACAGGACTATTATAGAAAACAGATTTAAATTAAAGAATTTGTTTATTTTTATTACGAAACATGTCAAATAAGAACAATAATAAAAATAGAATAGGAATTTAATACCAGTACTTAAAAGTAACAAGTGTCTTATAGGAATACAGTGGAACCTGTCTAATCCGACACACCAAGGGACCAAGGAAATGTGCCGGATTGTACAGGATGATGTTGGAAAACTCCGGTTTTCTTTTTGGTTAACAGAAATTTTCACAAATTTAACTTGGGGAAGAAATTATGTAGGACTAGGAAGGTTTAAATAATTGGAACTACAGTGTAAAGGGATTTTATACAATGTACATGAAAATACATTTAATATTTAATTTTTACACAATTAATTTATTAGAACAATTCCATAATCTGATCAGATAATTGTTGGTTGTAGCCATGTACTTTACATAGAAAGTGAAAACAGCTATTTGTAAAATATAATTTTTTATTCTTGGTAAGTTATCAACGAGTCTCTAATCACCTGCCAATCAATAAATTCAAATCATAATTTATGTGTGTACACAAGCATAGAACAATTTAATAATATATCAGATAATGGTTGTAGCCATGTCCTTTACAAAGAAGTGAAAACAGTTAACTGTAAAATTTTAATTATTACATATGTATTCTTTGTAAACTAACTTTTAACCTTTACTAATGAGCTTCTAATTGCCTGCCAATCAATTAGTTAAAATCACAATTTATTTGTGAGCGAAGCCTGTCAATTTGTTAATGGTTTATATTTAATGATATGAAAGGATGATAATTTATTAATGAGCAGATCAAAGGGTCGGATAAGACAGGATTAATTAAGTGTAATTAACAACACTGGGACCGTAAAACAGTGTCGGATGTCGGAAGTAACAGGTTGCGGAATACTCAAGGTTTTTTAACAAAGAATGTTAAAGAAATATTTTGGGACCTGAAATTCTTGTCGGAAGTCACAGGATGTCGGAAAACTCAGGTGTCGGATCGCACAGGTTCCACTGTACATTGAAACCTGTCTAAAATGAATCTCCATGGGACCAACTTTTTTGTTCGGATTAGACAGGTGTCCAGTTTATGTAGGTTAAATTAACAAATATTTCCGACATTTGGACTTTATTCAAAGTTTGGTTTACACAGCATTTCGGTTTATTCAGGGTTCAGTTTAGACAGGTTTATTCAGGGTTCATTTAGACAGGTTTATTCAGGGTTCAGTTTAGACAGGTTTATTCAGGGTTCAGTTAAGACAGGTTTATTCAGGGTTCAGTTTAGACAGGTTTATTCAGGGTTCAGTTTAGACAGGTTTATTCAGGGTTCAGTTTAGACAAGTTTATTCGGGGTTCAGTTTAGACAGGTTTCACCATATCAGTCAAATTCATTCAGAATGATCAAAACTTAGGTGTCTATTTTTAGAAATACATGTGTAATCTCAATATGAATTTTCAAATTGAAAGACAAGTATGAATGGATTTTGACAGATTCAAAGTACATGTATCAACAAGGTCTCATGTGATAGTATTAAAGTAATATTTTTGTTGATTTTCTCATTCAATCTGTGATATTCTAGAGTATTTTCCATTTCTGAAATCACATGTTGATATTAAGATATTTAAAGAAATCCATGTTAGACATGCTCATACTAGGCTATGGACAAATAATTATCCTAGAATATTTCGTAGAAACATGATTTGTCACTTTAAACTGAACAAATTGTTCATCTCTATATTATTTTATAATATTTAATAAAGTACACATGACAAGTAGCACAAATATGTCTTTGATACATGTAGCTATGTACAATACATGTACGGATAAAATGTAAATGGGAATGCAATATAACCAAAATTTGGGCTGATCATACAGGATTTGAGTAGCACAGTAGCAAATATTAACCCACATTGTGAGCAGTTTCATGTCCCTGGGAATGCCTGATTGAAATATTATTGAATTAACAAAAACATTGGTCATAAGTTTCATAAATATGAGCAATTTCACACCCCTGCTTTGAATTATTTCTGATTTAACAAAAAATGGCCATAACCAAATTTGAGCAATTTCACACCACTAGCAGGAACTGCTTTTTATTGTTTATTTCTGAATTAACAAAAATATGTCATAGTAATTATGGTAATGTTCAATATGATTAATAAAAGTTTATATTTGAAAGCACAAATAAAAAATACATAAAACAAGACTATAAATAGCTGAGAGAAAACAAAAACATAAATTGCTAACACTTTTGCAGAAAATTAATAGCTGAGAGAGAAAAAATAAAAAAACGTTAATACTTTTTTGCATTTTTGTGAAAATAGGAAATCAACAATTCTGTTTAATTTTGATATAGATATTGTAAGTATTACTGCTCGATTTCATCATATCTATTTATACATACCATACTTACTACAGAATGATCTATTTCCCTACATATTAGTATACAGTGTGTTACAACAGCAATCTTGATATTTTTCAATGGGAAAAGATAATCAGAAAATATTTGTAGAATTTCTTAGAAATATTTTTTGCAAATTGTAAAGAGAAATTTATGTAATGTCAAACAATATTTGGGGAGAAATATGAAAATTATAAATTACCTGAAATCCATAGAAAATTTTGTTGCTATACATTGAGACTTACTTGCTAAATTATGAATAATTGAAGAAGAATTCACAATTGTTTGAGTAAATCTGGATAGACTATTGAGTTATGCCCCTTTAATCTTGTTAATAAAGGAACTGATGATAATGGCCATCAGACACATGGAAGAGATTCCTGCCAAATTGTGATATGACAATGAAATTTTATATATTATCACCCAAATAAAGCCTAATTTTGATTGATTTCTTTGTCTAAGGAATCCTAAATTGTGATTAATTTATGTATTATGGTTGTTATTGCAACACAATATATTATCCCAGGATTTCCACCAACAGTATTAGTTTAAAGCTAGGGTTGTGTATTGTCCCCTAATTAAGATGCATGTAGTTTTATTAATACTTGAGTATCTGTAGTGTTATTGGACATAATGTTGTATTTTAAAGCATTCATATTGTTATTTACTGTTTTCCATTGCAAAATAAAATCTTTATTTTTTTTATTTTCTGCATGCTGAATCAGCTGTTTGTTATGACCTATTAAATAGTTTGATTTTTTACATTTTCTCTCCTTTGTCTTTACCTTTAATCAGCCTCTTTACCTTTAATCAGCCTATCGTCCTTATTACATCACTGTTTGGTATCACAACGGTTCATGCTATTTACCCGGGTAATGTGGCCATGCAGTAATATTTAGCTCACATGCCCTAGTCCAAGTGAGCTTTTAGTATCACTTGGTGTCTGTTCGTCTGTTGGTCATCATTCTCCATTGTCGTTGACTATCACATTTTAATCTTGCGTTGCAAGACTACTGAACCAAATTAATGGAACCAATTTTTACAGGATGGTCTGTTGGAAGAGGAGTTTCAGATTTAAGTTGATTCTCCTTTGGGTGAGGGTGGTAGAGGGGGTTAAAAGAGGGAAGTGCAGTAAATAATTAACAGTTATAATGCACTGTGCCATAACATTTTGCTTGCTACTGCTAAATCTATCAAACAAAGCTTGTTATTGATGCCTCATTCTTTTCCTTGCTTGACATAATACCAAGTCGTTTTGTTTGTTTGGTATGATGAACCAATAAGATAAAAAATCTTTGATACAACAAGACTATCCAAGTTGAAAATGTTAAAAGAATCAAATATTAAACCTTCTCCGTAATAAGAAGGTAGATATCATATTTAGTGTGCACAAGGCGTTTTCATGGTGTAATGGTTAATACACTTGTCAGGAATGTGAGAGATGGGCTTATGACAAGTACTTTGTGTAATATTGGTACTTGTGGCTTCTATGCCACATGCTAAGGAGAGAGAACAATGGCTGTTCAGGCTGGAGTTAGGGTAATATATCCTGAGGAATGACACACCAACTGTGGAATACTAGATCTATAATAATCCAGATGTGTTCAACATAATCATGCATACAAATATGTGAATCACAGTATGATTGTTCTTGGCGTGTTATATCTGAAAACATACTCACATTTGGGTACTTCATCCACTAAATTTGTGTTGTTAAATGAAATATACGCTTTCAATCTTCATCACATCTAAATCTGAACACATTTTGTTTCAAATGTGTTCAGATTTAGTTTTCTCGCTACCAAACATAGTTAATGTAGATTCTGCCAAACAAAGACAAGATAGATCAATGGTCTTTATCAATAAAACATTAAGACAATGTAGATCCATGGTCTTTATCAACAAAACATTAAGACAATGTATGTCTTTATCAACAAAACATTAAGACAATGTATGTCTTTATCAACAAAACATTAAGACAATGTATGTCTTTATCAACAAAACATTAAGACAATGTATGTCTTTATCAACAAAACATTAAGACAATGTATGTCTTTATCAACAAAACATTAAGACAATTTAGATATGTGATCAACATCAACAAAACATAAACGTGAATGGGGTTGTATGAAAGTAATCTGACAAAAAGAGGCATACCTTCTTTGCAAATATAGTAACTGAATGACAGCATTCTGAAAGTGGAGGAGTGTGAAATGCTCATGGCACTATATTTCTAGGAGATTATATATTGTAATGCAAACAATCAAATTGTCTTTTTATCCGAAAGTTGCCATCCTATGGATACATATTTTAGCTAATAATATGCTATTTTCATTAATCTAATCCCAATTTACTAACATTACTTTACTGACAAAAATGTACAAAAACCGAGATTGTAATGTCATTATCCTATTTCAGAAAAACGAAACAAGACCGGCAGTTTACCTTGAAGAGAAAGCAGTTGGAATGTTCCGAAAAGGATATTTTAAAATCGAACAAACGACAAAAACAAAGAACCAAACTAAGTGGTTAAAAATATGTCTAAAAATATTGTTTTTCTTAGCTATGCCAGAAATATTCTTCGAGCAAAGACAATTTTATTTAAATTGATATGGTACCATTAATCTGTTCATTTTGTAAATAAATAAGTTTATTTTTATATTTTGACTTGTTGCATTGTTTATCAAGATATCATCAATCATTGTTTTACCCTATTAAAACACAAGGGGTACCTATTGCTACGGTCGTGTGCTAATTTTCATTTACCAATACAATGGGTACCGAACACCATTCACGGTAACGTTTGTGGGTTCGCCATTCGTTGATGGCGAGATGTACTCAAGAAACTTCCGGAATGTCACCGGTTTTCTTCACCAATAAAACTAACCGCCATGAGGTAAATGAAATATTAATAAAATAGAAATAAACACACACTAATCTTATATTAGAATACAAGTGTTTTTATGTGGATAATTATAGCGACTTTTCAATACTTACAAAACTGACGAATAGAAGGACTACATTGTGTTGCATATATTTAATATATCATCTAATGTTATTTTCCCCATGCAGATGATCTTTAGTTATTATACCCCCGCTCCCCGAAGGGGGAGGGGGGTATACTGTTTTACCTCTGTCCGTCCGTCCAAGATATTTTTCGCCGCATTTTTCTCAGTAACTGTTGATGGCAGAAATCTGATATTTGGTCACAAGCCTCATATAGGTATACCATATTGTAGGTAGCGTTTTTGGAACCGTCAGATTCCTACTTCCTGTTTGCTGACTTAGTTGGTTTTTATACACATTGAACTTATATGCACATTTTTCGTCCATTTGCTTTCCACTTCAAAGCCCCCATCACTGTCCGCTTCTCAATTTTCTTGTAGTACATGTACTTATTATTCTATTTAATTATTGTCACGTTTTTATTGTAAATTGCATGTTCATTTTGTGTATTGTTTTCTACATTTCAATGTCATTGTTGTATCTCAAATTGTAATTTGCATGAATTGTATAAGAATGTTTCTGTAGTTTTGTGAAAAAGACGAGTTGTAATAATCTGAAATGAATGTATACTTAATTGTTTCTTGTTTACCAAAACATATAGTAAACACCTGAATGGAATTATCAAAACACCTACCAATGAAAAAGATGTAGACGAAACTAAAACCAATGTCAAGGACGAAGTAGAAGATGAACTAGACGGGATGATATACCATCCTCAACGACCTCCACCTGTACAAACACGTCATAGTCATATTGTGGTGGAGGAAGAACGTCCAAGGTCTCCCAAGAGAGTTCACCCAAATTCATGGATAGGTCCACCATCTCCCAAATCACCACGGCATGTTTCATGCATGAAGCCAGATATTGGAGGGCTAGTTAGGCGTGTTAGAAATGTGAGAATTGTGGCGATAGCTCCAGAAACATGTGTATAGACTGTTGCTAATATCCTGATAAAAAAAGAGCTCCTTCCTGTTACTACAGGATTACTAACGTTCTGTTGTCTGTTTATACGTTGTTTGTAAACTGTGGTTAAAGCGTAATGTGTAAACTATATTGTACTTCAACTGTATGTCTCAGATATATTGTGATTCAAGTTGCACACATTCCTGCTTTGAATTGACTGTATGCAGATGTTTATGTATTTGTAAAACGTTTTGTTACTGTACTGAAATTTCATGTTTTCACTTAAGGCATTAATGTGACAGCCAAAAAAAAACCCGCTTTCATTGTCACTATTATGAGGAGAGCCAAAATATTACCAAAATAATGCATACGATTTTTATTATTCTCTAATGTTTATATTCCCACCAAAAAGTACAGTATTTTTTTTATTATCAAGTATGTTATATGTATGTTTTTGTACAATGCCATATTTTGACAATAATTTTATTCTAGTCATCAAAATTAATCGACACCTTTTATTCTTATGACGTCGAGCAAGTAAAAATACAGTCAAACCTGCCTTAATCAAAAGGCACCTCTATATTAACAAATCACTGTCTATAAAGTGCTGTCTCATTTTCCCATTAAAGAATAGTGGATAATTATAATTTTAACCTGTATATAAAGAGCAACTGCTTATAAAGGCAACATTTTCAGGTTCCATTGAGTGCCCTCTATATACAGGGTTGACTGTATTTAAAGTGTTAAATCAAAGAAAAACTACAAGGTGTTTTTTTTTAAATTATACAACAATAAATAGAATGGTAGAAATTTATTATTATGTCAAATACGCCATAGTATTGTAATATTCAATGGTTAAGGTGAGAGACCAGTCAATCAATTATGATAATCAAAGATTGGAAATCAAAACACTAGACACATATATAAACATTCAATATTTTTTGTCTATTGATATGAAATTTCATTAATTAGGAACCACATATTTTGTTATCAGATTAAGGGGTGCCATGAATTTTTTTGTCAGAAATATTATTTTTTTCAATATTGTAACAACAAAAATCATCTATTATTATATTACCTAAATGTGTGCATCATATAACAAAATGACTTTTTAATGGCGATTCAATTTTGATTTTATTTTTCAAATGACGGGTATTGTTTTCTTTCTGAAATATATCCTAGTTGGTCTTTGATGGTGCACTATTGTGTATTAGTGTTTATTACATACTTAGTTCAAATAAAGGCATTTTTGTATGACCAATATGACCGGAGGTAAACTGTCCATATTTTCACACCCCGGGAAAATAACCGGTTATTGGATTACTACAAGATCATTTCCATATCGAGGCCCATATTGCCCGGGCCAATATGGGCATCGACTTCGTCTCAGGCCAATATGGGTGTCTCTTTTCTAGATGTCGGAAGTATGTAATAGATAGTTTAATACATGGGCATTTCCATATTGGCCTGGTTATCATCCCTCGACCTATATTGGCCCTCAACTCCGTCTCGGGCCAATATGGGGGTCTCGGGATGATAACCAGGCCAATATGGAAATGCCCATGTATTAATCTGTATTTATTAGGGGCCGTCGTGGCCGTAATCGTATGGTAGGTGGATTTACAACTACCTGCGTAATCAGTGCCTATCACCATTAAAGTTGTGAGTTCGAATCCCACTTATGACGAGGTGTACCCGATACAAAATTGTTGTCAGTGACTTGCGGCAGGTCGGTGGTTTTCTTTGTGTACTTTGGTTTCCTCCACCAATAAAACTGACCGCCACGATAAAACTGAAATATTGTTGAAAGTGGCATTAAGTACCATAAAACTTAACCCAAACCAATATTAGTCCTCAGTACTCGACAGTAGCCATTTTGTGGGTGTTTTTTGGTCTTTCATGCACATCGATATAAATGGAATATTTTGATATGCATGTAGGTGTTGTCAGGTCTTGCACAAAGACCAATATAATGGAATAATCTAGAGTAGATGATGTAAGGTTTGAGCTATTTATCAATAACCATGATTTAATATTTGACTACTTTGTGATGATTTTGATTTCAAACCTAAGCAAACAAACATTTATTAACAATCTGAATGGGTATGGTCGTTGGTCTAACTGAATTACGTCGGGCATAAAACTCGGGAGTTTAATTACATGTTCCATATTATTTTGGTTGAGCTTTTGAGACGAAACAATAACATCATAAAAAGACCAATATTATCTGCATGCATTCAGTGAAGGACATAATTCTTGAAACAAATAAATCTTATTTTTGATATGCATGGTGTATTGTTACATGTGCACACATAAGTAAAATATTGTTGTTTTTTTTTAATTATAATTAATAATCTGGTGAAACATGATGACTTTTTTTTTTATTCTTTATTATTTTAGAAGGTGAAACAGACGTTACATTTGTTGAATTAGAGAAATGTCTCAGTAGATTTCAAACCCTGAAATATTCAGGATTATTATTACACTAGTATTGTAAAAATGTGTGTTTTAAAATGCAACAATCATTTGATTTTGATGTTGTTTTAGAATTGTTTTAGTAGTATTTTTCTCTTTGTAATATTGTTATGTCAAAAAGAAAAAAATGTCAGTATTGTCTAATATAATATTTTAAGAAATGCCAAACAAAAAACTTACTGCTTATCATATTGAAGTATTAAAGTGCCTGCTTTATTTAGAAAAAAACACAATTATTCAATATTATATTGTTAGTATTATTCATCAAAATATTATTTAATTTATTCGTGCTCATTCTCCATGTATTTAAATACATATCCAATAGGCCAATTTTAAGTACAGTGAATTCACATTCTATTTTTAGCATGTCCAGTGGTGACCTACCCGACCACAAACATCGAGAAACAATTTTTTTGAAGAGCGATAAACAACCAAAAACTAATAAATTTAAGGTTATATATGTCTGATTGAGAAAAACTCTACTTATGCAGTAATATTTTAAATTTAAGGTCAATTTCTGAAATAGTATCAAGCTGGTATCTTGCACTAGGTTGTTAAGAAATTGAAGAAAAGTGTCATATTTCATATGCCGACTATATAATTTTATATCCAGTATTATGTCATAATTTCCATAATATAATATTGTTATGTTCCTATCAATATCATATTTTTATAAGCTATTTTAAATTCATTAATATACAATAGATCTTTTTGTGCCATTCACGTTCCCATCCAATTTTTTTAAATACACTCACACAATCATTTAAAATTGCTATCAATGTTTTGATACACGTTCCGATCCAAATTATAAATACAGGTTCCCATCCATATGCACACTACCATATTTTTTAATAGAAGTTCCCATCCAAATTATTAAAACTGCATTTTGTTGTCCGTTTTTATCACTGTTTCAGTGTCACAGAGTGTCACAACGTTAATAGCCATGGTTTCTAGAAAATGGACGTGCTGCTGGTTAAGGATAAATTTAATCAAAATATGAACTGAAATAATATTAGGAACATCCAATACATTGGCATTGCCGCAATGTTTGTCTGTAATACTCCAAGCTTATATTTGTGCAAATAAATGAAAGTAATACGATTTTGACGCCAAAGATCTGCTTAATGTCCTCGTGAATATATATAGAGTTAGCTTGGCACATTATGCATGACAAAGTGAGGAAGTCGTCATTAACGTTTAAATCTTTCCAGTCATTTTTCAAATTTGAATTATTTCACTACTATCTTGGTTTTTTAAATTCATAAAGTTCTACAATAAATTTTATGGCCCTTTACACTGCCGCATTAATTCATAAAGGTACATGTGTACATCAAATATAATTTCCTTTAGACTATTGACAAAATAAGTAAACTCGTGATATTTTAAGGAACATTACCGTTCTCATTATGCCACTTTGACATGAGAGACTGGTATCTTTATATCAAACCAAGTTAGAATTGTATATTCAATAAACCGAAGCATTAAGAATTTTGCAAATATTCAAAAGAGTAACTTTCATTTGCAAGTGATTTTTGCAATTGTTTTGTCCCAAATTATATATTCCAACATGAGCTTACATGACCTTCCTCAATTTGTCTTCAGGATTAATGTGCACACTTGTTAAACGTACGGGTATATATAATGTATGTAAAGTATATGATAGAAACACTGTTGTTATTATAATTATCTGTTATATTGTGTTGCCTATTTATGCAATTTATTTTCTGTTAAAAATATAATTATTAAAGCTGATGTGATTGAATGTCTTTATTTGTACTGTGAACAGATCGAGTTTTGTAAAACCAAAACTCCAGGGGATAATCCAGTAAAGTGATAATATATACAATAGATAAAGTAATACTGGGACACATATGTCGATACCACGAACGCTCACAAACCACTGAAATAAGACTGAACGTGCAGAGGCTATACATTTGATCACACTTGCAAATACGTTTTTTAATTGTTCAAGAGATTTTATCAATAAAACGTAGACACACGTGAGTGCAACATTAACAAATAATACAAACATAATACAATAAACAATACAAGTACAAAACATATAATTATGTTGAAACTACTGCCCCCCTAAAATGTATACCGGTACTTGCAGGCAACTAATCGTGGGGATTTTTGTCATACGAGTGTATATTCTTTTGATTTGTTGATCTTTGTGTTTGTAGTATCTTCATCGTTGCTCTAAAGTATCTTCTGACTTTGATGTTCGTCTTCACCATAAAAATCACAACAGACGTTTTTTTTTATTTTAGGAAGTATGATAGTGACCTCTTCTGAACTTAAGTTAACACTGATCAACATAGAATAAGCACCGTTCCTTTTTTTTAATTTCTAAACGGCATATGATGCAACATAAAAGTAATATATCAGGTAGAGGAAACAATACAAGAAAAATCACAACCAGGATAGACAAAACATAACAAGTGAAATTTAGAACATCAACCAGAGCGAAGAGTACACAGCCACAACCCAGATATATAAAACATCACTAGTGAAATGTAAAACATCAACCAGAGCGAAGAGTACACAACCACAACCCAGATATATAAAACATCACTAGTGAAATGTAAAACATCAACCAGAGCGAAGAGTACACAGCCACAACCCAGATATATAAAACATCACTAGTGAAATGTAAAACATCAACCAGAGCGAAGAGTACACAACCACAACCCAGATATATAAAACATCACTAGTGAAATGTAAAACATCAATTAGAGCGAAGAGTACACAACCCAGATATATAAAACATCACTAGTGAAATGTAAAACATCAACCAGAACGAAGAGTACACAACCACAACCCAGATATATAAAACATCACTAGTGAAATGTAAAACATCAACCAGAGCGAAGAGTACACAACCACAACCCAGATATATAAAACATCACTTGTGAAATGTAAAACATCAACCAGAGCGAAGAGTACACAACCACAACCCAGATATATAAAACATCACTAGTGAAATGTAAAACATCAACCAGAGCGAAGAGTACACAACCACAACCCAGATATATAAAACATCACTAGTGAAATGTAAAACATCAACCAGAGCGAAGAGTACACAACCACAACCCAGATATATAAAACATCACTAGTGAAATGTAAAACATCAACCAGAGCGAAGAGTACACAACCACAACCCAGATATATAAAACATCACTTGTGAAATGTAAAACATCAACCAGAGCGAAGAGTACACAACCACAACCCAGATATATAAAACATCACTAGTGAAATGTAAAACATCAACCAGAGCGAAGAGTACACAACCACAACCCAGATATATAAAACATCACTAGTGAAATGTAAAACATCAACCAGAGCGAAGAGTACACAACCACAACCCAGATATATAAAACATCACTAGTGAAATGTAAAACATCAACTAGAGTGAAGAGTACACAACCACAACCCAGATATATAAAACATCACTAGTGAAATGTAAAACACCAATTAGAGCGAAGAGTACACAACCACAACCCAGATATATAAAACATCACTAGTGAAATGTAAAACATCAACCAGAGCGAAGAGTACACAACCACAACCCAGATATATAAAACATCACTAGTGAAATGTAAAACACCAATTAGAGCGAAGAGTACACAACCACAACCCAGATATATAAAACATCACTAGTGAAATGTAAAACATCAACCAGAGCGAAGAGTACACAACCACAACCCAGATATATAAAACATCACTAGTGAAATGTAAAACATCAACCAGAGCGAAGAGTACACAACCACAACCCAGATATATAAAACATCACTAGTGAAATGTAAAACATCAACCAGAGCGAAGAGTACACAACCACAACCCAGATATATAAAACATCACTAGTGAAATGTAAAACATCAACCAGAGCGAAGAGTACACAACCACAACCCAGATATATAAAACATCACTAGTGAAATGTAAAACATCAACCAGAGCGAAGAGTACACAACCACAACCCAGATATATAAAACATCACTAGTGAAATGTAAAACATCAACCAGAGCGAAGAGTACACAACCACAACCCAGATATATAAAACATCACTAGTGAAATGTAAAACATCAACCAGAGCGAAGAGTACACAACCACAACCCAGATATATAAAACATCACTAGTGAAATGTAAAACACCAATTAGAGCGAAGAGTACACAACCACAACCCAGATATATAAAACATCACTAGTGAAATGTAAAACATCAACCAGAGCGAAGAGTACACAACCACAACCCAGATATATAAAACATCACTAGTGAAATGTAAAACACCAATTAGAGCGAAGAGTACACAACCACAACCCAGATATATAAAACATCACTAGTGAAATGTAAAACATCAACCAGAGCGAAGAGTACACAACCACAACCCAGATATATAAAACATCACTAGTGAAATGTAAAACATCAACCAGAGCGAAGAGTACACAACCACAACCCAGATATATAAAACATCACTAGTGAAATGTAAAACATCAACCAGAGCGAAGAGTACACAACCACAACCCAGATATATAAAACATCACTAGTGAAATGTAAAACATCAACCATAGCGAAGAGTACACAACCACAACCCAGATATATAAAACATCACTAGTGAAATGTAAAACATCAACCAGAGCGAAGAGTACACAACCACAACCCAGATATATAAAACATCACTAGTGAAATGTAAAACACCAATTAGAGCAAAGAGTACACAACCACAACCCAGATATATAAAACATCACTAGTGAAATGTAAAATTTCAACCAGAGCGAAGAGTACACAACCACAACCCAGATATATAAAACATCACTAGTGAAATGTAAAACACAAATTAGAGCGAAGAGTACACAACCACAACCCAGATATATAAAACATCACTAGTGAAATGTAAAACATCAACCAGAGCGAAGAGTACACAACCACAACCCAGATATATAAAACATCACTAGTGAAATGTAAAACATCAACCAGAGCGAAGAGTACACAACCACAACCCAGATATATAAAACATCACTAGTGAAATGTAAAACACCAATTAGAGCGAAGAGTACACAACCACAACCCAGATATATAAAACATCACTTGTGAAATGTAAAACATCAACCAGAGCGAAGAGTACACAACCACAACCCAGATATATAAAACATCACTAGTGAAATGTAAAACATCAACCAGAGTGAAGAGTACACAACCACAACCCAGATATATAAAACATCACTAGTGAAATGTAAAACATCAACCAGAGTGAAGAGTACACAACCACAACCCAGATATATAAAACATCACTAGTGAAATGTAAAACATCAACCAGAGCGAAGAGTACACAACCACAACCCAGATATATAAAACATCACTAGTGAAATGTAAAACACAAATTAGAGCGAAGAGTACACAACCACAACCCAGATATATAAAACATCACTAGTGAAATGTAAAACATCAACCAGAGCGAAGAGTACACAACCACAACCCAGATATATAAAACATCACTTGTGAAATGTAAAACATCAACCAGAGCGAAGAGTACACAACCACAACCCAGATATATAAAACATCACTAGTGAAATGTAAAACATCAACCAGAGCAAAGAGTACACAACCACAACCCAGATATATAAAACATCACTAGTGAAATGTAAAACATCAACCAGAGCGAAGAGTACACAACCACAACCCAGATATATAAAACATCAACCAGAGTGAAGAGTACACAACCACAACCCAGATATATAAAACATCACTAGTGAAATGTAAAACACCAATTAGAGCGAAGAGTACACAACCACAACCCAGATATATAAAACATCACTAGTGAAATGTAAAACATCAACCAGAGCGAAGAGTACACAACCACAACCCAGATATATAAAACATCACTAGTGAAATGTAAAACACCAATTAGAGCGAAGAGTACACAACCACAACCCAGATATATAAAACATCACTAGTGAAATGTAAAACATCAACCAGAGCGAAGAGTACACAACCACAACCCAGATATATAAAACATCACTAGTGAAATGTAAAACATCAACCAGAGCGAAGAGTACACAACCACAACCCAGATATATAAAACATCACTAGTGAAATGTAAAACACCAATTAGAGCGAAGAGTACACAACCACAACCCAGATATGTAAAACATCACTAGTGAAATGTAAAACATCAACCAGAGCGAAGAGTACACAACCACAACCCAGATATATAAAACATCACTAGTGAAATGTAAAACACCAATTAGAGCGAAGAGTACACAACCACAACCCAGATATATAAAACATCACTAGTGAAATGTAAAACATCAACCAGAGCGAAGAGTACACAACCACAACCCAGATATATAAAACATCACTAGTGAAATGTAAAACACCAATTAGAGCGAAGAGTACACAACCACAACCCAGATATATAAAACATCACTAGTGAAATGTAAAACATCAACCAGAGCGAAGAGTACACAACCACAACCCAGATATATAAAACATCACTAGTGAAATGTAAAACATCAACCAGAGCGAAGAGTACACAACCACAACCCAGATATATAAAACATCACTAGTGAAATGTAAAACATCAACCAGAGCGAAGAGTACACAACCACAACCCAGATATATAAAACATCACTAGTGAAATGTAAAACATCAACCATAGCGAAGAGTACACAACCACAACCCAGATATATAAAACATCACTAGTGAAATGTAAAACATCAACCAGAGCGAAGAGTACACAACCACAACCCAGATATATAAAACATCACTAGTGAAATGTAAAACACCAATTAGAGCAAAGAGTACACAACCACAACCCAGATATATAAAACATCACTAGTGAAATGTAAAATTTCAACCAGAGCGAAGAGTACACAACCACAACCCAGATATATAAAACATCACTAGTGAAATGTAAAACACAAATTAGAGCGAAGAGTACACAACCACAACCCAGATATATAAAACATCACTAGTGAAATGTAAAACATCAACCAGAGCGAAGAGTACACAACCACAACCCAGATATATAAAACATCACTAGTGAAATGTAAAACATCAACCAGAGCGAAGAGTACACAACCACAACCCAGATATATAAAACATCACTAGTGAAATGTAAAACACCAATTAGAGCGAAGAGTACACAACCACAACCCAGATATATAAAACATCACTTGTGAAATGTAAAACATCAACCAGAGCGAAGAGTACACAACCACAACCCAGATATATAAAACATCACTAGTGAAATGTAAAACATCAACCAGAGTGAAGAGTACACAACCACAACCCAGATATATAAAACATCACTAGTGAAATGTAAAACATCAACCAGAGTGAAGAGTACACAACCACAACCCAGATATATAAAACATCACTAGTGAAATGTAAAACATCAACCAGAGCGAAGAGTACACAACCACAACCCAGATATATAAAACATCACTAGTGAAATGTAAAACACAAATTAGAGCGAAGAGTACACAACCACAACCCAGATATATAAAACATCACTAGTGAAATGTAAAACATCAACCAGAGCGAAGAGTACACAACCACAACCCAGATATATAAAACATCACTTGTGAAATGTAAAACATCAACCAGAGCGAAGAGTACACAACCACAACCCAGATATATAAAACATCACTAGTGAAATGTAAAACATCAACCAGAGCAAAGAGTACACAACCACAACCCAGATATATAAAACATCACTAGTGAAATGTAAAACATCAACCAGAGCGAAGAGTACACAACCACAACCCAGATATATAAAACATCAACCAGAGTGAAGAGTACACAACCACAACCCAGATATATAAAACATCACTAGTGAAATGTAAAACACCAATTAGAGCGAAGAGTACACAACCACAACCCAGATATATAAAACATCACTAGTGAAATGTAAAACATCAACCAGAGCGAAGAGTACACAACCACAACCCAGATATATAAAACATCACTAGTGAAATGTAAAACACCAATTAGAGCGAAGAGTACACAACCACAACCCAGATATATAAAACATCACTAGTGAAATGTAAAACATCAACCAGAGCGAAGAGTACACAACCACAACCCAGATATATAAAACATCACTAGTGAAATGTAAAACATCAACCAGAGCGAAGAGTACACAACCACAACCCAGATATATAAAACATCACTAGTGAAATGTAAAACACCAATTAGAGCGAAGAGTACACAACCACAACCCAGATATGTAAAACATCACTAGTGAAATGTAAAACATCAACCAGAGCGAAGAGTACACAACCACAACCCAGATATATAAAACATCACTAGTGAAATGTAAAACACCAATTAGAGCGAAGAGTACACAACCACAACCCAGATATATAAAACATCACTAGTGAAATGTAAAACATCAACCAGAGCGAAGAGTACACAACCCAGATATATAAAACATCACTAGTGAAATGTAAAACATCAACCAGAGCGAAGAGTACACAACCACAACCCAGATATATAAAACATCACTAGTGAAATGTAAAACATCAACCAGAGCGAAGAGTACACAACCACAACCCAGATATATAAAACATCACTAGTGAAATGTAAAACATCAACCAGAGCGAAGAGTACACAACCACAACCCAGATATATAAAACATCACTTGTGAAATGTAAAACATCAACCAGAGCGAAGAGTACACAACCACAACCCAGATATATAAAACATCACTAGTGAAATGTAAAACATCAACCAGAGCGAAGAGTACACAACCACAACCCAGATATATAAAACATCACTAGTGAAATGTAAAACATCAACCAGAGCGAAGAGTACACAACCACAACCCAGATATATAAAACATCACTAGTGAAATGTAAAACATCAACTAGAGTGAAGAGTACACAACCACAACCCAGATATATAAAACATCACTAGTGAAATGTAAAACACCAATTAGAGCGAAGAGTACACAACCACAACCCAGATATATAAAACATCACTAGTGAAATGTAAAACATCAACCAGAGCGAAGAGTACACAACCACAACCCAGATATATAAAACATCACTAGTGAAATGTAAAACACCAATTAGAGTGAAGAGTACACAACCACAACCCAGATATATAAAACATCACTAGTGAAATGTAAAACATCAACCAGAGCGAAGAGTACACAACCACAACCCAGATATATAAAACATCACTAGTGAAATGTAAAACATCAACCAGAGCGAAGAGTACACAACCCAGATATATAAAACATCACTAGTGAAATGTAAAACATCAACCAGAGCAAAGAGTACACAACCACAACCCAGATATATAAAACATCACTAGTGAAATGTAAAACACCAATTAGAGCGAAGAGTACACAACCACAACCCAGATATATAAAACATCACTAGTGAAACGTAAAACACCAATTAGAGCGAAGAGTACACAACCACAACCCAGATATATAAAACATCACTAGTGAAATGTAAAACATCAACCAGAGCGAAGAGTACACAACCACAACCCAGATATATAAAACATCACTAGTGAAATGTAAAACATCAACCAGAGCGAAGAGTACACAACCACAACCCAGATATATAAAACATCACTAGTGAAATGTAAAACATCAACCAGAGCGAAGAGTACACAACCACAACCCAGATATATAAAACATCACTAGTGAAATGTAAAACATCAACCAGAGCGAAGAGTACACAACCACAACCCAGATATATAAAACATCACTAGTGAAATGTAAAACATCAACCAGAGCGAAGAGTACACAACCACAACCCAGATATATAAAACATCACTAGTGAAATGTAAAACATCAACCAGAGCGAAGAGTACACAACCACAACCCAGATATATAAAACATCACTAGTGAAATGTAAAACACCAATTAGAGCGAAGAGTACACAACCACAACCCAGATATATAAAACATCACTAGTGAAATGTAAAACATCAACCAGAGCGAAGAGTACACAACCACAACCCAGATATATAAAACATCACTAGTGAAATGTAAAACACCAATTAGAGCGAAGAGTACACAACCACAACCCAGATATATAAAACATCACTAGTGAAATGTAAAACATCAACCAGAGCGAAGAGTACACAACCACAACCCAGATATATAAAACATCACTAGTGAAATGTAAAACATCAACCAGAGCGAAGAGTACACAACCACAACCCAGATATATAAAACATCACTAGTGAAATGTAAAACATCAACCAGAGCGAAGAGTACACAACCACAACCCAGATATATAAAACATCACTAGTGAAATGTAAAACATCAACCATAGCGAAGAGTACACAACCACAACCCAGATATATAAAACATCACTAGTGAAATGTAAAACATCAACCAGAGCGAAGAGTACACAACCACAACCCAGATATATAAAACATCACTAGTGAAATGTAAAACACCAATTAGAGCAAAGAGTACACAACCACAACCCAGATATATAAAACATCACTAGTGAAATGTAAAATTTCAACCAGAGCGAAGAGTACACAACCACAACCCAGATATATAAAACATCACTAGTGAAATGTAAAACACAAATTAGAGCGAAGAGTACACAACCACAACCCAGATATATAAAACATCACTAGTGAAATGTAAAACATCAACCAGAGCGAAGAGTACACAACCACAACCCAGATATATAAAACATCACTAGTGAAATGTAAAACATCAACCAGAGCGAAGAGTACACAACCACAACCCAGATATATAAAACATCACTTGTGAAATGTAAAACATCAACCAGAGCGAAGAGTACACAACCACAACCCAGATATATAAAACATCACTAGTGAAATGTAAAACATCAACCAGAGCGAAGAGTACACAACCACAACCCAGATATATAAAACATCACTAGTGAAATGTAAAACATCAACCAGAGTGAAGAGTACACAACCACAACCCAGATATATAAAACATCACTAGTGAAATGTAAAACATCAACCAGAGCGAAGAGTACACAACCACAACCCAGATATATAAAACATCACTAGTGAAATGTAAAACACAAATTAGAGCGAAGAGTACACAACCACAACCCAGATATATAAAACATCACTAGTGAAATGTAAAACATCAACCAGAGCGAAGAGTACACAACCACAACCCAGATATATAAAACATCACTTGTGAAATGTAAAACATCAACCAGAGCGAAGAGTACACAACCACAACCCAGATATATAAAACATCACTAGTGAAATGTAAAACATCAACCAGAGCAAAGAGTACACAACCACAACCCAGATATATAAAACATCACTAGTGAAATGTAAAACATCAACCAGAGCGAAGAGTACACAACCACAACCCAGATATATAAAACATCAACCAGAGTGAAGAGTACACAACCACAACCCAGATATATAAAACATCACTAGTGAAATGTAAAACACCAATTAGAGCGAAGAGTACACAACCACAACCCAGATATATAAAACATCACCAGTGAAATGTAAAACATCAACCAGAGCGAAGAGTACACAACCACAACCCAGATATATAAAACATCACTAGTGAAATGTAAAACACCAATTAGAGCGAAGAGTACACAACCACAACCCAGATATATAAAACATCACTAGTGAAATGTAAAACATCAACCAGAGCGAAGAGTACACAACCACAACCCAGATATATAAAACATCACTAGTGAAATGTAAAACATCAACCAGAGCGAAGAGTACACAACCACAACCCAGATATATAAAACATCACTAGTGAAATGTAAAACACCAATTAGAGCGAAGAGTACACAACCACAACCCAGATATATAAAACATCACTAGTGAAATGTAAAACATCAACCAGAGCGAAGAGTACACAACCCAGATATATAAAACATCACTAGTGAAATGTAAAACATCAACCAGAGCGAAGAGTACACAACCACAACCCAGATTTATAAAACATCACTAGTGAAATGTAAAACACCAATTAGAGCGAAGAGTACACAACCACAACCCAGATATATAAAACATCACTAGTGAAATGTAAAACATCAACCAGAGCGAAGAGTACACAACCACAACCCAGATATATAAAACATCACTAGTGAAATGTAAAGCATCAACCAGAGCGAAGAGTACACAACCACAACCCAGATATATAAAACATCACTAGTGAAATGTAAAACATCAACCAGAGCGAATAATACAAAAACTGGAAACCAAATAGATAAAACCACACGTCTAGCAAGTGATATAAAAGGAAATAAAACAGAAAGATAAATCAGGTTATGTTGTGGTCAACCATATTAAATCAAATTTCTGGGTGTTCATTAATACAAAAATGAATTTGTCCAGATGTAGAGTGTTAATCATAATGTTCCAATTATATGCTACAGCATGAACACTATGTTTGGCTACTATTTCCACTATAACAAACATTTTAATAGCCTTCTACTGTTTTCTTCAAACATCTAACCCCATTTCCCCCCAGAGTTTTTATGAACTTCTAATTCTCCTATATATTAGGGCTCATATTGGTACATTGTACCCCAAAACAAGTTATACTGTATATTTGTACTTTTAGGGAATGATATTGGGCCCATAAAATTAGCTTAACCCCGCCACTTTTTATTGAAGTGCCTGTACCAAGCCTGGAAATTGTGCCTTCTTGTATTTGAGTGTTGTATTCTTGCCTGTTTCCATGATTTTTGTAATGTATTATGGAAATATTCAGACAGTGTGGTATTTTTGTATTTTTCATTTTATTACATATATTTCAAATTCCATCAATGAAGTTTAACTAACGGAATTATCCACCCCACGCCACAGACAGCTGTGATGTAATGGTAAATACGCCACAGACAGCTGTGATGTAATGGTAAATACACCACAGACAGCTGTGATGTAATGGTAAATACGCCACAGACAGCTGTGATGTAATGGTAAATACGCCACAGACAGCTGTGATGTAATGGTAAATACGCCACAGACAGCTGTGATGTAATGGTAAATACGCCACAGACAGCTGTGATGTAATGGTAAATACGCCACAGACAGCTGTGATGTAATGGTAAATACGCCACAAACAGCTGTGATGTAATGGTAAATACGGATAAGGGAGATGAATATAAAACCAACATGTGCAGGTATGTTCTCAGCTTAAAAGGACAGAAAGACAAACAATGGTCGACTAATCACTAGACAGAATACTGAAAATTAAGCAATACAAACCCCACTAAAACCGGGGATGTACTCAGGTATACCGGAAGGGTATTGTGCGTTCCGAGATGACACTATGCGAATAGCTACATGTACCCCCCAGCAAATTTATTGGTTTTGTTTTTCAATTGTTTGGAGATGGGTTCCACTCTAGCGGTTGATCACAATACTGTATAGTATTGAAATTTACAGTTGCTAAATAATGTAATTAGTATAAAAATTAAGGTCAATCTTCTTCAGACATGGGTGACCTTAGTCAACTTTGACCTGTTTAGTGTCTTTGGATTTCTTGCTCCCAAATTAAGTTGTATTATTTGACTTTCTAATCTTTCAACTTTGAGCCCATTCTCGATGACGATTATTCTAGAAACCCATTCTTGAAGATATTTCATTAGATATTTACAACTTTATTGATATATTCGATGTTCGTCAATATTTAAGCACCAATTCTTACTCCGATTTAATTTTTAGAATTTGAAACTTGACATATCTAAAAGTGTTATGGTAGTGACCACGAAATGGTTGACAATTTCTAGGTTTCAATATTTATGATTGTTTCAGATATGACAACAGCGTCATACATTTGTATGATAATTGTTTTTGTTCGAGAGACATTGCAAAACATGGGCTTCTTGACGATGGTCGTGCAAGAAGAATGAGAAGCAAACCAATCCCAAGACATGATCACGCTCCGAGGTTTAGTAAAGTTTGCATTGTTTCTGTTTTCTCTTTGGTGGTCTTGTTTTCTTTTCGAGAGTATTTGTTTATTCCTTCATTGTGTTATTCTTTATACTGTATGTACTATTGGTTTTTCAATGAATTTTCATATCGTACAGGTATCTTTGCCCTTTCATTCCTCCACTGGTGATTGTTTGCCAATAACGCTTATCTTTGGTGTTTACTCATAACTTCACGGAACAGGAAATCGAGGAAATATATTCTCTCACAACATGTATATTTATACCTGACTCACTCTAAAAAAATCAGTGGGATTCGTGAAATTTGAATAATACAAATATGCTTCAAAATTAAAAAAGAAATATATAATAGTATCAGCAATATATTAAGTATTTAACTTGGTATCCAATCTATATAAAAAATTACTTTGTCAGTACATGTAATTTAAAGAAAAATTAATAAATGCCACGGTATTTCTGCCTGACAATTCTTCTATAACAACTGATAACGAAACGATTCATGGCTATAGTGTACTTGAACAAAGATAATTAATTATAATATACACAGCAACAAATTAAAACCCTTAAATCATTTGGAATTCGATTTATTGTCCATTCCAAATTAAAGTGAATGGATGGATATATTATATTGTACCTTCAATACATTATAAATAACCCCAAAAGGAAACCGTGTGGGTTGTGCGTCAAAACTGGAATACACACCTCGCCCTAGTACAAGACGTTAATTTGTGCCTTGTATTGGGAGTCCTTTGGTGAAAACTAAACTTCCATAGGTTTGAGCTCATAAAACTAGTTTAACCCGCCACGTTTTACTGAAGTGCCTTGGTTATTCAAGGAAATTGAGCGTTCATGTATTTGTATGGTAGAGATATCGATTTTGTCCGTTTCGACGATTTTTCTATTAGATTTTGGAACTGTTCCGAGAGTGTGGTGTTTTTCTATTAGATTTTGGAACTGTTCCGACAGTATGGTGTTTTTGTATTAGATTTTGGAACTGTTCCGACAGTGTGATGTTTTTGTATTAGATTTTGGAACTGTTCCGACAGTGTGATGTTTTTGTATTAGATTTTGGAACTGTTCCGACAGTGTGGTGTTTTTGTATTAGATTTTGGAACTGTTCCGACAGTGTGGTCTTTTTGTATTAGATTTTGGAACTGTTCCGACAGTGTGATGTTTTTGTATTAGATTTTGGAACTGTTCCGACAGTGTGATGTTTTTGTATTAGATTTTGGAATTGTTCCGACAGTGTGATGTTTTTGTATTATATTTTGGAACTGTTCCGACAGTGTGGTGTTTTTGTATTATATTTTGGAACTGTTCCGACAGTGTGATGTTTTTGTATTAGATTTTGGAACTGTTCCGACAGTGTGATGTTTTTGTATTAGATTTTGGAACTGTTCCGACAGTGTGGTGTTTTTGTATTAGATTTTGGAACTGTTCCGACAGTGTGGTGTTTTTGTATTAGATTTTGGAAGTGTTCCGACAGTGTGGTGTTTTTGTATTAGATTTTGGAACTGTTCCGACAGTGTGGTGTTTTTCTATTAGATTTTGGAACTGTTCCAACAGTGTGGTGTTTTTGTATTAGATTTTGGAACTGTTCCGACAGTGTGGTGTTTTTGTATTAGATTTTGGAACTGTTCCGACAGTGTGGTGTTTTTGTATTAGATTTTGGAACTGTTCCAACAGTGTGCTGTTTTTCTATTAGATTTTGGAACTGTTCCGACAGTGTGGTGTTTTTCTATTAGATTTTGGAACTGTTTCGACAGTGTGCTGTTTTTCTATTAGATTTTGGAACTGTTCCGACAGTGTGGTGTTTTTGTATTAGATTTTGGAACTGTTTCGACAGTGTGCTGTTTTTGTATTAGATTTTGGAACTGTTTCGACAGTGTGATATTTTTGTATTAGATTTTGGAACTGTTCCGACAGTGTGGTGTTTTTGTATTAGATTTTGGAACTGTTCCGACAGTGTGGTGTTTTTGTATTAGATTTTGGAACTGTTCCGACAGTGTGGTGTTTTTGTATTAGATTTTGGAACTGTTCCGACAGTGTGATGTTTTTGTATTAGATTTTGGAACTGTTCCGACAGTGTGATGTTTTTGTATTAGATTTTGGAATTGTTCCGACAGTGTGATGTTTTTGTATTATATTTTGGAACTGTTCCGACAGTGTGGTGTTTTTGTATTATATTTTGGAACTGTTCCGACAGTGTAATGTTTTTGTATTAGATTTTGGAACTGTTCCGACAGTGTGATGTTTTTGTATTAGATTTTGGAACTGTTCCGACAGTGTGGTGTTTTTGTATTAGATTTTGGAACTGTTCCGACAGTGTGGTGTTTTTGTATTAGATTTTGGAACTGTTCCGACAGTGTGGTGTTTTTGTATTAGATTTTGGAACTGTTCCGACAGTGTGGTGTTTTTGCATTAGATTTTGGAACTGTTCCAACAGTGTGCTGTTTTTCTATTAGATTTTGGAACTGTTCCGACAGTGTGGTGTTTTTCTATTAGATTTTGGAACTGTTCCGACAGTGTGGTGTTTTTGTATTAGATTTTGGAACTGTTCCGACAGTGTGGTGTTTTTGTATTAGATTTTGGAACTGTTCCGACAGTGTGATGTTTTTGTATTAGATTTTGAAACTGTTCCGACAGTATGGTGTTTTTCTATTAGATTTTGGAAATGTTCCGACAGTGTGATGTTTTTCTATTAGTTTTTGGAACTGTTCCGACAGTGTGGTGTTTTTGTATTAGATTTTGGAACTGTTCCGACAGTGTGATGTTTTTGTATTAGATTTTGGAACTGTTCCGACAGTGTGGTGTTTTTGTATTAGATTTTGGAACTGTTTCGACAGTGTGATGTTTTTGTATTAGATTTTGGAATTGTTCCGACAGTGTGATGTTTTTGTATTATATTTTGGAACTGTTCCGACAGTGTGGTGTTTTTCTATTATATTTTGGAACTGTTCCGACAGTGGTTTTTTGTATTAGATTTTGGAACTGTTCCGACAGTGTGATGTTTTTCTATTAGATTTTGGAACTGTTCCGACAGTGTGATGTTTTTGTATTAGATTTTGGAACTGTTCCGACAGTGTGGTGTTTTTGTATTAGATTTTGGAACTGTTCCGACAGTGTGGTGTTTTTGTATTAGATTTTGGTACTGTTCCGACAGTGTGGTGTTTTTGTATTAGATTTTGGAACTGTTCCGACAGTGTGATGGTTTTGTATTGGATTTTGGAACTGTTCCGACAGTGTGATGTTTTTTGTATTAGATTTTGGAACTGTTCCGACAGTGTGGTGTTTTTGTATTAGATTTTGGAACTGTTCCGACAGTGTGGCTTTTTTGTATTAGATTTTGGAACTGTTCCGACAGTGTGGTGTTTTTCTATTAGATTTTGGAACTATTCCGACAGTGTGATGTTTTTGTATTAGATTTGGAACTGTTCCGACAGTGTGATGTTTTTGTATTAGATTTTGGAGCTGTACCGACAGTGTGATGTTTTTCTATTAGATTTTGGAACTGTTCCGACAGTGTGGTGTTTTTGTATTAGATTTTGGAACTGTTCCGACAGTGTGGTGTTTTTGTATTAGATTTTGGAACTGTTCCGACAGTGTGGTGTTTTTGTATTAGATTTTGGAACTGTTCCGACAGTGTGGTGTTTTTGTATTAGATTTTGGAACTGTTCCGACAGTGTGATGTTTTTGTATTAGATTTTGGAACTGTTCCGACAGTGTGATGTTTTTGTATTAGATTTTGGAATTGTTCCGACAGTGTGATGTTTTTGTATTATATTTTGGAACTGTTCCGACAGTGTGGTGTTTTTGTATTATATTTTGGAACTGTTCCGACTGTGTGATGTTTTTGTATTAGATTTTGGAACTGTTCCGACAGTGTGATGTTTTTGTATTAGATTTTGGAACTGTTCCGACAGTGTGGTGTTTTTGTATTAGATTTTGGAACTGTTCCGACAGTGTGGTGTTTTTGTATTAGATTTTGGAACTGTTCCGACAGTGTGGTGTTTTTGTATTAGATTTTGGAACTGTTCCGACAGTGTGGTGTTTTTGCATTAGATTTTGGAACTGTTCCAACAGTGTGCTGTTTTTCTATTAGATTTTGGAACTGTTCCGACAGTGTGGTGTTTTTGTATTAGATTTTGGAACTGTTCCGACAGTGTGGTGTTTTTGTATTAGATTTTGGAACTGTTCCGACAGTGTGGTGTTTTTGTATTAGATTTTGGAACTGTTCCGACAGTGTGATGTTTTTGTATTAGATTTTGAAACTGTTCCGACAGTATGGTGTTTTTCTATTAGATTTTGGAAATGTTCCGACAGTGTGATGTTTTTCTATTAGTTTTTGGAACTGTTCCGACAGTGTGGTGTTTTTGTATTAGATTTTGGAACTGTTCCGACAGTGTGATGTTTTTGTATTAGATTTTGGAACTGTTCCGACAGTGTGGTGTTTTTGTATTAGATTTTGGAACTGTTTCGACAGTGTGATGTTTTTGTATTAGATTTTGGAACTGTTCCGACAGTGTGGTGTTTTTGTATTATATTTTGGAACTGTTCCGACAGTGGTTTTTTGTATTAGATTTTGGAACTGTTCCGACAGTGTGATGTTTTTCTATTAGATTTTGGAACTGTTCCGACAGTGTGATGTTTTTGTATTAGATTTTGGAACTGTTCCGACAGTGTGGTGTTTTTGTATTAGATTTTGGAACTGTTCCGACAGTGTGGTGTTTTTGTATTAGATTTTGGAACTGTTCCGACAGTGTGGTGTTTTTGTATTAGATTTTGGAACTGTTCCGACAGTGTGATGGTTTTGTATTGGATTTTGGAACTGTTCCGACAGTGTGATGTTTTTTGTATTAGATTTTGGAACTGTTCCGACAGTGTGGTGTTTTTGTATTAGATTTTGGAACTGTTCCGACAGTGTGGCGTTTTTGTATTAGATTTTGGAACTGTTCCGACAGTGTGGTGTTTTTCTATTAGATTTTGGAACTATTCCGACAGTGTGATGTTTTTGTATTAGATTTGGAACTGTTCCGACAGTGTGATGTTTTTGTATTAGATTTTGGAGCTGTACCGACAGTGTGATGTTTTTCTATTAGATTTTGGAACTGTTCCGACAGTGTGGTGTTTTTGTATTAGATTTTGGAACTGTTCCGACAGTGTGGTGTTTTTGTATTAGATTTTGGAACTGTTCCGACAGTGTGGCGTTTTTGTATTAGATTTTGGAACTGTTCCAACAGTGTGCTGTTTTTCTATTAGATTTTGGAACTGTTCCGACAGTGTGGTGTTTTTCTATTAGATTTTGGAACTGTTCCGACAGTGTGGTGTTTTTCTATTAGATTTTGGAACTGTTCCGACAGTGTGCTGTTTTTGTATTAGATTTTGGAACTGTTCTGGCAGTGTGATGTTTTTGTATTAGATTTTGGAACTGTTCCGACAGTGTGGTGTTTTTGTATTAGATTTTGGAACTTTTCCGACAGTGTGCTGTTTTTCTATTAAATTTTGGAACTGTTCCGACAGTGTGGTGTTTTTCTATTAGATTTTGGAACTATTCCGACAGTGTGGTGTTTTTGTATTAGATTTTGGAACTGTTCCGACAGTGTGGTGTTTTTGTATTAGATTTAGAAACTGTTCCGACAGTGTGGTGTTTTTGTATTAGATTTTGGAACTGTTCCGACAGTGTGGTGTTTTTGTATTATATTTTGGAACTATTCTGGTAGTGTGGTGTTTTTGTATTAGATTTTGGAACTGTTCCGACAGTGTGGTGTTTTTGTATTAGATTTTGGAACTGTTCCGACAGTGTGGTGTTTTTGTATTAGATTTTGGAACTGTTCCGACAGTGTGGTGTTTTTGTATTAGATTTTGGAACTGTTCCGACAGTATGGTGTTTTTGTATTAGATTTTGGAACTGTTCCGACAGTGTGATGTTTTTGTATTAGATTTTGGAACTGTTCCGACAGTGTGGTGTTTTTGTATTAGATTTTGGAACTGTTCCGACAGTGTGCTGTTTTTCTATTAGTTTTTGGAACTGTTCCGACAGTGTGGTGTTTTTGTATTAGATTTTGGAACTGTTCCGACAGTGTGGTGTTTTTGTATTAGATTTTGGAACTGTTCCGACAGTGTGGTGTTTTTGTATTAGATTTTGGAACTGTTCCGACAGTGTGGTATTTTTGTATTAGATTTTGGAACTGTTCCGACAGTGTGATGTTTTTGTATTAGATTTTGGAACTGTTTCGACAGTGTGATGTTTTTGTATTAGATTTTGGAACTGTTTAGACAGTGTGATGTTTTTGTATTAGATTTTGGAACTGTTCCGACAGTGTGGTGTTTTTGTATTAGATTTTGGAACTGTTCCGACAGTGTGGTGTTTTTGTATTAGATTTTGGAACTGTTCCGACAGTGTGGTGTTTTTGTATTAGATTTTGGAACTGTTCCGACAGTGTGATGTTTTTGTATTAGATTTTGAAACTGTTCCGACAGTATGGTGTTTTTCTATTAGATTTTGGAAATGTTCCGACAGTGTGCTGTTTTTGTATTAGTTTTTGGAACTGTTCCGACAGTGTGGTGTTTTTGTATTAGATTTTGGAACTGTTCCGACAGTGTGATGTTTTTGTATTAGATTTTGGAACTGTTCCGACAGTGTGGTGTTTTTGTATTAGATTTTGGAACTGTTTCGACAGTGTGATGTTTTTGTATTAGATTTTGGAACTGTTCCGACAGTGTGATGTTTTTGTATTATATTTTGGAACTGTTCCGACAGTGTGGTGTTTTTGTATTATATTTTGGAACTGTTCCGACAGTGGTGTTTTTGTATTGGATTTTGGAACTGTTCCGACAGTGTGATGTTTTTCTATTAGATTTTGGAACTGTTCCGACAGTGTGATGTTTTTGTATTAGATTTTGGAACTGTTCCGACAGTGTGGTGTTTTTGTATTAGATTTTGGAACTGTTCCGACAGTGTGGTGTTTTTGTATTAGATTTTGGAACTGTTCCGACAGTGTGGTGTTTTTGTATTAGATTTTGGAACTGTTCCGACAGTGTGGTGTTTTTGTATTAGATTTTGGAACTGTTCCGACAGTGTGGTGTTTTTGTATTAGATTTTGGAACTGTTCTGGCAGTGTGGTGTTTTTGTATTAGATTTTGGAACTGTTCCGACAGTGTGGTGTTTTGGTATTAGATTTTGGAACTGTTCCGACAGTGTGGTGTTTTTGTATTAGATTTTGGAACTGTTCCGACAGTGTGGCGTTTTTGTATTAGATTTTGGAACTGTTCCAACAGTGTGCTGTTTTTCTATTAGATTTTGGAACTGTTCCGACAGTGTGGTGTTTTTCTATTAGATTTTGGAACTGTTCCGACAGTGTGCTGTTTTTGTATTAGATTTTGGAACTGTTCCGACAGTGTGGTGTTTTTGTATTATATTTTGGAACTATTCTGGTAGTGTGGTGTTTTTGTATTAGATTTTGGAACTGTTCCGACAGTGTGGTGTTTTTCTATTAGATTTTGGAACTATTCCGACAGTGTGGTGTTTTTGTATTAGATTTTGGAACTGTTCCGACAGTGTGGTGTTTTTGTATTAGATTTTGGAACTGTTCCGACAGTGTGGTGTTTTTGTATTAGATTTTGGAACTGTTCCGACAGTGTGATGTTTTTGTATTAGATTTTGGAACTGTTCCGACAGTGTGGTGTTTTTCTATTAGATTTTGGAACTGTTCCGACAGTGTGGTTTTTTTGTATTAGATTTTGGAACTGTTCCGACAGTGTGGTGTTTTTGTATTAGATTTTGGAACTGTTCCGACAGTGTGGTGTTTTGGTATTAGATTTTGGAACTGTTCCGACAGTGTGGTGTTTTTGTATTAGATTTTGGAACTGTTCCGACAGTGTGGCGTTTTTGTATTAGATTTTGGAACTGTTCCAACAGTGTGCTGTTTTTCTATTAGATTTTGGAACTGTTCCGACAGTGTGGTGTTTTTCTATTAGATTTTGGAACTGTTCCGACAGTGTGGTGTTTTTCTATTAGATTTTGGAACTGTTCCGACAGTGTGATGTTTTTCTATTAGATTTTGGAACTGTTCTGGCAGTGTGATGTTTTTCTATTATATTTTGGAACTGTTCCGACAGTGTGGTGTTTTTGTATTAGATTTTGGAACTGTTCCGACAGTGTGCTGTTTTTCTATTAGATTTTGGAACTGTTCCGACAGTGTGGCGTTTTTGTATTAGATTTTGGAACTGTTCCAATAGTGTGCTGTTTTTCTATTAGATTTTGGAACTGTTCCGACAGTGTGGTGTTTTTCTATTAGATTTTGGAACTGTTCCGACAGTGTGGTGTTTTTGTATTATATTTTGGAACTGTTCCGACAGTGTGCTGTTTTTGTATTAGATTTTGGAACTGTTCTGGCAGTGTGATGTTTTTGTATTATATTTTGGAACTGTTCCGACAGTGTGGTGTTTTTGTATTAGATTTTGGAACTGTTCCGACAGTGTGCTGTTTTTCTATTAGATTTTGGAACTGTTCCGACAGTGTGGTGTTTTTCTATTAGATTTTGGAACTGTTTAGACAGTGTGATGTTTTTGTATTAGATTTTGGAACTGTTCCGACAGTGTGGTGTTTTTGTATTAGATTTTGGAACTGTTCCGACAGTGTGATGGTTTTGTATTGGATTTTGGAACTGTTCCGACAGTGTGATGTTTTTTGTATTAGATTTTGGAACTGTTCCGACAGTGTGGTGTTTTTCTATTAGATTTTGGAACTGTTCCGACAGTGGTGTTTTTGTATTAGATTTTGGATCTGTTCCGACAGTGTGGTGTTTTTGTATTAGATTTTGGAACTGTTCCGACAGTGTGGTGTTTTTGTATTAGAATTTGGAACTGTTCCGACAGTGTGGCGTTTTTGTATTAGATTTTGGAACTGTTCCAACAGTGTGCTGTTTTTCTATTAGATTTTGGAACTGTTCCGACAGTGTGGTGTTTTTCTATTAGATATTGGAACTGTTCCGACAGTGTGGTGTTTTTCTATTAGATTTTGGAACTGTTCCGACAGTGTGCTGTTTTTGTATTAGATTTTGGAACTGTTCTGGCAGTGTGATGTTTTTGTATTAGATTTTGGAACTGTTCCGACAGTGTGGTGTTTTTGTATTAGATTTTGGAAATGTTCCGACAGTGTGCTGTTTTTCTATTAAATTTTGGAACTGTTCCGACAGTGTGGTGTTTTTCTATTAGATTTTGGAACTATTCCGACAGTGTGGTGTTTTTGTATTAGATTTTGGAACTGTTCCGACAGTGTGGTGTTTTTGTATTAGATTTTGGAACTGTTCCGACAGTGTGATGGTTTTGTATTGGATTTTGGAACTGTTCCGACAGTGTGATGTTTTTTGTATTAGATTTTGGAAATGTTCCGACAGTGTGGTGTTTTTCTATTAGATTTTGGAACTGTTCCGACAGTGTGCTGTTTTTCTATTAGATTTTGGAACTGTTCCGACAGTGTGCTGTTTTTGTATTAGATTTTGGAACTGTTCCGACAGTGTGGTGTTTTTGTATTAGATTTTGAAACTGTTCCGACAGTGTGGTGTTTTTGTATTAGATTTTGGAACTGTTCCGACAGTGTGGTGTTTTGTATTAGATTTTGGAACTGTTCCGACAGTGTGGTGTTTTTGTATTAGATTTTGGAACTGTTCCGACAGTGTGGTGTTTTTGTATTAGATTTTGGAACTGTTCCGACAGTGTGGTGTTTATGTTTTTCATTTTATTCTTCCCTATAATAGATGACTTGCAGCAGGTACTAAGGAGCAACAAGCAACTTGTAAGTTGTCATTTGTGCACCGTCGAGAGCCAAAACTTTCCTTCAATATACATTATCTATTGTTTTTACAATACATTAATCGGCCCATCTAGAACCATTCCAGAATTACCATTTTGTTTTGAATATCACTGAATTATGGTTAAGCAAATATATCATTTAGTTACACAATATAAAGGTATAAAAATGTACTATTTTAACTAAGTACTCTTCTGTATTTAATATCTCCACTGGCGTTTGACACTAGTTAGGAGGAAAGCTAAATTAAAATACTAAACAGTAGAAAAGCAGAACCCTCCTTCTAGGTTTGTTACAACCTATTACTTGACCGGTTAAAGCTGTTTGTGCCTAAGGGAGATGAATCGTATTCACAAGTTAATTTCTGAAATAGTATCAATGAGTAGAGGATTCAACAAATAAAACTAGTTTAACCATGCCAATTATTTTTAAGTAAGTGCACGTACTACATATGTACTAAGCTAGGAGGGTATACAGTCATGTATATGTGTGTGCAAATATAGATTTTGCCTGTTTTTGCAATGTTCCCATTGAATTTTGCAAACTGTATGACGATGTGGTATTTTTGTTTTTCATTTTTATTTCTTGTCTGCACAAAGAACCACCCACCTACTGTAATAAAGAACCTCTTGGGAAATAATAGTCCTTCACCAATTACGAGAAGAATATCAACACTTTATTCGAATTTTTACTTTTACTGTTCCATTCGTTGCCTAAATAATATATATGGGCGCCTTCGTGGTCGTGATCGTACAACTAAAATAGACTTACAACTACCTATGCAATCAGTGCCTATCACTACTAACGTTGCAAGTTCGAATACCATTCATGGCGAGGCGTACTCAATACAACATTATTTGATAAAGTTTATCAGTGACTTGCGGCATGTCGGTCTCCTCTACCAATAAAACCGACAGCCACGATATAACTGAAATAGTGTTGAAAGTGGCGTTAAACACCATAATCCATAAACTAATAAACTATGTTTGGTTTGTAATTGCTTCCTTTGCACTTTTAAACAGTTTCCTGACCTTGGTTGTTTCAGAATTATTGCTCTCCATCATTGTGATGAAACTACAATATTAATCTTTGTCGTTTACTTTAGGTTCCACTGAATTTTCTTTAAATTCATCACTTTTCATTTCAATAACTTATATTTATATTATGCTCAGGTAATTTTTCTTTATTAGCAAAGAATGAATAAATAACGAATAGATAATAAATAAAATAACATGATAGGTGTACGCATGTGTGTAATCATGGGGTTTTACGCGATGTGGACATAGTAGTATATAATGTTTCATAGATGTCATCTCTTGTCTCAACATATATCGTTACATCCCGTCGATAACCACGACTGATGATACTCTGATAACCTCCACGCACGATGGTGATCTGCAGTGCGCTATCGACGATACCCGTGACTTTGATAATGCTATAGTTGCCCATTGTTTCCTATTTGGCACTGAATCATTTATGACTGGATCTTATATTTGTGGTTATCATCATCCTAAATGGTGAACGTGGCATCCATATTTCAGTAGTCATCTCACAATCATAATTTTTTTTTATTATAGAAAAGATGTTTAGATGCAAGCGATCCTGTTAATTTACCGAAGTGGAGTTCAGACTATAACTCATAACGTAAACAGATTGATTTGGCTTTGTTTCGTTGTTAGGATTAATTCGTCTCGTCCGTTTACGACAGGTTAAACACTTTATGACTGCTCGTTTAATGCGATAGTTACGTATGCCATAAACAAACGGATTGACGCATGCGTTGCATAGAATTATTGCTATTGCTGCTATGAACGTCTGTGAAGAGATTTTCATTTTGTCTCCCATACCGTCTGTCTGTATTAATACAAAAACGACAAAAATTGGTAGCCACATTAACAGAAATAGAACTACGACAAGAACAAGTGTCTGGATGACTTTAAAGTCTCTAATTTCCCTTTTGCGGTTATTCGATTTTGTACTTTTAATACTTTTAATAGTTCGTCTAGACCTACAAAATCTTTTCAATATTAGAAAATAGTCTATTCCTAAAATTGTCAGTGGTATCAGAAATCCAACAATGCATAAAGTAGTCGTGAAGAAAATAGAGACACGAAATTTTGACACCGGCCATACAAGTGTACATATCTCAACTTTTCCGGATCCTAACGGAAATTGCCGAAGAACAAAGTAAATTGCGATCGGTGAAAACAAAGATAATCCAACTACCCAAATGATAGCTATGAACATAATTGCCATTTTGGGTGTTATTTTCTTTGATGATGGTCTGTTAATACATATGTATCGATCTATGCTAATCATTGTCATAGTCCAAATTATTACAAATCCGGAAACAAACATATCAAAGACCATGACGTGGCATAGGAATCGTCCTAACACCCAAGTCTCAACAATTCGCTGAACAGCTATCAACGGACTAGTTAGAGTGAAGAAAATATCAGCCAAAGCTAGATTACAGATGAAGTAGTTTGTAACTGTTCGTATGCTTTTTGTCTTCACAATTTGATAAAATATCAAAACATTCACAAACAATGAAATGAAAAACAATATTATATAAATTATAGCTTCGACATAAGCATATCCTGACGATGATCGGTTAAATTCGGAAAAGAATGTATAATAAGATCTATTTCCCCATCCGGGTTCCTCGTCGAAGAAATATGATTTGTTTAATGTTGTTCCTGTCATGGCTGCATACACGACCTGAAAACAGACAAATTAATTGTAAATAATACTTAAAGATTTTATTCATATAAACTATAGGTAAAGGGTACTCAGAATAAAACATAGCATCAATCAATGGAAGAAAACATTATCTCAAGTGACCTTTGTCATAAATTGTCTGTACTTGTCCGTTGTTATCTGCTACTAAACAATATTTTATGCGACTCTTCAAAAGACAGATACACCAATTTATAGTGCTTTTTGCAGCTTCGCCACCTGTCATTTGTCAACATTCGATTTAAAATAAAATATAATATTAATATTGTTGGAATGATGATAAGAATCTGGACAGTATTACGAAATTGTTCATTTATGAAGTACATGTGACATCAATGAACAAAAAACCCCATCAAAGTTCAATACAGATTAAATACAAATATTGGTGAATCTTTGTGACATATTCTGACAGGGACAGACTTAGGTAAATTAAGACAACTGTTCGCAATAGCATGTATCGAGCATGAGTAAGTGGGTTCAACATCATCCGTTTGAAATACGGATATAGATGCATTTTCTATAATATAGTCCTTTGATATGGTCTCGGGAGATAACACTATAAATGACACACAACCAATTTTACAATGGTTTCTAAAGTACACATATCACAACATAATCCTAGGTAAAACTAGCTATGAAACGAAAGTTTAAACAGGGATGGTTAGCAATTTCACCAATATTAACAAAGCGAACAATCACCTCTCACTGTACATAAAAAAGACAACAACATATGATGTTGGAAATCCAAGTCCTAGCTTGGGACAGACACATACATGTGGCGGGGTTAAACTGTTTCATGAGATCCAGACCATTCCATCTTGATAACTGAATTTCCATTTACAAAACATATATATAAACAAACGATAAAAAAAACCTGCACATAGTCACTCCCACTCAAAAAGAACACATACTATCTCAAAATGAATGAAAACATAAACATGGATAATACCAGGGTCAATTAATGGTCGTAGTTAACCGAGTAATAGCAAGGCAAATTGTTGGTTACATGACGTTTCCAGGTGACAGAAAGAAAATATCCTCTCTAGGGGGGGGGGTGTTCAGGTGATCCGAACGGAAAGCCTGTCCGTGGACCATAGTGGGTGTAGGAGAGTTCCATTAGTAGATGGGTCATTATTTTTCTGGTTCTGTGTGAACATGATTATTGTTCGTCGTTTTCTTCTCTATTTCATGACCAGTTGTTTGTCTTTTAATATTTCTATCACGTCTTTGTATCTTTTCTCCCTTCTTCCTTTCTTTGTGCTCTTTGTGCTCTTTGTGCTCTTTCTTTGTGCTCTTTAGAAAGCTTTAAACCACTCCAAGTATGTAGTTGTACGATAATGATTATTTGTGGTAGTCAAATTCAATTATTATGCTAAAATATGGTGATGAATAAGCCATGTCTTACGTATGGATACCAACAGGATTTGTACGACAGCATTGGCGTGGCAACCTGAAGTTGGATGACCAAAAACAACATAGTTCAGGACGGTAGAGAACAAAAGCGACAAACTTGAGATGAACAGTTGGACAAATGGAGGTAGTTAAGTACAGGTTCTTATGCATATTGTAAATATATATGTACCCTCCAGTAATATTATTGCTTGATAGATGTGTGTTAGTGTTATGAGAACTAAGTGGTAAGACGGTCTTAATCACTAAAAAGATCACGGTGTATGTTTCGAGATGACTTTATTAAATTTAATTAGGGAAGAATATATTACCTACTGTAACAATCTATATTAGAAACACTTAAGCAGAGTGTAATATCCTTCGTTTGAAATTGGTAACAAGAGAAACTTTAACACTCTTAAAGTATTATGATAATTAGAAGTACTTCTTTGATGACTTATATACTATGTATAAAATATCATATTATGTAGTACACATTATATAATTTGATTTTTTAAGAGGAAGAGGCCATTCACCGTGGGCTTACACTGTTGGTCGATAATGATGTTATTTAATGTATACGTGAGAGAATAGTTGTGGTGTACGTCAGTAGCACAACATATAGGAGAACAAAGACTTTTTCAAAAAGATCACTGGTAGGGGTCCTTGAATCGCTCACCCTATCATCAATTCCATCGTTTGAAATCGAATGTGACTTTCATAAAAAAAAATATGTACATCTGTCATTACCAGGTTGAAGAGAGTCAGAGGGTATCGGGACATAATGAAAGGCTAGGTACTGAACAATGATAATCAAAAATACATGGTCAAAAACACAATTCACAATACTGAATACAGAAATCTAAGAAAGAAAGAACAACACGAACTCTAACTAAAAAAATCGTGGGTGAACTCTGACGCTGAGGAAGGTTAATAGTTCATGTTGCACTAGTGGTACCCGCTGTGTTACTGTAACTCATAGTCAAAAACTAGTTAATAATAACAATTGAGTAAGAGAATGGAGATAATCCAATGACAAAGGAAACCAATCATATATATATCTAATATAGAATTGAAAACATTCACATTAAAAGGTTTTAAAGCATTAACATCTAAGTATTTGCACAGGAATGATACAGATAATAATATTACAATAAAGCCAACAAATTAAAACATTGGCAACAATAAGGAGACAATGCTAGACATGCTATCTACAAAATTAGCTATTTCCAATATATTGCTTAATAGTCAACATGTCATTTCGTACAAACATGGTAATAATAATAAAAAAAAGGTGTAAATAAAAAAAAGAGAATAATTGACTGAAACAAATTTGAGTATTGTCATAATGATGATAACGTGATAATTGTAAAGGAACAGCACACACATTACAACCAGAATACACTTAAGTGACAAACAACGCGAACGCCCACACAATTGGGAATGTAACTATGCTCTTTGGAATGATGAATATCTCCAGCTAGTTGACACATGTCATGTAAAATGATAACATTTTAACCAACATATTCTACCTTCTCACCTAGTTTACAATCAACTACAAACATTCACTGGCCCTGTTATTATACTGACCATGATTATGTTGTCGCTCTTTTTATGATAAAGTGAGGGTCGTTTTAAGTGTCGTTTGCTTTGTTGCTTTATTGCTTTATTGCTTTATTGCTTTATTAAATCTTTATTGTCGTTTGATATCCAAATATCAAGAGGGGATGTTTGGAATCCCAATAACCGGATTAACACTGTCCAAGCTAGGACATGTATTTCAATCAGCATATGTCGGTGTCATTTTAGCGTTCAATGTTTTGAGGTGAGAGCTATTTATTTTATTTTTTTTATATTGGTGGTATTGTTGACCATCACTGTTTAAACTTTTTTTTTTTTATTAATCAACATAATATCACACAAAGCTGCTCTTTTATACCTCATGATGAAGAATTTGAAATACACAATTAAATTTTTTTTAAAAAAACCCCCCAACAAATAAAACAATTAAAAAAACTCACATGAGAGTTCCTTACCGAATATCACACTGGGGGTGTCGTAATACCTAGACACACATTGAATTAGAAAACAACACGAACTGTACACAAAAAGAGGAAAACTGGGATTTCCATATTATGATCCATCCATGATAAATAACTTTTGATATTGTCCTGTCTATATAAATATTTATTGTTTATCTTATTAATTGGTGTTTGTCGGGTTACATGTATGATTATTTCCCAACAGAGCTTCGTACAACAACAATGTAACGGGTTTACTCAGCACTTACTTATAAATAGTACTGATAATAGTCTAAAATTTCTAAAGCCATTATATGAAGAAAGTTTATGACAGAACAGTAAATACACAAAGGTCTGGATTAATTAATTTCTGCTACCAATTTTCATCAAGACAACATTTACAATTAAATTTTTTTTTCTCAATATTTTCATAAAATAGCATCAAAATATTCAGCAGTTTGTGTATGGTCAGTATTATCTAGAGGTGAAACAAAAATCCATCACTGTCGGAACGGTTACAAAATCCAATCGGAAAATCGTAGACACAGATGCAAAACTGATACCCCTACCCATATACATGACAGCTCATTCTCCTGGTTTGGCACTAACACCTCAGTTAATAGTGACGAGGTTACGCTAATTTTATTTGCCCAAACTCCCCTCTTAGTGACATGATGGGATCATGCAAGTATTATGAACATGCGAATAAAATGACCCACTCACATACGTCTAGGTGAGCAGTGTGGATGTAAAGAACCGTAAGTCATAATCTTGAAATATATGAGTTCATATTGGAATAAGAAACCGAAGTCATCGTGAACAACCAGCGACTGATTTCAAGAGTAAATGGTAAACGTTATCACGTACAGTTGATATTATACGACACCGCTAAAATATCAAAATATTTGACAGCATGTAAATAAGGAGATTGTCAATCATCGTCTTGAAATAAGATAAATACATACATAAAAAAGAGATACTTACAGCTGATTTATATTCTCATATCACAATGCGATCACAGTCTTAATTGTCATCGATTTTAAACTTAGATGTCTATGGTATGTGAAACAAACGAACTACCAACCGGCCAACTCATAGTGCCGTACTTGACACTAATACCAATTAGTTGTTGTCACTGCATAAAGTACTTTACAACGCCGGATACTGATAACAGCTTTCATGATAAAATCATATATAATATCTAGTTAACCTTATTTAAAAGTTTATCGATAATTAATGGATAACATTTCATCAAACCAGGAAGTCCTATATACATATACATGTATACGGATAAGTATCACTGACCACTGCCCCTACACTGTGTGGTACAATTTTGTTGTCAGCATTTGGTGTCGTTTATTGGTTTTTAGATATGGCATTGGTTATGACGTCCTGCCTTGTGGGTTTAAATTGATCACAATAAGAATGAACAATAGAATTTGTTATTTAGAGAACAAAATATTTGTACTTGTATGATTTTATATTTAAAAGCAGCCTACGTACATCTGTCATAGAGAAAACACCCTTTATATGCGAGTCGGTAGGTTAATCGCGTTTGGACGCCACTTTCAACAATATTCCAGTTACATTGTGGCAGTCAGTTTTACTTGTAGATGAAACAGGACTACCTACATGGATTGATCCTTGAACCTACTACTGACAAACATACAGTTCATTAGAGTACACTACTGCCTGCACTAGATTCGGTGTTTACCGGAACTGACTGAATAGGTAGATGTAAATATCGAACTACCATCCAATCGTGGCAACCGCGTTACTCTCTTATTTAATGATTGATTTTCATCATTAAATCAATCATTAGATAAGAGAGTAACGCGGTTGCCACGATTGGATGGTAGTTCGATATTTAACAATTGGTGTATTATCACATTGATTCATAACTGTTTCCTACTAGTCGAACGGAGAAACGGACAATTTTGTCGGTTTTGCTCCACATTGAGTCGATACCAACAATAAAAAGGGTGGTTGTTATGAAAAGCTTATATATATATAGGGAGTGGATGTGGTCGAGTGCTCTAGGGCGCTGGACGTAAGGCTAAGCGAATGGTGCTGCAGTGTATCAATAGTGTGGGTTCAAATCCCGTCGAGGGAAGAACAAAAATTTGACAGCTCTAAAATCTAATTCTAACACTGTTTGGTTTAATTTTCAGACGTATATATATATTTATCCTGCAATGACAGCATTTACCGACCAATATAGCCTGCCTAATATATTTTTTGATATTGGTCAGTTATAAATAGAACATTTTTTGATATTAGTCAGTTATAAATAGAACATACAAATGTAAAACGGGGCACATCGGGGGATATTGTTTTCAAATACATACACAAAATTATTTCAAATACTTTTATCATCGTCCAGTAAACGTTTATTTACGATTTAAAATTGCAGGATAAATACAATACATGTGCACTGTCGAAGCATATAGGTAAATATGTGTATTCGGCGCGAAACGCGGGAAAAGGCTCGGCGAAGCCTCGCCTTTTCCCGCGTTTCTAAGCCTCATACACATATTACCCATATGCTTCGGCAGTGCACAAGTATTGTATATATATTTATATACACTCCGACAAAAGTTAAGCACCACCCTATATTTTTATCGATATTTTTTTTTACATCAATACAATAAAATAGATATCACCATTTTTTTTTACACATCTTAAAAGACTACACAAAGGGCTCTAAAATTACCAATCTACGAAGTATTTATCATCCTGAAAGACGTGACTATGACGTGGCAAAAATGGGGTTCAAAACAGGCGCTAGAAAAACGTAAAACCAGTTTGTCTTTGATGGAAGTTTTTAACATTGCATTAAAATGCAGAGTCTTCAGATTTTAAAAACTTTTAAATGCATCTATTGTGCGTATGTGTTAGGCATAAAAAACAATAACGAGTATATCCACCGCGTTTATTGTGAAGTTCTGTAACACGCCTCGTCATGCTTCGCACAAGACGCCTAAGCCGTTCTTGGGGGAACTGTTGCCACTCCTGTAAGATAGCAGTTCTTAATTCGTCAATATTTTGACATTTTGGATTGCGTTGGTTCATTTTTCGGCCAATAAAGTCCCATACAGTACAGAAAGGGACATACCGTGATCAATCACCGTGATAGTGGTCATGTCTAGGAGAGTGATGGGGAATACAAATTTTAATTCATGTGGGTCATCAGGGGGCAATAAAACACCATGTGTTAATCTTGTAATCAAGTGTGTCGTTTTACAGGTAAACTAGTCAGATAAGATGTACAGAAGAAATTATGTTTTTATATCGCCTATTTTTTTTTCAGGTACTATCTCAGATTCCCCTCAGAATTAAAAAAAAACATTTTTATTTCTTTCCTCAAAACGTAAAACATCCTTGAACGTAATCCCGGGAATGAAATCCCGAGATCGAGAAAATAGCACGAGAAGGGAGAGTTCATTTGAATTGATGAATAAAATGTAAATAATAAATGAATATTCAACTTCAATTCAGTGAAATCATGGGTTGTGCAAATTTTTTCCAAAGATTTTTAACCTTGTCTGTGTATTGCGTATCTACACCTAGTATTTTATTGACACGTGCACAAATGAAGTTTCATAAACACATGCGCGATATGCGTGATTTGTTACGTTTTAAAGCGTATTTCCAGTTCAATATTACATTTTAGTTCACTAATATTTTTTATACGTTCAGTAATTTTTTTATTTTAATCTTCGTAGAAAACCCAGTTAAGACCCTTTTCGTTGCAGAAATACGGTACTAAATAATGGGAAGGTCTAAAACGCGGAAGTGGGAAAACACGGAAGTAAGCCCAAAATGGGTACTTGAAAGATCATATCTTGAAAAGTACTCAACCTAGGATAAAAATCTAAACGGATTCTAAAAGCTATTGTTAAGACCTATCTTTTCAAGAAATAAATAATACAATATTTTATTATTTAGGTACTAAAAAGTTGACCGGAAGTGTCAAAAATGAGAACGGGCAATGAACAAATTTTGGACTTTGATCTCAAATGTATCAAAATTAAAAGACCCCAGTCAAAAACCGTTTAGATATTCTTAAAGACAATTTTATACTCTATCAGACGATATACAATTCTGTTTGCTAAAATATTAGATAAAAGCACAATCTTGACCGGAAATCTACCTTTTCAGAGTTAGCAGTCGGCTAATTTTCAACTTTGATTTCAAATTTCTCAAAATTCAATGAACCCGGTCAAAAACCGTTTAAATATTCTTAAAGACAATTTTATACTCTATCAGATGATATAAATTTGATTTTATGGAAATATTGGTGGAAAGCACAATCTTGACCGGAAGTCTACTTTTTCAGAGTTAGTCAACGGCGAATTTTCAACTTTGATCTCAAATTTCTCAAAATTCAAGGAACCCGGTAAGTCACAGGTAAGTAAGTATGTGTGTACAGGTAACGGAAACAGCAAATCGATTTGAAATAAGTTCATTATTAGAAAAGATATTATTGAAACAAATCAGGTGGTGCTTAACTTTTGTCGGACTGTATACGTGTATATATATATATTCTTTGAAAACCCACTCTCTATAACTTTGTCATTATATCCCCGTCTCTTCAAATGATGGCGTAAATCTCCTAGTCTTTCCTAGTCTACCGTGGTGGTAGTATCAAGGAAGGATATTTTGGTTTTTCATTTGATTTATACTCTAAACCCACAGACAAACATCAATACCTTTCACCCAGTAGTTGCCATCCTAAGCACTGTTTTAAGAGTATCCCATTCAGCCAAGCCATTAGGATAAAACGAATATGCTCCACTGTTGAAACAACCAAGCAAAGAATAGGAGATTTACGCCATCATTTGAAGAGACGGGGATATAATGACAAAGTTATAGAGAGTGGGTTTTCAAAGACCAGTGAAATTAACAGAAATAACCTCATGGAATACAAAGAAAAAAAGATCAACAAACGGGTTCCCCTTGTTCTCACTTATCATCCCTCTTTAGAGAAAATTTCAGGCATCGTCCATCATCATTGGAAAGAAATTGAAAAAAGTGAAACGCTGGCCAAGATGTTGCCTGAACCACCCGTTGTAGCGTTCCGGCGACTTAAAAGCATTAAGGATACACTGGTTAGAGCTGCGGTATCTAGACCTTCATCGAGGGTCGACCAGTGTAAACCATGTGGTGACAAGCGTTGCAAGTGCTGTCTCCAATTGCAACACGCACAAGCATTCCATAGTAAGATGACAGGAAAGGAGTATAAGATCTTTTGCAATGTCAATTGCACAACGCCTAATTTGGTTTACTTCCTTGACTGTCACGTCTGCGGGTCGCAATACGTAGGAGAAAGTGTCCAACCATTCAACAAAGGAATGAATGGACACAGAAGTGACCTTACGAAAAAGACGCTCTTGCCCGTGAGTCAACACTTTGTGTCGCCGGGGCACTCATTGGATGACTTTGGTAGATCCAAAATTTATATCATTGACCACAATTCAAGTTGGAAAGGGAATCAAAGACAAAAAAGAGAGAGTTTTTGGATCCGCGAGTTACAAACATTACATCCGGACATAAACAAAAAGGCCTAAATCGTTTGTTGTTTTTTTTTTTAACTTTTTAGCCAGTGCCTGGTTCTTAGCTAGTTGGTAAATTTCATCATTACTTTTCTCATTGTTTTCATATTCTTTATGATTAGTGTACATATATATTTTAATAATATAAAGTATAAAGTTCAAGATTATGATTTTTACGTCACGATAACTGATGGTCACGTGACAATTTTTCACATCAGATTACAGACGCTGATGAAGCTTGTCGGTCAAGCGAAATATCCGTCCATTTGATTATAATTATAGTTTTTTTGTAGACTTATAGTTATTTTGTTATCGGATGCCTTTTGTTATATTTTACCATCTTTTTTGATGTTATTGTGCTACATTTTAGACGTTTATTGATCAATTTTGTTTGTTTGCACAGAAAGCACTCGTTTCCGATCCAACATCCCGTAGGTTCATCCGTTGGCTACTTTTTCTGACGTATATATATATATATATATATACGTCTGAAAATTAAACCAAACAGTGTTAGAATTAGATTTTAGAGCTGTCAAATTTTTGTTCTTCCCTCGACGGGATTTGAACCCACACCATTGATACACTGTCTCGTAAGGAAAATCTAGGGATAGACGCAAGACATGTGTATAAGCGTGTGTAGATGGTACATATATACTTAATATTATAATTTGACAGCAATCTAACTCAGCAATTTTTAATATATTGGATAGGATAATGAAGAATTCATTATACAGTCACAGGAAATAAAGTATATTATACAAACGTCTAGAAGCAAGTGACAACCATACAATATATCTGTCCCACTGGATCTCAAAGTTACTTTAAAGGATACTAGGTTAATACTAAATATTATATACGTCTGAAAATTAAACCAAACAGTGTTAGAATTAGATTTTAGAGCTGTCAAATTTTTGTTCTTCCCTCGACGGGATTTGAACCCACACCATTGATACACTGCAGCACCATTCGCTTAGCCTTACGTCCAGCGCCCTAGACCACTCGACTACATCCACTCCCTATAAAAGGAGCTTCAATAGTCGTAGTGTTACCTTGTCTCGTAAGGAAAATCTAGGGATAGACGCAAGACATGTGTATAAGCGTGTGTAGATGGTACATATATACTTAATATTATAATTTGACAGCAATCTAACTCAGCAATTTTTAATATATTGGATAGGATAATGAAGAATTCATTATACAGTCACAGGAAATAAAGTATATTATACAAACGTCTAGAAGCAAGTGACAACCATACAATATATCTGTCCCACTGGATCTCAAAGTTACTTTAAAGGATACTAGGTTAATACTAAATATTATATACGTCTGAAAATTAAACCAAACAGTGTTAGAATTAGATTTTAGAGCTGTCAAATTTTTGTTCTTCCCTCGACGGGATTTGAACCCACACCATTGATACACTGCAGCACCATTCGCTTAGCCTTACGTCCAGCGCCCTAGACCACTCGACTACATCCACTCCCTATAAAAGGAGCTTCAATAGTCGTAGTGTTACCTTGTCTCGTAAGGAAAATCTAGGGATAGACGCAAGACATGTGTATAAGCGTGTGTATATATATATATATATACGTCTGAAAATTAAACCAAACATTGTTAGAATTAGATTTTAGAGCTGTCAAATTTTTGTTCTTCCCTCGACGGGATTTGAACACACACCATTGATACACTGCAGCACCATTCGCTTATATATATATATATATAAACGTCTAAAATACAGCACAACAACATAAAAAAAGATGTTAAAATATAACAAAAATAACTATGTCTACAAAAAGACTATAATTATAATAAAATTGACGGATATTTCGCTTGACCGACAAGCTTCATCAGCGTCTGTAATCTGATCTAGTCACGTGACCATCAGTTATCGTGACGTAAAAATCATAATCTTGAACTTTATAAAATCATAATCTTGAGCTTGATATTATTCAAATATATATATACACTAATTTATAAACAATATGAAAACAATGAGAAAAGGTAATGATGAAATTTACCAACTAGATAAGGACTAGACACTGGTTAAAAAGTTAAAAAATCAAATTACAAACGCTGATGAAGCTTGTCGGTCAAGCGAAATATCTGTCAATTTGATTATGAGTATAGTCTTTTTGTAGACAGCTATTTTTGCTATATTTTAGCATCTTTTTTTATGTTGTGCTGTATTTTAGACGTTTATTTATCATTTTTGTTTGTTTGCACAGAATCGTTAACATCTGTTTCCGATCCGACATCCCGTAGGTTCATACGTGACGTTTATATATGTATTATAAAACCCTTGTTTGTTTTAAAGCTGTACATTGCACAATGTTACTTTTTCTCAGATTTATACATTCTTCGACATAACCGACAATTAACATTTCTGCATAAACATTTATTGTATTGCTCTTCCTATCATTTTACAATGCTTTATAAGAAGAAAGTAAGACGTGAAGTCAATTGATAGTTTGGGTTTTATGGTCTTACAAGTTGTCTTGATGATAAATGATGTAAACTAACAACACGTTAAAGATTATTTCGATTTTTATCACAGATGTTTTGATGCGTGAGTGTAGATTTATTGTTTTGTTATCTGAAAACTTCAAGCATTAAACCCACAAAAGAACAAGGGTTTCTACAACTCTTATTAAAATGGGATATCCTGTTTAATTTTTTTCTTCTCGAGGACATTCCGAACTATAGGAAATATGACCTACAGACAATGGAAAAAAGTATTCGCACGCTTCCAATTTTCCCTATATATTTCATATAAAACTACAATTTTTCAGAAACTTATCCTGAAGTCAATTCACACCCAATTTCGATAATTTTTATATCAATAAAAACAGAATTTTATGTAGTTTTACTGTATAATTTCAAAATAATTTTCTATGATAAACATTTTGAGAATATACAAGCTAAACACACAACTCAGTTAATTTCTTTCGAAATACAATGCTTTGATAGTACCTTTGTAGACAAATTATTTAAGTCTGTGTTTAAATCATGGCGATTTGAAAAACATGCTTCAAAAAGTTATTTCAAAATTACTACCATAAACTACATATCATTCTGCTTTCTTGATAAAATAATGATTAGAATCGGACGTGAATTGATTTCAAGCTAATATTTTGAAAAACTGTAGTTTTATATGAAATATATAGACGGGTTTATCCACAGCTTATCTCAAAACCATGGGCGCTGCCATTAAGAGGTCACGTGCTGCGTCGGCCATAACACTCGTGAAAGATAACACACGTGCATCAATAATCTATAGTACATCATTAGTAAACATTAGCTGTCTGTTATTTTCACATCGATTTTTTTGCATTATTTCTTGTATTTATATGTGAATTAAAATATAAAAAAAGGTGGTGGTAATTCGTGTGCCGTCAACGGTTGTTCAAATAATCGCCGTAAATTAAATGAATGGAAACAAACTTTTTGTGAATTACATCAACAAAAACATGAAGACTGTTCTTGTATGATTCCATATAGACTACATACGATGCCCTCTAAGGAGTCAATGCGATTACAGTGGGCAAACACTTTAAATAGAAAATCCCTCCCTAAGCAGGTATTTGCTTGCTCGGAACATTTTTTGGACGGAAAGCCGACAGAAAGAAACCCAATTCCGGTGATACTGTTTCTACATCTTCAGGACATAAAACGGAACACCTTCCAGAAGCTATCTGTGAGTTTAATGTTCTTGAATCGTCAAGTGTTAGCGCCGGGACACAATACAAATATTCAGACTGTTTTAGGAAAAGATGATCACACATACGCGAAACCATGGACTACGCTTACACAGACAAAAATACTTTGCATAGACGAAAAGGGTGTTCAAGTTATGACTGAAACCGGTACGATGTCGGCAAAAGGCAGTATAGTGACAGATTGCGGCTCTTTGTTGTATACCTGGGTAACGAAAGAGATATTTTTTACTTTGGTTAAACTATTGAAAATAGAAAATACATTTTCTTTCCAACTCGATGTCGCCGATCAGTTGTTTCTTGTGTTAATGAAACTAAAATTAAATTTACTGTTTAATGATTTAGCCCGTAGATTTGGAATTTCAAAAGGTTTAGCCAGTAGAATGTATAATTCATGGGTGCCAGTTCTTGCTGAAAAGCTTCAAGGATTGGTAGTTTGGTTGTCGCGTGAAACTATACGACCAGTCGTGCATACGAGTAAATCCCTAAAATAAAAATAAGGGGGGGGGGGGGGGGGGGGGGGGTAGTGTGTGTTATAATTCACCCATGTTTTTTTTTAAATATGTGTATTGCATTGCCTTTTATATTAATTGTCAGTAATTTTAATATTATTAGAACAAAGTTGCAGTTTGTAAGATATTTCATGTTTACATATGTATAAATAGATTTTGTGTACACATAGGGAATACGTACCCTGTCATGGTTATAAATAAAACATCGATTGTTGTTCTTGTTTGTGTATATAAATATGTAGACCTGTGTGCTTAATAATTTTATTAAATAAACGTAATTTTACAAATATTCTGTATGAAGTGTATAATCTTATTAAATCACCACTTGGAATAATTTATCATAAATATAACGATATAGACATTTTTTCTCTATGTTAAGCTATTATTTAGCCATTTTTAGGTCAACGAACACACAAATTCAATGACAATATAAACAAACACTTTTATATAGTGTGGATCCATTGTGTCTTTTATTAAGATTAGGAAACAAGCAAACATTTTCCTTCAAACATCGTAAACTTCTGCGAGTATGTATAATGCTTGTTGTTTCTGCGTGTTTATCTACATTCACGACCGTAATGGCAGACGGAACAATTATGTCACCTAGCGGCGGCGTGCAGTACTAAGGGGGATAATTTGAAAAACCCGTCTATAGGGTAAATTGGAAGCGTGCGAATACTTTTGTCCATTGTCTGTAGTTTATACGATGTGGGGTACACCACCCCAACGGGGGTGTTCACTAGTATTTGTGGGATGAATCAAACACAAAATTCGTCCTTAGGACCTAACGTAAATGAGTGTTTCGCGTCTGAAGAATGGCATGAGCCTTTCTTGTAAGAAGATAGTAACAGTTTGCAAGGAGTTATCGATCGTGGTCCGAAAAGGGCTAAAGGAAACGAAGACCCGATACTTATTACAGAATTGGAAACTTCCTACGTGCGAGAAACTGGGACCAGCACACCGCGTCCTACAGAGGATAAATATACACCTATCGATGAGGACACAGCCTTACCCGATAAAGACGTATTTTTTGATTTGGTAAAAGAATCATGCCCATCTGCATGTATTCTTGACAATATTGAAGGAGAAAAAGGAAAAATAGGGAGAAAGTAAATAAACTGAAAATTCAAACTCCAATGGACAAAATCCAGACGTTTTTTGAAAACCATCATTACAAAACCTGTTTGTGATGATCAGTGTATTGATAATTTTGGAGAAATGTTAAAATACAACATGAATGACATCAGTAATATTGAATGTGGAACCAGGGGGCAACATGAGAATGAAAACTGGCACAGAGCAAGAAAAGGTTTACTTACTGCATCAAGGTTTAAGGAAATACTACATAGCCGTGACCAGGATGCTATGGCCCAACGCTTGTTGACGCCAAGTACGCTGGATGAGGACAAATTACCAGCAGCTATGCAATTTGGACGAAATTATGAAAACAAAGCTCGCGTTATGTTTATAAAAAGCCACAGATATCATCATAGAAAATGTTCATATTTTGTTCCTGGTCTCATGGTGTCAAAATCAAATGTCTTTCTTGGAGCAAGTCCTGATGGGGTTGTGAAATGTTCTATATGTGGTGAATTTTTAGTGGAAATTAAATGTTTCTTTTTACAAAAAAAATTCCATCCGAAAAATGCTTTAATTGTGTCAAAAGTATGCGAGAAAATAGATGACAATACCCTTCGTATGATTCCAAGTCATAAATATTTTTACCAGATACAAGGTCAACTGGCTGTTTCTGGTTTAGAGAAATGCATTCTAGTTGCATATACTCAGAAAGGAATATACACTGTAGATGTGACATTTGACAAGGACCTTTGGGATGAAGCTGAAAGAAGACTCTCCAATTTCTATAGGAAATATATGTATTCTGCTTTAAAGAACATTGAAGAGACAAACATAAATACAGATCTTTAGTACATTAATTGTCGGCGAAGTTTTATTTAATCTTTTACAAGTCTTCCGTGTAGATTACAAAGAACTGCAATAATTGTAATGATCTGATTTAGGCAATGTCTAAGTTTTAAGGGCACAATCCCACTTATTATTTTAAATGTTTTCATACGTCGTATTGCTCTTTCAACGTGTATTCGTACACTAGCGACTCTTCTTGAACGTTTAACAGCTTTTGCACTCAACACTTTCCCATGACTGAAAGCGGGTATATTAAGCGATGCCTTTTTAGGGAGAAGTAAATGTCGGATGTTAAATCCCCTATCAGCCATGATGTCATCACCTTCTTCCACTTTGTATAAAAAGCCACTTTCATTGACAATAGCTTGATCAGAGATTGACCCACTATACAGTTTCGAAATAAATGTTATTGTTCCAGTTGGAACTATACCTACTAGTAGTTTAAAAGTGTTAACATGTTTATAGTTAGACCATGTTGTGCGTTGAGCTTTTGGACGAAATGGTTTCTCGACATATATTTCAGAACAGTCTATAATGCATCGTGTATTTGGAAACTCACGAAACGATGCTGGTAAATTTTCTTTCACTAATTGTTTAGATGGCCATATAATCAACTGTTCAAAACATTTGGCGAGAAAGTTTACCCAAGTAATGAATATTCTACACACATGACTTTGAGATATTCCAAATAAAAACGAAAGATGGTTAGTATCATATCCTCTTCTTATACGGACCAGTGTGAGCACACATTCCTCAAATAATGTTAATGTGTATCTTTTTCTGCCTTGTTTTCTTTTTGGAATATATTTTCTTTTTCCATCCCATAATTTTATATTTTTGGCAGTCTGCTTTAACCACTGAAAAATCCCCTTTAACATGGAACGATTAGGAACTCCAGTGTATCTGATACAAATGACATCACTAGACAAAACTTCATTCATAAAATGATTTCTACTGAAGGAGCAAAGAAATTGTTTATCCTCAAATAAATCTGTACCACAGTTTTTGCAACAAAATCTTGTGTCTGTGTCACAAATATCATTTGAAGGCTGACATTTTTGCTCATCTTGAGATTGGGAATCGTCATTGTCCACAGAGTTGTTTTCAGATACTGGAACTTCATTGTTTAAGTCTTCATGTGTTGTTATATTTGATGACAAAGATGTGAAAGAAGATGATAATTCCAGTAAGGCTTCAGCTGCATCGGTGTTACTTATTTTTCTCCTCTTTGGTGGAGGTGGTTCTCTTTTAGTTGGGGCTTTTATAACAGGTTTCTGTCGCTGCGCCTTAGCTAATGGGTCTGCAGGTTCAGGGTCAGGATATTCGTCAGTTGGCCATTTTTCATCTTTGAAGTGCTGTAATATTTTATATAAAATTCTTATTGACAGTGGTAATTTTTTTTACATATCTTTGTTATTTCATTTATTTTTATATATTTAATAAAGAAACTCTATAAAAATAATCAGATTTACTAAAAGGAATTTTTTTCTACAAAAATAAAATTAGAAATAAAAATATTATTATGTTAATATATTGATTAAGTCATAAGTAAATTTATTTATTTAATTATTAGTAAATTTATTTATAATCATAAAATAATGCATACCTTTGTACAGATACATTTCCATTCTGTAATATTGTCAATATTCAGTTGTTGATGGGGTCTTCCACAGAGTTTTATCCATCTCAAACATTTTTCTTTGTTTGTTTTTGGTTTTGCAAATGACACAAATTGCACATTTTGCATATGAGGCCTATCTGTATATCTGCTGTCACTATTACACTTGCCCCAAGAACATCTTTTTGTTGGCATTTTATATTAATTAAGTGAAAAACAATCATATTATTGATCAACATACACAGTAATCGGTGGAATTTATATATGTAACAAGCATGGAATTCTTATCTAAACCGCTGAGTTTGTACCGGGGTCACGTGAGTAAACACAGATGTTACCAAGGTTATCAGATTTCCGAATAACAACTATTAGTTATTTGTATGTTACGTTTCCGAAGCGCCTTTGTTCACCCCTGTTTTGTTAGTGGGGTTCGTGTCTCTCAAGGGCTAGTTTTCTTTGTCTCTCCTTCGATTTACGACTTCTGATTAGCCGTTTGACATCTCAAACTTTCCTTATCTTATTACAGAGAATAACCTTTGATTAATCTATACAATAATATGTTGAAAAATGTCAGCAAAGACATGGAAAGAAAGCAATCCCAACCATTTTAGAACTCTATTGAATGAAATATATATAGACCGTCGAATGTAAAGATTGATGACATGACAATTCCATAGAAACCAAATTACTTACCTTGTTTAAAATATATAAAAATTGAGATCCTTTCATATGTAAACAATAACATATAAAGTAAGGAGTTAAATCGAGGACACATATCATCTTATCTATTACTGTACTATCTATATATAATATACTATCATAGGTTATCTAGCCTATTACAAGTTAAATAAACAGGTGAAATTGAAATTAATTTAGAAAATTATATATGAATTCAAGAAAGGTTTGAAGGTACCAATGGGTGATAAGAAGCAGTAAATTGAAGATAGACAGACAGTAACAGAAAAAGAACAAAAAGGACAAACTAATATCTACAAAACATTACAAAGAAAACAAAAGATTGGGCAGAAAAAAATCTCACAAACAACCAGGGGTGTACTCAGGTGCTGAAATAGTTTTATATTCATCTATCACAAATATGAAATACGTGCATAGCAAACATGTGTATTATGCATGGGCAACGCATCTAGTGCAGGTTTATTTGTTTACTGTATTGTGGTAAGAAAAGTTTGAAGATACCAAAGGGGTAAAGCTTCCGAACTAAGAGTTCCATGTGGATAAGTTGCTTCCGAACCAAGAGTTCCATGTGGCCAAGTTGCTTCCGAACCAAGAGTTCCATGTGGCTAAGTTGAATTCGCCATTCGACAGTTTTACGGTCGCCACCATGACTTGGTTGACCGTTGCGGAGTATCTGAGTCACAAATGACCACGGGTGTGTTCCATTTGTCGTAATCACAATTCGGTCCTTTTCTCATTAATGACTTATCATCGACATTATAACAAGGTTAGCACGATGGGTGCCATATGCGGACCAGGAACTGCTTATCCTTCCGGAGCACATTAGTTCACCCCCGTTTTCTTTTTTTTGTAGGTCGTGTTGATCGATCTTTTGTTTTCTGTGTGATTTCTTGTAGATCAGTGTTTGTCCTTTTTTCCTTTTTCTTTTGATCATTGTATTGTTTGTCCTTCTACGATTTACGGATCCTGATTACCTCTTTGGTATCTTCGAACTTTAATTGCTTAGGGATAAGGTTAAAATACAAGTGTCAAAGGTAAAATACAAGAGTTAGATACAATGCAAGAGGTAACAATTTGGACAGGTCAAACGCTTATTATACTAAGAAAAAGAACTGATGACCGAATAACAACACACATTTTCCACAGGAAAAAAAAGGAATGATACCAGTTGTTTCCAAATGATAAGCATATTCTGCTCCAGCATGGGTACCCGTGTCGCGATTTATGACGAACGAACATAAATCAGATTGAAACACGCAAAACCTGCCCCTAGTATAAAGAAAAGTTTGAAGATACCAAAGGGTGTAAATCGTACATAGACCTACACATTCACAAACAGAAGTAGCATATAACATATAATCTTCTTTATTCTTTTCGTCGTATTTATTTTATTTATGTCATTCACTCCTAAAAAAAAAGAGAAACAGAAAGTTAATTCACATGAATATCAGCTAATAGAATAGTGCTAAATGTCCACCAGAACTAGTCCATGTTTTACTGTACTTCAAAATGACTTCTTCATTTAAATTTTCTGTAGATATTAATTTTTTTTTTTAACAACAATAGGATATTTTCTTTATTAAAAATTATTGTTGCATTCTTACTTCAAAACCCCAAGTTACTTATAAAGTATTCCATGTTAATATTTTCTAATATATTAAATTGTAAATGATTCCATTTGTTTTTACAATTTTAATTTGAATTTGTGCTACAACATCTGATGTTACTCTGTGCTCTCTTGTGAGAGTTGATGATATCACTATCAGAGCTATAGCCTTGCTTTCTTGTGAGAGTTGATGATATCACTATCAGAGCTATAGCCTTGCTTTCTTGTGAGAGTTGATGATATCACTATCAGAGCTATGGCCTTGCTTTCTTGTGAGAGTTGATGATATCACTATCAGAGCTATGGCCTTGCTGTCTTGTGAGAGTTGATGATATCACTATCAGAGCTATGGCCTTGCTGTCTTGTGAGAGTTGATGATATCACTATCAGAGCTATGGCCTTGCTGTCTTGTGAGAGTTGATGATATCACTATCAGAGCTATAGCCTTGCTTTCTTGTGAGAGTTGATGATATCACTATCAGAGCTATAGCCTTACTTTCTTGTGAGAGTTGATGATATCACTATCAGAGCTATGGCCTTGCTGTCTTGTGAGAGTTGATGATATCACTATCAGAGCTATGGCCTTACTTTCTTGTGAGAGTTGATGATATCACTATCAGAGCTATGGCCTTGCTTTCTTGTGAGAGTTGATGATATCACTATCAGAGCTATTGCCTTGCTTTCTTGTGAGAGTTGATGATATCACTATCAGAGCTATAGCCTTATGTTTGTACCGAGATAGTTGCATTGTTAAATTCTTATCGGGTTGGATTATTGTTGTTTATCGTCATATTCAGAAGTTTTCAGCTATTTCATGACTACTAGACCTTGTGGAGGGTAGGTACTAACAGTTATTACAAACTAGCCGGTGAAATTCACAAATCATTGGTAGGTGTCTGGAGATCTTATAAAACACTGGAGGCAGGCACGAACCTACGTGGTGGGTGGGTGGTAGGGGTGTGGTCTGCGGTAATTAACCCTAACCGCGCAATCGATACAGTGTATATGTACTACAATATAGTCTCGCACACATTATCACTTTGTGTTAATATCAAAATGAAATATACGTAGTAAATGGATTGAGTATAAAAATTGATTGAAACGAATGGTGTCTGTATGTTTAATACCCTCATATAATTCTACTACAATTTTTAAATTCCTACGTTTAATAAGAAATGGCCAGGAAACATACTATGTGCTTCATGCTTCATATCCGTTGTACTTTCATATATTAAGGGATCTTATTTTGAATGTCATGTTTGTGTGCTTGTTCATTTTCCTACCATACTAAATCTTTTAAGCATTTTATACACTTACGGAGTTTCACATATGAAGAATTTGTGTTCTTCACAGCCATTGTCATTCCACTTGTATCCTCTGTCCCCGGAAATCTCTAGACAGTGTTCGTTAGTATCATGATTATTGGGTTGACCGGCGTCCCAATTAGTATATGTCAGTTTCTGAAGAGTTATCGCCCATTGCCATTCTCCTTCTACTAAGATGTCTGTAGCTCCTAACCAATGTGATTCATTTCCTGCACCATCTATCAAATATATCGATGATATACGAGTACGGTTGTTATTTCAAACACTATTTCATTATAATGTAGTGATACTACATGTATTAGTTTTTAATTCAGTAGCACCGAGCTTCGCCGTGGACTAATTTTGCGGAAGAATCAACTTATCGTTTGTAATCTTGTTCTCGTCCAGAATGAAGCTGGAATAATGGTCACTTTGAGTTAACCAATCAATCAACAAATCATACAAAAATAGGAAATAATAAAATTAATCAAACAATACATGAATAACATACCTGAATTAAGGTGGTACCATACACTACAGGGGGATAACTCTTTAAAATCAGTTGAACGTTTTGATCAGATTTCAAGCATCTCAGTGATCAAAACCACAGAGGGAAAAGCTGCAACGTGGCTAGTGAATTTATAGCTCTGAGTCTGTTTGGAATTTGTTAAAATTTTGATATTTATTACAGTGGATATATTAGTTTAAGCTTAATATTATTTTATTGCAAATAAAACAGCAATGGGATTGGACAAAAAGTTATCACAACTTATGGACTGTCCTCTCCCTACAAATAATACACATATAATAATGTCAACAAAAATAGCACATACACAAATATAAATAATATTTAACACAATATAGTGAAACATGGGAAATAAATTGATGTTGATGTAGACCAGATGACCGACCACTGATTAGAATCTTTTTGTTTGTCTAATATATGCTCGAACTTTATTGAAGATATTAGAATTTTCGTTTATACTAATTTCATCGTTTCCAAAGAGTAATGTTTGTATATTTTTGTTGGTTTCTCTTAAGTTTCTAAAAAGACAATATCTCTCGTTTTGGTATAATAGACATTCCATTAAATAATGAATTGAATCTTCATACGGTGCACCACATTGACATTTGGGGTCATTTGTAATGTTTATGCGATATAAATCAGATTTTCAATGAGTTACATTGATGTCGTAGTCTAGCATGGAGTATGCTTAGTTTTCTGGACCCTTCACCATAATACTCCGGAGATTTAACAGTTTTTTCTTTAATTCTAGATTTAAAACATGATATATTTGGGCTATTTCTAACATTTAGATCTAAATTGTTCCATAATGAAACAGTAGATGGTATAAAGGATGTCAAAGACATTCTGAGTCTACTTCTTGGTGTTGTATAGTTTTCATTGTTTCGGAGATTATGATCACTGATACTAGATACTGTAGGAGGTAGACAATTACACAAGTATTGAGGACATACTTTATTATGCATTTTGTAAAATGTTGTCAGTTTGCGAGATTTACGTCTACAAGACAAAGGTTCCCATCCCGTTTCATAGTAAAGAGAGTCTCTACTTGCAAATTTTGTTAGTCCTGTAACTATTCTAGCTGATTCTAATTGCACTTTTTCGAGTTTTGCTACTTCTCGTTCAAAACACCCATCCCATACCTCGCAAGCATATTCTAATGTTGACCTTATGAAGGTAAGATATATATTTGATAGAGTTTGTTTGGAAAGAGTAAATTTTAGTTTTCTGAGAACATTAACCTGTTTAAAAGCGGCATTTACAATGTTATCAATATGATTTGTCCAATTTCCATTTGATGCAAAAGTTAATCCCAAGGATATATTCAAACACACTGCCAAAAAATAAGAAAATTAAACGAGCATATCAAATTTTACCTTAAGTGTATGGTACCACCTTAATCAAATAAGAAAAACAAGCAACATATACCACGCTGTCTGAACATTTCCAAAATATAAAAAATATAATAAGATAAACGTAGAAACCAAGACTAAATCAATGCGCATAATACAAAAAAAAGAGAATAAAGATCTTCGACAATCTAGGATATAAACTACAAATTGGACTTAAATAAAAAAAGAAGAGAAGGAAAATATAATAAACTCATCATTTTACTAATATTATTAATTGTTTGTTCTGATTGACCATTAGATTTTGAGCAAAATTATATAAAATGATGCCATGTGTAAGGTAGGATCATTACGGGAAGCAATATATGCTAACCCTTCCGGTGATTTAATCTCACTCCCCCCTTTTTTAGTTTGGTGTTGTCTGAAATTTTGGATTTCTTCCATTTTGCTTCACCCTTTTTATATTGTTGCTATGTGTTTGATTATTGTATTCCGGGTATACCTTTACTTAATAATATTTTCCGGTTTCGTTCGTTGTAAGTGATTAAGTCTTATTCGTGTAGTGGCCGTCGTGGTCGTGATCGTATGGTAGTTGGATTTACAAATACTTATACAATCAGTGCCTATCACTACTAAAGTTGTGAGTTCGAATCCCGATCATGGCGAGGTGTAATCGATACAACATTATGTGATAACGTTTGTCAGCTGCAGGTTGGTGGTTTTTTCGGGTACTCTAGTTTCCTCAACCAATAAAACTGACTGCCACTATATAGCTGAAATATTGTTGAAAGTAGTGTTAAAGACCATAATCCTAGCCCTAATCCTTAATCATGTATACAAAGTTGATTGGACATCGTCTTCTTTAATCTTCATTATAATTAAATTGTACTACAATTAATTACTAGATAACGACGATAAGATGAAACTTACTAGGCAAATTATTAAGCATATTTGCCAGATAAATCTGTTCCTGTTCATCCTCAATCCTAGCTAATTCAGCACCAAAAGATTCACAGTAAGCCTATAAGTATATTGATCCACAAGTATACATATTTATTGATTAATTGGTGTCTATCGCCAACATTAGCAATGTTTCAGCTACATAGCAGAACTATAAATAATATACATGTATGCATTTTGGGGCATATGGTTATTGTACATAAGCTAATCTCCCACAGGCATAGTTGATCTTAGTTTCGTTTGACGAACGTAAGGTTTTAAGTTCTCTTTTCAATGAACCACAAACACTTGTTTTGTCTCTAAATCATAAACAATTAATCTTACATTCAATGAACTTCAATGACTGCAATACTGAATTTACTGCACCAGATGGACATATATTTATACGTTCTTTAGTGATGTTCGACCCTAAGTAGTTGGAAAAATTAGTGGTAAAGAGATAGATAGCACGAAAAAGAAAATGTAACTTACCTTAAAAAGAAGAGATAAGGCTTTTTATGAGCATGAAAATCATACATGATTCCTATATCAGAGGGTATATTGGTGGTTGAATGCGAATGATCGTTGACTAATGACAATAAACATAACACCACTGACCCTAAGTGTTAAGATTTTCAGATCCCTGCCCATGGCCAGTGTTTTCATCGATCAGTTCATTATAACTATACAACTGAAAAATTGCTGAAGGTGACAACAAACATTCATAAACAAAATCTATGTCAGAGGTGAACGGCAAACATCAAAGCCAAACAAAAATCATTCCTGACATTATTTCAATGTCCATTTCAAATTCTTGAGATAATTATCGCTACTGACCTAGCTACGATACGCTCATGCAAATTTGACACAATTTGTGACACATGGTATAACAAAGCTCAACTTTGACAAGTATTCATTTAAATACATTACGATGTAGCGCAAAGTATAATTTATGAAAATACAGACAGTGTCAATAAATCTCCTGTAATATCACACTGATGCAGTGAGTAAGTAATTGTTGTATAAATGTGGCTTTAGTTCAGCTGTATAATGAAAGACAGATTACTATGTATAAATGCCTCGAACGATGTGAAAATATGACACGGAATGGTACCTTCCAGTGTGTGTATACAATGTAAAACCGTCCTTTTGTCTACAATAAATCTTGTTTCATGACGATTAGTTGAATTTGCACAGTGATAGCTCGCTTAAACAACAGTACACGTGTAAATCCACTGGGACACATGTTCATGACTTCGACGATATCAGTCTCTTTCTTTCCTTTCTTAATGCTTTCATATATTTCTCACTAAAGCGGATTAATTTGTACACATTATAAAAGAGGCTTGCATGAATGTCTTGGAAAGTTGGTTTTAAGGTCAGAAACTGTAACCGCATATCAATGATGTACTATGAAGCAAAGTCAAATTGCAATTTAAAAGAAAGAGAAGAAATTGTTTACATTTCATTTCACAATTTCGTTATAATCAACCAGCTCTTGTACATTGTATATTGTTATTATTTTTATTCATATGAACTTTGTGCTGTAATTTCGCTATAAAGTATTATATATAGAGCCGTCGTTGGCACGATCTTATGGCAATAGTTGTTTGATTTACATCTAACTATGCTTAAGTGGTGTCTACCATCTATAAGGTGATCGACTCCCGTCTGTGGCAATGTGTACTGTACAACATAATGTGATGACGTTTGTCAGCAGTCAACCTACGACAGGTCAGTGGTTGTCTGGGATACTCGGGTTTCTTCCACCAATAAAAATACCCTTCACCATATAACTGGAATATTGTTGTAATTGGCGTTACACTCAGATAATCTTAACTTACAATAGCTTCTGGCCACGTGGCTTTTATATGTGCAGAATGATAACACGAGTCGCTATGTCCTATAAAATCTCGTGGACAAGGAGGTGCAACATCTAAAAATAGAATTGAAAGCCACAAGGTGTCAAATACAGTCAAACATGTACATAAAGGCCACTCACGAGCACCTGTAAATGTACCCTTTATGAGCAGTTGCCCTTTATGTACAGGTTATAATTATATATACTATTCATTAATGGGGAAAATGAGACTGCCCTTTATATACAGTGATTTGTTATATACAGGCCCCCTTTACGACAGGTTTGACTGTTTTTTTCATTAAAACATGAAATTTAATAATGATTTTCAAATAATTGTACAAGTTAGTTCGTATTGGTTAAATGTGTAAGCATGATTTCATGTTTTTGCGCATATACTTGATTGTCTTGTAGCTTTGCTAAACGGGCAAAACGAAGTCTTTTAAAAATACGTAATTTTGACGTTATTCGTTGAATCGAAATCGAGTTATCCGAAATTTAAAATGCTACGTACGACCCATATTTGAACTTCGAGTTATCCAACAAACGATTCATTAGAGTTCTAGTTGATTCAGAATATATCGAAAAGGAGATAAAAAAACCCGCGATGCACCCATTTAAGGCGAGCAAGCTAAGCATTACACTACCGAGACAGTCAAAAATAATATTTAAATATAAATATAAATTTAAAAGTGATGTTGCAGTGTACACAGTTACCAATAATAGCAAATGAAATACTACTTGAATCTACATACACAACCATAATATCGAACGGTGAGATTGTGAGAAGAGTTTGAAGATACCAAAGGGGTAAACAGAACCCGTAAATCGAAGAAGGACAGACAACATAATGGCCAAAAGAAAAAGGACAAAAGGACAAACAACAATCTACAAAACATACACATAAAACTAAAGATCGAGTAACACGAACCCAACTAAAAACCGGGGTTGAACGCAGGTGTTCCGAAATAGGAATTAATTAGCAAAACATTTTCCTTTAAGGTGTCCATATAGTGTACATGTGCTGTGTGTTCGTTACTTGAGCACTAGCCGTCCTAAAAACCTAACATTCTTTGTAATAATTATGGAAATCCATTGACACAAAACACATAGAAATAAGATACATTATGACAGAATTTGTGACTCTCTCTGAGTACATGACTTCACCGTTTCTCAGCTCTAGTGGGTGTCTTGTTAATTTGTTTTATTTTATATACCTTATGTACACTTATTGTCTCAGCTAATTTATCAAGTTATTCATGAATTCTTACTTGTTGGTGCAGGTGTCTCTCTCTGTGCCAGCGTTGCTACAATAAGAAAGTAGACAGTCTATGCATTAATTATGTAATAACAATCGCTATCAATGACACAAGTTTCACGATATTATTTTGTTTCTTATTTGTTTTTTAGCAGTTAATATTCAGATGAATTGTTTATGTTATTCATTTATGAGTTGTGGTGGGTGTCAGACAAGAAGTCATATTGAAATATACGATGGGCGTCTTGAATGGAGAAGGAAATGTTTACTTTTCAAACACCCCTTCCACTCCCATTTATTATGGGATTTCCCACTGTCCTGTGGTTCATTTTATTTTGTCTTTCTTTAATTTTGTCTAGCCCATCTGGGACACGATATACATTTACATATAGTATTTTCTATTTTGGTATTTAACCTCCACGAACCTATCAAGGTCTAAATGACAAGCTGACAACGAATTAATATAATGCCTTACAATTCCAATATTGCTACACATGTTTATTTATTACCAATAAACGTTAGGGAATACTGAAGGAGCAATCACAAATGGACAATCCAGAGAAACTGGCAACATAGGGTACACAAGACGAACATTGTCTTTTTCGCAAACCAGCAAGCGTAATGGTTGCTCAACGTGGCAGAATGCCAATGACTTGCGATATGTCGGTGATTTTCACCGGGTATTCAGTTTCTTCCATAGCAAAACTGAATTCCACAATAAAGCTGAAATGTTGTTGAATGTGGTATACTTAAACACGACGATATGTAATCGTGATCAAATGAGGTATTCACAATAACTTCACAACGAGAATAATTTACGTTTATAAGTATATATTCACTATGGTTAGGTGTGTTATCTTTACCCCATTTGTATAAAGTTTAATAATACTACATTGTACTTACTTGCAGCTGTTACCACCAAGATAGCATTACCTACAACATGATTAAAATAAAACATTTGAAACGTACACAACGTTAAACATTATAAAGGCATACAGGCTGTCAAAATTGATTTTTTTTTATATTAAAAGTTGCCAATAGTCGATGTTTTATACTAATTGCAGTTGAAATTTTTCATTATCATACGTAAATAGCCTAGAACGAAGGAAATACGTCGCTGTTTGATTTTCTTCCGTCCAGTCAAGACACCAATGTTTACCTGCGCAATAGTCATACTTTCATACGACCTACACAGTGAACTCATTCGGTAAAGCGTTTGCGCATGTGCGAAATTGTTTGTTGAAGAAAAAGCACATGGCACAAGCAAAAGCATTGACGGATGCTACACGAAAACGACACAAAAAGGAGGATTCAGCAAGTTTTGTGTTAAAAAAAAAAGATGTGATACCGACCTACTCCATTTTTCAACACGTAAGCATAATTTATTATCCCCGGCTTGATAAAAATGTCGGCTTTTGATTGGTCGATGACCCGTTGGTACAAAACCCATGCTACCGGCTGGTAGTTACGTAACGTCACTGAGAGTCTTTACGTTGCTATACATGATGTAAAGATGGTGTAAAACGTAAACAACCTCAAAGCCTTTGCATTCAACATGGAGAACGAAGGACGCATTTCTTGAGAAAAAAAAATCGAGTGTCTCAATAAATGCAGAAAAAACAAGCAATGCACCAAATTCTGTTGAGAGATTTAAAGTTCCTACGGTATTGATGGTCATGTTTAACATGTAGTGTAACATTTTGTTGATTTGCGCTACATGAAACTTTGATTTTGTTGTCATTTTGTGTCTTTATAGAAATGGTCAATTGTTTGAATACAATCATTTTAAAATCATTTCTCATTATTGTTTTTACATCAAGTCTTCATTTGTTTTATGGTACTATATATACCACCCAAAATATCTTCACATGACACATATTTTTTATCAATAGAATTATCGGCTCTATTACTAGTGACGTCATGAATACTGTAATGCTATCCACGTGACAATACGCGCCAAATACAAGAAATTAAATTACAACAAAACAAGACTGAAAAACGTTAAAAATTAGTTAACTGTAGGGTGATACCAAAGGTATCTCTCTACATTTTGTCAAAATGCACCCAAATTTTCACCTGAGCTATGGCATTTTAGTCCGCAAGTACAAAAACGTTACGATTACGTTACAAAAAGAACGAGAAAATCCATTAAAAATCAGTTTTTGTTTTCAAACCGGGGATAAAATCGTTATCTACGTGTCTACCCGTGGGCATTGATATTGTACCACCCTTCACCACCACTGTACAACCTTCGGCTTCGCCTCAGGCTATACAGAAGTGCTTCAGGGTGGTACAATCTCAATGCCCACGGGTAGACACGTAGATAACTTATATTATCCCCGGCTTGATAAAAATGTCGGATTTTGATTGGTCGATGACCCGTTGGTACAAAACCCATGCTACCGGCTGGTAGTTACGTAACGTCACTGAGAGTCTTTACGTTGCTATACATGATGTAAAGATGGTGTAAAATATAAACAATCTCAAAGCGCTTTGTATTCAACATGGAGAATGGACGATGTATTTCTTGAAAAAAAATCAAGCGTCTCAATAAATGCAGTAAAAAAACAAACAATATACCAAATTATGTTGAGAGATTTAAAGTTCCTACGGTATTGATGGTCATGTTTAACATGTAGTGTAAACATTTTGTTGATTCGCGCTACACTGTGAAACGTTGCTTTTGTTGTTATGTTGTGTCTTAATAGAAATGGTCAATTGTTTGAATACAATCATTTTAAAATCATTTGTCATTATTGTTTTCACATCAATTCTTCATTTGTTTTATCGTACTAATACCACCCAAAATATGTACCATGCATATTTTTTTATCAATAGAATTCTCGATCCTATTACTAGTGACGTCATGTATAATGTAACGCTATCCACGTGACAATACGCGCCAAATACAAAACATTAAATTACAACAAAATAAGACCTAAAAAACGTTAAAAATTATTAGCTGTAGGGTGATACCAAAGGTATCAGGTATTACCCTACACTTTATCGATATTCACCCAAATTTTCACATGAGCTATGGCATTTTACTCCGCAAGTACAAAAACGTCATGATTACGTTATAAAAAGAACAAGAAAATCCATTAAAAATCAGTTTTTGTTTTCAAATCGGGGATAAAATCGTTATCTACGTGTCTACCCGTGGGCATTGAGATTGTACCACCCTTCAGCACCACTGTACAACCTTCGGCTTCGCCTCAGGCTATACAGAAGTGCTTCAGGGTGGTACAATCTCAATGCCCACGGGTAAACACGTAAATAACTTATAGTATCTTTTTTCGGCCGAATCGTATTTTGACAGTAGAATTGCATCGTAGTTTTTTATATATTCTTTTTTTCAGGAGAAAACGCTAGGTGATATTTCTTTTAAATTAGAGACTAAAATAATGAACTTCATGTCTGTTTTTTTTCGAAAAAAATATAATCAAGACAAGTCAAGTGTTGTCAATAATATGCAATACAATTTGTTTACAATTTTCCCTTTATCGGGCCCCTTTGCAGAGTTTGGGTTTATTTTTATTTATTTCATCACGTATTTCCGATTTTAAGTGTCATTCTTACTAAATACCATTATATAATATTAACTGATTACCCCAGGATCCAATTTCATAGATATGTTTCTTAAATTATATTAATTCTAGCGAATTTACATGCAACATGCTTCCTGGTTATTTATAGCAGTTATCAGTATTCGGCAAACTTCGGAAAAGAAGCCGACTTATAATAAGGTGTGTTAATGGCGATTCCACCGACAGACATTCGAATTCTTTTCACTAATTACGACATTATAACATATTTTTTTAAACCTGGCTTCTTTTTCAGAACATTTTATTAGTTTAAAACATCGAATATTGGCAACTTTTAATATAAACAAAAAAATTCAATTCTGACAGCCTGTATGCCTTTAATGGTCTGCAATATAACCAACCATGTCATACGAATGACACCCCTTTAAGCCCTTTCTTAGCTACTGGTGATTGGTCCCATGGCTCCATTCACAGAGATGTTGTTCAGCACGATATGACATGCCCTCTCGGTGGAAGGGTGTACCATGTCATGTTTGGCTGTACGTGAGTACATTGTTTGGGGAGTGTCAAGCTCCATGCATATTAAATCACTTTTTGTATATTTAAAAGCCACATTATGCGCACTGTAGCTCCTACTATATTGTGGTCCATGGCCAACTCTCCACACCTTTCCAGTGACAGTCAAAAGTCGTTGCCTCGGTTCTTCCATTACTTGCTCATTTTTGCATTTTATTTTAGAAATATGGTTGAATATGTTCTTGTACTGAAAATGCATAAACTATTTGCCGCTGAATGATAAACAACAGTTCTGATATGATATCCTTCATGTGGTATATAAACAATGTCATGATAAAATTTCCTATATATTTTACTATGCACAAAAAGTCATGTGTATTGCCGGACAAATTATGGACATCATTGTTTATAGTTTAAGTTGTTAAAATGCTATCACATTGGAAAATGTCAGTAATTTAATTTCAATTTGAACAATTCAGAGAAACTGGAAACATTGGGTACACAAAACACAAGAAGACAAACAAAACAAAAAACACAACAACATATGTGTTGGACACCACTATGCGCAAACAAAGAAACGATTATAAATATGAAAGATCTATCAGCTGCATTCCGCTTAAAATCGGTTAAAATTTTCCCATTAGAATTCGTGTGTATGTATATGAAGATGAGGGACTATCCAATTTTACACTTAAACACAAATTAAAGTTAAGGAAAGCAACGCTTTTAATGTATAGCTTGAATGACATTTTAACATGGAAAACATTATCTTCGTTGCATTTTATCCATGTTAAAATATCAAACAAACTATGGCTTCCATGAATTAATTCTAAAAATATTATGTAATTTTACAGTAATATATATAAATTTTTTGCCGGAAAGATATTTATCTGTATGTTTTAGAGTTGCAACAAAATAATTGATAAAACCCGGCCTCGCGTAGTTGTGTGCAAGTCATAATATAAACGTAGATATCTAAATTAGTGCGCACGACAAGCCTCTGAAACAACCCTCACAAGGCACGCCCAAAGTGAAAATATTTGATAGCCAAATAATTAAGTTGAAATATCAGGGCTCGAATCGGCGTCAGTGGTCGTGGAAAGAAGTCAGCTTATCCACTCGGCAAGCTACCCAGGCTCATAATTTTATATGTAACTTGTGAGTGAGAACAGTTTTCGTTCCTCTCTGTGTATTTGTACAGCGTATCTACAGTAAATGTATGTCATAATATGGATAATAATATTATATATCTTACCAAGACAACATAAGAAGTTAAACCTTGCCATACTTTCATCAATTGTGACACTGTTCTCTTATCAATACATGGAAGTAACACAGAAAGATAAGACTATTTATGTGTGTGTTTGACATGGAATATGAACCCGAATTTGTAAATGATGACATGTTCATACTACTATTTGATTTGTTTATTAGAAATTAAGGAATGAGTCTTCATTAATTCGGACATTCGCTTCTTACCAACTATATTTTAGTATGTAGTAACATCAACTATATATTTAATACTCTGCGTATAAAATTTAAGAAGCCTAGTCTGTTCTGAAGCTTACGGGAGATGGTAAGCTGAGGAAAAAGAAATCTTTGCAGGGAATCAAATCATTAAATATATATATAATCTCGAACTCACTCGTATGTCGTTTCAATATAAAATGTTATGGAATATTTGGGTCCATTCGTAATAGTCGCGTACTCGGTTGTAACTCTTCGGTCTCTTTGGTTGATCTTGATTGCTAAGCGTCCATCAGCAAACATTTCATGCACATTCAGGAAGAAAATCAGTTCGACGATGAGGGATTAATTGGAAAAACCCGTTGGAATTTTTTTTACTGTCAATGAAATGGCACGAATGAGTGCAAAGCTGATCGCAACCAGAGTGGTTATTCTAGACGTTTTGATGTGCACCGTAACACTACTGTGTCCCCCTAAAGACGATTTCAGCAGTATGGTAACACTCGGGATCGTCATCGGACCGTAATGCTAGAATTAGTATTGTATAGACGACAATGAGATTTCGAATACAGGACTGTTTCAATATTCCCTTCATAGATGAGTCCCGATTTCACTTGGACAGTAGTGATTGTCGTTCTATGGATTACCACCGCGTGGGAGATCGCTACACGTACCTATGTGTTTTTCAGCGTTTAACATTTTGGTGGCGGCTGCATGATGGTTTGAGATGGAACTACTGCTCTTGTTGTCACCGATGGAAATTTAAACGGTATAAGATACCGTCATGAGGATCATGCAGTAACATATTTTTCCATTTATTCGAACTCGGATATATGCCATCACATTTCAGCAGGATAACACCCAGGCACATGTTGCATGTGTTGTGATGGACTTCCTGGCACAGCAGAATCTCAATGTACTACCATGACCTGTCGTTTCGACCGATTTCCCACTATAGGATGAAATGAAACGACCTTTACAAAATGTACCGGAAATGTAGGCGGCCCAATATTAGCCAGGATCTGAAATAACACTCCACAAGTAACGCTAAATGCTCTCGTGTGTTTTATGAAGCGCCGTTGTCAGGTATGCATCAAAGCAAATGATGGACACAATGAATATTGATTTTGTGAACAGTAATTTGACATCCTTGACTTTGAACATCTCACACACTTCCGCTGGATAGAGATTGTGATTATGTAAATCAAATATTATTTCTAACTTGATTAAATAAATATGTATTTTCTGTTTTCTATGATATTTTTGTATCACAATATTATGAGGCATATTATCTTTTTTCTCTATATATAGTTTTTCAATGCAGGAACGGTGGCATAATAGCAACTTCAGATGTAAGTGTTTACAATCAACAGATCATCACTTTACATCAGAATTTCCATTACTGTTATTCTCCACAATGCATGAACATTAGCTATGTCACATTCATTACTCTTTACTTTTCATATTCATTAGATAAAACTCAAATACCAAAATAGATGGATATGAACTACATGCTACAAATAACGAAAGAAAGACTACACAATAAAATTGACAAAATTTACCCAATTCAAATCTTACGATCATGGACCGAAACAAACCTACTTTGAAGGAAAAACCGAAATATTGGCGAAATTGTAACAAAGGCAATAAAAACGTAGATATCTAATTTAGTTGTCATGGTACGTTTTTGAAATAAAGTTAAGCAGGCATTCTCGTAACCAAAAGATTGAAAAGTCAAATAATTTTAAAATCTTTGGGAGTAATACAACTAATGGTCCTAAATAGAAGAGTTTGAAGATACCAAAGGTGCAATAAGAATTCGCAAATCGAAGAAGTACAGACAACACAAAGAAAAAGGACAATAGGACAAACAGCGATCTACAAAACACTGCAGAGAAAACGAATGATCGAGCAACACGAACTCTACTAAAACCCAGGGTGAACTCAGGTGTTCCGGAAGGATAAAACGTTTCCTGCGCCACTAGTGACATCCGTCGTGTTACTCTAGTTACAAATCCAATGATAAGTCATGAAATAGGAAAGGGCCGGGAAGTGGTTATGACAAGTGGAACGTATCTGTGTTCACTTGTGACACAGATATTCCGTAATGGTTAACCAAATCGTGGTGGTGACCGTAGAACTGTCGAAGACTTAACCAATAGGAACCTTTAGTTCAATAGCTTCCTTGTTAGCAGCAACTCTCTATCAAGGAAATCCTGATAGGAACCACAAGCTATGGAATTTTGGATCAACTGAGAGATATATGCTCCATATGCAGGTGTCGCTGGAATGCTGCTACATATAAAGTTCACAATGAGAAAATTGAAATCATCTCTTTGTCGTAAAGTTTCGTTTTTAACCGTCTCTCACTGTCAAATCATTGTGTATGAGGAGAGTGACTTTGATTGTATGCATATATTCTCTAAAAGTTCTTTATAGCTCACACCATCCCTGGAGTAAGTAGTGTCACAGTTACTCTGAAGTCTGGTTTTGACAGCTTATAAAAATAGATATTGATAATTTGGGAAAAGGTTTAGTGGAGCATTTGGTAGTCACAGTAATATGAAATTGTTTGTAAGGAGACTTATGCGATTTAGATATCCAATTAGAGGGAAGGCCTAGTCGAAATGCATAAAGAACACAAAGTAGATTTATGATTTTCCACGATTTCCTCTTTCGTAAGTGTCGTCGAGGTATATGTTGGGTTCCCAGGTGAGTTTTCAATACATAGTTCCTTAATCAAACAGTTTGTGGTGTAATGGCTTGAGTTCTCGCCTCGAGTGTGGTAGCTGATGAGTTCATGCCCGTGTCGGGTCAAACCAGAGACTATAAAATTAGTATTTGCTGTTTCTCCGCTAAGAACGCAGCATTAAGGAGCAAGAACAAAATGTGGTTGGCTCGGAATCAGAATAATGTGTCTGAGCGGAGTGACATGTCTATCTGTGGACTGTTGTTTATGTGATATAGCACTATAAAAAGTAATTAAGCGCGTTTGTCTCGTACAAACTAACAAAGCAGGCATTTTTATCATATAACCAAAAAGTAACTTGTTCTCGCCATGATAAAAACTAAAAAAATGCTCACTTGAAGTTTATAAGATCAGTCACTCACTCATTAAGTTTTCATAATACATTTGCAACTATTTTGATCTACTTTTACGTATTAAATGTGTGTGCTAACAATGTGTTCTTTCCTTCTTTTGTCGTTTTTTGTGTGTGCAACATTGCAACCATATAAACAAAAATAATTATACATTTACATCTTTATGCATTTATTTGCAAACTTCAACATATTAATTTAAATATTGATAACAATGATAAATATAAATAAATACATGTATACAAAATAAATTGACTAGACCGACAGCACTTGTCAAAAAAACAAACGTTGAGGGGATTTTTTCTGCTCTCCAGCTGCCCATGATTTGGACTTTGACCTAAAATGGCGGACTTGAACAGTATAGTCCTCATGTAGCATAGGTATATAATTTCTGGGAAAACATAATTCCTGTAAGAAGAAAAGTTAAATTTGCTATAATAAAATAATCAATTTTTGATTCGAAAATAAATTGTTTATGTTACACTTTCATTTAATTACTGTAATTAATTGTTGAAACAAATTATACGAAACAGACAATACAATAATCGCCTAAAAACGTTCATACTGGTGTGAGTGTGTGATTGTTGTTTAACGCCAACTCAGCAATTTTTCAGCTATATCATGGCGAGAATAAGATAATTTTCAATGAAATGATGATGAAACATCCATACCGGTATATTTTTAATAAATATCAAACCGACTGAATATTTACATATATAATCCGTTTGACTTCTATAAATTTTCAAAACAAAATTCTTAAAAATCCAGTTTTCAAATCAACATTTATTTTTCTAGATGTATATTAATATATGATATATACAAACTCTGACAATTAATTTCAAAATTGTTGGTCCATTAAATATGATAATAGGTGTTACCTAACTTGGGATGAAGTCCAATAATTTTTTTAAACAATATTAACTCAGATATATGGACCTATTATTGTTTTTCAAAGTAGACCGGGGGAGGATCCAGACATTCTCAAAAGAGGGGGCAAATAGGGGGACCCAAACCTAAATTTTGTCGTTTTTAAAGGTTTTTCGCCAAAACGGGGACCTGCCCCCTCCTGTAGACTGTGCACCCAGTCTGGTGTTGAATAAAATCCGGTACTCGACGTCTCAATTTCATAGAAAATATTATTTCGGACAGGGGGAGGAAGAAATGAAACTCTGTTTAATGATATTGTAAGTCCCATGGTATATGTTTAATGGGCTAGAACACACTGCGATTTTGAGTCATTTTTTAACATTCATAACCGGAAGTAGTTCCAGATTACTGCTCATCCGATTTTCTGTAGATTTAACCCTGTATTGGTTTCCGGTGTGTCATTTCCTGTGCAAGGAATTTAATCCATTAGTGATATGGATCTGGAATCAAAATACAAAAGTATTGCTATTTCTACCATAGTTGGGACTTCGTCCCATAATATGAAACAGGCATCGCCTGAAAAGCTCGCGAAACCGGTATCAACCGTGACTACTCGGCAATTTCCGCCACATTAGGCGTAGCGAGAATGGCCGAGTAGTTACGATTGGATTGGATGCTCTGCTCTTCGATACCTTTTGTGTCTCTTTCGTAAGTTCTCAAGGGTTCTCGAAAAGCGGTAACCCGGATGTGTTGAAGCTTTTTCATAGGCATAGTGTATGGATGATAAGAATTTCTGTTTTAGTCAAAGTAAATGGTATTCGTCATTATTTCTTTATTGATTTAATTTTACCATGCTTCAGTCATAAATAGCTCGCAAAGCGAGCTTAGGCCAAAACAAATATATGTGTGTGTACTGTCACATGTCAAACAAATCTAGGGTCGGTCGGTCGGGATTAATTTTTTTTTTATTATCGGCAAAACCGGAAATAGTCGTTTCCGGTTCCGGAATCCGATTCCGGTATTTCATTTTCGAAATTTCCGGTAAGCCGTCATTTATTGAAGCTGTTTTATGACGAATTATGCAGTTTTTCTACCTTCTTTGCTCTCAATTTCGACAAAAAGCTAGTAGTTTAATAAATAAAACATTGCTGCTGGTTAAACAACAAAAATGGTTATCCTAATTCTGTGTAAAATATCATAGGGTCGCTAGCAAAAATTAGGGTCGGTCGGGTGACCGTAAACACACATATATTTTTTTAGTCTTATTAAAAAAGTTATCCATTAGGTCTCTATGTTAATTATATTTTCTGAAGTGTAAAAATCTGGTAGGAGTGAGTACAAATAGTGTAAGAGCCCAGCCGTCAAAACAAAATAACAGATATATATATATATATATATATATATATATATATTACATTAAGAAACATACATTACAGCTGTGATAGAATTCTTTGTAACCTCCGTGGAGAATGTAGACCTCTGGGTAAAACAATGCTGGATATCGGTCTCCATTGATCTGGCGATCTTCATTTCTAAGAAATCTGCACCTGTTTAAAAAATGTGTATTTCCAATGTCACATGTCATGTTTATTATTTTTCGTTCAATAGGTTAAGGTTACTTTGGAAATAAAGCTGGTAATGATGGATATATTACTGTGGATCGTCAAATTTTAGCCATGATGGTCGTTTGCTCAACGTTCAGCGGCAAATATTTCATGCATATTCAGGACTAAGACTAGTTCAATGATATATAAAAGGCATACAGAAATGAGGGAATAAGGGTAATAACAAAATTACCGAACTCCGAGCAAACTTACAAAGGGAAAGTCAAAACTCATAAGTATATAAACAGACAAAATCAGTCAACAACCGGAAAACTGTGATGTGACAAGCAGGAAACAACCTCTGTCTTTGATTGTTACTGTAAAGGTATGGGGCGATATGCAAGACGAAAAAGATAGTTTTTAGTTCTGCTGCAATGTCCTTACTCTTTTCTGAAGTCTTCATAAGAGGTCTTTAACATGCAAGGAGCGTGATATTCCCCAAACATGGCATCCACTTATGTCCTTGGTCAGGCTTTCCGTGCTATAGCATGATAACCCTTATCGAGAAGGTATCCCCTATCCACTGAAAACCTGCCAGGCCGCTTTGTGGATTATGATCTGGCAAACATGATTGTGTTTATTAACGAGAACTTACAACTTTGGTCCTCTCTCTGATGAAAACTCGCAGTGAAATATGAGCACTTCCGGTCTGTTTGTTTTCTCAATATTAAGAAATTGGACAATCTTGTCTTTTGTGTGGAGGTTTAAAGCGCCCTGTTGAAAAATAATAATATACATTTGTACTTTACAAAACATCATCGTAAAGAGCCTACAGGAAATAATAAGCAGTCACTGGGAACTGTTCATGAATATTTTTCCTTGCTCATTTTCTCCTTGCAAACATTTATAATTTGTGTACAGCCTTCCTAACTCGACAAATTATAATATATTAACCATTTTTTATTGAAAAATTGAATATATTTTTGAACAATCAAATTGCTGGATAATTAAAGCACAACACACACGTGACCAGTTGAAGTCTGAAGCGCGACTTGAAAATAAGCCCTGGGGCGTATTGATGATTGAAAAAAGATAGTGTCAAATCAAAGAGATAAGTGTACTAACAAGTCTGTTACTTTTCCTTGTTTAAAATCATAAATAATAATATTTAAAAAAGTTTTGATGTTGTTATTTTAATGATGTAATGTTGCATTACCTGTATGTGTCCACCTTCATACTCGAAGGGGTACCGACAGTCGATTACTTTGTACTTATTAATTATTTCTTTGAACTTTCCAACCAGGATATCCCGTAACTGAAAATAATATTATAAAAAATGTAATATTTTCACAACTTAGTCATTCTGGTCTAAATTGATAAATTCATGTCATATGCATGGAATACACATCCAGACAATGAAAACAAGAAGTTAGTTGTCGTTTTTTTTTTCCCAAATCAAATTACCATGTTAATTTTCTTTGATGTGAAATAAACAAAGAGTTCATTCAGAGATAAGTAAAAACAAACTGAAATTTGTAGAATAAAAACGTTCGCATTTCTGGAATGACCTTCATCAGACACGTTCAAAGTCAAAAGATTGGGGTACCAAATAATCAAAAGTCTTTAGACACAAGAAAAACATACGGTCTAAACATGGAAGCCAAAATCGGCTAACTTTTACCTATACCAGAGATTAACATTTTTGGCGTTCAACGTTGGGGCGGATTTTTATAAAAATGGGGCGACAAAAGACAATACAATGAGGCGGTGAAAATGTATACATTGGGACGATGAGAAAATACAAAAAAGGGGTGGTTTTAATTACTATAATTAATATTAAGCTACGGTGTATATCATGGCAAACAAAATTAACAAATTGTATATGATAATACATGTATGAGATGAATCTTGCTTATAGCGTAACAGCAACAAATACCAATTTTAAAGTTTAAAATTTAAAGATTTAATCAATATAATTAGCAATTGTTCAGTTATATCATGGCCTATGTATGAAATGAATTATGATTTGTACAAGATACTTCTTTCTGCTGCATGCTTATAGCGTAACAGCAACAAATACCAATTTTAAAGTTTAAAACTTAACGATTATTAATACAATTAGCAATTGTTCGGTTGTGTTATGGCCTATATCATAATGTATGACATAAATTATGATTTATACAATATACTCCTTAATGCTGCATCATGGCAGCAGAAAATGGCAGTGCTTAAGTCTAAAATGATAGAATAAATCTTCAAATTTCATTTTATTTAATACAATAAAAATTACAGCGAAATATCAGTTTTCATTTTAAAACACATGGAATCTGGATTTGATAAAAATTACAAGACATCAAAGCCTCTCGTATAAACACGGAACACGGATTAAAGTGGTGATTTCAAAATAGTCAACATTTCATAAGTCTGTGCGTGCACGAAATCGAAATTCCAATCTCTTGAGATATTCCAACCGAGAAATTTCGCCATTTCTGTACAAGTCCGTTCTTTGTGGAAGAAAATCTAGTTTTTCTTTCTCGGTTCTTGTCATTAGATTTACAGAGTCAGCATTCCTCAATTTGATGTACATGATGCACTGATGCTTTGTTATGACGTCAAGGAATGAGAAATTGAAGGATGCGGTGTATAAAATTGTTCGTTAAAATGACAATGGAATGATTCATATCCATTGGTTGTGCGACGTCTGTCCGAAGATTCTTCAGACCACAATATTGGTGGAAACTTAGCTCCGCTCGAAATGTAATTTTCTAACACATAATCTGCAAAAGCTGAACAACGGTCATTTTGCGGAGCCAATGCCATAAGATCTTCAGCAAAACAATCCTCAACTTCTGTTGGATTTAGAAAGCTTAGTCCGAAAAAATAACTTACTTATTTTCCTATCTCAGAATCGGTGTCCTTGTATTCACTGGACAGTCCTAACTTCAGAATATTCCTGTACCAAGCTTGTCCTAAATGAAATCTACAACACAGCAGGGTAGTGTTTGGAAATGATGCTCGGAAAGCAGAATGTGCAGCAATTTCGAAATCTAAATTGATTTTTTCTGGTTAAACGATAATCCCTGCTCACTAATACAACCTTTTAACAAGTCGATCATGGTTAAATAACATTGTTCTGATTTATTTGGTAGAAGACAATACCCAAGTTGTAAGTAATGTCCGTTCTTGGACCCGTGAATGGTATACAGTTGAGTGAAGAATTTGGGGCACCATTTAAATGTTCCGTCAGCATATATTTCAGAAACATCATCACAAAGAAATTTCAGGTTTGTTGGCGAACTAAAGATCATTATCCTAGAATCAGCATCATTCACTAACAATAAATCTTCATCCTTGCTTGTGTTTATTGGTTTCAAAAAGTTCAAAACATCACTGACCTCCTCAATAGAGGAAGGTAGCTTAGGAAATTATTTCCGCCTTTCTCTGTACAGTGCCTGACGTAAACTTGTGATGTCACTAGACTTAAGGTTTTCTTCATTGGAAGCAAACAGTTCATTTTTAATTACTTTTGCTGGTCTGGACGAAATATCTTCCGCAGTTTTCCGTTTCACCCCGTTTCTTACCAGTTTTCTTTCCAAAGAGCGGTCACTTGCTGGGTGGTTGTGGTCTAGTGTTCCGGACAAAATTGTAGTAGAATCAGCATCTGTTCTTATTTTAGCCTTGCGTTTCTGTCTGTTTAAGGAACAGCGCCAAGATATTTCCCCAGACTTTAGTATACTATCCCTACGGTAATTCATTAAATTTTAAGGGTAAATTTCGCCCCATTGTATGTATTTTCCCCACCTCATTGTATGCCTCTAATGAAACGATATTCTGCCCCAATGTAATGCGGCTAAAATTTTCACGATATTTCAGGCTTTTGTGGCTTTTTTCCTAATTGGAATTTGTTTCCAATGATAAGTATAGCACGCAAGTGTAATATGAATTTGCAGTTTTAATTTAAACTCTATCTTTTCGATCCATTAAAAATTCAGAGACCCTAAATAGGAGTGTTCTGATCATGTTGATGAACTTAATTAATTTGTCTACTTACAATTTCTGATGTGATACTTTTTAAATCTGAGTGTTTTCCTCTAACTGTCGGTAACTTGTAATAAGAACTACCATCAGCTATAAAATCATTTTGGTTCAGAACTCTGTATACTGTACTATTGACGTCTTCTGTGTCACAGAACATGGGTTTGTCCTACAAAAGTTACAAACTTAGAAACTGCTACCATATTCATTTGATATGGAAGAAAGTCCATTTTAAACTCGGGTAAAAGTTATAGATCCATTTTAAACTCGGGTAAAAATTATAGATCCACTTTAAACTCGGGTAATAGTTATAGAACATTTCATTATCTGTCTCAAACGGATATTCAATAACAGTGTATCAACTAAGTATGTATTCTTATAGTCAAAATGTTTAATAGCGATAAATACAACATATTATATAGTATCAAGATCTAAGCTTTTCGGAAAATGTTATCCCGACTTAAGTTGTACCGGTAACAGATCTGTAAAATATTGACGGATCTCGGAATTTACGATTGGAATGGCGAAGCGCGTATGATGCCGATACAATTACTTATTCTATTTAAAGAGTTCAGCGAACATAAAATTTAGGACATGTATATTTTTCAAGGGGATTTCAATAAAAGATGCATAGTATAAAAATTTTTTTTTTAAGACCATTCCATTTTGAAATTAGTACCATATTATTTTATCAATTAATCATCACTTGAACAACCACGATAAAACTAAAATATTGTTGAAAGTGGTGTTAAACACCATAACACTAAACCCATCACTTGAACAATCAAAATTTGCTATCAGTAAACTATTGCATTCGGTTAAGCTATGTACAGATACGGTTTTAATCTACTAATATTGTAAACGGCAATGTTAGTTTTGTGGGTATTCCTTATTAACTGGAAAAATATATCACATTAAAATAAAAATTATTTGTCTTAATTGAATCTTACCCCAAAGGACAAGGACTTTGACAGCTTTTTCGTTCCATTGAAACATTTTGGTCGTTTAAAGACATTATCAAAGTCAGAAATATCTGCCTCTCGCTGACGCTTTGTTTGTACGTTTTTGTGACAGTCTGTTTCACATTCCTCAAATAGCTGTAAATAATTGAAACTAATTGCAGTATTGTTTTATGAATAAAATGTTATAAAAACTTATATCTTCTTGTACATGTTATTTTCTATCTTGCTTATCTTCCATTACTTATTGATATGTGCCTCTTTACTTTTGTATCTACAATTATGCAAAAGAAAAAAAAAATATATGCAAATATAAACTACAATGTATATGATGCATCTTTAAAAAAAAACAGGCAATTGAAACGAATGATGTCAAAAAATTGCATTCTGCAAAATTTCCCTAACTTAAAAAAATAGAAATATCATTGAGTAATAACTTATTCCGAATAAAAGGATACAAATTAGACTTTTTTTCACAACTTATACATTAAGTAAAAAAAATACTACTTACATCAAATACAGCACAGTTGCTGGAATCGTCATTGATATTGAACAGATATTGTGTTGTCAGTGAAGACAATACACATAATTCCTGGGAGAAAAACACAAGGATGACAGTTTTATACTGATTCTATTTCAGATAAATATTTATTTTAATATTGAACGTAAATAGAACGATTATTTATCTAAACATTTTTTTAAATTGCTAAAAATGAAAACATATTTGTTTTTGTTTTGTTTAGTTTATTTATTTATTTTTTTTTTTTATTTTTTTTTTTTTTTTTTTATTTTTTATTATAATATACAATCAATATACAGATACATATTGAATATATCATATCCATGATGTAAACATTATCTTACATTTCCCTGAGCGTTGCTGCTACATTCCTCAAACTCCATCCCGAGTCCAGAATCATCCTCATCATAATAAGACAGTTGTGTGAGAACCATATTTTGTGATTCCATCTCCATATTCTACTTAAAATTAAAAAAATAAATTTAAAAAAAAATATTAAAAAAAATATTATCCGAACTTGACCACAGATAATCCAAACCCGTACTGACATGAAACTTATTTACAACATCGTTTTAATATAGACATTTTTAATGTGACAAGTTTTGTAAAGGTGAGGTACTAGTTTGGTTCCTTTTTACAAACCGGTCCTACGGGTCTAAGACATGCGAATTGTCACCAATTGACATCGTCAATGCTCGCCCTATTGTTCTCAACATATCTAATTTCTATTGTATTTGTAGATCTCACAGATCTTATCTTTTATTACAATTGAAATTTATGGATTCTAACATTCTAATATAGAAATATTTCCTTATTCTAATGTAGTTGTAAATTTATCAAATATTGGATGATATTACATTTTTATGAATTTGATGTTCGGTGTCATAAATTAATGTTCTTTTAATTTCTTAAAAAATCAGATTAAGAGTTTTTAATATAATTGGTGGGAATTATTAAAAAAGTAAAAATTAATAAACAAACAAATATAATAATATAAATAAACAAATTTGAGAAACAACATTTTCGGTTGAATCATTATATGATGAAATTGCAACTTAAAATTTATGTTTTTGCTATTTATTCCTTATTCTCTAAAGCTATTGTATAACATAGGTATCATCCAATATTTGATAAATTTACAACTACATTAGAATAAGGAAATATTTCTATATTAGAATGTTAGAATCCATAAATAAATAGCAAAAACATAAATTTTGACAAAGATTAATTATGCCTGGTTGTCATTGAATGCAAATTCATTTACGCAAGAAAAATAAAAAAATGAAATTAATTTATTAAATTAAAGCAAAACATTATTATAGAAAAAATGGAATTGAAACTCATTGAAATATATTACTTGGAAAATAAACCTACACTATACCTTTTTAAATTAAGAAAAGCTATCAGATCTTACCTTCATCTTGTTGAGATTTGTTTGAAAGTTTTAAAGTATACAATATATATTATATAGAGTTATCTTGTAATTTCACGCCTTTCCATGATTGTAATTCCTAATAGTAGAAATTATCTTTAAGCCATTTTGTCGCCATCAGTGACGAACAACCCATTTTAAAATTGTTAATTGAATTATTACACGAAATTCAATTATCAGGCAGTACAATATGGGTTAACCAATTATTTACATTAGCAATTAAAATTATTAAAGAAATTCACACTTTTTAATCAAATAAAATTATCAGATTTCACACAAAATTATCTTCGAGTAGTCATATCTGACAGTAGATATTATATGTTATTATTATTTTTTATTAATAAGAGTAGTTATCTTGTAAAAAGTGAGAATTTTATTTTACTGGATTTTTTCAGATAATGAAAATGAAGAAAATATCAATTAAGAAATCTAATCTGAGTAGATTTAAAAAAATTAGTATTATCTTTGCCCATAGCAGAATTTGAAATTTAAAATGGTTAAAGTGTGAAAATATTATATCAAGATTACATTATAAATTATTCAACTAAATGCTGCTAAATTTAACAAAATTCTTTAAAATCCTCTAATTTGCATCTCATAAAACATAAGTAGAAAACCAATTAAAACCGCATTACATGCATGTGCAACTATTGTCAAAAATAAAATTCATTTTCTAATTTCAAATACATATATAGGTATTAACTACAGCTATAATATACAAAAACAAAAAGGCTTACAGAAATGTCTTCTCTTCCAAATGTCGAAATAAAATATAATCCAGTTTTTATACAATTACCGAGTTTCATACAGTTACACAGATTCCTGAGCTTGGATGTTGACCAAACCATCAGATGTTTTTTTCGTTTGGACACTGACAATGAGTTTGTCACAGCTTTATGTATTTTTTTTATGAGAAACTGAAATTATTTCAATGTCACCTTTCAATTTCACTAATAACTGTGAGTAATTAATTAGTTAATAATAAGTACGTTTACCACAGTAAATAATTAGAACGAGATGATATTGACATGAACCAAGCCAATGTCAGTTTTTACACTCGGTTCTCACACAACAGATCTAGGTTTTTATCTATTTTTTCTTATATCTTTTTTCTCCAACTGTTATTAATGTACTCGTGTGTCTCTGTACCTATGTTATACAATAGCGTTAGAGAATAAGGAATAAATAGCAAAAACATAAATTTAGTATAAATTTTTCAATTTCCAACGATCGAGTATGTATCCTGGGAAAAAAGTTTTTAGTTGAAGAAACCACAGTGAAAGTTCAAGAGACTGCAAAAATGTATATATCATCTCCCTTCTTATATTTTAGTTGTAAGATTATGATAGCAACTTACTACGATACTGTGCTCAAAGCACGGGGGTATTAAAGATAAAATTGGGTATGGTAGTGCCTGACCACTGGAGATTGAAAAAGTACACAAACTCGTATATTCACTCAGCATGAAAATCATACTATATTCGACGTACGAAAAATATGTCCATTTATATAGTACACAGTTCTGATTGTTGACCCATTCAAATATCAGACTAAAATGCAAAATAAACACAATCACATAGGTCAATTTTGCACCTCATCCGCGTTTGATTCTAATATAACTATAGAAGAATTTGTCTAGACAACAAAGAAGCCAAGAAGATGCATGGGCTTGTAGAAATATGACCCACTGTAACCAGACGCCCCCCCCCCCCCCCCCCCCCCCCCCTCCTCCAATGGTCCAGCATACTTTAAACTTTCTTGAAAGTATGCTCTGTTGTTGAAATCTACATATTTCAGATTATTTACTGGATGAAATTTCATTATACAAATATATTTATAAGATAGGCTGTTACTAAAACTACATTTATTTATTGTGAAAGATATGTGTAATTATTGTGCAAACTGTACATTCTATGAGGAATTGGAATATTTCGTCAACTGCTTTATAGTTGTTCAATATTTTTGTGTGCCGTGTTATTCTAAGTGATGCACAATTATCTTGCATACAGAATTCATATTTTACATTTGAAGTGTAGTGTATCCACACTCATATTTATTTGATTTATAATAATATAGCTATTTGTTTTAAACCAGGAAGCGTCTTGTAAATTGTCTTGTAAATAAGTACACCATTTAATATAAAGCCTATTTAATTCATACGAAATGGAATTTTAATTTATTTTACTTCCATATGAACACTTAGTTGGATCTTTATGATGGTAGCTCACTAAAACAACACTGAAGACACATTAACCTGATTCCGAGCCAACCATTGTTTGCTATTACTCCTTAATACTGCGTGTTTAGCATGAAATCAGAAAACAAATCTTTGGTTTGACTCGACCGGAGTTCGAACCCACGATCTATCGCACTCGAGGCGAGCACGCTAACCATTGCACCACCGATGCGGTTATTATCATGAGGAAAATGGGGAGGTAATCAATAGAGTCAGAATGTCTTGCCTAGCAACGGATCGTCAACAACAATTTCTTATGAAAACAAGGGTCGTTGTCGTGATCGTATGGTAATTGAATTTACAACTACCTATGCAATTAGTGCCTAACACCACTAAAGTTGTGAGTTCGAGTCCCGCTCATGGCGAGGTGTACTCGATACCACATTCTGTGATAAAGTTTGTTAGTAACTTGTGACATGCCGGTTGTTTTTTCCGGGTACTCCGGTTTCCTCTACCAATAAAACTGACCGCCACGATATAACTGAAATATTGTTGAAAGTGGCGTTGAACACCATAACTTTCTAATAAAATGTTGCTCATTATGAGCTGCTGTGAGTTGTCTTTTATTTGTATGGAGTACTTCATTTTACAGTAAGCGAGGTACTCATTTACTACTGACGATTCTGTGTATTTCATTCGTCAACACCAACTGAAGCCTCTTTCAGATGGTTTCTAATATTTCTACATGTATTTCCGATTAAGGAAAGTTTGAAGATTCCAAATGGGTAACCAGAAGCCGTAAATCGAAGAAAGGCAGACAAAACAATGGCCAAAAAGGACACGAAACGACCTACAAAACATTACATAGAAACCTTAAAATCGAACAACACGAACCTTGAATCCAGTATTTCTTTTTACACTATTTACAGTTTAGAAGAAAGAAACGTTAAAGTGAAATTTACATAAGAAGTAGATAAATAACTTTAAAATTTGACTTTAAGACTTAGAATTACAAAATGCTGATTATAATATAATATGTTTTACTTAGTTTTATAAATTCATTATTAAAACTTGCGTTGGAAGTTTTAGTTTGTAAAGTGTTCTTTGATACTTTTTCGTTTCAACCAGATTTTAATTATGCACGTTTTTCTTAGAATCTCAACATTCTCGAATTATGCTTGCGGCTTGATAAAAAGCCTACAGAACACATTTCCATTTAATGAATATTTGGTGTCTCCGAACATTATAATTCTGTGCTTGGCTGCCTTTTCCAGTTGAGTACATCTATTTATATATAAAAGTTCACACAACTTTGATTTATGATACCATATGTTTAATTTTCATGTTTTAGAATAATAAAGTTCAAACTATTAATGACATCAACTTCAAAAATAGAACTCCAAAAATTATGTCGTTTTGTCAGAATTATTAATAAAGGTGTGTCGACTCCCGGTTAACCTCTTGTTATGACCTGTCTGTATATATTGTAAATAGTGTACATATTTTCATATCTCTATACCTGTATGTATTATGGTTTAAGAGAAAATAAAGAATTAGAATTAGAAACATTTGAAATACCTTTAATTAGTTAATCAGTGTCGACTGATGTTAATTTCATTAGCCTTATTAGAAAGTGACAATCTCTGTAAATGTACGTTTTAAGATTAAGTTTTACCTGTTGTGACACCAATCTATGATGTGTATGCTTGATAAAACTGTCTGGCTGTCCGTCAATTGAAAGGCGTGTGTTCGCATGTCGGGTCTTTCGATCAAAAACTGCATTTTGTACATTTCAAATCGTAATTGAATAAATTACACTCAGCCAAAACGATTGCTAAATTGGACCAACATCAGACGCACATTCTGTACAAATATTGATATTGTTGAAAATTAAATAAAAATAAGTTAATAGAATATACAATGCTTAGAAAATTTACTGTCAAATGGAGAAATCATATAAATGATATTTTAAGTTTTTGGGCTGTTTACGGAAATGAAAGAAGTGGTGGAGTGTGGAGGGGTGGGTGTAAGGGGTACTCTTTTACAATCTAGTATTTAAATAAACTATATTATACTATTTTTGGATTTGGATGGATTTGAATTTATGGTGTTTAAAGCCACTTTCAACAATATTTCGGCTATATTGTGTAAATGGGTATAAATTTAATAGCTTCTAGATCAAAGAGATAGTCTTATCTTGAGAATAATTTGAGTTGATATTTCAAAAACGTAATATTATCGTTACAACATTATATGATCATTTTGAGTGAAGATTTTTGAATTAAAGCCATTAACATTGCGATATAAAGTGATATAGCTTGTACCAGATAAACTAATGAACTGTTTGTATCAATACAAAAAATAATTATAAATTTATTTATGCATTTACCAAGATTAAAGTGTTTGTATAAGTTCTTGCATATATATATATATATTGTTTGATATATAACAAATAGATTAATTTGAAGTTAAATGCTGATTGGTTTTTTGGTCAAGGATGCTACTTTTTATCATAATGAATAAGTACTGTTTATATTTTTTTTCATAAATAAACAGAAATTGAGTTGTAGCCATCTGTAGTAAAAAATAAATAAATTACGCATAAGTTTGTAAAAGATATATTCTACTAAAAAACAGTGAACAAACATCTTGTTAAAAGAGTTTTACATTAGTAAAACATAATATACAGAGACAGACAGACACACATTAGATATTTGTATTAATTTTTCGGTAAAAGAATGGTAAATTTTTCAGATCACCAGAAAGGAACTTTGTTGTTGGAGATAAAAAAACATATCATGAGTTATAATGTTAGATGCAGTTTAAAATTAATTTGTATGTGTGGGAATGTTTATAACTTTAAACTTAACAGAAAAAATGTTGACTAGGGAGACAAAAGTGGAAAATCTTTGTAAGATTAAAGCAAAAAAAAAAATCTCCTCTCAACGGTTGAGAAACTCTAGTGATCATTGTCCTAATTAGAGTGTAAGCTTAACCTTTCATATTTTTTGAGATATTCCAATTTAAATTTGTTGTAAAGTAGATGTTTGCACTTAATTCATGTAAAGCCACAAAAATCTATATTTTATTGTTAGAAAGTTAATAGAAATTGATTAAAAGAGTGTGGATAGAGTAATCAGAGTTATTCCTATCACAATATGGCGAGTAGAAATTTAAACCATAAATTGGATACTCATTCCTTTTAGTTATTCCATTTGTACAAAAGATTTTCTGGTGAGTGTTTACTATATTTTTAACCAGAGTATGATATTAGAGAAAATATTAGTTGTTGGAAGCAAAATAATAAGTCGACATTTTCAAAATCTTTGTAATATTTTTCTTTCTTTCAAATCATTGAATACACTTATATTTCAACCAAACAAGTACACATGGTATTTTGTCTTTTACATTATGTATATTAAAATACTTGATACCAAAATCAGACATTTTTATTATGATAATTATTTTCTTTTATTTTAATAGTTGTGCAAAAACTAAAGCTTGTATATGTACAAGCTGTCGGTTACATACAAATAAAAATAAACAAAAAGAAAATAAAACAAACACAAGCTAAATATGACATTGCAATCAGCTGCGCTTGTATTGTAGCTTGGCATAGCTCCTTGCTGCAATAGGTGTCGGTAGAGATTAGAGGGGACGCGAGTTTGGTTTCGACACGCTCAAAATTCAAAAACAAGTTAATCAAGTTCTTAGAGTTGCTGGATTACCTTTAATTAGCAATATTGACCACAACTAGAAACGCTGTCATCGGAACAACACGTGAACCCAGTTTGTTTACCTGGCGATGGATATGGTAAAGAATATTTTATTTTTATTTTGGTGGTATATTTTTTCAAAAGGGTTAAGTGAAAATCTTTTTTTTTTGTATTAATTTTTTTCCATCAAATTTAAATTATAGAAAATAAATGAATTAATTTGTTATGCAAATATTCTGAAATTTTTTATTTGTGATATTAAATTTGTTGCTTATTATTTGAAGCATTACATGTATTTATTTTCCAATAGGATATGGACACGTTCACCTTTGCAGATGTCGAGTTCAAAGATGAAAACATGCAAGATACAAGTCTTGAAGAGGTAAGCCTAGTTTATTTCTATTTCATAAATTGTGATCCCTCAGAATAATACCGTTGATGGCTTGACATTTTTGTTTTAAATATATTATTTTTTGCTTTTCTCGTTACTGTATTTATTATTTAAGAAGAGAGAAAACGACACTGAAATTAAATCATATATTAGTGTTTCAAATTTTATTTTGTTTCCCTACATAATTTGCTGATAAGAAAACGGTTAATGGCCATCAAAAATAGTCATGCTATTTTAATCTTTAATTTGTTTTTATAATTGAATATGAAAATAAATTAATATTTAATATCAATTGTCTCGTGTAAGAAAATGTTTTTACCCAAATATCTAATATATTTTCATGCCTTCAAGACATGTAATTATCATGTCCAACTATCGTGTCCAACTAACCTATCGGTTTACGTAAAAAGGAACATAAACACTTCAAATGCTATAGAAAAAAAACTATTTGGAAATTATATGAAACTAACAATTACTTAAAAAAATTACGTCACTTGTGTAACACATAAATGAAATTACCGTCAATTATTACAAGATAAGAAAACCAACATGTTCTATCTTGAATAAAGTAAATTATATATTTGTTTTGACAATAAAATAAGTCTAATGTAAAGCATAAAAGACAGAAACTTCATTAATTATCCCTATTATATGAAGAAAAAAACATTCAAATAAGTAATTTTTATTATTAAATTGTATTGCAGAATATGCAAATAAAAGTGTAGTATACAGCTAAGACTGATATATCAAGTTTAGTTAGCCAGTATCTTGACTACACACGTGTACGTTTTAAACAAGATTTCATTTTCGATCATTGTTTTTCAATGCCACCGGCGGTGTAGTAGATAATTTGTCATCTATCGTTTAGCAACATGTATTGTCATCCACGTTATTAATTATTGAATCAACATTAAATACACACGTTTAATAGTTTCCCAGTTTCATTTTGAGAACCTAAAACTCCGTCATTGCAGTGACAATTTATATAAAATTAATCAAAGGAATGTGTACAATTTTGAGATAACGTTCACGCCGGTCAAAGACTCGTCTATATTATAAGTTATCTACGTGTCGACCCGTGGGCATTGAGATTGTACCACCCTGAAGCACTTCTGTATAGCTTGAGGCGAAGCCGAAGGCTGTACAGTGGTGCTGAAGGGTGGTACAATCTCAATGCCCACGGGTAGACACGTAGATAACGATTTTATCCCCGGTTTGAAAACAATAACCGATTTTTAATGGATTTTCTTGTTCTTTTTATAACGTAATCATGACGTTTTTGTACTTGCGGAGTAAAATGCCATAGCTCATGTGAAAATTTGGGTGAATTTCGATAAAGTGTAGGAGATACCTTTGGTATCACCCTACAGCTAATCATTTTTAACGTTTTTTTGGTCTTATTTTGTTGTAATTTAATTTCTTGTATTTGGCGCGTATTGTCACGTGGATAGCGTTACATTATTCATGACGTCACTAGTAATAGGATCGAGAATTCTATTGATAAAAAAAATATGCGTGGTACATATTGTGGGTGGTATTATAGTACGATAAAACAAATGAAGAATTGATGTGAAAACAATAATGAGAAATGATTTTAAAATGATTGTATTCAAACAATTGACCATTTCTATAAAGACACATGACAACCAAATCAACGTTTCATGTAGCGCGAATCAACAAAATGTTACACTGTTAAACATGACCATCAATACCGTAGGAACTTTAAATCTCTCAACATTATTTGCATGGTGCATTGTTTATTTTTTTCTGCATTTATTGAGACGCTTGATTGTTTCTCTCTCAAGAAATACGTCCTCCGTTCTCCATTCCATGTTGAATGCAAAGCGCTTTGAGATTGTTTACGCTTTACACCATCTTTACATCATGTATAGCAACGTAAAGACATCCAGTGACGTTACGTAACTACCAGCCGGTAGCATGGGTTTTGTACCAACGGGTCATCGACCAATCAAAAGCCGACATTTTTATCAACCCGGGGATAATATAAGTTATTTACGTGTCTACCCGTGGGCATTGAGATTGCACCACCCTGAAGCACTTCTATATAGCCTGAGGCGAAGCCGAAGGTTGTACAGTGGTGCTGAAGGGTGGTACAATCTCAATGCCCACGGGTAGACACGTAGATAATGATTTTATCCCCGGTTTGAAAACAAAAACTGATTTTTAATGGATTTTCTTGTTCTTTTTATAACGTAATCATGACGGTTTTGTACTTGCGGAGTAAAATGCCATAGCTCATGTGAAAATTTGGGTGAATTTCGATAAAGTGTAGGGTGATACCTGATACCTGGTATCACCCTACAGCTAATAATTTTTAACGTTTTTTAGGTCTTATTTTGTTGTAATTTAATGTTTTGTATTTGGCGCGTATTGTCACGTGGATAGCGTTACATTATACATGACGTCACTAGTAATAGCATCGAGAATTCTATTGATAAAAAAATATGCGTGGTACATATTTTGGGTGGTATTAGTACGATAAAACAAATGAAGAATTGATGTGAAAACAATAATGACAAATGATTTTAAAATGATTGTATTCAAACAATTGACCATTTCTATTAAGACACAACATAACAACAAAAGCAACGTTTCACAGTGTAGCGCGAATCAACAAAATGTTTACACTACATGTTAAACATGACCATCAATACCGTAGGAACTTTAAATCTCTCAACATAATTTGGTATATTGTTTGTTTTTTTACTGCATTTATTGAGGGGCTTGATTTTTTCTCTCTCAAGAAATACGTCCTCCGTTCTCCATTCCATGTTGAATGCAAAGCGCTTTGAGATTGTTTACGTTTTACACCATATTTACATCATGCATAGCAACGTAAAGACCCCCCAGTGACGTTACGTAACTACCAGCCGGTAGCATGGGTTTTGTACCAACGGGTCATCGACCAATCAAAAGCCGACATTTTTATCAAGCCGGGGATAATAATATATACTTACAGAGACATACATATAGTTTATATGTGTTTTATAATTATATCTAGATATCCTCTTTTGATATCTTGTTTTGTTGTACAAGTTCTAATGTATTATGGTAGTTTGTAATTTGCTTGAACAATAATGAAATAGTATTACTAAGTTACTAACCACATTTATAGATGGTACCATTTGATGCTTCTCCGATAACAACGCAGCATTAAGGAGTAAAATGTCCGAGTGGAGGTAGCGACATATCTGTTTCAGTGATTTAGCAATATGAAGATCCAACTAATCATGTTGGTCTAGTACAAGGCGCACATCACCATCGTCGTCGTTGTTGCCACCACCGTCGTCATCGAATGATTATAACTTTTAGTATTTTAAGTTGTGTAATGCTTTTCAGTTACAAGGATATCTGTTGATATTTTTATTAGTTTAATATTTTTTACTTATTTATTTTCCAATAACATTAAATATTTCCAATCATATCTTACTGGCATTTTGATTATTTTCAGTTGCGCGGATCGTTACCTATATTTTCACCATTTAGATTCACACAGAAAGAAAGACGTCACCAAACATCACCACAGGACATGCCATGTTCTAAGCGTCCAAAACAGACGGATGGATTCCACAAATCGTTATCATTTGGAGTAAGTAAGAGTTGTTCAAGTAACTTTTCAAATATATTGACATCAATACACATTACATATATGAGACAACGAATGTACACATGATCAAAACCCACCACATCAATCGGTGCAGTTCTATAATAAATACAAAATGTAGCACTATCATGATAAATATGAATTATCATTTTACAGACTGTATATGGTTAACACATTTCTAAAAAACTAATTTTTATTAAAGCGTGTAAAGACAATCCATCACCTTACAAAACAAACAGCGGTGTCTTCAGTTTCAGAATTCTTTTGATATCGAATTGTAAAGATATCCGTCGTGTATATTCATTAACCAAACCCTCACATACAACGTGTATATAAATACAAAAAAAGCTATTCAGACTGGCAGGCTAAAAGTCAAATACTCCCCATTATTTTTTCGTATTAGTAAAAAAAGATATGAATTAACACGAGAGACTATCCAACATTACATTGAGAAACCAATTAAATTAAAGGAACAGCGCTTTCATAGCTGTTCTACATTTCACAGCCACAGTAGGGTCTTCATATATTTTAGGATTATCCAGTGCACCAGCCTTCTACAGATATTCAGAATGCAGTCAACCGGTTAATGGATGTGGACAACATAATTGGCAATGGTACTGATGCGTTCTGTTTACCAACAGTCAAGGGAAAGCATGCGGACCTGAAAAGTATCCACAGCAGCACGGTAATTGTAATCAATCAATCAATCAATCAATCAATCAATCAATCAATCAATCAATCAATCAATCAATCAATCAATCAATCAATCAATCAATCAATCAATCAATCAATCAATCAATCAATCAATCAATCAATCAATCAATCAATCAATCAATCAATCAATCAATCAATCAATCAAGCAAGCAAGCAAGCAAGCAAGCAAGCAAGCAAGCAAGCAAGCAAGCAAGCAAGCAGGCAGGCAGGCAGGCAAGCAAGCAAGCAAGCAAGCAAGCAAGCAAGCAAGCAAGCAAGCAAGCAATCAATCAATCAGTTCTAGTTGTTATCTAAAAGGGGGTTTGTTAACATAAATGACGGGCACAAAGTAAATTTACAGAATTTAGAAGATTTTATTGTAATGATTTTGGTATTATTGTTATACAATTAACTTAATGGTAATCTTCATGTCATTGTCTTAACTGACAACTGACAATACAAAGCTACTTCTCCAATATTGACGAACAACATGTGATTTATGGGGAATTTTTCGAAAAGCAAATTGAACTGAGCGATATCACTTTGAAAGTTTGTTGAAAGTGGCGTTAAACACCATAACCCACCCGCAAAATACGATTGCCTAGATGTTGCTAATGATATACATGTGTACGATATTTTCAGCTGGTTGCTTTACACAACGGGTTCTACGAGGGTGTAGTCAATGGTTACCAGATCATAGATTGTCGTTATCCTTACGAGTATAATGGCGGTCACATACAGGTAAAACTTTAAAAAAAAAAGTAAATCTAACATAAATGACTTAAAAAAATGTTTCTTCAAAACTTGATCTATTATATGCATTCAGAATATTGATCAATATTATAAGAAATTGATACTGGTAAATGTACATTGTTAAGAAAAAACAACAAACAACAAACAATCAAAGACGCAAATAATAATACTTCTAAAGTATTATACAGATGTTTATTACTAATTAATATTTTATTTAAATCTGTTAAAAGTATCTGTTCTGATATTTTGTCCTCAAAGTAATGGTCTAGCACATATTCTACTCTCTAAACTAGTAGACAGTTGAGTACGAGCATTCATTGACCTTGATATTTTATTGCCAATGTCTATTATGCCATTCGTTTTTGCGATAGCATGTGGTCTTTTTGAGCTTAATCGAAGCTGTGTATATTTCTTTAATCATTGTTTATATCTGTATTGCCTTTGGAGTTTCAAGCCCATTAACCGGATGAACCCGCCACCTTTTTGTGTCTGTCCCAATCCAGGACCTGAATTTTTAAGAAAAAAAGACGATACCGTTAAATAATCTGAGGTGAGAGGTGAGAGGTGAGAGGCTGTTTTGTTGTCATTGGTGGATACGTTCACTGTTTAAATGTTCTTTTCGTAAATACGTGGTTGCTGTCTGTCATTTTGTTGAAGCAATTTATTCTTACAGCTTGATAGATTTTTCTTTTATTTCATGTCGCATATATGTACTTGAATCAACCATTTTAAGTAGTCTAGAATTCATTAATATGCTCCTCTTTCTTTAAATTTAACATTTTCAAGTACTAACTAGGTCTAGAATGACAGAATTTTCATTTATAGAAGAAGAATATGGAATGCTTGATAGATATATTTAGTAAACAGGAGCCATTTTATTTTTCAAGTAAAGCAGAACTCAAAAGTCTTAAAGTAGCAACGACCTGAGACAATTCTAAATAGAATAATGTCTAGCATTTCCCCCAAGTTAAGGGGTAGGTTATGTCAATTATAGATAAGGGATATACATGTACATGTATATTGACAAGGGGATCTTCTCTTGATGTCTTTTATGTAATGGTCAAATCAGGCTGTTCGCAACAACTGAGCTTTTCATTTTGATGTTCCAATCTCTTGTATGCGATTCGGTTTCAGAAATATTTTCAACTTTGATCAAATTTGGTGACATAGTAAATTGGATGGCATTAATCGTGCTGCATATGGAATTGAGCAATATACCACAATTGGAAATTTAGACAGCGAAGCGACACAGTTAAAATATTGTTTTTTCTTAATAGTATGTTTTTGTTTGCTTGCTTGGTGGTGTTTAATGCCAATTACAACAATATTTCAGTTATTTCGTGGCGGTCAGTTTTATTGGTGGAGGAAACCGGAGGACCCGGAGAAAACCACTGACCTGTCGCAAGTAACTGACAAACTTAATTACATAATGTTGTACACCTCATCCTGATCGAGATTCGAACTCACAACACCAGTGGTGATAGACACTCAATAAAATGATAAATTATAGTATAACATAGCTTTGTTCTTTGTTAAAACATTTATTGACTCATAATTACAAAAGGCGACGAAATTAAGAAAATATAACGTTGTAAATATTTTTTTATATAGATACTAATGTACATAACTTCTAGTATACATAAAAATTCCATACCGAGATTTGCTTTGTCAAAAACATAAAAATTCAGTACAGCAGATATCACATCACTACTACTTCTAACTGTTTCAACAGAAATGGTTTGAAATCATTCTCTATTTTGTAATTACTCGTATATATTTCAAAGTTGTCTGTATCCTTAATTCTATATAGTTATCACGGATCCAATCTCTACCAGAGTTATCGTTCCTTGCTCGAGAACAATGAATTGCAACGAGTGAGTGAGTGAGTGAGTGATTGTTGTTTAACGCCAACTCATAAATTTTTCAGCTATATCATGGCGAGAACAAGTTAATGTTCAATGAAATGATAATGAGGCCAGCTTTGGACACGCTTAGTTGGATTTTTATAGTGCTAGCTCACTAAAACAACAGTCCGCGGATAGACATGTCGCACCACTCGGACATATTATCCTGATTCCGAGCCAACCAGTCTTTGCTCTTTCTCCTTAATGCTGCGTACTTAGCGGAGAAGCAACAAATACCAATCTCATAGTCTTTGGTTTGACCCGATCGGGGCTTGTACCCACGATCTACCACACTCGAGGCGAGCATGCTAACCATTACACCACCGATGAGGTTGAATTGTAATGATGTATTATACAGTCTGTACCTTGTCTGAATATTTCCATTTGTACTGGATTTTCTGGATTTTTACTTTAGCGCATCGTAACCATAGCAGCTCTTTTGATCATATAATATTCTTTACAGGGAGCCCATAATATCTATGCACAGTCCGGTATCCTGCAATTCTTATTGGAACATCAGACAAACAAACAACCAGACGTACTTATATTTCACTGTGAATATTCCTCAGAAAGAGCTCCAAAACTGTAAGTACAAATGCATTATATATTTTACCACCTTCCCATTTTTCAATTTACAGCGTTTAACGTGAATGAACTTCGTGTACGTATCAAATCTTATATTTTTCAAAAAGAAAGAAAAGGTCATTGTGATATGGTTGGCTATCGCCACTTTCAACAATATTTCAGTTGTATGGCAATGGCCAGTTTTAGCAATTTATTACAATTATAACTGGAGTAAATTTAAAGCCATTAACATGTTGGAAACCACTGACAGATTAAATCACATATATTGATTTAAGTACCGGTACACTACACCACAGGCGAGAATCGAACTTGTAATTTTAACCGGCTGCATCGGTTGATGTAAATCAAGTTACTCGTATAATTTGATCGCAACCATTACGGACCCTGGTAATGGATGTTGATTATCAGAGAAAACAGTGAACATTCGTTAAATACAACGAGTAGTATTCTAGCGATTTCTGCGTGGTCACTACCTATCATCACAGAAAGACTTAAGTAGTTTTAATGATTGAAAGTTCTTTGAATAATGCCCAAAAAAAAACCGAATATCTAATGACAACTATTTATAGAATAGAAGGACCAAAGACTGTCTGGTTTGAACTTTTGTGTATGTTTACATACTATTTTTTTTAAAACTTGATCGTAATGTTTTTATCTCTCTCTCCTCTTTAATAGGTGTAGATATCTACGTAACAAAGACAGAGAAATCAATAGTGACAAATACCCGTACCTTACCTTCCCGGAACTGTATATATTAGATGGTGGCTACAAAGAATTTTATCACTCTCATAAGGTAAATTATTATCAAAATATACAAATATAACGACAGAATAGAAAATATATAAACAATCAAAACATTTAATGAAAATAGCAATAAGAAATCAGGTGAACATATAACCACTGTACACATACACTGTTCCTTTTTGTTTGCACGATCGTGGATAATTCACAGAAATATACTGAAAGCATTAGAGGGTTTTATAATGCAATCGGTGCATTTATTGCCCTTATAACGTGAACGTACAACACTTTGATTCATACATCTACTAGACATGTAAAGTAGCTGTGTCTTATGTAGAACAAAGCACAATAGATACTTGATCGGACGCGGACCATACTGTAACACTCAACAGGAAATTCAAGAAATGTCCAATGTTTTAACTTTTTATATCTGAATTTAATCAGTTTGTGCATATATGACCTTGTAATATAAAAACAATATACGTACACATTGTCTGGAATTATAAAATTTAATTGTATTCACCAATTCTGTTTGTATAGCTGGTACAAATAAAAATCACATTTGTCGCCAATGTACTATATTTTCTCATGATGTAATTAAAATATATTTCTAGAAAAAAACAAGATTTTCTGCACTCTCACATTACAGTCGAAATATGATATAATAAATGCACCAGAAATTTACGATAAGGCAATTGCAAAATTGTTTTATAAGTGCATCACGTTCAAATTGTTTCTAAATATATGCCAGTCATGGCCATAAATAACATTGCGATATGTTTAAAAGTTATGTACAGACTAATACATCAACTCTTCTATTAAAGCTTATCATGTTTAATATTAAATCTTCCTGTACAAAGAAAGTTATATTCGGAGACTAGGAAGGTCAGATCATATGGTGTTTCTTTTTTTTAAAGTTTTAATTGGATAATGCAGAATAATTTGCTTCCTGCATGATTTTCCGGAAGAAAATCTTATAACTGTCCATGCATCATTAGGGCGTTGTCGTCCTTCTTACATTTACTTTCCTTTCTGTTTCCACCAGAGCTTCAAATTCAAATTAATGAAATCATTTATGTAACTGATTAGTAAATTTAGTCAGGCATCGAGATTGACAAAAATAAATATAAATACAAGCATAAAATCTTTTCAACAAAAAACTTTTGGCTAAAGCCGAGTTTCGGCCTATAAAGTCGACTTCCTAAAATTGGAAAATCTTACAAATGCCGCGACCGGCTAAAAATAGCAACAACTGCAAAAAAATATCAGAGAAAATCCAATAATAAATGAACCGAAGGAGATAACACAAGAGATAACACATTTTCAATGCTGATTAAATTATATAAAAAGATAACATTTGAATATCATTTTTGAATGCTGATTGGCATTTGCCATTTAATACTTCTTTAAGTTTGATGATTTTGTTTGTCTGTTCTCAATTTGCTTTGCATACAGACATTGTATAGCTCTCTGATAAATGACAATTAAACTATAAACAGTCTATTTAAAATATTTTCCAATCAGAACAACAAATCACTCGCTATATACATATAATTACCAAAAGCCATACATTTCTTGTCAGTCACTGTTCAGTTTTGTTTGGAAAAAAATAATTAGTGGAGTTTCAGTTATATCGTGGCGTTCAGTTTTATTGGTGAAGGAAACCGGAGTACCCGGAGAAAACCACAGACCCGTCGCAAGTCATTGACAAACTTTATCACAAAATGTTGTATCGAGTGAACCTCGCATGAGCGGGATTAGAACTCACAATTTTAGTGATGATAGGCACTGCTTACACAGATAGTTGTAAATCCAATTACCATGTAATCACGACCACGACATTCCCTATATATTGAACTTGTTTTCAGCCTGAATATAGCTGAAATACTGTACGGTGGACGTCAAGCAATAATCAATCAATCAATCAATCAATCTTATGATAGGTTTGTTAAACCGCCCCAGGTTTATAATGTTTGTCATAATTTCACGGACGTTGACTATGCCAACATGCCATTGTTTCATCTTGCAAGGTCTGGGTTATGTTGTCCCAACAAAAAATCCACCATGACTACTGAAGCAGTCATTTTGTTTTACGCTTCAAATGAGAGGTTATAATATTTTTGTTAATAACCGATACGAACATCAGCAGAAATGTTTTTATTGTGATTTTTGTATTGAATACATTGTTCACTAGAGAGTCGTAGGCGTGGACCGGAAAGTGCAGGGGGAGTGTGCAAGCTTAAAAGTGGAAGGCAAGTGAGGGAACAAGCTTCAGAAGTGGACCAGGGAGTGGGTGGCAAGATTAAAAGTGTGTGGGGGAAATCTTCAAACCATGACTGAAAAGGGTGAAATTTTCAAAAATTATCACACAAAAATGGGTCTTTTGGAATCAAAACTATCGAAAAACATCTTAGTTAACTGTACATTTATCAATTCCATGCAAACAATTCCACTTAAACTAAATTTATGCCAAACAATTTAAAGTGTTATCATTGAACACCCCCGTCCCAGCTCCTATGCCCCTGCATTATATATTAATATAGTAAAACACTGAAAACTGATCTATTATTTTTTATATCTCAACCAAGTATCAACAAAAAACACACAAAACTGTTTTATATTGACCTAATCTGAGGACCAAATATTGGTCATTGGTATAACTGAAAGTGACAACTGGTCAAAGCTGTACAGCATATGATATCTACAGTTAATATGAACCATTGCTTATTGATTTCATGGGATATTAGTAGAAGAATTTTACCAAATTCAATACAACTTTTATCTTAACAGTTCGTGTGATGCTGTGAGAAAAATAAGTTCAATGACAACTTGAGGTTCATCTGAGCCTGAATCGCTCACATAGTTATTCGTGCACTAAGTACTAGCATTTGAGTTCACAAATTTTGCAGTGTCAGAGACAAACAAAAAGAGGAATCTTTATAGAGGACCTCCCATACATAATTTGATTTACTTTAAACATCAAACGGCCAAGCCGATTAAGAGGAAATGATACAAATATGAAAATGCATGACCGTAGTTTAGCGGTTTCTCCTTGATGTCATGGTAACTGCACGTTGCAATGTGTATCATCATATGGTAATTTTGATCAAGTATGATATTTGAAATAAAACCATATATGTTTCTGAAAATATGCTTTAAAATAGATGTCAATATTATTTTAATATACAAATTTGTACGACAGAACTGAGGAAGTTATCTCCCTTTAAAGGGTAAAAATGTACCAAGTTATAAAGGCTAAAACATATACTTAATCCTCAATATATCCATGGCGACTTTTTTTTTCTATTAAAGGGGATGTAATAAAGTTGCTAAAACACCTCATATAAATTCTGTTGCAATTTGTTCAAGGTTCGGATATTTTTATCATAGATTGACTGGACTATAAGGAGTAAGAATAAAGACCGCGTTGCTCAGTATTAGGATAAGGTGTCCGCGTGGTGCAACATGTCTACCTGCGGAATGTTGAGAGCTAACACTATAAAAATCCAACTTAGCGAGTTGGGCTAATGCAAAACAGATATCATCATCATCCTTTCATCTAAATGTAACTTGCTCTTGCCATGATATAGCTGCAAAAATTGCTCATGTGGTGTTAGACAACAATCAATCACACTCTCACTCTGCTTTATACCCTTTCCTCCCTTATTATTGCGTATGGCATGATAATATATGATATTACGTTTTGTTATTATTTTTTTAGATATTTAAAAAAAAACTAAATATAAATCGAGATAGTAACATAATTATATTGAACTTTTATATGACAAACAATATCCCTAATACTTGAATTATCATTTATTTATTTCAGATATTTTGTGAACCTATTAACTATATACCCATGCTTCATCAGGACCACACAGCAGATATACGTCATTTCCGGTCTAAATCGAAATCCTGGACAGCTGGTGAGAAGAGAAAGAGTCCACAGCGCCTCCTGTTTTAATGTGTATTGACAGTTATTTAGTAATTATTGTTGATTTATAAAATATTACGAATGTTATCCATGAAACCGTATAGTACTGATATACAGTTTTGATAGATCATTTGCACATTTCCGAGTTCTACAATTTTATTTTTTTACATGAGTTATTTCCCTTTAAGGCGGAAAAATGGATCCTCATGCAAAGTTCAATGAAAATAACATATTTTGTTTAACAAAAACTGTTCAAACTTTCAATGTTGTAGTGTTAGGGTTAGGGTTATGGTGTTTAACGCCATTTTCAACAATATTTCAGCTATATCGTGGCGGTCAGTTTTATTGTCGGAGAAAACCGGAGGTACCGGAGAAAACCCCCGATCTGACTCAAGTCACTGACAAACTTCAATTTTGTAACAACTTGTGAACTTTCTATATGTTATAAGATAATCCTCTGTTTATCACAAGGTTCAAATACCTACAAATGATGAGAAAATCATACTCGAATTCGTTGTCCTTTACTTTACTCTTGTCAGTCCAGGTACAAGTTTAGCACGTCGTAAGGGAAATAACTCGTATAGAAGAAGGTATAAAGCATATATTTTTTTCAGAATCAAATCAGGAATGTGCAAAAATTCAATTGATTCAGAAACAAATCAGATCGATTTTGATTGATTTTATCTAAAAAGCCTTATTTATTCTTGTATTTCAGCTTGTTAAGATTACAATGTTTTGATGGCTCATAGATTGACGGTAGTGCTTATAAATGGTCAAACGTTTTCGTTGAATACAAAATTTAGTGCTGTTTTTTTAATGTTTTTGTATGGCAATATCTGTAAACTGACTGTAAATATAAACTACTACTTCTACCACTGGAAACATTTATCTCTCTTTATGTTTTTAAATATTTCTCTCTGTCTTTTATATGTTTTTATATGTATTTATTTATAAGAATAAAACCATAATCATTATGCATGTATTTTTAATCAAGACAAAAGACATGATCAATATCAAATTTGTTTGAAATTTTAATAACAACATTGGACTACAAGGACTTATTTGCAGTCTTAGTCCACCTAATCTGGTTGCCATCATATAGTACAAAAATGCTGAAGGTGAGGTAAAGCAAACACACGATCGATCACCAAATCAATAGAAACACACATATACTTTGAGCGGTAGATCGTGGGTTCGAGCCCCGGTCGGGTCAAACCAAAGACTATAAAATTGGTATTTGTAACTTCTCCGCTAAGCATGCAGCATTAAGGAACAAGAGCCAAGACTTGTTGGCTCGGGAATCAGAATAATTTGTACTAGTGGAGTGACAATCAATTTTGTCATGTCTATCCGCGGACTGTTTTTTCAGTGAGCTAGTACCATAAAAATCCAACTCAGCGTGTTGATCTATAACAACAAAGCGGACCTCATCATCATCTCATTGAAAAATAAATTGTGCTCGCCATGATATAACTGAAAAATTGCTGAATTGGCGCTAAACAACAATCACTCACTCACTCACTCAAAAGTTACATAAAATGCACCAAGAATAGTAATTTCTCACACGGCTTTGTGTCGACTAGGACAACGAAGTGATATAAAGGGAAAGTATGTGAATATTTAATTATTTTCTTTTTTTAATTTATTTTTAGTGGGGGCCGTCGTGGTCGTGATCGTATGGTAGTTGTACCTGTGCAATCAGTGCCTATCACCACTAAAGTTGTGAGTTCGAATCCCGCACACGGCGGGGTGTACTCGATACAACATGTGATGAAGTATGTCAGTGACTTGCGACATATATTTCGGTTACGTCATGGCGGACAGTTTTATAGATAGAGAAAACATCACACACCATTACCTTAACACCTTTCTTTGTAGTCAACGATAGTAAAACATTAAAAAGACAAAAAAAGTTTTTACGATGCAAAACGGTGGAAAATTGTGCTATTATTATAAATTAGATTTATTACTTCTTCGCGAAACATGCAATTTAAGGAGTAAGAGCAATACCTGTTTAGGACACATTTTAACACAGAACAATAGTAATGTGTCGGAGTGGAGAGACATGTCCATCTGTAGACTGACAACTCTACCAGTGAGCTTTTATTATCAATTCCAGATTCTGTTTGTATTGGTCTGATGCAAACCAGGCATTATTTATTTCATTAGAAATAACTTATTCTCGACACAAATAACCGAAATATTGATCACATTGCGTTAAGCAGCAACCACTGTCTCTTTTGTATATTGAGTAAAGGTATATTAACCTATGTACTATTAGAGTATGTAACGAAGCAATTTTATAGACAGCGAATTATCTTCTCTGTTCTGAGAGAAGCATATTATTTTAGTCAGGTTTGCTCGGCACAACTCTTACATATTAAATGAGAATTCCTCAAAACTAGGTTCGCCTATCGTTACGGCAGTTTGATCAGACCATTTTGGAGGAATTATTGTCCTTTTTGACAATAGCATTGATGGGGATACCTTTTTTGTGGTCAAAAGTAACCTTTAATTAATTTCGGTTGCAAGGTATTAAAACAAGGATATAACCATGGGTTAGGTCTTCACTTCAAACGATTAATGGTATTTACCACGAATTATTATGTGCTGTCTTTGTCTCAGATATAGTTGCCGACAAGTTGTGGTTGTCATGTCATATATTAAATATGTGTATGTGCACGTTTCTGTAGAAAAGATGTTTAGCGTCGAGTGATGAATATGTATTCATTCCCGCCTTTTTATGACAGTGTTCACGTTGCACAATCCCCCCCCCCCCCCCCCCCCCCCCCCATTAATTCTTTTAGTTAGGATTAGACTTAGCCTCGGTTTCTGCCATTATGTCTTATGCATTCAGATTGTGATTCTATATAACAACAGTACCATATAAAGTGCTCAAGAAACGGTATATTACGGTATTGTTTTATTATTTTGTTTTGTGTGTTTTCATTCATTAACGTATTATTCGTGCTTCTCAATGGTGTGTAGTGGTTTGTAGATCTTTGTTTTTTTTACTTTGCCCTTTATCGATTGTGCTGCCTGTCCAACTTGTAGATCATTGTTTTTTACTTTGCCCTTTATCCATTGTGCTGCCTGTCCAACTTGTAGATCATTGTTTTTTACTTTGCCCTTTATCCATTGTGCTGCCTGTCCAACTTGTAGATCATTGTTTTTTACTTTGCCCTTTATCCATTGTGCTGCCTGTCCAACTTGTAGATCATTGTTTTTTACTTTGCCCTTTATCTATTGTGCTGCCTGTCCAACTTGTAGATCATTGTTTTTTACTTTGCCCTTTATCCATTGTGTTGCCTATCCAACTTGTAGATCATTGTTTTTTACTTTGCCCTTTATCTATTGTGCTGCCTGTCCAACTTGTAGATCATTGTTTTTTACTTTGCCCTTTATCCATTGTGCTGCCTGTCCAACTTGTAGATCATTGTTTTTTACTTTGCCCTTTATCCATTGTGCTGCCTGTCCAACTTGTAGATCATTGTTTTTTACTTTGCCCTTTATCTATTGTGCTGCCTGTCCAACTTGTAGATCATTGTTTTTTACTTTGCCCTTTATCCATTGTGTTGCCTGTCCAACTTGTAGATCATTGTTTTTTACTTTGCCCTTTATCTATTGTGCTGCCTGTCCAACTTGTAGATCATTGTTTTTTACTTTGCCCTTTATCCATTGTGCTGCCTGTCCAACTTGTAGATCATTGTTTTTTACTTTGCCCTTTATCCATTGTGCTGCCTGTCCAACTTGTAGATCATTGTTTTTTACTTTGCCCTTTATCCATTGTGCTGCCTGTCCAACTTGTAGATCATTGTTTTTTACTTTGCCCTTTATCCATTGTGCTGCCTGTCCAACTTGTAGATCATTGTTTTTTACTTTGCCCTTTATCCATTGTGCTGCCTGTCCAACTTGTAGATCATTGTTTTTTACTTTGCCCTTTATCCATTGTGCTGCCTGTCCAACTTGTAGATCATTGTTTTTTACTTTGCCCTTTATCCATTGTGCTGCCTGTCCAACTTGTAGATCATTGTTTTTTACTTTGCCCTTTATCCATTGTGCTGCCTGTCCAACTTGTAGATCATTGTTTTTTACTTTGCCCTTTATCCATTGTGCTGCCTGTCCAACTTGTAGATCATTGTTTTTTACTTTGCCCTTTATCCATTGTGCTGCCTGTCCAACTTGTAGATCATTGTTTTTTACTTTGCCCTTTATCTATTGTGCTGCCTGTCCAACTTGTAGATCATTGTTTTTTACTTTGCCCTTTATCCATTGTGCTGCCTGTCCAACTTGTAGATCATTGTTTTTTACTTTGCCCTTTATCCATTGTGCTGCCTGTCCAACTTGTAGATCATTGTTTTTTACTTTGCCCTTTATCCATTGTGCTGCCTGTCCAACTTGTAGATCATTGTTTTTTATACTTTGCCCTTTATCCATTGTGCTGCCTGTCCAACTTGTAGATCATTGTTTTTTACTTTGCCCTTTATCCATTGTGCTGCCTGTCCAACTTGTAGATCATTGTTTTTTACTTTGCCCTTTATCCATTGTGCTGCCTGTCCAACTTGTAGTTCATTGTTTTTTACTTTGCCCTTTATCCATTGTGCTGCCTGTCCAACTTGTAGATCATTGTTTTTTACTTTGCCCTTTATCCATTGTGCTGCCTGTCCAACTTGTAGATCATTGTTTTTTACTTTGCCCTTTATCCATTGTGCTGCCTGTCCAACTTGTAGATCATTGTTTTTTACTTTGCCCTTTATCCATTGTGCTGCCTGTCCAACTTGTAGATCATTGTTTTTTACTTTGCCCTTTATCTATTGTGCTGCCTGTCCAACTTGTAGATCATTGTTTTTTACTTTGCCCTTTATCCATTGTGTTGCCTGTCCAACTTGTAGATCATTGTTTTTTACTTTGCCCTTTATCTATTGTATTACCTGTCCAACTTGTAGATCATTGTTTTTTACTTTGCCCTTTATCTATTGTATTACCTGTCCAACTTGTAGATCATTGTTTTATACTTTGCCCTTTATCTATTGTGCTGCCTGTCTAACTTGTAGATCATTGTTTTTTACTTTGCCCTTTATCTATTGTATTACCTGTCCAACTTGTAGATCATTGTTTTTTACTTTGCCCTTTATCTATTGTATTACCTGTCCAACTTGTAGATATATAGATTCTTACTTTGTTGTGAGTGAATTATCGGAGTTCTCCAATCGAGGTAGTTAAATTATGGAATTTTAAGTCCGAGCCTTGGCGAGGATTTAAAATTCCATAATTTAACTACCGAGATTGGAGAACTCCGATAATTCACTCACAACAATGTAAGAATCTGTTTCTCTAATTTATTTAAACAACAAAATTTAAATCGATATGCAAATTCTCCCAACCTTTATACCGCCCCTTTAGTCTTTCCTTTGAGAGATTGCTACGCATCCTGTTACCATGGTTGCAAAATGATATAGATGTTTCAAATATTTAAAGGAAACCAAATAAATTAATAACTTTTGATATTTTCTAACGACAGTATTTAACGAAACAAAAATATTTTTAAATTTGTCTATATTTCCTGAAAAATGAGATGTCCAACGAAATATTTGCGCGGACGGATCTCCAATTATAATAACAACAATGGCGTAACAGCTAAAACCGATGAATCATCTGATTCATATATTTCAGACTGAAATAAATGCATAAGCTCCTCGGGTACTGTAGGAGGTGAGTCAGAATTTCCTGGATCGTTTGATACCTCAGGCTCAGTTAGGACGTCAAACCTGTATCTTGCTTCAGTGAGAATTTTTCCATTCTCGAGTTTGATCTCCCATAATGGGAACTCAAAGTTTTCATTTTTCCCTTTTGTGATCCCCTTTTCACCCAAGAGAAGTCTGACTCTTTGTCCCCTTTCCAAAACTTCGTTTAGGGACATCTTTTATTTTGCAGACGACACGATCGCGATTTTGTTTACACGGTAACCAAGAAAGCTTTACGTGTATCCATGTATCGAGTAGGCCAAGTCCGAAACGTTCGAATGCCAACTGCTCTGTTCCCGGTAAGTCCCTCCAAACAGGGCGCACATCACAGCAGTAAAACGTTTAACCACACGCATCACGAAAATGGAATTAAGTGGGTTTTTTTTTTACATGTAAATGGTATTTAGGACTACAATATCTTTCAATATTTTATAAAATGATCGATCACAGTTGGAGAGAAAGTAGTCCCGACAGAATAAAAATTGACCAATCAGGTGCCGAGAACAGTTAAATTCACTAGTGAGGAGAACAATTTTTTCACAATCGGTTGTGAAATGTGGAAATAATAAAAAAAATAGAGAACATGGTTTTTTACTTTGCCCTTTATCCATTGTGCTGCCTGTCCATCTTCGATTTACGGTTTCTGATTACCCATTTGGTATCTTTAAACTTTTTTTTCACAAAGTATAAAATGAACTTATAGAAAATATATTATTAAATCTTAACATCAACTGATGGAAATATTAGTAGTAGAAGGAAAGAAACGACAAATGTTCTGTATACATTGTATATTTAATAAACATTGGTTTTATTATTATTCAAATACTGGACATAGATTCTCAATAATTATAGATTAATACATTGCCTTTTTCATATTGCCCTTGTCATCAGCCCTCGACTGATATCGTCCCTCGGGCTAAAGTCCTCGGGGCCGATATCAAGATCTCGTGCTGATGACAAGGGCAATATGAAAAAGGCGATGTATTAATCTATTTATCACATATTTTGCCAGGGCAGATAACATGTTATTGCCCTCGTAAAATGTTATTGCCAAGGAGGCAAATAACACGCCGCAAATTATGCTTTTATTACACATGCAAATTCGGCTTTATTTCAATAAAATATGTGATAAGTTAAAATATATATTGTGTACAATAAGTCATTTAGAAAATATCACAGTCTAATCATGGTACCTGGCATTTTGTTTCATATCCATATGTAATCATATGTAATACTGCTAGATGCACAGGCATATCACAGGCCACTATTCGACATTGTACACATATGTTACTGTCTATAAATTGAATGCAACTAGTGCATATGAAGTTGAACCTTTTCTTTCAAACATTGTAAGCACCTCATTACTGTGCCTTTCAAGCTTCCCTTCTTTTTCATTAGTTTTACATTACAGTAATCTTATTAAATAAATAAATAAATAAATAAATAAATACAATTCTAAATTACTATCAAGTAAACTGAATTCAGAGGTAGAAATATACTGATCTACGAAATAAAAACAGGTTCATTGATAATTTGGAACGACAAAAAAAGAACTATTGCTTTATAAACCGTCCAAACATCGTGAGTAAAATTACCCCATAAATGTAAAAATTCATATTTTGAAATTGGATATTGCTGTTCTACGGCGATTAAAAAACCCAATTAAGCCTGACATAAATATACTTTAGTTTACATATGCATGCATTTGATACGCGTTGGCCTCAAATTACGGATTTTAAGAAAGCAGTTATTATGTTTCTGTAGTAGCTATGGCATCTAGTCATCAACATCTAAATGGTATTTCCTTCTTGCTTTTTCAAAAATATCATTCATGTCGTCATCATCACTATCATCGTCAAGGTCAAGGTCCTTCATAGATGGCGTGCGATCATCTCTCTCATCCTTACCCCCAGTAGGAGTCGATAACTTCTTTCTTTCTTCTAATAATAAATAAATACAATTTAGGATATAGGTTTTACACGGAATTAAGTGTGAACAAATTAAATAGTTGGTTTTACTAAACGTAAACCATGCATCATGAAATTGCTTTGCGGAAACAAGATATCTCAGCAAAAAATGTAAGCAATAAATTGGTCCTAATAATATAAATCGGCATAGAGCAATACTATAATGAATTTAATTCGTGGACTAATTTTTATAGCTTAAAAAAGGTCCTTAGAATAAATGTCATAGTTGAAATAGTCCCTGGGGTGTGTTTGTCTAAGTAAATATGGTCCACGGAATTATTTTATTAGTACCAATGTAACTTTATTTCGTCCGGAACAAAGTCATGACGAACTTATTTTATTGTTAGATAAACACCTGATATTTATTAATTACAAAAATCACTTTAATTTGAAAATATTTGATTTATTCCCCTTTCCTATTTATGACAGGTATTTTTTTGTAACGTGTTCACAACAATTTTGTCACATTATTTTGAGTAAAATATAGCATCCCAAAGGCGCATTGCATTTCCTCAATTTTGCATAAGAAATATTTTTTTTCATAACTATCTTGTGCAATCAGGGTCAATCATCTCTAAAGTTGTGAGTTCGAATTCCGCTCATGGCGAGGTGTACTCGATGCAACTTAGTGTGAAAAAGTTTGTCTGTGACTTGCGGCAGGTCGGTAGTTTACTCCGGTTTTCTCCATCAATAAATCTGACCGACCTGACATAACTGAAATATTGTTGAAAGTGGCATTAAACACCCTAACATAACCCTGTATATAGATATATACATATATGATACTTACCCTTGTTGACTTTAAGTTGTTTTTCTGCTTCATTAATGACATCTTTGACCATTCGTTTTCTCTCACGGGTATTTCCTAAACAAACATATATAATTACGATAAGATAAACAAAAGCCTAACAAATTCAAAATATCATCACCAAGTTAAAATTTCACAAAGGTGTAGGATAAGGATCGATGCATTACATGGGGAAAGAAAGTCTAAAATTATATTCATATCTTATAAATAAGGTAAACAATAGTAACGGGAACAGGCTTATATTTATGGGGGAGGTAGGGGTCGACAGAAGAGTAGAGAATAGACACAAAATATAAGGGAACTCCGCGGTTTCGGAAGCACATATGGTACATCCATTGATGAGTTAGTTCTGAAAGCTTTCGACTTGTTTACTTACCGATTTATTTTATTTTAAAAGTATATACGAGGTCTAAAGCATCCCACGTACACTTTCCGATTGCAATCAACTCAATACAATGTTAAGAAAAGAGAAAAACGATTTATTTGATTCTAAAAGTATATACGAGGTCTAAAGCATCTCACGTACACTTTCTGATGGCAATCAACTCAACACAATGGTAAGAAAAGAGAAAAACGATCTATTTGATTCTAAAAGTATATACGAGGTCTAAAGCATCTCACGTACACTTTCTGATGGCAATCAACTCAACACAATGGTAAGAAAAGAGAAAAACGATTTAGTTGATTCTAAAAGTATATACGAGGTCTAAAGCATCTCACGTACACTTTCCGATGGCAATCAACTCAATACAATGTTAAGAAAAGAGAAAAGGTCGATAAGTTGCATTTCCAAAAAATAAGGTGGCTTTTAAATGTTACAAAATAGAAAAAGAAGGAGACTTTATGACATGGTAGGTCAGAACTAACTCATTATAAGGTATGCCAATATGCGCTTCCATACCGGGGTATATAGATATGGACTAGTTTCTCTTATAATGGGGAAAGCCCATCCACAACGGACACCCGTTCGATAGATAATACACAACTTGTTCTTAGTAAGAGACGTAAATTTGTGAGTGCCCTATGTATGTATAATGCAAGTCTCCTTGCACGAAAAAGCCAACCTTCAGCAGCGTTTAAAGAATAACAATTTGGAACACGCGGTGATGACTTATGAAAGGCAACACTTTTTGACCTAGCCCATTACATCATACTTTGTCAATCGGCCATTAAAACATTTGTCGCTTTACCCATCACATTCCTACATTTGTTGACATATATAGTTACACTAAGTATTATTTGTTAACATGCTTCATAGTGAAATTATTGCTCTCTTGACCTTAAACAATGTTAAAGAACAAACAATCAACCAATAGAAAAAAAGGGAAAATAACAACAACAAAATAAGTCAAAATTGGATCAGACCAGCTTAAAGGTACTATATGTATTGGTTTACTGACAAAAAAGTAAATAATAAGTTATAAAAGGAATATTTCAAGGCTTTGGGTGTTTTAATAACAAGTCTACAGCCAGTATCACCTAGTAAAGGTTTATATACATAACACATAACATTGATTTACCTAATTTGTAAACAACATAGTTTCGTATTTCAAAGGAATTAGGGGACCGCCGTGGTCGTAATCGCATGGTAGTTGGATACATATTATGCAATCAGTGCCTATCACCATTAATGTTGTGAGTTCGAATCCCGCGAGGTATACTCGATACAACATTATGTGATAAAGCTTGTCAGTGACTTGCGCAGGTCGGTGATTTTCTCCAGGTACTCCGTTTTCCTCCACCAATAAAACTGACCGCCACGATATAACTGAAATATTGTTGAATGTGACGTTAAACACCATAACCCTAACCCTAACACTTTCAAAGGAATTAATAACATCAATAAAAAGATAAAATATAAAATAAAGATTTCAGGATCGATTTGGATTATGTATAGGAGAATGTCCGAGTAACTCTCCATTCCTTAAAAATAATGGAGCCGAGGCCCCGAAGGGGCCAAGGCCCATTGGTTTTAAGGAATGGAGAGATACGAGGACATTCTCCAACTTAAAATCCACCCATTGTACTTAAATATTTTATTAATTATTAATCTTGTAACAAAAAAAATTAAATAAATTGTTTGTTATTCCCTTTTGCAATTTTAAACAGGTTGAGGTTTTTGACCTTTAAGCTCTAGCTCCGCCCCTGTACATATTGTTCACAACTCTCCATTCCTTAAAAATAATGGAGAGTTTAGACAATAGATTTACATCACAGGTGGATTTTAAATGTAATTAATAGCTATATAACCACACCTTGATTTAAATTTTTGATATTTTTTTCAATCCATACAGTTGAAAAGATATTGCTGGTGTTGTAGATACCTTACAATTTAAATTTCACAAAACAACTCTATGAGAAAAAGCTACTTATATTAATATACTATAAAAAGATAAAATTAACGTGATTTATCTTTCTTCAGACAGTTTTATCAAAAGAATTGTTGACTTGTATCTAATGTTACAATATATTTACAAATGATGTAAGCTAAATTCAAGGGAGGTGAATGGGTTTATATCGGATGCACACACATCCACATATACTATATATAATATATGTATACAAATTAGGTGAATTACTAGGATTTAATCTAACGCTAAATCTACTCTACATGAAAAGGAAAAGACATGGTTAGCTGTGCTAGAAAATTACATGGCAACACGATGTTAAATATGCGTGGCAATGTTATTAATAAACAAAATCAGTAATACATACTGCAGAAAATGCAATACCAAAAATATACAGTAAATGACATATCAAAATAATTCATGCAAATCTAGAATATTAGTTGAGTTGTAGATTCGTGATTGACAGGATCGTCACGTCCGTGATTAGATGCTATAATGGTTGAATTGACACCTATCTGGCAATCAGTGCCTATCACAACTAGCCTGTAGAAAGGTGTTCTCGATACTACATGTGATACAGTTTTTGACAATGACTTGTTTCACCGAGTACTCAGGTTTTCCATCATTTATAAAACTGATCACCACGGGCATAAGTGAAATATTGTTGAAAGTGGCACATTACAGGCATAAACTCAAATTAAAATTATTTATCTATCCAACACGAGCTTCCTTTTTAGACTTTTAAAATGACATCCACACGATTTATGAAAGCAATTTCGAATATTAATTAAATTATAGAATGATGAGTAATTGTGCATACGAGAAACACAAATACATTTGCAAAACTTGAGTAACCCAAACGCAGTTTGAAGTTCACAAATACAAGCACAAGTGTAAAACTTGAGTAACAAAAGCATGTGTAAAACCATCGAGTAACAAATACATGTGTACATGTAAAAGTTGACAAACACAAGCACATGTGTATAACATTCGAAAAAACCACATTGCATTATTTGTTGTGACCCAACATTTCGTTGTTGTACATAGACGCACACCAAACATAAACATACCGTAGTCGAACTAAAGGTAGAAAAAAAGATCAAAATAAACAAAAGAAAAGAAAAATCAAAATAATTAAAATAAGAAACATTATAATTATAGTATTGTGTTAGCGTACTACTCATACCAGAATCATGGCGTCGTCCCCTGTCCTCATCTAGTAAAATAATTCACATTCAATAATAACAATCGAATGATGACAATGTACTCATTTTGTTATGTAATATATGCAATACAAATGACTTTCTATTTTGTCCATACGTGTAATATTGTATGGGTTAATAATGAAGGAATTTCTCTAAACTGTACTGGAAATTAAATGTACAGTATTTGTTCTCTACTGACTAAGAAGATTTCACTTGGCTGAGAGGGAGAATATATCGTTGTAGAGATAGTGATTTCCATTGACTCAATAGAGAGCTTTTGCATGGCTGAAATATATTTATATTGGCTTAGAGAGGTATTTCACTTGGCGCTGAAAGGGATGTTTCACCTAACTTTATAACTACGAAGACATTTTAAAACATTTAAGGGGATAATCCATGGACATTTCATTTCTATCAAAATTTATTAAATATGTATCTCAAAAGTGCGAATCGCCTTCTCACAAACGGAATATTTACCAAAGACCATACAATTGGTAGTTATTGATTCGCTTCTAAGCATGGATAATAAATGATTAAAGGCAGCTTGATTGATTTTGAGTCGTCAGGATAATGTGTCCAAATGCAGCAGCATGTCTAACTGAGAAATGTTGTGTCAGTGAGTTAGTACTATTAACATCAAGGGTTAGGGTTAAGGAGTACCGGGAGAAAACCACAATAAACATCAAACCAATCGCACTGGTAGTAAGCAGAAATCATCATCATCTCTTCAAAATATTGACACTACAATGATGTCACACTGCTACACAAATTTAAGACATGTATATCATTTTCATTCCGAGACATGAATTAGCCATTCAAGATAGTAATTAAATATTAACATCAGAAAATTGAAAGCAAGATTCATTATAAACATCAGGACGGTCTAACATTATATGAACAAAATGTATGATACAATTCCATATTTTTGTTTATCAATACATCGAGACATTAATCATATTTCTTAACAACATTATCCCAATCTGCCTCCATTATTTGCTTGTTGGGCTTTAATTTCACTGTTTCATGATTAATCTTTTCGTGCAGAAATCTATATTTTTCATAAGTTCTCATATCTGAAAACATACACTTTATTCTTGCAAACCATATGGCAAAAGTTAATTGATAAACTAACAACATACCTTTGCTGTCTTTCTCCTCCAACACAACTGTATCAATTCCTTCCATTTTTGGCGTTTTTGGCCGTCTACCCAATCCGTTACCTTTATTCACATCGAATATTTTGTTGAATTTCTTTTTGTAAATATCTTTGACCATTTCTTCAGTAATGAGAGATTTAGGTACTACTTTCTTTCTTTTTATAATTAGGCGGTTTTCTGGTTCGTCTTCAGCATCCTCCGGAAGTCCATATTCGTTTCGATTCATCTTCTCGTGTTCCAGTACACGGGAAGTAACGTATTGAGTATGGAATCGATGGAAAGCCTCGTCTTCAAATCTTTGCCGTAATTCATTTAGCTGCAGCATTTGTCTTTCTTTTGTTTCTCTCTTCTTCTTTTCTTTGTCTAACAGTTCTTCCCATTGTTGTTTTGCTTTGTAAACTTCATACTCGGCAAGTTTTTGAACAAATCTTTGTTCTCTTTGTCCCTTACCTTCGGCACCATATGTGTTGGACATATTTCTATACACACCGGCTTGTCTTCTATTTAAGACATATTCATTTTCATGCCATGGCGGAATATTTGATCGTTTTTTAATAACTTTATCTTCCTTCTGTTTAGATGACTTCTGCTGCATTTGTTGCAGCCTCGCTGTCATTTCTGCTTCACGAATTGAATCTTCCCCAACATATGCATGTGAAATTTCTTCTGGTCCATTTGTAGATGGTTTGTAAGTTAATTCAGCCGGGTTTTTATCCCAAGCACTTCTTTGTACTGTTTTACTTCTTAGAAACACAAAAGAACTTGGTCTTTCTCGTTCTAACGGATCATTTTTGACTAAAATTCCTTTAGGTTTAGAAGTTGTAGCTTTTACTTCTTTTCGTTTTTTTGATCGGCCGTACAAATAAGAATAAAAACTTTGAATTTGAGCACTAGGTTTGTATAGTTTTAATGGCGGTGAACTTGCTTTATCCGTTGCTTCAGGGGATGTATTCCGCGAAGGAGCATTCCATCGAAATGTAAATTCTTTACTTTTCACCCTCGACTGAGAACTATTACGAGAATCATATGACTTATCTGTTCTAGGAGACAAAAGAGGTCCATTTTCTCTTTTGACACTCCTTGGATTCGTTATCCTATAGTCTGTAGTATCTGTTTTCGGTGATACAACCCTATTGTCTACGTTTGCAGGTTTAGTACGATTAGAGGATATACTTCCTTCAGACATTTTATCCACATCACCACTACAAAACGGGAAGAACTTTACCATCATAAAATTGACTAATTGGATGACTAACTATGTAGAACAATGTAGTGCGCATTATTTTATCATTTACAATGTATATGTAAATTTAATTTCCATTTATCATGTTTAAATTACAAAACCTGTAAAGCAGTTAATACAAGTATTTGAAATGTTACTAAAAATCAATGTTTACATTCTCAAGTAGTTAAAAACAGGATTTTACAACTATAGAAAAAGCATTACGGGGGGGATGTTCGAAATGGCCTGCAGAATTCATTACAATGACATTGTGTCACCTTTGAATAATTAGGTAATCTGACCTGTTGTAGGTTAGTATATGTCCCCCTTTCAATCTTGTGATTCAAGATGAAAATGTATATATCATAAGTAGTGATTTCTACTGATGAGTGACATGACGCCACGATGAAACTTGTTCGCCAGAAGCCAATCAATGCCTAGGTTAGCTTGCTTTGTTTATTCTCAATGTCAAAGAATAAATTGAGATTGAGAAAGACATATCAGTCTAAGCCAGTTCATAGTATATATTAAACTGGTATGGAGTATTTCCAATTTACATATGTTTTAAATATCCACTGCACAAGTGAAACTGGAGTTAATATTAAATGAAATATTTACATGATTTTAAGTAACATTCTGAATTGTGGAAAACATTTGAACATTCAAATATCTTAATATATAAAGTAGATTATTCTGTAACTCAATGTATATGTTCTGTTTGGGGTTCCTTTTTGACGATCTTTGGTTTCATTTTGTAATTAATATTTTGTCTAAGGGGGATGTGACGCTTTTCTTCCATTTGATGTTTCACAAACTTTGACTACCCGAGCTGTTGTGTTTTCGTTATAATAAAAGTTAAACGAGATAGACCCTTTTCTATCCGATTGGGAATGTATTGGTTATACCTGATTTGTTATTGGTGTTGTTTTGTTTCTCCAGGTTGTATTGTTTCTCCAGGTTGTTTTGTTTCTCCAGGTTGTTTTGTTTCTCCAGGTTGTTTTGTTTCTCCAGGTTGTATTGTTTCTCCAGGTTGTATTGTTTCTCCAGGTTGTATTGTTTCTCCAGGTTGTTTTGTTTCTCCAGGTTGTATTGTTTCTCCGGTTGTATTGTTTCTCCAGGTTGTATTGTTTCAGTTCTTCCTGGTGTTTCACTTGTTTTGTTTTTGTCTAGCTGGGTATTTAATTTTTGATCTACCCGGGTTGTGATGTTTTTGGTCTTCCTGGTGCTTCGTGTACCAGGTAGTGATGTCTTGGATCAACTTTATTTTTCGTTGATGTGGTTGTGCCTTTCCGGGTTGTGATGTTTCAGTTCTTCCTGGTGTTTAACTGGTGTTTTGTTTACCTGGTAGAGATTTCTTTTATCTGCTTTATATTTTATTATTCTCGTATTGTCTACCCGGTAGAGATGGATCTACTTGATGTTTCACTAACATTGTTTTGTATACCCAGGTTATATTTTTCTGTTTCCTCCTGATGTTTCATTAGTGTTGGTTTGCTTACTCGGATTGCGATGCATTGGTTCTACTTGATGTTGCACAAGTGTTGCTTGTCTACCCAAGTTGTGATATTTCGGTTTTTGTTAAATGATTTTCTAGTGTCGTTTTGTCTTCTTGGGTTGTGATGATTTTCTTCTAATTGATGTTTGATTGGTGCAGTTTTGTCTATCCGGGTTGTGATGTTGTAGTTCTACTTGATGTTTAATTGGTGCTGTTTTGTGATGTTGTAGTTCTACTTGATGTTTGATTGGTGCTGTTTTGTGATGTTGTAGTTCTACTTGATGTTTGATTGGTGCTGTTTTGTGATATTGTAGTTCTACTTAATGTATAATTGGTGCTGTTTTGTGATGTTGTAGTTCTACTTGATGTTTGATTGGTGCTGTTTTGTGATATTGTAGTTCTACTTAATGTATAATTGGTGCTGTTTTGTGATGTTGTAGTTCTACTTGATGTTTGATTGGTGCTGTTTTGTGATGTTGTAGTTCTACTTGATGGTTGATTGGTGCTGTTTTGTGATATTGTAGTTCTACTTAATGTTTAATTGGTGCTGTTTTGTGATGTTGTAGTTCTACTTAATGCTTAATTGGTGCTGTTTTGTGATGTTGTAGTTCTACTTGATGTTTGATTGGTGCTGTTTTGTGATGTTGCATTATTGTGTCCCTATATTTGTTATTTTTACTTGTATCTTGATATATATCTTGTATTACACTTATTTATCATCAGTATGTTTGACTTACTTTTTTTCTTTAACTTGACTTCTGGTACTGTGTGGTGTTGAGACTACAAATATACAAGGAATAAATTACGATAAAAATTTGACTGAATTTGCATTAATTGTTTAGTTTAAAAGGGTGACATCAAATATATCCTTTCTATAATATTAAATTTACATTACCCTATGAAATATAATACCTGTTTTTATACTATTTGTTCTCTTTGTTTGCGTTCGGTGAATACAGTTATTATTCTTTTCTTACTATGACATAATGGCAAGCAATTAGCTATATTTAATGTTTAAAAAACCAATAAAGTTACCATAAAATCGGTCATCTCAGTTATCAAACTACAAATTGCACGGTAGTTTTATTGTCAAATGACACGGTTCTGTTATTTTGAATAGACACCGTGTATTACATAATGACTAGTCGTAAACAGAGGCCTGGGAAATTGGGGTCCCAGTGTGTGGTTGCTCATACAAATATGCATGCTTTCTCTCTGCTTAGCCGATATCAATAAAGAACGATCAGACAGAAGCTTCACAGTTTTAAGTTCACAGTTTGGAAAGGATTGAGAAATGCCATTTTATACCTTAAGCATGTCTTAAGCACATACTCGCAATATACAGAAGGGGACATTGTAATAATTTTAACAAAAGAGCAGAACTTTGCAGCGTAAGATATAAAATTGTATAGAACATTGATGGTCAAAATCAAACTTCACGTAACCCCTCGTGTTTTTTCCGGGTACAATTTGTAATTATAACTTAGCATAGACTACGAGATTTACCAATTTGACAGTATAAATATTAGAATATTTGCCTTAGCTGTACTAAGATTAAATAAATGTATTGTTTTCGTATATTAACACGTTCTTATTTCTGTTAGAGCATTGTATTACATAATCAAAATAAAAAAATGTTAAAAAATGTATAAAAGTGTAAAAACATCTTTAGGGCTAGACGTACTTAATATTGTTAAAATATTGGGAGACATACAATAAATTCGCACATGTACAGATTAAAAATAAGTACAAAAACATATATACATATCTGAAAGCAAAAATGTTAGCGGAATGTTTTCCTGAATTACATGCTAGCTACATTTATTTTGAAAATACATTTATATATAGACATTCTGTCGTACAGAATATTCTTTGGAGTTCGTTCGGGTATGTTATCTGTATACAATTGATGTCCCTTTGTACTATGCTCAGATGTATATGGTTACATTTGTGGACATAGGGTTAATCTAACTAGAATTCTAATTATTTTTCTGTTTAGCTCTGTCAGACTTTAATCTGCTTATCTTGTTATATTGTGTCGTTTGGTGGCATGTGCTGTATGTGTGTGTGTGTTGTGTCGTTTGGTGGCATGTCCTGTATGTGTGTGTGTGTTGTGTCGTTTGGTGGCATGTCCTGTATGTGTGTGTGTGTTGTGTCGTTTGGTCGCATGTGCTGTATGTGTGTGTGTGTGTTGTGTCGTTTGGTGGCATGTGCTGTATGTGTGTGTGTGTGTTGTGTCGTTTGGTGGCATGTCCTGTATGTGTGTGTGTGTGTTGTGTCGTTTGGTGGCATGTGCTGTATGTGTGTGTGTTGTGTCGTTTGGTGGCATGTGCTGTATGTGTGTGTGTGTTGTGTCGTTTAGTGGCATGTCCTGTATGTGTGTGTGTTGTGTCGTTTGGTGGCATGTGCTGTATGTGTGTGTGTGTTGTGTCGTTTGGTGGCATGTCCTGTATGTGTGTATGTGTTGTGTCGTTTGGTGGCATGTCCTGTATGCGTGTGTGTGTTGTGTCGTTTGGTGGCATGTGCTGTATGTGTGTATGTGTTGTGTCGTTTGGTGGCATGTCCTGTATGTATGTGTGTGTTGTGTCGTTTAGTGGCATGTCCTGTATGTGTGTGTGTGTTGTGTCGTTTGGTGGCATGTCCTGTATGTGTGTGTGTGTGTTTTTATTTTTACAAATGAAATGTGACAAACGCTGTGCTTGGCTATCCTGTTAAGGCTCTTTGATTTTCTTGTTCTACAGGATTTCCAATCTCCTGACTATGAGAGTACCTGATTAAGGCTATTCAAGACACTCGTCGTGCCCATTAAATTAGATATCTACGTTTTATTACAATATATGACATGTACAACAATACATGTCAAATATTACATCAACTCTCAAACAATATAATTTACAACTACAGACTACACACAATCATAGTCGGCCTTTAAGCTATATGCATATGATAAAGAATACTAAGCATGTCAAAATCCGAATAACTTGCTGTATCAACCTCGACCAATATCGGCCCTCTGGATGATAATGGGTTTCTGAGGTTTATACCGCATGTGATACGGATTATACTCTGTACTATTTCCTATATCAGTATGACTCATTGATTTACAATTTGAAAAGCAACTATTAAATCTTTCGTTAACTTGATACCGTTTGTTATTTCATTTGATTAGTAACAATAACACAAATATTTTACCCTCATTTTTTGGTATTGTTGACAGATGTCTTTTGTTGCTTCCATTTGTCTTGGTATTACTAATATCACCGTTAGGTTTTCCTACAAGACTGCTGTTTTTATTGGCTGGTGGGAGACGCTGATGTTTGACGTCACCGTTCCCTATCAAACTAGTATTTTTACCGGTTGGTGGAAAACGTGTTGGCGTCTGTTTATGCGGCTGCTGCTTTTCATCCGCTCTGAAATAAAGATATTTTCACAGTTTTAGTCAAAAGTATAGCTCCATATGCCTACGATGTTGAAACGATGATATTCTTAGAATCAGCATAAACAACATACATAAATATTTAGAATAACGGGAAGATTATCGTCACGTAAAATTACAGTGAACAAAAACAACAACACAAGACTGAGAGAAATGCCAACAATATATTTTCCATGCGCAACACGTTATTGACACAATCAATTTCAATAACTCGAATAATTTTAAAACAACTTATGTCTTTACCTCCAGCTGTTTGTAGGAGCGCTCATGTTTTATTTACGTTATTTGTATTTGCTTGCGTATAGTGGTGTCCAACACATATTGTGTCGTGTTTTTTGTTTTGTTTGTCTTCCTCTTGTGTGCCCTGTGTGTTTTTTTTATATTTCCCCTTCGGAATTCTCTAACGTTTATTTACATCCCTCAAACAGACAGGGACCTAGATGTCCATCGATGTCTGTCGATATTTGTGTGTTCCAAAGCTTGAGGTTCGACAGATGTTTGGTTCATATTGATTTGGTCGGCTATATTGCAGACCATTACTGTTTAACATGTGATTCAACATTAATTGTTACAAGGCAGATAACATACATAATACACCGGTAAGGAAGCATTCGTCAGACAGAAAAATGGGAGTTACATATACAATGTACTAACAAACGCACCAAGCATAGGAAAACATGCATTATTGAAATAGCAACACAAACGATCTACATAGTAACACATGGTATTTCATTTCAATATATATAATTACGAAAATGAGTCATGATGGCATCTTAATAATAGTTTACTTATGTTCGTGAAAAATAAACGTTAAAGAAAACAGAAAGGGCAATAAAGAATGGACAATGCAGAGAAACCAGCAACATTGGGTGCACAAGACAGAAGACGAATACAAACAAAACAAAAAACACAACACAAAATGTGTTGGACACCACCAGACACACCATGCATAACCTGAATACATTTCTTGAGCCGACAACAATAATAAAAATGATAAACTCAAAGTAAAAGCATGGCAAAGTAAATTGGAACATTAATACAAAGAAAAACGTAGACACCAAACTTAGCACGGATGACTGGTTTCTGGATTAACCTTCACTTAGCACGGACGACTGGTTTCTGGATTAACCTTCATCAGATACGATCAGAGCCTAAATCATCGAAATCCAAATGATTTTAAAGTTTAATTTTTGTCGTCGAATCCTAGCTGAAAGCATGGCAATTCTGTCACTATAAATTATTGTACTCAGATTAATGGAGTACATGTACAATTTCGAATGAAAGAAAGCAATAAAGTATAGAGGGTTAATTTCACGGGGTGTAAATTTTCACGCATTTTGGTGGTTCCTTCATTAACGTCAAAATTATTACAATTCTTGAAAAAAAGCAAATATTAATGTTATGCATATTCAATTATGATCGCGAAAATAAAACAAAATGTCGACTGACATTTCTCACGAAACAAGATAACTTACACATTGTTTTCAAAAATCTTAAATTCTGATGTTCTATAGTCCACAACACTAGAATGAGAACGCTGTAGTACTATTCCTGTGTGCTCGTAACGTAACATTGTCGTAATAAATGTACATCATAATACAAACTGTTCATCCTGACACACATTCCATCGTATTAAGACATACATGTTTAGACTTTTTACACTTTCCATAAAGATCAAACATTCCAGTTAACCCATATACTGTTAACTGTCAATTGAAATGAGGGAATGTTATCAAAAAATTCTGTAACATGGTTTCAAAACAATTCAATTAGAATAAATAGTCTCCGTCCTATTGATTCTGTTAGAAAATGGTTATTCAAATGCTAATTAATGTCGATTGTCCCTCCGAAAAGAGGTGCGCTTATACATATTAATCCCCGGATTAAAAAGCTGGGACAATACATTGTTAAAATTGATGTTTTGAAAGATATTTCTGAAGAGTGGGAAATTGAAAAATAAGGATAATAAGTATGATTAAGAATTAAGAAAAACCTTTAACCCACAAAAGAACAGATCGATATCATATGTAATTTAAAGTCATAATATGATTGGTTTTTCTACTGTAACAGGTTAAACACATATTGGGGGAAAGGTAATAATGGGAAAAGGACCCTCAATATATTTGACAATTAAAGTTAATTACATTCTCAATCAACCAAGACAAGTTTTAAACACTGGTATAAATACACCTGGAAACCGAATACACAATGATTAATGCTATATGAACACATGAAATAATCAATCTCGTTGAATAGAGATTGTAGGTGGGTCAACACAATCGTATATTAAGTAATATAAAAGCCACCATTTGAATAAATCTATGTATATTTGTATAAGTCAATACTACATTTGTTAGTGTTATAAATTAAACAACGAAAAGTATATATGTACACACTTTACCGGTATCATATATTGTACACATTGTCTGTTTCGTTCTTTGTTAATTGTGTTTAGAGTAGCTCATGTACTACTAATATCTATTGTTTGTGTTTGTGTTTAGAGTAGCTCATGTACTACTAATATCTATTGTTTGTGTTTGTGTTTAGAGTAGCTCATGTACTACTAATATCTATTGTTTGTGTTTGTGTTTAGAGTAGCTCATGTACTACTAATATCTATTGTTTGTGTTTGTGTTTAGAGTAGCTCATGTACTACTAATATCTATTGTTTGTGTTTGTGTTTAGAGTAGCTCATGTACTATTAATATCTATTGTTTGTGTTTGTGTTTAGAGTAGCTCATGTACTACTAATATCTATTGTTTGTGTTTGTGTTTAGAGTAGCTCATGTACTACTAATATCTATTGTTTGTGTTTGTGTTTAGAGTAGCTCATGTACTACTAATATCTATTGTTTGTGTTTGTGTTTAGAGTAGCTCATGTACTACTAATATCTATTGTTTGTGTTTGTGTTTAGAGTAGCTCATGTACTACTAATATCCATTGTTTGTGTTTGTGTCAATATCGATAGTACTACGTACTGAATGTGGATATCACATCTTACTCACTGCATGTGGACATCACAACTTACACACTGTATGTGGATATCACAACTTACTCACTGCATGTGGACATCACAACTTACTTACTGTATGTGGATATCACAACTTACTCACTGTATGTGGATATCACAACTTACTCACTGTATGTGGACATCACAAACTATTCACTGCGGTGTCTAAAGTACTGCTCATTGTATATGGATATCTAAAGTACTGCCAATTGTATGTGGATATCTAAAGTACTGCCAATTGTATGTGGATATCTAAAGTACTGCCCATTGTATGTGGATATCTAAAGTACTGCCAATTGTATGTGGATATCTAAAGTACTGCCCATTGTATGTGGATATCTAAAGTACTGCCCAGTGAATGTGGATATCTCATGAACTATCATTTGTTGTGGATTTCATATACCCATATTGTTTGTGAATATCTCAAATACCATCCACAATATGTGGATTATAGGTACTCTATTTTATTTGTGAATACATAAAGTACTACCCACTGTAAATGAGTTTCATGTACCCCATATGGTTTATGGATAACGAATGTACCACCCTCTTTATGTGGATTTAAAAATACACAACAAACGTCTTTGGAAAAAGACACGTCCATAGCACTCTAAGAACCTGCAACAACGTTTAACAGGCAACAGTTCGCTAATCGAGTGTTCGCTGTTGTCTTGTTGGAAGATTTCCTAACCTTATCAAGTATACCTTCTTTTGTCTTTGTCTATCGAGACCATCTGTCTTAAGATGTTGTTTATATCTGAATTGGTTATCGTCCTGAATATAAGTGGAATAGTACTCAAAATGACATAAAACAACAATCAATCAATCAATCAATGAATTAAAACATTATTTCTTATGCACTACCTATGACAAGTACTACAAGTTGTTTGTGTAAAACTTATAATAGGCGAGTCTCTTACGTCTTTTGTCTCAAGTACCGTATGCAACAAGGGGGGCCATAAACAGATGAAAAACAAATACCACACCATTAAGACAGTTCTAAGATCTAGATAACAAATCATAGAAAGAGGCAAATTTGATACCCCAAACATATATATACATGACGTTCATACCCCAAACACATATATACATGACGTTCATACCCCAAACACATATATACATGACGTGCATACCCCAAACACATATATACATGACGTTCATACCCCAAACACATATATACATGACGTTCATACCCCAAACACATTTTTTACATGACGTTCATACCCCAAACACATATATACATGACGTTCATACCCCAAACACATATATACATGACGTTCATACCCCAAACACATATATACATGACGTTCATACCCCAAACACATATATACATGACGTTCATACCCCAAACATATATATACATGACGTTCATACCCCAAACATATATATACATGACGTTCATACCCCAAACACATATATACATGACGTTCATACCCCAAACACATATATACATGACGTGCATACCCCAAACACATATATACATGACGTTCATACCCCAAACATATATATACCTGACGTTCATACCCCAAACACATATATACATGACGTTCATACCCCAAACACATATATACATGACGTTCATACCCCAAACATATATATACATGACGTTCATACCCCAAGCACATATATATATGACGTTCATACCCCAAACACATATATACATGACGTTCATACCCCAAGCATATATATACATGACGTTCATACCCCAAACATATATATACATGACGTTCATACCCCAAACACATATATACATGACGTTCATACCCCAAGCATATATATACATGACGTTCATACCCCAAACATATATATACATGACGTTCATACCCCAAACACATATATACATGACGTTCATACCCCAAACACATATATATATGACGTTCATACCCCAAACACATATATACATGACGTTCATACCCCAAACACATATATACATGACGTTCATACCCCAAAAATATATATACATGACGTTCATACCCCAAACATATATATACATGACCGTTCATTTCCCTGACTGATAGTACTCAAAGTACTGTGACGTTGTCAATAGTCTGAATACAAACTGCAAGCTTTGGTGTAACGTATGACTAGTTGGTATATCACTATCGAAGTGTGGAAACTTTATAATGGCAAAATTGAAGTCGTCTCTTTTGTCAGAGCGTCTCGTCAATGATGGCCATTGACATGAAATTTGAGGCAAATGTCATGAATTGATGCAGATGGAGCGGTTTCTGTTATTTCTTTATCTCACGTTCTTTTGGGTATTAACTAGTGTATTAATGGAATCAAATTATCAAAGTTTGGATTATCAATTGACATAAAATCATCAATATACCCAAATGTGAGATTAAAGGCTTTGTCTTTGTAATTCTTTAACATTGATAAGGTTTTGTATAAACTATTCCCATAGGCGTGCAGGAAAATATCGGCAAGGAGAGTGGCGAAATGTTTCCATGGTCATGCCAATGATTTATTGAAAAATGTGCTATCGATGAGGGATTCCAGACTACCGATGACTTATGTGTTGTACCTTTTGATTTTAGTTTCGAGCTTAACAAAAATAAGTTAAATCGTAGCAACAGGGATGCAGAAGATGAGATGCGTAAGTCTTCAAAAGCAGACGTCCACACTCATCATTTTGTAGGAGATCAAACAGTTACTGTGGTCGCAGGACATAAACATTCTTGATTATCAACAATCTAAAGTCGTTCAGTACATATTATGTCACTACTTTTCTTTAATATCTAATTTCTTCACCATTCAAAAATATTTATTTCATTACAAAAGAAAATGAGAAACTTAAACTGATATTAATAACATTCACGTAATATACAGCATGTCACATGATTAATATATTCTCACCAAATATTAGAAAGGAAGACAAATGTTTTTTTCTCGATTTATTGAGACCAATTTTTCTTGAGTAACAAACATATTTTCATATATCGTAATAGCTAGGGAAAACTTGTTTTAACCCTTCCATATTATCAATCATTATGACTAAGATTCGAACACATAAAAACAAGTGACCGGTTAAAACTTCTTATTCATAAAATTCAAGTTGTAAAAATGTCCAAAGGTTTTAATACTTTTGTAGTCACAATTTAGACATTTTAATAGCTGTTATCATTCAATAACCCCTTTTAATAGTTGTCGATGGACAATATTTAATTCTTGTATTAAAACACATTGAGTTTTTAATACGATCATGGTAGGAATAATTGAAGCGTTTGTGATGTACAAGAAAAAAGTTAATAATTGACTGAAGACCATATGTAATGAACTACACACAATTTAATTAAATCCTTAATGCACGTTGTGAAAATATTGATTTATTGTCTTATAATTCCATTTGATTTTAATTCGGATTTTATGGTCCATTTAGGTGAGAATATGAGAATACGAAAATTAAAAAATATATAAACCCTATAGCCACAAGTAGAACTCAATGGTATATTTTTTTTTTGAAATTTGTGAATTATTTATTTACAAAAAATAACATAGTTGTAAAAATAACATCAAAGCTATTAATATAGAAAGGGAAAAAATAGTCAGCCCCATATTTCAAGGTTGGTTTGCATGTTTGAACCTTTGTCGACCTTTTAATGATGCATGGTACACAAATATATACTATATTATGACTACAAACCGAACAATATCTTCTGATTAATGTACGGTATTAACCTGGACATTTCAATGTTTATATACAGTAGACGCATGTCAATCTTTTTCTACAACACGTTCAAACGTGCTAATTCTTGTTGACAAACAATTACCAAGAAATATCCTATATTTAGGTTTTCTAAAAGTTTAATAATATAACATTGATATTGAATTACTTATTGACAATCATATATTTAAAGAATGTTTGATTTGTTCACACAATTTCCATTGACGACAGACTACTTTATTTAGAATCGATCTAACCCAGCCGTGACGTTACTAGTGTCGTTAGGTCCTGTTTTGTTGTCTATTGTGACAAAAGTGATTAAATAACTGTTAATGCGATCATTGAAATACGGTAACCTTAATTTTCGAAAAATCACACTGACATTATTAAAACTGACATATATATCATGATCAACAATACCTTTGGCAAACATTGCCAAAATTAGTAGAATATCCAAGTCCTACGAGGATTGCAAATGTATCGACAATATGGATGCCAAAACAAACAAATAAACACAAACCTGGAAAACAACGATGTATTAACACCAATACAAGAATAAAGTTTGGCTAAAGTTGACGGTTCCAGTGGTTCAATCCACGGAGCTGTACTGTTGTATTGTCTATATACAAATATAATAAAGTACGTACGACCCTTCTAATAGACTAATTACACTTCCCAGAACACATTGATTAAATACCATTGATTTGCTATTTGTATTATTCCTTAAACAAATGCCAACTTTCTAGAAATAAACTGATCATTCTAACAAGATATTTGGTTCTATGGATTTCATTCAATATGCTAATAATAAAGATTTAAATTTACACAACAAATCTAAGACATTGGAACAAAGTGCTATCATTCGACTTTTGTTTGTTTCTTCAATATGACGTCTAAATTTTAAGACAAAAAAATCAAAGGTTCCAACAAAACAGAGATTTCAACAAAGTGAAAAGCAAACAAAATGTTTGATTGAACTTGTCTTATTCGCTTAACAAAAATAAAATAAAAAATAAAGATATAAGATAAATACTGACATCATACTCAATGTAGCTGAAATATGATACACATGGATCTCAAGAACACATGATCAATAAGAATCACTCCTTAGATACAAAGAAAACCCCATCTGAAAATGGAATAACGATTACGTATTCATCAATAGACATATTACAGTTAAATATTTTAATCCTATATCTTTTGACATGATCTTAAAGTCAAGGATGTGTTTACAAAATAGTATCATTCACCCAGACACATTTCTTTACTAGATAATAAATTATATGTAGATAAAGACCTGTAAATTTCAATGTCTTGTTTGTGAATGAACCCACAGGCAGTTTATTTAAACTCCAAAAGGTGTAAGTAATGGTCTCTTAGTCAAATATTTACAAATACAATCAAAATCGAATAATATTCATATTTGGAGCAAAATAACAAGAATTTTTAAAGAAAGTCTAAAGGAAGTGAATTAACTACATTTAACATAGCGAATTTCTAGTATTGTGTACATAAACACTTAAGTATGCTGGAGTTTAACGTTCGATTGAAAATGTATTGAATATTCTAAGAGATTTCTTTAAATTTGACACGGGTTTAACTTCAGCATATGAATGATGGTTGGTTGGTTGGTTGGTTTATGGTCTTTAACATCACTTTCAAGAATATTTCAGCTATATCGTGGCGGTCTGTTTATTGGTGGAGGAAACCGGAGTACACAGAGAAAACCACCGACCTGTCGCAAGTCACTTCATCACATAATGTTGTATCGAGTACACCTCGCCATGAACGGGGTTCAAACTCATAACTTTAGTGGTGATAGGCACTCAGTATATGAATAAAACCTGTCCTCAAAATCTTGAGTTTTATTTTCACAAAAGATTGATCTTGTCGACATTTTTGCAATGTAACAATTTGAAATAAAATATGAAATGATATGGTCGTTGTTGTTTTCCTCCTATGGAATGATATTGTATCAAAACATAAAACATAAAAGTACCTGAAGATGGCCGACAGTATCTAGTAGAAAGCTCCGTAATTATAACAAGAAAAGTGTATGTGTTTCACCTCATAATCAGAGACTTCATGTATATTCAATGAAAGCTGTCTAAACCGAACACTCAATAAACCGAGATCCTCTATTACCAATGTAGAAAATCTTTGTTTATTTAACCTGCAAAAAATGGAACACCTTCTATTTCGAATAGACAAGTTGGTCCCAAAGTTTAGAGAAGTTTCACTGTATATATATTTCATCAATTAAACTACGAATTTAAGCTTTAAAGCCCTCCACAAAGTTCTACAGAAAACGAACGATAACCTTGGTAATTCAATAAGACAAACGTTTCTCTCTTTTAGTTTGACATCCGTCGTGATGTAACAATTTTCAGAATTTGAAGTTTTTCCCATCAAGGACACGTTACAATAATTAACCATTCATTAACCGAGGAACAAGTACTTTCAAGTTCGTAGTTAAATATACATTGACAACCTTTCCATAGAATTTAATTGTGAAATAGAACTATTTAAGGACATAAAGCCTAGAAATGTATATATTTACTCTTCTATATTAGACTATTATATGCTAAAGTTTTGAATAGCAAAAGTACAAAATGGGTTTCTACCAACCGGAATGCCTAATCTTTGTATATTATATTAAAATAGTCCTTACATTTCAGCAAACAAATGATAAGCCATGCTATTTTTAGAAGGCCATGTTGTCCAAGATTTTATTCTGGTTGTTTGTTTAACATTTGTGTTTTATATTTTGATTGTTTTGTATCCGGGTTGTCTTTTTTACTTAAATATTCCTTCTGATTTGGGTAAAGCCTTGTTTTTTCCTTCTGATTTGGGTAAAGCCTTGCTTTTTAGAAGGTCGTATTGTCTGAGGTGTTGTATTTGTTTAACCTCTGTGTTTGTATATTTTGATTGTTTTGTATTCGGACCGTCGTTTTTACTTTCTAGCTGTTAGATTCTTCACACAAAATAACAAATAAAGTGATGTTACAATATATATCATGAATAAAATACAATAGAATAAAATTGTATAAGAATATGCTGTAATGTTCATTCAGCTGAAAAATGTACCAAGTGACGAATTGCTAAAACATATTAGTTCTCCTCCTGTCTAATGCATATAAATGAAACATCATATATTCTCTAGGTGCACTACAAAAAAAAGAAAAGAAAAGCGAATACAAAGATGTACTTTCAATTTAACTTGTATTGCTTCAATGCGAAAGATACAAAGAGGCGATGCTGTTGAAACCTTTTGGTAAGGTGTTTTTAATGAATGGCATAGTAGGGGGTCATTAACCAAATATACATTAATAATGTCATGTATTTTCACTGTTGTTTAAAGCGGAAAACTTTATTAAGCTCTAGTAATTAACTAAGCTATGCTAATGACAAAACTTTACGGTAGTAAATAATTAAGCAATTTATACGAAATTCCTGAAATTTTAAACATACTTTGTCCCAGTTGTAATCATCTACGGTGTATATATTAAATATGTGGTGATCTAAATTTGGTAACTAACAATAACTAGATCATTGTCAAGATCAACAACAGGGAGGCCGACAAAACGAATCCTTGTATGACATTTTGGGAATTAGTCGTACAGCTGAATACGATCTTGTATCCCTCCATTGTTGTATAAATGTATAATAAATACATAAAAGTGTCAGGTACATAACAGCTGTATCCTGCTATCAACATTAATATCAATTGTTGTTCCTGGTACCCCTTTCACGTGTTTTAGATAAACTAGTTTGAACTAATTTTAAAATCCACCTGTGATGTAAATCTATTGTCTAAACTCTCCATTATTTTTAAGGAATGGAGAGTTATGAACAATGGAGAGTTATTGTTCTCTTTGTACTTTAAATATAATATACACAGACTTTTTTTGTTACAAGATTAATAATTAATAAAATTAATAAAGTACAATGGGTGGATTTTAAGTTGGAGAATGTCCTCGTATCTCTCCATTCCTTAAAAACAATGGGCTCGGTCCCCACGGGGCCTCGGCTACATTATTTTTTAAGGAATGGAGAGTTATTTGGACATTCTCATATACGTAAATCATGGACAATTTTACTGTTTGCTTATTTAATATAACATATAACCAACCCTCTGTGGATTAATATTAATTCTTTGTTTCAAAATAAACTTTATATTTGAACACACTGTACTAATACTGTTTATTTACTATTGTTTGCATCGTTAAACGGCTAATCAGATTTAAAACACGAATACTATACATTTTGTATATAGCAAAATTCATATAAGAATTACCCAGTAAAACAATTTCGTCATATATCGTAATACCGTGGATTATTTTTCAAGTAAAATCATATGCTCTGTTTATAAGAACACTTAATACATTACATAACAGCCGTGTTCATGAATGACCTTGAATCATACTTGACAAACTGCAATTTAAATGGATTACAAACGATTTCTAATGAAATTGAAACCCAACTTGGTATATATCTGAAACGTTTTGTAATTTTGTATGCTGATGATACTGTACTCATGGCAGAATCATCAGCTGATCTTCAAAATCAACTAAATTCATTCCAAGATTATTGTTCTATCTGGAAGCTTAAAGTGAATACAGATAAAAGTAAAGTTATGGTTTTTTCCAGAAGTAAACTCCCAAGGAATCTCAATTTTTCATTAAATGGAGAAAAACTAGAAATAGTCAATAGTCTTAATTATTTAGGAATAGAATTATCCAGGACTGGTAACTTTAAAAGAGCAAAGCAATCTATAGCTGGCAAGGCTACTGTTGCGTTTTACGAAGTATTAAAAATGGGCAGAAAACATGGTCTTTCAGTAAAGATTCAACTTGATCTATTTGATAAGATGGTTAAGCCAATTTTACTCTATGGATGTGAGGTGTGGGGTTTCAGTAATAACGATATAATTGAAAAGGTACATTTAAAATTCTGTAAATTACTACTTCATTTAAAATCATCTACACCATCATATATGATATATGGTGAACTTGGGAGATATCCTTTGGAAATAGACATAAAAAGTAGAATTATATCATTCTGGGCTAAATTGCTATCCGGAAAAGAGTTAAAATTGTCAAAAATAATTTATAATTTATGTTATTGTATGTCAATCAAAAACGTGGAACATTTTACGTGGCTAGATAATGTTAAAAAAATTCTAAATGAATGTGGATTCGCGTATATTTGGAACACACAAACCTTTGTTGACACAAACTGGCTTCGACTTACAATTATTAGAAACCTACAAGATCAATTTGAACAATATTGGCATTCTTTATTAGATAATGCATCAAAAGCTAATAAATTACAGATTGTTTAAAGATTATTTTGGCATGGAAGTATACTTTGATATTTTAGATAACAAAAATGTTGTAGAGTTATGCAGATTTAGAACAGCAAATCATAAATTACCTATTGAAATTGGAAGATGGAATAACACCAATAGAAATAACAGAATGTGTATGCACTGTAATAAAAATGAACTCGGTGATGAATTTCACTATATTTTAGATTGCCCATTCTTTGAACAATATCGAAACATCTATATACCAAAGTATTACTACAGTAGGCCAAATGTTTTAAAATATAAATTACTGTTATCTTCCAAAAAGAAATCAGAACTGATAAAACTAAGTAAATTCATTAATCACATAAATAAAACTGTATGTACTCCGGCTTAACCTACTGAATTGTTCATCTCTGTACATTTCTTCATTACTTACATACTTAGTATAACATGCTATTGTATATTGTATATATTGTACATATGTATTTCTCTATACCTTGTCAAATTATGATGGTTTATTGAGAATACAAAAGATATAGATATAAAGGTCCAAATGGTTAAACCGGCTTATTATAAATATGTACTGAAATAATTCATCCATATGAAAAATTTTAAATTCTCCGTATATAAACATTAGAACAGGACCATGAGAAGAGTACATGTATTTCTAAATACATGTACTTATGAAAGGTGTTAACGGACTAACAAATAGAGATATTTATGAAAGGTACACAGGCTTATCAAATATGAATTCACGGTTGTTTAATGTCAAGTGGGCAATACATTACAGCCAAGTTCACGATCAAGTTTACAAACAATTAATGATATACGTACAAATGTGGTACTGTGATAGGCCAATGGCAGGACATTCAGATTACCACACGAAAACAAGGAAATAACGGATAGGGACAGTGGCGGACTGGGTTGAAAATTTCTACCAGGAAAACTTGTAAAAGGGCCCAGTCAAAAGAACCCACTTAATACCAAAACGTAGACAAAGAAATCAAATAAAAGTAAAGGTTTTAGGCAAATAAAATGTTACATCTATTCAATATTGTTTTATTTATTTATGCTTAATGCATGCATAATACAAATACTAGAAACATTTAATAATTTTATAATAAAAATGAAAATCTTAATCATAGAACAACCAATCCGAGTAATTTACAGAGCAAAATTTGAAATTGTTTTCCAAGTATAATTAAAATTGGAACATATCACTACAACAGTCAAAATTCAGTAACTTACAAAGCGCAAATCTCCTAGACAGCAAGCAATCTAGAAAACTGTGTGGAATTTTTCACAAGAAAGGGAATAATATCATCCACAGAAATTTCAGAAAGTAAATCTTTTTCGATGCTCATCAACATAAAAGTTTCAAGTAGCTCATTTGACAGCGAAGAGCGTAATCGAGTTTTTACGATTTTCAACTTACTGAATGCACGTTCACAACTGACTTGTGTGAACGACAAGGTCAAAAGATATTTGTAAACTAAGAACAAATTCGAGTATTCAGATGCATGCAAAGAATACTTAAACATGATACGGAAACAGCAAAGCAGGCAATTCCTACATGACTTTCCAGAAGTGTAATGTGAACCTGAAAGTACATCAAAGTGAGTTTGAAGTATCTGTTCTGATTCTAGGTGTCTGGTTGTTGCATACTCTTCATTCAGAGTTTTTGAAAGGCTGTCAAAGCTTAGGATGAAAGACTGCAATTCGTGGCTCAGTTCCTGCTTGTCCAAACCAAGACGATTGCATATGTTTTTCAGCGCTTCTGGTGGCAATCCATCTTCTCTGAGTTCTTGGAAACGGCGTGGATCAAAACATATATACTGTGTCAATTACAAGTTCATGGTTGTTAGAAAAACGTTCAACAATACTTGTCGTAATTTGGTCAATCACTTGACGAAACACTTCCACCCTGTAGCGATCCACTGGATCATCAATTCTTTCATCCCTCTGGAGTTCACCAGGCATTCGTCTCTTTCTTGATGTTCTCATCTTCCTGAATCCCCCCTCTATTGCAAAATCAGTCTCATCATCATCGAACATTTAATTCACTGCGTCAATGTAATATTTTGTTGTTTCCATGATGTTTTCGAAGTTCAGATTTTTTAAAACTTCTTTTGCTTTTTCTACCATATTTCAGGCACTAAGATAATCTAGGCCTTCAGTTTGCAAATATTCTGAGGCCGATCTCAGGGTACTGTACACTCGCAATAACAAGAAACTTGTTAAATGAGTGTCAAAGATACGCCATTTAATAAATCAAGAAGTGAATTGGCATCAAAAGTAACCATTAATTTTTTGGGTAAAAATACTACCGATATGCATTGTTTTAACTAATAATTTATTTTATTTGTTTAAGAAAATAGAAATAAAACGAACTATATTTTAACAAACCTTGGTAGTAGTGTTAGCATCCTGTGGAAAGATCAGCTGTACATGTACTTCGTTGTTATTGTTTATTATTTTATGTCCAAGTGATAATGAATTTTTCAACAAATGAAGACAGTTTCACGACAGATGATATTAATAATAGTACATTACATGCAATGTATTCACTCTAAAAGCAGATTTCCTTTCATAGCAGAAACATATCAGTTTTTAAAAATACTTTTAAAAGTAGTAAACAACCTCCAGCATTGTGATTCTTTACGATTGTTGTCACGGATGATATATCATAAAGACGCCGTATATGGAGATTTATTAAAATATCAAATTTATTGCAAGATGTCAAATATGAAGTGATAAGTATTTAAGTACATTCTTACAGTAGCCTTTATCACCATTTAAAATTTCTCAAGAGTGGAATGCAAACTGATTTTACGCCATAATATTCATGATATGGAATGATAATAACATATAAAGTTGATCACCTTACGTGCTTTATTTTTCGAAAATTCATTTATTAATACTTTGCTGCAAAATTCTAACTGTTTAGTGTTGTTTAGCATACCATTATTCCAATCTAATTAGAATTAAATGTTTGTTTTATTTTTTTTAATTACATTAATTGGCAATGTCTTTTATGTGTGTGTCGCAATAAAATAAATACAAAATAAGATACCGCAAACATCCCATTTTAATTAAATTGACTAACTACAAGTATGCATTAATTGAATTCTAACAATACAATGCAATATCTTTATTCTCCTCACCATATACATATGCACAGAAAAATTGCAAGTGTTTTAATTGACTGGTATTCCGTTTTAAGTAAAACACCGGCGCTGGAGAACCGCGAATAAATATTGTGTTTCTCCTTTTTTTACCAGACGGTTGATAACATCATTACCCATAAGAAACTAAAAGAGAGAAAAAAAGAGACTAAATACCAGTATAAGAGTGGTCTAGCTATAAACTGTAGACCAATGCCCCGAGCGTTATCGAATTTAAAACGTAACAAACATTTTTCATTATTCCCCATATATATTATATGTTATTCAGCTATCAGACAGGGTATATAATGTGACATTCCCGGCTTAGGCTCTATATTCTCTGAGGCGCAGCCGAGGGGAATATATATCCTAAGCCGGGAATGTCACATTATATACCTTGTCTGAAAGCTGAATAACATATAATATATTTTATTCAGAAACTACCCCTATACAACAGGGCAAATATCAGTGGGGTACCAATGTTTGCGTCTAATAATCATAAATAAACAACTATATTAAAATGAGCATAAATCATACACGAACATCTTCATCAAAGAACAAAAAACATATCAAAGTCATTGTGATAAAAGTCATAACATATTATCACAGAAACAAATGTGTCATTCTTCATTAAAACAAAATTATATGCAATGCATCACATTATTTTAATTGCACTTAATCATAAGTAAAATATAAGAATGACATATAAAATAAAAGAAACACAATATTAAACGAGTTCCTGATCATCGACACATGACTCAATTAAAATAGCTCGCTCTTTCATCATTTTATATAAAAGTTTTTTACTGATTTGGTCAAGCGAGAAACCAAGCTCAGTGTTAAAACTAAGACAAAAGTCTCCGATCAAGAATTGCAGCTTTTGAAAGTAACTAAGAAACTAAGAGAAACAAACTACCAGTAAAAGAGGGGTCTAGCTATAAACTAGATCAATTCCCCGAGCGTTATGACTTAAAATGTAGCAAACAATTTTTTATATAATATTTTACTCTTTTTTTTGTCTATTTTATATATCAATGTACTGTACCTGTATTTACATGTTGACATGCTTTCAATAACATGCAGATCTTAATTTAGTTAATGAGTCCATTTTAAAGATGTAATAATTAAGAAATATATCATTAACACCGTTCCACATATTATGTGTATCCATTAAAAGGCAGAGAGGCACAAAATGGCTTTTTTGATCGAATAAAGAAACCCGAGATTATTATATGATTTACAATGAAATCTTCCAATAATGTATCAATAGTGGTATTACTGTTTATTGATTATCATTTCATTTTGAGTAATCTAATCATGGCTTTCTAACACATCAATGTTTTTGATAATTAAATTATTAAAAGGTATTACAGTACAAATCTATATATTATCATTAACAACTTTTTTCATGTATGTATCTCTCTATTGTATGTACGATAGAAATAGAACAACTAGAGTCCAGGAATAAATACAGGGGATATGGGGATATGGATGTGGTGTTTAACAATATTTCAGTTATATCGTGGCGGTCAGTTTAAATTGGCGGAGGACACCGGAGTACACGGAGAAAACCACCGACCTGCCCCAAATCACTGACAAACTTTATCACATAATGCTATATCGAGTACACCTCGCCTGAGCGGGATTCGAACTCACAACGTTAGTGATGATAAGCACTGATGAATTGTGTACCTAAGAATACACAGGAGTGTTGAATATTTAATAGGGGTGTCCACTAGTTGTACGGGACAAATTATATACACAAATCGCCCATGTCTGGTTGATAATGAGTTCCTAATGTATACACAATTCCTCGCTCCTTGCAGGTAAAAAACGAATTGTAGCAGCAGCTCCTGATAAGCAATGCTCAGTTCGTGTCAGGAATGGTCGTTGGTTGCCCGTTGCAGGGGGCAATATTTTCCTACGCATATAGGTACATCCAGTGTAACATTTTTACTACACGATATATTGTTTGGAAACTTGTTCTTGTCAAATATAGCCGAAATGCTGCTAACTTGACGTTAAAACAGCAAAATACTGCTAACTTGACGCTAAAACAGCAAATACTGCTAACTTGGCGTTAAAACGGAAAATACCGATAACTTGACCTTAAAAGGGTAAATAATGCTAACTTGATGTTAAAACGGTATACAATTAATGTCTGCACTTAAGCTTAAGTGCAGGCATAAGCCCTCGGGAAAACAACACCCCTCGGGTGAACAATTATGATGTTTACCTTAAATGCAGGAATTAATTGTTTTATTATACTGAAACTCTATTTTTTTTGCATCACTTTTATTTCGTTTGATAAATGCGAACATTTCTGTAAATGAACAGCCAGAATGGTTCCACTGGGCACATCGGCGGTGGCCATTTTATACATACTTACGTCACGTACACGTTTTAGATCATGGTCATTTTACCGATATTGTAAGCGCTTTGGCGATCTAGATCACTGTTACCCCGGTCATCAGCAAAAAAACTGATGACCTGTGAAATAGAGAAAACAGGGAATTTAGGATTTATTAGTTAAAATATTACACTTGATTTTCTATTGAAAAAAGATACTGAAGTATAATAACAAATACTGCTGACGTTAAAAGGGCAAATACCGCTAACTTGATGGTAAAACAGCAAATACTGCTAACTTGACGTTAAAACAGCAAATACCGCTAACTTGATGGTAAAGCAGCAAATACTGCTAACTTGACGTTAAAACAGCAAATATTGCTAACTTGACTTCAAAACAGCAAATACTGCTAACTTGACCTTAAAACAGCAAATACTGCTAACTTGACCTTAAAACAGCAAATACTGCTAACTTGGCGTTAAAACAGCAATCAATCAATCGATGGACACTTTAAACGAGCTTATTTTAACGAATAAGCGATTTCGTAAATTAATAGATTATTAAATTGTTTTTCTCTGTCGCTTTATTTACACGATTTTGTGAATCTAGGTGGAAAAAAAGTCAGTCGTGATTAAAATTAGTTTGCAATATGTATTTCGATGAAGGGGGATTAAACTAAAATGACAGACACCCATGGAGAATCGGTCCTGGATAAGATATTATTAATCAATAAATTACTCCAAAGATGTTAAAACACACAAACGATAGTTTTCAACGGAGGGGTTACATTGATTTTTGACTAGTTATCTTTTCATTATATGAAGATATTTATTTACCTTATAAACACCTGATTGTACAATTTAAATAAAAATTACTATAAAATTTGGTAGAAATATATAGTTATATAAGTTATCTTTTACTTATATTAAAATATATGTTTTAACCTTAAAAACACCTGAGCATACAATTGTATACAGATATATCATGTTTGGGAGGGGTATTTGCGAAAAATACCAGTCGAGAGACGAACAATTTCCCGAGCCGAATGGCGAGGGAAATTTAGTCTTAAGACTGGTACTTTTCGCAAATACCCCTCCCAAACATGATATATCTGTTTAATTACACCGAATATTATTTAGAACATTGGCTAAATAAATAATACCTTTTGCTTGTCGTTTTCAGGACCTAACATGATGTATCTGTTTAATTCTACCGAATAATGTTTCATAAAACGCACAACTGATAACGTTTCACAAATTTTGTTACAAGCGTCTCGGTGAAGGGTAAAAACGGCAAATACGATTTTGCAAATACCATGAAAAAAGTTAAATCTTATGCAAATACACCTACATGAAGTAAACATTCTGCAAATTCACAATACAAGGCCTGAATTTGTATCACGGCTATTAACCAATCAGAATCCAGCATTCTTATATAAGGTGTAATTAAAATAAAAATACCAACACATTAAGTAGAAATATATCTCTACATCTATTTGAATTTTTAAGTGCATAGTGGTAGTTTATGTGTATCTCTAAAACTTACATTTAGATTTATTAGTTTAAAAAAATATAATAGCCAATTTCGGTACATGCATCTTACATACCGAATGCATTGCAAAATGAACTTATATGATACAGAAATGTATAACAAGGTCTGAAAAAATCCATGACTTAAATAAACAAAATAGTAAATTACGAATAAAACAAGTGTTCAATGTCCACTCGAAGAATACGTACATCTTCAATTTTATTGTCTAGTTAAACTATTCATGTGCCATTATTTTGAATTGAGACACATAAATGTAAATAAATCTAATTTATTTTAATTTACAATAATAATGCCTTCATTGGTTGAACGCTTTTGCAAAATGATGTTTCTAATAGGAAAATTCTACATATAATGATTAAAATTAGTTTTCTTGGTGGTTACTTGAACTGACGTCATCTAGAAATATTATACGAAACTATATACATGTAGTGTATATATATAGATTCTTCTTCAGTTGTCCGTGGGCTACGATATTTCTCCACTCAAGAGAGTTAAATAAAATTTTTTAACCACAAGCCGTCAGGAGTGGATAGATATCGTAACCCACATGGGCAACTGAAGGAGAATTTGTTTCTCCCATTATTTAACACGAACTTTATTTCAAAATTCGATTCAATTACCGATTTGACAACATGCGATGAAAGGCACGAGATATTTTAATCCTCTAGAGGATTACAAAATTTTCCACCACTGGTTCAGCGGGGATAAAACACCGTAATAATGGGAGAAAGCTCTTTAAACGTCATTTGGAAATAATAATCAAACCAAGCCCTTTTTACACTGAACTATTTGGGCTTGTAGTGATATTGTGTCCCATATTTCACACCAACCAAGGGAGAAAGTTTGTTGTTTGTGAAAAAATAATGTAAGAAACAAATGTCTGGCCCTAGACGTATCCCAGGCCTTGTATTCGACAAATCATTTGTATACAGTTTCTGATTCGAAACATGTTCGAAACTAGAAAGTTTCATGAACGATTTTTTTTTAAAGTTCCGCCTCGTGTTATATTTGCATTTTCCAATTAATAAAGTGTAAATATATTGCATGAAAGTGATCTTATCTGGTGTGACTTGAAAACGATATTTAAATTACCTCTTTCAAAAATGATATTATTTAGTTATTTAACCATGTCACGCCATTTTATCATATTTAATTGATATAGGTGACATCTATCAGTACAAATTAATCTCTGACATAATTTTCTACTAGCGATGAAGGGGTAGTTTGACATCGGGTTACTTTTCAATGTTTCAATACTAATTTATTTAAAATTAATCTCTGACATAATTTTCTACTAGCGATGAAGGGGTAGTTTGACATCGGTTACTTTTCAATGTTCCAATACTAATTTATTTATCAAAGGGGCTGTTGATCGTATGGTAGTTGGATTTACAACTATCTTTGTAATCAGTGCCTATCACAACTTAAGCTGTATGTTTGAATCCCACTAGGCGAGGTGTACTTGATACAACATTATGTGATGAAGTTTGTCAGTGACTTGCGACAAGTCGGTGGTTTTCTCTGGTTTCCTCCACCAATAAAACTGACCGCCACGATATAACTGAAATATTGTTGAAAGTGGCGTTATACACCACAAATCTAAGCCCGTTGAAAGGGTTTGTTTTTTCTTATTGTATCGTATTATAATCTTTCAAGTATGTGTCCAAACCCATTGCCACTTTTTTTAACTACATGGACATGATTTATTTGTTTGTTAATATGTTCTCCTCGAGAATCAAATCATTCCATTAATGAATCGTAATTATATCTAATTTAAACAATAAGTAATAATTTTGTTGAAACTACATACTATTTAAGAATAGTTAATGCTATTTGTTCACTTCCGTTTAGCCATGAATTAAAGATTAACGCCACTTTCAACAACATTTCCCAGTTACGGTACATAATGGCGTCAGTTTTATTGGTGGAGGAAACCGGAGTAGCCGGAGAAATAATTTTCTTGGAACTACATACTATTTAAGAATAGCTAATGTTAGTTGTTCACTTCGGCTTAGACATGAATTAGGGGATGCTTAACGGCACTTTCAACAATATTTCAGTTATATACTGGCGGTCAGTTATATTGGTGGAGGAAACCAGAGAAGCCGGAGAAAACAACCGACCTGCCACAAGTGACTGACAGCCATATGTCAGCAAGTCTGAGAAAAGAAACCATCACACATGTCAACACCAATGTGTTCCGACCTGGTAGTAAAATGATAACATTAATATATACATATACATTTATAAATATTTGATTTCTATGTATCAATTATCTAACTGAAATATTGTTGAAAGTGGCGTTAAACACCATAAACCATAAACCTAAACCTCTAAATATAAAGACAATACTACTTACATGTGTTTAGTAATAGAGGGGAGAGTCTCCGGTGACATACTACAAATTGTCTAGCGTCTTTATCCAAGATTATTAAATTCTAAATTGAGTTTTACTTTAATACAATATTCTTTGCGGTTGAATAGATCTTGAATATTGACAACAAATAATTCTGAATGAAGAAGAAACATTTTAAATTCCGACTTCTATATTATGACAACGCTTCTAAATGTAGAAAAGTACTTGTGTAACTGAATAAACAAGTGAATGTGTTTGGTTTGTCAATATATAATGTTATTTCAAAACTTTCCCACTGTTTGAAAAAAAAATATCGGATGTTTAAATGTAGGGTAAATATAAATTAAAAAAATTCTTCCACTGATATATGATACAGATAAAACTTGGTTAACGTGACACATTGCAAGATATTTCTTAATTCCTAGTTGAAAAATAGAGGATGGTGTATGATTCCTTTTTACCGGTTCAGTTATGTTAGAGAAATATCTCTTGTTCGTTTTCCCATAGTGTCATATGTTAAAATAAAATCTGTGGTGATGGCAATGTTAGAATTCTGATCGACACAGTTGTGTAGCTTTTGTAGAGGGTTATCTAAGGAACATTCAAGTAAAGTTTTCTTTTTAAATGCATGGTCTGTGGTTCCAGGGAAATAGATATCTATAATATTTCCCCATATAGTCCTTTGTTAAATGTTTGTTTAGTGTGTGTGTGTGTGGGGGGGGGGGGGGGTCATCCTTTTTCTAAGAACAATTTGAAGATACCTAAGGGGTAACCAGAAGCCTTAATTCGAAGAAGAACAGAAAATACAATGACCAAAAAAAAAAAGGACAAAATGACAAGCAATAACATAAAACACTACACAGAAAACCGAAGATCGAGCAACACGAACCTCACTAAAAACCGTGGGTGAACTCATGTGCTCCTGAAGGGTAAGCAGTTCCTGCTCTACTAGTGGCACTGGTCGTGTTACTCTTGTTACAAACCCGGTAATATGGTATGAATGAGGAAAGGACCGTATCGCGATTACGAACAAACGGAACATATCCGTGGTCATTTGTGACACAGCTATTCCGTAACGGTTAATTAGGACATGGTGGCGACTGTAAAACTTTCGAAGTGATGAGTTCAAAAACGTAAGCACTAGAAACTCTTGGTTCAGTAGTTTCCTTGCTCGCAGCAAACATCTATCAATGACATCGAGATAGGAACTACAAGCTATGGAATATAGGACCAACTAAGAGACATATACTCCATATGCATGTGCTGCAGGAATGTTATTACGTATAAATGGAAAGTTCACAAGTTGGCTAGAAGGAGAGCACAGTTAGTACCCATAGGAATGCCGACTGTCTCTTGAAAAGCACGTCCACAAATATGTTGTTAATACAAAAAACTCGAGAAATTTTGGATGATATCAAGTTTTTAAATCCAGTTAAATAGAGTGGTAATACTCAGTCAATTAACTTATATTATTGGCTTTGGTAATCATATTCAATTTTGGACTGTCATCAAAATCCTAAATTCTGATGAGGTTTGCAAAACAAACATTGTTGTACATGTTCTTTACATTTGGTTCAGTAGTTCCAGAGTTGGAAATGCTAACGGACGACGGACGCAGAGTAATGACACTAGCTCACATGGTCTTAGATCTTGTTGAGTTGGGAAGAAGTCAAATTTTATGAATTGTATTGTTCCTAATGTTAATTTAAAGTTGTTTTTTTTATATTTACCCCCATTTTCAACTATATTTTGATATGGGTGTTGGCAACACCACCTTCAACAATTACATTAAATTGATTGAAAGTGACATTAAACACCAACAACGCCTATTGCAGTTGCATTTTAATCTTGCACCCTTTCTTTCAATTTCTCACTGATATTTCATATAGATTTGATAACTTTCCATATTTGCTAATACGACTTTTAAAAACGATATAATCCATGTTCCGGAACCAATAAGAAATAAATAAATAATAATCATTAAAAAAATGAACACATTTATAAAAAAAATTTCGAATATTAAATTTCATTTCTTAATAATTTATTTCCATATTTGCTAATACGACTTTTAAAAACGATATAATCCATGTCCCGGAACCAATAGGAAATAAATAAATAAAAATTATTAAAAAAATGAACACATTTATAAACAAATTTTCGCATATTAAATTTAATTTCTTAATAATTTATTTCCATATTTGCTAATACGACTTTTAAAAACGATATAATCCATGTCCCGGAACCAATAGGAAATAAATAAATAAAAATTATTAAAAAAATGAACACATTTATAAACAAATTTTCGCATATTAAATTTAATTTCTTAATAATTTACTTGATAATATTTCAACAGCGGTACAGCCCTTGATTTTCTTTTAGAAACCCAAGAACATATTGTGTTCTTTTTGTGCACAAATGCCATAGGTTCTGGGGCTGTTGTGGTCGTGATCATATGGTAGTTGGATTTATTACTACCTTTGCAATCAGTGCCTATCACTTTCGCTTTCAGGTGTACTCGATACAACATCATGTGAGAAAGTTTGGCAGTGACTTGCGACAGGTCGGTGGTTTTCTCCGGGTACTCCGGTTTCCTCCACCAATAAAACAGACCACCACGAAGTATCTGAAATATTGTTGAAAGTGGCGTTAAACACCATAGACTTAACCCCAACACTGTAATAGGTTCTAAATATAAAACTCTCGTCAAATCACAATGTTGACGACTTAATAATAGATAGCTTTAATGCTGTCTGTAATCAAATTTAAACGGTTTGCTTAACAAAGCCTAATTCTTCTTGTCAATAAAAACTTATTTATTTATTTATTTGTTAGCAACTATTAAATCATCAAAACCAATAGTTTCCCTTGGTTGTAAACGCCAACATTAGTAAACATCCTTACAATACTCCCATGGTGTTTAACTACCTGTAACGACCATTAACGTTAAAAAAAAAAAAAATTACTACTATACATGCATATCATAAAAGAAATATTATAAACACAGTTTGATAAATAAAAAAGCGAAAATTCTATACACAAATATATACCTGCTTCAGTAAATCTGAACGAATTTAATGACATAACTCACAGTATATGGTTTTTTAATAATATTTTCTGTCAGTTCTTGTCAGCTAATCTTAAATTATCGAAATGTACTACTAATAATAATAATAGTAAATAAGAATTACCATTATCTTTTGTTGACTTGTTCCATGAACTTTGAGCTTATTTCCCGGTATTTTTTCTTCTTCTATTTTCCCATTCGTGTGATATGTGCTTTTGGTTATTAAATATCTTTGGAATGCTTTATTTTCATTTTCTGCTTAGTATGTAAGAATGTGTCCAAGATTCAAGATTTTATTAGTACTCTCAGCAGACATTTTAATCGTAATCGGTTGTAATCGATTACATTTTTCATGTAATGTAATGTAATCTGTAATCGGACATTTTTTAGATTACATGTAATCGTAATGTAATCAATTACATTCATTTTGACCCTGTAATCATGATTACTTTCTGATTACATTTAGATTACTTTTCATCATTTTGACTTATTTTGTCTTAACTGAAACATATATCTCCTTAGATATTTAATGTATGATTTATGTAAATGAATTTTCTTCATGAAATTTATTAAACAAATAATGTAGATATTATTATATGCTTAATTGCAATCAAAACTAACACAGCTACAACAAATATTAAGTATAAATTATGACTTCAAAGACTTGATACCCAAACAAATGATATCTCAATTTCAATTTCTTTAGGGTTTCAAAAATTCAGTGAAAACAGTTTGTCGGCTTGTGTAAAACACAACAAGCTCTAAAATTTTTAATTATCTGACACAACTTTCAAGATTTCATATATGAAATTGCTTCTATGAAAGACTATCACCATGTCCTCATGATTCCATAAGATAAAGAAATATTTTATATAAACCAAAACATAGGTATCTCATGAAGATTTCTTATACAAGTTTAAAAAGAGATTTAAATTTCAATAAAGATATTATATAAAAAGTAAAATGTAAATTATAATTTTCAGAAACATTTATTAATGATGCTCGTACATAAATATATATTACAAATTAACTGATAAATAGCAAGTTGTAATATTTGTAAAATTTTGGATTTTTGTTTAAAGAATATTCTAATGGGGCTTGTTATCAGATATTCAGATATATGTGATATTTCTGCTTTTTATTTTGGTGCTGATTTTTCTTTTAATATTGGATTATATGATAATTTTTTCATTACTTGTGGGTTACTATGCAACTTGTAATGGATATTCTATTAAACCTATTTACATAAATTAAGGATTTAGTTTTCATATTTAGACTGAGAAATTATGTACATTTTTAAGCAAGTTTTTAGAATCAGAACGATTTTTGGTTTTTTATCTTCGGAATTATATATCAAGGACAAACATTCAAATGGTGAGAGAGAGGTTCCGAAAGAAAGTATGGAAGGTGTGATTTTCACTTGGCTGATAATTTTGTGATTTTTGACGTAAATATAACTTTCTCATAGATAAAATTTGAAAGCTGAATTCAGATATGTATTTGGGTCCTGATCCCCGACTTAGTTTTATCATTAGACTTGTAATTTTGAAGTTTTGAACGCCAACCCTGACACCTGAAACCCTTTGTTTGAAGTTGTGTATTGAAGCGTATTCATGCATGCATGAATGCGTAAGTGAACGAACTGCGACAGTGTTATTGAGGGCCTATACGAGGCGCCTTAAAAATGCCACACAATAGGGGGAATAGTGGAAACAAGGACAAACAGAAACAAACGTCTGAAGTATTAAATGAAAGTAGAGAAACTCTTTATGGTACAGATAGGCCAAATGATCCGCTTTCTAATAGTATGTTTTTCCAATTTATGACCAGACTTGATGACAGATTAAAAACAATAGAAACTAATGTAACAAAGTCAGTGGGTGAATTAGACGATATAAAAAAGACAGTACGATCAATTTCTGGTACTGTAACAACTGTTCAAAATGAAGTCAAGGAACTCAGTAAGAAATATGTCGATCTCGAAACACATACACAAGGCATGAGTAACATGTTTGATAACGTACGAAGTGAATGTTCAGATAAAAGCAAAGCTATTAAGGAACTTGATCAAGACAATATTAGTATTTGCACACACATGGAGTCACTGGCGGAAGATCTGAAAGCTTTTAAATTAGAACGGAATGAAATGAAAAGCACACTGCTGGATTTAAGATGTCGTTCAATGAAGAACAACCTGGTATTCACAGGATTAAGGGAAACCGCAGATGAGGAAACGGAAGCTAAATTGAGGGACTTTTTAAGATGTGAGCTCAATATTGATTACTACATTGAGTTTGGTAATGTGCACCGTTTCGGATCCCGCCAGAATAACACCAACGGGACTGAAATAAGACCTCGCCCTATAGTAGCTCGCTTCTTATACTATAACGATTTGGCTTATGTGCTCGAATGCGCGAAGCGGCTAAGGGGGAAGCCATACGGAATAAACCAGCAATTCCCGGCAGAGATTGAAAACCGTAGACGGTCGTTGTATCCGGTAATGAAAGAGGCAAAAAACAGAGGAAAACGGGTAAAACTTGTACGGGATAGACTTTTTATAAACAATGAGGAATATGTACCCGAAGAAGAGCAAATAACATTGCCAGCAGCAACCAGCATGAACTTTAAACAGGCACGGTCGACCACGCCTGTGCCCCCCCCCCCATCGTGACGGCCGGCCAGAGAAACGACCTCGTATTGGATCTACCCCCGAGCGACCTACATACTTGGATCACCTAGGAGGTCAAACTGTAAATGTACATCAACAAAATTCTAAAAACTGTTCACTTATTAGTGGTAGTATTGTTAAAGACAATTCTGATAATATATGTGATAATTCGAACTATGACCGTAAATCTTGTGTAAATAAAGGGTTAAATCTTTTGTCATTGAACTGTTGTGGTTTAAAATCGAAACTAAATTATCCAGAATTTCATGAGTTTGTTAATACCTTTGATATTCTTTGCTTTGTTGAATCAAAAACTGACGATTTAGATGAAATTGTTTTACCGGGATTTTTGATAAAGATGAAAAATCGTATAAGTTTTTCAAATAGAAAATCAGGGGGAATTGTATTGGGTTTTAAGGAAGAATATGATAGTTTTATACATCCCATTCCTACTGATAGTTCGTATGTATTCTGGTTTAGAATATCTAGAGAGCTATTTGGGTTAGATGAGGATGTTGTTTGTGGTATAGTTTATATTCCACCGGAGTATACGGTTTATTCCTCTGTAGACGCGTTTAGTGAATTAGAAAATGAATATTTGGCTTTGCAGAGGAATTATAAATATATATTTCTAAACGGGGATTTTAATAGCAGAACAGCGAAAGACCCTGATTTCATCTATATTGAAAACAATAATGATAATATAGATTTTTTCGAATTATCAGATGTAAATAGTGTAAATATATTAGAGTCATTAAATATACCTGTAGGTAGGATTAATAAAGATAGTGTCAAAAATCATTATGGTAGTAGATTGTTAGATTTATGTAAAGGTAATGACTTATTTATCATAAATGGAAGGATTGGAAATGACAAAGGTATTGGTAAACTGACTTGTAAGAATAGTAGTGTTGTTGATTATGTTATTTCGTCCGTTGATTTTTTGAAACATATTGTAAATTTTAGTATTTGTGAATTTAGTAAACTATTTTCCGATGTACATTCACCAATATCGCTGTCATTGACATGTGAAAATAAAGATGAAATAATGGTCACTGAAAATGTAAGTAATAATGCAGAAGCTTGTCGTGAGAAACCTAAAAAATGGGATGAGACATATAAGGTAGATTTTGTAAATAACATTGATGTAGATAGTATACAAAACTTGAAAATACAATTGGAAAACTTGAATATTGAGAACGTTGTACAGTCCGACATAGATACTCTTGTAGGTAAGCTAGGAGAAATATTTGTATCATCTGCGAAGGAAACATTTGGAATAGCCAGTAAACCATTTAAGAATAAGAAAAGAAAGGTATGTATTAGCTCAAAACCATGGTTTGGAGCTGATTGCAAATTTGCGAGGCAACATTACCGCAAACTTAAACGGAGAAGTAAAACTAACAATACTGAAGAAACACGAGAATTAATGAAAAAAGCTGAGAAATATTATAAGAAACAAATGGATGTAAGTATAAAAAAACATAGAAAGGAAATGACGAAAAAGATTAAAAATTTAAGATCTAACAACAGCAAGGAGTATTTGAAGCTGATGAGAAAAGGTACATATCGAAAACAGCCAAATATATCTATCGACACTCTATTTGATTTTTTTAAGACCCTGAATCAAAACCCAACAAATGATGGCGATGGTGCAACTGTACTACCGGAAATAAACGAAAATTTGGTTAACAATCTAAACATAGAAATTAATGGGCATATTACAAGTGAAGAAATACTACATTGTGTTAAAAATGAGAAAGCTTGTGGCGATGATATTATTAAAAATGAGTATATTAAATCATCAATTGATGTCTTTTTACCCGTTTATTTAAAGTTGTTCAATTGTATATTTGACTCAGGTATTATCCCTGAGAGCTGGTTAACTGGTAATGTTAAGCCCATTTACAAGAACAAAGGAAATCATTTAGACCCGAAAAATTTTCGTCCGATCACGATTTTGAGCTGTTTTGGCAAATTATTTACAGCAGTATTGCTGACAAGATTAAATGCTTTTTCTGAAAAATTTTCTATCTTGAATGAAAACCAGAGTGGTTTCAGGAAGGGTTATTCGACAATTGATAATATTTTTGTTCTATATGCCTTCTTTGAATTGTTAAAATTAAAAAAGAAAAAGTTATTTGTTACATTTGTGGACTTTGAAAAAGCCTTTGATAAGGTATGGAGGGATGGTTTATGGTGTAAATTACTTTTAAATAATATAAATGGGAAGATGTATAAAGTTATTTATAATATGTATCAGAATATAAAATCTAGAATTGTATATAATAACACAGTGTCAGATTTTTTCGATTGTAATAATGGTGTGCGACAAGGGGAAAATCTCTCACTTTCCTTTTCTCGATGTATTTAAATGATCTGGAACAGTTTTTAAATGATCGAAATGTCAACGGTCTAACTGTTATTATGTCGGAATCAAAAGAAGATATGCAAAACCAGCTAAATGTTTTTAATGATTTTTGCAAAAAATGGAAACTCAAAGTAAATGCTGAAAAGTCGAAAGTTCTTGTGTTTAGTAATGGTAGATTACCTGCAAATTTAAAATTTACTTATAACAATAGAGACTTGGAAATTGTTCCAAATTTTTCTTATCTTGGTATAACATTTTCAAAGTCTGGATCATTCAACGCAGCAAAAAAAGATCTTGTAAATAAAGGTACGAAAGCTATGTATGAAGTATTGAAGAAAGGTAGACTTCATAATTTGTCAATACAATGTCAACTGGATATTTTCGATAAAACAGTAAAACCTATACTATTATATGGTTGTGAAACTTGGGGCTTTGGGAAAAACGATATTATTGAGAGAGTTCATCTAAAATTTTGTAAGCTTCTTTTGCATGTAAAAACATCCACACCAAATTTTATGGTCTATGGGGAATTGGGCCGATATCCAATTGACATTGACATTAAAGTTCGTATGATTTCATATTGGTCAAAACACATTTTAGGAAATCAGTCAAAAATTTCATCATTATCATACAAACTATTGTATATAAAAGATTTTCAAAATAAAAATGTTACATGTGCTTGGTTAAATAGAATTCGTTGTATTTTGAATGATTGTGGTATGTCATATATTTGGAACATGCAGAATTGTATTTCTGATAAATGGTTGAAATTAGTAGTTAAAAATAATTTAGTGGATCAATTTAAACAAACATGGACTTCAAAGATTGAACATTCATCAAAAGGGGATAATTATAAGTTATTTAAGCATGATTTAAAATTTGAAGATTATTTGGATGTATTAGATGATAAGGACAAATTCTTACTTGTTAAATTTAGGACTTCAAACCATAGGCTACCGATAGAAGTTGGGCGTTGGCGTAATATAAAAAGGGAAAATCGGATTTGTAACCTATGCATCGGAAGAAACTTAGGTGATGAATTTCACTATCTATTTGAATGTCCATCTTTGTCAAATGAACGTAAGAAGTATTTTGAACCACACTTTATAAATAGACCAAATATACTTAAGTTTTGTAATCTGATGAATTCAAAATCAGTTAGCGTTTTATGTAATATGTGTAAATATATCAGAATTGTAAATATGAGGGTATGTCCTCCAGGTTGATCCACCTTCTATCTTCCTTTAAATGTAATAATATGTGTTATATTGTTGTTATCTCTGTACCTTTGTAAAATTGGTTATGAGAAATAAAGATATATATGGTGTGCAATTTAGTAATGCCGTAATTTGGTGTCATAAATAATACCTTTATTACAAATTTAATCAGGTAATTAATTGCTAGTTTATTATCCCCAATAGACTTTCACAGGATGTTTGAAATTATTTGCTATATAATATATATTATTAAAATGTGCAAATGTATGTTATAATATTTACTAATAGTAAAAGATGGAATCAATATTGGTCATATATAGTAATAAGTGAAGACATATTTTATGAAAAATAGGAAAATGAGAATTGCTGTTTATAATTTACAATGTACTGTTTGTTATTGCATGTAATGATCACATTACAACTGAATTGTAATTCATAGTTCTGATTAAGAAATACATTAAAAAAAATAAGAGATATTGGACAGATGCACACGAGACAAAATAACATAAAACACTAATATATTGGTTGTCATGACATTAAATGTAATCAGTAATGTAATTGATTACATTTACAAAGTGATTGTAATTTAATCGATTACATTTGAAAAATGATGTAATCGTAATGTAATGTAATCATGAAAATTGCAAAGTAATTGTAATGTAATCGATTACATTTGAAAGAAATCGACCCCAAGTCTGACTCTCAGACAATTACACTGTAACAAGAGGCAACATATAGAACACATTTGTATCTGCTTCCAGTTAAAGTGAATAGGGGCATGGCTCTTGATCCATATGAGGTATAATAGAACTAAATATATCATATTGTAATGTATCTATGGTTATTATGTGCTGTCATTTATTATTTGCATTTTTGCTGAAATGTTGATATAACTTATGGCCAATCCCATTTGATATATTATTATATGAAAATATAGTATATTTTAAACTTAAAATGAATTTCAAATGATTTGCATAAGCAGAGATTAAGTTACTGAACAGCAACCTGATTGATTGGCAAATAAAGGAGCAAAAACGAAAAAGGTAAGGTAGTCAGTTCTAATTCAAACTTGGTATCTCCTTTATGGTCCTCGACCTTGTGTATAAATTCCAAAATAATTCGCTAAGATGAACTTTTTAGTTATTAAGCAGACGCCGTAACTCCAGAAGTGGTCAAGTCCGAAACCGACTTCTTGTGTATAAATTCATGAACGATTTGTTTATGGGTGTGCGGACGTACGGACAAAGGTGAAACTTAATGTCTCCGACGCCTAGCCTCGGGACAAAAAAAACCCACTTTAGAAACATAGATCTGTTTAGTTTTTTTGTGTTATCCTATTATGTGTCGTTACGTTCTGAGTTCTATGTTGTGCTGTCGATGATGATTTCCGCATAAAAATGAAGATCGGTTCGTCTCTACCTCCAGTTGTTTGTAGGAGGGAAAATGTTTTATTTACGTTATTTGTGTTTGCTTGCGCATGGTGGTGTCCAACACATATTGTGTTGTGTTTTTGCTTTGTTTTTCTTTGTCTTGCTATTCTTATGAATGTTGCCAAATTCTCGGGATTGTTCTTTTGATTGCCACGTCGGTATTCTCTAACGTTTACTAGATATGGGGATATTTAAGAGCCAAATACAGTTTTGAAATGGTGTGTCCTGTATATTGATATGCTGAAATAAAACTGTATATTCGTTGATGGGTATTCAAATGTTTCATTATTGTATTTGTATCTTAGAGCAAGAACAGTTTTTTAAGATACCAAAGGGATATTTAGACACTGTAAATTGAAGAATGACAGACAGCACAATGGCCAAGAATAAATACACAAGAGGACAAACAATGATCTACAAAACACTACAAAGAAAACAAAAGATTGAGCAACACAAACCCAGGAAGGGTAAGAAGCTCTTGCTCCACTAGTGCCACGAACCCCGGAAGGGAAAGAAGCTCCTGTTCCACTAGTTCCACGAATCCCGGAAGGGTAAGAAGCTCCTGTCCCACTAGTGTCACGAATCCCGGAAGGGTAAGAAGCTCCTGTTCCACTAGTGCCACGAATCCCGGAAGGGTAAGAAGCTCCCGCTTCACTAGTGTCACGAACCCCGGAAGGGTAAGAAGCTCCTGCTCCACTAGTATCACGAGCCCCGGACGGGTAAGAAGCTCCTGTCCCACTAGTGTCACGAATCCCGGAAGGGTAAGAAGCTCCTGTCCCACTAGTGTCACGAATCCCGGAAGGGTAAGAAGCTCCTGCTCCACTAGTGTCACGAACCCCGGAAGGGAAAGAAGCTCCTGCTTCACTAGTGTCGCGAATCCCGGAAGGGTAAGAAGCTCCTGCTTCACTAGTGTCACGAATCCCGGAAGGGTAAGAAGCTCCTGCTCCATTAGTATCACGAACCCAGGAAGGTTAAGAAGCTCCTGCTTCAATAGTGTCACGAAGCCCGGAAGGGTAATAAGCTCCTGTTCCACTAGTGTCACGAACCCCGGAAGGCAAAGAAGCTCCTGCTCCACTAGTGTCACGAACCCCGGAAGAGTAAGAAACTCCTGCTTCACTAGTGTCACGAACCCCGGAAGGGTAAGAAGCTCCTGCTCCACTAGTGTCACGAACCCCGGAAGGGTAAGAAGCTCTTGCTCCACTAGTGTCACGAACCCCGGAAGGGTAAGAAGCTCCTGCTTCACTAGTGTCACGAACCCCGGAAAGGTAAGAAGCTCCTGCTCCATTAATGTCACGAACCCCGGAAGTGTAAGAAGCTCCTGTCCCACTAGTGTCACGAATCCCGGAAGGGTAAGAAGCTCCTGTCCCACTAGTGTCACGAATCCCGGAAGGGTAAGAAGCTCCTGTCCCACTAGTGTCACGAATCCCGGAAGGGTAAGAAGCTCCTGTCCCACTAGTGTCACGAATCCCGGAAGGGTAAGAAGCTCCTGCTTCACTAGTGTCACGAATCTCGGAAGGGTAAGAAGCTCCTGCTCCACTAGTGTCACGAACCCCGGAAGGGAAAGAAGCTCCTGCTTCACTAGTGTCGCGAATCCCGGAAGGGTAAGAAGCTCCTGCTTCACTAGTGTCACGAACCCCGGAAGGGTAAGAAGCTCCTGCTCCATTAGTATCACGAACCCAGGAAGGGTAAGAAGCTCCTGCTTCAATAGTGTCACGAAGCCCGGAAGGGTAATAAGCTCCTGTTACACTAGTGTCACGAACCCCGGAAGGCAAAGAAGCTTCTGCTCCACTAGTGTCACGAACCCCGGAAGAGTAAGAAACTCCTGCTTCACTAGTGTCACGAACTCCGGAAGGGAAGAAGCTCCTGCTCCACTAGTGTCACGAACCCCGGAAGGGTAAGAAGCTCTTGCTCCACTAGTGTCACGAACCCCGGAAGGGAAAGAAGCTCCTGCTTCACTAGTGTCACGAACCCCGGAAGGGTAAGAAGCTCCTGCTCCATTAGTATCACGAACCCAGGAAGGGTAAGAAGCTCCTGCTTCAATAGTGTCACGAAGCCCGGAAGGGTAAGAAGCTCCTGTTACACTAGTGTCACGAACCCCGGAAGGCAAAGAAGCTCCTGCTCCACTAGTGTCACGAACCCCGGAAGAGTAAGAAACTCCTGCTTCACTAGTGTCACGAACCCCGGAAGGGTAAGAAGCTCCTGCTCCACTAGTGTCACGAACCCCGGAAGAGTAAGAAGCTCTTGCTCCACTAGTGTCACGAACCCCGGAAGGGTAAGAAGCTCCTGCTTCACTAGTGTCACGAACCCCGGAAGGGTAAGAAGCTCCTGCTCCACTAGTGTCACGAACCCAGGAAGGGTAAGAAGCTCCTGCTCCACTAGTGTCACGAACCCCGGAAGGGTAAGAAGCCCCTGCTCCACTAGTGTCACGAACCCCGGAAGGCAAAGAAGCTCCTGCTCCACTAGTGTCACGAACCCCGGAAGACAAAGAAGCTCCTGCTCCACTAGTTTCACGAACCCCGGAAGGGTAAGAAGCTCCTGCTTCACTAGTGTCACGAACCCCGGAAGGGTAAGAAGCTCCTGATCCACTAGTGTCACGAACCCCGGAAGGGTAAGAAGCTCCTGCTCCACTAGTGTCACTAACCCAGGAAGGGTAAGAAGCTCCTGCTCCACTAGTGTCACGAACCCCGGAAGGGTAAGAAGCTCCTGCTCCACTAGTGTCACGAACCCAGGAAGGGTAATAAGCTCCTGTCCCACTAGTGTCACGAATCCCGGAAGGGTAAGAAGCTCCTGCTCCACTAGTGTCACGAACCCCGGAAGGGTAAGAGGCTCCTGTCCCACTAGTTTCACGAACCCCGGAAGGGTAAGAAGCTCCTGTTCCACTAGTGTCACGAACCCCGGAAGGGTAAGAAGCTCCTGCTTCACTAGTGTCACGAACCCCGGAAGGGTAGGAAGCTCCTGCTCCACTAGTGTCACGAACCCAGGAAGGGTAAGAAGTTCCTGCTCCACTAGTGTCAGGAACCCCGGAAGGGAAAGAAGCTCTTGCTCCACTAGTGTCACGAACCCCGGAAGGGAAAGAAGCTCCTGCTCCACTAGTGTCACGAATCCCGGAAGGGTAAGAAGCTCCTGCTCCAATAGTGTCACGAACCCAGGAAGGGTAAGAAGCTCCTGCTCCACTAGTGTCACGAACCCCGGAAGGGTAAGAAGCTCCTGCTCCACTAGTGTCACGAACCCCGGAAGGGAAAGAAGCTCTTGCTCCACTAGTGTCACGAACCCCGGAAGGGAAAGAAGCTCCTGCTCCACTAGTGTCACGGTCGTGTTACTTTAAATGTCACACTTTTATCGTCATATTGGTCTTAGACGATTTTCAGTTAATAGAGACCATCCGAATGAAAAGGTGTTCAAAGGGGAAGTCCGCTTCATCAAAAAGGTTGGTCAAAACGGGACTGAGGTCTGCTGTTCTAATTCCCGCCAACATCAGATTGTCATGTGCGCGCAAATATTGATATTGAATGTTTGTATTTATCTCTGTACCGTTGTAATGCATTGGTTTATGAGAATAAAGAATCTTGAATCTTGATTGTGTATATAACGATCAAATAAGACATTGGTCCGGGCTAAATAAATGGGTGAACCAAATAAATGTACCTTTAGTAAAATAACTCCATGAACCATATTTACGAGGAAGAAATATTACAACTAGGAAATTAGTTCAAGGACTTTTTAAATTAGGAACGTTTGTAACCTTCGATTTATTTCACTCTAAATATTGGTTCAGTTGGATTTTTTTTACCAAAATAAATTTATCACTCGAATGCACTCGATTTGCACATTTAATAGGAAATAACCCTTTAAAAGCTATTGAAATGTACAAAAATGTATATTGTTCATAATCGTAAAAATAGCTAATATGAAAACAAGATTTATCTTATAATTATATCATGGTATGTTTAATAACTATCAAATTCTTCTTGAAAGTGTTTTTGAAATTAATTTTTCCATAATTTTGAATTGAAAAATTTAACACAGTACAACCATTCAAGACAAATTAACATGGCAAAACGCTTTTGAATATATAAAAGTTTATTAATTTTCACACCTGAATGGCAGATTTACCTGGCCTTTCATGTAATGTGGTCGGTAATATACCATCTTTAACACATTCAATCAAAAGAGATACTATTGCGAATACCGAATTAAATACCATTAAAATGCCCATTCAGAAAGAGTTGGAAATAAGCCACCATAAAAGAGAGATATTGCTACCTCGACCTTTAGATTAGAAGTGATCACGTGTCACGGCCCACGGGCTCCATTCGAGTGTACACGAACGTATATTATTATATCACTGTCGTCAAAGAGCTCCGATCGAAAATGCTTGGTCAACATCCGGGATATTTTAAAGCGGTATTTTTAAAGAAGACACAGATAATTATCGTAAGTATTTATGAATATACTGTGTATATAATGTTTTGAATTATGATGCTTTATGATTGTTATTATTATTAATTTCATTTTTTGTCCAAATATCATTTATTTTTGCAGTGTAAAATTAGATTTTTCTATAATTTATAAGGAATCCGGCTTCAAAATCATTACAATCAACTGAAATATCGCTATATCTTGCATTTACGAATGAATTAAATGTTGCCCAAAAAGAAAAAATATTGATGAATGATTGATTTTACTTAAAAATACTATTTTGTTGATGAAAAGTCAATTAGTAACTAGTTATACCATAAAACATGATGTCAACAGATGTTTTTGAAATCCGGATTGGTCAAAATGTAAACATGTATACAAACCGGTTGGGTCATTTAAAAATAGCCGGGTTTGTCAGTATGTAAATACCACTGATCTTATTGTTATTGAGCATTATATTGCAATTTAACGATAGTTATGATTAGGAAATATCTCAAAGGCGATAAATACTGATCAATAGTATGAATATTCGCCATGGCTGCTAATTTCAGCTACTTTGTACAATAAAACAAATCAATATTTCTATGTTAAATTGCTACTGTCGCGAACACTTGATTTTTTTTATGCTTTTTGTGGCACTGACATCACGGTTGGTGCTCAATACGCTACACTCACTTTAAGTAGTTGTCCAGGCGCATCGATTGAGTAGTGGGAGATTTTTTTTATAAGGCAATATTTTGATTTTATACTCGTTGATAACGAAGTAAGTCACTCTGTGGAAATAACTTCATGGATACGATATTTAAGTTTCTTTACAGTATAATGTTTACATTAACATTACAGATAAGCAAATTAACAAAGGCTGTAGTATTGAATTCCTTTCTGCACGGACGATTTTGGCAGTTTGTATACAAAGAAAATGTTAGGTGTACTCGATTAATGCAACGTTCGTTACAAGTTGTAATACGACAAAAGTTCGTTCTTTGGATGTTATAGACACCCGCCCATCCACCAATATTAATGCCAAAAGAATTTCAATCACTCGTATATATTTTGCATTTTTTTTCGGGGGGGGGGGGGGGGGGAATAGAAATGACAGACTCAATGAATTTGTTATGTTGATATATATTTATAATAAATGCTATGCGATCTTGTAACGAACGCAATATCCTACACTGTCTCGAATCTTATTTATATTACGTTATTTTAGTTAATAAAAAAAAAAATTCTGAGGAGAGAAAAAAATAGACAATATATATATACATTGTCGAAAATATAAAATTTATATATACGAGTTTTGACGAGTTTTTCTTACCTGTTTCGCAGCGAGTGGAAATGAATTATATATTTCCCGACAATATACGTATATTGTATCTATCGCCCCAAAGAAACTGTCAAATTGTCTAAAAAGAGCAGAAACAAGCGTTGTTCTTATCGTTTTTGATTGTGTCCGCGCTTATAAGTTTATAAGCATAAATCCTGTTACTGTTTCTTACCGTCGCTCAACATGAATCAAGTACCAGAAAAAGATATCTTGGTCAGAAACCAAATACAAATGTATAGCAAAAAATATTATCTGGTCAATGCAATGTGACTACTCGAATAGAACAAGTGCAGGATAAAACAATAACATTAACTGGGCAGCGAAGAAATACTATTAAAACATCTTATGTTTCAATCTTGCGATTATCCTCATTTTATTTGTATAAGCTTCGGACAATTTGATTGCTACATTTATATTATATTGTGAGCGCCATACAGATGTTTGTGTATCTTTACATTCAACATTCACTTACTAGTATCTGCTATACATCAAATTTTCTTTACATATGAATCCTATCAGTATAATAGCCGTTGAGGAGTCTGTGGCGTCCATGTTTGTCAACGGATCGGGATGAAATGAGCAATCTTTATAGAAGACCTTCCATAGTTGCTTCCTACCAAGTTTCGGTTTTTATTGTATCTAGCTTTAGTGAAATAATGTGTACAGATTTTGTCTGTTTATATACTTATGAGTTTTGACTTTCCCTTTGGAAGATTGTTTGGAGTTCGGTAATTTTGTTATTACCCATATTCATTTGGCTAAGCAGTTTGAGAGGAGAAGATTTGATAAAATCGACCAATTAGAAACAAGAACCGCTTGATGCTTCCTACTAAGCTCCACTTCATTTGATTGAGGCGTTTCAGAGGAGAAGATTAAAATGTGAATAGTTAATGGACGAAAGACGACGGACGACGGGCGCTAAGTGATGGTAAAAGCTCACATTGTCTTTGGCAAGATGAGCTAATAACAGTCATTGGGTAGATATGTCGCTCCACTCGGACACATTATTCTGATTCCGAGCTAACCAGTCTCTGCTATTTCTCCTTAATGCTGCGTTCTTAGAGGAGAAGCAACAAATACCAATTTTATAGTCTTTTGTTTGACAAGACCACGGCTCGTACCCACAATCTATCGCACTCGAGGCGAGCACGCTAACCATTACGCTACCGATGCGGTTCCCTATTTTTATTTAATTTTTATTAATTTTTTTAATCAAATATTTTTTATTGTCCTTCAATATATTATTTGAAAACAAAAATTAGTCCAAAACAATAAGAGTTACTTGATATCTATATAAACAGTGAGAGTTCCTTCTTTTGATCAAACACTCTTTGAATATTGCAATAATTCAACTGCATAGCAAATAAAGAAAAATAATTAAAAGTTCTATACAAAATCATGACCATTCTGTCGAAGGTGACTTGGCGAATGCCAATTCTGCACAAACCGTTTTGTATTTCTTCCTTTTAATGTTATACAAAACATCCACATGTAAAATATTTTTAATATGTACTGTTGTTGTTTTTTTTCACAACTTTTATTCATTGAAGACATTTTTTTGTTTTTTTTTCTTTTTATCAATTTGCAAGTTGAACATACCCTTGACAAGTGTTATAATGAACCTTAAATAAATTACAGAAAGAAACATAATTGTGATATTGAGCTGTTTTCGCTATTCTTTCAATTTTTTACATAGACAAAACCGGTTCTACTTAAACACAATTTTTGCGACCCAACCGGAAAGTAGTGGCAGACAGAGCCGGAACGAATATACGTAAATAATCATTGTGTTTTTCACTGTAGCAAGTCTAAAACTATTCATGGTAGCACGCCAGTGCAAACTATCCTGTATATAAGCATTACAAAGGGTTTGTGTACTTTAATTACACATATAAACTACTTTTTATAGCTTTATTTGATGATTTCAATCTCATTATTAGCATTTTTCATTGTTTATGTCCATCATTTTATCTATATCTGAGTAATCGATAAAGATAACTACAGTAATATATAGGTAAAAACAAGCAAAAATAATCGACCGATAACGACATCTTCTGGATTCAAGATATAATAATACTATATGATCATAATACTTACTTTTTGTCGTCGCCTGTATGTCAAATATGCCTATTTGACTTGTACCAGAAGATGACAGAGCATTTCCGACCGGAGCTCTTTGACGACAGTGTATATAGAGCTTTAAAAAATCGCGTACTTGGATAGGTAATATGTATACGATTCAATACTCATTTTAAACAACAGTTACATAATAGATTTTGTTTATTCTATCTATTTCTCAACAAACCATATATATAGGTATATTCATATGGTCCCCGTTTCTATATAATTAATAACAATAACCTTTATGATACAAATTATTAAGATTTGTGTTTTTTCTTATAACATGTGCTTGATTTACACAAAAACATTAATTTGATAATACAAAACTAGATAAATGAAGTTGGAATGATCTCCTTAAGACAAACCCATTTAATATTTACTGCTTCATTTTTGTTTCTCGTCAATTGAACACTATTTTAATAATCTTTAAAAAAAATTGTATTACAAGACATATAATTCATATAGCAAACTTAACAAAATAAAAAAACAAATTTAGCAAACACGTTGATTGGAAGGTTCGAAAAACTGAAATAATGCACAATATATTTTAAACCTGAAAAAGGTTGCAATTGTTAGATGTTACATAATGTCTAGACAAAATATTACATTCTACCCACACACTGTATTTTGTGGCTTATACCAACTGATAAGGTAGCCAAATAAGTAAAGACTTACAACCGTCAAAAACCAGAAAATAAAATCAGAGTTTCTCAATTACAATAGTATTTTAAAGATAAATAGTATAAACTTACCCTGTGCGCAAGTCCTTGTCATCTCTACTGACCATAAACTGAACCTTTCTTATGGATGGTAAACTTACAGAAGCCATTCATTATATTCCATTGTTATCATAGTGCAGAAACAAAAGTTCAATATCCCCAAAACAAGTCATGTTTATATCTAATTAATGTCAAAATGAAATCAACAACATGAAACGGATTAACGGCAGGTAACCGTTCTTTAATTACCTAATTACTTCTGGTTTACATGCCTTTAATCTGTTTCACAGCTAATCCACAGATATTTAAAATCTCAACCCTTCAACTATTAAACTATACAATTAATAATCTAATTTTTATGATATTTGTCAATACATAATTGATAAATCAACAAAAGAAAGTGCTCAATTAAAAACATCCGCCCACTCTGACTACAAACGAGCTGCACTTCGTAATAAAATTATACTTAGAAATGAGGCTAAACATTTTCAGTCGTCAATTCGAAATTTATACAAATGCCAAATAAACAGTTTCTGCAAACAAAAATATTTTAATTCCTTTCAGGCATATCAAAACAATTTAAATAACTAAAAGTCTACACTTGTGTTCAATCACTCATGTAAAGCATATATACAGAAATCTATAAAATTGCTAAAATCTTAAATTGAATGTTAAAGATTCGTATTTGACATTGTGAAGGAAATTAAACTATTAAACTGAAAAGTTTTCACATAAAGAAAGATTATAGAACCCTTCAAATACTTATTTATTTTAAATAACTTGTCCTCTGAAGTGTACATTGGTAGTATTTACCTCATAGTGACTAGTACTTGTCATTGTGTATTGGTTACAGAATTGAAGAAACATTAATATAACAATATTGTGTATATCGCTTAAAATAAAAATGTAATTTCCAATTAGGAGTGGGGGGTGTTTTAACATCAATTTGCTCAACCTAGACATATACCCTCAACTACAGAAAAATTACTTTCCATCATGGAGGAGTCGTCGTGGCAGTGGTCGTGATCGCATGGTAGTTGGATTTATAACTACCTATGCAATCAGTGCCTATCACTACTAACATTGAGAGTTCGAATGTCGATACAACATTATGTGATAAAGTTTGTAAGTGACTTGTGGCAGGTCGGTGGTTTTCTCTGGGTACTCCCGTTTACTCTTCGAATAAAGCTGACCGCCACGATCTAACTGAAATATTGTTGAAAGTGGCGCTAAATACCACAACCCTTACCCTAACCGTTTCCATTATGACTTCAATTCTATGACTACCATCCATTTTCTACTATTATACAAAACTACTGTACTAGCACAGAAAACTGTCATACAACAACAGAACCAAACAATAAATAATCTTACAAACAAAATCAACAAACTGGGCTCTAGAATAGAAGAACAAGAACAGTACTCGAGACGAACGAGTCTGCGTTTTAATAACGTAAAAGCACCAACAAATGATCAGGGCGAAATACGCAGGCCAATAGATACTGATGCTCTAGTCCTAAATATATACAACACTAAGCTAGGACTACAACTTAATACCAAGGACATAGGCAGATCGCAACCCATTGGCGAAGTTAAAAATGGTAAAATCTCCATCATCACACGTTTCCTTACTTATCGGCAAAGACATATGGTATTTTCACACAAGAACAAGCTGAAGGGACATCCTGATAACCTTTTCATTACCGAAAATCTTACTAGATACCGTTACGGACTATTAAAGAAGCTCAACTCTCTACGAGCAGATGGAAAGCTACATTCTTTTTGGACTCACGATGGGTCAATAATTGTGAAACGTTCCGAAAATTTCTGGATTTATGACTGTCAAAACAAAGGCTGATATACAAACACTTGGCGGTATATTTACTGACGAAGAAATTGTAGATGATTATTAAACATTTTGTATATAAATGATCTGTCAGTTAAGTTTGTTTTGAAAGACCATGTGCGTTAAGCCCCTGTTACACGATAAAGCAAGTATCATGATACTTGTATCATCAACCAAAAATACAGTGTAAACAGTGCTATTACTCTGTATCATGCAACTTTTAGAAGAAGTTGCATGATACACACTTTGGGATAGAACATGTTCTATTCTGTACAGGAAGGATCACGATACATTTTATCTCTGACCAATCAGAGATCTTGGTTTGAGGTCAGGAGGTTACAACACCATCAACAAATAAAAGCACATGGTCAGCACATGTTAAATAAAACATGGCTGGAAAGGGGAAAAAGTAGTGATGTTATTTGGTCAAAGGAACAGATGGAGAGTCTCCTCAATTTGTATGATAATGTCTTCATTGTTAGGATTCTCCATTTTGGCGGGAACAATTTGTAAACAAACTGCATGAAACATGCTACTTGATTTAGTGTGTAAACTGACAAGGATCATGATACAACAAGTTGCATGATACAAGTATCGCGATACTTGCTTTACCGTGTAACAGGGCCTTTAGTTTACTAACAATTTGTGTATGTTAACTGTACTAACAATAGTTTTCCAGTTTCATTGTTTAACTTTGTACACATGAACGCACGTTAGGAATACCGCGGCTATGTCAATCATAAAATTACATGAATCAAAAGGTTTCAAATCTACCTTTTTTTGTTGTTGTTGTTAAATGTCCATCTATGTTAAACAACAGTAATATTTATTTATTATAAATGCGAAATGCTACCATATTTTTGTGGAATAATCTACTGTTATATATATTCTACTTAGTACTACATTTTTTTGTATTGTTAGCAGTTATATCATAATTAAAACGGCAATTTCATTGTAATTGAACTGTTATACTTTATATTTCGTTATATATATATATCTTTATTCTCATCACCAAATGACATAGGTACAGAGAAGACATAGACACAATTATATACAACAAATATACAATATTAGAACACAGGAAAACAGTTAGCTAGGAGGACACACCCTTTCATTTATGATCCGTATAAATTTACATAGATTTGTCAGATTCAGTCTATTTGTTGACGCCATAATCCCCAAGAAGTTAATAATATTTGGTCTTTTTGTATATCTCTTTTTGATATATTTAAAATCCACCTGTGATGTAAATCTATTGTCTAAACTCTCCATTATTTTCAAGGAATGGAGAGTTATGAACAATGTGGACAGGGGGGGAGTTATTGTTCTCTTTGTACTTTAGATACTATACACAGACTTTGCTTTGTTACAAGATTAATAATTAATAAAATTAATAAAGTACAATGGGTGGATTTTAAGTTGGAGAATGTCCTCGTATCTCTCCATTCCTTAAAAACAATGGGCCTCGGACCCTTCGGGGCCTCGGCTCCATTATTTTTAAGGAATGGAGAGATACGAGGACATTCTCCTATACATATATATATATATATTTATTGACGTAATTATTTAATCAGTCATGGAAATAGTTGCTGTGTTATCTTGTTATTCTGCATTAAATCCTGTAAATGTTCTCTTATATATTTGTAGAAAAATAAGTTGGCATTTTGACATAAAAATCCGTTATCCTATGTTGATAATATGGATCACGGTCGGTTCGATAAGTAATATCTTGTGTAAATAGTCACGGTTGAAAGCTTGCTTCTCTAAACGTTAAACATAATGTTTCATGTCCAAGTGAACGCACGTTAGAAAAATCCAAGTTGGACTTTGGACCCAAAATCATTTAAGCATGTCTGGATCTGACGACGGTGCACTGTTCCGTTTATCGCCAGCGGCAAGATCAAGAATATTGACAATTGAAAACTCAATCAAAAGTGAATATATGGAAATGATCCAAAGCTTATCGCTAACGGAACTTAAAAGTTTCAATAAACACACGTATACAGAAATGATGATCCCTCAAATGAAAACACTACTACCCGATATTAGCGATACAATAATCAGTTCAACCTGTCATTATATTTCGAATGCCCTAAACAATGAAAGTCAGAAACTTGTTGGCCAGCGCAAACGAAATAGCACAAGGAACAAGACAGAGGAAACAGTATCTACATCTACCACAAAAACGGATACCTTACTTGCACAAGTAGATGATCTAGATCTATCAGAATTATGTAGAACTATCAATGAGCCCTCCGATCTCGGAGATGAAAATATTGATGAAACGGTTTCTGCAAACACTCTGAATGATAGTTTGACGATTGAAAAGGAAATAAATAACGGAGAAACCCCCTCACAGATGACAGAATTTGATATAAGTAGCATAGATGATGAACAAGTTGATGCTAAGAAAAAGAAAGCAAAGACAGGAAAATCCTCAAAATCCTTGAAAAAAACAAATAACGAATCCAATTCAGACGTGCAATGTATTTGCAAAGGTACTGGCAAAAGCAGTCTAATACAGTGTTCATGGTGTCAAATGTGGTTGCATGTAACCTGTGTAAATTTATCCGAAAAGGAGACTATCGGATTTTGGGTTTGTCCTACATGCAGAGAACTGCCCAGGACCGTTCTCAAAATAAGTGAACAACTTGACGCCGTAAATAAAAATAATATGGATCTGGTTAGAGATACAGCAGCTAAAATAGTGCGAATACATGAACTGGAAGCAGAAAACAAACGACTTCGAGACTCCGTTAAGTCTATATCCACCAATAATCAGGATACTGAGATACATGTATGTGAAGAAGTACATTTGTCGACCAGTACACCAACAGAAAATAATGATGTACGGAAACCCAAAGGCACGCTTCTGATAGGAAGTTCAATTATCAGAGACATTAACAAGCGACGCTTCGAGTGTGACACTGACCCAATGTGCATCCGCGGAGGCAAAGTTAATGATATCTCATCTGCTATCTTACATCTTCCAGAGAACACTAATCTTGAAAACATTATCATTCAAGTTGGCAGTAACGACTGTGTTAGTGATGATTTTGATAAAGATACTTTCCGTGAAGAATATTGTGCACTTGTAGAAATTGCCAGGTCGCAAGTGACAATGTTGTCATTTCTGGTATATGTCCTAGACTGGATGATAAGGATGGTCATATCAGTGCTGGAAATAGAATTCTGAGTAAAATCGCACATGACGAAAATCTTTATTTTGTTGACAATGACTCTTGTTGTAGAATGAAGAACAAATCCATCAACATGAGATTATACCATAAAGATGGCGTACATCTCAACCTATCGGGATCGTACAAATTAGCAGAAAACATCGGAATCACATGTAAAACCAAAACTCCATCTCAGAGTAACACACAACAGAAACGTCAGGTGCCAAAGCGGCGTCATATCAACATCAATAACTCTATACTGCCTACTTTTAATAGTGACATTACGAGACGCTCACAACAAAGAACAGATACGAGACCTACCTTTAGGGAAAACCGTGGACAATTTCACAAACAAAACAATACAAACAATATGGAATATTATAATATTAGAAACAGGGACATGGGTAGGAATGATGTATGGGACATGAGTAGGGATGATGTATGGGACATGAGTAGGGATGATGTATGGGACATGAGTAGGGATGATGTATGTTGTGGGTATTGTGGGGAACGTAACCACACTCACTCTGAATGCAAACATGGAACTCACATACAGTGTGACAGTTGCCATGAGTATGGTCACAAGGCTAAAATGTGTAAGGTATACTAGGTACATGGCCATGGTGATTGTTCTATAAAGTACAAAATTTTAGATTTAGATAAAGGTAAAGGTCGTAAGAAAGGTTGCCGCCGCCACCGTAGGGCAGGTAAAGGTAAGAAAAAGAAAACGACATCGCATTTTAATATAAATTTTTTGAACATTAGAGGCATGAAAAGTAAAGTCCATGAAGTCAATAAACATATAGCAGACAATTCTGTAGATATTTTTTGTCTTGCGGAAACTTTTCTTAGGGGAAATGATAAACCCAGAGACCTTCATAGCGATTTTATCTGGATTGGAAAGTGTAGAACACAATCTAAGGGTAAAGGGGGTATTGGTATTTGTGTGAATTCAGACATTAAGATTTTAGATGATAACCTGATCAACAGTCAATGCGATACGTTCGAGCGTCTGTGGATTTTATGTCGTATAAATGGGATAAAAACCGCAGTCGGAGTTGTTTACTTCCCTAACGACGGAGTCGACAAAAATAAAACTGATTTATTGTTTTATGAACTTTTAGAAAACTGTTCCGTGTTTCAATCGCATGGATATGAAACATGCCTGACGGGCGATTTTAATGGTAAAAGCCTACGTCAATGCGAATTTACTGGAAAATCGTTACTTTGTAAAGATAATCAGAGCTATAACGGTATTAGACTTTTACAGTTCAGTGAAGCTTCTGAACTGGATATTGTTAATACATTTAACTGTTGCGACGGCTTCTATACTAGAATACTCAATGATCAAAGATCAGCTATAGATTATGTACTAATGTATAAAGGTCTTTCAACTAATGTTAGTTCCGTTTTAATTGATGAAAAGGGTGTGTTTGATTTGAACAGTGATCATGTCATCATCAGTGTTAAATTAAGGGAAATAACCCAAATTTTTTTAAAAAAGCAGGACAGCTATTCTAGTATTAAACATTTTTGGAAGTTTACTGATGACACCGATTGGGAACTGTTTAGGTGTAATTTAAAAGATAATTTCCAAGATAATTGGGCTAACGTTTCGAATAATGTTAATGATATATGGGAGACGTGGAAGTACATCGTAAATACCGCTGCGGAATCCGTCGCAAGGAAAGTACCTAAAGTAAAAAATTACAAGAATTTTTGGGATAAAGGTCTAGACAAAATTTTAAAGCGTAGACGAGAGGCTAACCGACTACAGCGTTTACATAACAAAACACGACCATATGATAGTGAACTAGGTAAGCAATTATCTGCCCTATACCAAAAACGGAAGAAACAATTGCATGATGCAATTGTTAATAAACAAGTCAATAATAAAATTAACTTTTTCAATGATAAATGTGTAGGGGGTAAGAATAAATCTAAGATGTTTTGGAACATGTTAAAGGGACCTCGTGTTACAATTAACCCTTCCCAGATCATTGACCCTGTTAGTAAAACTGTCATGTTGGAAGAGAAGGTAGAAATTGAAACCTGTCTCAGTGAACATTTTAGTAAAATTGGTACAGACATAAATATTGCTCCAGGGCGTATGGAGCATATGTCTACATTTGTTAGAGAAATGGAAAACGATTTGAGTCATGGAGATAATATGTTTTCAATGGTTTTCACAAAAGAGTCAATAACGAAAGCCTTAAATAATCTCAAAATTGGTAAGGCTCCCGGTATCGATGATATACCAAATGAGTTCCTACAATATGGAGGGGATATAATGATAAAATCATTGTCGGATCTTTTTACATGTATTTCAGATTTCGAAATGATACCAGATGATTGGTGTAAAGGTATTATTAAACCATTACATAAATCTGGATCCATATATGATTTGGACAACTATAGAGGTATTACTCTAACTTCGAATGTTAACAAGGTTTTTTCCAAAATCCTGGAAACATTAATTTTAGATTTTTTAGAATCAAACAATATACTCGGTGAAACTCAAGGTGCCTTCCGAAAAGATAGAAGAATTGAAGACCAAATATTTTCTTTACAGGGTATTGCATCCCTATATAAATCTTCAAGAAAACCTCTTTATTTGGCTTTTTTGGATCTATCAAAGGCCTTTGATAGAGTCTGGCGAGATGGCCTTTTTGCATTGCTGTGGGAAAATGGTATAAAAGGGAAATGCTGGAGACTACTAAGAAAAATGTATGAAAAGGTTGAAAATAAGGTAATATTTGGTGATTTTGAATCCGACTGGTTCGACCAAGAGTTTGGGTTAAAACAGGGCTACGTTTTGTCCCCTACCATTTTTTCTATCTTAATGACGGATTTAGCAAACATGCTAGAAAATAGCAGTATTGGTGCAAATATTTCGTCAAAAATTGATAAATTGTCTTTTATTTGCGGACGATGTTGTCCTCATAGCCGAATCACCCGAAGAGTTACAGGAACTTTTAAATATTCCGAACGCTTTTGCCAACAAATGGAACCTAAAATTCAACCCTAAAAAGTCTAAAATTTTAATAACAAGTAAAAAAATTAACAAGGAAGGTACCTGGAAATTAGGAAATGAACCAATCGAAGAAACGGGCGAGTACAAATATCTGGGTTATTTTATTAATAAATCCTTAAAATCTAACTTCCACGTGAATAGTTTTCTTAAGGAAAAAGCAGATAAGCAGCTGAATTGTCTTATCCGTCTACTTGGTGAACATAGTGATTTCAATCGCATAAATTTTGGTGAATCACTTTGGAATTCGGTTATGAGGCCATCTTTAACCCATGCTTGTGCTGTATGGATGCCTCTTTCCGAAACGTGTAAACAAGCGCTAGAATCCTGGCAATATCGGGCAGCTAAAATCGTTATAAAAACTAGAATGAATATACCAAAAGCTGCCCTGTTACTAGAACTGGGGTGGGAACCTATTCTCGACTTTATTAATAGACAGAAGGTCTCATATTATAAAAGGCTCTTAGAACCTCCCGATAATAGACTATGCAAATCCGTATTTAATGAAATGGTTAGAAAAGGTGACAGCTTTTGGAATTACAAGGAACATGTTTCTAGTTTAATAAACCAGCCTGACGTAAATTTTGGTATAAACATTAAGGAATTTAACAAGTTATATGGATCTCAGGCCAGAGACAAGTTACTAATGGAAGTCTAAAAGTAGCCTTGATTTCTATCAACAGTGTTTTGTTAGTTTAGGCAAACAAAACTACTTAAATAACCATAATGATTTTTATGCCTCCCGTCTGAAACTACTGTCAAGAACCAAAACCATACCCCTTCAGAAATATCTGTTCAGGATGCACCTAAGTGCACACAGTAAATGCCTTTTATGCAATAACGGTGAAGATGAAGATCTCGCACATTTTTTGTTAAATTGCCCTGTCCTGTCTAGTGTTCGCGATGAATATTTTAATATTGTTTCTAAACAGTCTAGTGATTATTATATTGGTGTAGACTTTATGGAACAGTCACCTAGTGCCAACTTACAGTTTATTGTTGGTGATATTGGATATGCTTTTAATAATGATATTGAAATATTTTATGATTTTATCGGTAAAATGTATATTGAAACATGTTTTAGATTACGAAGTGAAGTATTGAGTGTTACTGTTTAAAATATTTTAAGTATAATTATAAATGATGTTTTATGGAGAGTTTATGGACAGTTTATAACGTGTGTGTATATATGGCAGATGTCTTATCATATTTTTGTTGTATGTGCTTTTATCATAATAAATGTACATTTTAATAACTGTAGTTAGACGCGCCACCGACACCCCGGCGGTTGGCGCCCCCGATGTAAAGGGGTAGTTTCATAATAAATATATATATATATCATGTCGGATATTCTTTCTTCAACAGTAAATCGAAAACAATTTAGTTGACTTTATTGTCAAATCAATACGGAACTACATGTATGTAATAGTATGTGAGATGGTCAGTATGTTACGTATAGGAGAATGTCCAAGTAACTCTCCATTCCTTAAAAATAATCGAGCCGAGGCCCATTGTTTTTAAGGAATGGAGAGATACGAGGACATTCTCCAACTTAAAATCCACCCATTGTACTTTATTAATTTTATTAATTATTAATCTTGTAACAAAAAAAAGTCGGTGAATAGTATCTAAAGTACAAAGAGAACAATAACTCCGCCCCTGTCCACATTGTTCATAACTCTCCATTCCTTAAAAATAATGGAGAGTTTAGACAATAGATTTACATCACAGGTGGATTTTAAACTTGTATACGTTTATTTTTCAGGTCTATCTTCTCAGTTATTTTTCTTGAATAATTAAACAATGCATATACTAATGTTCATTATGTGTATATATAATTATTTTGTTCTTTGTTTAACTAGAGTATATTGTAAGAATATGATACCACCATTTTTTTCTCTTTTGAATTCGTGTTTTTGTCAATTTCTACAAAAATGATTTGTTTTTTGTACATATTGTTTGTAATGTTTTTAACACCATTTGATTTTTTTGCACTTATCATGATTTGCCCTAGGTCGGCCACAACTTGTCACATTTATTATTATATTTTTATGATAGACCAACCATTTTTATTTTGCAGACATCTTATTTTTGACAATGGGTAGTGATATCATATCACATAGAATTGCTATAGGGTTGTTCTATCATAAAATTAGCATTGCTTGTAAAAAGATGTCATTTATTCATTTTCGTTTTAGCGACATACTGTTTTCACTATATGTTAGATTTTTTAAGTTTATCAAAGCGGGTTGACTATGTTCCGGTCTAATTTTACGGCAATGTCATTTTGTTTGATTATTATGTATACGCTTATAATCGCTGGGGATGTGGAACTGAATCCTGGCCCTGGGGAAACACCAGAAAATTTTGAAGATCACTGTTTGTCAATTTTTCACAACATTAGAAGTCTTCGTAATAAGATAGATTATATTTCCAATATTATTGAAGATTATGATATTGTATTTTTTACAGAGACACATCTTGATAAATTGGTATTAGATAAAAATATACATTTTTCGGGTTACGATATTCCAGTGCGAAAAGATAGAAACTCCGATGGAGGTGGTATACTAATGTATTTTAAAACTCATGTTAATATCAAAAGACGCGTAGATTTAGAGAACCCACTTGTTGAATGTATGTGGTTCGAATTAGAAACCAAGCTAACAAATATTTTAATAAATATAATTTACAGATCTGAGAGACATTTTTGGGACTTCTTTGATGCTATGTCGAAAAATGCAATGGAAGAATCTAATCATTTGATAAGCATGGGTGATTTGAACAAAACTTTTAAGTTTACCGTCAAATATAAATGATTTGATTAGAATTAACGGAATTTTCAATGCAATACACCAGCCTACTCATTTTGATTCACGCACTGGTAGCTCTTTATTACTTGATCCGATTTTGATAACGGACTCTATTCAGTATGTGGACTCTGATACTATGCATATTGACAGATCTATTAGTGGTCATGATGGTACTAATATAACAATAAGAAGTGGTTATAGTAACTCAAAAAGTTTTAAGAGACTTATCTGGGATTATAAAAAAGGGGACTATAATATAATGAAACAAAAAATTTGGATTTTGATTGGGATGCCTTAATTAAAAGAGAATCTGATATTGACAAAGCATGCATTAATTTTACCAATGTAATTCTTTCTGTGTCAGAAGAGTGTATTCCTAGACGAGAGGTTACTATTAGATGTAATGATAAAATATGGTTCGATTCAAATATTCGGAGGGAGATACGTAAACGAGACCTATTCCGCAGAAAATACTTAAAACTCAAGACAGCATTATCTCAAACTATTTTCAAACAACAAAGAAACCTGGTTAATAATTTAAAGAAACAATTAAAAGAAAATTTTTATATTAATATAAATTAAAATTTGAACGAACTTAAAACTATAAATAGTAAAACTTATTGGAAGACCATCAATACACTTCTGAAGGGAGAGTCTCCATTGAACGATATTCCTCCTATTCAAGACCCCAAAAATAATTATTGCTTGTCTTATGAAGGTAAAGAAAAGGCAGATGTTTTAAATAAATAATTTTGTTCGATCACTAATTATAATTTAGTTGACGAAAACAAAACTTTACCAGATTTTGATGACAGGGGTGGTAATGTGCTTGAACATATTTGGGTGAGAGAAGAAGAAATCATTGATATAATTTCTATTTTAGATAGTAATAAGGCTACTGGTCCTGATAAAATTATCAACAATATGATTTTATCTATAAAAAACGAAATAGCCAAACCCCTATGTTCACTTTTTAACAAATCTTTACGCCTAAAAAAATATCCACGATCCTGGAAAATTGCTCATGTGATTCCTTTATTCAAAAACGGCGACAAATCCTTACCTTCAAATTATAGACCAGTTTCATTATTATCTTGTGTAAGTAAAATATTTGAAAAAATTGTATTTAAAAACATTTTTAACCATTTACATACAAATAAACTTCTATGCAAATTCCAATCATGTTTTATCCCTGGCCCTTTCGACTACTCATCAATTACTTGAGATATATCACACTATTTTGACTGCACTTGATAGCAAATTTTTTACAAGTATCATTTTTGCTGATATAAGTAAAGCGTTTGATCGTGTTTGGATTGGGGGGCTACTGTTAAAATTAGAAAGATATGGCATTAAGGGAGATTTACTCACGTGGCTTAAAAACTATCTTACTAACAGATCACAAAAAGTAGCTATCAAAGAAGCATTATCTGAGTTAGATGATTTAAAAGTAGGTGTTCCCAAAGGGTCAGTCCTCGATCCTCTGTTATTTTTAGTATTCATAAATGACATAGCCGATGACGTGATTGGACTCAGTAGACATTTTGCCGACGATAGATCTATTGGACATACAGCCTTACACGAATCTACTTAAAAAAATATGATTCATATCGACCTAAACAATATAAAAAAGTGTGGGGGTGGGGGGGATGGATACTTGGTTAGCAAAATTTAATCCTAATAAAACTGAGATACCTGGTAATGATATTCAATATTAGAAACCAACAAGATGAACTCAGCTTTGATTTTCACGGTATCGTCCTTGATTCTGTTAATAAGCACAAACATTTAGGCACAATTTTCAGTAGTGATTGTAAATGGACAAAACATATAGACAGCCTACAGAGAACTTCAAAGCAACTTAATGTCTTGAGGAAACTTAAATTTAGATTAAAGAAGGAATATCTGGAAAATATTTATTTTACTTTCATTAGACCAATTTTGGAATATTCATCTGAGGTATGGCATAACTGCGGGCAAGTCAATTCTGATAGACTAGAAAAAACTACAATTGGAAGCGGCTCGTATTGTTACAGGGCTCACATGCTACACAAGTTTGGATTCAATATACAGGGAGACGGGTTGGGAGAAACTTAGCACTAGGCGAGAGGTTAAAAAAATATGAATGTTTTATAAATTAAATGTTGGTAATTCTCCTGAGTTTTTATCTGATTTGATTCCTCCCAGTATTGGAGGAACTAATAACTATAATTTACGAAATAGTCATAATATTAGTCAAACTACAAACAGATTATCAATATCCCAACAGTCATTTTTTCCGTCGACGACCAAGTTATGGAATTTATTAGACCTGAGAATACTTAAATTTTCAACTTTTGAATCCTTCAAATACAAATTGAAACAACACTACTTTAAAAATGCTAAACCCCCCTCCTATTATAATATTGGCAACAGATATTTAAATATACTGCATACTAGAATAAGAAATAATTGTAGTGCATTACGTAATGATCTATTTCATGCTAATTTGATTCATAACCCATCTTGTTCTTGTGGATATTCCACAGAGAATGCTGAACATTTTTTATTGTACTGCAAGAGGTTTGATGCACAAAGAAATATTTTGTACCGTTCTTTATTAGCTGCAAATGTACACATTGACTTAAACACCTTGCTGTTTGGAAGTCAAATTTATAATATTGACACAAATAGGCATGTATTCATTACTGTACAGACATATATTAAGGAAACATGTCGCTTTTCTTTCCGCTGATTATCGTGAATGTAATCAGGTGACAATTGGTTTGTGGCTAACCTGGTGTGAATTAGTAAATGTTGCAATACACACGTGTGAGCACTTTATGTTAAAATTCTTACTGAATAAATAATGATATTGTTATATATTTTGAAACTAAATTTTAAAAGATCCTACCTTTACCGAATTAATAATCCCACTACATTGTATAACAATTTTGATTTTCTTCATTCTAGGTGTGTTCTATATACTAGTCCAATTATTGTAAAGGTCTGTTCGATTTGTCATTTTGCAAATATCAAATTGTGTTGCACTCGTATATTTCATGTTGTTGTTGTTGTTTTTTTTCTTCTAATTATTAAGAAAGACTGTAACTTTTGTGTATCTGTATATTGTTTATATAAAGGAGAAGATGTTCTAAGTTAAAAAAAAACTTGTATCTGATCCTATTATCATGTTTTTGGACAATAAAATATGTTTAAACTTATATTATACAATTTCGCATCGACGGATTTTTTTTTATCATTCTGATTCTCATCTCCATGGAGACATAAAATAATATCATATCGCACATCAAATATGATAATATTATTTGGCAACAAAAATGATAAATGATTTAAGATTTGCTTAAATGGTCATCAAACTTTATTTCGTTGTGCGTTTCACGCGACCCCAACAGTGCCCTGCTGTTAGATACAGGGCAGTATGTATAGTTAAACAATTATTGCAAACTTAAGCCACTAGACCAACAACGTTTTATTTTCGTATTTATTTACATTATATTTTTTTTCTCATTAAATTTAATCGATTTTCAATATTTCATAAACAAATATTTGATTTAACAGTGTGAAGATATATATAACTGTATATTCCAATAGCTTTTTTTTGGCTATAAGACATTGGTGACGTGGCATTGCATGCGAATGTAATCTCTTTATTGTTAATTTGGACAGCTGGAACAAGTTTCACGGAGGTGTCCTGACCAAGTCCTAAGCTTTGTCTTAGAACAAACTTTACGACACGACATATGGCTGTCATAATTTATGTCTCATGGTATTTCACAAAGCATGTTGATAACGGTTGTTCGGCAAAGACATGTCTTAGGCCAGTCAATTCGTCTTACGACGCGTTTTATGTTACATGTATGCCTATATTCGTTGAACATCGATGGTTTTCTCCGGTTTCCTCCACCAATATAAACTGATAGCCACGATATATAACTGAAATATTGTTGACAGTGGCGATACACACCATAAATATAAGCTTTCCCGGTCTTGTTCATTTACATTAACATTATGATAACATGTACTTGTAAAAAAAAGGATAGCTGCATGTACCAGCTTATCGTAAGTCATGACATTTAGATATATACTGTTGAAAAAAGGAGTATACTCGAATATGTGTTTTTATTTGCATCTATTTGAATCTATCGTTGTATGTGTAAAGGGGGTTACATATATCCCTTAAGTCTCTGTCTCATCGTAGCTGTAGTCTGTGTTGCAATGCTACATACACTACCGCCATTATTGTTTGTTTTGACACAGCTATAGTTTGTTATAAAGGTACTACAAATGTTAAGACATTCTTATCTATCAGATTTAAACGAATGTGCACCTGTAGTAGAAATAACACAGATGAACCAGTTATTTGGTTTGGATTATCGTCGATGGAAGAAATACATACAATGTACCGTTTATTAGTTTGCAGATATCCCCACGTCTGTGAAAAAAAGTACATATGCACTCATATCGAATGTTCTCGCATATTTGAAAAAAAATAACTGATGAATCGAATAAAATTTAAATTTCAATGATCAGGTAGCACCCAGTTCACGTGCAATTTGGAACGGTCATATAGCAATAGAAAACACAATACTAGTATTTTACATTAACATATTGTAATAGAAATGTTTAATATCTAATTTCTGGAGTATCCTTCATCAGATATCTTCATAGTCAACAAATTGGAAAGCCAAATAATATGAAAGTCTATTAGAGCAAGTGATTCAAAGAGATAGCCACAATCAACCAAGGTTACTTATACATGTAAGTCCGATAAACAATGTAGGCGAGTTCTATAGATAAAACAAGCTAAAAAGCAAGGAGGAATCCCACCCATGCGAGGTGTACTCGATACAAGTGATTCAAAGAGAGAACCACAATCAACCAAGGTTACTTATACATGTAAGGACGATAAACAATCTAGGCGAGTCTAGATATAACAAGCCAAAAAGCAAGGAGGAATCCCACCCATGCGAGGTGTACTCGATACAAGTGATTCAAAGAGAGAACCACAATCAACCAAGGTTACTTATACATGTAAGGACGATAAACAATCTAGGCGAGTCTAGATATAACAAGCCAAAAAGCAAGGAGGAATCCCACCCATGCGAGGTGTACTCGATACAAGTGATTCAAAGAGATAGCCACAATCATTCAAGGTTACCTATACATGTAAGACGTATATACGATGTAGGTGAGTTCTATAGATATAAAACGCAAAAACAAAGCCCCACAAAAGTGCAGTATGCAGTATTTGATGCTTCCAGCTTGGAATTTTACCCTTTGAATTTTGGAGGTATGCTATACATGTATATATTAAAAGTTACTGTCAAAGACTAGATAAGTCCTGCAATTGTAGGACAAACAATTCATGGGATCGCATGGTAGTTGGATTTACAACTACATATGCATTCTGTGCCTATCTCCACTGCTGTTGTGAGTTCGAATCTAGATCAGGGCGAGGTATACAACATTATGTGATAAAGTTTGTCGTTTGTTAGTGACATGGTTTTCTCCGGGTCATCCGGTTTCCCCCCACCAATAAAATTGACCGCCACGATATAACTGAAATATTGTTGAAAGTGGCGTTAAACACCATCTAACAAACAAGCAAACAAACAGATAAACAAACAAACAAACAAGCAAACAAACATAGCTTGACTTACCTTATTATCTGTATATTATCGAAAGTAAAAGTCCTTTGATTTTTAATGTATGGTAATTTTTCAAATGGATCTAGAATTCTGCAATTATCCCATGCTGATAATGTTGGCTTGTTTTTAGCCGACATCCTCAGTAAGTTGAAAATAATAATACACAAATGTATAAAACCTTTGTAAAGAAAAATAACAGATCGTGTTTACGTGTTAGAAATAATTTAATACCCATAAAACATAAACCTCTCAGGGCACCAATTTTCGCTTGTTTATTTAAAAAATGTTATAATAACAACGACAATTATGTGACCAATTTGATCAATAAGAACCATTAGAAAACAACCTTCTTATTTTAAACAATATATCTTATGTTGGTTATACTAATAGATCACTTGTCAATAGCACAATATACCATAGAAACAATTTGTTTCAGTACACATACATAACATATTATATATACAATATACAATGTATATTTAATAGACATAGAAATCGTTATTTGCTAGGCATAGGGTTAGGGTTATCAGTTGGTTATACTTATAAGTCACTTGTCAATAGCACAATATACCATAGAAACAATTTGTTTCAGTACACAAATGTAACATTTTATATATAGAATGTATATTTTGTATATGTAATAGAAAAAGAAATCGTTATTTGCTAAATATAGGGTAAGGGTTAGGGTTAACGGTGTTAAACGGCACTTTCAACAATATGTCAGTTATATCGTGGCCAGGGGCGGATTCAGGGGGGGGGGGGGTGGACACCCCCCCTAAAATTGGGTGGCGTAAAATCGTGATTTTTCACACGAAATACCTCAAAAATTTTCGCGCCTCCCTCGGCAATTGAAAAAATATAATTTTTTGGCGTAAAATCGTGATTTTTCACCCGAAATACCCCAAAAATTTTCGCCCCTTCGATATTCTCTATCGTTTGTGTATAAGCATACATTGAGGAATAATGTTTTATCTTCTTCTTTGCAATAAAAACGTAGATATTTAATTTAGAGCGAATGACGCGTTTCTGGAATAACCTTCATGAGGCACGCTCAAAGTCAAAAGATTCATAAAAAGTTTGGGAGCAATAAAAACCAAGGGACATAACCAGGATCGCCAAAATCTACAAATGTTACCTATGACTGAAGGAGGAGATCATTAGTTTTAATAATATTTACAACTGATTGATTGATTTGAAGATTGTGGATGAAAAATAATTGAGTGCATGATTGATTTGTGTTTAACACTAACTTTATTTTATGTCAGCTCTATCATGGATATATTTTATACATATTACACTATTGATAAGACATTTATTTACATGTTCTTATTTTTTAGATGTATACAGCACACAAGTAAGTATGATAAGCAAAACGATACCTTACATAATATATACAATCACTTCTTTGTAAATTTGATTTACTTGTGCACATGTCAAAACGGTAACGATACGGATATTAGTTGTTTTCTTTGGACTTTGAAAAAAGAGGTGTTTTAGCAAATTCTAATGCTATTTAAATACTTGTGAAAACAAAATTAAATTTGAACGAAATATAATCTGTGAATAGCTTAGGACTCATAATTTATTACTTATTTGTATTAGGTTATTGGCTGGTGTCTCCCCTGTAAAAACTTCATATTTCAACATAAGACCATTATTTAGTTAGTTTTAAAATATCGAAATAAAAGTCACGATAAGAAGAAGGTAGGTATATTGATTGATTGTTGTTTAACGTCAATCGAGCACTATTTCAGCTACAATATTTTTATGACGAGAACAAATTTACAAACAATATATCATGTAGATGAAGAAATAATACCAATGGGGAGGGGCTACTAGGAACAGATATTTCGAATCACTTGGGTGTAAAAGGGGATATAATAGAAAACAAATCGATAAATTTGCCTTGCAATGGGCCACCACAGACCATTCCTCCAACACCTTTGTTCTGTTCATCAAGTTATGCTGCAAAATATCTTTCAAGAGCAAGGAGCGTGGCATTTTCCTATATATATATATTCTAAATAAACCAACGGAATACATAATGTTGGTCAGTGACTTGCGACAGGTCGGTGGTTTTCTCCAGATTCCTCCTCCAATAAAACTGACTGCCACAGTATAACTGCAATATTTTTGAAAGTGGAGTTAAGCACCATAACCCGAAAGGAATACATGATATTTTCTAAGCACGGGGCACTCATTTAATAATCTTCTCATCAGAATACTGTTGGTTCAAACAAATACTATTTTTTATTTATTGTACTCCTGTTTCCATCGATAAGAAAACGTAACCTCCACGATTTGACTGAAACATTGTTGAAAGTGGCTTTAAAAACACTTGCACTAAAACCCATTTAACACGATCATGGTATGTAAATGCATTATTTTCACAACGCCCAATATTAGGTAAATAAAAATGACAAAAAAGCAAAAGCTCAGCGATATTAAATTTAAAAAAAAATGATTGAATTAAAAAGTGTTCGAGTGTTCCTGATAGAGACGAAACAGTAACATTGAATAAATATATTTGAGTATATGAGTCAATGTAGACCATTAACAATCGAATTAAACTATTTATGACAATGAATCAACTTGTTTTAAGTAAAAAAAAAAAAATTAAAAAAAAATTAAATGTACAATTTTTTCAATTTAAAAGAACTGGTATTTACATTATATACTAGTACTCCGATAATATAAAACTAGTTCAATATACAGAGCAAATAACATGTAAGCGAGAATACTGTTGTAATCTATTGGACGCCAGGGCCATTAGACATTATATTTTCAAGGCTTTTAAAGTTGTGGGTGAATATAAATTTCAGTGCAATCTCTACGCAATAACTAAATTTGTCTACCCCGAAGTAGAATGTGTATATCTGTCCTACATAAACAGAACTAATGAAATATACATCAATTACTTTTTTTTTTATGAAAACGACTAAGTACTTGTAACAATGGTTTTCTTGAAATGGTGATTACTTTGAATAGAATAGTCCTTTATGCTATGACATGGTTCCTAATAACTATTTGGGTATGTGTTTAGTCCTTGTTACCGTTTGCAAATAGGCGTAATAGTTGTCCTGGGATCAATAAACGCTTCGAATCTACAGGATATTCTTAAAAACCCTTCGCGAGAGACACATACTCTAAATTTTTCCAAATAAAATCTCTTCGGATGAGAAAACGATACTAGAAAATGACGTTTTATAATACATATCAAAGGAAATAATCATAGAATTGAAAACAAATAAGGAATGTTAATTTCTACAACCAATATAAAGACAAATTACATTTCATCAAGTATGACATGGGAGGTAACTTTGCTTCATGTTAGAAATGGTAGCACACTCCAGAGTTAGGAGCGAACATATTCTTAATGGCTGATCTGACAGTACGTTGTCTATAATTAAAGATTGATCACCTTAAATCAGTACATGTAGTCATTGTACCGTCTTCTTCAGTTTATTTATTGGTATTTAACGCAAAATATGTCAGCTATATCGTGGTATGAAATATAAATGATATATTTGAAAAAGGGAGCTAAATGCATATATTGTTGTTTTGCATCCATAATGTCTGTAGTTTGCTTATTGAATTTAGCTTTCTAGAAATGTTCTCAAAAGTAGTGAAAACATTGCTCCTGCCAATCAGTATTGTGGTCCTATTCAACATCAAATCGATGATAATATATTTTATAACCTCTTCGGGAAAGCACTGGCGAAATAATCATTTTGTTCATTTCTGTGATGGGTAGATGGACTACGATGTTATATCGTGGCGGTCAGTTTTATTGGTGGAGGAAACCGGAGTACCCGGAGAAAACCAACGACCTATCACAAGTCAATGACAAACTTTATCACATAATGTTGTATCGAGTACACCTCGTCATGAACAGGATTCGAACTCACAACTTTAGTGGTGATAGGCATATGAGAGTGAGAGTGCATATGTAGTTATAAATCCAGCTATCACACGATCACGACCACGACTGTCCAATACATGTTTAATTTTATTCCAGTCATAAATACATTACTTCTTGTTTTTATTATTTTTCTATTTTGTTTTGAATGTATTTTATTTTCACATCATTTTTAAATCAAATAAGTATAAAAGTGTCAAAAGTGAAACATTATGTAGTAAAATTATTGCATTTATTACGCAAAGAGTGCATTGAAATCATAAAAATGAAGAAGACATATTTTTGATATTATAACCAAAAGTTCATTAACATATGAATTGTTAAATGTCAAGCACACTTATCTTCAAAATAAGACTTTTTTTAAACAGCGAGAACATGATTTCGTTATCGACTTAAACTTAAACATATCTAAGCAATTAAGATCTCAATCTAAAACTTCAATTTAATTGTAGACATATATATGACACTTCTTTAAAATGAACCTTTGAAATCATAATGAGCCGAGATGCATGCTATTTTATATTCTATATGTCCTAATGTGCATGTAGGTACACGTTTATAACATATTATATTTATATCCTTTAATTTTTTTGGGTTTTTTCTCAAATGTTAAATCATTTTCTTATCGTTGCACTGGTGCAGGATTGTTGAAAGTGGCGCTAAACACCATAACCCTAACTAATTTCCATATTGTAACGTAGCATTCACCGACATTGTGATATTTTTTACTTTTGATTTTATTAGTCACCAATGTTCGTGCATTAACCCTATGCTATTTCCATACTGTAATTGCAATATGGAAATATTGCAATATTGAAATGTGGAATGCATTTTAGTTCACCTGGACCAAAGGTCCATGGGAACTATTGCCATCACTTGGCGTCCGTCGTCTGTCGTCTGTAAACTTTTCACATTTCAAGCTTCTTCTCCGAAACCACTGTGCCAATTGGAACCACATTTAGCAGGAATGTTCCTTGGATGGTCCTCTACAATGTTTCTGTTTTTCGTTCCAGTCGGATATTCAACATGGCTGCCAGGACCAATAATATGCTCTGATTGGCTGAAATTTCAAAGATCCTCTTCTCTGAAACTAATGAACTGACTGAACCCAAACTGTAAATAAATGATCATTGGAATGTCCTTTACCAAGTTTCTGTTTTATATGTGGATCGGAAATCCAAGATGGCCGCCACTGCAGGACATATATTAACATTGGACCCTATGGGAAAATGTTCAAATGCCTTCTTCTCAGAAACTACAAATATGATTAAAGCAAACTGTACATGAATGTTCATTGGATGGTCCTCTACAAACGTTAGGTTTTTTTGTTCTGATATGAAATTCAAAATGGCGGCTACGGCAGGACTTAGTTTAACATTGGACTCTATGGGAAACATGTCTCAAAACGCTTCTTCTCTTAAACCACTTGGATAATTGAAACCAAACTTCCCAGGAATAATCATTTGAAATTCCTCTAAAAAGTGTTTTTTATGCCGATCCGTAATCCAAGATGGCTGCCACCGCAGGACATAGATTAACATTGGATCCTATGGGAAAATGTTCAAATATGAATATAATGAGATATGGGGTAAATGTCAATGAGACAACAACCCCAAAGTCAAACTGTATCAGAAATTCCTTCTTCTCAGAAACTATAAATCAGACTCAATCCAAACTATACAGGAATGTTCACTGAATAGTCCTCTACAAAGTTTAGGTTTTTTGTTCTGATATAAAATTCCAGATGGCAGCTATGGCAGAACTTAGTTTAACATTGGACCTTATGGGAAAATGTTTTAAAACACTTCTTTACTGAAACCACTTGGACAATTGAAACCAAACTTTTCAGGAATGTTCATTCGATGGGCCTCTACAAATTTAGGGTTTTTATGCTGATTGGAAATCCAAGCTAGCCACCATCTCAAGTCATAGATTTATGGGGGACCCAGTTGGAAATCAATCATTGGAAGGTCCTTTACAACTTTGTGCTTTTTATGTTGATCGGAATTCCAAGATGACTACCACTGCAGGACATAGTTTTTACATAGGACCAATTGGTTCTTTTTATAACCAGGTGAACGATACAGGCTCTTGAGAGCCTCTGGTATTTTCATTCTATATGCAATGATATAAATGAATATTGAAACATAGCACTAAAAGTGCTCAATCCACTTGTTCTTCTAAAGAAACAATTCGTAAATAACAATTGTTTAAAGGAAGTTTCTCCTGTTTATTTGTAATACGATCATTATATTTCGTCACAGTATAATATTTACATAAACGCTATAGATATGCCAATTAGTAAAGGCTGTAGTATTGAATTCCTTTCCGTAGGGACGAGTTGGCAGCTAGTATAAAAAGAAAATGTTATGTGTACTCGATTAATGCGACGTTAGTTACAAGTTGTAATACGACACAAGTCCGTGCTTTGGATAGTCCCTCGTCCACCCACCCAGATCAATGCCAATAGAATTTCAAGTACTCGTATATATTCTGAATTTTTTGAAGGGTAGAAATGACAGACTATGAAATAATTTGCTATGTTGATATATGTTAATAAAAAATGCTATGTGATCTTGTAACGAAAGCACAACCCTACACTGTGTTTAGTCTTAGGTATTTATATTACATTAATTTAGTTAAACCGGGACCGTGGGTATAAATAGCTGTGGGCGGAGCAAACATTCAGATTGTTCATTATTTTGACCACGGTTATCTCGAGGAGTTACTTTTTGAGCAAAATATTTGACAGGCATGGTTACTAGTGTTCCTCCCTACGAAACTTTCAGTCTTGTTAAAAATAATATTCTTCATCAGTCTAAAAATTACAAAAATCACTTCGAAAATTCAAATTTCTTAGGTATGTGACCTTTAGGTCACGTTGGTCATGTGACACACACTTTCATAAATATGTTGTTCATATCAACGGGGATTTTTGATGATAAGCTCCGCCCACAAATTTTGTCGGTAGGCACTACCGGAAATGTCGCATTAAGAAAACAATTGTTTTCGGAGGAGTGAAACGAGGGAGAAAATAATTGGTATTTAAAGGCATACAGTCGCTCAAATTTATTTTTTTTATATTAAAAGTTGCCAATATTCGATGTTTTATACTAATTGCAGTTGAAATTTTTCATTATATCATACGTAAATAGCCTAGAACGAATGAAATACGTCGCTTTTTGATTTTATTGTATCCATTAAAGAATTCAATGTTGACCCGCACAATATTCATGTATTCCGTGACCTACAAAGTGAACCTATTCAGTAAAGCGTTTGCGCATGTGCGAACTTGTTTGCGGAAGGAAAAGCTCATGTATGGCACGAACAAAAATATTGACGGATTCTACACGAAAACGACACAAATATGAGGATTTCGTGTTAAAATTTAAAAAAAAAGTGTTATACCGACCTACTCCATTTTTCAACACGTATACGGTAAGCATAATTTAGTATCTTTTTACGACCGAATCGTATTTTGACAGTAGAATTGTGTCGTCGTTTTTCATATTATTCTTTTTTTTTTCAGGAGAAAACGCTAGGTGATATCTCTTTTAAATTAGAGACTAAAATAATGAACTTCATGACTGTTTTTTTTTTTTTTTTTCGAAAACAATATAATCAAGGCAACTCAAGTGTTTTCAATAATATGCAATACAATTTGCTTACAATTTTCCCATCATCAGGCCCCTTTGCAGAGTTTGGGTTTGTTTTTATTGATTACATCACGTATTTCAGATTTTAAGTGTCATTCTTATTAAATACCATTATATAATATTAACTGATTACCCCAGATCCAATTTCATATATATATTTCTTAAATTATATTCATTATAACGAATTTACATGAAAAGCATGCTTCCTGGTTATTCATAGCAGTTATCAGTGTCCGGCAAACTTCGGAAAATCAACCGACTTATAATTAGGTGTGTTAATGGCGATTTTACCAACAGACATTCGAATTCTTTTTACTAATTACGACATTATAGCATATTTTTTTAAACCTGGCTTCTTGTTCAGAACATTTTATTAGTATAAAACATCGAATATTGGCAGCTTTTAATATAAACAAAAAAAATCAATTTGAGCGAATGTTTGCCTTTAACCTACTGTAAAATTTATCGACTAAGGGCACATTTGACTCCAACAAATAGTGTGACAAATCGGAATACAGTATATGCATGCATATGTATGTGGGTCAAGAACAATCAATCAAGCACGAACAAACAAAACAAACCCATACGATTTATCCTTGTATTGAGTACGTATTTCATTTATTTGTGGAAGGTTCGAAGAAATATGGCATGTAATTAAATATATCTAGGTCGACACAATTTGTTAATGAAAAGGGACCCGGAAGATTTACATCCCACCCACAGCATACCATAAACTTTAGAGAAAACATTGGGCACACAGGACACAGGACGAAGACAAACAAAGCACAAAAACAGAACATAACACAGAAAACTAAAAAGATGAGCAGCACGTACCCAAGACCGGGGTGAACACAGAGGCTCGCGAATGATAAACAGTTCCTGCCTCTTATAGGACACCCCCCATGTTAATGCTTACCCCTAACTGGTTTTGCATTCAAGTATGTATGCCTTTTATTTGACAAAATCATCATCTCTGTATTTGTATAAATCAAGTGCAAACTATTTTGTCAGAAATATATCTTTGAAACTTATAGTTGTGAAAAAATGATTTTGTTGTGGTCATTATTTCAGCAATTGATATATATTCTCGTTCTCTTTTTCCACATAAATATAGTTACAGAATCAACGACAGAACTATCTCTGATGTTTACTGCTACAAAGGTCTTGTCTTTAAAATTCCATTTACCATATACTACTACTAGCCTCTCTTCCAAAAACAAATAATTCCATTTGTTCATACTTTAAATTTGTTTAAAATAAATAAATAAAACGTGTTTAAAAATGTCTTCTCTTTGTAGAGTATACGCAAATAAAATGAAACAAAGTTCAGTTAAACACAATAAAGAACCAAGAATGGATTTAAAGGTGTTTTATTTATCATCAATAAAGAATAGATTTAATAGTTACACGATAAACTCCTGTTCATAGGGAGACCTTTGTAGCAATTAAGAAATGTTTATTAGGATTGAAAATTACATGTTAAATGTATATTATTTTCAATCTAAGCAACAATGTATGTTTAATGTCAATATTTATTTATGAATATTGTGTTTGACAGGGGCGTAGCTAGGTATAAAATGAAATGTAAGCACAACTTGCGGCGAGGGGTCTGGGGCCGCTTAAGGCCCCCATCAGGTGGGAGGTACAGGGGGCGAAGCCCCCCAACGGGAAACGATTTTAAACGTAAATAGATGTACAAATGGCGAAATCTGAACAATAAAAGACATGAAATATATTCTTATTTTATCATGGAAACAATACAAAATCGAAGTTGTTAATATATTTTTGCCGAATATGAGAACTTTTGACTGAATGTTTCTACGCCCCTTTTCAGAATAATTTTAACAGTTACAAAAATTCAACATCACAAAGCATTGAATCTATAGCGAAGATTATCATAAATGCAAAATGTATGAAAGAAACATTACCGGAAACATTCAAAGAATAAAGTTTCAGAGTTCATGTAAGCACATGCAGTCATCATGTCCAGCAACATGGACTGGTAATTAGATTACAAGTCCAGGCGTCTGTTTTTTCTCACTGCAAATTTCATAATCTCTCATCACCCATTGTAGCTCTAAGACAGTTTTTTTTACGCGGCGCATCGCACTGAATGAACATTCGCTAGACGCCGAAGACACTGGCATTGTTATCAATACTGTAAAAATTGCATAAATATTAGGGTACAATGTTTGTGGTTTTTGCTCATCAATCATATTCCAGCGTGTTTTCCACCTATCAACTTCATCAAGAAACGCTTGTCTGTCACCAATATCCGTACGAAAAGAATCAAAGATTGAATTAGTTGTCTGATCTGTTAATGTGTGGAGCTTATCTTTTTAAACATTTCATCCAAAGTTCTATCTTTAAGTTTAGGTTTAGAACCATACATTTGTACACTGCAAGCCAATAGCCCGACAACAGTTCTTTTGACGGTCAATGACAAACTAACATTTCTAGATTCAGATGTTAAAATCGTTTGAAAAACAAACTGTGTTTTATTTTATGTCAAGACAAAGCCTTTGAAGATAAAATGAACTGTCAATTTCAAAGAGTTAGTTAAGGTCACAGTACTCATTGCAAATGTTCATCTTTCAACTTGTGGAAGTTTGTCATCAGTACAATAAACATAAAACAGACATAATTGAAATATGTAATGCGCTGTTTTTCATTTTTCATCAATAAAACATTTTTGGGGAAAAAAATATGTGTAGGCACGTGCCTAAAGTGCCTTTCGGTAGCTACGCCCCTGTTTGACATAGAATTTATGTTGAATTTCAACGACCTGTTAATAGTAAATATGTATTTAAAATCGCTGCATTAATTACTCATTTTGTTTATACATTATGAATGTTATTTGCAATTGAATAATGGGAAGGTACAACATGTTTGATGCACAGGTGCACATTTTATGTATACCGAATAATATCTCCCCATTTTTGGATGCCTGGTTTTATTACATTATTTTGATATTAGACATTAATATATACATATACAATCTATTATAGATGAAAACCCTAATACCATATATTTCCACGGCTTTATTAAAGACGATTTAAGTATAAATCAAAGTTTCTTGATATTATCCAATGTTTCTAATTATAATTTAAAAACATGATTATTTACTTCTGTATACATTATATTATATTGTTTTCTCTGGTTTTCCGTAACCTTGAGATGACATAAATAACCTTATATACAATTGGAACAAAATATGCATTTTATTTGTAATTCTGTTTGTCTTGATATATGACATAGTTTTTTTTCAAAGGATATGAGTGAACATAAAATTAAATGATTCTATCTTACTTAGATGGCTATAAATATAAAAGTATACAAATTTATACTTACTATATATGTTTTTGACATTCAATATATAATGCAATATGGCGAGGGTTATGTGTATTTAACGACCTTTTACGGCCTCTGATTACCACTTTGGTGTCCTCAAATGTTTCATCAGCAATATCATGGTGGGTGGTCATTTTCATTAATATGTTACATCGATCTGACCTGTCACAAATCACAGACAAACTGTATCACATTATTGTGTAATTCATTTGATAATTAAGAGCTTACGACAGGCACCAAATATAGGACAGGAAATGCTAACCATTCTAAAGTACATTATCGCCATTTTCGTAATGAAAGTTGTCCTTTTTCACCATTGTTACTTGTTGTCCAGAAGAACCTATTTTGAGTTGGGTACCCTCTACCTAATTCGATAGAAGTGTTTTGAAGACTTTGTGACTACCGACACTAACATTTAAGAAAGTACTCGTAATACAAATAATGTATTAGTACTCTTTTGGGGGAGGGGGGGGGGGGGGTCAATGTTTTATTTTCTTTATCAAATAAATTAATTTAATAATACTTTGATTATATCATTCCTAAAATTTAGTGCCTACTATGATCATTAGGAGAATGAAAATTTGACTTTTTTTTGTATTAAAAACATGGGATCCATATATATATATATATATTTATTTGGAAAAACTACCTCTTTACAACGGGGGCAACCACCACCGGGGTAGCAGTGGCCGCGTCCAAGATATGCTTACATATTAACAAGGTATCTTTCATAACATACTATTTATTTGTTTTATTGAAGTATCCTATTTTCGTACCTTACACAATTTCAATTTTTAAATACACAGTTTTGATTTTTGAATGAGGATAGTGTATTGTAAAACAAATGTTTTGATTTGTATTTACTAAATATAATACCACAAATAACAACGGTCAAGTGTTAAAAATTATTCAATATCACAAAATCAAATAGTTACACCATGTTTATATTCGTGACAACATGATACAGTACTGCCTACTTATGTATTTTCGCAAGATCATATTACTTATTTGTATAAGTGAGGATTTTTTATGCAAAAATGCATGTTATTGTGCATACCACTTATCAATGTTTTATATTCACGAACTGATTATAAAATGACTATTACTAAATATCAGTTTCTCAAACGACAATGAATCTTTTCGCTTTTACGTAGATTGTTCTTTCCGGTATCACCGACAAGACATTTTACCCAACTTAACTATGAAGAACAAGGAGGATATCTTATAAGAAACAGAATTTGCTTACCCTTCGAGAGCACCCGACTTCACCCCCGGTTTTATGGTGGGGTCCGTGTTGCTCATCTTTTAGTTATTTTGGTTTGTTTGTCTTCGGTCTGTGTCTTGTACCCAATGTTGCCAGTGTCTCTGGATTGTCCACTCTTGATTGCCCATTCGGTTTTCCCTACCGTTTATTATGTCTACATACTGTTATTTATAACGTTTAAACAGTAACAGTCAACAATATAACCAATCATAACAATACAAACTACTCCTCTGTCAAACCACAAACTACTAGACACAGAAATGACAGTTGCAAATGGAAATATACATGTAGGTCCTGGTTTGAGATAGACACAAACATGAAGAGGGGTTAAACTGGATGTTGATGGGATCACAACATTTCCCTAATAGTATCTACATTAAACAATAAAAACATACCCCGAGTTGCTTCGTCTTTCCAGACCATACATTTATACAGAAATGCTGACATAGACAATTACTAGTGACATAATTATGATACAGAAAGGTAAAGCGTTTTCATTGACATGACATTGTTTAACATTGAATATTGTCCAGCAAATTGTAATCAATTTTGAATCATGACCCCAATAGTATTAAACGATTATCCAGTAATTGTAATTGACAAATGTCGTATATCATGAAATTGATGGGTGTTGAAAATGATATGCATTCAAAGGCTACTACAATTTTAAGGCTTTGAAGCAGTAAACATATATTAAATTTCTTAGTTACAAAACAATACAATATACGTACGTTATAAGTTTATGTCATTAGTTCATGTTAAATCTAACATGCTAAATATGCTGTGGTGTGTTAATTTTGGCATTCCTTTGATATGGTATAGTAAATTAATACTATGTTTGACCTTTGATAGGAGATATTATAGTAAATCTTAGCTGGGTGTAGCTGTAAGAAAAAACTTGAAGACATCACAATGATCATTAGAAGCCTTCAATTGAAAATGGACAGATAATGCAAAGGAATTGTTGACAATCACTGTTTAAAAACTTTTTTCATAATGTTCGAAAGAAAATGAAATGAGAGGGTTAAGGTTATGGTGTTTAACGCCACTTTCAACAATGTTTTAGTTATATCGTGGCGGTCAGTTTTATTGGTGGAGAAATCCGGAGGACTCGGAGAAAATGAATAAAAAAATGAAAATAAGACAAATAATGGTTTACAAACACTACACAGAAAACTAAAGATTGAGCAACACGAACCCATTTAACTATGAGGTGAAATAGAGTGCTTCAGAAGGGTAGGGAATGGTCTTAAAATTTGCTGTCTTACATTTTTAGTCTGGGTATTACCAGAAAATTAAATACAGAAATGGACATCTGGTGCGTTAATATTAATATTGGTATCTATGAATTAATCACTTCTAGAAGGTTGTAAAAGGGACTCACATTTACAAGTTTACTATGAGAGAATTGTTCCCATATATTAAAAAAAGTGTAATTATGAAATGCGAGACGATAATTAGGTGACCTCTGAATAACACGATTCGCTAACATGAATCGCGTACATAAAGTCCATTAACTAACAAACATCTATCTGTCGTAATAGCCTTGATACTGTGAGTATCCTTTAAGAAGAGTTTGAAGATACCAAAGGGGTAATCAGAATCCGTATATCAAAGAAGAACAGACAACACAATCACCAAAAGAAAAAGTACAAAAGGACAAACAACGATAAAAACAGTTTAAAGTCAGTACTCATAGAAAAAAACATTTTGAGCTCTTCAACACTCCAATAAACGCAAATAAACAACACAAAGCAACACTATCAGTATAAGCACCAACTATTGAATCCATAATTTGCAATTGCTTATTATTATCTATGTTCGTGTTGTACGAATTGGTTTGTTATTTTTCTTTGTGTTTGTACCTTTGGCATTTCGCATTAGGATTTTTCTTTTAATAGACGATGTCTTCTGACGTGACTACTTTACATGTACATTTGATTAGCACTAATATAAGATACAATTTTATCTTGTTTTTGACTACAATTGGTTACACACATTAAAGCAGTGTTATATGAAAACTAAAACATTATACTTACCCATACCCGTTTACATGTTCTTCATTTTGTACTTTGTCCTCTGGAGTGACCTCTTGTGTCGATGAGTTATTTCCATTGTTTGTTTCTGAACTATCCTTGTGTAAACGTTCTTCTGAAATATATGTTGCGTTAGTTTGATTAGTTACTGTCCTAGCGATGGATTCCTTCACAATGATTGCATCTACATTTTCCGTTGTTACGTCTTTCTGTTTTGTATTGTCGGTCGAATCGCCTGGTTTCCTGGGCGATACCGGTTTTTTGAGTATGCCTTTCTCCGGTGAAGCAGTTCGCTTTGACGTAATCTTATCTTTTCCGATGTTTGACTTTGGGTCATTTTGTCTCGTTTTATTTTGTGATGAAGGTGTCTTCAAGGCGCCTTGTCTCTCTGGAGATGTTGTCCTGCTTTTATCGTCTTTTGTCCAGTCTGATTGTCTACTTACGGGTTTGTCTTTGGAGTTTTGATCTTGATTTACAGAAACTTTACCCTTAGTCACTGGACGTGATGGGGGCTTAATTTGTTGTAAACTACTAAGGGAAATAGTCTTAGAATTTTGAGTTTTATCCTTTAAATTCACATTTGAATTCTTTTGCCTTCTGGCTTGTTCTACGCGGTCGTTATAGTCAGGAGACATTCGTGACCTTGACCCTTCAGAACGATTGGTTGTAATAACCGAATATTCAACATCCCCATTCGCATGATATTTGAAATCTGCACCGGAAGTAGACACTTCTTTGTGAGTTTCTGAATTCGTCCTCGATGATATCAAAACATCAGAGCTATGAACATCGGTACCTTTCGCGTGGAAAGAAAATCCACTTTTGCTCTCACTTCGTGTATCTTGATTGTTTTCATTTGAATTGGTCATATTAATTCTTTGATATTTTTCTCCGTTCTTGTACAAATCTCCCGTGACGTCGTCTTTGACTATCTCCATATAGTTTACTTGTTTTTCACTAAATCTGGAAAACGGTCTTTAGAAAGATATCCATTGGCTACAGAATTAACCATTAAATCAATATATATGCTATTTCCTTAGTACTCCAAATTTCAAACATCTCCAGTTCATAAACTATCACCTCCACTTTCTAAACCTTACGTCTTTTTTTTTTATTGTAGTATTTCTGTGATCTTCTTTCTATATATCAATGTCACCAAGTCAACCATGAGCAAAGTTTTTTTTAAACTTCTTAGTTTGCTTTAGGAAAAATATCTTGGGCGCATTTCGTTTTGAAGATCATTAAAATCTCAGTATAATTGGCAAAGCTAACATTAGGGATTAAGATTTTTTTTACTATTATAGAATTAAAATGGCTTCTGTTTAAAAATCTTTTACAAACATATTCCATTGAATTTGTGTAGTCTTTAAATGACTGGCTTTCGTTATATCGTAATTAATAGTAGATTATATCGTGTAAATTACTGACGAGTGCCATATACATAAATAAACTATATCAATTATAATAAGGTACAAGTCTATCTTAATCTTGCTATATATTTCATTAATGAAAGTTATTGTATCAATTTAAAATCTTTAAAGGATTAATTAGAGCACGCATTGATTATGATTAAGATTAAGATAAGTATCACTATTATAAAATGTAACTACCCATCTTTGTCATTTTCTACTTACATACAACGACATTAAAGAATTGTACTACTTGTATAGGTATTAGGTATTTAATGACACTTTCCCCAAAAATTTCAGCTATTCCAAATGTAAAATGAAAACAGTTATAAAATGGTTGGTAGTATTTGATCACAGCCATCTTTTTCTACTTACTTACAACGAAAATAAAGGATTGTGTTATTGGTGTTTAACGCCACTTTCCCCGTAAAATTTCAGTTATTCCAAATACAAAATGAAAACTGAGATATATGTTTGTCAGTATTTGAACACAGCATTCATTATCTAAAACTGGTAAGATTCTAATGATGTAACACAAATACTTACAACGAAAATAAAGATGATGTTCTAGGTGTTTAACGCCACATTCCCTAAAATTTCAGTTATTCCAAATGTAAAATGAAAACTGAGATATATGGTTTGGTAATAGTTGATCACAGCATTCATTATTTAAAACCAGTAAAACATTAATGATGAAATGCAATTATTTAATTATAACACACGGTATGATAAATACTTCTTCTTTATTTCTCTTAAACCATAATACATACAGGTATAGAGATATGAAAATATGTACACTATTTACAATATATACAGACAGGTCATAACAAGAGGTTAACCGGGAGTCGATACACCTAATTCTGACAAAACGACATAATTTTTGGAGTTCTATTTTTGAAGTTGATGTCATTAATAGTTTGAACTTTATTATGTTTGGATTTATACGAATGTTTTTCTTTATATATAATTATGATTTAATTAGATCTATATTTTGATATTTATATAAGTTAGATAAGTATTTTGATACCTATTTTGTTGACCTTGGTTACCGTATACTGTTTTTTAAATGACACAATAGAGTAGATAAATATGTAGATAAAGTGGTGCATCTTGTAATATATCATATACATATACATTTTGTATCTATTTAAATTCATTTTGGATGCTATCCGATAGGCATAATATGTAGTTAAAGTATGTCACCGAATTTGAATATCTTAAAAAAGATTATACCACTCATTGAATTGTGTTGAGGAAAACCTCATTCCATAACATTACCTGCTATACCCCGTCACTACCTGAAACTGATTATTTGGTAGAATATCGGAAAATCTAATGCAGTTTCCACCAAATTATATACCAAATGAAGATATTGAGGTAATTATTCTGATCATTGAGTTTTAAATGACATTACAATTTTCCGAGAAATGGCACAATAATCTTGAGACAACAAACATTTTGTTTACAATATTAAACGTCGTTCTTGTAAGAATGTGTTTTTTTTTTTAAATTTCATTCCTCTAAAACTCTACCTTAATTTTCCTCAAATACATACCTGCTATAGGTTATGCGTAACAATATGATCCGTCTTCATTTTTTATGTGAGCATATTTTGAATTTTAGCTTCTATTTTCCCACATTCTAATCAAACTGAGCCCTGGCAAACAAATTACACCCCCAGATCTGACACAAACAAATGCATGCGGTTCGTCGTTACCTCCAGTTGTTTGTAGGAGGGATCATGTCTTATTTACGTTATTTGTGTTTGTTTGCGCATAGTAGTGTCCGACAAATATTGTGTTGTGTTTTTGTTTTGTTTTTCTTTGTCTTGTGTACCTTATATTGCCAGTTTCTCTGGATTGTCCATTTTTGATTGTCCCTTCGGTATTCTCTAACATTTATTTTATAACAATTTGTGACTTCCAACATTATTTCCACATCACCTACTCTGTCAAAATCCAAAGAATTATTTTGATTAAGATTAATTATTTGAAGTATAAATATATGGTAATGTAAAAATTATACGGTAAGAAATGATATATTGTGCGCAATCTGTGCTGATAACTCTAAACAATACATAGTTATGAAGAAAGTCATGCAATGATCGAATACGTTGACAGCAATGTTATCCTAAAGAGTACTATTGACAAAATTACAAATGTCCCTCCTTATTCTTCATCATATGAGAAGTATAATCTGTAATCCCATTAAAAATATAGCAAATAAAAAGGGCGATAACTCCTTCAAGAATGATCCGATCAAACTGTATATGACAATAAGCACACGCATGCAAAGTTTTGAGGAATTCCAATATATTTTGTAGTTGTAGGTTTTGCACATGCATATTATGCACATATGTATGTAACCGCTTTTCTCCACAAATATATCCCTATGATATAACTGACATATTGTTGAATCAATGTTAGAGAATACCGAAGTAGCAATCAAAAATGGACAATGCAGAGAAACTGGCAACAAAGGGTACACAAGACGAAGACAAACCAAACAAAAACGCACCACAATATGTATTTAACACCGCTATGCACAAGCAAACACAAATAACATGAATAGGACACGAGTCCTCCTACAAACCACTGAAGGTAAAGACGAACCGAACATCGTTTTGTTGGAAATCATAACGGACACCACAACACGGGACTCTGAACATAAAGACACATAATAGGACCAAAAACAGATGAGCAACACGGACCACACCATAAAAACTAGACTGTAGCCTAAACACACAATAAATAAAAAGTCTTATACAACGCAAGTCAGTGTTAAATCAAATATGAAGTGAAATTAGAACACATTTAATTTGTTACAAATCAAGATATCTTCTTTCTGTTCTTTCAAACGTTTAATTTCCTGTAATTAGACAAAATCATTAAACAAATGCTATGGATATAAGATTAAAATTGATATGACAGGTGTGTTTTAGATAATACAAAGGTTCAAAATATGCTATTACGATAAAGCTCAAATCATACTTCCGTCTATAGCATGCCTCATCAGTCACAAAGAATATTGGATTTCTATGGAGATGCTACCGGTAATTGGTTAATAGTAATATCATCCCTAAATGCTTAGCCAGACATAAAGGTCTTGTGAGCTTTAAATTGTATCATATTTTAAAAGGACCTCTTTGAAACAAACGTTATTGTTTATCAAACAATGCAGATGCACACTTCGTTGTTGCAGTTTGAGTGGATCATTTATGACGAAGTCATTGATTCTTATTTGATATGATAAGTAATGTGTGGGTTTAACGCCTCTGTTTATAATATTAAGATATGAAGGTCAATTTTGATTAAGCCGAGGAAATCGGAATACAATGAGAAACCAGAGATCTTATTATAGACACCGAAACACTTTATCATATAAGGCGGTATCGAACAAAGTAATTGTTGCAGATGAAACTCAAATAACCGTATGATCACGTCGTATACGACAGTTCGGAGTTGGGGGAAGAGCTATGTTCCGTGTCTAGCTTTTTGTCGTTAAGAGTACATAAGGTGTTACATCTGGGTCTCATTTTTGGACACTTTTTTAAGATGGCTGTCGCTCTTTGTTACAAATAGCTGTCATTATCAGCAGAGAACAAACTTTCCCTTTTCTACCTTACTGGGCAGTGGTTGCGTGTTAATTTCATATTATATGTTATCACTGATCATTGCCTGGCTAGGTTAGGATTATTCATCAGAAGCTGAAGTTGCAGATAAAGAAACTATGCTATATTGTGCAGTATCGGAAGTAATGACAATGTTCAAATTTAGCTACCGTAGATGACACTGAACATTTCAGGTGTAAGATTACCTGCTTTATAGAAAAAAAATGAACAGACTATATTTAATGAAAATAATAGACATTTTATGATTTTATTTGTCACATTAAAAGAAACATATACTTTTTTACGAAGGTATTTTCCCTGTATCAAGGATTTATATAGTAAGAAGGATATGAAACTTGTATTTTCTCGCTTTATCTCGCGTGGCGAGATTTTATGCTACTCGCGTTGATTTTTTCTGTATCACCCCTCATAGTACACGTAAAATACAAAAAAGTAGAGTTTCATACATCTAAAAACATATAAAAAATGATAAAACAAAGCAACTAATCACGCCAAGTTTTGTGGTATATATTGAATACACTCTAAACTACACATTTATACACTTTGGTATGTCGATTTGATGTGTAAACAATGAAGTTTATTGATTTCTAAATAGGCCACCCACATTTCTGTCTAGAACGCCGCCATTTTGACAAATGATGTAAACAATTCTTAATAAATACAAATCGGGAGCACTGTTTTCAATAAAACTCCTAATTAACATTGAAAAATATAATATTATCACAAAAATGACGACTCCGCTTCAATATTCGGTATGATGAGTGAAGAGGAACGGTCAGAAATTTAAATTCGAGCTTTGACAACCCATCAACCCATGAAGGTCAAAAGGGCAAATCGATTAATGTCTATTATTGATAAGATATGGGTGATACATCTACAAAAAGTCGATACTTTATCAATGATTGGTATTTAGAACAAATATTTTCAATTTATTCCTGTAATTATGGTTTTATATACTTACAAATACTAGTTTAAAATGTTGAAGCGATGCAAATTTCCACCGTTGATCAAGGCATGCGCATCGTCAACGAATTGCACTATGGGTAATCTCGTCACGCAACATACTTACATACAATCTATGTTAAATCTCCCGAGATTCATATCTTTCTTACTATATAAATCCTGAACTGACGAGTTATGTCCCCTGGCTCGTACCTCGGCTAAATCATATTCAATAGATTGAGACAGGCAATTGTTAGTCTATATAAATCCTTGCCTCTATCAATGTTAGATTTACAGTAACATAATATACAGACAAACCAATTATTATTTGTCATATTAGAAAGAATATATATATAAATAACTGTGGGTATTATTTTTTTTAAATATTTTCCTGCAATAGGCTGCACAATGTTCAATTCAAAGGAACATAATACAAAGTAAAACCCGCCATGTTGAATAAACGTCCAGCGGCGGGAAATATAAATAGTACTATTTTACCCCCTTCACAAAATACTTCCTAACTCCGAACTCCCATATTGACCTCGACTTTATTACTTAAATTTGTTTAATAAGTCGCATTTTCACTTCGTTTTGTAACTGCTGATGTTTTTCTCTTAAATATATCTGGATGTGCATATGGTTTCTCCTTTATGACTATGATTGCTTTGCAATGACCTTTTCTTTATGACTTAGATTCATTTGTTAAGTCACATTTTAAGTCAGTTTTTTTTTAAACTGCTGACGTTTTTTTTTCTGTAAAACATATTTAGATGTGCCTATCACGTCGATGGTTTGAAAACTAAAACGTTTGAGAGAGATCTTTACATTTGAATAATCATCTTCTTATCTGTAAAACCACATCGGTGATGTAATGGTTAGCGTGCTCGCCTCGAGTGCAATAGATCGTTGGTTCGAGCCCCGATCATGTCAAACCAAAGACTATAAAATTAGTTTTTGTTGCTTCTCTGCTATGCGCGCAGCATTAAGGAGAAAGAGCAAATACTGATTTTCTCGGAAACAGGTTAATGTGTCCGAGTGGAGCGATATGTCTACCCGCGGACTGTTGTTTCAGTGAGGTAGCACTATAAAAATCTAACTAAGCGTGTTGGTCTAGAACAAAGCGGACCTCATCACCATCTCATTGATAATTAAAATGTTCTCGCCATGATATGCATAATAAATTGCTGAGTTGGCATTATATAACAATCACTCACTCTTTCCCATCTTTTGATTATGAGTGTACCTGATGAAGGTTATTCCAGAAGCGTGTCATGAGCACTACATTTGATATCGATCGTCAGTCATACCATACACGCGTGTGAACGTATTAATCTTATATTCTATCGGCCTGTATTATCTATATGAAACCTTCTATGTGGTTATTGTATGGAGATGTGTTAACATTTCGCACGATTGTATTACCATGTGCAGAATTGCAATTCTGCCATACACGTGTATACGAAAGTAATTCTACCATACATGTTTATCACCACATTAACCCTACTAAAGTACGGGAGTGAACTCATGTACTCATGAAGGGTAACTAAGACATTCCTGATCTACTATCACATATCAAAAGTACGGGAGTGAACTCATGTTCTCATGAAGGATAAGAAATTCCTGATCTACTATCACATATCAAAAGTACGGGGGTGAACTCATGTACTCATGAAGGGTAAGACATTCCTGATCTACTATCACATATCAAAAGTAAGGGGGTGAACTCATGTACTCATGAAGGGTAAGAAATTCCTGATCTACTATCACATATCAAAAGTACGGGAGTGAACTCATGTACTCATGAAGGGTAAGAAATTCCCGATCTACTATCACATATCAAAAGTACGGGAGTGAACTCATGTACTCATGAAGGGTAAGAAATTCCCGATCTACTATCACATATCAAAAGTACGGGAGTGAACTCATGTACTCATGCAGGGTAAGCAGTTCATGATCTACTATCACATATCAAAAGTACGGGAGTGAACTCATGTACTCATGAAGGGTAAGAAATTCCTGATCTACTATCACATATCAAAAGCTATATTCCGTTCCAAATTACAAGATTCTGTGAATTATTCTAAACGCACAAGATACGATGAACAGTTTGGAAATCAAATCGAAAAATTATCAAAATAGAGACAAACTTGATATCCCTAACACACATGGACGTGACCGCTCACGTTCCTGGGTTGGTATTGGGACTTCAATAACAATGCGTCATTTAAACGATTTACTTCACCCCATTCATGAGCAGGATTTAATAAGACTGATCTTTTAACTAGACAATGCAATGCATTTTGAAAGTTGAAGTCATGTGAATATATCTACTGGTATATACTAGAGTTATTCCTCTTTGTACTGTTGAGTTCATTGTTCTTCCGTATGGTTGGAGGAGTGATATATTACGACAAATGTAATGTATTAGCTGTAATAACTACAATGGTAGCTCATTTGTGCTGACACATCTATGATTTACATATAAATATTGGATTCAAGCTTAAATGAAAATGAAAAAGATGTTGTAGGAAAGCTACCGTTTCTATAAATTAATGAAAAAAACATATGTAAGTTATGAGTGAATGAGTGAGTGATTGTTGTTTAACGCCAATTCAGGAATTTTTCAGCTATATCATGGCGAGAACAAATTAATTTTCAATGAGATGATGAGGTCCACTTTGCACTAGACCACCACGCTGAGCTGGATTTTTATAGTGCTAGCTCACTGAAACAACAGTCCGCGGGTAGACATATTGCTCCACTCGGACACATTATTCTGATTCCGAGCTAGCCAGTTTTTGTTATTTTTCCTTAATGCTGCGTGCTTAGCGGAGAAACAACAAATACCAATTTTATAGTCTTTGGTTTGACCCGACCGGGGTTCGAACCTACGATCTACCGCACTCGAGGCGAGCAAGCTAACCATTACGCCACCGATGCGGGTTCTAAATTTGGAATAACCACTATGCGAGATCTTTCACAATAATGTTGCTGTGAAAGAATTAATAAGTTTTTTATTTTTGCTATTTTCGAGGTTAGTAAGAAATCACTAAAAATTCTCTACAAACATAAACCTATTAGAGATTGGAAAATACACAAAATACAAACATAAACCTATTAGAGATTGGAAAATACACAAAATACAAACATAAACCTATTAGAGATTGGAAAATACACAAAATACAAACATAAACCTATTAGAGATTGGAAAATACACAAAATACAAACATAAACCTATTAGAGATTGGAAAATACACAAAATACAAACATAAACCTATTAGAGATTGGAAAATACACAAAATACAAACATAAACCTATTAGAGATTGGAAAATACACAAAATACAAACATAAACCTATTAGAGATTGGAAAATACACAAAATACAAACATAAACTTATTAGAGATTGGAAAATACACAAAATACAAACATAAACCTATTAGAGATTGGAAAATACACAAAATACAAACATAAACTTATTAGAGATTGGAAAATACACAAAGTACAAACATAAACTTATTAGAGATTGGAAAATACACAAAATACAAACATAAACCTATTAGAGATTGGAAAATACACAAAATACAAACATAAACTTATTAGAGATTGGAAAATACACAAAATACAAACATAAACTTATTAGAGATTGGAAAATACACAAAATACAAACATAAACTTATTAGAGATTGGAAAATACACAAAATACAAACATAAACCTATTAGAGATTGGAAAATACACAAAATACAAACATAAACTTATTAGAGATTGGAAAATACACAAAATACAAACATAAACTTATTAGAGATTGGAAAATACACAAAATACAAACATAAACTTATTAGAGATTGGAAAATACACAAAATACAAACATAAACTTATTAGAGATTGGAAAATGCACAAAATACAAACATAAACTTATTAGAGATTGGAAAATGCACAAAATACAAACATAAACTTATTCGAGATTGGAAAATACACAAAATACAAACATAAACCTATTCGAGATTGGAAAATACACAAAATACAAACATAAACCTATTCGAGATTGGAAAATACACAAAATACAAACATAAACCTATTCGAGATTGGAAAATACACAAAATACAAACATAAACCTATTAGAGATTGGAAAATACACAAAATACAAACATAAACCTATTAGAGATTGGAAAATACACCAAATACAAACATAAACCTATTAGAGATTAGAAAATACACAAAATACAAACATAAACCTATTAGAGATTGGAAAATACACAAAATACAAACATAAACCTATTAGAGATTGGAAAATACACAAAATACAAACATAAACCTATTAGAGATTGGAAAATACACAAAATACAAACATAAACCTATTAGAGATTGGAAAATACACAAAATACAAACATAAACCTATTAGAGATTGGAAAATACACAAAATACAAACATAAACCTATTAGAGATTGGAAAATACACAAAATACAAACATAAACCTATTAGAAATTGGAAAATACACAAAATACAAACATAAACCTATTAGAGATTGGAAAATACACAAAATACAAACATAAACCTATTAGAGATTGGAAAATACACAAAATACAAACATAAACCTATTAGAGATTGGAAAATACACAAAATACAAACATAAACCTATTAGAGATTGGAAAATACACAAAATACAAACATAAACTTATTAGAGATTGGAAAATACACAAAATACAAACATAAACCTATTAGAGATTGGAAAATACACAAAATACAAACATAAACTTATTAGAGATTGGAAAATACACAAAATACAAACATAAACTTATTAGAGATTGGAAAATACACAAAGTACAAACATAAACTTATTAGAGATTGGAAAATACACAAAATACAAACATAAACTTATTAGAGATTGGAAAATACACAAAAACAAACATAAACCTATTAGAGATTGGAAAATACACAAAATACAAACATAAACTTATTAGAGATTGGAAAATACACAAAATACAAACATAAACTTATTAGAGATTGGAAAATACACAAAATACAAACATAAACTTATTAGAGATTGGAAAATACACAAAATACAAACATAAACTTATTAGAGATTGGAAAATACACAAAATACAAACATAAACTTATTAGAGATTAGAAAATACACAAAATACAAACATAAACTTATTAGAGATTGGAAAATACACAAAATACAAACATAAACCTATTAGAGATTGGAAAATACACAAAATACAAACATAAACCTATTAGAGATTGGAAAATACACAAAATACAAACATAAACTTATTAGAGATTGGAAAATACACAAAATACAAACATAAACCTATTAGAGATTGGAAAATACACAAAATACAAACATAAACCTATTAGAGATTGGAAAATACACAAAATACAAACATAAACTTATTAGAGATTGGAAAATACACAAAATACAAACATAAACTTATTAGAGATTGGAAAATACACAAAATACAAACATAAACCTATTCGAGATTGGAAAATACACAAAATACAAACATAAACCTATTAGAGATTGGAAAATACACAAAATACAAACATAAACCTATTAGAGATTGGAAAATACACAAAATACAAACATAAACCTATTAGAGATTGGAAAATACACAAAATACAAACATAAACCTATTAGAGATTGGAAAATACACAAAATACAAACATAAACCTATTAGAGATTGGAAAATACACAAAATACAAACATAAACCTATTAGAGATTGGAAAATACACAAAATACAAACATAAACCTATTAGAGATTGGAAAATACACAAAATACAAACATAAACCTATTAGAGATTGGAAAATACACAAAATACAAACATAAACCTATTAGAGATTGGAAAATACACAAAATACAAACATAAACCTATTAGAGATTGGAAAATACACAAAATACAAACATAAACCTATTAGAGATTGGAAAATACACAAAATACAAACATAAACCTATTAGAGATTGGAAAATACACAAAATACAAACATAAACCTATTAGAGATTGGAAAATACACAAAATACAAACATAAACCTATTAGAGATTGGAAAATACACAAAATACAAACATAAACCTATTAGAGATTGGAAAATACACAAAATACAAACATAAACCTATTAGAGATTGGAAAATACACAAAATACAAACATAAACCTATTAGAGATTGGAAAATACACAAAATAAAAACATAAACCTATTAGAGATTGGAAAATACACAAAATACAAACATAAACCTATTAGAGATTGGAAAATACACAAAATACAAACATAAACCTATTAGAGATTGGAAAATACACAAAATACAAACATAAACCTATTAGAGATTGGAAAATACACAAAATACAAACATAAACCTATTCGAGATTGGAAAATACACAAAATACAAACATAAACCTATTAGAGATTGGAAAATACACAAAATACAAACATAAACCTATTCGAGATAGGAAAATACACAAAATACAAACATAAACCTATTAGAGATTGGAAAATACACAAAATACAAACATAAACCTATTAGAGATTGGAAAATACACAAAATACAAACATAAATCTATTAGAGATTGGAAAATACACAAAATACAAACATAAACCTATTAGAGATTGGAAAATACACAAAATACAAACATAAACCTATTAGAGATTGGAAAATACACAAAATACAAACATAAACCTATTAGAGATTGGGAAATACACAAAATACAAACATAAACCTATTAGAGATAGGAAAATACACAAAATACAAACATAAACCTATTAGAGATTGGAAAATACACAAAATACAAACATAAACCTATTAGAGATTGGAAAATACACAAAATACAAACATAAACCTATTAGAGATTGGAAAATACACAAAATACAAACATAAACCTATTAGAGATTGGAAAATACACAAAATACAAACATAAACCTATTAGAGATTGGAAAATACACAAAATACAAACATAAACCTATTAGAGATTGGAAAATACACAAAATACAAACATAAACCTATTAGAGATTGGAAAATACACAAAATACAAACATAAACCTATTAGAGATTGGAAAATACACAAAATACAAACATAAACCTATTAGAGATTGGAAAATACACAAAATACAAACATAAACCTATTAGAGATTGGAAAATACACAAAATACAAACATAAACTTATTAGAGATTGGAAAATACACAAAATACAAACATAAACCTATTAGAGATTGGAAAATACACAAAATACAAACATAAACCTATTAGAGATTGGAAAATACACAAAGTACAAACATAAACTTATTAGAGATTGGAAAATACACAAAATACAAACATAAACCTATTAGAGATTGGAAAATACACAAAATACAAACATAAACCTATTAGAGATTGGAAAATACACAAAATACAAACATAAACCTATTAGAGATTGGAAAATACACAAAATACAAACATAAACTTATTAGAGATTGGAAAATACACAAAATACAAACATAAACCTATTAGAGATTGGAAAATACACAAAATACAAACATAAACCTATTAGAGATTGGAAAATACACAAAATACAAACATAAACTTATTAGAGATTGGAAAATACACAAAATACAAACATAAACTTATTAGAGATTGGAAAATACACAAAATACAAACATAAACTTATTAGAGATTGGAAAATACACAAAATACAAACATAAACTTATTAGAGATTGGAAAATACACAAAATACAAACATAAACTTATTAGAGATTGGAAAATACACAAAATACAAACATAAACGTATTAGAGATTGGAAAATACACAAAATACAAACATAAACCTATTCGAGATTGGAAAATACACAAAATACAAACATAAACCTATTCGAGATTGGAAAATACACAAAATACAAACATAAACCTATTCGAGATTGGAAAATACACAAAATACAAACATAATCCTATTCGAGATTGGAAAATACACAAAATACAAACATAAACCTATTAGAGATTGGAAAATACACAAAATACAAATATAAACCTATTAGAGATTAGAAAATACACAAAATACAAACATAAACCTATTAGAGATTGGAAAATACACAAAATACAAACATAAACCTATTACAGATTGGAAAATACACAAAATACAAACATAAACCTATTAGAGATTGGAAAATACACAAAATACAAACATAAACCTATTAGAGATTGGAAAATACACAAAATACAAACATAAACCTATTAGAGATTGGAAAATACACAAAATACAAACATAAACCTATTAGAGATTGGAAAATACACAAAATACAAACATAAACCTATTAGAGATTGGAAAATACACAAAATACAAACATAAACCTATTAGAGATTGGAAAATACACAAAATACAAACATAAACCTATTAGAGATTGGAAAATACACAAAATACAAACATAAACCTATTAGAGATTGGAAAATACACAAAATACAAACATAAACTTAATAGAGATTGGAAAATACACAAAATACAAACATAAACTTATTAGAGATTGGAAAATACACAAAATACAAACATAAACCTATTAGAGATTGGAAAATACACAAAATACAAACATAAACTTATTAGAGATTGGAAAATACACAAAATACAAACATAAACTTATTAGAGATTGGAAAATACACAAAGTACAAACATAAACTTATTAGAGATTGGAAAATACACAAAATACAAACATAAACTTATTAGAGATTGGAAAATACACAAAATACAAACATAAACCTATTAGAGATTGGAAAATACACAAAATACAAACATAAACTTATTAGAGATTGGAAAATACACAAAATACAAACATAAACTTATTAGAGATTGGAAAATACACAAAATACAAACATAAACTTATTAGAGATTGGAAAATACACAAAATACAAACATAAACTTATTAGAGATTGGAAAATACACAAAATACAAACATAAACTTATTAGAGATTAGAAAATACACAAAATACAAACATAAACTTATTAGAGATTGGAAAATACACAAAATACAAACATAAACCTATTAGAGATTAGAAAATACACAAAATACAAACATAAACTTATTAGAGATTGGAAAATACACAAAATACAAACATAAACTTATTAGAGATTGGAAAATACACAAAATACAAACATAAACCTATTAGAGATTGGAAAATACACAAAATACAAACATAAACCTATTAGAGATTGGAAAATACACAAAATACAAACATAAACTTATTAGAGATTGGAAAATACACAAAATACAAACATAAACTTATTAGAGATTGGAAAATACACAAAATACAAACATAAACCTATTCGAGATTGGAAAATACACAAAATACAAACATAAACCTATTAGAGATTGGAAAATACACAAAATACAAACATAAACCTATTCGAGATTGGAAAATACACAAAATACAAACATAAACCTATTAGAGATTGGAAAATACACAAAATACAAACATAAACCTATTAGAGATTGGAAAATACACAAAATACAAACATAAACCTATTAGAGATTGGAAAATACACAAAATACAAACATAAACCTATTAGAGATTGGAAAATACACAAAATACAAACATAAACCTATTAGAGATTGGAAAATACACAAAATACAAACATAAACCTATTAGAGATTGGAAAATACACAAAATACAAACATAAACCTATTAGAGATTGGAAAATACACAAAATACAAACATAAACCTATTAGAGATTGGAAAATACACAAAATACAAACATAAACCTATTAGAGATTGGAAAATACACAAAATACAAACATAAACCTATTAGAGATTGGAAAATACACAAAATACAAACATAAACTTATTAGAGATTGGAAAATACACAAAATACAAACATAAACCTATTAGAGATTGGAAAATACACAAAATACAAACATAAACTTATTAGAGATTGGAAAATACACAAAATACAAACATAAACTTATTAGAGATTGGAAAATACACAAAGTACAAACATAAATTTATTAGAGATTGGAAAATACACAAAATACAAACATAAACTTATTAGAGATTGGAAAATACACAAAATACAAACATAAACTTATTAGAGATTGGAAAATACACAAAATACAAACATAAACCTATTAGAGATTGGAAAATACACAAAATACAAACATAAACTTATTAGAGATTGGAAAATACACAAAATACAAACATAAACTTATTAGAGATTGGAAAATACACAAAATACAAACATAAACCTATTAGAGATTGGAAAATACACAAAATACAAACATAAACCTATTAGAGATTGGAAAATACACAAAATACAAACATAAACTTATTAGAGATTGGAAAATGCACAAAATACAAACATAAACTTATTAGAGATTGGAAAATGCACAAAATACAAACATAAACTTATTCGAGATTGGAAAATACACAAAATACAAACATAAACCTATTCGAGATTGGAAAATACACAAAATACAAACATAAACCTATTCGAGATTGGAAAATACACAAAATACAAACATAAACCTATTCGAGATTGGAAAATACACAAAATACAAACATAAACCTATTAGAGATTGGAAAATACACAAAATACAAACATAAACCTATTAGAGATTGGAAAATACACCAAATACAAACATAAACCTATTAGAGATTAGAAAATACACAAAATACAAACATAAACCTATTAGAGATTGGAAAATACACAAAATACAAACATAAACCTATTAGAGATTGGAAAATACACAAAATACAAACATAAACCTATTAGAGATTGGAAAATACACAAAATACAAACATAAACCTATTAGAGATTGGAAAATACACAAAATACAAACATAAACCTATTAGAGATTGGAAAATACACAAAATACAAACATAAACCTATTAGAGATTGGAAAATACACAAAATACAAACATAAACCTATTAGAAATTGGAAAATACACAAAATACAAACATAAACCTATTAGAGATTGGAAAATACACAAAATACAAACATAAACCTATTAGAGATTGGAAAATACACAAAATACAAACATAAACCTATTAGAGATTGGAAAATACACAAAATACAAACATAAACCTATTAGAGATTGGAAAATACACAAAATACAAACATAAACTTATTAGAGATTGGAAAATACACAAAATACAAACATAAACCTATTAGAGATTGGAAAATACACAAAATACAAACATAAACTTATTAGAGATTGGAAAATACACAAAATACAAACATAAACTTATTAGAGATTGGAAAATACACAAAGTACAAACATAAACTTATTAGAGATTGGAAAATACACAAAATACAAACATAAACTTATTAGAGATTGGAAAATACACAAAAACAAACATAAACCTATTAGAGATTGGAAAATACACAAAATACAAACATAAACTTATTAGAGATTGGAAAATACACAAAATACAAACATAAACTTATTAGAGATTGGAAAATACACAAAATACAAACATAAACTTATTAGAGATTGGAAAATACACAAAATACAAACATAAACTTATTAGAGATTGGAAAATACACAAAATACAAACATAAACTTATTAGAGATTAGAAAATACACAAAATACAAACATAAACTTATTAGAGATTGGAAAATACACAAAATACAAACATAAACCTATTAGAGATTGGAAAATACACAAAATACAAACATAAACCTATTAGAGATTGGAAAATACACAAAATACAAACATAAACTTATTAGAGATTGGAAAATACACAAAATACAAACATAAACCTATTAGAGATTGGAAAATACACAAAATACAAACATAAACCTATTAGAGATTGGAAAATACACAAAATACAAACATAAACTTATTAGAGATTGGAAAATACACAAAATACAAACATAAACTTATTAGAGATTGGAAAATACACAAAATACAAACATAAACCTATTCGAGATTGGAAAATACACAAAATACAAACATAAACCTATTAGAGATTGGAAAATACACAAAATACAAACATAAACCTATTAGAGATTGGAAAATACACAAAATACAAACATAAACCTATTAGAGATTGGAAAATACACAAAATACAAACATAAACCTATTAGAGATTGGAAAATACACAAAATACAAACATAAACCTATTAGAGATTGGAAAATACACAAAATACAAACATAAACCTATTAGAGATTGGAAAATACACAAAATACAAACATAAACCTATTAGAGATTGGAAAATACACAAAATACAAACATAAACCTATTAGAGATTGGAAAATACACAAAATACAAACATAAACCTATTAGAGATTGGAAAATACACAAAATACAAACATAAACCTATTAGAGATTGGAAAATACACAAAATACAAACATAAACCTATTAGAGATTGGAAAATACACAAAATACAAACATAAACCTATTAGAGATTGGAAAATACACAAAATACAAACATAAACCTATTAGAGATTGGAAAATACACAAAATACAAACATAAACCTATTAGAGATTGGAAAATACACAAAATACAAACATAAACCTATTAGAGATTGGAAAATACACAAAATACAAACATAAACCTATTAGAGATTGGAAAATACACAAAATACAAACATAAACCTATTAGAGATTGGAAAATACACAAAATACAAACATAAACCTATTAGAGATTGGAAAATACACAAAATACAAACATAAACCTATTAGAGATTGGAAAATACACAAAATACAAACATAAACCTATTAGAGATTGGAAAATACACAAAATACAAACATAAACCTATTAGAGATTGGAAAATACACAAAATACAAACATAAACCTATTCGAGATTGGAAAATACACAAAATACAAACATAAACCTATTAGAGATTGGAAAATACACAAAATACAAACATAAACCTATTCGAGATAGGAAAATACACAAAATACAAACATAAACCTATTAGAGATTGGAAAATACACAAAATACAAACATAAACCTATTAGAGATTGGAAAATACACAAAATACAAACATAAATCTATTAGAGATTGGAAAATACACAAAATACAAACATAAACCTATTAGAGATTGGAAAATACACAAAATACAAACATAAACCTATTAGAGATTGGAAAATACACAAAATACAAACATAAACCTATTAGAGATTGGGAAATACACAAAATACAAACATAAACCTATTAGAGATAGGAAAATACACAAAATACAAACATAAACCTATTAGAGATTGGAAAATACACAAAATACAAACATAAACCTATTAGAGATTGGAAAATACACAAAATACAAACATAAACCTATTAGAGATTGGAAAATACACAAAATACAAACATAAACCTATTAGAGATTGGAAAATACACAAAATACAAACATAAACCTATTAGAGATTGGAAAATACACAAAATACAAACATAAACCTATTAGAGATTGGAAAATACACAAAATACAAACATAAACCTATTAGAGATTGGAAAATACACAAAATACAAACATAAACCTATTAGAGATTGGAAAATACACAAAATACAAACATAAACCTATTAGAGATTGGAAAATACACAAAATACAAACATAAACCTATTAGAGATTGGAAAATACACAAAATACAAACATAAACTTATTAGAGATTGGAAAATACACAAAATACAAACATAAACCTATTAGAGATTGGAAAATACACAAAATACAAACATAAACCTATTAGAGATTGGAAAATACACAAAGTACAAACATAAACTTATTAGAGATTGGAAAATACACAAAATACAAACATAAACCTATTAGAGATTGGAAAATACACAAAATACAAACATAAACCTATTAGAGATTGGAAAATACACAAAATACAAACATAAACCTATTAGAGATTGGAAAATACACAAAATACAAACATAAACTTATTAGAGATTGGAAAATACACAAAATACAAACATAAACCTATTAGAGATTGGAAAATACACAAAATACAAACATAAACCTATTAGAGATTGGAAAATACACAAAATACAAACATAAACTTATTAGAGATTGGAAAATACACAAAATACAAACATAAACTTATTAGAGATTGGAAAATACACAAAATACAAACATAAACTTATTAGAGATTGGAAAATACACAAAATACAAACATAAACTTATTAGAGATTGGAAAATACACAAAATACAAACATAAACTTATTAGAGATTGGAAAATACACAAAATACAAACATAAACGTATTAGAGATTGGAAAATACACAAAATACAAACATAAACCTATTCGAGATTGGAAAATACACAAAATACAAACATAAACCTATTCGAGATTGGAAAATACACAAAATACAAACATAAACCTATTCGAGATTGGAAAATACACAAAATACAAACATAATCCTATTCGAGATTGGAAAATACACAAAATACAAACATAAACCTATTAGAGATTGGAAAATACACAAAATACAAATATAAACCTATTAGAGATTAGAAAATACACAAAATACAAACATAAACCTATTAGAGATTGGAAAATACACAAAATACAAACATAAACCTATTACAGATTGGAAAATACACAAAATACAAACATAAACCTATTAGAGATTGGAAAATACACAAAATACAAACATAAACCTATTAGAGATTGGAAAATACACAAAATACAAACATAAACCTATTAGAGATTGGAAAATACACAAAATACAAACATAAACCTATTAGAGATTGGAAAATACACAAAATACAAACATAAACCTATTAGAGATTGGAAAATACACAAAATACAAACATAAACCTATTAGAGATTGGAAAATACACAAAATACAAACATAAACCTATTAGAGATTGGAAAATACACAAAATACAAACATAAACCTATTAGAGATTGGAAAATACACAAAATACAAACATAAACTTAATAGAGATTGGAAAATACACAAAATACAAACATAAACTTATTAGAGATTGGAAAATACACAAAATACAAACATAAACCTATTAGAGATTGGAAAATACACAAAATACAAACATAAACTTATTAGAGATTGGAAAATACACAAAATACAAACATAAACTTATTAGAGATTGGAAAATACACAAAGTACAAACATAAACTTATTAGAGATTGGAAAATACACAAAATACAAACATAAACTTATTAGAGATTGGAAAATACACAAAATACAAACATAAACCTATTAGAGATTGGAAAATACACAAAATACAAACATAAACTTATTAGAGATTGGAAAATACACAAAATACAAACATAAACTTATTAGAGATTGGAAAATACACAAAATACAAACATAAACTTATTAGAGATTGGAAAATACACAAAATACAAACATAAACTTATTAGAGATTGGAAAATACACAAAATACAAACATAAACTTATTAGAGATTAGAAAATACACAAAATACAAACATAAACTTATTAGAGATTGGAAAATACACAAAATACAAACATAAACCTATTAGAGATTAGAAAATACACAAAATACAAACATAAACTTATTAGAGATTGGAAAATACACAAAATACAAACATAAACTTATTAGAGATTGGAAAATACACAAAATACAAACATAAACCTATTAGAGATTGGAAAATACACAAAATACAAACATAAACCTATTAGAGATTGGAAAATACACAAAATACAAACATAAACTTATTAGAGATTGGAAAATACACAAAATACAAACATAAACTTATTAGAGATTGGAAAATACACAAAATACAAACATAAACCTATTCGAGATTGGAAAATACACAAAATACAAACATAAACCTATTAGAGATTGGAAAATACACAAAATACAAACATAAACCTATTCGAGATTGGAAAATACACAAAATACAAACATAAACCTATTAGAGATTGGAAAATACACAAAATACAAACATAAACCTATTAGAGATTGGAAAATACACAAAATACAAACATAAACCTATTAGAGATTGGAAAATACACAAAATACAAACATAAACCTATTAGAGATTGGAAAATACACAAAATACAAACATAAACCTATTAGAGATTGGAAAATACACAAAATACAAACATAAACCTATTAGAGATTGGAAAATACACAAAATACAAACATAAACCTATTAGAGATTGGAAAATACACAAAATACAAACATAAACCTATTAGAGATTGGAAAATACACAAAATACAAACATAAACCTATTAGAGATTGGAAAATACACAAAATACAAACATAAACCTATTAGAGATTGGAAAATACACAAAATACAAACATAAACTTATTAGAGATTGGAAAATACACAAAATACAAACATAAACCTATTAGAGATTGGAAAATACACAAAATACAAACATAAACTTATTAGAGATTGGAAAATACACAAAATACAAACATAAACTTATTAGAGATTGGAAAATACACAAAGTACAAACATAAATTTATTAGAGATTGGAAAATACACAAAATACAAACATAAACTTATTAGAGATTGGAAAATACACAAAATACAAACATAAACTTATTAGAGATTGGAAAATACACAAAATACAAACATAAACCTATTAGAGATTGGAAAATACACAAAATACAAACATAAACTTATTAGAGATTGGAAAATACACAAAATACAAACATAAACTTATTAGAGATTGGAAAATACACAAAATACAAACATAAACCTATTAGAGATTGGAAAATACACAAAATACAAACATAAACCTATTAGAGATTGGAAAATACACAAAATACAAACATAAACTTATTAGAGATTGGAAAATACACAAAATACAAACATAAACTTATTAGAGATTGGAAAATACACAAAATACAAACATAAACCTATTCGAGATTGGAAAATACACAAAATACAAACATAAACCTATTAGAGATTGGAAAATACACAAAATACAAACATAAACCTATTAGAGATTGGAAAATACACAAAATACAAACATAAACCTATTAGAGATTGGAAAATACACAAAATACAAACATAAACCTATTAGAGATTGGAAAATACACAAAATACAAACATAAACCTATTAGAGATTGGAAAATACACAAAATACAAACATAAACCTATTAGAGATTGGAAAATACACAAAATACAAACATAAACCTATTAGAGATTGGAAAATACACAAAATACAAACATAAACCTATTAGAGATTGGAAAATACACAAAATACAAACATAAACCTATTAGAGATTGGAAAATACACAAAATACAAACATAAACCTATTAGAGATTGGAAAATACACAAAATACAAACATAAACTTATTAGAGATTGGAAAATACACAAAATACAAACATAAACCTATTAGAGATTGGAAAATACACAAAATACAAACATAAACTTATTAGAGATTGGAAAATACACAAAATACAAACATAAACTTATTAGAGATTGGAAAATACACAAAGTACAAACATAAATTTATTAGAGATTGGAAAATACACAAAATACAAACATAAACTTATTAGAGATTGGAAAATACACAAAATACAAACATAAACCTATTAGAGATTGGAAAATACACAAAATACAAACATAAACTTATTAGAGATTGGAAAATACACAAAATACAAACATAAACTTATTAGAGATTGGAAAATACACAAAATACAAACATAAACTTATTAGAGATTGGAAAATACACAAAATACAAACATAAACTTATTAGAGATTGGAAAATACACAAAATACAAACATAAACTTATTAGAGATTAGAAAATACACAAAATACAAACATAAACTTATTAGAGATTGGAAAATACACAAAATACAAACATAAACCTATTAGAGATTGGAAAATACACAAAATACAAACATAAACTTATTAGAGATTGGAAAATACACAAAATACAAACATAAACTTATTAGAGATTGGAAAATACACAAAATACAAACATAAACCTATTAGAGATTGGAAAATACACAAAATACAAACATAAACCTATTAGAGATTGGAAAATACACAAAATACAAACATAAACTTATTAGAGATTGGAAAATACACAAAATACAAACATAAACTTATTAGAGATTGGAAAATACACAAAATACAAACATAAACCTATTCGAGATTGGAAAATACACAAAATACAAACATAAACCTATTCGAGATTGGAAAATACACAAAATACAAACATAAACCTATTCGAGATTGGAAAATACACAAAATACAAACATAAACCCATTCGAGATTGGAAAATACACAAAATACAAACATAAACCTATTCGAGATTGGAAAATACACAAAATACAAACATAAACCTATTCGAGATTGGAAAATACACAAAATACAAACATAAACCTATTAGAGATTGGAAAATACACAAAATACAAACATAAACCTATTAGAGATTGGAAAATACACAAAATACAAACATAAACCTATTCGAGATTGGAAAATACACAAAATACAAACATAAACTTATTAGAGATTGGAAAATACACAAAATACAAACATAAACCTATTAGAGATTGGAAAATACACAAAATACAAACATAAACCTATTAGAGATTGGAAAATACACAAAATACAAACATAAACCTATTAGAGATTGGAAAATACACAAAATACCAACATAAACTTATTAGAGATTGGAAAATACACAAAATACAAACATAAACCTATTAGAGATTGGAAAATACACAAAATACAAACATAAACCTATTAGAGATTGGAAAATACACAAAATACAAACATAAACTTATTAGAGATTGGAAAATACACAAAATACAAACATAAACTTATTAGAGATTGGAAAATACACAAAATACAAACATAAACTTATTAGAGATTGGAAAATACACAAAACACAAACATAAACTTATTAGAGATTGGAAAATACACAAAATACAAACATAAACTTATTAGAGATTGGAAAATACACAAAATACAAACATAAACGTATTAGAGATTGGAAAATACACAAAATACAAACATAAACCTATTCGAGATTGGAAAATACACAAAATACAAACATAAACCTATTCGAGATTGGAAAATACACAAAATACAAACATAAACCTATTCGAGATTGGAAAATACACAAAATACAAACATAATCCTATTCGAGATTGGAAAATACACAAAATACAAACATAAACCTATTAGAGATTGGAAAATACACAAAATACAAATATAAACCTATTAGAGATTAGAAAATACACAAAATACAAACATAAACCTATTACAGATTGGAAAATACACAAAATACAAACATAAACCTATTACAGATTGGAAAATACACAAAATACAAACATAAACCTATTAGAGATTGGAAAATACACAAAATACAAACATAAACCTATTAGAGATTGGAAAATACACAAAATACAAACATAAACCTATTAGAGATTGGAAAATACACAAAATACAAACATAAACCTATTAGAGATTGGAAAATACACAAAATACAAACATAAACTTATTAGAGATTGGAAAATACACAAAATACAAACATAAACCTATTAGAGATTGGAAAATACACAAAATACAAACATAAACCTATTAGAGATTGGAAAATACACAAAATACAAACATAAACCTATTAGAGATTGGAAAATACACAAAATACAAACATAAACCTATTAGAGATTGGAAAATACACAAAATACAAACATAAACTTATTAGAGATTGGAAAATACACAAAATACAAACATAAACTTATTAGAGATTGGAAAATACACAAAATACAAACATAAACCTATTAGAGATTGGAAAATACACAAAATACAAACATAAACTTATTAGAGATTGGAAAATACACAAAATACAAACATAAACTTATTAGAGATTGGAAAATACACAAAGTACAAACATAAACTTATTAGAGATTGGAAAATACACAAAATACAAACATAAACTTATTAGAGATTGGAAAATACACAAAATACAAACATAAACCTATTAGAGATTGGAAAATACACAAAATACAAACATAAACTTATTAGAGATTGGAAAATACACAAAATACAAACATAAACTTATTAGAGATTGGAAAATACACAAAATACAAACATAAACTTATTAGAGATTGGAAAATACACAAAATACAAACATAAACTTATTAGAGATTGGAAAATACACAAAATACAAACATAAACTTATTAGAGATTAGAAAATACACAAAATACAAACATAAACTTATTAGAGATTGGAAAATACACAAAATACAAACATAAACCTATTAGAGATTGGAAAATACACAAAATACAAACATAAACTTATTAGAGATTGGAAAATACACAAAATACAAACATAAACTTATTAGAGATTGGAAAATACACAAAATACAAACATAAACCTATTAGAGATTGGAAAATACACAAAATACAAACATAAACCTATTAGAGATTGGAAAATACACAAAATACAAACATAAACTTATTAGAGATTGGAAAATACACAAAATACAAACATAAACTTATTCGAGATTGGAAAATACACAAAATACAAACATAAACCTATTCGAGATTGGAAAATACACAAAATACAAACATAAACCTATTCGAGATTGGAAAATACACAAAATACAAACATAAACCTATTAGAGATTGGAAAATACACAAAATACAAACATAAACCTATTAGAGATTGGAAAATACACAAAATACAAACATAAACCTATTAGAGATTGGAAAATACACAAAATACAAACATAAACCTATTAGAGATTGGAAAATACACAAAATACAAACATAAACCTATTAGAGATTGGAAAATACACAAAATACAAACATAAACCTATTAGAGATTGGAAAATACACAAAATACAAACATAAACCTATTAGAGATTGGAAAATACACAAAATACAAACATAAACCTATTAGAGATTGGAAAATACACAAAATACAAACATAAACCTATTAGAGATTGGAAAATACACAAAATACAAACATAAACCTATTAGAGATTGGAAAATACACAAAATACAAACATAAACCTATTAGAGATTGGAAAATACACAAAATACAAACATAAACTTATTAGAGATTGGAAAATACACAAAATACAAACATAAACTTATTAGAGATTGGAAAATACACAAAATACAAACATAAACTTATTAGAGATTGGAAAATACACAAAGTACAAACATAAATTTATTAGAGATTGGAAAATACACAAAGTACAAACATAAACTTATTAGAGATTGGAAAATACACAAAATACAAACATAAACTTATTAGAGATTGGAAAATACACAAAATACAAACATAAACTTATTAGAGATTGGAAAATACACAAAATACAAACATAAACCTATTAGAGATTGGAAAATACACAAAATACAAACATAAACTTATTAGAGATTGGAAAATACACAAAATACAAACATAAACTTATTAGAGATTGGAAAATACACAAAATACAAACATAAACTTATTAGAGATTGGAAAATACACAAAATACAAACATAAACCTATTCGAGATTGGAAAATACACAAAATACAAACATAAACCTATTCGAGATTGGAAAATACACAAAATACAAACATAAACCTATTAGAGATTGGAAAATACACAAAATACAAACATAAACCTATTAGAGATTGGAAAATACACAAAATACAAACATAAACCTATTAGAGATTGGAAAATACACAAAATACAAACATAAACCTATTAGAGATTGGAAAATACACAAAATACAAACATAAACCTATTAGAGATTGGAAAATACACAAAATACAAACATAAACCTATTAGAGATTGGAAAATACACAAAATACAAACATAAACCTATTAGAGATTGGAAAATACACAAAATACAAACATAAACCTATTAGAGATTGGAAAATACACAAAATACAAACATAAACCTATTAGAGATTGGAAAATACACAAAATACAAACATAAACCTATTAGAGATTGGAAAATACACAAAATACAAACATAAACTTATTAGAGATTGGAAAATACACAAAATACAAACATAAACCTATTAGAGATTGGAAAATACACAAAATACAAACATAAACTTATTAGAGATTGGAAAATACACAAAATACAAACATAAACTTATTAGAGATTGGAAAATACACAAAGTACAAACATAAATTTATTAGAGATTGGAAAATACACAAAATACAAACATAAACTTATTAGAGATTGGAAAATACACAAAATACAAACATAAACCTATTAGAGATTGGAAAATACACAAAATACAAACATAAACCTATTAGAGATTGGAAAATACACAAAATACAAACATAAACTTATTAGAGATTGGAAAATACACAAAATACAAACATAAACTTATTAGAGATTGGAAAATACACAAAATACAAACATAAACTTATTAGAGATTAGAAAATACACAAAATACAAACATAAACTTATTAGAGATTGGAAAATACACAAAATACAAACATAAACCTATTAGAGATTGGAAAATACACAAAATACAAACATAAACTTATTAGAGATTGGAAAATACACAAAATACAAACATAAACTTATTAGAGATTGGAAAATACACAAAATACAAACATAAACCTATTAGAGATTGGAAAATACACAAAATACAAACATAAACCTATTAGAGATTGGAAAATACACAAAATACAAACATAAACTTATTAGAGATTGGAAAATACACAAAATACAAACATAAACTTATTAGAGATTGGAAAATACACAAAATACAAACATAAACCTATTCGAGATTGGAAAATACACAAAATACAAACATAAACCTATTCGAGATTGGAAAATACACAAAATACAAACATAAACCTATTCGAGATTGGAAAATACACAAAATACAAACATAAACCTATTCGAGATTGGAAAATACACAAAATACAAACATAAACTTATTAGAGATTGGAAAATACACAAAATACAAACATAAACTTATTCGAGATTGGAAAATACACAAAATACAAACATAAACCTATTCGAGATTGGAAAATACACAAAATACAAACATAAACCTATTCGAGATTGGAAAATACACAAAATACAAACATAAACCCATTCGAGATTGGAAAATACACAAAATACAAACATAAACCCATTCGAGATTGGAAAATACACAAAATACAAACATAAACCTATTCGAGATTGGAAAATACACAAAATACAAACATAAACCTATTAGAGATTGGAAAATACACAAAATACAAACATAAACCTATTAGAGATTGGAAAATACACAAAATACAAACATAAACCTATTCGAGATTGGAAAATACACAAAATACAAACATAAACCTATTAGAGATTGGAAAATATACAAAATACAAACATAAATCTATTAGAGATAGGAAAATACACAAAATACAAACATAAACCTATTCGAGATTGGAAAATACACAAAATACAAACATAAACCTATTCAAGATTGGAAAATACACAAAATACAAACATAAACCTATTCGAGATTGGAAAATACACAAAATACAAACATAAACCTATTCGAGATTGGAAAATACACAAAATACAAACATAAACCTATTCGAGATTGGAAAATACACAAAATACAAACAAACCTATTAGAGATTTGAAAATACACAAAATACAAACATAAACCTATTCGAGATTTGAAAATACACAAAATACAAACATAAACCTATTCGAGATTGGAAAATACACAAAATACAAACATAAACCTATTCGAGATTGGAAAATACACAAAATACAAACATAAACCTATTCGAGATTGGAAAATACACAAAATACAAACATAAACCTATTCGAGATTGGAAAATACACAAAATACAAACATAAACCTATTCGAGATTGGAAAATACACAAAATACAAACATAAACCTATTAGAGATTGGAAAATACACAAAATACAAACATAAACCTATTCGAGATTGGAAAATACACAAAATACAAACATAAACCTATTCGAGATTGGAAAATACACAAAATACAAACATAAACCTATTCGAGATTGGAAAATACACAAAATACAAACATAAACCTATTAGAGATTGGAAAATACACAAAATACAAACATAAACCTATTCGAGATTGGAAAATACACAAAATACAAACATAAACCTATTCGAGATTGGAAAATACACAAAATACAAACATAAACCTATTCGAGATTGGAAAATACACAAAATACAAACATAAACCTATTAGAGATTGGAAAATACACAAAATACAAACATAAACCTATTCGAGATTGGAAAATACACAAAATACAAACATAAACCTATTCGAAATAGGAAAATACACAAAATACAAACATAAACCTATTCGAGATTGGAAAATACACAAAATACAAACATAAACCTATTCGAGATTGGAAAATACACAAAATACAAACATAAACCTATTAGAGATTGGAAAATACACAAAATACTAACATAAACCTATTTGAGATTGGAAAATACACAAAATACAAACATAAACCTATTCGAGATAGGAAATACACAAAATACAAACATAAACCTATTCGAGATTGGAAAATACACAAAATACAAACATAAACCTATTCGAGATTGGAAAATACACAAAATACAAACATAAACCTATTCGAGATTGGAAAATACACAAAATACAAACATAAACCTATTCGAGATTGGAAAATACACAAAATACAAACATAAACCTATTCGAGATTGGAAAATACACAAAATACAAACATAAACCTATTCGAGATAGGAAAATACACAAAATACAAGCATAAACCTATTCGAGATTGGAAAATACACAAAATACAAACATAAACCTATTCGAGATTGGAAAATACACAAAAAAAATCAAGAAATGTAATTCTAATGCAGCTTGATTATATCCTATGTTAATGAGCCTATGCGAGATTAGAAAATCTGGAAAAAAATAACAAAGTTTAAAGTGATACTAAAACGATTTTTATTACATAATGAAATAAAAAAGTTAAAAACATTACCCGCGTATAAGTTTGTAAACCAGAAACAGCGAAAATTGTAATCGGTGAAAAATAATACTTTTGCAATATTCTGTGACGAAATATTTGTTCCGGCATAATATTTATTCCAAGGAAATTTTATTATGTAATAATTTTTCCATATGGAATCAATTTCATGTAATATTTTTTCCATGTGTATAATAAAATTACCATTACAACGGAAAAAATATATTCCATAAAATAGATTCCATACGGAAAAATTAATGCATAATACAATTTCTTTGGAATAAATATTATAGGGGAAGAAATATTTCATTAATGACAAAAATATTCTAGACCAAAACTATATTTATTGAAATATTATAAATTTCGAAGAAAAAACATGCTATCAAACAGTGTCAAATTTTATTACAGTATGTGGAAATAATATTATTACCATTGGAAATATTATTATAACATGTGGAAAGTTATTATGTTGAATGTTCCATAACATTTCTTTTGCTAATAAGGAAGAATAATTACATAATATTTTGACTGTGGAATGTTTATTATTATAATATTCTTTCTGGTAAGAATACATATTATGTGAAAGAACTATGCATTCACAATTCCACACACAGAGATCTACTCTATAAAGAATTCCACACACAGAGATATACTCTATAAAGAATTCCACACACAGAGATATACTCTATAAAGAATTCCACACATAAAGATATACTCTATAAAGAATTCCACACACAGAGATATACTCTATAAAGAATTTCACACACAGAGATATACTCTATAAAGTATTCCACACACAGAGATATACTCTATAAAGAATTCCACACACAGAGATATACTCTATAAAGTATTCCACACACAGAGATATACTCTATAAAGTATTCCACACACAGAGATATACTCTATAAAGAATTCCACACACAGAGATATACTCTATAAAGAATTCCACACACAGAGATATACTCTATTAAGAATTCCACACACAGAGATATACTCTATAAAGAATTCCACACACAGAGATATACTCTATAAAGTATTCCACATCCTCGTTTTTTCTATGTATAAGTTATTCAGAAAGTAGTTCTACAAAGTTCAAGTATATTACACAGGACTTGTTACATCTTTGAAAAAAAAATCATTTATATGAACCATCATTTGTCAGCGAAACTATGGAATATTGCTGAAAGCAGTAGGTCAATATTAGTGCGGTCCGTAATGCTCGATCTTTAGTTTTCTGTGTAATGTTTTATAGATCGTTTTTTGTAACTTTGTTCTTTTTCTTTTGGTCATTGTGTTGTCTGTGATTCTTCTATTTACGGATTCTCATTACCTCCATTGGTATCTACTAACTTTTCTTTGTATAAAGCATTAAGATAGGTAACATTATTTTCGTTGCATTCTACGAAAATAATATTTCCCATGTTAAAACTAGATAGAAACTATGGCTTCCATAAATTATTTGTGTCGCGTTGTTTTACATCAATGATATGTGTTGTGTACATACGTACAGTATATTTATGCATTTCCAGGGCTGTTTAATCAGGTTCGGGTCCAGTTTTTGGCGTCCAGGGGATGTGCGTACATGTAAATGTACTAATAAAACAACATATAACTGTAGAAATACGCGTCGTGCGGATTAAATTAGATATCTACATTTTTATTGATTTCAAAATTATGTGGTAAAAGCCTGGTAATTTTATAAAAATTGCATGACTTGGCTGTAGAAGTACATCTAAAAATCCGACTTACTTAAACGATGACAAAAATGTGAAGAAACATATATTTATTTCAGAAAATTAACAGTTGCGCGTCATAAGAAATTACATATTTTGAAGATCATTAAAGCATATTTTTTACAAATCTGAAACAGTACGAAGGAATTTCTGATCTAGGTACATAAACTTAGTTAAGATGGTTTACTTGTTAAATAAACGTTAGAGAAAACCGAAGGGGCAATCAAGAATGGACAATATAGAGAAACTGGCAATATTGGGCGCACAAAACACGACGCAATATGTGTTTGACACCACTATACGCAAGCAAACACAAATAACGTAAATAAGACATGAGCGCTACTAAAAACATCTTGATGTAAGACGAATTGAACATCGTATTTATGCGGAAATCGTAATGGACATTACTACACTTTTCCAGTATTTTGTAAAATTCATTATATCTCACTTTATTAGTCAAAACTAACTTGCAATAATTTTTCATAACCGTCGACTTATTGAAACTAGACAAGAAATTAAATCAAAACTAAATTATTAGAAATAACAAAAAATTATATTCATATTTTGTCTTAAAAAATAATAATTTGCTATGACAAAAAAGGTATATTCATATTTTTCACTCTACATGTACACAGACGACAAATGAAGCATGCAATCCTATTTAATAGCATGACTATGTCGTATTAATGAAGAATTCAGTTGATGGTTGTGTTGTACTTTTTCACAATGTTACCATAATTCTGAATGGTTACTATTATGGCAGGACCAATAATTTACCTTGAAAATATAACTGGTATAATAAAAAAAAGAAAAAAAAACTATTGTCTGTTTCTTTGGCCGTAAAATTAGGCTGCGTAGATAGTACTGTTCATTGATTAAATAACAATACTCGAAAGTTTGTTACTGGACATTTGAATAACCTTCATCAGGTATGTTCAATATCGAAATATTGGAAAGCCAAAATAGCTTAAAAGTATTCGACAGAAATAAACCAAAGGGCCTAGACATGATAAGTAAAATCGGCTATGGTCATCTATGCCTATACATATGTGTTTATATAATATTAATGAGAAAGACTATCATGTGTACTTTTCATTTACTACGAAACATCAACTAAAGAGCGACACGTTATTTAAAGATGCTTTCTCTTTTAATTTAATCAAGAAATAATTCATGCCGGCCAAAAAGTATGGCCGGCATGAATTATTTCGATTCTAATAGGACAAATACGGTAATTTTAAAATTTGAGGCGGTCAAGGTGATCAATCTCCTACGGAATTTTAAAAATGGTAGAATTGGGAATTAAGAGATGGATAGCGAAACTGTGGTTGAAAATGTGGCTTAAAATATCAAAAAGAATTTTATTGACAAGGTTCAATATAAATTTTATTACAAATAAACAGCTTTAAATGATAAACAACGAAATTACCAGTTGAACGCAGCCAGTCGGGTCGGAGATAAAGGGAGATAAACATGGAGACAGTGAACGTACGAAAGGTAAACAAAGCTGTGTTTATAAGAGTTTAATTATGATATGACTTGATTAGGATTTATTTAATTTCAACTTCATTTATTTCAACAATATTTAGATAAACAATAATAGAAAATCGCTAACCATGAAGAATTTTCTGAAAATAGTCAGTGTTTATGTAGGTGCTTTTTTTTTTTTTTAGCTCAGCGCGCATGTGTGGCCTATATTTGATTGTTATTCAAATATGCCTTTATTTGTATACCGAATACGGGACGTCATATTAGAATGATATTTTATCCATGCATGTTGCAACTATTATTCTTGTGTTGTTTCTTTATTCGAATACATCAACACAACACATCTCAGTTTAATTACCAGGATGCTACAATTGGTCCTGATTTTTAACCTTTTTTTTACTTTACTCTACTAACCATCAATGCCATGCACAAAGTCCGCGCGTTGTGATCAATTTGCAATAATTCTTACAAAATTAATATATACGTTTTTGTGCCTTTTGATTGTACAAGTACAAGAGCACTGTAACCTGTTTGTTTTTGATCTGTTTATATAATAGTTAGTATATATTAAGTACAATTTTAATGGTTAAGAAGGGGCGTAGCGAGCGCAAGTGAGCGAGTCTCTTCTTAACCATTCAAATTTTACTTAATATATACTAACTGACTTAGAATGTAACCTACTTTTTCATTGGTTCAATGTTCCAGACATTTCTTACGTCACACCCTAGACGTTTGCTGGAAAGTGCGCGGCACGGATTTTACCACGGCATGATGGAGGACGTGTTGAATGACGAAAGCGAAAATATATCTTTGTCTCAACTACTTGACATCCCCACACAACAGCTCATACTTGAAGAGGTTCAACACAATAACCGGCTTTCAGCGCCTGTGTCGTACAGTGAGTTACAATTGTGATAGTAAAAGGTGATAAAAAAAAATGGACATGGAAATTTAAATTTTCTTAATGGATTTTTTTTATTATTTTTTTCCATGCTAATGCTTGGTAAAGCTCATTGAATATTGTTTTGACCACCAGATATTTGTAATATTAAAGTTGTCTCGAAAGTACATAATGTTTATATTTTAGCAGCAGTTGTCAATCAAAGCAGTCACCTGACGTCTATTTCAGCTACGTCACTTTGAAAAAATTATTGATTAAGTGTGGCACTTAATGGGTCACTTCTCGAAATCTGATTGGTCGAAAAAGTAGGTTATATTCTAACAACTGAATAAACGATCGAAGGACATTTATGTAAAGTTTATGAGTACATCATCACCGCTTACATTTGCATGAACTCCTGACGAGAAGAGTTTAATCCTATAGTGTATCTACGTACGTGATATCCTTTTGTGTGAAGATTAAAAATGGATATCATGCATTTCTCGTTAATTTAACACCAAGTGTAACATTCACATAATCCTGCGATATTCTAATGATCAGCATTAGTTATTATATTATATTACACATCATAATTAAGGCTATTAAAATTAATTGTTTTTTTTTTATTTAAGCCATCATGATGTCATGTCACTTACTGTAAGCTTAATCTATAGATATGAAACTCCCATTTACTTACTTTTTTTTGCAAGTCATTGTTATATCTTTGTTTTTGATAACACAAATTACTTATGGAAGCTGACAATGAAGTCTGTTTACCAAATATTTACTCTTCAGTTTTTGTGCTTATTGAGTATTTCTTCTTCTGTTTTGCTCACCTTTGCATTTATAGAATATCTGCCTTTATCTTTGCTTACTTTCGTGTTTATCGAGTATTTATTCTTCTGCTTTTTTACCAATAATTTGATCTGGTTTTTACTTTTGTTTTTATCGGGTATTTACTCCTCTATATTGTATACCATTGTGTGAATATCGAGCATTTACTCTTCTATTTGGTTTACCTTTCTTAAACTGAGTATTAATTCTTCTATTTTGTTTTCCTTTGTGTTTATCCAGTATTTACTCTTCAATTTTCCTTATCTTTGTGTTTACCGAGTATTTACTCATCTATTTTCTTAACCGACTATTAGCTCTTCTATTTTGTCTACCGAGTATTTACTCATCTGTTTTGTTTACCATTGTGTTTATCGACTATTTACTCTTCTGTTATATTTACCTTTGTGTTTATCGACTATTTATTGTTCTGTATTGTTTACCATTGTGTTTATCGACTATTTACTCTTCTGTTATATTTACCTTTGTGTTTATCAAGTATTTACTGTTCTGTATTGTTTACCATTGTGTTTATCGACTATTTACTCTTCTGTTATATTTACCTTTGTGTTTATCGACTATTTACTGTTCTGTATTGTTTATCTTTGTATTTATCGACTATTTACTGTTCTGTTTTGTTTATCTTTGTATTTATTCAGTATTTACTCTTTTGGTTTCCTTATCTTTGTGTTTACCGAATATCTTAATTTTGTTGTGTTTACCTTTGTGCTCACTGAGTATTAGCTCTTCTGTTTTGTCTACCTTTGTATTTATAGAATTTTTATCTTCTGTTTTATGTATCTTTGTGTTTATCCAGTATTTACACTTTTGTTTTCCTTTTTTGTGTTTATCAAGTATATTCGTTTTGGTTTTGTTTACCTTTGAGCTTACCGAGTATTTACTCTTTTGTTTTGCTAACATTTGTGCTTACCGAGTATTTTCTCTTTTATTTTGTTGACATTTGTGCTTATCGAATATTTACTCTTGTCTTTTTTATCATTGTGTTTATCGACTATTTACTCTTCTGTTTTGTTTATCTTTGTGCTTACCGAGTATCTGCTCTTTTGTTTTGTTTACCTTTGTGTTTTAGAAAAAAAATGATTTTGTTATGTGTGCCTTTGTTTTTGAATTCGGATTGAGAATCATTTCTGGTGTAGGTACGCTGCATGTGTCTGTTTTATAGACTTAGTTCTAATAAGGATAGAGCCAATTGGAAATCACTTTGACAACAAATTTCAGAAATGATCTAATTTTCTACCACTAGTTAGCATGATTTTCTCTGTATGATTTCCACCTGTTTGGCTATTCTATATCTACTTTTTTCTATTGCTTAAATCAGAACTGAAAATTGGACAGGCGAGTGATTAGTAGCAGGATTCTTTATCCCGTCAGATAATCTTCTTTGTGAGATTCACGCTGGTTTATTCTTTTATGTAAATAGCTGATTTTTCAAATGTAATTTACGGATACCGTATGCCACGCCTACAATATGTTATGTAACGGTTGTTGCTTGTGTGCTTTTGTATAAAATAATAACGTCAATATGAAATGAAACAAATCATTCCGACCTTCATAGAATGACTTTTACATTGAAGAAATATGGCACCTTAGACGTTACTACATCACCCACACGTTTATAGAGTCTTCAATACTCTATCCATGTCTATGAAAAGTTAGATATTGTCCCAGTAATTGTATCAAAATGGATGCGAGGATAGATGATGCGTTCTGTTACTATTTTGTTAAGGAGATGTGACACACATAAAATGAATATAAAACATGCAGCACTGAGTGGGAACCATTTATGTAACTTAATAAGTTAACCTATACAAAATATCGTCTTGACCAAGTATTCCATTATTTAAGAGAAATAGAATCAATCAGACGATGCATACAGAACAAAAGACCAAGATGACATTAAAACCAATACACAATAGAGCAATAACATTCAGAGTGAATACCATATTAAGTTATTTTTCGGTTCCTTTATTTAAGTAAGCGTATCTATAATTATTTTCTTAAGTATCGCGGTAAAGGAAACCAATAGTACAGAATACTATAATAGACATGTTGGATTATATACAGTGTACAGTATACTTTGCTTTGTTACGTCAAAATAATTGTGATATGAAACATAAACTGATACACAAGGGAATTCGTAAATTGCATTTTGATAATTGGCGATGTAAATCGATGATTTTACAGTCGTAAATTTACTTTTAAGGAGTCAAATTATACCAATATAGCATATGACCCACATTCTATCAACAAGAATGACCTTCGACAAATTTTCAGCATTGTCTCATTGAGTTAGTGATCAGAAAGCGTAAATCGAAGAAGAACAGACAATACAATCACCAAATGAAAAGGCGAAAAAAAACCAAGCAATGATTTAAAAACACTACACAGAAAACTAAAGATCTAGTAACATGAACCCTCTTAAGAACCGTAGGTGATGTCAGATCCTGCGGAAGGGTAAGCAGTTCCTGTCGAGTGATAAGTCATGAATGAGGAATTAATCTTAAGCCTACTACGAATAGACCAAATTCTGACCCTAACTTATTACGGAGTTACTTTTCAAACATATCAAAGAATAAAAATAACTTGCAATTTAATTTATTTAAGCAATGTTTTATTTTCTACAACATCCTACACAGTAGTCCTATTTGTGTAACGGTTTTCTCTTTGATTTAGTTTTTAAAAGATGAAATAGTTGGTGAAAATCTAATGCTTAAGTCAATATTAATCCAACCCTTTACTCCAAGAAACAGTTGACGGGCCTTGTTCATTACACAACTCATTTCTACGAACATGGTACAATGTAATTGCCAACAACTTGGATTAAACGACTACATAACATTTTTATAATGATACTTTCCATTCTTTTGACCACGAGTCTACGCTATGAATGTTTTCTTCAGAAACGCGCCGGGTTCACAAAATTATATATTTGTTTTATTAGTTAGTGCTAACTACATATATTTAACCTAGTTGTGTTAAGTAGCACAACCGGAATCGAAGATCAAGAGCTAAAATAGCAATGTCTAATGTAAGAAGAAGAGATTGAAGATACCAAAGGGGTAATCAGAATTCGTAAATCGACGAAGGATTTGATGTTTTATTAGAATAAGGGAAGCGTAACTTCTTCATTTTCTAAAGCTGGAATTGCTTTTTTAATTTTTAATATATTTTTTTTTCATGCAACTTGCATACAAAAGTAGATATCAAATTTAGTGGGAACGGTGTATTTCTGGAATAACCTTCATCGGGTACACTCGAAGCCAAACTATTTGAAAGCCAAATAATTTAAAAGTCTTTTTTTTAATAATATTTAAGCCCTTAGGCGTTATTACCCCCAAGTACTTGTATATCATTTGGTTTTCCATTCTTACGATTTTGAAAGTACCTGATGCAAGTTATTTCAGAAACGAGTCGTGAGCACTAAATTTGATCTCAAGATTTTTATTACATGATTATAGTAGCTGTAACTTTCGATTAAATATATATCTAGTAAACAATATCTGGATTACCAACAACACAAATTTAAAATTGACCTAATAGGTGAATGTTTCATTTACTTATATTGTTGGAATTATTGACCATCCATCACTGTTGAAGCTATCTTTTCATAATATGCATTAAAAATACCACACTGTAAAGACAATATACATACAGATGTAATTGACCACACTGTAAAGACAATATGTATACAGATGTAATTGACCACACTGTAAAGACAATATACATACAGATGTAATTGACCACACTGTAAAGACAATATGTATACAGATGTAATTGACCACACTGTAAAGACAATATACATACAGATGTGATTGACCACACTGTAAAGACAATATACATACAGATGTAATTGACCACACTGTAAAGACAATATACATACAGATGTAATTGACCACACTGTAAAGACAATATACATACAGATGTAATTGACCACACTGTAAAGACAATATACATACAGATGTAATTGATCACACTGTAAAGACAATATACATACAGATGTAATTGACCACACTGTAAAGACAATATGTATACAGATGTAATTGACTACACTGTAAAGACAATATACATACAGATGTAACTGACCACACTGTAAAGACAATATACATACAGATGTAATTGACCACACTGTAAAGACAATATGTATACAGATGTAATTGACCACACTGTAAAGACAATATACATACAGATGTAACTGACCACACTGTAAAGACAATATACATACAGATGTGATTGACCACACTGTAAAGACAATATACATACAGATGTAATTGACCACACTGTAAAGACAATATACATACAGATGTAATTGACCACACTGTAAAGACAATATACATACAGATGTAATTGACCACACTGTAAAGACAATATACATACAGATGTAATTGATCACACTGTAAAGACAATATACATACAGATGTAATTGACCACACTGTAAAGACAATATGTATACAGATGTAATTGACTACACTGTAAAGACAATATACATACAGATGTAACTGACCACACTGTAAAGACAATATACATACAGATGTAATTGACCACACTGTAAAGACAATATACATACAGATGTAATTGACCACACTGTAAAGACAATATACATACAGATGTAATTGACCACACTGTAAAGACAATATACATACAGATGTAATTGACCACACTGTAAAGACAATATGCATACAGATGTAATTGACCACACTGTAAAGACAATATGTATACAGATGTAATTGACCACACTGTAAAGACAATATACATACAGATGTAATTGACCACACTGTAAAGACAATATGTATACAGATGTAATTGACCACACTGTAAAGACAATATACATACAGATGTGATTGACCACACTGTAAAGACAATATACATACAGATGTAATTGACCACACTGTAAAGACAATATACATACAGATGTAATTGACCACACTGTAAAGACAATATACATACAGATGTAATTGACCACACTGTAAAGACAATATACATACAGATGTAATTGATCACACTGTAAAGACAATATACATACAGATGTAATTGACCACACTGTAAAGACAATATGTATACAGATGTAATTGACTACACTGTAAAGACAATATACATACAGATGTAACTGACCACACTGTAAAGACAATATACATACAGATGTAATTGACCACACTGTAAAGACAATATGTATACAGATGTAATTGACCACACTGTAAAGACAATATACATACAGATGTAACTGACCACACTGTAAAGACAATATACATACAGATGTGATTGACCACACTGTAAAGACAATATACATACAGATGTAATTGACCACACTGTAAAGACAATATACATACAGATGTAATTGACCACACTGTAAAGACAATATACATACAGATGTAATTGACCACACTGTAAAGACAATATACATACAGATGTAATTGATCACACTGTAAAGACAATATACATACAGATGTAATTGACCACACTGTAAAGACAATATGTATACAGATGTAATTGACTACACTGTAAAGACAATATACATACAGATGTAACTGACCACACTGTAAAGACAATATACATACAGATGTAATTGACCACACTGTAAAGACAATATGTATACAGATGTAATTGACCACACTGTAAAGACAATATACATACAGATGTAACTGACCACACTGTAAAGACAATATACATACAGATGTGATTGACCACACTGTAAAGACAATATACATACAGATGTAATTGACCACACTGTAAAGACAATATACATACAGATGTAATTGACCACACTGTAAAGACAATATACATACAGATGTAATTGACCACACTGTAAAGACAATATACATACAGATGTAATTGACCACACTGTAAAGACAATATACATACAGATGTAATTGACCACACTGTAAAGACAATATGCATACAGATGTAATTGACCACACTGTAAAGACAATATACATACAGATGTAATTGACCACACTGTAAAGACAATATACATACAGATGTAATTGACCACACTGTAAAGACAATATACATACAGATGTAACTGACCACACTGTAAAGACAATATACATACAGATGTAATTGACCACACTGTAAAGACAATATGTATACAGATGTAATTGACCACACTGTAAAGACAATATACATACAGATGTAACTGACCACACTGTAAAGACAATATACATACAGATGTGATTGACCACACTGTAAAGACAATATACATACAGATGTAATTGACCACACTGTAAAGACAATATACATACAGATGTAATTGACCACACTGTAAAGACAATATACATACAGATGTAATTGACCACACTGTAAAGACAATATACATACAGATGTAATTGATCACACTGTAAAGACAATATACATACAGATGTAATTGACCACACTGTAAAGACAATATGTATACAGATGTAATTGACCACACTGTAAAGACAATATACATACAGATGTAACTGACCACACTGTAAAGACAATATACATACAGATGTGATTGACCACACTGTAAAGACAATATACATACAGATGTAATTGACCACACTGTAAAGACAATATACATACAGATGTAATTGACCACACTGTAAAGACAATATACATACAGATGTAATTGACCACACTGTAAAGACAATATACATACAGATGTAATTGATCACACTGTAAAGACAATATACATACAGATGTAATTGACCACACTGTAAAGACAATATGTATACAGATGTAATTGACTACACTGTAAAGACAATATACATACAGATGTAACTGACCACACTGTAAAGACAATATACATACAGATGTAATTGACCACACTGTAAAGACAATATGTATACAGATGTAATTGACCACACTGTAAAGACAATATACATACAGATGTAACTGACCACACTGTAAAGACAATATACATACAGATGTGATTGACCACACTGTAAAGACAATATACATACAGATGTAATTGACCACACTGTAAAGACAATATACATACAGATGTAATTGACCACACTGTAAAGACAATATACATACAGATGTAATTGACCACACTGTAAAGACAATATACATACAGATGTAATTGACCACACTGTAAAGACAATATACATACAGATGTAATTGACCACACTGTAAAGACAATATGCATACAGATGTAATTGACCACACTGTAAAGACAATATACATACAGATGTAATTGACCACACTGTAAAGACAATATACATACAGATGTAATTGACCACACTGTAAAGACAATATACATACAGATGTAATTGACCACACTGTAAAGACAATATACATACAGATGTAATTGACCACACTGTAAAGACAATATACATTACAGGTCGAGTAGACGAGTTGTAGTATACAATTTTTACATCACCCAAAAAAAAAGTTTTTCTCCCTTAAATTCTGAAAAAGGGATATTATAAAACGACTAAAAGTATCAACTATTTCCTAGCTTGCTACAAAATTCAATGTCAGTGATAGCCACATGTCAGTTAAAACGCCTCTAGCTCTAAGCCTCTGATTTTTGCACGATATCTCCATTATCAGTTTTAGTAAGTGAAAAGCATAGTATTTAAATTTAAAGTCAGATTAAATAAGTATTTGGTTATTCATGTTTATCATCACTTTCAGTAATTTTGTCGCTGCGTCGTGACTCCCAGATTTATTAGGGGTGAAAGCCCGGGCAGCTGTAATGTAATTCTCAGTGAATCTCCTGGCTTTGGGTACAGGTGTCTGGAAACCCGAGTTAATGATGCAGGTATTCTGATCAGAAGTCAATGACACCATTCATTTTAAATGTAAACCAAGAAAAAGTAATGCACATCATAACTGTTTTGCATAGAACAGCTATGGGGATCCTATAGTGGCTTCTATTTTGGTATTGGTACCTGGTTGCTTAAGTTGATGTTACCTAAACATACAGGCGTCTACGAATCTAAACAGTTGCGCACGTTATAATTCATGACAGGTACTGAAAGTCAATACAAAACAATGAAATTCTAAAAACATTTTATTTCCCGTCGCAGGCAAATCCATAATATAACCAAAAGTAGTCCTGTTATGTTATGTTTTATAACAAACAGCGTAATTGACGTTGTACATTATGCAACCTAATTCCTACTATTACATGATTTTCACATGCATTGTCAACATTTCCCACAATTTCGGTGAAATGACTATATAACAGAAAACAGATATGTATTATATTAATTGGTGCTAATTGCAAAATAAACAGTACAAGTGTACTCTATTCAACTTTATGTGATAAAGTTTGTCGAGGACTTGCGACAGGTCGGTAGTTTTCTGCGAATGTTCCTGTTTCCTGTACCAATAAAACTTACCCCGACGATAGAATTGAAATATTGTTGGAAGTGGCGTTAAACACTATAACCCATAACCCCAGAGCAAATATCTAGCCTAGGTTTTATAATCGTGCTTAGTATTACAAACTGACTCGAAAAACAGGTACTGATATAGCAGTGTTTTATCTAGCTGTGTCTTTTTTATTTTTTGCATTGATATAAGGGATGAAGAAATTATCAACATTCTGAAAGTGGAATAAAATTTTCTAATTGTTTATGAATTTTTTTCCAGTAAATTTTATTGAAACTCGAGTTTAAACTCTAGATTACCAACATTACAAATGTAGTCTACATATGTAATAAGATGCCACGGTAGAGTAGTCAAAAATATTCATATCTCAAAAAATGTCAAGTATGTTTTCCTCTAAGTTATGGTAAAAGATACTATGAAATGACTTAGCGTATCAAATAGTTCATGGCTTGCATTATATGTCCATAATCGGTTGCAGGGGGCGAAAGCAAACCATCCAAATTAAAAGTAAGAATTTGTTAGAATTTTCGGTCATTTGCGTTTATTGTTACTTCGCAGTAATTTCACAGTTGCGTCGTGACTACCATATTTATTGGAGGGGGGGGGGGGGGGGGGGTAAGGGGCAACGTTTCACAAACAGAAAACAAAATGGTCCTCCTATTTTTGGCGAGCTACAGCTACATGCATATGAGTGGTTGTTCGTGTGCAAATTCAGAAGAAACCACCGTGTTGCTTTTTCCATTGCAATACTTTCAGCAAAAAAAACCCGGCTTTCTTTTAGCAAGTTCCGGCTTATTTATAGGATATAACGTCTTACTTTTGACAAGTAATGGCCGAAAATAAAAAATAATACTTACATTTTCTGAAAATTTCAGTTCATAAATAATGTAATTATTAATCAAACTAAGGTTCTCCTCCCTCATACATAGGTGACTTTAGCCAATTTTAGCTACCCTGTTTAGGCCCTTTGGTTTTATTGCTCCCAATATTTTAAATTATTTGGCTTTCCAATTTTTCGATTTTGAGTGTATCTGATGAAGGTTATTCCAGAAACGCGTCGTGGGCACTAAATTTGATATCTACGCTTTTATTACAATTATTTAGAATTAAAAAAACCACAGGGCATCTACATGATGATCGGAAGCCATGATATCAACATCCTGCATGATGATCGGAAGCCATGATATCGAAATCAGTCAAATTTACATCAAATTTGTGTGCTCAATGTTGCCAGTTTCTCTGGATTGTCCATTCTTGATTGCCCCTTCAATTTGCTCTTACGTTTATTTACAGTTCATAAATCATGTTATTATTATTAAAATAAGGTTCACCTCCCTCAGACATAGGTAACCTGACCCGAGCTGATTTATGGCTATCCGTCGTGCGCACTAAATTAGATATATAAGTATTATTTCATATATAGTACTAGAAACTACATTAATATGCAGTATCTAATTATCGTGAAGCATTAATTAATACATCAATATGTGTGTCTTATATATTCTAGAATTTAATACATATAATCATGTTAGAATATTGTTAATCTGTTTATTTAGCGCCGTATATGTTACATCATACAGTTCCTTGTGAATGTAAACAACAGCTAAGATCTATGAAATAATGCATGCAGATATGAGATATTGCACACATTAAATCTGGATAATTTTTGCTACAATGATTTTGACGATGCTGTATTATCACATAAATAGTTGTCTTGTGTTTTCAAATTGTTCTAATCAGAAATCTCACCCAGTCATAGGTAACCTTAGCCGATTATAGCCGTATCATTTTTAGTTCCTTAGCTCCCTCAGCCATATGTGACCTTATCCGATGGTGACGATCCGTTTGATTTTCTTGCTCCCAGATGAAGGTTATTCCAGAAACGCGTCGTGCGCACTTAATTTGATATCCACGTCTTTATTAATACAGCTTATTGCAAAGTTTCATCTTGATGGGCTTAAACGATTTTTTGGTTAATATACATTTCAAAAGGTGTCTTAAAATGGGCCAAAATTCAAAATTTCACATCACTTAAAGGTACATAGAATTTTTATTTTTCATCCAATTTTGATGTGTTTCTTTTTGTTGAATGGATTGTGTGGAGAGCTTTCGGTAGTATGTCGACGGACTTTCTCTATCTTTTGCGGTTTCCGAGATAAACTTGACCGGAAGAGGCCGAAAAGTGCCAATTTCCCAAATTTATAAGTTTTTATTTTTCATTCAATTTTAAAACCCGCTTAAAAGAAACAATTCACAAAGCTTTCAGTCATAGAAACTATGGCTCAAAATTTGTTGTGTTAGGCTACAATTCCACATATTTTTCAAACAAAATTCATAAAGGTAAAACATGCTACTCCGAGGAACAAGTGATCAGTATGCTGGAGTTTCTCATCGATAACATATTTGTCTCCTTTGGAGGGATACTATTTCAGCAGGTCGTCGGTATACCAATGGGTACGAATTGTGCACCTCTTCTAGCCGATTTATTTTTATACTCATATGAATCGGAGTTTCTTCAAAAGCTTGTAAAAGATAAGAAGATTCATGAGGCTAGAGCCTTTAATTTCACATACAGGTATATTCTAGATTTGCAGAATTTCTTCCATTGATATATCCTCCAGAACTGGAAGTTAAAGAGACCACAGATACCGCTTCGTCCGCATCATTTTTGGACTTATACCTCGAATTTGACGACAGTGGTCAAATCAGTACTAAAATTTATGATAAACGGGACGACTTTGATTTTAAGATTATAAATTTTCCAAATATGTGCAGCAATATTCCAGCTTCTCCTGCATATGGTGTTTACATCTCGCAATTGATTCGTTATGCAAGGGCCAGTAGCAATTATTCTGATTTCCTGAAACGTCATCTTCATCTGAGAAACAGGCTACTGGACCAGGGTTATAAAAAGATTCGCCTTATTCGATCTCTTAAAAAGTTTATATTCCGATACCAAGATCTTGTCGGAATATATTCCGTCTCTGCAGAAAAGATTATAAACGATGGATTTTCATATAGTGAAAATGTATAAAGATAAGGTTTCAACAAAAATGTCAAAAATATTTTTTTTTATCAATGTGTGACGTAAAAGTGTTTTTGACATTTACTTCACTGAGTTTGGCGCTGATTTGACAACTGTTTTACCTGTTTTGTTCAAGTATTGTTGTAAATACTGTTATAGTGACAGCCGGATACTTTGAGCCGTAATGAAAGGGGGATGTTTGGCGCTTTAAAATCTGATTCAACCCACCATTTCTTTAGAAATGCCTGTACCAAGTCAGGGTCATTACGGTTTTCACAGTTTTCCGGTTGTTGACTGATTTTGTCTGTTTATATACTTATGAGTTTTTACTTTCCCTTTGTTAGATTGTTCGGAGTTCGGTAATTTTGTTATTACCCTTATTTAATGCAGTGTTCATCTTAATGGGTTATTGATGGGCCATAACAAAATTGGTATTTTATTTCGAAGAATGGTCTAAAATTCCGAATGGATTGTGTTGAGTGCTTTAAGTATTATGTCGACAGATTTCCTCTATCAACGACCATCATGCTAAAGCTATGAGTTCGAATCCAGAGAAGTACTCGATACCACTTTATGTCATACAGTTTGTCAGTGACTTGCGGCAGGTTGGTGTTGTTCTGCGGGTACTCGGATTTCCTCTACCAGTAAAACTGCCCCTCCCCACGATTTAATTGAAATATTGTATAACGTGGCCTCAGGTTGCGCCTCTAGTTATTGCTTGGTTCATGGAATACCAATATACGTATCCTATGATAGGATTTTCAATGTGAAATGATATTGTTATTTTATAAAATACCTCAATTACATGCTTCAAGCGTTAACATGTCGTGTTAGAGTCTGTAATGAGATAAAAAAAAAACTAGAGTTGTTACGATAAAGCAAATACTGCTTTCTTTTTTTCCCATCCTTTCGCGGATGTTGGATCGTTGAAATATGATACTGCACTCAGATAATACAGTAAACACGGTAAAATGAAATATAAATACACATAAAATTATGTGGAAAGCACTTGCATAACCGCATTATCACACTATAAGGGGAGCTTTGGGCCTATGCAACTACTTTAACCCTGCAACATTTGATTGGGGTGTCTGTACCAAGCCAGGAAAGTGACCGGTCATGTATTTGTGTGTTAGGGTATCACATTTGATATTTGATTCTGGAATTGTTCAGACACTGTAGTATTTTTTTGTTTTTCATTTTATTACATAAAAACAAAAACATCATCTGACTCAATGACCACTCCTTAAAAGAAAACAAACACATCATCTGACTCAATGACCACTCCTTAAAAGAAAACAAACACATCATCTGACTCAATGACCACTCCTTAAAAGAAAACAAATACACAACTGGACAATTTGATTGAACTGATGTCATATACTGAGTACTAAGCTAATGATATAATTACTGTGGTGTTTCAATTAAATAGTCCAGAATTATACCGGGTTAAATGTTAATTTAATTTCGTCTTTAATAATTTCCACACATCGCGTGTCTGGACAAAGATAAACTACAGCAAATAAAATGTCGTTCCTAGAACAAAATGAACAGATTCTTTTGACCTGAAGGACAGACACGTTTGACTTAATGCGTTTAGTTTTACGATGCATTGTCGATGAATCTATACAAAAATTACATGTTTTCGTGTCTTGAGAAGAAAATTATATATACACGTGGTGAGAGAAAGGATACCTGTAGTGTTTAAATTGGAGTTTTGAGTGACTCTGCGTGACAGCACCGGAAATAATAAGGTATGTATACTATTAAGGAACAGAAATACATTTTCTGGGTAGTTACCAGGGGCGGATCCAGGAGGGGTCGCATCCGGCGCGAGTCCCCCTCAAATTGGAAAAAATATGATTTTTTGGCGTCAAATCGTGATTTTTCACACGAAATACCGCAAAAATGTTCGCGCCTCCCTCCGTAATTGGATGAAATATTATTTTTTGGCGTAAAATCGTGATTTTTCACACGAAATACCCCAAAAATGTTCGCGCCTCCCTCCGCTCGGCGCAATTTTTTTAAGTGCGCCCCCCCCCCCCCCCTAGCTTGAAATCCTGGATCCGCCCCTGGTCACATGCTGTAAAATGTGACTAACATAATATTAATGTGAAGGTGATTATCTATACGATAATAAGCAGCTGTAAATATTCCAATTAGAATGACGACCAATCAATTTATTAATAGCACGAATTGGCTTTCGCGTTATACAATGCGTAGTGCATTGTTGAAAAATATAAGATTGGAAATTATATCATAAGCATTTTCTATTTTCATTATATACAAGAAACGCGTCATGGGCAATAATTTACATACAGTCAAAGCTTGTATTTTGTGACCTTAATTTAAATTTGCTTTCACAGTGTATTTCATATCAATTACATCTATAGTTAGCGACCACATGTCTTAAGTGTCCCAATATAATTTTTCGATTGGAAGGTCATATAAGACATGTTTTACTGTATTGTGTGTATAATGCCATTTTTAGTTACATTTCAGCCACACCGTAACGTAAAAGTTTATTTAAAATTAAACATGCAAAAATGGGTTTTGGTATTAATTATATAAAATTATGAAGTAATACAAACAAGTAAAAGGTAATATCGGGTACATCGGGTACACTCAAAGTCCAAAGATTGGCAAGCAAAAATATTAGGTCTTTGGAAACAAACAATCCAAAGAGATTAATTAGGATAGTCAAACCCGATAAAAGACCTTACTCAGGTTACCTATATGCTTGGGAGATGACCTTAAGACATTAATAATAATTACTTTGTTTAGTTAATGTAAATTCCAATAATAAATATATGTAATTATTTCAAATTGAATAGTGTTAAAAAAATAAACGTTAGAGAATACCGAAGGGGCAATCAAAAATGGACAATCCAGAGAAACTGGTAACATAGACGAAGAAAAACAACGCAATATGTGTTGGACACCACAATATGCAAACAAACACAAATAACGTAAATAAGACATGCGCCCTCCTACAAACAACCGAAGGAAAAGACGAACCGAACATCATTTTCATGCGGAAATCGTTACCGGCTTCACAACACGAAACGCAAAACGTAAAGACACATAATAGGACAACACAAAAAACTAAAAAGATGAGCAACACGGACCCCACCTAAAAACCACGGGTGAACTCATGTTCTCGCGAAGGGTAAGCAGTTCATGCTTCTTATAAGACACCCGCAGTGTTACTCATATATACAGTCAAGTCCGGTAAAACCTGATAGCCTTGACAATATTAGATTCTCAACTGTAATTTTGATTCTCAATTCCGTTTGGCGTTCAAATTCCCAGTCCAAAAAAACTTTTCTTAAGGAAAATTAAGAGACAGTTCTAATCGTATCTAACAGGAAGAAAGCAGCTAATGAACAGTGACATTAGAATAAAAATATCTTTTTTTCCCCCTAGGAAAATATTCTCTGCTTTATAAATATTCTACCTTGGTCAAATAGAATAAGCACCAATTGAAACATTTATGTGTATGGATGATATCACTATTGACTTCTGTCACAAAGAGTGAGTGAGTGATTGTTGTTTAACGACAACTCAGCAATTTTTGCAGCTATGTCATTGCGAGAACAAACATGCTTAGTTGGATTTTTATAGTGCTAGTTCACTGAAACTACAATCCGCGGAAAGGTATGTCGCCCCACTCGGATACATCATCCTGATTCCGAGTTAGCCAGTCATTGTTTTTTCTCCTTACTGCTGCGTCCTTAGCGGAGAAGCAACAAATAACAATGTCATAGTTTTTGATTTGACCCGATCGGGGTTCGAACCCACGACCTACCACACTCGCTGCGAGCAGCCTTATCTTTCAAAAAGATCGTACGATCATTTCATAATGAATTATAACGGTACCAATTCAATTTAATTGACAAGGAATCATATTTACAGATAAACAACACATTGCAAAATGTATGTATAATGTTTGGACTCAAATATTGCCAAGCACATTTCTCACTATTATGTCAAATACATTGTTGTCCCTGGAGACAATGCCCCTAACAGTATTGTTTTTGTGCGTAAGTCATATAACATATACTGCTTGACGACACTTACGAAGAGGAAATCCTAGACAATCATAGGTCTGTTCTGTGTTCCTTTGACATTTCAACCAAAGATGAAGAACCAAATCTACCGTCACTCTACCGGATTCCTAAATTACACAAGTGTAATTGCAAACAGCGGTATATTCCTGAGTAGGTCAAATGCCCCACTAAGCTTGCACCAAATTGCTGACATCTGTTCTATCAGCGGTCACAATCAGGCTTTAGACTTACCATGACACTAGCTGCTGAAGGAGTGATGTGAATCTGAGTTATGAAAAAAAATATAATGATCTGTTAGAGTACATACAATACATGTCCATCTTCTCATGCAATAGCATTGAAATATTTGACTTCTCTTCCCTCTACACAACTATTACCTATTCAAAACAGATTGAGAGAATTAGTCCTACTGCTCTTCATAAGAAAGAATGACCAACGTAGATACCAATACCTTGTGTTAGGAAGGAGCAAATCTTATTTTGCTGAACAAACCACTTTGATTCTACAATAAAACTTCTCTGAAACTAATTTCATTAAAAAAAATGGGGGCGTCGTGGTCGTGATCGCATGGTAGTTGGATTTATAACTACCTATGCAATCAGTGCATATAATCAATAACGTTGTGAATTCAAATTCCGTTCAGGCGAGGTGTACTCGATACAATATTATGGGATACAGATTGTCAGTGATTTACGGCAGGTCGGTGGTTTTCTCTGGCTACTCCGGTTTCCTCCACCAATGAAACGTCATAAACCAAGCCTACACCTAAACCATCAAAATGTTTGATTAACATAACATTTGCTATGTTTGAGAGTGTTTTCTAGTCGGCATTCCTTTGGGCATAATATATATAAGGTCTAACACCGGAAGAGGTGCAAGATCGTAAAATCTTTTTCACCTAAGTTACCGGACTACTTTATCCAAAGTTGATAAATCCTCCTCTTCTCTCCGACTTGTTCCTTTATCCATACAAGGCAGAATTCATGCAGATGCTTCTCAAGAAAAACGAAAAGGAGCTAGTTCGATGCTTTAATTTCACGTTCCGCTATATAGATGATGTCCTTTCTCTAAACAATTCTAAATTTGGTGATATTGTTAATCGCATCTATCCCATTGAGCTTGAAATAAAGGATACCCCAGATACAGCTAGGTCTGCTTCAGACCTTGACCTACACATCGAAATTGACAGTGAGGATTGGTTAAGAATGAAACTGTACGACAAAAGAGATGATTTCCCATTTCCCATTGTGAACTTTCCATTTACATGTAGTAACATTCCAGGAACACCTGCATATGGAGTATATATCTCTTAGCTAATCCGATATCCCAGAGCTTCTGGTTTCTATCAAAATTTCCTTGACAGAGGGTTGCTGCTTACAAGGAGGCTACCGAATCAAAGGTTCATATTGGTTAAGAGAGAGAGAGAGAGAGAGAGAGAGAGAGAGAGTGAACGTAAGAAACAATTTACTGATTTCAGTAATGAAACCGCAGATAACAAATATATACAACACGTCGCGTTCCTGGAGTAACATTCATCAAGTACAATGGAAGGCCAAATAATACACACATATGCCCGGAGGATCAGAACTTGCTATTGTATATAATACGGAAAATATTTTTTTCCTTACAATTGTGATGTTAATTTGTATCTTCAACCAGATGAAAGTGAAGTACCCAATTTCGAATATGAGTTTGAAGACACCAAAGGGGTAATGAGAATGCGTAAATCGAAGGACAGACAACACAATGGCCTAAAGAAAAAGGACAACAATCTACAAAACATACACATACAACTAAAGATCGAGTAACACGAAACCCACGAAGTAAAGGGACTATCTGTATGTAAATAATACGGTAAATTAATATAGAACAAAAACAAATATACTCAAGGTCGATGACAGGTAAATTAATATATATTGTCATTGTATACAAATAGATATGACCGTTCATGATTTTAATTACGAAAAATCCATGACTTGAACACAAACACAATACTGTTAGGGGCATTGTCTCCAGGGGCAAAAATGTATTTGTCATAGTAGTGAGAAATGTGCTTGTTGTTTATCTGTAAATATGATTCCTTGTCAATTAAATTGAATTGGTACCGTTATAATTCATTATAAAATGATCGTACGATCTTTTTGAAAGATAAGGCTGCTCGCAGCGAGTGTGGTAGGTCGTGGGTTTGAACCCCGCTCGGGTCAAATCAAAAACTATGATATTGTTATTTGTTGCTTCTCCGCTAAGCACGCAACAGTAAGGAGAAAAAACAATGACTGGTTAACTCGAAATCAGGATGATGTATCCGAGTGGGGCGACATACCTTTCCGCGGATTGTAGTTTCAGTGAACTAGCACCATAAAAATCCAACTAAGCGTGTTTATCTAGTACAAAGCGAACCTCATCATCATCTCATGGACAATTTACTTGTTCTCGCCATGACATAGCTGCAAAAATTGCTGAGTTGTCGTTAAACAACAATCACTCACTCACTCACTCTTTGTGACAGAAGTCAATAGTGATGTCATCCATACACATAAATGCTTCAATTGGTGCTTATTCTATTTGACCAAGGTAGAATATTTATAAAGCAGAGAATATTTTCCTAGGAAAAAAAAGATATTTTTATTCTAATGTCACTGTTCATTAGCTGCTTTCTTCCTGTTAGATACGATTAGAACTGTCTCTTAATTTTCCTTAAGAAAAGTTTTTTTGGACTGGGAATTTGAACGCCAAACGGAATTGAGAATCAAAATTACAGTTGAGAATCTAATACTGTCATGGCTATACATAAAAAAAACAGATTTTACCGGACTTGACTGTAGATATGAGTAACACTGCGGGTGTCTTATAAGAAGCATGAACTGCTTACCCTTCGCGAGAACATGAGTTCACCCGTGGTTTCTAGGTGGGGTCCGTGTTGCTCATCTTTATAGTTTTTTTGTGTTGTCCTATTACGTGTCTTTACGTTCTGATTTTCGTGTTGTGAAGCCGGTAACGATTTCCGCATGAAAATGATGTTCGGTTCGTCTTTTCCTTCGGTTGTTTGTAGGAGGGCGCATGTCTTATTTACGTTATTTGTGTTTGTTTGCATATTGTGGTGTCCAACACATATGGCGTTGTTTTTCTTCGTCTATGTTACCAGTTTCTCTGAATTGTCCTTTTTTGATTGCCCCTTCGGTATTCTCTAACGTTTATTTTTTTAACACTATTCAATTTGAAATAATTACATATATTTATTATTGGAATTTACATTAACTAAACAAAGCAATTATTATTAATGTCTTAAGGTCATCTCCCAAGCATATAGGTAACCTGAGTAAGGTCTTTTATCGGGTTTGACTATCCTAATTAATCTCTTTGGATTGTTTGTTTCCAAAGACCTAATATTTTTGCTTGCCAATCTTTTGACTTTGAGTGTACCCGATGTACCCGATATTACCTTTTACTTGTTTGTATTACTTCATAATTTTATATAATTAATACCAAAACCCATTTTTGCATGTTTAATTTTAAATAAACTTTTACGTTACGGTGTGGCTGAAATGTAACTAAAAATGTCATTATACAACACAATACAGTAAAACTTGTCTTATATGACCTTCCAATTGAAAAATTATATTGGGACACTTAAGACATGTGGTCGCTAACTATAGATGTAATTGATATGAAATACACTGTGAAAGCAAATTTAAATTAAGGTCACAAAATACAAGCTGTTGCTTAAAAGAGGTGGTCGCCAGAGCAGGTTTGACTATATGTAAATTATTGCCCATGACGCGTTTCTTGAATATAATGAAAATAGAAAATGCTTATGATATAATTTCCAATTCCATATTTTTCAACAATGCACTACGCATTGTATAACGCGAAAGCCAATTCGTGCTATTTATTAATTGATTGGCCGTCATTCTAATTGGAATATTTACAGCTGCTTATTATCGTACAGATAATCACCTTCACATTAATATTATGTTAGTCACATTTTACAGCATGTGATTACCCAGATTAATTTTTTCTGTTCCTTAATAGTATACATACCTTATCATTATTTCCGATGCTGTCACGCACAGTCACTCAAAACTCCAATTTAAACACTACAGGTATCCTTTCCCTCACCACGTGTATATATAATTTTCTTCTCAAGACACGAAAACATGTAATTTTTGTATAGATTCATCGACAATGCATCGTAAAACTAAACGCAATAAGTCAAAAGTCTCTGCCCTTCAGGTCAAAAGAATCTGTTCATTTTGTTCTAGGAACGACATTTTATTTGCTGTAGTTTATCTTTGTCCAGACACGCGATGTGTGGAAATTATTAAAGACGAAATTAAATTAATATTTAACCCGGTATAATTCTGGACTATTTAATTGAAACACCACAGTAATTATATCATTAGCTTAGTACTCAGTATATGACATCAGTTCAATCAAATTGTCCAGTTGTGTATTTGTTTTCTTTTAAGGAGTGGTCATTGAGTCAGATGATGTGTTTGTTTTCTTTTAAGGAGTGGTCATTGAGTCAGATGATGTGTTTGTTTTCTTTTAAGGAGTGGTCATTGAGTCAGATGATGTGTTTGTTTTCTTTTAAGGAGTGGTCATTGAGTCAGATGATGTATTTGTTTTCTTTTAAGGAGTGGTCATTGAGTCAGATGATGTGTTTGTTTTCTTTTAAGGAGTGGTCATTGAGTCAGATGATGTGTTTGTTTTCTTTTAAGGAGTGGTCATTGAGTCAGATGATGTGTTTGTTTTCTTTTAAGGAGTGGTCGTTGAGTCAGATGATGTATTTGTTTACTTTTAAGGAGTGGTCGTTGAGTCAGATGATGTGTTTGTTTTCTTTTAAGGAGTGGTCATTGAGTCAGATGATGTATTTGTTTACCTTTAAGGAGTGGTCTTTGAGTCAGATGATGTGTTTGTTTTCTTTTAAGGAGTGGTCATTGAGTCAGATGATGTATTTGTTTACTTTTAAGGAGTGGTCATTGAGTCAGATGATGTATTTGTTTACTTTTAAGGAGTGGTCGTTGAGTCAGATGATGTATTTGTTTTCTTTTAAGGAGTGGTCGTTGAGTCAGATGATGTGTTTGTTTACTTTTAAGGAGTGGTCATTGAGTCAGATGATGTATTTGTTTTCTTTTAAGGAGTGGTCATTGAGTCAGATGATGTATTTGTTTACTTTTAAGGAGTGGTCATTGAGTCAGATGATGTGTTTGTTTTCTTTTAAGGAGTGGTCATTGAGTCAGATGATGTATTTGTTTTCTTTTAAGGAGTGGTCATTGAGTCAGATTATGTGTTTGTTTTCTTTTAAGGAGTGGTCATTGAGTCAGATGATGTATTTGTTTACTTTTAAGGAGTGGTCATTGAGTCAGATGATGTGTTTGTTTACTTTTAAGGAGTGGTCATTGAGTCAGATGATGTATTTGTTTTCTTTTAAGGAGTGATCGTTGAGTCAGATGATGTATTTGTTTTCTTTTAAGGAGTGGTCAATGAGTCAGATGATGTATTTGTTTTCTTTTAAGGAGTGGTCATTGAGTCAGATGATGTATTTGTTTTATTTCAAGGAGTGGTCATTGAGTCAGATGATGTGTTTGTTTTCTTTTAAGGAGTGGTAATTGAGTCAGATGATGTATTTGTTTACTTTTAAGGAGTGGTCATTGAGTCAGATGATGTGTTTGTTTACTTTTAAGGAGTGGTCATTGAGTCAGATGATGTGTTTGTTTTCTTTTAAGGAGTGGTCATTGAGTCAGATGATGTATTTGTTTACTTTTAAGGAGTGGTCATTGAGTCAGATGATGTATTTGTTTTCTTTTAAGGAGTGGTCATTGAGTCAGATGATGTATTTGTTTACTTTTAAGGAGCGGTCATTGAGTCAGATGATGTATTTGTTTTCTTTTAAGGAGTGGTCATTGAGTCAGATGATGTATTTGTTTACTTTTAAGGAGTGGTCATTGAGTCAGATGATGTATTTGTTTACTTTTAAGGAGTGGTCATTGAGTCAGATGATGTATTTGTTTTCTTTTAAGGAGTGGTCATTGAGTCAGATGATGTATTTGTTTTCTTTTAAGGAGTGGTCATTGAGTCAGATGATGTGTTTGTTTTCTTTTAAGGAGTGGTCATTGAGTCAGATGATGTGTTTGTTTTCTTTTAAGGAGTGGTCATTGAGTCAGATGATGTGTTTGTTTTCTTTTAAGGAGTGGTCATTGAGTCAGATGATGTGTTTGTTTTCTTTTAAGGAGTGGTCATTGAGTCAGATGATGTGTTTGTTTTCTTTTAAGGAGTGGTCATTGAGTCAGATGATGTATTTGTTTTCTTTTAAGGAGTGGTCATTGAGTCAGATGATGTGTTTGCTTACTTTTAAGGAGTGGTCATTGAGTCAGATGATGTGTTTGTTTTCTTTTAAGGAGTGGTCATTGAGTCAGATGATGTATTTGTGTACTTTTAAGGAGTGGTCATTGAGTCAGATGATGTATTTGTTTACTTTTAAGGAGTGGTCATTGAGTCAGATGATATGTTTGTTTTCTTTTAAGGAGTGGTCATTGAGTCAGATGATGTGTTTGTTTTCTTTTAAGGAGTGGTCATTGAGTCAGATGATGTATTTGTTTACTTTTAAGGAGTGGTCATTGAGTCAGATGATGTATTTGTTTTCTTTTAAGGAGTGGTCATTGAGTCAGATGATGTGTTTGTTTTCTTTTAAGGAGTGGTCGTTGAGTCAGATGATGTGTTTGTTTTCTTTTAAGGAGTGGTCATTGAGTCAGATGATGTATTTGTTTTCTTTTAAGGAGTGGTCATTGAGTCAGATGATGCGTTTGTTTTCTTTTAAGGAGTGGTCATTGAGTCAGATGATGTATTTGTTTTCTTTTAAGGAGTGGTCAATGAGTCAGATGATGTATTTGTTTACTTTTAAGGAGTGGTCATTGAGTCAGATGATGTGTTTGTTTTCTTTTAAGGAGTGGTCATTGAGTCAGATGATGTGTTTGTTTTCTTTTAAGGAGTGGTCATTGAGTCAGATGATGTATTTGTTTTCTTTTAAGGAGTGGTCATTGAGTCAGATGATGTGTTTGTTTTCTTTTAAGGAGTGGTCATTGAGTCAGATGATGTATTTGTTTACTTTTAAGGAGTGGTCATTGAGTCAGATGATGTATTTGTTTTCTTTTAAGGAGTGGTCATTGAGTCAGATGATGTATTTGTTTACTTTTAAGGAGTGGTCATTGAGTCAGATGATGTATTTGTTTACTTTTAAGGAGTGGTCTTTGAGTCAGATGATGTGTTTGTTTTCTTTTAAGGAGTGGTCATTGAGTCAGATGATGTGTTTGTTTTCTTTTAAGGAGTGGTCATTGAGTCAGATGATGTATTTGTTTACTTTTAAGGAGTGGTCATTGAGTCAGATGATGTATTTGTTTACTTTTAAGGAGTGGTCATTGAGTCAGATGAAGTGTTTGTTTTCTTTTAAGGAGTGGTCATTGAGTCAGATGATGTATTTGTTTACTTTTAAGGAGTGGTCATTGAGTCAGATGATGTATTTGTTTACTTTTAAGGAGTGGTCATTGAGTCAGATGATGTATTTGTTTACTTTTAAGGAGTGGTCATTGAGTCAGATGATGTGTTTGTTTTCTTTTAAGGAGTGGTCATTGAGTCAGATGATGTGTTTGTTTTCTTTTAAGGAGTGGTCATTGAGTCAGATGATGTATTTGTTTACTTTTAAGGAGTGGTCATTGAGTCAGATGATGTATTTGTTTACTTTTAAGGAGTGGTCATTGAGTCAGATGAAGTGTTTGTTTTCTTTTAAGGAGTGGTCATTGAGTCAGATGATGTATTTGTTTACTTTTAAGGAGTGGTCATTGAGTCAGATGATGTATTTGTTTACTTTTAAGGAGTGGTCATTGAGTCAGATGATGTGTTTGTTTTCTTTTAAGGAGTGGTCATTGAGTCAGATGATGTGTTTGTTTTCTTTTAAGGAGTGGTCATTGAGTCAGATGATGTATTTGTTTACTTTTAAGGAGTGGTCATTGAGTCAGATGATGTATTTGTTTACTTTTAAGGAGTGGTCATTGAGTCAGATGAAGTGTTTGTTTTCTTTTAAGGAGTGGTCATTGAGTCAGATGATGTATTTGTTTACTTTTAAGGAGTGGTCATTGAGTCAGATGATGTGTTTGTTTTTATGTAATAAAATGAAAAACAAAAAATACTACAGTGTCTGAACAATTCCAGAATCAAATATCAAATGTGATACCCTAACACACAAATACATGACCGGTCACTTTTCTGGCTTGGTACAGACACCCCAATCAAATGTTGCAGGGTTAAAGTAGTTGTATAGGCCCAAAGCTCCCCTTATAGTGAGATAATGCGGTTATGCAAGTGCTTTCCACATAATTTTATGTGTATTTATATTTCATTTTACCGTGTTTACTGTATTATCTGAGTGCAGTATGATATTTCAACGATCCAACATCCACGAAAGGATGGGAAAAAAGAAAAGAAAACAGTATTTGCTTTATCTTAACAACTTTTCGGTGTTTAGGTGTTTTATCTCTTTACAGACTCTAACACGCCATGTTAACGCTTGACGCATGTAATTGAGGTATTTTATAAAATAACAATATCATTTCACATTGTAAATCCTATCATAGGATAAGTTAATTGGTATTCCACGAACCAAATAATAACTAGAGGCTCACCTGAGGCCACGTTCTACAATATTTCAATTAAATCGTGAGGAGCAATATTACTGGTAGAGGAAATCAAAATCAAAGTACCCGCAGAACAACTTCGACTTGCCGCAAGTCACTAACAAACTTCATGACATAAAGTTGTATGGAGTACACCTCGGGATTCCAAATCGTAGCATTAGCATGATGCCCCCCCCCCCTCCCCCCCATTAAAGTAGTACTTCAATAAAAAAAAAATGAGCGTTGATAGAGGAAACCTGTCGACATACTACTGAAAGCACTCAACACAATTCATTTGGAATTTGGGCTCCTCTTAGACAATTTTTCGAAATAAAATAGCAATTTTTTTATGGCCCATCAATAACCCATTAAGATGAACACTTCGCAAAAACTGCATTAAAATTGGATGAAAAATAAAAGCTTTGAAATTTTGGAAATTGGCACTGTCTTTTCGGCCTCTTTCGGTCAAGTTTATCTCGGAAACCACAAAAGATAGAGAAAGTCCGTCAACATGCTGCCGCAAAGCTATCAACACAATCCATTCAACAAACAGAAAACATCAAAATTCGATGAAAAATAAAAATTATATGTACCTTTAAGCGATAGGAAATTTTGGGATTTTAGCCCATTTTAGACACCTTTTTGAAATATAATCATAAAAAAAATCGTTTTAGCCCATCAAGATGAACACTTTGCAAGAAGCTGCATTAATAAAAACGTGGATATCAAATTTAGTGCGCACGACGCGTTTCTGGAATAAACTTCATCTGGGATCAAGAAAACCAAATTAACAGGATAGCCAACATCGGATAAGGTCACATATGCCTGAGGGAGCTAAGGAACTAAAAATGATACGGCTATAATCGGCTAAGGTTACCTATGACTGGGCGAGATTTCTGATTACAACAATTTGAAAACACAAGACAACTATTTATGTGATAATACAGCATCGTCAAAATCATTGTAGCAAAAATTATCCAGATTTAATGTGTGCAATATCTCATATCTGCATGCATTATTTCATAGATCTTAGCTGTTGTTTACATTCACAAGGAACTGTATGATGTAACATATACGGCGCTAAATAAACAGATTAATTACATTCTAACATGATTATCTGTATTAAATTCTAGAATATATAAGACACACATATTGGTGTATTAATTAATGCTTCACGATAATTAGATACCTCATATTAATGTAGTTTCTAGTACTATATATGAAATAATACTTATGTATCTAATTTAGTGCGCACCTATGTCTGAGGGAGGTAAACCTTATTTTAATAATAATTACATGAGTTATAAACTGTAAATAAACGTAAGAGCAAATCGAAGGGGCAATCAAGAATGGACAATCCAGAGAAACTGGCAACATTGAGCACACAAATTTGATGTAAATTTGACTGATTTCAATATCATGGCTTCCGATCATCATGCAGGATGTTGATATTCATCCTGGTATTGACTTCTTAGGAAGTAATAATTGTATATTATTTCTGAAGGTAACATTGCTATTATTACCTTATTATTAATTAATCCAGACATTTTGATTTAGCTAATTAGATATTATTAATAAATCATTACCCTGTATATAGATTACTTACTCTATCATTAGAAAGGAAGGTCATTTATTTGAACTCTATAAAATGTACGTACTACAAGTATTAGCTTATCAAAAGTTCCTTGTTGTGATGCACGTTACGATTTCCACATAGAAACGATGTTCGGTTCCTCTTTACCTCCAGTTGTTTGTCTTATTGTGTGTTTTATTTTTTTTGGGTATGTTTGCGAATAGTGATGTCCAATATTTTGCTGTTTCTTGTCTGTTTAGTTTTCTGTGTTGTTTTTTGTTGTTGTTGTTTGTCTTCGTCTTGTGTCTTATGTACCCAATGTTGCCAGTTTCTCTAGATTTTCCATTCTTGATTGCCCCTTCGGTTTTCTCTAACGTTTATTGGCATACATATACCTTAAGCACATATCATTATTATTATTATAAATAGTCCACCAACAGAGGTATTGACCCAGTGATAGTTATTATAAATAGTCCACCAACAGAGGTATTGACCCAGTGATAGTTATTAAAAAGTAGATATCTACTTTATTGCGCACCACTGGTTTCTGGAATAATCTGTATCATGTACACTCATAGTCAAAAGATTGGAATAATCTGTATCATGTACACTCATAGTCAAAAGATTGGAATAATCTGTATCATGTACACTCATAGTCAAAAGATTGGAATAATCTGTATCATGTACACTCATAGTCAAAAGATTGGAATAATCTGTATCATGTACACTCATAGTCAAAAGATTGGAATAATCTGTATCATGTACACTCATAGTCAAAAGATTGGAATAATCTGTATCATGTACACTCATAGTCAAAAGATTGGAATAATCTGTATCATGTACACTCATAGTCAAAAGATTGGAATAATCTGTATCATGTACACTCATAGTCAAAAGATTGGAATAATCTGTATCATGTACACTCATAGTCAAAAGATTGGAATAATCTGTATCATGTACACTCATAGTCAAAAGATTGGAATAATTTAAAAGTATTTGGCTCCGTGTACACCAAAAGGCCTAAATAGGATAGCCAAAAATCGGCTAAGGTAAGATTTGCCTGAGGGAGGAGAACTTAAGTTTTAATAATATTTTATTTATCATTTACGAACTGTAAACTTCAATAATATATATATCTAATAAACCATGTCATTACTGAAGTACTGGGCGAATACCATCGGGGGATGTTCAATTAAAACGTATATAATTTAGTGCACACGAACTGTGTCTTGAATAATCTTTTTCATGTACGCTCAGAGCCAACAGATTTGAAAGCGAAATAATTTAAATGTCTCTGAGACCATGCACACCAAAGAGCCTAAACATGATAGCAAAATTCGGCAAAGGTTACCTGTTTGAAGGAGGAGAACCTTAGTTTAAATAATAATTACACTATTTATTAGCTGTAAATTTCAATATCAAATATATCTAATAAGCCATGTCAGTGCGGCAATACTGACTACTGGGATGATGATGTCCTGTAGGACTGATAGTCCACCAGCAGAGGTATCGGGCCAGTGATAGTACAATCAATAACATTGTATTTGATGTTATTCGAGTCATTCCCTTTTTTAACTTTCTTTTTTTTTCCTTTTGTTTTTGTTTTGTGTCTTGTGCCCAATGTTTCCTGTGTCACTGGATTGATCATTATTGATTACCCCTTCTGTTTTGTCTGACGTTTATTTACATAAAATGTAATCAGAATTCGTAAATCGAAGAGGGACAGACAACACAATGGCCAAAAGAAGGACAAGCCATACACATAAAACTACTGATCGAGTAACACATCCCCACTAAAAATCGGTTGAACTCAGGTGCTCTGGAAGGATGAGCACTTCCTGCTCCACTAGTGACACCCGTCGTGTTTACGACAAGTGGAACATATCCGTGGTCACTTATATTTCAATGGTTGCTACTGTAAAACTTCAACTGTGATGACTTCAACTTGACCAATAGGAACCCTTGGTTCAGTAGATTCCTAGTAAGCAGCAACCGTTTATCATTAAATATACATAGCGACAACGATTACATCAGATATATGTATGTCTTTGAAAACAATAATCTAATACAATAAAGTATAAGGATGAAAACAATTCAAAGAACGAAGTAGATTAATTCAATTATAATGCATATCTTTTTTCTTGTTCAATTAATATGTCTCCAGGAAATGAAATAATATAAACTACATTTTTTGATATGTGATGATCTGTCTATATTACTCTTTTGAAATGGATAGCTATATTAGTTATGATATTAAAGGTGTGGGTAATAGATTGAATAATAAAAGGTGTGGGGATAACAAAACAAATAAATAATAAAAATAAATCACACAACGTCCACATCATAATTTTTGTTTCTACATGTAATATGGTGTAATAGAAGAGTGGGGATAACTAAGAAAAGTATTTTTAGAATAAAAATAAATCACACAACGTCCACATCTGCATCTTATAATTTATCACAATTATCAAAATCGTAAAAAGAGACAGATTGGATATATCTAACACACACATACATGACCGCTGACTTTGGTACAGGCACTTCAATAAAAAGTGGCAGGGTTAATCTAGTTATATAATATCACTGTGTGAGTTGTGATAATAAAGCAAGTTATTACATACAATACTATAAAAATGTCATTTTGAGATCCAAGCAATGCTATGTAAAGATACACATACCTTACATTGTATACTAATCTTAAAAGCGTGGTCAGTGACGGTTATTTCTGAGGCGCGTCGTGTGCACTAAATTTGATATCTACGTTTTTATTTTCACCAAGTGATAAATGTGATGAAAGTTACTGTTATTTATTTATTTATTTATGTGTGATATGAAGCTTTTTATACGTCTAAAAGAGTATATGATTTCATCTTGACTGGGTAATAAAAATCCAAATAAGCGTGTTTGTCTAGTACAAAGCGGACCTTATCATCATCTCATTGAAAATTAACTTGTTCTCGCCATTATATAGCTGATAAATGGCTTAGTTGGCGTTAAACAACAATCACTCATTCATTCACTATTGACTGGATGTGTTTTCCTTGCGTCAGAAACGAATGGTAACCTTCCGAAATGCGAAATAATAATGATTCACACCGTATCATTTTGATTACCATATTATAACATATAGTTCATGTTTTCCATGGTAACTTCTGTTTTCTGTTGTTATGATATTATAAGTGTTGTAATTATGTTTGTGTTGTTGTAGTAGCTTCTAAGAGTTGTTACATACCATAATTATAATTGTTGTTGCTTTCAATTTAAAATTAGCTTGTAGAGAAAAACATGGATAACGTATATTAAAGTACGTATTTAAATTTTTCTAGAAATATCCACCGGTCTGCATAAACAGGCTTAGTAGAAGAAGTTCGGTTCATGTGCACTGTCATTATCAGATATAATCAACTGAATTTAAATCCTAGGATTATGTATCAGAAAATAATCTTATGTTTATCGGACTAAATTATTAACATAATTTTGGATTCGTACTAGGAATTGGAAATTTCAGGATTTAAAAAAAGGAAAACTATCGGACAATTCGGACACAATCCAGATTAGTAGGAAACAATGTGGACACGGACAAGATTAGTTTCCTGTGTATATGCATTAGTAGAATATTATCAAATCTTGTATGATTAAATTTGGCTAAATGTATAAGTGGTTTAGTCTTTTGTTGGATATAATTTAGTTTCTGGCCCGTAATAAAAATTGGTGTCTCGTCCGGTTCTTCTGTTAGTTTTCCCCATTTATTCTGTAAAATGTTGACGATTTGTTCAGACTTTTGCCAAGCGTTTGAATTTGCATTTGTCTTCAATTATGCTGTAGTAAAACTACAAAGAACATTCAATTTCATTTAAAGTGTTTCCCTAAAGCAGTTTATGTGCTAAGCAACGGCAACTGGTAAAATTCTAGGTACGCTATGATGTGAAAATTATATTTCTATAATCTACTGGTGGTGTTGCCTGCTCGGATTCTGTTTGTTTTTGTTTTCGTTATTTTGACACCTATTCTATATAATAATTAAAGGTTAGGCGACCAGGTACAATTGTTGTAGGTTGCGCTATTATCATTGTCAAGTAACAAGCAACGAATAACGAGATTTTGATTAACATTATTACATGCAGAAAAATCTGCACACACACACACACATACATACATACGAGACAAGGTAACACTACGACTATTGAAGCTCCTTTTATAGGGAGTGGATGTAGTCGAGTGGTCTAGGGCGCTGGACGTAAGGCTAAGCGAATGGTGCTGCAGTGTAACAATGGTGTGGGTTCAAATCCCGTCGAGGGAAGAACAAAAATTTGACAGCTCTAAAATCTAATTCTAACACTGTTTGGTTTAATTTTCAGACGTATATATATATATATAGTCATGTTCAATGCATGCTTCCCCGGTTTAGTTTTAATATGTAAATATATCGTGGACTGAACATGGTTTTTCAGCTTCCTAATTTGTTATCTTTTCATATATGTTTGCTAATTATGGTTCTCAAGTCGGACACTGTTTTTGCTTGTCCAGTCGTCAGAATATTAATTTGCAAGAAATAAACCAGCTGCAGAGGACATTCACAGGAAAAGTAATTTCGCTAAGAATAGCCAGTCAATCTTTGCGATATTTACAGTTCAATCTAAAATGCGACTGTAAAATCCGTGTTATTTCAGTGGAAAATGGTGTTGATGCGCAGTTGTATCGAATTGTACAGCCAATATTCTTAATTAATTCAGCAATAAATACAATGAACGTTAGAACCTGTGCTTGGAGAAAAAAGGATGTTTATCACAATTCTTATCAAAAGATCTAATACTGTCACTTAGCACAATGAATATCTGATATAAATATCAGATGGTAAATAAAGTCTTTTAATATTTGAAGTAATAAAATGATAGATAACCCTTCACATTCACATAAGATTTGCTATTGTTTAACTGGACTGGATAAAAATGGTATTTTAACACACGTCAGTGTCATGATGGACAGTAAATATAATAGGAAATATTAAATGATACATTTCAATATATACAACGGTGAGAAGGTGAAATGGCATAAAATTAAATGTTATGACTCTGTTTCTAGGCTGTTGATGTGGTTTTGTTGCTTCGATGGAAAACAACAGCATAGTTTTACACATGTATATGGCAAGATTACTAATTGTGCAGGTTGTTACATTTAAAATCAAGATATATGTCAGAAAAGATTCAAACTGATAATTTTCATGTCGTGAATTGTCTTATGCTATGCACATATTAAGACACTCCTTATTAATGTATACTAATAAAACCTATTTATAGTGGTTTTGGTCCTCAAAGTAAAACATAAATTGTCAATGTAACATTAATATTACAACTGTAAGAAGATTTTGAATATACCAAAGGGGTAATCAGAATTCATAAATTGAAGAAGGACAGACAACACAATGACCAAAAGAAAAGGGACAAAAGAACAAACAACGATCTACAAAATATTACACATAAAGCTTAAGATCGAGTAACAACACGAACTCCACTAAAAACCAGGAAATAAACCCAGGTGCTCAGGAAGGGTAGGCAGTTCTTGCTCCAATATAAATATCTGAAAAGAGGTTGTGAATTTATTTCCATACAAACCACTATTTGTTTCAATTGTGATGAATGTACTGATATAATATGTTGACATCCAACTGAATAAAATGTTCCTATGTCTTGAGCAAATGAATACAGATTAAACATGAAATTAAATACATTGTCGAATGATTGTTCCTCATCTTTTATCGTTTTCCGTGTTGTGCTTAATTGATTTGTTTATCTTCGTTCTGTGTCTTGTGCCCAGTGGTGCTAAAGACTTTACATTATTTTGTCTTTCCAATCTTTTGTCTGTGATCGTATCCGATGAAGGTTATTCCTGAAACTTTTTAATATGATGAATGGTACAAAATTTGAAAAATTAATTCAAGTGTTACCAGATTATAAAAACAATCTAATGGTTTTTATTCGTTTCTGGAAAGAAATACCGGTAATAGTGGCGCTTCACTGGACACAACCCACAGAGATGACCAGTACGGCACACGTGGCGGATATGGGGTGTCGTTTCGATGAGGGTTGTCAGTTTATAAGCGAAATATCTGACTGTGGACCATAGTGGGTAATGTTTTTGAAGAGTTCAGGTTTCCCTGAACGCCAAGCACCACTCTTTTTTAAGAAGAGCATGTGCATTCTAGCCTTAATGCTCAAGGATTGATGTCAATCTGGAAATCCTTGACTTACTAGTTTAGTGCTCAGAAGACAGTGGCGTTGTGGAAAGTCTGAAAATAAGCTGCAAGCTCGAGAATAACCTATGGCTTATGAAATATAAACTCAGACTCCATACACGGGAATGTTTGATACATGTATTACTATCAAGGTGTGGACAATTCATAAAGTCATTTCTTATGTCATAGAATCTAGTCGAAAGTTAGTCACTGGTGGCATAAATATCTGGAAATAAGTCAGGGGAAGCTGTTTCTGCTGTTTCTTATATCTCAAGTTCTTTGGAGGTATAATAATGAAATCAGGTTTTCACAGTTTGGAATAGTGATTCATATGTAATTTTCTTGTCTTTGGTAAGTTTTTGAATAAGAGCTGGTTCGTGGGAGTAATGGGAAAGATCAGCAAGGAAAGGGACACAGTTTGTACCCATGGAGATGATTTGTTGACATATGTGCCATACGAACTGGATAAATATGCTATCGATAAGGAACTCCAACATGTTGATGACTTCGCTTTATGTATAGCACCTATTGCCTTGTGTTTCATTAATGACAAAATTGGTGACTCAAAGCTATAAACGTTGCTTTCTATTTTTACAGTAAAATGTGTTGTAAATGATTTCTTTAAAATGGGTTTTTACATTTTCATGAGAAATGGTAATGTACAGTGCAGAAAGTCATATGAACCATTTGACATATCTGCACTTTACATTACAATTCCTCATGATGATAGATAAATTTTGAAATTCTAAAGAAGATCTTTAAAGCGATTCAATATCCTCATTTGTTTGATGTCACTAAGTTAATAGACGTTGTTATCACAGTATGACTGTAGTCCTTCTTTGACTACAGACACAATGTTAGTCATAGCTATAGGCATATACAGTTCTTTTGTTGAACAAGTAGAATAACCGGCTATATACCTTTCTCTATGCTGATTGTTTTAAAGCTTTGGTATCTAAAATAATAAAAACATAGATACTTAGTGCGCGTTTCTTGAATAACCTTCATCAGGTAGTCTCAATGTCAAAAGATTGGAAAGCCAAATAATTTTAAGAAAGTAAACAAGGCGTCAATAGAAATCCTTAAGGGAAGTAATTAGACTAGGTGTTTAACACCACTTGCATATCCCCGACTTGATTCTAAAATTATTCTTTCTGATAGTAGTTATTTCCTCTTGACGCAAGCAAAATGGTTTCTATTTATGAAATTTTCAATTTCTGTGGAAATAACATATGTTTTGTTCAAAATATTATGTACACGACTTAAATCTAAAAATGAATTTGATATTTGCGTTAAAATAATCCTCTTATTGTTTATCTACATAATTATTATGAAAAGAGTATACCTTTACTTCCTGTTACTTTTCGTATGCTACAGAATGGAAGTAATTCATGTAAAAAAGGCTCAATGTTCGGATCACGTTGTCTATGTGGAAAATTGTCTATTAAGCAAACAATGTATGCAAATACATGTAACGGTTAATAGTGAACAAATAACGTGTATATTTGAGGAAACAATGCTTGTTTGTTTGCTTGATGGTGTTTATTGCCACTATCAACAATATTTCAGCTATATCATTGGCTGTCAGTTTTACTGGTGGAGGAAACCGGAGGACCCGGAGAAAACCACCGACCTGTCGCAAGTCACTGACAAACTTTATGACGTAATGTTGTACACCTCTCCCTGATCGAAATTCGAATTCACGACATCAGTGGTGATCCTGCACTGATTGCATAGGTAGTTGTAAATCCAACTACCATACGATCACGGCCACGAGGGCCCCCCGTATATTTGAACAATTGACACTTACATTTTATATGCATGATAAAATATGTCGATGGCGCCAATGACATAAGCGCCACTCATTATGTATTAACTATGCTGATTGAATAAATTGTGAAAAATATCATTCCGTCCAAAATTTAATATCAAAGTCGTAGAAAGAGGCAAAATCGATACACCTAACACACAAATGCATAACTGCTCACATTCTTGTCTTAGTACAGGCATTTCAATAAAAAGTGGCGGGGTTAAACTAGTTTATGGACATGATTTTATTAGCTTACTGCCTGACCGAGTACTACGTATACACGTAACTCTTATTAAAATACATGTAATTTCCGGCCCACAGATGTAATTTCTCAAAAGAATAAAATTACTGAAAATATGAGAAGGGACAATTTCATGACAATATGCTGTTATGACGACAATGTAAAATAAAGTATATAATTAAAAGAAAGATAATTCGATTTTTTTTAATCATCGTTAACTTAAATATCATCAGGAAATTGAATAATTGAAAAAGGTATTTGAAGAAAATTCGAACAAGAGATTCATTTTCTTTGTTTTTGTTTGATATTCAATGATAAATATACTCTATACCGGTAATATAGATAAATTTTCGTAATATTTCGTGGGATAAAAAATATATTTATGTGCAGTTTTGAGAATTATATAAAACAAATCACAGTTAATAAAATTACGCTCAATAACAAGTACTCATTAAATTAATGTGGGTTTTTCTATCAATTATATATGGAGAAAGAGAAGAATTTATGACATGTGCTGTTAGAAATATGGCAATTCTTGAAAGACATTGTACGCGACATAAAGAACGTAATCCACCAATATACGTTGATTTTAACCATCATGACTATTTCTAGGAATAAATTGGCCATTGAGGTTAACAAATATTTGAGGTACGGATCCATAATATTCTTTGATGTGAGAGAAGATGTGCATTTTTTTTTCTTCAAAGCTAGAATATTTGTTTATGATTGATAGAATTTACCACTTGAAAAGTAATTTCATACGCTAACCCCTTTCGGAAAACTTTGAAGGCGATTTATATATATAAACGTCAGAGAAAACCGAGAGGTAATCCAGAATAGACAACCAAAGACATGGGTAACAGAAAGAAGACAAACAAAGCAAAACGCACAACTCTAAAAATTAAAAAGATGGACAACACGAACTCCACTAAAAAAAAACCTGGCGTGAACGCAGGTGTTCGCGAAGAGTAAGCAATTTCTGCTTCTTATAAGACACCCACCGTGTTACTCATGCAGTCAAGTCTGGTTAATATAAGTGTATATAGCTCAAGTCTGTGTCGTCAATAAGAGCTCAATAATGTATAGCTACCTTAGTTACCCCTAGTCCTATTCTCCAAAAATCGGTAATATGATTTTTATAAAATATCACTAAATTTATTTTCTTTTGCAACGGGAATCAATCATAGATTTATGTTGGTACTTTGCAGAAGACGGTAGAAATTGCCTGATGCTATGCACTTTGGTGTACTATATATCTAATAAGGAAATTATTTCTTTTTCAAAAATAGTCTTCTGTACATGAATTGCTTCAGAAAATCCTCATATATATCTGACCCATACAACAGAATAGGTAAAAAATAACATACAATTCTTAAGTTTGTGTATCAGCAAGAATATACTTTTTTCGATTTCTTTTATGAACGAAAAATGAAAACAAAATACGTTACTTTGGAAGCAACCATTGTGATTAAATACATCTAAATACATTTCTGTGCATTTTCTGGGATATTGTGAGTATATTTCTCAGTTTTAGCTTCGGAAAAAAAATAACATCATTTTTGATTAACTAAGATTGATAGATATGTTCTAATACAGAAAACTAAAGATCGAGCAACACGAACCCCACTAAAAACCAGGGGTGAATTCATGTGCTCATGACGTATTCCTTAATAATACGTAATATGCTAATACATTAGTTGAAACTTTTGCGTTCACTGCGCAATTTTAGTAATGTTTGTCACAATCTTGGTCTCCAGTCGATGTATAATAATGCATTTCGAAAATTTGCAATTTTATATAAAACGAAATTTTCCAAATTTGTTCTACAAATGGAAGCAAAATAATAATATATATATATCATGGCCAGTTGATGCTAAATGCTTTTCCAACAATCAATAAGTGAAAGATAATGTGAAATTAAAGCAATGGTAATCATAAGAGTCGACATTCCCCACTAACCCGCTTAGTTTTCTGATACCAGGCTCATTTGATTTCCAGTATAAGTTTCCCTGTTATTGAGAATATAATTATAGTCATAATACGGCTGTCGACTAGCCTGCTGCCGGATATAATACTAGTATCGAATATGCAATAAAAAAAAAGTTTAAAACAAAAACAAAGATATGTTGAAAATAAAAGAGGGCGTGCGCTAAGCTTGTCTTATCATTTATTGGGTGACAGAAATTGTGTTTACGTACATTTTTGACGCTATCAGCACATTTGTGGGTAACGGTTTTCATATTTTAGTGAAGTCAATAAAAACGTATATTTTGGAGGTTATTCCAGAAACACGTAATACACACAACAATAACCCCCAAAATATTTGACAGCCAAATAATTTTTAATTTTTTGGGAGCAAGAAACCCAAATGGTAACATGACGATAATGTTAATCTGCAATGTAACAAATCCTAAATCAAAGTTACTGTTCCATAATTAATATTCTTTTTAAATTGTTCAATTTCATATGCGCTGTTTGACAACAATATGTAGTGTAATTAATTTTATTTAATTTTATTTATTTTTTTTGCAAATGAATAAGAAAATTCACAAATGCGTAGGATGAATCCAGATTTATTTAAAGAAAATCCCCTTTCATATCAAATCAAATTTATATTTAAAATCATGGCAACAAAACTCTTAATGCGATTCTTATGCATATTCGTGAATATCTTTTTGTGTGTTAGTTTGACCTTACATACAATATTATAATTTTATGTGATCAAGAATATACATAATGGTGAATATCAAAATGTTGTTATCTTAAGTTTTAAATCAAGCAAACAAAAAAGATGATTTCTGAAAAGTAGGTAATAATGATAATTCAACCATACTGATATTTGTTAATTAAAAGACATTTTAGAATCAAGGTATTTATATAGTAATGCGCATTAACCCTTGTGTCACTTGGGCGTTATGGAATGAATTAATTCAGCTTTCGGTTTAGTGCTTTGTGGATCATTGATGTCTTTTCTTCTTTGCTTTCTTTTTGCCACTGTATTATCTGTCTTCCGATTTACACACACACCTCTTTGGTATCTTCAAGCGTTTCTTATCAGACAAAGGAACTTGAAGAATCAGAAACAACCATAAGAGCAACTTAAAATGCTCGGAAAATCCGAAACTACTGGTAAAAAAAACTACCCGCATAGAAACACAACACAACCATATGCTCAATGGTAAATCAAAGCAAAGAACAAAAGCTCGTACAGTGTGAATACACATTAGAGAAAACAAATGGGGCAGTAAAGAATGTCAAGATACAGGTCGAAATCAAACAATAGAACAGAAAAATAAATACCGCACAACACAACACAGATAACTAATTGAGCAACACGGACCCCACCTAAAAACATGGGGGGACCCAAGTGCTCCCGAAGGGTTAGCAGTTCCTGCTTCCTACAAGACAACCGCCATATTACTCATGAATTCCTACAAAACCAAGAACATGCAGACGATATGGATTACAGCTGTGTTGTGATCCTTAAAAAACACTATGTTGTCTAGTAATGAATGGTCATGAAAAACATAGTCATTATCAACGAACACTAATTAATCGCAGGCGCATGGGGCATGAATTTCGTTTCCTCCCCCCCCCCTTTTCTCTACTACCTCCCTTTTTCAAAATTTTCATAGTAATCATTCCTTTTTCAAATTTTCATAATCATTCGTTTTTCTTCATTTAACAATATCAGTAGACGTCATACATCATGAATAATACGTGTATTCTGTGTGCACAGTTTTTCGACTGATACAGTATAGAGAGAAGGTAAGCAACTCCATTTTCATATTTCGCGCCATATCGCTCACCTCGGTTGGGAAACCCCCGTGTTTTTTATACTTTTTAACTTGTCTACATATGGCACTGTCGTATCAAACTGTTTCTAAGACACTTACCTAATTGCCCATGTTCGAATTTCAGTCGGTACGTTGATCTTTTCCAAGAAATCTCACCGAGAATATCGAAGCAGCTTCGTTTCTAGGTCAAACTACATCATTTTAGACGGAAGTGCAAGAACGATAACCCTGGGTTTTTTTACGAATGGAATACCTGCAATGAAAAACCCAGATGAGCTCCGAATATTTTTCCCGGAATTTTTTGGCGGAAAATATAAATTGCTGAAAAAACATAACAGCAGACGGATTATTTCCAGGATTTCGTAAAAATGGCACAACGACCATCTGAATATGGAAACACTGAAATAATTTCATGGTAAATAACTGTTAACACATACACAGAATTTCTCTGGGAGAAATTCAAACTGAGAAATAGATATGAGTGAATGGTTAGAACTGAAGTCAAAATTTCAATGAAAAAGAAATATTCAGCTTGCCTCTACTTCAAATTATTAAAATCATACCCAAGCAAATACATATACAGCTAAAAAAATAAAAAATAAATAAAAAAAAACAAAGGAAGAAGAAGCCGAGAACAGCTATAGAATGGGACTATGGCATTTGACCCCCTTCCTCAATAAAAGGGCTCCCAACTGATAAAAATGTGTAAGGGAGCCGGAGGGACCATTTAACTAAGGGGGCTATTTCTTTTTCATTTCATGTCACTGATTTTATGAAACAATAATCTGTCTTACAGGGGTAAAAAATAAATAACTTATGTAACTCCAGTTTTCAGCAGTGACAGAAATCAGTGTTGAAATCCAGAAAAATAAATCAGTGTTGAAATCCAGAAAAAAAAATCCTATTTTACAGTATAAGTGGTTATTTTGGTGGGTATTTAATTTTCGCTTTCTTTGCGAGGATGTTAAATGGGCGAAAAATGAAGTCCCCGAATTATTATTTCACATTCAAATAGTATCACATAAATAGCCATTGCACGAAATTTTGTGGCATAATTAAATGCATCCCATTTCAAGACATTTTCGCCAAATTTTGCTCCCATGAAAATAAACACTTATACGGTATTTGTTTTCCATTTGACAAGAAAATAAAATATTTCAGAGGAATAAGCCCCCACCAAAAGATTTGAACGGTTGGTCCCTTATGATGTAAAAAAAGGGGGGTAACTCTAACTACTCTGCTGTGCCAAACTTTTACAGTGCTGCCACACAGAAGTACAAAAATGAAACTATGCAACAGTCGGAAACATTTTATACCAAATCTGAGTAAACCAGTTACTGCTGCTTATAGTGGAGAAACAGAAAATACCAATTTTGAATTTTTGGTTTGACCTATAAAAAAGGAGAACTAAGTGTTGGTCCTTGAGACTAGACATTAGCAGTCGGAGGCAATATTTATGTACATATACATATACAATAATGATATTTTATTGGGGGAATGGGGGAGGGCCTCCAAAATAAAATAATCAATCAATCAATCAAAAATGACGAAGCATTTTTTTTCTCATTTAATACAATTTGTATCAATTTTTCTTAGGTTAACTGCCAATATTAAAGAGGACAGAAAAGGAAAAATATCACTTCGGGACATCCAGTCCAAAATGGGAAAAAGCATATCTTCTGTTGGTCTTGGAAGGTTGATGGTTAAATTATACCCGGAAGTTAAGTCCAAACAAGAACGTTTAATATCAGAATATAATTAAAGGGAGAGTGCATTTCACGGTGTGAAATGGAGAGTTGAAGACAATGCATACTCCTTCGAATTTCTGGATACATTGAAATACACTGAAACATGTATTCTTATTCACAAGACACATGAAGAAATTACAGTAGGCATGTTTACAGTTTAGAATTGACTTGAAATGATCTGTTAGTGTTTGTGGCAAAGCAATTGACTTAGGGAACGACCATTTAACTTGAAGGGGGGGTTATGTTTTTTTTCTAAAAAAAATATTCTTAATCCCAATAATGCTGAAAAAAATATTCTGATTTTGATGGAAGGAAAAAAAAATCTGATTCAGAGTTTTTGTCAAATGTTGAATTATGGGAAAAAATTTCGCGCTTAGGCCGACCAAAAAAAATATATTCCAACTCATGTTGTCCGAAAAACTTTTTTTGAACGAAACAAAAAACCATACCCCCCCCCCCCCCCCTGCAAGCTAAATGGTCGGTCCCTTAGAAAAAATAGGCCTGACCAATATTTTTTTAATTACGAAAGGTAGTATCCATGGTATAATAGATACTGCTAAGAAATTCAGATACTGTAAAGGAATTCAAGATTCTGAAAATGTGGCTTTGAATGAACAGGACTTTGTTATGGAAGAGTGGTCAAAATCTGGAAATGAGAATTACTGTATCTCATTGGTCAGAAGTAGGAACTGTATTGTGGCATTAAATTACACATCATTACATACTACATGCCTAAGCTGTTTAAAATTGGTTAAACATAAAAATAATAATTGAAACTGACCACTTGCTCAAAAATAAGGAGAAAGAAAATGAATTTGATCAGCCCAATAATAGCAGTAAGGAGGGTCCTGAAAATGAAATAATTCTCTCCCAAAATGATCATGAGGAAGAGGGTAAAATGCCATAGTCCCATTCTATAGCTGTTCTCAGCTTCTTCTTCCTTTGTTTTTTTTATTTATTTTTTATTTTTTTAGCTGTATATGTATTTGCTTGGGTATGATTTTAATAATTTGAAGTAGAGGCAAGCTGAATATTTCTTTTTCATTGAAATTTTGACTTCAGTTCTAACCATTCACTCATATCTATTTCTCAGTTAGAATTTCTCCCAGAGAAATTCTTTGTATGTGTTAACAGTTATTTACCATGAAATTATTTCAGTGTTTCCATATTCAGATGGTCGTTGTGCCATTTTTACGAAATCCTGGAAATAATCCGTCTGCTGTTATGTTTTTTCAGCGATGGAGCGCATCTGGGTTTTTCATTGCAGGTATTCCATTCGTAAAAAAACCAGGGTTATCGTTCTTGCACTTCCGTCTAAAATGATGTAGTTTGACCTAGAAACGCAGCTGCTTCGCTATTCTCGGTGAGATTTCTTGGAAAAGATCAACGTACCGACTGAAATTCGAACATGGGCAATTAGGTAAGTGTCTTAGAAACAGTTTGATACGACAGTGCCATATGTAGACAAGTTAAAAAGTATAAAAAACACGGGGGTTTCCCAACCGAGGTGAGCGATATGGCGCGAAATATGAAAATGGAGATAACTTACCTTCTCTCTATACTGTATCAGTCGAAAAACTGTGGACACAGAATACACGTATTATTCATGATGTGTGACGTCTACTGATATTGTCAGATGAAGAAAAACGAATGATTATGAAAATTTTGAAAAAGGAATGATTAATATGAAAATTTTGAAAAAAGGGGGGGGGTAGTAGAGAAAAGGGGGGAGGAGGAAACGAAATCCATGCCCCATGCGCCTGTGTAATTAATCAATTGGAAAACACACTTAATTTCCTGCAGCTAATTAATGTTTCACAGGTACGTAGGGAGGGATAATCTACTGTGAAAAAAAGGATTGGCATAAACCTATATATTGACGTATGTTCTAATTCACGTTGTTCAAACGCACATAACGTATTTATGTACTGTTAGCTGTAATATTCTATATGCGACGAAAACTAAGTATTTGCGCTATGTACCTATACTTGTTAATAAATAAAATACAAATACAATTGAAGATTTACTGATGCAGTGACCATTTCTATTGTATTAAAACACAACAAACAACATCATATTATAAATAAGTTCATTTAACACAACTTTATGTTTCACTAATATTTAACTGTCAAAAGTCACTGGAAAGTCTATCAATCTAATAAAGACATTATAAAAATTACAAAATGATTCGTACATATACATACAATATAATGACGAGGAAATAAATAGGTATATGTACAAACATGTTACGTATAATACTGATATATTCTTTATACTATAAAGTTATTGATGTAACTGAAAATTTGACTTCACAATAAACTCGTGGGTCTGCTCGATACGGTCACTGCCTAGTCTCAATACTGAATTCTTCTCGCAGTTCCTTAAATACCCCCGTATTCTGAAAACTGGTTCTTACTAATACAGTTAGAAATTACTACGCACGATATACATAAATATATCTATGTTCTAATTCACGTTGTTCAAACGAACATAAAGTATTTATGTACTGTTAGCTGTAATATTCTATATACGACGAAAACCAAGTATTTGCGTTATGTCCCTATACTTGTTAATAAATAAAACACAAATACAATTGATTTACTGGCGCAGTGACCATTTCGACGTACAAAGAAAGCAGATTAAATGCCCAGAATATTAGATAGAGACAATCGTTTTTCTAAATCTTCACAGACGTATCCGTCTTTCGCATTTTCTGACTTCCATCTACCGTCGACCTTAAAGAGTCTGTCTGACACGTCGCATTTGTAAGCAGCACTTGCCCCTCCTGACCTTAAGCTATGTAAGCCATAAATTGTTCCTGTTTATACCAATTGATGATAAAGCTTCTCTTATGATTTCTCTTGCACGGGTGTAAGAAAGTTTGATGTTGCTGTTCCTCATCATGTAATTTTTATTTCTTTTAAAGTAAATAAGAGGTCTAAAAATGTACTTGTCTGTACTTAAAGTCTATTTTAGCTTCTCGAATATAACATTGTAAAATAGTAACCGGACATTGTTGAGTATTCAACTTTGCAATTAAAACTTTTTTGCCGTTTCTGTAGCAATCCGTCTTGCTTTTCTCAATAAAAATATCTACGTATTGTTCATGAAAAGTAATATTATTCGCTTTGATATTACTCAACTCATAATACCGTAAAAATCCGGTATACGATAAGGCACATATAACTAATAGCCTCAACTCCTTAAAGGTGCGGTTTATAACTGTATTAAATTTTAGAAACAGTATTTTCATTAAATCTGCCGTAAGTGGTTCTTTTTTCTTAATCGGTCTGTTTAACTCCCGTTTTGAAGCCTCAACTATGCTTCTGACGATATCTGCTTCACATGGGTCTAATAAACCTGCAGTATTATGAGCCCATTTGATGCCATATATATATTTATTTGGAAAAACTACCCCTTTACAACGGGGGCAACCACCACCGGCTTAGTAGTGGTTGCGTCCAAGATATGCTTACATATTATAAAACTATATACAGTACATACTAAAAATAATATATACAGTGAAATGACACACAATTTCAGTTTAAAATGTCTCTCTTTCCGTTAAGATCGTATTTAGTACATGTAAAACACAAACTGAATTGTAGAAAAATCTGTTACAAACACAGATCACATAAAATTTCCCTAAATATTTTCTTAGTATAATATCAAACAAAAACCCTATTGAGAATTATCATTTAACATTTTTAGATAAAAAAAACAAATATAATAACATACAATTATAGTAAAATATATATTATAAAATATATATTACGGTAAAATATATATTATGGCACATAGTCATTCGGCGATTTGGGACCTTAGCATAAAAATATTGCACAAAAACTTCTTACATAGTTTATCTATTTCATCTCCTATAAAATTAGAGAAATGATATCCCAAATCACCGATTAAAAACATCACTTTTCCATTTGGCAGCAATCCAGTGGAGTTAGCATCTACGTTTTGTCCACAAAATAGGGTTGTTATGTCCGAGTTTAACTCATTTCTCAAATTAGTATATGCTTCACATTCAAGTAGCACGTGATTCACATTTTCTTCATAATTGTTTGTACATATTGTACATTGAGGATTAGTGCGAATTTGCATACGACATAATGTACTGTTTACTGGCAAGCAGTTGGTCCTTGCTAGAAGTTTGAGTCTTGAACCGCGAAAATCATTTATATTGATTAAATATTTTTGGGTTCTACCTGTGATATTAAACGTTTTATACAAATGCAAGCTTGACTTCGTATCTATATTGTCAAGTTCTTTTCTTCGTGTAAATTCACCGAACAATTTATAGAATGTACCTTTATTAAAACTTCCATTTAAAAAATGATCTAGACCAACCGACTCAAATAAAGACCGTATGTATTCAAAATAAGGCCATTCCTTTATATTTTTACTAAATAGTTCATCAAATGTTTGCTTGCATAGTCTTGTTGAATTTAGTTCAGAGAATCTTGAAAAATAAGAAATTCTCTGCTTGTCTAAAAACGCATTGATTGGTTCCCATCCTAACTCTAATAATAGAGCACTTAGGGACCGACCATTTAACTTGAAGGGGGGGGGGGGGGGGGGGAGGGGTATGGTTTTTTGTTTCGTTCCGAAAAATATTTTCGGACAACACAAGAATTAGAATATTTATTTTTTTCTAGAATTTAACATTAGGTTATATGACAAAAACTCTGAATCAGATTATTTTTTTTTCCTCCACCAAAATCAGAATATTTTTTTCAGCAACATTGGGAATCAGAATATTTTTTTAGAAAAAAACCATAACCCCCCCTTCAAGTTAAATGGTCGTTCCCTTATAGGAATATTAATTTTTGTACGTAAACTAATTTTTGCCGCTTTGTATTGTATGCTTTGTAGTAAATTACGCTGCGCTTCCGACGACGGAAGCCATATGGAACAGCCATGTGCAATACATGGGCGTATTACTGAGGTCCATAAAGCGTTTCCGAATTCTACCCTATTAAAGTCGCCGTATTTTCCTAGGATCCATACCATACCGTTTAGTTTATTTTCTAAATTTTCTTTTAGATACTTAAGAAAATGATGAGTTGGCTTAAGATTTCTAGACAAATATACACCTAAATATTTGTAATTATCAGTTTCATCAATTTTTTTCATTTCCGAGATACCATTTCCTGTTTTTGTCAATGCGCTGACCTACCGCTAAAACCTTCGATTTAGAGTGGTTAAATTTTAGATTCCACTTACAAGCAAAATCATGGGAAATTTTTAACATTTTCCGGAGGTCGGATTCAGATTCTGCGATAAGAGCGACATCATCGGCGTACATCAGGGCATTTATAATTTTGGACGAAAAAGAGACTCCTATGTTCTCTTTTTCAAGCATATCTGAAAGGTCCTTCATCAAAATTGAGAATAGAGTAGGGGGGAGAATATATCCCTGTTTAACTCCATATCCCTGTTTAACTCCAAAGTCTTGATCGAACCATTCAGATTTATACGATCCAAAAATTACTTTGTTCTCTACATTACTGTAAATTTCTTTTAAGAGACGCCATATGTTCCCATGTACCCCATTTTTCCACAATAAGTGAAAAAGACCGTCACGCCAAACTCTATCAAATGCTTTCGATAGATCAAGGAAAGCAATATAAGTTTTTAGTTTAGATGACTTTCTTTGGGAGCATATACCGTTTAATGTGAATAAGTGATCATCGAGACGTCTGTTTTTTCTAAAGGCACCCTGGCTTTCACCGAGTACATTTTTATCCTCGAGGAAAGTCATAATAGTATTTTCCATAATGCTTGCATAAATTTTGTACACGTTTGAGGTCAGAGTAATACCTCTATAGTTATTTAGATCATAAATAGATGCGGACTTATGAATCGGAATAATGATACCTTTTTGCCAATCGGATAGGGTCTGTTCAAGATCACTTATAGTTATGAACAGATTTGTAAGAGAGGTAATCATGATATCACCACCGAATTTTAGAAACTCGTTTGGAATTCCGTCAAGACCAGCCGCTTTGCCAGATTTCAATGAAACTAGAGCTCGTTGAACGATATCGGCTTGTCTATTCAGAGAAAACATATTTTTGTCGGAATTTTATCGTTTTGTGCTTGGGAAATGAATTTTTTAACATAATTCGTATGGGCTTCATTTTGATGAGTCGAGTCTCTCCCAATATCGCCAAAATGTTTTATAAGACATTTTTCAATTTTGCCCTTTTTGTCGATAATAGTTGTTTTATCGACTGGATCTATAATCTGAGAAGGAGTAACATTAGCTTTGTTATCGCGTAGCATTTCCCAGAAACCTTTAGCTTTATTTTTAGAATTAATGCACCTATTATTAAATAAACGCATTTTATCTGCATTAATTTTCCGTTGGACAGCTTCTTGTACGGCTTTCTTCCGTTTCATATACGAATCAGTAAGAAGTTTTCCTACGTGACTGTCAGACTGTCTTAATTTGTCACGGGAACGTCTTAATCTATTAGAAGCTTGTCTAGACTTTATTAGTTCCTCCAATTCTTTATCCCAAAACTTTTTATAATTTTTAACTTTTTTATGTTTTCCGACGAAGGTGGCAGTATTATCGATATTATTTTTCCATGTTTCCCATATCGTATTTACATTATTACATAATATGCACTTTCTATAGTGATGTGATGCTTGACAGTTCTCATAAGATACTGTAGAAAAAGAGCTACATGTAACTCTACACTCGGAAGTACTGAATCTATTTCTTTATAATTTTTTACCCAAGACATATATCTTTTGAAACTTCCTACATATTTTGAAACTGTATATTTGGCTCTGTAGTTTATGATAGTGTTATGTAAATTGTTGAAAAGTGTCTTAAGATCCTGATGTTTAACTTGTCTTTCCAAAGACCGGTTGTGAAAAGTTTCTACAATACAAATAGCAAGGAATTACTTACTAATATAAGTAATTAAACAAAATTAAATACCTTACTTTTATAAATCCATTGCTTGTGGTCCAGTGATCTTCAAACAATCACAAATGGTCTTTCAAGTTGTGTCCAGTGACGGAACTATATCAATGTCCAGTGACATAACAAAATAGTCCAGTGACCATATATCAAAACTGTCCAGTGACAGGGCAAATTGTCCAGAGACAATCAGTAAAAAAAAATCATTCTGAAAATGAATTAAAAAAACAATTAACTTATTGAAGCGTCTAATCTAATTGCTAACAATTGCAATTTTCCTTTAAGACCCCCTCTTGCGAATATAGAATTTACGTTCATTCCCGCTTCTAATATTCGTTTCTGTTTCTGTGAATTCTAAAACGTCTGTTACATACGGTTTATACTATAGACCATCCTCAAAATTGAGTGGCCAAAACGGAGGAGAAGTCCGTTTCGGTAATATCAAGGTTCCCTTAGCTTTACATTTCACGAGATGATTTATAGCTCTACTGGCTAATGTTACTGGTGGAACTAACAAGTTTATGTCCTGTGACCAGTCAGAATTAAACGAGTTCACCCCCAAAGAACCTGGATTCCAATATAATGAGTTAAAAAGCTTTGTTTTAGCATTATTACTACTAGCAAATCTATCCACACTGTGCGGACCCCCTAATTCATCTATGAACTGGAAAAACTCAGTAGATATTGCCCAATCTGCCCAATCGTCAATATCTAGTATTCGACTTAAATAATCTGCTGGTGTATTCTGTTCTCTTGATATCCATACTGTATGAATCTCCGTGTCATTTTTAGCACAAAATTCAAAAACTGTCAATGCTAAACTCTGAAGTTCATGTACCTTACTTCCTTACTTCCCTTTAAGATAATGCTTGCTGCATTCTGACTGTCAGTATAGCAAGTGACTGAACTTCCCTTTAAAACATCTTTAAAGGACAACAAGCATAACTCTACAGCTTTTATCTCTCTCCGGGTAGAACTCTTACCTGCTTCCAATTTCAACCATGTCTTAAACATGACCAAATGCGAATTTTTAATAAAAACCCGCTGTGCCTACATCGCTAGCATCTGTAAAAATATCATATGCAGATTCTTTCTCTAATAAAAATACAGGTTTTACATTGGAAATGTTTAATTTCCAAAACATCAGTTCTCGTATGCAATCTTGTTTGTGATAAATGTTCAAATTGCTATTCCAGTCTAACTTTTCATTTAAAGCCGAAAACATACATCTTGTCATGATTTGAGTAATAAAACCTACAGCTGGTGTCATAGCAATAATTTTCCCAGATACTTTGGCTAATGTTCTTGCTCTTACTCTATGGAAATTACTGAGCACAGCTGAAATAAGCTCAGATAATTATAATACCTTTTTCTCAGGTACGCGTAATATACACAGTTTCAAATCCAAAAGAAATCCTAACCACTCTATTGTTTGACTAGATTTCCAAATACTCTTATCTTTATTCGGGACCAAACCTGACCTCAGGATATCGTTTTTAACAACCTGTGCGTGTTCATAACATAACTCATTATTTTCTGCGAACCCGAATCCGTCATCTAAATATAATACAACTTTAATGCTCTGGCGTCTCCAATATGCAACTAAAGGTCGTAATAGTTTTGTATAAATTTATGCACTTGATTTAAGCCCAAATGGCTTTCCAAATTAATATTGACATACTCCTATATGGAAGAGAATTGTTAAGTGATGAGGAAAACATGTTGATGGATCAACAAACCCTGACTTTCATCTTAGAATCAAAGCGTTTCAATTAATTCAATTCTACATACTATTGTCATTTTATAACAATGCTTATTCGTCCAACTATATGCATTGGAAAATTACATATTGCATTTATATATATTTATATATTTATATACTGAGAGGTGACCTGTACAGAAACACCCGCAGTCTAAGTGACAGTCAATTGTAAATTGTACACAAAAAATGGTTGACTTTTGCTACTATAGCTGATAGGCTTTGTCTTGTTTAATGTAAACACGTCTGATCCAATATTCTTTATTACAGAGAGACGGATTAATATAAGGAAATCTTGTTTCCGAATCCCTTTCATGTTTAGTATTTATGTTGTATTTGACCATATATGTTTTTGATAATAAATATTGTTTAAACCAAGCCCAAATGGTAATACTGTAAAAACAAAATATCTTTCTATATTATTGAATATCCAGGAAAACCCTAAAAAAGTTAGATTTTCTTGAAAAATATCTATGTGGTGGTAACCCGATTTGAGATACAAAAAAAACGAATCCAAAACCTCCCTTTGTAACGTATTGCTTTAATGTTATCCAGTTTTCAAACTTAATTTTGTTAAGAACAACCTGTTTGTTTACGTGTCTCAAATCTAGTATTAACCGTTCTTTTCCTTTACCGTTAATCGATACAGTTAAAAGATTAACCATGTGCGGTCTGTTCTACAGCTCTTTTATTAAACCGCCCTTTAACAACTCGACAATAGCTGTATCTACAAAATGTTTATGTTCAATAGAAGATTTGTTATTTTTCAAAAAATGTTTTCTCGGGTTTGTGTAATAACACGATTTTATAACCCTCTTTTATAACGTCTAAAATGAATTTAGATGTGCCAATTCGTTCCTAAAATTCAACGGACTTTTTTAATCGCCCTTTTACATTAATATCAGATATACCGAACTCATATTCGTAAAAAAGATCTAACTTTTCTACATTGTCTACCTCAAAAAAAAATTATGTTTGTCTTTTTGCTCAACAAGTCCCCTGTCAACTCTGAATTTACTGCCATTGTAGGTCTTTCTGCACTCTCGGCCCCAATGTCCATAACCTCCGCATTTGTATCACTTGTCGTTTGCCTTGGAATTGTTAGCTGGAAAGGGCTGCGTGGTATTGTAATTAACTGCATCCCCACCGTCATGCGCAACTTGTGTAAATGATCCTGCTGCCTCCGCTGGTCTTTTTCTATTTTGTCTTCCTGGGTCTTTCTTGTGTGTTTTCATCTTTTTAATTGTCGTATTCCCTGTCTTAGTGATTACTTCTGGCGAGTCTCCTTCCATCATTCTTTCATCCGAATCGGACATTCTTCAATATTCAATATGGCGATAAAAATTTGACTTCACAATAAACTCGTGGATCTGCTCGATACGGTCACTGCCTAGTCTCGATACTGAATTATTCTCGCAGTTCTTTAAATACCCCCGTATTCTGAAAACCGGTTCTTACTAATACAGTAAGAAATTACTACGCACTATATACATAAATATATTTCTCCATGTATGTATAAATATAATACAAATTAAGACCACCATGAATATATTAACGAACTTAATCATTTGCAGCAATACTTACACCCCCAATTCTGTAAAAATAAATATACAAGAGTAAGACGACGGGTGTCAATGATGGAGTAGGAACTACCTACCCTTCCGGACCACCCCAGGTTTTTTGGAGTTACTTTATATTTAGTTTAACTAATGTTTCGGGATAAATGCTAGTTATGTTAATGACAAGACTAGTATACATAGTATGGTTAAAATAGGGGGCCTCGTGGTGGTGATCACATGGTAGTTGGATTTCTAACTACCTATGCAATCAGTGTCTATCATCATTAACATTCGAATCCCACTCAAGCGAGATGTACACGATACAACAATATGTGATAAAGTTTGTCACTGACTTACGGCAGGTCGGTGGTTTTTTCCGGGTACTCCGGTTTCCTCCACCAATAAAACTGACAAGCACGATATAACTGAAATATTGTTGAAAGTGGCCTTAAACACTATAACCCCTAACCCTATGGTTAAAATAAGTGAATCCCACGAATTTGATTGATTGATTGATTGATTGATTGATTGATTGATTGATTGATTGATTGATTGATTGATTGATTGATTGATTGATTGATTGATTGATTGATTTATTGATTGATTGATTGATTGATTGATTGATTGATTGATTGATCGAGTAACATCAAGTGAGAAGTACTTCAGCTATATTTATAACGAGAACAAATCTAGAAACAAATAAAATGTCGGTTAAAAGGTGTCAATATCAGGTACAACTTATATTCAAATTGACACCGGAAAACAAGGATATATAGTGGACTGCATCGGAAAAACAACTTTGCGCAACGACCACTCTTAATAAGCCATTGCTCAGTAGGAACTGCTGCAAATCGTGAGTTATGTGCACGGAGACTAGGCACTCATCTTGACTAGTTGTGTATTTCATTATTACCGAACATTAGGGGTTTCCACTGCTATCTTGTAAATACAGTAATCACAATCTGCACATGTAATTGTAGAATGTTGTTTATGTCACTTGATATTAACATTGGATGTAAGTGATGATCATATTATAAGTCCCTTAATAAGCTCTACACGCACCTAATTTTTAGTGTGAAAGTGTATTTTACCTTTAATTTGACCATTTTATTTGTTTAGATTTCTGCATAGTTAATATCTACAGTGTCTGAATACCTATTTCCTTGTTGGTTGTAATGTATTTAATTAAATTTTCAAGCCATGATATGGCTGACATATGAACAAATGGCGTTTAACAACAAGCAGTGATAATAGTGATGAATGACCGCATCATTTCACTAAGAGGGTGATCTTGGTTCTATGAAGAAGAGTTTGAAGATACCAAAGGGGCAATCATAATCCGTATATCGAAGAAGAACAGACAACACAATGGCCAAAAAAAAAAGGACAAAAGGACAAACAACGATCTAACTAGTTTAACACCGTCACTTTTTACTGAAGTGACTATACCAAGACAGGAGAGTGAGTGGAAATGTATAGCTGTGTCAGTAAGATTTATTTTGCCTCTGTTTCTACGATTTTCTAAGTAGATTTTGGAACTGTTCTGACATTGTGGCAATTTGCTTATGTTTTTTTTTCTATTTATTGTTCCGACATTGTGTTATCTTTAGGTTTTCAATTTATTATTATAATACTGTAAGATGATTTTCAATGAGTATCCATATTTTCTGTTATGTATTAATTTTTCAATACTCATGAGTATAAAGAAGATCAAGCTTACAAACCCAGGTATAATGTGCTGTCATCGTGAATATTCAATCGTTCATAAATAAACGTTAGAAAATACCGAACGAGCAATAAAAAAATGGACAATCCAGAGAAACTGGCAATATTGAGTAAACGAAGTGGACGAAGACAAACAAAGCAAAAACACAACGCAATATGTGTTGGACACCACTATATAAAACATGAGTCTTCCTACACAAAACTGGAGGTAAAGACAAAGCGTGATAGGTATTTCTGAGTGAGTATATGTTTTAGCGTTAGCGTATGTCCAATGAATATGTTACAATTCGTTAGTGTTCACTTTATGTAGCATATTGGAATCAATTTTTAGGAGTAGTCTATTATAGTATATTGATCATATTAGTGAATATATTTTGTTTAGATATCGCTGCAATGTGTGACATCTAGTAGATATAATGTCAACAACATAATAAAACATTGTTGACTTAAAATCAGTGTCTTCAATTTTAATAATTTGAAATCATTTCACCTTGAAGCATAATACGATTCAATTTACTACTACCACAATAAGTGATATAAAAGAAACTTTAAATAGTGATGGTGGTCAACGATGCAACCGATATCACCAGAACGAAAATTTACCTCTCTTCTCAATTCATAGAACACAAAAGAACAACGACATACTTCGATGGAAATCCAGGCTTGGAACCCCTATTCCAAAATATGCACAAAAACTCTAAGATTCGAGAAAACACAAATAAATGCATTTATTCTACTTCAACTCAGCAAAACCTTGAGTCACTTCTACCAAAATTGAGATCTGTATCAACGATAACGATCAATAATACAAGAAATAATACAAGTCGTAGACACTTACAGAGAGTTACTCACAACAAACTCATCTACAGAAACAATCTTCAGAGAATAATTTCCTGAAATTCGAATCTTTAGATATTTGGTTTCCGCCTAGAATGGACTTATGAATCCTTTTTCATCTAGAACTACAGAAAAAATGTGTGTGTTCCCTCCTCAAGACTTTCTGAAAAGTTGAACACAAAACTAAATCAAGATAACAACAAAAAACAAACAAACAGAAAAATAAATGAAAAAAACAAACAAACAAGCAAAACACGATTTACACAATTGAGTGGTGATCTATAGAGTTAGATCATCTATAGAGTTAGATCATCTATAGAGTTAGATCATCTATAGAGTTAGATCATCTATAGAGTTAGATCATCTATAGAGTTAGATCATCTATAGAGTTAGATCATCTATAGAGTTAGATCACCTATAGAGTTAGATCATCTATAGAGTTAGATCATCTATAGAGTTAGATCATCTATAGAGTTAGATCATCTATAGAGTTAGATCATCTCAGATGTCATCTATAGAGTTGGATCATCTCAGATGTCATCTATAGAGTTAGATCATCTCAGAAGTCATCAATAGAGTTAGATCATCTCAGATGTCATCTATAGAGTTAGATCATCTCAGATGTCACCTATAGAGTTAGATCATCTCAGATGTCATCTATAGAGTTAGATCATCTCAGATGTCACCTATAGAGTTAGATCATCTCAGATGTCATCTATAGAGTTAGATCATCTCAGATGTCACCTATAGAGTTAGATCATCTCAGATGTCATCTATAGAGTTAGATCATCTCAGATGTCATCTATAGAGTTAGATCATCTCAGATGTCATCTATATAGTTAGATCATCTCAGATGTCACCTATAGAGTTAGATCATCTCAGATGTCATCTATAGAGTTAGATCATCTCAGATGTCATCTATAGAGTTAGATCATCTCAGATGTCATCTATAGAGTTAGATCATCTCAGATGTCATCTATAGAGTTAGATCATCTCAGATGTCATCTATAGAGTTGGATCATCTGAGATGTCATCTATAGAGTTAGATCATCTCAGATGTCATCTATAGAGTTAGATCATCTCAGATGTCGTCTATAGAGTTAGATCATCTCAGATGTCATCTATAGAGTTAGATCATCTCAGATGTCATCCATAGAGTTAGATCATCGCAGATGTCATCTATAGAGTTAGATCATCTCAGATGTCATCTATAGAGTTAGATCATCTCAGATGTCATCTATAGAGTTAGATCATCTCAGATGTCACCTATAGAGTTAGATCATCTCAGATGTCATCTATAGAGTTAGATAATCTCAGATGTCACCTATAGAGTTAGATCATCTCAGATGTCATCTATAGAGTTAGATCATCTCAGATGTCATCTATAGAGTTAGATCATCTCAGATGTCACCTATAGAGTTAGATCATCTCAGATGTCATCTATAGAGTTAGATCATCTCAGATGTCATCTATAGAGTTAGATCATCTCAGATGTCATCTATAGAGTTAGATCATCTCAGATGTCATCTATAGAGTTAGATCATCTCAGATGTCATCTATAGAGTTGGATCATCTCAGATGTCATCTATAGAGTTAGATCATCTCAGATGTCATCTATAGAGTTAGATCATCTCAGATGTCATCTATAGAGTTAGATCATCTCAGATGTCATCTATAGAGTTAGATCATCTCAGATGTCATCTATAGAGTTAGATCATCTCAGATGTCATGTATAGAGTTAGATCATCTCAGATGTCATCTATAGAGTTAGATCATCTCAGATGTCATCTATAGAGTTAGATCATCTCAGATGTCATCTATAGAGTTAGATCATCGCAGATGTCATCTATAGAGTTAGATCATCTCAGATGTCATCTATAGAGTTAGATCATCTCAGATGTCATCTATAGAGTTAGATCATCTCAGATGTCTTCTATAGAGTTAGATCATCTCAGATGTCATCTATAGAGTTAGATCATCTCAGATGTCATCTATAGAGTTAGATCATCTCAGATGTCATCTATAGAGTTAGATCATCTCAGATGTCATCTATAGAGTTAGATCATCTCAGATGTCATCTATAGAGTTAGATCATCTCAGATGTCATCTATAGAGTTGGATCATCTCATGTCATCTATAGAGTTGGATCATCTCAGATGTCATCTATAGAGTTGGATCATCTCAGATGTCATCTATAGAGTTAGATCATCTCAGATGTCATCTATAGAGTTAGATCATCTCAGATGTCATCTATAGAGTTAGATCATCTCAGATGTCATCTATAGAGTTAGATCATCTCAGATGTCATCAATAGAGTTAGATCATCTCAGATGTTCTATTTCGAGTGGTCATCTATAGAGTTAGATCATCTCAGATGTCATCTATAGAGTTAAATCATCTCAGATGTCATCTATAGAGTTAGATCATCTCGGATGTTCTATTTCGAGTGGTCATCTATAGAGTTAGATCATCTCAGATGTTCTATTTCGTGTTGTCATCTATAGAGTTAGATCATCTCAGATGTTCTATTTCGAGTGGTCATCTATAGAGTTAGGTCATCTCAGATGTTCTATTTCGAGTGGTCATCTATTGAATTAGATCATCTCAGATATTCTATTTCGAGTGGTCATCTATAGAGTTAGGTCATCTCAGATGTTCTATTTCGAGTGGTCATCAATAGAGTTAGGTCATCTCAGATGTTCTATTTCGAGTGGTCATCTATAGAGTTAGATCATCTCAGATGTTCTATTTCGTGTGGTCATCTATAGAGTTAGATCATCTCAGATGTTCTATTTCGAGTGGTCATCTATAGAGTTGGATCATCTCAGATGTTCTATTTTGAGTGGTCATCTATAGAGTTAGGTCATCTCAGATGTTCTATTTCGAGTGGTCATCTATAGAGTTAGATCATCTCAGATGTTCTATTTCGAGTGGTCATCTATAGAGTTAGGTCATCTCAGATGTTCTATTTCGAGTGGTCATCTATAGAGTTAGATCATCTCAGATGTTCTATTTCGAGTGGTCATCTATAGAGTTAGATCATCTCAGATGTTCTATTTCGAGTGGTCATCTATAGAGTTGGATCATCTCAGATGTTCTATTTCCAGTGGTCATCTATAGAGTTAGATCATCTCAGATGTTCTATTTCGAGTGGTCATCTATAGAGTTAGATCATCTCAGATGTTCTATTTCGAGTGGTCATCTATAGAGTTAGATCATCTCAGATGTTCTATTTCGAGTGGTCATCTATAGAGTTGGATCATCTCAGATGTTCTATTTCGAGTGGTCATCTATAGAGTTAGATCATCTCAGATGTTCTATTTCGAGTGGTCATCTATAGAGTTAGATCATCTCAGATGTTCTATTTCGAGTGGTCATCTATAGAGTTGGATCATCTCAGATGTTCTATTTCGAGTGGTCATCTATAGAGTTGGATCATCTCAGATGTTCTATTTCGAGTGGTCATCTATAGAGTTAGATCATCTCAGATGTTCTATTTCGAGTGGTCATCCATAGTGGTCATTTAACTTGAAGGGGAGGAGGGTATGGTTTTTTGTTTCGTTCCGAAAAATATTTTCGGACAACACAAGAATTAGAATATTTATTTTTTTCTAGAATTTATCATTAGGTTATATGACAAAAACTCTGAATCAGATTATTTTTTTTTCCTCCACCAAAGTCAGAATATTTTTTTCAGCAACATTGGGAATCAGAATATTTTTTTAGAAAAAAACCATAACCCCCCGTTCAAGTTAAATGGTCGTTCCCTTATAGGAATATTAATTTTTGTACGTAAACTAATTTTTGCCGCTTTGTATTGTATGCTTTGTAGTAAATTACGCTGCGCTTCCGACGACGGAAGCCATATGGAACAGCCATGTGCAATACATGGGCGTATTACTGAGGTCCTTAAAGCGTTTCCGAATTCTACCCTATTAAAGTCGCCGTATTTTCCTAGGATCCTTACCATACCGTTTAGTTTATTTTCTAAATTTTCTTTTAGATACTTAAGAAAATGATGAGTTGGCTTAAGATTTCTAGACAAATATACACCTAAATATTTGTAATTATCAGTTTCATCAATTTTTTCATTTCCGAGATACCATTTCCTGTTTTTGTCAATGCGCTGACCTACCGCTAAAACCTTCGATTTAGAGTGGTTAAATTTTAGATTCCACTTACAAGCAAAATCATGGGAAATTTTTAACATTTTCCGGAGGTCGGATTCAGATTCTGCGATAAGAGCGACATCATCGGCGTACATCAGGGCATTTATAATTTTGGACGAAAAAGAGACTCCTATGTTCTCTTTTTCAAGCATATCTGAAAGGTCCTCCATCAAAATTGAGAATAGAGTAGGGGGGGGGGATATATCCCTGTTTAACTCCAAAGTCTTGATCGAACCATTCAGATTTATACGATCCAAAAATTACTTTGTTCTCTACATTACTGTACATTTCTTTTAAGAGACGCCATATGTTCCCATGTACCCCATATTTCCACAATAAGTAAAAAAGACCGTCACGCCAAACTCTATCAAATGCTTTCGATAGATCAAGGAAAGCAATATAAGTTTTTAGTTTAGATGACTTTCTTTGGGAGCATATACCGTTTAATGTGAATAAGTGGTGATCGGGACGTCTGTTTTTTCTAAAGGCACCCACCCTGGCTTTCACCGAGTACATTTTTATCCTCGAGGAAAGTCATAATAGTATTTTCCATAATGCTTGCATAAATTTTGTACACGTTTGAGGTCAGAGTAATACCTCTATAGTTATTTAGATCATAAATAGATGCGGACTTATGAATCGGAATAATGATACCTTTTTGCCAATCGGATAGGGTCTGTTCAAGATCACTTATGGTTATGAACAGATTTGTAAGAGAGGTAATCATGATATCACCACCGAATTTTAGAAACTCGTTTGGAATTCCGTCAAGACCAGCCGCTTTGCCAGATTTCAATGAAACTAGAGCTCGTTGAACGATATCGGCTTGTCTATTCAGAGAAAACATATTTTTGTCGGAATTTTATCGTTTTGTGCTTGGGAAATGAATTTTTTAACATAATTCGTATGGGCTTCATTTTGATGAGTCGAGTCTCTCCCAATATCGCCAAAATGTTTTATTAGACATTTTTCAATTTTGCCCTTTTTGTCGATAATAGTTGTTTTATCGACTGGATCTATAATCTGAGAAGGAGTAACATTAGCTTTGTTATCGCGTAGCATTTCCCAGAAACCTTTAGCTTTATTTTTAGAATTAATGCACCTATTATTAAATAAACGCATTTTATCTGCATTAATTTTCCGTTGGACAGCTTCTTGTACGGCTTTCTTCCGTTTCATATACGAATCAGTAAGAAATTTTCCTACGTGACTGTCAGACTGTCTTAATTTGTCATGGGAACGTCTTAGTCTATTAGAAGCTTGTCTAGACTTTATTAGTTCCTCCAATTCTTTATCCCAAAACTTTTTATAATTTTTAACTTTTTTACGTTTTCCGACGAAGGTGGCAGTATTATCGATATTATTTTTCCATGTTTCCCATATCGTATTTACATTATTACATAATATGCACTTTCTATAGTGATGTGATGCTTGACAGTTCCCATAAGATACTGTAGAAATAGAGCTACATGTAACTCTACACTCGGAAGTACTGAATCTATTTTTTTATGATTTTTTACCCAAGACATGTATCTTTTGAAACTTCCTACATATTTTGAAACTGTATATTTGGCTCTGTAGTTTATGATAGTGTTATGTAAATTGTTGAAAAGTGTCTTAAGATCCTGATGTGTAACTTGTCTTTCCAAAGACCGGTTGTGAAAAGTTTCTACAATACAAATAGCAAGGAATTACTTACTAATATAAGTAATTAAACAAAATTAAATACCTTACTTTTATAAATTCATTGTTTGTGGTCCAGTGTTCTTCAAACAATCACAAATGGTCTTTCAAGTTGTGTCCAGTGACGGAATTATATCAATGTCCAGTGACATAACAAAATAGTCCAGTGACTATATATCAAAACTGTCCAGTGACAGGGCAAATTGTCCAGAGACAATCAGTAAAATAAAATCATTCTGAAAATGAATTAAAAAAACAATTAACTTATTGAAGCGTCTAATCTAATTGCTAACAATTGCAATTTTCCTTTAAGACCCCCTCTTGCGAATATAGAATTTACGTTCATTCCCGCTTCTAATATTCGTTTCTGTTTCTGTGAACTCTAAAACGTCTGTTACATACGGTTTATACTATAGACCATCCTCAAAATTGAGTGGCCAAAACGGAGGAGAAGTCCGTTTCGGTAATATCAAGGTTCCCTTAGCTTTACATTTCACGAGATGATTTATAGCTCTACTGGCTAATGTTACTGGTGGAACTAACCAGTTTATGTCCTGTGACCAGTCAGAATTAAACGAGTTCACCCCCAAAGAACCTGGATTCCAATATAATGAGTTAAATAGCTTTGTTTTAGCATTATTACTACTAGCAAATCTATCCACACTGTGCGGACCCCATAATTCATCTATGAACTGGAAAAACTCAGTAGATATTGCCCAATCTGCCCAATCGTCAATATCTAGTATTCGACTTAAATAATCTGCTGGTGTATTCTGTTCTCTTGATATCCATACTGTATGAATCTCCGTGTCATTTTTAGCACAAAATTCAAAAACTGTCAATGCTAAACTCTGAAGTTCATGTACCTTACTTCCTTACTTCCCTTTAAGATAATGCTTGCTGCATTCTGACTGTCAGTATAGCAAGTGACTGAACTTCCTTTTAAAACATCTTTAAAGGACAACAAACATAACTCTACAGCTTTTATCTCTCTCCGGGTAGAACTCTTACCTGCTCCCAATTTCAACCATGTCTTAAACATGACCAAATGCGAATTTTTAATAAAAACCCGCTGTGCCTACATCGCTAGCATCTGTAAAAATATCATATGCAGATTCTTTCTCTAATAAAGATACAGGTTTTACATTGGAAATGTTTAATTTCCAAAACATCAGTTCTCGTATGCAATCTTGTTTGTAATAAATGTTCAAATTGCTATTCCAGTCTAACTTTTCATTTAAAGCCGAAAACATACATCTTGTCATGATTTGAGTAATAAAACCTACAGCTGGTGTCATAGCAATAATTTTCCCAGATACTTTGGCTAATGTTCTTGCTCTTACTCTATGGAAATTACTGAGCACAGCTGAAATAAGCTCAGATAATTATAATACCTTTTTCTCAGGTACGCGTAATATACACAGTTTCAAATCCAAAAGAAATCCTAACCACTCTATTGTTTGACTAGATTTCCAAATACTCTTATCTTTATTCGGGACCAAACCTGACCTCACGATATCGTTTTTAACAACCTGTGCGTGTTCATAACATAACTCATTATTTTCTGCGAACCCGAATCCGTCATCTAAATATAATACAACTTTAATGCTCTGGCGTCTCCAATATGCAACTAAAGGTCGTAATAGTTTTGTATAAATTTATGCACTTGATTTAAGCCCAAATGGCTTTCCAAATTAATATTGACATACTCCTATATGGAAGAGAATTGTTAAGTGATGAGGAAAACATGTTGATGAATCAACAAACCCTGACTTTCATCTTAGAATCAAAGCGTTTCAATTAATTCAATTCTACATACTATTGTCATTTTATAACAATGCTTATTCGTCCAACTATATGCATTGGAAAATTACATATTGCATTTATATATATTTATATACTGAGAGGTGACCTGTACAGAAACACCCGCAGTCTAAGTGACAGTCAATTGTAAATTGTACACAAAAAATGGTTGACTTTTGCTACTATAGCTGATAGGCTTTGTCTTGTTTAATGTAAACACGTCTGATCCAATATTCTTTATTACAGAGAGACGGATTAATATAAGGAAATCTTGTTTCCGAATCCCTTTCATGTTTAGTATTTATGTTGTATTTGACCATATATGTTTTTGATAATAAATATTGTTTAAACCAAGCCCAAATGGTAATACTGTAAAAACAAAATATCTTTCTATATTATTGAATATCCAGGAAAACCCTAAAAAAGTTAGATTTTCTTGAAAATTATCTATGTGGTGGTAACCCGATTTGAGATATAAAAAAAACGAATCCAAAACCTCCCTTTGTAACGTATTGCTTTAATGTTATCCAGTTTTCAAACTTAATTTTGTTAAGAACAACCTGTTTGTTTACGTGTCTCAAATCTAGTATTAACCGTTCTTTTCCTTTACCGTTAATCGATACAGTTAAAAGATTAACCATGTGCGGTCTGTTCTACAGCTCTATTATTAAACCGCCCTTTAACAACTCGACAATAGCTGTATCTACAAAATGTTTATGTTCAATAGAAGATTTGTTATTTTTCAAAAATGTTTTCTCGGGTTTGTGTAATAACACGATTTTATAACCCTCTTTTATAACGTCTAAAATGAATTTAGATGTGCCAATTCGTTCCTAAAATTCAACGGACTTTTTTAATCGCCCTTTTACATTAATATAAGATATACCTAACTCATATTCGTAAAAAATATCTAACTTTTCTACATTGTCTACCTCAAAAAAAAATTATATTTGTCTTTTTGCTCAACAAGTCCCCTGTCAACTCTGAATTTACTGCCATTGTAGGTCTTTCTGCACTCTCGGCCCCAATGTCCATAACCTCCGCATTTGTATCACTTGTCGTTTGCCTTGGAATTGTTAGCTCGAAAGGGCTGCGTGGCATTGTAATTAACTGCATCCCCACCGTCATGCGCAACTTGTGTAAATGATCCTGCTTCCTCCGCTGGTCTTTTTCTATTTTGTCTTCCTGGGTCTTTCTTGTGTGTTTTCATCTTTTTAATTGTCGTATTCCCTGTCTTAGTAATTACTTCTGGAGAGTCTCCTTTCTGCATTCTTTCATCCGAATCGGACATTCTTCAATATTCAATATGGCGATAAAAATTTGACTTCACAATAAACTCGTGGATCTGCTCGATACGGTCACTGCCTAGTCTCAATACTGAATTCTTCTTGCAGTTCTTTAAATACCACCGTATTCTGAAAACCGGTTCTTACTAATACAGTAAGAAATTACTACGCACGATATACATACATATATTTCTCCATGTATGTATAAATATAATACAAATTAAGACCACCATGAATATATTAACGAACTTAATCATTTGCAGCAATACTTACACCCCCAATTCTGTAAAAATAAATATACAAGAGTAAGACGACGGGTGTCAATGATGGAGTAGGAACTACCTACCCTTCCGGACCACCCCAGGTTTTTTGGAGTTACTTTATATTTAGTTTAACTAATGTTTCGGGATAAATGCTAGTTATGTTAATGACAAGACTAGTATACATAGTATGGTTAAAATAGGGGGCCTCGTGGTGGTGATCACATGGTAGTTGGATTTCTAACTACCTATGCAATCAGTGTCTATCATCATTAACATTCGAATCCCACTCAAGCGAGATGTACACGATACAACAATATGTGATAAAGTTTGTCACTGACTTACGGCAGGTCGGTGGTTTTTTCCGGGTACTCCGGTTTCCTCCACCAATAAAACTGACAAGCACGATATAACTGAAATATTGTTGAAAGTGGCCTTAAGCACTATAACCCCTAACCCTATGGTTAAAATAAGTGAATCCCACGGATTTGATTGATTGATTGATTGATTGATTGATTGATTGATTGATTGATTGATTGATTGATTGATTGATTGATTGATTGATTGATTGATCGAGTAACATCAAGTGAGAAGTACTTCAGCTATATTTATAACGAGAACAAATCTAGAAACAAATAAAATGTCGGTTAAAAGGTATCAATATCAGGTACAACTTATATTCAAATTGACACCGGAAAACAAGGATATATAGTGGACTGCATCGGAAAAACAACTTTGCGCAACGACCACTCTTAATAAGCCATTGCTCAGTAGGAACTGCTGCAAATCGTGAGTTATGTGCACGGAGACTAGGCACTCATCTTGACTAGTTGTGTATTTTATTATTACCGAACATTAGGGGTTTCCACTGCTATCTTGTAAATACAGTAATCACAATCTGCACATGTAATTGTAGAATGTTGTTTATGTCACTTGATATTAACATTGGATGTAAGTGATGATCATATTATAAATCCCTTAATAAGCTCTACACGCACCTAATTATTAGTGTGAAAGTGTATTTTACCTTTAATTTGACCATTTTATTTGTTTAGATTTCTGCATAGTTAATATCTACAGTGTCTGAATACCTATTTCCTTGTTGGTTGTAATGTATTTAATTAAATTTTCAAGCCATGATATGGCTGACATATGAACAAATGGCGTTTAACAACAAGCAGTGATAATAGTGATGAATGACCGCATCATTTCACTAAGAGGGTGATCTTGGTTCTATGAAGAAGAGTTTGAAGATACCAAAGGGGCAATCATAATCCGTATATCGAAGAAGAACAGACAACACAATGGCCAAAAGAAAAAGGACAAAAGGACAAACAACGATCTAACTAGTTTAACACCGTCACTTTTTACTGAAGTGCCTATACCAAGACAGGAGAGTGAGTGGAAATGTATAGCTGTGTCAGTAAGATTTATTTTGCCTCTGTTTCTACGATTTTCTAAGTAGATTTTGAAACTGTTCTGACATTGTGGCAATTTGCTTATGTTTTTTTTTCTATTTATTGTTCCGACATTGTGTTATCTTTAGGTTTTCAATTTATTATTATAAAACTGTAAGATGATTTTCAATGAGTATCCATATTTTCTGTTATGTATTATTTTTTCAATACTCATGAGTATAAAGAAGATCAAGCTTACAAACCCAGGTATAATGTGCTGTCATCGTGAATATTCAATCGTTCATAAATAAACGTTAGAAAATACCGAACGAGCAATAAAAAAATGGATAATCCAGAGAAACTGGCAATATTGAGTAAGCGAAGTGGACGAAGACAAACAAAGCAAAAACACAACGCAATATGTGTTGGACACCACTATATAAAACATGAGTCTTCCTACACAAAACTGGAGGTAAAGACAAAGCGTGATAGGTATTTCTGAGTGAGTATATGTTTTAGCGTTAGCGTATGTCCAATGAATATGTTACAATTCGTTAGTGTTCACTTTATGTAGCATATTGGAATCAATTTTTAGGAGTAGTCTATTATAGTATATTGATCATATTAGTGAATATATTTTGCTTAGATATCGCTGCAATGTGTGACATCTAGTAGATATAATGTCAACAACATAATAAAACATTGTTGACTTAAAATCAGTGTCTTCAATTTTAATAATTTGAAATCATTTCACCTTGAAGCATAATACGATTCAATTTACTACTACCACAATAAGTGATATAAAAGAAACTTTAAATAGTGATGATGGTCAACGATGCAACCGATATCACCAGAACGAAAATTTACCTCTCTTCTCAATTCATAGAATAACAAAAGAACAACGACATACTTCGATGGAAATCCAGGCTTGGAACCCCTATTCCAAAATATGCACAAAAACTCAGAATTAAGTCCTATATTCTTCTAAGATTCGAGAAAACACAAATAAATGCATTTATTCTATTTCAACTCAGCAAAACCTTGAGTCACTTCTACCAAAATTGAGATCTGTATCAACGATAACGATCAATAATACAAGAAATAATACAAGTCGTAGACACTTACAGAGAGTTACTCACAACAAACTCATCTACAGAAACAATCTTCAGAGAATAATTTCCTGAAATTCGAATCTTTAGATATTTGGTTTCCGCCTAGAATGGACTTATGAATCCTTTTTCATCTAGAACTACAGAAAAAATGTGTGTGTTCCCTCCTCAAGACTTTCTGAAAAGTTGAACACAAAACTAAATCAAGATAACAACAAAAAACAAACAAACAGAAAAATAAATGAAAAAAACAAACAAACAAGCAAAACACGATTTACACAATTGAGTGGTGATCTATAGAGTTAGATCATCTATAGAGTTAGATCATCTATAGAGTTAGATCATCTATAGAGTTAGATCATCTATAGAGTTAGATCATCTATAGAGTTAGATCATCAATAGAGTTAGATCATCAATAGAGTTAGATCATCTATAGAGTTAGATCACCTATAGAGTTAGATCATCTATAGAGTTAGATCATCTATAGAGTTAGATCATCTATAGAGTTAGATCATCTATAGAGTTAGATCATCTCAGATGTCATCTATAGAGTTGGATCATCTCAGATGTCATCTATAGAGTTAGATCATCTCAGAAGTCATCAATAGAGTTAGATCATCTCAGATGTCATCTATAGAGTTAGATCATCTCAGATGTCACCTATAGAGTTAGATCATCTCAGATGTCATCTATAGAGTTAGATCATCTCAGATGTCACCTATAGAGTTAGATCATCTCAGATGTCATCTATAGAGTTAGATCATCTCAGATGTCACCTATAGAGTTAGATCATCTCAGATGTCATCTATAGAGTTAGATCATCTCAGATGTCATCTATAGAGTTAGATCATCTCAGATGTCATCTATATAGTTAGATCATCTCAGATGTCACCTATAGAGTTAGATCATCTCAGATGTCATCTATAGAGTTAGATCATCTCAGATGTCACCTATAGAGTTAAATCATCTATAGAGTTAGATCATCTATAGAGTTAGATCATCTATAGAGTTAGATCATCTATAGAGTTAGATCATCTATAGAGTTAGATCATCTCAGATGTCATCTATAGAGTTAAATCATCTCAGATCTCATCTATAGAGTTAGATCATCTCAGATGTCATCTATAGAGTTGGATCATCTCAGATGTCACCTATAGAGTTAGATCATCTCAGATGTCATCTATAGAGTTGGATCATCTCAGATGTCATCTATAGAGTTAGATCATCTCAGATGTCATCTATAGAGTTAGATCATCTATAGAGTTAGATCATCTATAGAGTTAGATCATCTATAGAGTTAGATCATCTCAGATGTCATCTATAGAGTTAAATCATCTCAGATCTCATCTATAGAGTTAGATCATCTCAGATGTCATCTATAGAGTTGGATCATCTCAGATGTCACCTATAGAGTTAGATCATCTCAGATGTCATCTATAGAGTTGGATCATCTCAGATGTCATCTATAGAGTTAGATCATCTCAGATGTCATCTATAGAGTTAGATCATCTATAGAGTTAGATCATCTATAGAGTTAGATCATCTATAGAGTTAGATCATCTATAGAGTTAGATCATCTCAGATGTCATCTATAGAGTTAAATCATCTCAGATCTCATCTATAGAGTTAGATCATCTCAGATGTCATCTATAGAGTTGGATCATCTCAGATGTCACCTATAGAGTTAGATCATCTCAGATGTCATCTATAGAGTTGGATCATCTCAGATGTCATCTATAGAGTTAGATCATCTCAGATGTCATCTATAGAGTTAGATCATCTATAGAGTTAGATCATCTATAGAGTTAGATCATCTATAGAGTTAGATCATCTATAGAGTTAGATCATCTATAGAGTTAGATCATCTCAGATGTCATCTATAGAGTTAGATCATCTCAGATGTCATCTATAGAGTTAGATCTTCTCAGATGTCATCTATAGAGTTAGATCATCTCAGATGTCATCTATAGAGTTAGATCATCTATAGAGTTAGATCAGCTATAGAGTTAGATCATTTATAGAGTTAGATCATCTATAGAGTTAGATCATCTATAGAGTTAGATCATCTATAGAGTTAGATCATCTCAGATGTCATCTATAGAGTTAGATCATCTCAGATGTCATCTATAGAGTTGCATCATCTCAGATGTCACCTATAGAGTTAGATCATCTCAGATGTCATCTATAGAGTTGGATCATCTCAGATGTCATCTATAGAGTTAGATCATCTCAGATGTCATCTATAGAGTTAGATCATCTCAGATGTCATCTATAGAGTTAGATCATCTCAGATGTCACCTATAGAGTTAGATCATCTCAGATGTCATCTATAGAGTTAGATCATCTCAGATGTCACCTAGAGAGTTAGATCATCTCAGATGTTCTATTTCGAGTGGTCATCAATAGAGTTGGATCATCTCAGATGTCATTATTTCGTGTGGTCATCTATAGAGTTGAATCATCTCAGATGTTCTATTTCGAGTGGTCATCTATAGAGTTGGATCATCTCAGATGTTCTATTTCGAGTGGTCTTCTATAGAGTTGGATCATCTCAAATGTTCTATTTCGAGTGGTCATCTATAGAGTTGGATCATCTCAGATGTTCTATTTCGAGTGGTCATCTATAGAGTTGGATCATCCCAGATGTTCTATTTCCAGTGGTCATCTATAGAGTTGGATCATCTCAAATTTTCTATTTTGAGTGGTCATCTAAAGAGTTGGATCATCTCAGATGTTCTATTTCGAGTGGTCATCTATAGAGTTGGATCATCTCAGATGTTCTATTTCGAGTGGTCATCAATAGAGTTGGATCATCTCAGATGTTCTATTTCGAGTGGTCATCTATAGAGTTGGATCATCTCAGATGTTCTATTTCGAGTGGTCATCTATAGAGTTGGATCATCTCAGATGTTCTATTTCGAGTGGTCATCTATAGAGTTGGATCATCTCAGATGTTCTATTTCGAGTGGTCATCTATAGAGTTGGATCATCTCAGATGTTCTATTTCGAGTGGTCATCTATAGAGTTGGATCATCTCATTTGTTTTATTTCGAGTGGTCATCTATAGAGTTGGATCATCTCAGATGTCACTATTCCGTGTGGTCATCTATAGAGTTGGATCATCTCAGATGTTCTATTTCGAGTGGTCATCTATAGAGTTGGATCATCTCAGATGTTCTATTTCGAGTGGTCAGCTGAAGAGTTGGATCATCTCAGATGTTCTATTTCGAGTGATCATCAATAGAGTTGGATCATCCCAGATGTTCTATTTCGAGTGGTCATCTATAGAGTTGGATCATCTCACATGTTCCAATCCGAGTGATCACCTATAGAGTTAGATCATCTCAGATGTTCTATTTCGAGTGGTCATCTATAGAGTTGGATCATCTCAGATGTCACTATTTCGTGTGGTCATCTATAGAGTTGAATCATCTCAGATGTTCTATTTCGAGTGGTCATCTATAGAGTTGGATCATCTCAGATGTTCTATTTCGAGTGGTCATCTATAGAGTTGAATCATCTCAAATGTTCTATTTCGAGTGGTCATCTATAGATTTGGATCATCTCAGATGTTCTATTTCGAGTGGTCATCTTTAGAGTTGGATCATCTCAGATGTTCTATTTCGAGTGGTCATCTATAGAGTTGGATCATCTCAAATGTTCTATTTTGAGTGGTCATCTAAAGAGTTGGATCATCTCAGATGCTCTATTTCGAGTGGTCATCTATAGAGTTGGATCATCTCAGATGTTCTATTTCGAGTGGTCATCAATAGAGTTGGATCATCTCAGATGTTCTATTTCGAGTGGTCATCTATAGAGTTGGATCATCTCAGATGTTTTATTTCCAGTGGTCATCTATAGAGTTGGATCATCTCAGATGTTCTATTTTGAGTGGTCATCAATAGAGTTGGATCATCTCAGATGTTCTATTTCGAGTGGTCATCTATAGAGTTGGATCATCTCAGATGTTCTATTTCGAGTGGTCATCTATAGAGTTAGATCATCTCAGATGTTCTATTTCGAGTGGTCATCTATAGAGTTGGACCATCTCAGATGTTCTATTTCCAGTGGTCATCTATAGAGTTAGATCATCTCAGATGTTCACTATTTCGAGTGGTTATCTATAGAGTTGGATCATCTCAGATGTTCTATTTCGAGTGGTCATCCATAGAGTTGGATCATCTCAGATGTTCTATTTCGAGTGGTCATCCATAGAGTTGGATCATCTCAGATGTTCTATTTCGAGTGGTCATCTATAGAGTTAGATTATCTCAGATGTTCACTATTTCGAGTGGTCATCTAGAGAGTTGGATCATCTCAGATGTTCTATTTCGAGTGGTCATCTATAGAGTTGGATCATCTCAGAAGTTCTATTTCGAGTGGTCATCTATAGAGTTAGATCATATCAGATGTTCTATTTCGAGTGGTCATCTATAGAGTTGGATCATCTCAGATGTTCTATTTCCAGTGGTCATCTATAGAGTTGGATCGTCTCAGATGTTCTATTTCGAGTGGTCATCTATAGAGTTGGACCATCTCAGATGTTCTATTTCGAGTGGTCATATATAGAGTTGGATCATCTCAGATGTTCTATTTCGAGTGGTCATCTATAGAGTTGGATCATCTCAGATGTTCTATTTCGAGTGGTCATCTATAGAGTTGGACCATCTCAGATGTTCTATTTCGAGTGGTCATATATAGAGTTGGATCATCTCAGATGTTCTATTTCGAGTGGTCATCTATAGAGTTGGACCATCTCAAATGTTCTATTTCGAGTGGTCATCTATAGAGTTGGATCATCTCAGATGTTCTATTTCCAGTGGTCATATATAGAGTTGGATCATCTCAGATGTTCTATTTCCAGTGGTCATCTATAGAGTGGGATCATCTCAAATGTTCTATTTTGAGTGGTCATCTAAAGAGTTGGATCATCTCAGATGTTCTATTTCGAGTGGTCATCTATAGAGTTGGATCATCTCAGATGTTCTATTTCGAGTGGTCATCTATAGAGTTGGATCATCTCAGATGTTCTATTTCAAGTGGTCATCTATAGAGTTGGATCATCTCAGATGTTCTATTTCGAATGGCCATCTATATAGTTGGATCATCTCAGATGTTCTATTTCGAGTGGTCATCTATAGAGTTGGATCATCTCATATGTTCTATTTCGAGTGGTCATCTATAGAGTTAGATCATCTCAGATGTTATATTTCGAGTGGTCATCTATAGAGTTAGATCATCTCAGATGTTCTATTTCGAGTGGTCATCTATAGAGTTGGATCATCTCAGATGTTCTATTTCGAGTGGTCATCTATAGAGTTGGATCATCTCATATGTTCTATTTCGAGTGGTCATCTATAGAGTTGGATCATCTCAGATGTTCTATTTCGAGTGGTCATCTATAGAGTTGGATCATCTCAGATGTTCTATTTCGAGTGGTCATCTATAGAGTTGGATCATCTCAGATGTTCTATTTCGAGTGGTCATCTATAGAGTTGGATCATCTCAGATGTTCTATTTCCAGTGGTCATCAATAGAGTTGGATCATCTCAGATGTTCTATTTCGAGTGGTCATCTATAGAGTTGGATCATCTCAGATGTTCTATTTCCAGTGGTCATCTATAGAGTTGGATCTTCTCAGATGTTCTATTTCGAGTGGTCATCTATAGAGTTGGATCATCTCAGATGTTCTATTTCGAGTGGTCATCTATAGAGTTGGACCATCTCAGATGTTCTATTTCGAGTGGTCATCTATAGAGTTGGATCATCTCAAATGTTCTATTTCCAGTGGTCATCTATAGAGTTGGATCATCTCAGATGTTCTATTTCCAGTGGTCATCTATAGAGTTGGATCATCTCAGATGTTCTATTTCGAGTGGTCATATATAGAGTTGGATCATCTCAGATGTTCTATTTCGAGTGGTCGTCTATAGAGTTGGATCATCTCAGATGTTCTATTTCGAGTGGTCATCTATAGAGTTGGACCATCTCAGATGTTCTATTTCGAGTGGTCATATATAGAGTTGGATCATCTCAGATGTTCTATTTCGAGTGGTCATCTATAGAGTTGGACCATCTCAGATGTTCTATTTCGAGTGGTCATATATAGAGTTGGACCATCTCAGATGTTCTATTTCCAGTGGTCATATATAGAGTTGGATCATCCCAGATGTTCTATTCCGAGTGGTCATCTATAGAGTTGGATCATCTCAGATGTTTTATTTAGAGTGGTCATCTATAGAGTTGGATCATTTCAGATGTCACTATTTCGTGTGGTCATCTATAGAGTCGGATCATCTCAGATGTTCTATTTCGAGTGGTCATCTATAGAGTTGGATCATCTCAGATGTTCTATTACCAGTGGTCATCTATAGAGTTGGATCATCTCAGATGTTCTATTTCGAGTGGTCATCTATAGAGTTGGATCATCTCAGATGTTCTATTTCGAGTAGTCATCTAAAGAGTTGGATCATCTCAGATGTTCTATTTCGAGTGGTCATCTATAGAGTTGGATCATCTCACATGTTCTATTCCGAGTGATCACCTATAGAGTTAGATCATCTCAGATGTTCTATTTCGAGTGGTCATCAATAGAGTTGGATCATCTCAGATGTCACTATTTCGTGTGGTCATCTATAGAGTTGAATCATTTCAGATGTTCTATTTCGAGTGGTCATCTATAGAGTTGGATCATCTCAGATGTTCTATTTCGAGTGGTCATCTATAGAGTTGGATCATCTCAAATGTTCTATTTCGAGTGGTCATCTATAGAGTTGGATCATCTCAGATGTTCTATTTCGAGTGGTCATCTATAGAGTTAGATCATCTCAGATGTTCTATTTCGAGTGGTCATCTATAGAGTTGGATCATCTCAGATGTTCTATTTCGAGTGGTCATCTATAGAGTTGGATCATCTCATATGTTCTATTTCGAGTGGTCATCTATAGAGTTGGATCATCTCAGATGTTCTATTTCGAGTGGTCATCTATAGAGTTGGATCATCTCAGATGTTCTATTTCGAGTGGTCATCTATAGAGTTGGATCATCTCAGATGTTCTATTTCGAGTGGTCATCAATAGAGTTGGATCATCTCAGATGTTCTATTTCGAGTGGTCATCTATAGAGTTGGATCATCTCAGATGTTCTATTTCCAGTGGTCATCTATAAAGTTGGATCATCTCAGATGTTCTATTTCGAGTGGTCATCTATAGAGTTGGATCATCTCACATGTTCTATTCCGAGTGATCACCTATAGAGTTAGATCATCTCAGATGTTCTATTTCGAGTGGTCATCAATAGAGTTGGATCATCTCAGATGTCACTATTTCGTGTGGTCATCTATAGAGTTGAATCATTTCAGATGTTCTATTTCGAGTGGTCATCTATAGAGTTGGATCATCTCAGATGTTCTATTTCGAGTGGTCATCTATAGAGTTGGATCATCTCAAATGTTCTATTTCGAGTGGTCATCTATAGAGTTGGATCATCTCAGATGTTCTATTTCGAGTGGTCATCTATAGAGTTAGATCATCTCAGATGTTCTATTTCGAGTGGTCATCTATAGAGTTGGATCATCTCAGATGTTCTATTTCGAGTGGTCATCTATAGAGTTGGATCATCTCATATGTTCTATTTCGAGTGGTCATCTATAGAGTTGGATCATCTCAGATGTTCTATTTCGAGTGGTCATCTATAGAGTTGGATCATCTCAGATGTTCTATTTCGAGTGGTCATCTATAGAGTTGGATCATCTCAGATGTTCTATTTCGAGTGGTCATCAATAGAGTTGGATCATCTCAGATGTTCTATTTCGAGTGGTCATCTATAGAGTTGGATCATCTCAGATGTTCTATTTCCAGTGGTCATCTATAGAGTTGGATCATCTCAGATGTTTTTTTTCGAGTGGCCATCTATAGAGTTGGATCATCTCAGATGTTCTATTTCGAGTGGTCATCTATAGAGTTGGATCATCTCAGATGTTCTATTTCCAGTGGTCATCTATAGAGTTGGATCTTCTCAGATGTTCTATTTCGAGTGGTCATCTATAGAGTTGGATCATCTCAGATGTTCTATTTCCAGTGGTCATCTATAGAGTTGGATCATCTCAAATGTTCTATTTCCAGTGGTCATCTATAGAGTTGGATCATCTCAGATGTTCTATTTCCAGTGGTCATCTATAGATTTGGATCATCTCAGATGTTCTATTTCGAGTGGTCATCTATAGAGTTGGATCATCTCAGATGTTCTATTTCGAGTGGTCATCTATAGAGTTGGACCATCTCAGATGTTCTATTTCGAGTGGTCATATATAGAGTTGGATCATCTCAGATGTTCTATTTCGAGTGGTCATCTATAGAGTTGGACCATCTCAGATGTTCTATTTCGAGTGGTCATATATAGAGTTGGACCATCTCAGATGTTCTATTTCCAGTGGTAATATATAGAGTTGGATCATCCCACTTGTTCTATTCCGAGTGGTCACCTATAGAGTTGGATCATCTCAGATGTTTTATTTCGAGTGGTCATCTATAGAGTTGGATCATTTCAGATGTCACTATTTCGTGTGGTCATCTATAGAGTCGGATCATCTCAGATGTTCTATTTCGAGTGGTCATCTATAGAGTTGGATCATCTCAGATGTTCTATTTCCAGTGGTCATCTATAGAGTTGGATCATCTCAGATGTTCTATTTCGAGTGGTCATCTATAGAGTTGGATCATCTCAGATGTTCTATTTCGAGTAGTCATCTAAAGAGTTGGATCATCTCAGATGTTCTATTTCGAGTGGTCATCTATAAAGTTGGATCATCTCAGATGTTCTATTTCGAGTGGTCATCTATAGAGTTGGATCATCTCACATGTTCTATTCCGAGTGATCACCTATAGAGTTAGATCATCTCAGATGTTCTATTTCGAGTGGTCATCAATAGAGTTGGATCATCTCAGATGTCACTATTTCGTGTGGTCATCTATAGAGTTGAATCATTTCAGATGTTCTATTTCGAGTGGTCATCTATAGAGTTGGATCATCTCAGATGTTCTATTTCGAGTGGTCATCTATAGAGTTGGATCATCTCAAATGTTCTATTTCGAGTGGTCATCTATAGAGTTGGATCATCTCAGATGTTCTATTTCGAGTGGTCATCTATAGAGTTGGATCATCTCAGATGTTCTATTTCCAGTGGTCATCTATAGAGTGGGATCATCTCAAATGTTCTATTTCGAGTGGTCATCTATAGAGTTGGATCATCTCAGATGTTCTATTTCGAGTGGTCATCTATAGAGTTGGATCATCTCAGATGTTCTATTTCGAGTGGTCATCTATAGAGTTGGATCATCTCAGATGTTCTATTTCGAGTGGTCATCAATAGAGTTGGATCATCTCAGATGTTCTATTTCGAGTGGTCATCTATAGAGTTGGATCATCTCAGATGTTCTATTTCCAGTGGTCATCTATAGAGTTGGATCATCACAAATGTTCTATTTCGAGTGGTCATCTATAGAGTTGGATCATCTCAGATGTTCTATTTCCAGTGGTCATCTATAGAGTTGGATCATCTCAGATGTTCTATTTCCAGTGGTCATCTATAGAGTTGGATCTTCTCAGATGTTCTATTTCGAGTGGTCATCTATAGAGTTGGATCATCTCAGATGTTCTATTTCGAGTGGTCATCTATAGAGTTGGATCATCTCAAATGTTCTATTTCGAGTGGTCATCTATAGAGTTGGATCATCTCAGATGTTCTATTTCCAGTGGTCATCTATAGAGTTGGATCATCTCAGATGTTCTATTTCGAGTGGTCATCTATAGAGTTGGACCATCTCAGATGTTCTATTTCGAGTGGTCATATATAGAGTTGGATCATCTCAGATGTTCTATTTCGAGTGGTCATCTATAGAGTTGGATCATCTCAGATGTTCTATTTCGAGTGGTCATCTATAGAGTTGGACCATCTCAGATGTTCTATTTCGAGTGGTCATATATAGAGTTGGATCATCTCAGATGTTCTATTTCGAGTGGTCATCTATAGAGTTGGACCATCTCAGATGTTCTATTTCGAGTGGTCATATATAGAGTTGGACCATCTCAGATGTTCTATTTCCAATGGTCATCTATAGAGTTGGATCATCCCAGATGTTCTATTCCGAGTGGTCACCTATAGAGTTGGATCATCTCAGATGTTTTATTTCGAGTGGTCATCTATAGAGTTGGATCATTTCAGATGTCACTATTTCGTGTGGTCATCTATAGAGTCGGATCATCTCAGATGTTCTATTTCGAGTGGTCATCTATAGAGTTGGATCATCTCAGATGTTCTATTTCCAGTGGTCATCTATAGAGTTGGATCATCTCAGATGTTCTATTTCGAGTGGTCATCTATAAAGTTGGATCATCTCAGATGTTCTATTTCGAGTGGTCATCTATAGAGTTGGATCATCTCACATGTTCTATTCCGAGTGATCACCTATAGAGTTAGATCATCTCAGATGTTCTATTTCGAGTGGTCATCAATAGAGTTGGATCATCTCAGATGTCACTATTTCGTGTGGTCATCTATAGAGTTGAATCATTTCAGATGTTCTATTTCGAGTGGTCATCTATAGAGTTGGATCATCTCAGATGTTCTATTTCGAGTGGTCATCTATAGAGTTGGATCATCTCAAATGTTCTATTTCGAGTGGTCATCTATAGAGTTGGATCATCTCAGATGTTCTATTTCGAGTGGTCATCTATAGAGTTGGATCATCTCAGATGTTCTATTTCCAGTGGTCATCTATAGAGTGGGATCATCTCAAATGTTCTATTTTGAGTGGTCATCTAAAGAGTTGGATCATCTCAGATGTTCTATTTCGAGTGGTCATCTATAGAGTTGGATCATCTCAGATGTTCTATTTCGAGTGGTCATCTATAGAGTTGGATCATCTCAGATGTTCTATTTCGAGTGGTCATCTATAGAGTTGGATCATCTCAGATGTTCTATTTCAAGTGGTCATCTATAGAGTTGGATCATCTCAGATGTTCTATTTCGAGTGGTCATCAATAGAGTTAGATCATCTCAGATGTTCTATTTCGAGTGGTCATCTATAGAGTTGGACCATCTCAGATGTTCTATTTCGAATGGCCATCTATAGAGTTGGATCATCTCAGATGTTCTATTTCGAGTGGTCATCTATAGAGTTGGATCATCTCAGATGTTCTATTTCGAGTGGTCATCTATAGAGTTAGATCATCTCAGATGTTCTATTTCGAGTGGTCATCTATAGAGTTAGATCATCTCAGATGTTCTATTTCGAGTGGTCATCTATAGAGTTGGATCATCTCAGATGTTCTATTTCGAGTGGTCATCTATAGAGTTGGATTATCTCATATGTCCTATTTCGAGTGGTCATCTATAGAGTTGGATCATCTCAGATGTTCTATTTAGAGTGGTCATTTATAAAGTTGGATCATCTCAGATGTTCACCTAACATGTCTATACAAGAAGAGTTTGAAGATACCAAAGGGGTAATCCGAATCCGTATATCGAAGAAGAACAGACAACACAATGACCAAAAGAAAAAGTACAAAAGGACAAACAACGATCTACAAAAACACAAATATTAAAAACTAAAGATCGAGTAATACTAACCCTACAAGTGTACTTTTACATTATGAGTAGGTGGCCATTAACTCCTTGCATACAGAAGGTTGTATGATATTAATCAGCCTACATAATTTTTTTTTTTTCTGGAATTGTATTTCATATCGTGTTCTTGAAGGTGTAAGCATCACTTTATTGTCCGAGTACTTTAACGGTAAAACTTCAAGGTTATTATGTGTACGCCTATTATCTCTCGCTATCATGTAATCTGTCTGAATTGTTCTTTGCTATAAATGTCAGAACCACACCCATAATATTTTCCAATCATTATATACTTTTAATCTGATTTTTGATTTTGGGTTGACAGTTTAAATGTACTGGAGTACGCTAGTTGAGTTTCTGTAATACGGATTGGATTGTAGAAATGTTGCCCATCTTAAGAACCAAGTGGATATATATCACAAGCAACAGTGAAAGCCGTCGGAGATGCCGATTTATTTTCATTGGTCAGTAATGCTGGTTAAGTCCCTCCTATAATTTTGAGTAACATTATTGATTGACATGTCTATTTCTACATTCGAAACTGCAAAAGTACAAATCATTATAAAAAAGGTGTTAAAACAGTAGCAATTACTAAATAGATATTGACTACAACATTGACGCTGGGATGATCATCGGTATATAACCAACCACAAGAAACTCAAACTTTCAAACACAAAAAATATATTAATGAAATTATTATATGACGTGAGCAAGTTGGAACGTTCATAAAGTATTCAGTTTGTTTGAGTGGTCTAATTATTAAGGTCGCTGGTGCAAATAAACGTTAGAGAACATCGAAGGAACAATCAAAAAATGGCAAACCTGTCACAACAAATACCCCTGTGCTAATCTTAAGTAATAAGGTTTCCAGACATCTGTCAAATGCTGGGGTTAACCTGTCAGTTTGCTGAAACTAACACTGCTTCCCCAAAAAAGATTGATTGTAAAATTAGTTGAAAAATGCAGAGATTAATGAAAAATAACATTTGATGACCTAACCTATCAAATGAAGCATCCGTTCGCTGTTCATGTTGAACTAAGCATATTCTGAATGTGGTCATGAATCAGCGCACCAGGTATTACTTTCACCGCCAAGCTCTGGTACACCCGTCACAGTATCAGAATGATCCAATTAAGACTTGATTGATTAATTAATTAAATTAATTGATGGTTGCTTAATATTCAGAATTAAACATTTCATAGATATTCAGGACGAAAAACAAGCTCAACAATCCATAAAATTATACAGAAATGATTGAGGATTGTGACAGCCGTGTACCGAGTTTTGACTTTTACTGGAAGAGTATGGGGAGTTGGGTAGAGACGCAAACTAACCAGCCTTTAATAGCGGCTACAAACTACCTACTATTTTACGAAATCTACATAAGGGTTATGTAAGGAGCAAGCAGAGTGACGCCCACAGAACTCTGCACCCACGATTTTCCATGGTCAAACTTTCCGTTTTATATTCTAACAAATCTCCTATCGACATATAGAGAGGGCATCTACTATCCGCCACATGTGAATATACTAGGAAGCTCTGGATGTTTAGTTCTGTTAAACCGCCATCAGTGCCAACTCTTAAGAGGTGTATATACTTATCAAGGTTGCATAAGGTTTCAGAAGTTCTCATCACCAAACGTAAAAAAATAAGACATGACAGTCCGGTTTTTGTAGTGTTCGTATTACTATTTATTTTTTAGTTTTCTGCGTTATGTTTTTGTTGTTGCTTTTTTGTATTTTGTCTTCTGTCGGTGTCTTGTACCAAGTATCTCCTGTGTCTCTGGATTATCCATTTTTTTATTGTCTCTTCTGGTTTCTCTAACGTTTATGTAAAGTCTTAACATATGGGTTAGTATTATATTATAATTAACAAGACCAGATCAAATTAATGAATTTATTTAAAAACTAATTTATATTCGCTTATCATGAGAGCTATATTATATGTTAGCAACTTGATGTAAGTGATTCCAAAGCCAGACGTTGAAAACTTGACAATATTCATTGTTGTTTGTTGTTCAAAGTATGTTTTTCAATGTCTTGAATAAATACCAGACTAAATAAACTTTCTGAATGAAGATGAAACAACATACCAACAAAGACTTAGACAATGGAAGTTCTCATAAACTTTGAAAGTGATACTAGGTGTTCTGAAATGGTATCATCTCCTTCCACTCCAATTACATAATTACACCTACTGCTGTAGGGTGTTATGAACATCTTTCATACTTGTTTTTGTCCTGCGAAGATTTTAAAATGTACAAATACAACCTGGTTTTGTTGAGTTCTAAATTGTAGGGTGCCATGAACATCTTTCATACTTTTTTTTTTCCTGCGAAGATTTTAAATGTACAAATATTAAACATGTTTTGTTGAGCTCTAAATTGTCCAGTAATAATATCCTTTTATTGTTGCTGCAGTAATACAAGCCTTTTTTCAGGATGTCAATCTATGCTCCCCTTATCATACTTCTAAAATCAATCCAATTTCCGGAGATTTATTGCGAATCTCCATAATTGCACCCCTTTTCGTTGCATCGACGGTGTGGGACAAACAATTCATGGATATTCATTAACAACCCTCATTTTGTTTAATTTCCCTTGTAATCAGACATAGACCTCTCAATCAGTAAATCAAATCGTTATAATTTAATATACTTTAGTAGAAGCAAGAAAATTAGCAGTATCGAATAGGAACGTCAAAACATATGCTATAACGCCAAGAGTCCTAATTAGACCGCCCTCGTTCGTAATTACCTCCCTTGATTACAGTAGTCTAATGATCTTGGTAATTTTACCTTTTGCAATTATGTAGATAACGCTATTATCATTCCTACAGATCGCTAATCAAATTTTCCTGACGCATAGAATTACATAAATAATACATTGCAAGGCTACAATTGTCTTTCGTATCAATTTAAATCATACATATAGTAATGGTTATCTTTAAAATTTATTTCTCCATTCCAGATATAAAAAGATTTTAAATATCATAATTGTGCTCGTCGAACGAATTGACATCCTCAATTCCCTCTTTATATTTTGCATCTAAGTGGCTGTACGACATATTGAAATTAACAATTCTGACACCGGAATGTACATTTCTACTTGTTTATTTCTGAATAATTTAAAGTTAACAGCAAAGATCTGACATTTTAATTAGACTTCATGGTTAAAATGATTTAAATCTGTTGTCAATTTATCTATACTGACACTCACATCATTTAAACTTAATATTTATCATTTCTTTATGGGGAAACGTTTTCTATTTTGTCGTTTACAATTAAAACTAAAAAATCGTACTAGAGAATATAAAAATCATCTTTTTTAGTTAATGTTTCATATATTTTATAACAAACATGCAATTTTTGAATTAATTGTAATATCCTTTTTAATCAAATATGTATGAAACAGCTTGTATATAACACGAAGACTTTATATTATGAAATAAAGATCTAGATATCTCTCAAAATCTGTTGAAAACGACAACGAAAGTGTCGAGAATCGGGTCAAGGATATGCTAATATTGTACTTCTTCATCAAAGTCTAAATAAAAGATGTAAGAAAAGTTTGAAGGTGCCATATGGGTAATCATAAACCGTAAGTCGACGAATGAATGACAATACAATGTATAAAGGGAAAAAAAGACAAAAGGGCAACCAATGATCTACAATACGATTGAGATTGATCATCACGAGGCCTACAAAAAAAAATCTCAGATGTTCCGGAAGGGTAAGCATATCCTGTCCCTTCTTTAATATTAAATAAAGGAGGTAACATTGTACAAAGAACATCGGAAAACTCGTCACTGCTTCAAAATGATATTGTTAAAGTTTATTATCACATATTTTGTTGCAATATGTTAGTTTTTGCATGTCCAATAATAGCTAGAAGTCAGTGTTGGTTATTTGCCCTCAGGGCAAATATCCGGGCAAATATTCGTATTTGCCCTCAAATATCCGTATTGGCCCCCGAATTTAACTTCCGGTATCTGCGCAGTGGTCTCAAAGAAAATATGTCAAAGTACAAGGGAAGATGGTGCATAAAATCGTATTTCAATCAAATTAACACGTTTCAAAATATTGGAATAAAGTTTAAATAACTTGAAACGGAATTATTAGCTCAAATGTATACGTCGTCTTGAATAGGAATTTCCATTCAAATGTCAACGTCTTGGGTAAATCTTACAAACACTTTCTAACGTCATTGTACAAAACTCGAAACAAAAATATTTGCAAGTTGAACAAAGGCAACTCTCTTAAGAATTCATTTTCGCAATTTGTCAGTTCAAAGATCTTTTATGCAATATAAAAGTCAATGCTTGAAAAAAGTCAATGTAAAATATGTGATAAATAGATAATGACATGAAATTTTCCATATCGTCCCTGGTATCAGCCCTCCAGCTTCGCTGTCGGGCTTGATATGGGAGTCTCGGGCTAATAACAGGGCCGATATGGAAAATGTCATGTAATAATCTCTTATTATCACATATTTTGTTGCAATATGTTCGTTTTTGCATGTCCAATAATAGCCGGAAGTCAGTGCTTGTTATTTGCCCTCGGATCAAATATCCGTATTTTCCCTCAAATATCCGTATTTGCCCTTAAAAACCCGTATTGTGCCCCCGAAATTCAACTTCCGGTGAACTGTCAAAATAGGTAAACAAAGATGGCAGCAGACCACGCAACAGACGATGTCAGATTTCTGCACGTTTCCAGTGATGACACGAGTATATTTATTGATGAAATGAAAAACAATAATACAAAAATGAAAACAAAAAGTGACATGAAAATATTATCAGAGTGGCTGCATGGGGACAATGAGCTGAGGGCAGTTGAGGACATATCGGCGGCGGAGCTTGATCAGTACCTGGCAAGATTTTTTTTGTCTGTGAGATCAAAGAAAAATGGAGAATATGAACCCGACAGTTTAAAGGCAATACAATCGTCAGTCAGCCGATATTTGATGGAGAAAAATGGCACAAATATTCTTCAAGATAAAGAATTCCATCACTGCAGAGAGGTATTGACTGCCAAAAGGAAACTTCTAAAGTCACAGGGGCTTGGGAATAAAAGACGCAAGGCAGACCCTTTCTCTTCCGATGATATTGACCTGCTGTTTCAGAAGAAGCTTCTTGGAACTGGTAAGTTTCTAAAAATATTTAACCAAAAGTATTTCATCTTAAAATAAATATCCACAATCTTTTCAACTAAAAAAGCTAATTGCATGTGGATTAATTAATGCTATATCATATCAGTGTTGTATAAAGTTCTTATTGAACAAAGTGACTGTTACACATGTATATTTGTTTCATATATTTTCACATATTTTTTTTCCAGGTCTTTGAACACACAGTCAATTTTCTGAAAACATGGTTATAATATAAATAGTGCTTCTATATATAGAATGTAAACAAATGAAGTGGAACTTTCATTTTTAATTTTACAAATATTTTTTTCTCAATTTTAGGCAACCCAGAGGCAACTAAACACAGTGTGGTTGAACAATACTTTACACTTTGGTATGAGGGGCAGAAAGGAACATGTTGACATGCTATTTGGGGATGTAAAAATGATGACTACTGCAACTGGTGAACAATATCTTGAGTACAATGAAAGACTCACAAAAACCAGGACAGGACAAGGAGACAGTAGGCCATTTGCACCCAAAATGTTTGCAGCACCAGGTATTTAATTGCTATATAATTATAATCATTAATGTTCAAACAAAACAAAACAAAATAAAACAAACAAGACAGAATATAAATAAATAAGATACAATTTTACTCATGCATTTGTTCATGCATTTTTATTAACTTCACTGCAGTAATGTGCCTACATGAAATTATTCACCCATATGATACCGAAAAAAAATGAACGACCAAATAATACTCCCCACCTCAAATAATGGTTTGTATGGTTCATAGTGTTTAACCCACTTTCAACAATATTTCAGTTATATCGTGTCCCAAAAACATACACCAAGAATAATAACATCAACAGATACAAAAGCAATAACCCCCCCCCCCCCCCCCCAACATATGTGTATATGGTATCTAGAGTTGCAACTTTGTCCACTTGAAATACAGAAATTACTGAATTTATGCAGAAATTACTGAATTTATATATACAAGATAAAATGAAATGACTTAACATGTATTTTAAATTCAATCATTATCTTTTTTTCTTATAGGAAATCCACGCTGTCCAGTAAGTTCCTTCAAAGAATACATCCGACGACGCCCAGCAGATACTCTTACCCCAGAGAGTCGTTTTTATCTTGGTATCAAAAGAGGAATACAACCAGATGCTAATGAAGGTGTAAAGCAAACTTGGTTTATTAAACAGGCATTAGGAAAAAATACACTAGGAGATTTGGTCAAAACAATGTCAATGAAAGGTGGTTTGTCTGGAAGAAAGGTGAACCATAGTGGGCGTAAGACTACAGTAACCTCACTACTTAACTCCAATGTGGAGGCTACTACTGTCATGCAACTGACAGGTCATAAGAATGTCGCTTCTGTAAATGAGTACAGCTCAGCTTCATTTAATCAGCAGCAACAAATGTCAAATATTTTAACTGATATTGGCACAGGAAGCAGGGGGTTAATACCACAGGAAACTAATACTAGTAGATCTGTAAATACTCCTACTCCTCATATTGACATGAATGAAGACCAGTCAGAGTTTCCTAATGATGATTACATATTTAACAATATAGACTTAGATAATGTTGTTCAAACAATTGAAAATTTTGAATCTAATATTGGAGAAAAACATGTCAAAATGAACAGTGGAAACAGCTCTAAATTTTCAATTTTAACATATGCATCCATTGGTAACAATAAATATTTATGGCTCAGAAGAGTAAACTGGTTACATGTATATTTTTACATGTTAATTTGTTAAATTTGTTGGATGTTTGTCAAAATTTTGATTAATATGATATATCTGTGATATAAATATGCTGAATTTAAAAATGTAATATTCATTATGAAAATGTTCATATTTAAGTTATGTTTGACATATATTCTTATTTCTTCAGCTTGAAAATATGTGATAAATAGATCATTACATGGCATTTTCCATATTGGCCCTGGTATTAGTCCTCGACCCATATCAGCCCTCCAGCTTCGCTGTCGGGCTTGATATGGGAGTCTCGGGCTAATACCAGGGCCAATATGGAAAATGCCATGTAATAATCTATGATTATTCAATATTTAAAGAAAACAAACGGCTGAACAAGACATTTTCGCTTTGTTATGGTGACAGAAAAAGTTTTCAGTTTTATTCATTTTGAAATATGCATTTAGCTGTACGATTGAAATGAAATAGATACAAAAAATCATTTTGTACATTGATATAGACCCTCGCGCCAATCGGAGATGAGAATATGGTCGATTAATAAAATTTCATTCTAAGCAATAGCTATCGTACCCGACTTGAGTGTGGTATATATCATGGGTTCGATTCACTGTCGGGTCTTACCAAAAACTATAAAATTTGTACATATACTTTGATTTTCTCGGCTGAGCACGCAGCTTTATGCAGTAAGACTGATTGGCTACAAGTCAAGATAATGTGTTAGCGTGGAGCTGCATGTTAACATGTGGACTCTTGACTAGTGATCCAACACTATACAAATACAATTAATTATGTTGATCTAATCTATTACCTGGTTTTAATACTTATGTTTTTTTCTTTATTTAAACAGAATGGTCATGTTCTTATGTGAAAAGATCAAATTTAATTCATCAGCGAGGGTTGGCATTTTACTCAAATGTGGACAACACCAGCATGACTACATCATTTTACTAAGAGGGTAATATTGAGGCCGTTACATTAGCTTAACCCCGCCACGTTTTAAATCAGCACCTGTTCCAAGCTAAGCAAGCGAGTGGTCACGTCTATATGTCCGCAAAGGATATCTATTTTGCCCCAGTTTCTACGATTTTTCTATTCGATTTCCGAACTGTTCTGACCATTCGGTATGTTTTGACTTGTTCTGACCATCCGGTATGTTTTGACTGTTCTGACCATCCAGTATGTTTTGTTTCTCATTTTCTTATACATCTTTGCAACTAGAAAGAAATGAATTAGGTCACATATTGGGTACGGAACATCTTAGTTTAGTAATAAGTTTGACGGGCTGATAATTTGATAATATGATTTTATAATCTAATAACATCTTCATATTATGGTTTTATTTAGAAACAGGATGTTTTATCAGACGATCTGGATATAAAAAAACTCAGAGGCTGTCCATGTGTTTTCCTACCGTGTTTGTTTGACCATTATAGAAAAACATTATGGTTAATGTTTTTGCTTGACCTTTGTTAGAAAGCCATTAAGTGTAATACTAAGATGTAGAAGATATATCGGTTAAGATAACAAGATCAAACTCAGTAGATTGATCGATTGCTTAACGTCCATTGACAAATATGTAATGCATATTCAGGACGAGAACAAATTCAACAATATATATAAATAATAACGAGAAATGAGGGGAGAATGATACAATCGGAGCAAAGACTCTTGATTGCCACAATAGCAGTATTTGGAGTTGGGTAGAAGCGAAACCTGTTGTTGACGTTTGTAGCGTCTTCACACGTTTTTCGAAATCTACATCAGAAGTCTTTAACAATCAAGTAGCGTCATTGTCGTTTTCAATGATAGTTCCACGGCGTTAAGAGGAATCAGCAATAATGTTTTCTCTAAATTTAATTCTAACATGACGTCCTTCTTTCGCTTTGTAAATAAACGAGCGATTTATCGATTGGGTATAATCTCATAAAGGCATGCGCCGGTGCATGTGACTGACTTTCCCGTCGTAAATGTACATGTTGATGAATTATCGTCTACTCGAATTTGGCGACATAAATTGTGTGCGACATTGTCCGCAAGCGTAAATATAAATTACCGTCTTCCAATCAAAGTATACTACCGTATTTGTACTCTTAGACATATCAGAATCGAGGCTCGGGATAAAATACTAATATCCGCCAACCCATGTTAAAACTCATATCACATTCTGGCCTCCATGATTTATTTCTTAAATAAATCATAAAGGAATCAAAACACCTTATTTGGGTCAGTATAATTTTTAGTTTTCTATGTCCATATTGTGGAAAGCGAATTTAGAAAGTACTATTGATTTTCAGTTCAGATTTCAGTTTTAAGGTAGAATAAATTCTTCGGATTGAACGTATCTAAGGTATCCCGTGATGTAATCGTAGAAGGGATGGACTAGTTTCTAGTAAAGGATAACCTGCAAAAAGCGATGACTATATTCTAAGAAGAAAAATTGTTGTACATTTCACAACTTTTGGTGGTATAAAATTACATAGAAAATGTATGGTGTTAACTTCTGCTGAATGGCATAGAGCATTTGCAACTGGTTGTTTTTCAACAGAGTGGTTCCAGAAGAGATCGAATCGAGCCGGTTCTAACCTACGAAAGGTAAAATATCCAGCTGGTGACAGTTTGTCGTCAACGACCCTAATTAGACACTGCCTCAATTAATGTACAATCTAGAGATGTTAAATCAAGATGCAAATTATGTAAAAGAGAATATTAACAAATTAATGGAAATAAACATTTCATCTGGACAGATGGTATTGCAAAATTCTTGGCTATCATGTCTCGATTATTGTGAGATATATACTGATGGTAACACGTCTGGTAAGGATACTGCACTCAAAGTATATAAGAAATGATAAAAAAAATATCTACAACCTCATTGTACTGTGTAGAAATATGAATGTTACCATATGGACATGAAGTAAGACAAACTTTTAATATAACAACGTCTACATGCCTTAATCTTGAGTCATTGAGTGATTGGAGTGTTGTGACCGTGAGAAATTATTCAGCTATATCATGGCGAGAACAATAGTATGGCGACATATATTGGGTATTATGATGCAATTATTACATAACACGTTTTTTTTGCAATGGCTAATGTTTACCGTTAATCCACAATTGACATTCCATACCTAATTGTTCTAGTGCGAATGAGTCACCACATTGAATTCTTGAAATCCAACATATCAATCACAACAACATGATAGAAAATAAAAACATCGCCTACGTCTGAAATTATTCCTTGTTTGATTTTATCCGAAATTGAAGCGTACATATTGCGATATTACGTACAGTGTCTATGTTCTACGTTGAAGAGGTTTTATGACGTTTATGTACTAAAGTAAACGGCACTATTTCGCTGCAATTTTGTTGTTGCTGTTTTTAGACCAGTTCTTCAGCCCAAAGTAGAGATAGTTTTGTCTTAGAATAGAAATAACTGTATTGTGTTTGAATATTTGGTTAACTGTTAGAGAATTTGCAATGCAACTATTTGTATTCTATGGAAGAAGTGACACCATTTGTATTATATTGAATAGTTTTTATTGACACCATTTGTATTCCATTGAAGATTTTGTAATGTCACCATTTGTATTCTATCGAAGAAGTCACACCATTTGTATTCTATTGAAAAGTTTTTAGTGTCACCATTTGTATTATATTGAAGAAGTGACACCATAAGTATTATATTGAAGATTTAGTAATGTCACCATTTGTATTATATTGAAGACGTCACACCATTTGAATACTATTAAAGATTTTGTAATGAAACCATTTGTATTCTATTGAAGATTTTGTAATGTCACCATTTGTATTATATTGAAGACGTCACACCATTTGTATTCTATTAAAGATTTTGTAATGAAACCATTTGTATTCGAGTGAAGATTTTGTAATGTCACCATTTGTATTATATTGAAGACGTCACACCATTTGTATTCTATTAAAGATTTTGTAATGAAACCATTTGTATTCGAGTGAAGATTTTGTAATGTCACCATTTGTATTATATTGAAGACGTCACACCATTTGTATTCTATTAAAGATTTTGTAGTGAAACCATTTGTATTCGAGTGAAGATTGTGTAGTGACACCATATGAATATATAAGCTGTAGCACATTTCCAGATATTTGTAGGAGTTCATGTTAGTGTGTTATTTATTTTGTTTTATCTATCCGGATGTTTGTGTCTTGCTCCCTTTATTTTTTTTATTTATTCTCTTCAGTCAACTAATATGTAAACATTATTACAACGCCATAAACTTTTCTATGGAAGGGCAATTATATTTGTTTATGGTAATAAAACAAACAGAGTATATTTATTTGTTTCTAAATAAAAAGATAAAGATAAGAGAAAACATTGCAAAAACATCACAATCCGGATAGAAAACATTAAACCAATGAAACATAGAATCTAAATATAATAAAATATTGATGATAAGATAACGAGAATCCCACAAAATAAAACGGGGTTCCAACCAATGAGATGAAATAAACAGATTGGAAAGTCGTTATTGCTTTGGAGCTAATTATTGTTATTTCAATATGATTTCTAATTCTATTTATTTATTTTCAATAGATAAAGAATTTCGCTGTTACATTATGTGTACGTTGAAAGTGTTAAAATGACCGTAGTCAATTATCAGATTCAAATGATTAATAGATAAACGAAAGATTTCAGTCTATGCGAATTGCATCCAATATAGACATTATTGAAATCTTCCCTTTTTGGTACAAATTTACTGCTCTTTGTCCTCACAATAACCATTAGATGTGCTATGATTGTAAGATGTGATCGCTGACAGTGATGAATGATATAAAAACTATCAATACAATATATAAAACAGCAATAACAGTAGACAGTTTACAACATAGACAAAGGTGACCTCTAGGGAAACGTTTTCTCAGAAAACCTTTCCCGCGGCTCCATCTACAACGCTTTTCCATTGTCTGATATTAGCACTTTTCCAATAGCTTTGGAAACATGGAGCCTATAATACACGCTATAAAGAACCAACGGGGCAATCGATAATGAACAATGCAGATACACGGGAAACATTGGGCACAAGACACGGAACGTAAATATGATTTACAAACATCATTCAAGAGACTTTCTATTTGGATTATTCTATCATGTATAATGTCTTGCTTGCGTCACTTGTGTTTGTTTTCGTGTGGTGGTGTCCAACGCATATATTGTTTTGTTTTTCTTCGTCTTGTTTACCCTGTGTTGACAGCTTCTCTCTGGATTGTCTGTTTTTGATTGGCCCTTCGGTGTTCTCTAACGTTTATCAATACATAGACGAAATTTAAAGTTTCCCTTTATTTGCACGGGTCATTCGATTATATATACTGTCTCTGTTTAAGTTTTGTTTTCGAGGTATTGATCTAAATGATCTCTGTTCATAGTTGTTGTTGCCAATGTACATTTGATGTTATTAAGTTTTGATTGGTGTTTGTGTATATTACAACTATTCATTTTTTGTCATCATAAAGGTACGATTCAGGATCGTACAGCATTTGAAAACTATCAGATAAGAATATGAATGGTTTGATAAAGTTCTGTGAATGCTAAAACGGTAAATTAATAATAGGTCAAGATATATACCGAAGGGCGTCTGGTTTTAAGTAGATTTCTGTTATCCAATAGAACGAAATGTATTGTTGTGCTTAATATTATTTATGACACAATCATTAAACAACGTTAATGAATATTAGATCGTCCATTAGACCAGATGTTGTCAGTAACATATCAATATACTACTACATCCTAGAAAGTAGGGCCCGGGTGGCTCAATGAGTTAGGTCGTTGGAGTACCTAACAACTCGTGCAAGTCTATCATCATTACGGCGTGGGTTCGCGCCCGGATTTGTAAATTACAAAAAAGGGTGCACTCGACTCGCAGCCGCAAGTTATAAAGTTTACCAGTTGCTTTGCCCATGGTCGGTGGTTCTCTCCAGGTACTCCGGCTTCTTCCACCACTAAAACTGGTCGCCATGATATAGCTGAAATATTGCTGAAAGTGGCGTTAAAACACCAAAAATCAAATCAAAAATCATCCTAGAAAGTAGAAAATATAAAACAAATGGACTAATATGAGACATCATATAACAATAAACAAGAAGTCCAATTAATCCATGAAAATATAAAATTTATTTTACGAGCGTTAGAAACAGGTACAAATGCCAGGCCTTTGGCGAGCTCTTCTAGCCTGTTTCGCAGCGAGTGCAAATCAATTTTATATTTAACGATAATGTACGTATATTGTGTTTATCCTGCAATATCAAAAAGTTCAAATTAACTGCCAAATTGTCTGATAATATCTGAAGCAACCGTCGTTCTAATAGTTTTCATTGGTGTCATCTGTGACGTCAGCGCTTATACTGTTACCGCTTCTTTCTGTCGCGCTACATGAATCAGGTACCAGAAATACTTTATCAGGTCCATGGCTAAATAACACTGACCTTTATTAGTACTTACAATCACACAATTTCAGAATAAATAACAATATCACTATTATTACATATCACAATATTACAATGCTTTCATGTTATTTATCGTTGTTATCAAGCAAGACATCTCACAACACGATGTCTGTATAGCTCCTATCATTTTAGAACGACAATAATTAACTTTCTATCCTAGCAATCAACTCGATCATCTTATTATAAAGATTAAAAGCGCTTCTCAAAATATTTAGTTTATCATAGATATCTGTTGATAACATACGTTTTTTTTATAAGCTTTTCAATATTTCTGTCTCCACAGACTTATTAATGATTTAACAAAATATGTCTTAGTATCTTGCTGAAATCAATTATAACATCACAAAAAGATGTGTAATGGCCGTGTAATATGCCCAAGAGCTTTAGTATGGCGCACCTAGTTCAAAAACGTTATATGCTATTCAGATGCTATATATACAGGGTATACAATGTCACATTCCCGGCTTTTGATTTATATACCCCGACCCGGTATGTAAATCCGAAACCTGTGACTGCTCGTGGATTATCAATCGGAAGTCATGAATATGATATTATATACTCTATCTAGTTCCTTAATCATGATTATATCATGGCGCAAAGCTTTTGATTTTAAAAATTTAAACATTTTCATGCCGTTTTGAACATTGCGGACATTCAGTTTCTGGAGGGAACATTGTATGGTAGATTATGCTAAAAACGTCAATATTCGCTACGTCATAGCGACGACTTTAAATAATGTAAATTATTAATAAAACTAAGGTTCTCCTCCCTCAGACATATGTGACTTTAGCACATTTTGTCTCTCCTGTTTAGGCCCTTTGGTTTTATTGCTCCCAAAACTAAATTATTTGGCTTTCCAATTTTTCGATTGTGAGCATCCCTGGTGAATGTTATTTCAGAAACGCGTCGTTGCGCACTAATTTTCATATCAATATATGTTTATTATTTTAGCTCCATTCTAAGTTTCCCCCAGGAAATTAATTATTTCATTATTCGATATATTACATTATTCGATACATATATCTACGGTTCCAGCTGTGTATAAAGCTCGCTGTATCCGGTTTGGTGTCCAGTGACAATACGACTAAAAGGCACTCATAAGAGGACATTTCTGCACAATAATGATCTAGCATGCAATTTGTTCTCTTCTTCTGAAGATCATACTTCCGGTCTTACGGTAGAAATAAAATGGGGGAAAGGGCAATAGTTAACTCTAATCAGTGTTTCAGTCTAACCAATCTAAATAACAGTACAATGCAGATCAGTTGAACAACTAAGCTGTTCCTGATGGGTGGAGTATTGTTCATCAGGTACTGATTCAACCTACATATATATATATTTAATCGTTCTTGCATCTAGTGCGGAAAATCGTGAGTGTGGGATTGATCACTTAATCTATAGACTTATTTCAGTGATCTAGTACGAATCTAATCAAAAGTTTTGGTTTGTTTAAATCAAAGCCGGCATCATCATCACGTTATGATAAAATTGTTCTTGCCATAATATATACCCAATACATACATAGTGTGGTGGTACAAGACTTTGTATCAGGTGGAGCCTGTTGTGTGAACCAGGATCACTACGAGTCGCGACAGCGACGAGTTGTGATGCGGTTTGTTCACACAACAGGCAAGACTTGATACAAAGTCTTGTACAAACACACTATGTATGTAATAAGTTTATCTAATATTTCAATAAAAACAAATTTTAAGCAAATAACAAGGGTCGAAATAAGATTAACAAATTTGTACAATAGACCAATTTCACGTTACCGCCGCCATTATGGTTCAAAGGTCAATCGGAGTAAAAAAACGTAAACAAGACGTCATTGCATTTGTAAACACGTGACGCAGTTTATTCATCGTGGCAGTTATGCACATATCGTCACGGTCGTAAGGAAATTTTCGTGAATTTGTTGGTTAGGAAAATAATTTATGTCTACATGTATCCCGTAGATCTTGAAAATAATGAGAAATCATGTGAATATTCAGCTATACAGTATGTGGCCAAAAGTATTGCCACATGTAAAAAAAAAATCCCTATATAATCAACCAAAACCATATTTTTTCAAAAATAATTTGTGAAGTCATTTTTGGATAGATTTTAACAAAATTTTACACCAAAACATTCAGAATTGTCTATATTTTGATCGTTTATTTGCTCATTATGTTTATATGAGTGGTTTTTATTTGTACATAATTTAAACAGGATTGTGAATTTTTAGGATTTATTATTAGTTGAAATATATAGGAAAATCAGTCAATTTTTATTTGTTATGGAGCATCAAATAAAACTTTTTGAAAGGCCCAACTTAAAACTGGTATGCCCCTTTTGTTAGAGAATGTATAAAGTCTGTGTGTGTAAGACACTTTTGATGTACTAACTTAAAAATGACTTGGTTCAACTATATATCATTTTATGATTTTTTAGAAGTCAAAATCCTGTAAGAATGCACACCTTTAGTATTTGTACATTAAACACACTACAAAATATTACAAAAACTCTAGCTCAAAACTATAGGGAGGAACAGATAGGAGTTAAATAGTATGGCCTGATACAGGGCTATACATTAACAGTCATGTTCCATTCTTACATGTATGTCAAGCACATTATTATGGTGTGGTTTCTGTTCGTGAGGCGCTCCATCCTTTCTTGTTTATGCCAATGTCAGGAGACCAATAATAACATATAAGGATTAGTATGGAAAAAGTGCTATTTTCAGGAACAAGTCAGTCTTTGTTGGGCAAAATATGTACATGCACATGTACTTTGTAAATGATTCAACTCGATAACTTTTGTAAATCATAGAGCACAAAAATTAAACAAATACTCATTAACAAGAAATATTTATTGCAAAAACAAAACATTATTAAAAGGTCAGCTACATGTATAATAACAATGTTGTAAAATAACAAAACTATGAACTCGAACATTGAAGAATGGGTAATAAATTAAAACACATTCCCCTCATCCTGGTGAAGTCAAAAGTTAATGATTGAATGAAAATTATATTGCTTTTAACATCAAAAAGTTAATATTGGGACACTATACAATTTTCTCTATCTTTAGTTATTGAATTGAGAAGTTAAAAAATCTGACTAAAGTTCCACCCCCCCCCCCCCCCTCCCAAAAGAAAACATATTACATGTAATAAGGTTCAAAACTCCTTTAATTTCAAAATATATGTCTAAGAATTTCTCAGGTAAATGAACAAAGCCCAAAATATTCAATAATTTTACATGAAAAACAACACTCATATGGGGGATAAAAACATTCTATTCATAGAATTTTTAAACAATAAACAACAAGAAACATAAACTATAACATGTGATGTGTAAACTATTTAAGCATGAGCAACAGGAAACACATTTAGATACAAAAAATGAAAAGACCAACACCCTTAGTTGGATTTTTAGAGTGTTAGTTCATTGAAGCAACAGTCTGTGGGTAGATATGTCGTTCCACTCTGAAACATTATTCTGATTCTGACCCGACCATTCTTTGTTCTTACTCCTTAATGCTGCATTAATGGCTAGAACCCATAGATCTACCACATTCAAGGTGAGCATGCTAACCATTACACAACATTTTTGCAGTCGTGTAAAAATCACACTGAAAAAGGAGTAGTTCTTCAAAACTTTCATTAAGCTAGGGACTTGTGTCCAAGTTAGTTAATGCAGTCAACATGATCAAGCATATATTAAAATAAATCCATAGATTAGCTTCCAGTCAGATTTGAACTGACATCTTTTCAACATTATTGAAATGTACTACCTTGTACTATAGAAGCTATATACATGTATTGTAATTGTTAGTAGTTGACAAACCTAATACAGTACTCCGATCATTAGCTTCCAGAGAGATTTGAACTGACATTTCTCAAACATTATTGAAATGTACTGATTCATTGACACCATAGTAACTACAACATTTTGTCATGAATTTGTTAGGAACATTTCAGCCAAGATTGCCCATCATTGGTTGCAATCCCTTCTGTTATTATCTAATGGTCCTGAATTGGCACTGCATAGACACGATAGAGATTTTAAAAAAACATGCATAAATTTCATACCCTGCAGTGCAAGAACAATAAGCTCCTTCTGTCAAACCATCATCTTCTTTGGCGCAATATCTATACATTGTGGGGGTCATCATCCAGTGTCTGTGATGGTGAACACTTTGTTCTTAAAATACACAAGTTGTTGTTGTTGTTCGACTTAGCCGTTAAGAAATATCCCTCCTGTAGCCACCCACTTGAAAAATATTCAAAGGCCTTGCCAACCTTATAGTTTTTCAGCATGTCATTTGTCAATGCTACATCACCATGGGCTAACAAGAACTGCGTTATATCTGTCAAAAAATGTGGTGGCCAAACTGCATACCATGATCATGTTCATCAAGCCAACCAGAATAAATCTGAAGGGGGTCTGTAATTCCACACTCACTCAAAATGTTGTCGTAGCATCTCTTGTTGTCCTTCAAAACATCATCTTGTGATGGCACCAAAGGCAAGTTCAACTTGCATGCCGAAAAACACAAGGCCGCTAGCTCCTCCTTCGTTCGATCTCTCATCGTCAAGAACTCTGAGATTCTCGACTTTCCAACATCGAAGCTCATCAAGAGTGTAGAGTTGATCACCAGGATCCATTTGTAGATGTATAATAAAATTTTGCAAATAAATAACGTGAATAAAACTTCGAAAAGGTTGAAAAATGATGTGGATATAGAAAATCATCGTATAATCCAAACAGAAAGGCCGCTTACCAACCGCATTTTACTCCGATTGGACTTTGGACTAAGGCCGCTTACAACAAAAATAGGTTAATGTGAAATAGGTCTATACTCTGAGGGAGACTACATTTTGTGCATGACGTCACGTTTATTTGTTGCCGTTCATTCTATTGCTTTGTTAATGTTGCTCACATTGACATGTTTTACCCCGTATTCCAATGATATGACGTCATGACAAAATAGTTCGGCAGAGAAGATCTCGTGCAATGTCGCGCCATTCTTTTATCACTACAGTGTGGTGATACAACATCTCACTGACAAACTTTATCACATAATGATGTATCGAGTACACCTCGCCATGAACGGAATTCGAACTCGCAACTTTAGTGGTGATAGGCACTAATTTTGGTCAACTGAGTGTTGACAATACGTATATTATATGAAATATATTTTTTAGCTTGAGTTATAAAGGGAAGTAGATAAATTTGATTTATATACCAAATGGAAGGAAATCCCAAGTAAGAAAATACAAATTGCTACGTTACATCCGATTCCTGTTGTTTTTCATGTGTCATTTAATATGATAATCAAAGTCTGTGTAATACACCAGGAATCAATTATATAAGCTATTATGTATATTACAGCTACATGGATTGTTTGAATCAATCTCCTACAGAAATAATTAGGCAGCAGACATTGTACAATGTTTAATTGATTTCTAATATTTTGAGGGTTACCAAAATGAATCTATTACGACAAAGAATATAATATTATCAGGTATTTTTCGATGAGGTAGGCACTACTTAATCATAAAGCAATATACAGTTGATGTTTATCTGAAACTGAAAGTATCTTAGAAAGATTTCACCAAAGTCAGTAAAACATGACATGAATTTCTGAAAAATCCAAGGAGACCATTTTTACTTTTTTTTTTTGCGTCAGCAATCATTTCATTTTGGTCTGAAAATTGAAAAAAAAATCCAAAGACCCCCCTTCTTTAAATAAATCACCCATTACGCATTTACAATTAAATCAAAATCGGCAAAATGCTGCGAGTTGAAGATGGTGAACACACAATTTCTGAAGTGATAACTTCAGTTTTGATTTCGTGCCAGCAAAAAGACCTTTTAACATACGGTAACTTAGATTTTGATCTTGGAGAATTAATTAGCTACTCTTGTATTACAAATTTCTTAATCAAGGTTTATCTAATTATTATCCATTTCGATGTGCTTTGTATAACTATTGTATTCGTCCTAGTACGATATCTCTGCTATTCCGGAAGTAAAGGTGTGTGAATGATTGTTGTTTAACGACACGAGAACAATTCTTCAGCGATCTCTTGACGATTAAACACTTTTTGATGAGATGATGGTGATATCTACTTTGTACTAGACCAACGGGCTTTGAGTTTTTTTAGTGCATGATTACTAAAACAATAGTTCGCAGGTAGACATATCAACGAAATATATATTATGATATGAAAAGAAAGATTAATCTGTGATGGTCAATAACTCCACCAATATCAACAAAACAAACAATCACTGACTGAATACAAGAAAGTGGACCACGTCATATGACGTTCGAAATCCTGTATTTTAATTACACTTTTAATTTTACTTTCATGGTATCGTTGTACACCCCATTGACATTTATAATATTCAGTTACATGCATATTGACGTTTTCATAAAATGCATAGACAAATGACGTTATATTATTGTCTATTTAATCCCATTTAATTAGTATTATGTATACTATAATATGCATATATCTATATAATTTTACTTTTTGTGATGTTTTTGTACACACTTTTGAGGTTTATCAAATATCTCGTTTCGTGTACGGTCTCGTTTTTTCGATTCACAACCAACGTAATGACGATGGTTAACTACTGTCTAGATGTATTATTAATTTTTATTTAGTCTGTATCGGGTTTTTTTCCACGTGATCCGATCATTGCTACTGCATTTCCATCATGCATTTTCAATTTTAATTTACTAAATTAAATCCTCTTTCATAATAGAAATAATTAGAACCAACAGTATTTCATTAAGCGTGCGAAGAGACGCAGTGAGAACAATTGCTTTACGTAGGGTTCATTCTAACGAGGCCATTGCGAGGGTTGTGTCAGGTTATTGAAGAAGAATATCTGTTGTTTTAGTGTGTTTTTATTACGCTTTTAAATTTACCTTCGTGGTGTTGTTTTTGTGCAAGATGTTTTAATTTCTTAGAATAAAGTTGGAAATGCATGATCGAAATATACATATTTATCTAAATGACTTTTAAAGGCTATTGAACGAGTGAGCATATTATCAACTATATAAAGGCGAGAATGGGTTGTGACTTGTGGTTTATGGCGTTTAAAGCCTCTTTCAACAATATTTCAGTTATATCGTGGCGATCAGTTTTATTGGTGAAGGAAACCGGACTATTCGGAGAAAACCACCGACCTGTCGCAACGTCACTGAAAAACTTTATCACATAATGTTGTATCGAGTACACCTCGACATGAACGGGGTTCGAACTCACAACGTTAGTGGTGGTAGGTACTGATTGCACATGCAGTTGTAAATCAAACTACCATACGAGCACGGCCACGACGGCGAGAACAAGATAATGTTCAATGTGATAATGATATTGACCGCTATGTACTAGACCAACACACTTATTTGTATGCTAGGTCCCAGGAACAAAATTTCACAATCTGGAGGAATAAAACACCAATAGCGAAAAATACCAGATAGAGGAAATACTACAAAAATCACACTCCGCATGCTATTCACTACAGCATTAAGACGAAAGACAAGATATAAGCAAGCATTAAATAGCAACATTGATATGAAATGGACTAATAAACAGAAAACTAAACCTCATTATAAAAAGTGGATTATCATATGTGAATTTGTAGTTAGCGTGTATTCGTCATTACCGAAACATCATTTCGCACACTCAATCAAACCCGTTCGAAAGTGCGTCGCCCGTGTTTATCTATAAACTCTAACAAAACAACATTCAATCGTGAAGAAAATTCTATTAATTACAGAAAAACGTCACTAATGAAATCTTTGACCACCTTTTGACTTAAGTTGTAATTGGATTTTTCTTGTTCTGTCGCACAGCAATTGGATTAATTTACGAAGATTACAGAAACCGCCTTACAATTGATGTTAACTGATAAAAACCTCACTATTGTATCTCACTAACTGTTTGATCTATCATACGGAAAATTAACCATTACCTTCACACATTTTTTATATATTTTTACTGATTATATCAAACACCTTATATGTTTGATGACTTTATATCCTTATATATATATATATATATATATATATGAAACACACAACTTTGGCTATAATACCACAATCACACCTGGTATCGTCAAATTACTCATGCTGTGGACTCATTGTATTGCGTTAGATAGCAAGTATCATGGTTTTCATGGCTCATTGTAAGAACTGAGAGAAGAAGCCAAAGAGGTTAGAAACCATAAATCGAAGAAATACAGACAATACAATAGTCAGAAGGACAAACAATTATTTACAGAGCTCTACACTGAAAACTAAAGATTGAGAAACACGAACACCGCAAAATACAGGGAATGAACTCAGGTGCCCCAGAAGGCTAAGCAGTCGTGTTACTCTTGTAACAAACCCAGTGATAAGTCATGAATGAAAGGACGGGATTATGATTACGATAAATGTAATGTATCCACGAGTTCAAGAATACGACGAAATAAAGTCACGTAAACTTAGCAAGTCTTCGATAAACATACTATCCTTGATATAGACATCTCATCGCATTTCAAGTTTCGTCTTTTATGTGATCTTGCCAAGCTATATCAGTGATACTATATATGTGTATAGGAGAATGTCCAAGTAACTCTCCATTCCTTAAAAATAATGGAGCCGAGGCCCCGAAGGGGCCGAAGCCCATTGTTTTTATGGAATGGAGAGATACGAAGACATTCTCCAACTTAAAATCCATCCATTGTACTTTATTCATTTTTATTAATTATTAATCTTGTAACAAAAAAAAGTCTGTGTATAGTATCTAAAGTACAAAGAGAACAATAACTCTCCATTCCTTAAAAATAATGGAGAGTGTTCAGTAGGAAAGCCAGTGTGACAGGAGAGTTCCAAAGTCAAGTCTCAGTCACGTGACTTTCGCTTCATTTTTGATGAAAAATGACGTTCAACCCTTCGGTTAAAATACGTCGGTTTACAATAAATACGTACGCTTGAAATCAATTACAATATTCGGAAGATGTCTATGGATAAATAGAAATGTATTGCATCACTTCAGTTTTTATTTATATAGTGTACAAATATCGAATTTTGCTACTTGAAGAGGACTGAATGTCGAGGTGGTTCTATTTAAGCGAGAAAATTTAATTAAAACAATATGATGGCTTTCTGTAACATGCATTGCCTGAGGAAATCATCTAGGATCACTATCATACCGGCAACTAGTGTCAATGTCTTGTGGGATGCAATTGTTCCACTTAGCCCTACACCCACATTGATCGATCGACCATTTGCCAAACATCGAAATTCATTGTCTTTCGGAACACATCAGTGGTGTTTCTTAACATCAACAATAAACGACACCTAAGCGTACATCCGAAAGAGGATATTTCATTTGGGAAAGGGGTGTCTACATATCCATGTGTCTTTTTTTAATTTTCTTGTATTAATACCGTATTTTTCAGTTTAATTGAATTATTTTTATTGCAATATTGTTTTAGACATTGTGCATTTTGTAATTTAGACTGGAGAATTACTATTTATCATCACTTTAAATTTAAAAAAAATCATCTATGATACTAGACTTGCACAGGGGATGTACAAACATTAATAATTTCAATTTAATTTAATTTCAATACAGGTACAAGATAAATAGAAAGAAATAAATGTGTGGAAAAAATAAAAGCATGTAAACAAAAATTAAGTGAATTGAAAAAATATGAAAATATTATAAAAAAAAAAATATCTTAACCCTTCCTATTATATCAAGGCAAATTAAAAAAAATTCGGTGTAAGGAAATATTTTTCTTGAAATTAGGAAATTTTGTTATCTGAATAAAGGTAATAACAAAATTACCGAACTCCGAACAATCTTACAAAGGGAAAGTCAAAACTCATAATTATATAAACAGACAAAATCAGTCAACAACCGGAAAACTGTGAAAACCGTAATGACCCTGACTTGGTACAGGCATTTCTAAAGAAATGGTGGGTTGAATCAGATTTTAAGGCGCCAAACCTCCCGCTCTCATTACGGTTCAAAGGTTCCGGCTGTCACTGTAACAGTATTTAAACACAGGGGCTAGGTGCGTCCGAAAAAAAAACAAAAAAACAAAAAAACACTACACAACACCACAAGGGGGCGAACTCACTTGCCTCCACTCCTCCAAGTCGTCGTGTTAAACCGATCGCAACTTCGGAACGCCCCAATATTTTCCAAAAATGCTTCCACCAGTCGAAAATCAAGCAACTCTCCCTTCCAAAGAGACCCCCAATTGCCAGTGCAGGCCTCCGAACCGCTGAGGCATCATACACGAACCAAAACAAAACGGCGCGAAAACTCGAAGTCGCACAAACGTTGGGCTGACCACCTCCCATCTGTGTACAGACCCTCCCACTCGCAAACGAGTCACCTCGACCAGCCAAATACTTTCATCCATTCAAACCATGACAAAATTTCCCACCTTACGCCAATTTATATGTCCCTCCAAGTCTGTTTTTGAAAGAAATCCCATTTGCATCCCCAACAAACGCCATAGACGTGAAAATTGAGAGAGTTCCAACGGGCTCCTTGACTGGCCGAAACAGATTGTTCAGCCAATCAAAAATCCCGCTAGAACTCTCTCAACCCTCACGTCCATGGCGCCCGCTAAGGATGCAAATGGGACTTCTTTCAAAAACAGACCCAAAAGGACACACAAATTGGCGTAAGGTAAGAAACCCCATCACAATTTGAATGGATGAAAGCATCTAGCTAGTCAAAATGACTCGCCCACGCATGGGAAAGTCTGTACACAGATGGGAAGTGGTCAACCCAACGCTTGTACGACTTCGGACCCTCACGCAGTTTCGTCCTGGTTCGTGTATGACACCTCAGCAGCTCGGAGGCCCACACCAACAACTGGGGCCTCCCTGGAAAGGAAAACCACTTGACCCCCGACTGGTGGAAACACTTCCTGAAAATACCAAGGCGCTCCGAAGCCACGATCAATTGAACACGACGACCCAAAAAAATGGAAGCAAGTGAGTTCGCCCCCTTGCAGCACCACATAGTATCTTTTTTTTTTTCTTTCTTTTTTTTCTTTTTTTCCGGACGCACCCAGCCCCCGTGTATCTAAACACAGGAACAAAATAGGTAAAATAGTTGTCAAAGCAGTACCATATTCGGTGACGTAAATGTCGGTGACGTAAATGTCAAAAATATCTTTACGTCACACATTGACAAAAAAAATTCTTGACATATTTGACTCTTTATCTTTATACATTTTCACTATATGAAAATGCATCGCTTATAATTTTTTCTGCAGAGACGGAATATATTTCGACAAGATATTGGTATCGGAATATAAACTTGTTAAGAGATCGAATAAGGCGAATCTTTTTATAGCCCTGGTCCAGTAGCCTGTTTCTCAGATGAAGATGACGTTTCAGGAAATCAGAATAATTGCTACTGCCCCTTGCATAGCGAATCAATTGCGAGATGTAAACACCATATGCAGGAGAAGCTGGTATATTGCTGCACATATTTGGAAAATTTATGATTTTAAAATTGAAGTCGTCCCGCTTATCATAAATTTTAGTACTGAGTTGACCACTGTCGTCAAATTCGAGGTATAAGTCCAAAAATGATGCGGACGAAGCTGTATCGGTGGTCTCTTTAACTTCCAGCTCTGGAGGATATATCAATGGAAGAAATTCTGCAAATCTAGAATTATTGATAGATAAAACGTCATCAATATACCTGTATGTGAAATTAAAGGCTCTAGCCTCATGAATCTTCTTATCTTTTACAAGCTTTTGAAGAAACTCCGACTCATATGAGTATAAAAATAAATCGGCTAGAAGAGGGGCACAATTCGTACCCATTGGTATGCCGACGACCTGCTGAAACAGTGTCCCTCCAAAGGAGACAAATATGTTATCGATGAGGAACTCCAGCATACTGATCACTTGTTCCTCGGAGTAGCATGTTTTACCTTTATGAATTTTGTTTGAAAAATATGTGGAATTGTAGCCTAACACAACAAATTTTGAGCCATAGTTTCTATGACTAAAAGCTTTATGAATTGTTTCTTTTAAGCGGGTTTTTAATTTGTCATGCGGTAGGGTGGTATATAGAGTTGAAAAATCAAAGGTTTTGATGGAGGATACCTGAGAGAAAGATCTTGATTTCAGGTTATCCAAAAGATCTTTAGAGTTTTTCAAAATCCACATGTGATTTATGCCACTACGCGAGTAAACAGTTTCACAATATTTCTGTTGTCCCTCTTTTACTGCAGACAGAATCTTTGTCAGGTGAATAGACAATTCTTTCGTCGAACAAGTTGATGATCCCGCTATGTACCTTTCTTTGTATGGTGTCTTATGGAGTTTAGGTATCCAATATAAATAGGGTAAATCCTCAGACTTTTTACCAGAGGGAATGTTTAAAGAGGTCATGAATGATCTGTGGTTAGCTAGGATTTCATCTTTGTCGAACGAAGTTGGTTTGTATGTGGTATTACTAGAGGTGTTGCTATTTATACCTAATTCCTTGATTAGGCATTCGAAGTAATATGATTTACATACAAACACGATATTGTTGGAAGCCTTGTCCGCAGGAACGATAACATATTTGTCATGAAGAGAGGAAAGACACTAAACAGCTTCTTGGTCTTTAAATACAGACTTAGGTCGACTATTAACACAATTTTTGAGTTGAAAGTTACCAAGTTTCATGTTTATCTCACAATGTAAATATCAATGTATTTGGAATATTCATGTGTTTGACACAACTACAAACTAGCTTTTATAACATATAGGGGTGGTCAAGTTGTAACAATTCTTTCCCCTTGACATTCACAAAATGACCAGCATTTACAAATATGGGTACTTAGGTTGCAATAATTTTTCCCCATGACATTCACAAACAGAATGACTAGAATTCACATAAAAGACACATACAGAATAACTAGCATTCACATAAAAGACACATACAGAATAACTAGCATTCACATAAAAGACACATACAGAATAACTAGCATTCACATAAAAGACACATATTGAATGACTACCATTTACATAATTTTAAGACACATACAGAACGACTTGCATTCACATGAAAAGACAAACCAGAATTCCAAATTTCACTAAGTAAATAAAATGATTAGAATGAATATGTTTTCTGTTGGCAAAATAACCAAGTATTGGTTAATATTGCTTAAAATTGAAGTTAATAAAACTATATTATTTGATCCAATGACTGGAAAAAAAGTTAATAAAAGGGCAAATTTTGAAAAATTCTTTTCTGTAAAAGAAAATTTATAAAATTCAGCATTAAAATTCATAGAAAAGAGAATTATATTTCTCATAAACAACAGGCAACAGAAGTACCTTTCCATCTAAAAAAAAGCATGAATAACAAATTCAACAACATGTTGGAGTGTATACAGGTCTAAATGTCTGTAGAAACTTGTTCAACAACTTGGTTGTGGTTCAAAATATCTAAAAGAATTTGAAAAGTTTGAGATCTTGTTTCAGCTCCACTTTCTGGCCTAGAAAATGTGTTTCAGCTGTTATAACAATATGTACCACAATATAATTTATCTTCTGAGCCAAATGCTTTACAGAAAATTAATTCATTCTTGAAATATTTAAGAACAAGTCCTGGTTTTCAATTTGAATTGAAATAAACCTTTTGACTTTCAGATGAAGTTTCACAAATTACACAATCAAAAAGTTCTTTTCTGAATGACTAAATATATTATAATGTTTATGACACAAGGTGTCTTGAAAACTCTGATCCTTGTCTAAAAATTTGTCACTTATGCAAATATCAAATACTGTTTGAAAATATAATGTTTCAATATTAGTAGTGTCATCTCCACTCTTTATACATAAATTAAGATGGTTTAACAAACAGGTTTTTTTTTCATCTTCAACAACTCTTACTTCCATTAGAAAATGCCTTTTTATTAACTGGCTCATCATTTTCAAGCAGACTATTTTCAGTAGACATATAATACAAAGTTTGAACTTAATTTCTTACAAATACAATACAATTCAGAAAAATGTTAAATTTCTTTTTACAAACAAACAAAATTCAGGAGCATCTGAAACTTTTTGAATTAAATGAATGTATCAGTTAGAGGAGATATCCCACCCACAATTATACCCAAGGGCCTGCATTTGTTTGATGATGTACTTAAACCAGTCTTTATAGAAAAATATAAGACTTATCATATATTCTTATTTTTATTTATTCAAATATTCAACCAATAAACATCACAGGAAACTTTGCATTTATACTCATAGAATCTGAAACTAACAGAAACTAAACATCCATTTTATTTAATAGAATCTGTAACTTTGCCCCTTTGGTATCTTCAAACTCTTCTTGTTAAAAAAAATAAACATCCCATGTCCATTCTGTATATATATCTACCTACAATGATTTAAAACTAACTAAAACTGGAGGTTGTCAATACCATTGGCACTGAAAAGTAGCATGTACACACATCAATAAGTATTTCAGGAAAACAGACTGAAAATGAAAAAAAAGGGGGGGGGGTGTAAATGCTTGACATGAACTAAATATGTAGCCTTATGCTATGCCATGTTAATCTAGTGTGAATTTAACATAATCTTTCACCATTCTCTGCATGACAAGATCATACATTATAATGCAGACCTTTTTATTTCTAAAATGTATTTATTAATTATGTCAATATTTGGACATGTCCATAAATGCCATGGAACCAGTCAACGAAAATGAAAGATTTGTTGTTAAAAATGGAATAAAATAAATCTATATATATGTGACTATGATTGGTCAAGTGGTTCTTTCATGTTTAAACAGAAACAGTCACATTTTCATCCTAATAGATCGATCAATCTCTGGAAAAAAAACCAGAAATATTTGGTTAGAATCTAGAAATATGGGGCTTCTTGTTGACATCCAAATATGGAATTCGAATGACGTATGATGGGGAAATATGCAAGTCACCCATACTCTAATACCACTCGTCGCAACTTCGGCTGATTCCGTACCTTTATCATACCTCGTCCGTATTACGATAGCTCCCATTGGAACTACTTTCGGAAATCTTCAATGAAGGAGGTATTAAAATAATTTCACTTTCGAATATTCGTCCAATAATAATATATTTTCATTCGTCGCAATGTCGGCTGATTCCGTACCTTCATCAAAGACCAATATTTTTCAAAGCAAACTCAACTATTGTCGCCATTTTAGAACTTATTCGCGGTGCGCAATGTTTGATTGAAGTGATACGGTCTGCCGGCGAAGAAATATGACGCGTAGAGGCATATCAAATACCGTATTACAGCCGAGGTATTGAGGGAGAGAAGTGGACTCACCCGAGGTTTGCCGATTGACTCTAATACGTGATTCTAGCTATTTTTACCAAATTTATTAATAACCAGCCAATGGGATGCAATTGTTCCACTAATTTTAAGAATGGATTTTTAGCGCCATTTTTTTTGTGTAAACATTTCATCAGCAGCGGTATCCCGAGTTCCAACGTTGATTTCAAGCAAACGATATCATAAATACACGTATTCACGCGTCAGTCACGTTAAAATTTTATTTAAAAAATGGATTCAATAAAAATGAATATTTCTTTCAGTTTTATTTATGAAGATATTCAGTAAAAACACGTGGGGTGTCGACGTAAACAATGCATGGCCGCTCACTTTTAAAGCGTCATCTGTCTAAAAAATAGAGTTACATCCCTTGATTTCGGGATTTGACTTTGCATTGTTGGAGAAACGGAATCTGTGCATGGCTTCCCGACTGATTGACAATAGATTTACATCACAGGTGGATTTTAAATATGTATATAATACATTTTTCTGACGTCACACTATTGTTCGAATAGTGGATTATTTTTAAAAATCTAGTTTATTCTTTTGTTCTTGAAGATATGAACTTTAACCTTTTACTGTTTTAGGCTTAAAAACGTGATATTTATATTTAGGGACTTTCGGATATCGAACCATTGCTGGGCTTTCAAAACTTCCATCTAACCACTCGGCTACGATGACCACACTACCATATTCTATAATTAGTATATATGACTCTTGATAGTAATCTTTGTTAAAAAATATCAACAATTTGCTTAAAAAAGCAATTGATCAATATATACAAGTATTTCAGATCTGGCATAATTTATGTTCAGAACTAACGAGTACGTGAACCTTTGAAATGTATTCTCGCAATACAAAAACAACTAACGAACCGACCGCAAGCAATAACAAATCAGACAGACCACAGGTGAACATTTGGGACACTTGAAACACCTTGAAATATCTAAATATAGACGATTCTTTTCACTTGAAAGACCTTGAAATATCTAAATATAAACGAGAATCGAAAGGACGTTGACCGATAAAAAAATTGTCGTTTTATTTTTGTTAATTGTTGTCTTATTTGTCTTCCAAAACATTAAAAGTGTAAATATATAAAATGAAAACACCTTTGTAGATGGAAATGTATTATGTAAGAGAATACACTCCAACTTGTTGATTATTTTTAAGAATCTACAGTTGGAGTGTATTCTCCATTACATATTGTACAATAATACCCCCAGCAAAGTTATTGTAAATGCGGCCTCTAATATCATAGACAGGCCGCTAATAGAGGCCGCTAATAGGGGCCAATGATACAGGCCGCTGTACTTTAATAATTTGACCCATTTTTGAGACAAGGTAAATATCTGACGTCACACTATTGTTCGAACAGTGGATTATTTTTTTTTAATCTGCATTTTATTCTTTTGTTCTTGAATATATGAACTTTAACCTTTTACTGTCTTAGGCTTAAAAACGTGTTAAACATATTGTGTGACTTTCGGGTATCGAACCACTGCAGGGGCGGATCCAGGATTTCAAGTTAGGGGGGGGGGAGCGCACTTTAAAAAAATGGCGCCGAGCGGAGGGAGGCGCGAAAATTTTAGGGTATTCCGTGTGAAAAAATCACGATTTTACGCCAAAAAATCATATTTTTTTCCAATTTTAGGGGTGGCGCGCGCCGGGTGCGCCCCCTGGATCCGCCCCTGTGTTGGGCTTTTTCAAGTATACTTTGACTTTCAAAACTTCCATCTAAACACTCGGCCACGGTGACCACACTGTTATATTCTATAATTAGTATATATGACTCTTGATAGTAAGGTTCGTTAAAAAAAATTATCAACAATTTGTTTAAAAAAGCAATATACAAGACACGATACAAGTATTTCAGATCTGGTATAATTTATGTTCAGAACTGACGAGTATGTGAACTTTTAAAATGTATTCTCGCAATACAAAAACAACTATAACGAACCGACCACAAGTAATAACAAATCAGACAGACCACAGGTGAACATTTGGGATACTTGAAAGATCTTGAAATATCTAAATATAAGCGATTCTTTTCACTGAAAAGACCTTGAAATATCTAAATATAAACGAGAATCGAAAGCACGTTGACCGATAAAACTTTTTTAATTGTTCTTATTTGGCTTTCTAAACATTAAAAGTGTAAAAATATATGCCATACCATTTATTTTTTCAACAACACTATTATTGTACAAGTTAGATACATTATTATTGAAATAAAAGAATTTGCCCGTATTGGATATTACGGGTTTCTTTTTCCGCATTCGTACTCAGGTGACGTACTTGGTGCTACGCACCTCTGCCTTCACCTGAGTACCCATGCGGAAAAAGAAACCCGTGATATCCAATGCGGGCCGCTTCTTTTGTTTCAATAGTACTGTATCTTATACATATATTCATAGGTTTAAAGGGATATTGTCTACCAGCTGCGTAATTTTTTCATACCCAAAATTATTGTCGATTTCCGTACTGACCTTCATAAAATGAAGATTAACACCGAGTTATGTTGCAAAAGATACGAAAAAGACTCAAAACTATCGTTATCAGAATTATTGTCCGGATGACAATATTCAAATCTGTTCATATGGCCTTCTATGCGAACACGTCTTGAGCATGCGCACTGTTTAGAAACAATAAACAACATGTGGTTCTTGGGCAAAAGAGAAACTGTCAACGCGTGGAAGAAAGCGGACTTTGACGGATTCAGAGATAAAGAGGAATAGAAGTGAAGTATCTTCCAAATGGAACAAATGCAGGATATATGTAGGGGATCAGTTGGACCGTTGTCGTTGGATGGAGCGAACTCAAGGAAGTGCTTGATTATTGTTGATAGGTAATTAAGCCGAGCATGTTGCCTTCTTTTCTCAATCGTTTTTCATATTTTATGAATTTATGATGATGCCTATGATCATTTTCGGTAGATATTAATCAATATATGTAATTTTGCACTTGGCAACAGCAAATTATTGTCAATGAGTAGCATAAAACGGCCGTATTTGCGAGGTAAACAAACACAAATTTTAAGAGGCCAGCATAGGGGAAATGGGAGTGCAAAAATGATATCAATGACAATGCAGTTTATTATTATCAATTTAAAAAAAAAATCGAATCAATTCATTTTTAATGCAAGAATTAAAACTGTACATGGCTTAATGAAAACCCTATAAAGTTCTTTTTATTCAAGCAAATTTATTTCTTTGATATAATTAGGCTTTTAATTTTATCAAATTTCAACAACTTGGACATGAAACTTAGTTTTGGGAACCAAACGTATATACCTTACTTTCTGCGAATTATCACTATGATGGAAAATCAGTATGTATTTTTCAAATAAAAGCTTTCTATTTAAAGAAGCTTCATTTCAATTGCACTTTTAGTTTGGATCCTGTAAGTATAATATATAATTATAAACAAGGTTTTGAAGAAATGATATGAATATCCATTGAAATTTTCAAGTTTCAGAACTTTTTTTTATATATGACTACAAAATTTTACTGAAAATTTCGGAAATGTCCTAAAATGCATATTTTAGACCATGGCTAAATGAAAATCATTTTCAATTCCTTTATGCAAACAAGTTTATATCTTGGGTACTGGAAATACATTACATAAATAAGGTTAAAAGTACTTTTCAATAAGTTTGAACATAACACTTTGTTATGGGAGCCAAAATTATATCTTCCTGTCTGTGAATTATCACCATAGTGGAAAATCAGTATGTATGTTTTATATAAAAAGCTTTCCATTTAAATAAGTGTCATTTCAGTAGCATTTTTAGTTTGGATCCTGTAAGTATGATACATAAACAAGGTTTTTAAAAAATAATATGAAGATCCATAGAAATTTGCAAGTTTCAGAAACTTTTCTATATATGTGACTATAAAATTTTACTGAAATGTCCTGAACTGCATATTTTAGACTATGACTAAATGAAAATCATTTTCAATTTCCTTATGCAAACCAAGTTTATTTCTTGACTATTCTAAAAACATTACATTAACTAGTTTTTTACTACATTTCAACAATTTTGGACATAATTTTTAGTTCAGGGAGCCAAAATTATACTTTACTATCTTAGAATTATCAACATAGACATGATAGAGGGAAATCAATATGTTTTTTTCATATAAAGGCTTTCTATTTAAAGAATTGTCATTTGAACTGCTTTTTATCCCCTCGCCAACGAAGTTGCCAAGGGATATAGTAACGCTACAGTCCGTCCGTCACATCCTTGTGAACACTCTAGAATCAACATCCTTCAATGGATTTTGACCAAACTTGGTACATACTTAGTCCTTAAGAGAATCTGGAACCCTATTGATTTTCAAGGTCGTATGTCAAAGATCAAGGTCACAGCCTAAAAATTTTACCGCATAACATCCTTGTGAACACTAGAATCAACATCCTTCAATGGATTTTTGACAAAACTTGGTACATACTTAGTCCTTAAGATACCGAAACCTTATTGATTTTCAAGGTCATAGCCTTATAGGTCAACGGTCAAGATAACCGGGTCAAAATTTTACCACGTAACATCCCTGTGAACACTCTAGAATCAACATCCTTCAATGGATTTTGACCAAACTTGGTACATACTTAGTCCTTAAGAGAATCTGGAACCCTATTGATTTTCAAAGTCAAAGGTCAAGGTCACCGGGTCAAATTTTTAGGCAAGGGGATACGCCACGCTTTGCCCTTGTTTAGTTTGGATCTTGTAAGTATGATTTATAAACAAGATTTTTAAGAAATAATGTGAAGATCCATAGCAATTTGCATGTTTCACAGTGTGTGAATTTAACAGTAGACCGATGGCCCATGTCTGTGTTAAAATCATGCAGGTTTTTGTAAAATTATCTAAATTTTTTAGGCAAATTACTACAAAAACTGGTAATTTCAGACAAATGTGATTTTGTAGTGATTGATATTTGTACTTTTGATTTAGATATTCTGACCAAGGTAATTCTAGAGTAGAAGAAATGAGCAGCCATCACATTTCAACGAAACGGATGAAACTGGAGAAATCGAGTTCATTTGTGAACCCATTTGAGTATGTTCATTTTGTTAAAGATTAGACATATTCTACATTATGTTTATAGGTAACATTGTCAATATTGTTCAACACAGTCACTCGTATAACAGTTTCCTATTAATTATTGTGGCTTGCATAGTGATACTACTAGTAGCTATATTATATAGGGATCATGTTGGCTTCTGCGTCATCGTTACATTTTCATCAATCCACAAGCTGAAATGGCCAGTCCTCTTTAGCTACTTACGGGAATGAAACCAAACTGGGACAGAATTGACGCACGTCTGGCGCACCAAATGTTTTCCTGGAACTTTGATGTAATTTTGTTTCTTTATATTGGGTTGTGTAGATGTGTGCTGGATACATGTACATTTGTATATAGATTTAATATTATTTTGAAAAGCTTTTTCGTTATACAGCTGCACATCAGAACCATATAGCAAAATTTGTTTCGATATTATACACATACACTGTAATAAACAATTATTTTTTATTCTTACAGTCTCTCAATAGGTATTACTGAAGAGGGCAGTGATGTTGGTGATGATTCTGATGATGGAGATTTTGAACCTAGCCTCAACTTCACTCTAAGGTTTGTCATGTTAATTTCATATGTTTCAGTTGTAACTTACATACTTGAAATTTTGTCCTAATAACAGAACCATGCATGATCATATGTCATAGGAGCTTTATTATACCCCCGCTCTACTGGAAGGGGGAGGGGGTATACTGTTTTACCTCTGTCCATCCGTTCGTCCCAAGATGTTCATAACATTTTTCTCAGTAATTATTTATGGCAGCAATCTGATATTTGATCATAGGCTTCAGAAGGGTCAATCGAAAGTCGCAAACCCGCTGTGTTGTCCATGGTCAAGTCCGGTAGAAGTCCCATCTGATGAAGGGAAAGACATCAACAACAGATGAAGATCAGGTCTGATTTGGGTAACAGACACCCTGTAACCATTGACCAGCTCGTGATGCCTGCCGTAGAACTTCTTGAGGGATGACCACAACCTAAAATCTGTCTACAAATCACTCAAATCCTTCATAAAGTGGACTTGTAATGATATGTTTAGTTTGTCATTCACTATACATTCGAGATATTCATCTTGAATTGAAAGTTAGGGCTCCATAGATCATAATCTCAATTCTATTGTTTTATTCTTGTGAATTACATTGTATGTATTTTTCTACTTCAGGTGGCAGAGAAGTTACAACAAAAAGACAGCTAGATGGTCTGTGCAGCCTGTTAAAGCTGACAAGTCATATTCCTATGTTCCAAGACTATTAAGGGTCATCATTTGTATGAGACAGCAAGATAATGAAGGAATGAATTAACATGTGCAGTTGGAAGTAGATGATCCCAGAAGAATCTCGGTCCATCTTGCACCAATTCCACAACCTCCAACTCGGGATGATATTGTAGCATCTCAGAAATCCAGATTTGAAGACCAAGACAAAACAATTGACTATATTGTCGCATAAAATAAATATAGATTGTCACTCTTTGTTTTTCCTGGTCTAACAGAAGTTCTGCACATTTAGAGCAGAAAAGTACCCAAGTCAGGATAATGGCCATTACAAATTGTCCAATGCACAATAATGATAGCTGGTGGCCATTTTGAATTTTCAAATGGTGCAAACAGTAACAACACATGTTAAAGACATTCATAGGAACATATATACCAGATTTCAATTCAATCCCTTCAGTGGTTCTTGAGAAGAAGTTTCTTGAAAATCGACCAATCAGAATTTTCAAAGTCACATGGTGGCTATGTTTTTTGACGAATCTGCACAAAAGTAACAACTCTTGTGTAGGACCTCATAGAAAACATCTCTGCCAAGTTTGGTTTTGAATTATATAAAAGACTGTCAGTCCATTTTAGAAGAAATTGTCAGTGCTGATAGAACAAAAAATAATAATAAGATGGCAAAACTTTCAAATTAAATTTACAATTCCAACTGACCAACTTGTGAAATTAACAACTCATTAGGGTTGATTTATTTTTTATTTTTGGTGTTTTAACGCCACTTTCAGCAATATTTCAGCTATATCATGGCGACCAGTTTTAGTGGTGGAGGAAGCCAGAGTACCCGGACAACCACCCACCATAGGGAAGCAAGTGGTAAACTTTATCATTATAGGATATATGGGATAAAATACAAAATATTTCATGAACAAGTTTTAATTAAATCGTCTAGGAATGAAACCCTTGTACTGTCCATATAGATCAGGATACTTGTCCCTAATTTTCCAAGTACAACAGCTTGGGATCACACGTCTGACCCCAGCTCCAAGTCGGCCATGTGCCCAAATGGTATACTGGCGGTAGGCTGCATACCTATTGGATCTGTTGTAATCCTCATCATGGGGCATTACTACAAGTTCCTCTCGAAACATTCTAGCAACCCCCAACACTGCCTCATCAAGGACAATCCGATCAAAGTCCTGTAATAAAGACAAGAGATTTAATAAAAACAGAGTAAAGACAGATGGTTATACATTCATCTAGAAAAATGAGCTCTATTTAAAAAAGAAATATAATTCATTATAAGTGAAATAGTTTGCACAAATTCAGTTTAGAGAAATAAAAAAAAGTCTTATTTTGGAAGGAAAGATTTACTCATGGGACTTTCTTATGACCACAGTTTTATTTCGTTTTTTGTTGGTATATGGGAGAACCATTTTGGTCTTGCAATTTTTTTTTATCAATTTACCCCTCAAGCTATTCAATTTTAATTTTATGTTTTTTTTCCTAAAAATTATTTTGATTCTGAATCTTGAAGAAAAAAAATTGGCTGGACAGGAGAAAAAAATATATTCTGACTTGACATTTTCACAGTATAAACATATACAAAATTTTGAAGAAAAAAAATTATTCCAGCACTTCGCCAATCTAATTAAAATTAGATCTACGCGCTTGCTCCCTATTTTAGATCTAATTATACCCCCGGTTCCCGAAGGGGGAGGGGGGTATACTGTTTTACCTCTGTCCGTCCGTCCTTCCAAAATATTTTTCGTCACATTTTTCTCAGCAACTATTGATGGCAGAAATCTGATATTTGGTCACAAGCTTCACATAGGTATGCCATATCGTGGGAAGCGTTTTTGGAACCATCAGATTCCTACTTCCTGTTTGCCGACTTAGTTGGTTTTTATCCACATTGAACATATATGCACATTTTTCTCAACAACTATTGATGGCAGAAATCTGGTATTTGGTCACAAGCTTCATATAGGTACCCCATATCATGGGAAGTGGCAGGGGTATCATAAGTGAGCATTAGATCACAGTTCACCTTGTTTTAATTAGATTGGCACTTCGTCGGAAAATAAGAAAATATGATTTCTGTGGCGTCTGAAAAAAACATTTCTACGGCGAAAAAACGTGACATAGCCCCCTTCAAGGTAAATGGTCAGTCCCATATTATTTTGCAGCAACTGTCTTGTGGAACTAGAAGTAAGGTCTCTTTTGTTTCTAATCCAGCCCAAATTTCTCTGAAACATTCCAGTCAATTAACAAATAAAACAACACTGGCTACGTCATTCGTTTTCATCAGACATGTATTTCACTGTGTTCTACATGTATTCTGTTTTCATATTGTCGGTAAACTGGCTAAAATAAATTAATTTAACACGTGTATCAAAATCTCGGGAAACAACTTCATAACTTATAAGAAGAAAAAAACTAATTTAGTTATTTTTAACGCCGGCAAAAATTTCCGATCGAAAATACGTAGTTGAGCTTGTCCCCATAGGGTGCCTCCTGGCATGTTTTCAATGGTTATCGTGGAAATATCGGCTGAATCTGTTAAGGCATGTAGTTTTCATCAAAGGAAATCTATTCCTGATACAGAAATTATTTATTCTACGTCTTTTAGATACAATCGATTCGCAAATAGCTTTTTTCCTCAACTTTTATAGAAACTTACCTCAATATCCATGCTGCAGCATCAGGGCTACTGACATAAAAATAGATAAATAAATAGAGTTGGCCTCGCCCAGGTCAGTGCATAATTAATTAGCTTCCGGTAACGATGGTCAGCTTTTTTAGTCCAAAAAACAACGTTTCGGAGCGTATTCATCAATAATTCGGTGTTTAATCTTCATTTTATGAAGGTCAGTACGGAAATCGACAATAATTTTGGGTATGAAAAAATTACGCAGCTGGTAGACAATATCCCTTTAAATTGGCCTTGTTATTTATACAATAATACCCCCACAAAGCTATTGTAAATGCGGCCTCTAATATCACATACAGGCCGCTAATAGAGGCCGATGATACAGGCCGCTAATAGGGACCGATGATACAGGCCGCTGTACTTTAATAATTTAACCCATTTTTGAGACAAGGTAAATATCGTTTACCTGGTCATAATAAATGGGGAAATTATTTAAACTCTCTCTCAAACAAAACAGTTAAAATTTCCCTGGATCGTCTGCAAAACATTTACACTCGTGCGTAGATTCTTGATGTGTTTATAATTGACCAATTCAAATGACCAAAGAAAAAAAAACTGGTAATCCATATTTGATATTTTTTCTAGATGCCCAGTTCGTTCTTTTATAAAACGTTTATCAAATTTCATCTGCTAAAGATCCATCACTGTATATAGTGATCTGAACAAATATATAGAAATGGACATTTAGTTATGTATTAACCCAAAGTATAAATGAAGAAAAAAAAATTAAAAAAGTGTAAAAAAAAATAAGAAAAAAAGAAAAAAGAAGAAGAAACGAGACGTGTAATATCAATTTATTTCGTTCATACAATATCATTTCCGTACGTTCATGTGTTTTTTTAGCTTAAAATGCCAAAATTCCGTGTCAAATTTGATGCAATGTTATTCAACTTATTGTGAGGAATGTGATTGGCTATCAGCGTATGAATGCCTACAAAAATATGTTTGTATACGTAATAGTTAACGACTGAGATCGAGGTGTTCAAGCTAGATGAACACCTGAGCCCGTGCAAATTGTGCGCCGAGACCGCGTAGCGGTCGAGATGCTCAAATAACGGGCGAGGGTGTTTATCTAGCTTGAACCCGAGATTGAAGTCGGTAACTGACTTACACTCTAGTGATATTGTTTATAAAAAAATATATAATATCAAAAATATTGAATTTACTTGTACATATTTAGCCAATTAAAATGCAGCCGTTTTTGTTATTGATAAGTCACTTGAACACCTGGCACAGTGCCGAGGTGGTTCAAGCTTGAACACCAGGGGTGCGTTCAACATCGTAGCTGCTAGGTTGAGCTACGTAGAAAAATCCTATTGAACGGAAAGCTAGCCTAGCCGCTACATAGCTCTAGCTAGCTTAAAAAATGTCTGCTAGCTTTTGAATCCAAGATGACGGCTAAAACTAAATTTAATTTCGTAAGGTAAAAATAGTGGCATTGCAGGAAGTGACAACGCTTTTAATACGGATGATAATTTATTAAAGTAACTAGACAAATACGATTAGCTAAAATGTTCCAAGAAATTATTCTATATGATTGGCGCCATATTTGTTAGCACTGCTACGTAGCTAATCGTTCAATAACGTCATGGCTAGTTTACCTAGCAGCTAGGCTAGCTGCTACGATATTGAACGCAGCCCTGGCACAGTGCCGAAGTGTTCAAGTGACGTCACTATTTGTCCTGGGCCTAAGACACGTGCGAATTCTTTTGACAAATAGGTATTTCCAAAATTTGAATACCAATCGATAACAATAGAACTAGTGTGTAAATATTATTACATACCTTTCTTAAATGACCAGTCTTTCCATCACTGAAAAAACTTTGTAAATCAAATTGACGAACGAAATCGGTTTCCACATCAAATATGTCATCGTGTTCATCCAATTACATGTGTACAACAGTTACCTGTTATTGTTTGACATCGAACGGTCGAACGATTTTTATAAAGGCGCACTCGATTGACAATAACACGATACGATGTATATGTTATTAAATTGATGTTTTTTTTATTCCTTTAAGATAATAATAACATTATTCTTATAAATCAGCGTATTATATTTTACTATAGCAATTAACAAAATATATCAGGTTTATAGGTACATAGTGATATAGAATACTTGACATTTTTTTTAAATGCACAATCGATTGGTGCTATATAAATCAATAAATCAATTTTAAAGTTGTAGTTGGATTAAATGCCATGCCATTTGTTTTTTTCAACAACACTATTATTGTACAGGTTAGATACATTATTATTGAAACAAAAGAAGTTGCCCGTATTGGATATAACGGGTTTCTTTTTCCGCATTCGTACTCAGGTGACGGCCTTGGTGCTACGCACATCTGCCTTCACCTGAGTACGCTTCTTTTGTTTCAATAGTACTGTATCTTATACTTGTTGTGTTAAATAGCGTTTTAAGGTGCCTGGTGTATGGGAGATAACTCTATTTTCAGTGTCTTCTCAAATATATGATCATCTGTGCGTTTGAAAATTCCCCCCCAATTCCAAGCTTCTTGGTGACAAAGATTGTTTACATTGGATATGACCAGTTAAAAAAATGACTCCTTTTCCTTTTACCTTTCCATAGATGTGCTCCTTGCAGGGCTCACCAAACCAGGCGAAGTTGGCGAAATTCTCGCCCTATAGTCTGAAGTCGCTCTCCCTCGACTACAAAGCGAAATTAAAGTCGCCTTGTTTCTTTTTGCAGGTCACTCTTTTCTTGCAAATAATCTTCGTTTTATGGTAAAGCTGATTGTCAAAACAATTGTAATCAATGGGAAGATACATAACAATAAGAGGAAAAGGTTTTATTCAAGCAAAAAAGAAGGTTTAATTTGTTGATACAAAAGTATCACGGCAAACTTCTGCAAATTTGTACTGACGAAATTCCAGGTGAATATTAAATCCCAAATCTTAAAATATACAAACAGACGCTTCCTTTACCAAATTGGCCATTGAATTGTGTTATATTCTAATTATTTTCACAAAACTTATTTGTTATTTGTAGCTTTTTAAAAGCTAAACAATCAACATGTCTAAGTTTTAAACACGGCGATCATGGGGACGTAGGAAGTCGGGGGACGGAAACGAACATTTAGATGTCATTGACAGATTTCAAGGCAAAAATGAATAAATCTAAAATCAATAAATATAAGATCAATAATAATAATAAAACAAATACAAAACATGAATTTAATGTTAAATATGAAAGATATAAACAAGATATTAGCAAAGATAGAAAGCTATGTTTGGGAAAAAATTTGTAATATCTGATCCTCTCTTATACCGCCGCCCCCCTTCTTCTAAGACAACTAAAGAATAACCAGAATCAAACAAATACAACTGGAGCACAGAATTTTAAGGAATTTAACAATACAGCTGGGTGGCTGTCTGTGTTTTTTGTGTTTTTTTTTGTGTAATGAATTAATCAAGTAGAGTCACCCTCAAACCACCCCTCCCCCTCCCCAGCCGACTTGAAAATAAAAAAGACAAATGCAGTCATTTGGTAATTTGGACATTCACTTTGTCAATTATAAGAATTGAAAAGCTTTTTGTTATTGGTAACTAGTTATTTTTTATCTCATAAACAAAGAAACTAGTAAAGGATGAGTGTGTGATAACTTTCCTCGACAATTTCATTTTTTTCTGGGTACCTTCCATGAAAAACATAAATTTAAATATTTTAAAAATCTGACGGTAAAAGTTTGTAAAATTTGGTGCAAGGATGTCTATATGTCTATTCTTCAGTGCGACATTTTTTGGTGGAAATTAATTGACAAATTTTTTTAAACCGATTTTTAATACCAAGGTGGTCCTCAGGGCATCCCCCCTTTTTTTGCAGTTTCCACTGTTTTGCACGTGATTATCTCCAAACAGGATATTCAGATATGCTAGATATTTCATATTATTCAACAACAACACTCTCAAGTGTATTAAAGCCAAAATATTCCCTTTCAATTAGAAATAAATGTGCATATCTATTAGAATCTTCCGAAACTAGTATTACCATCTGGCGTCAAGAATACCCCCAAAATTGCTATATTTAGGATGTGCTATGGAGAAAACGGCACGGTGAAATTTTTTGAAACTTTGGCAGATAATGTATTTAGACATAACTATTCAATGATGCAAATTTAAAAAAAATTGAATGATGGGAAAATTTTAGGGTAACCCAGGTCTACCACCTTAAGTACTGATAATTGTATTGACGTCAATGAAGACTATCCACAAAATTAATTATAAATAAAACTAATATTTCTGGTAATTACATTCATCGCTAAACTGATACAATAACACAACAAAAGACATAATGTTAATAATTAAGTTTTTTTTGGTAAGAATATAAGGGCGATGACATGGCTTGAATGGATAAATACAAACGTAGATATCTAATGTAATGCCCACAATGCATTTCTGGAACACCCTTCATCTGGTACTATACGTTCATAGTCAAAAGATTGGAAAGCCAAATAATTTAAAACTATTTGGCAGCAAGAAAACTGAAGGGCCAAAACATATTAGTTAGAATTGTTATGCAATATTTATATAATAATGTTGTCTTGTCCAGGTAATATGCCAAAATATTACCCAGGTCTGAGAGACGTATTACCCGGTATGCCAAAATATTACCCAGGTCTGAGAGACATATTATTAATATCATTATTATACTGAGTGTCTAATTGTACAGGTAATATGCCAAAATATTACCCAGGTAATATGTCAAAATATTACAGTACCAAATATCACTACAGAAACATACACGAAGTATAATAATCGGTGCATTACATTAGCGCTAATTGACCTTACATAAGCGCGAAAAAATTCCTACGAAAGCGCGAAAAAAATCTTTACATAAGCGCGAATTAAATACCCAAGATACCGTTCGCCAGAAATTAGTTAATTTATAAGTAATTTATGTTACCCCTGCACACCACGGGGAGCTGGAAGTAGGATTTTGCGCAGGATATAGTTTTAATATATAATAAAAGTACAGGCATGATAAAAAGAATAAAACTGCGTAAAACACTATCCGACTCCCTCTGGAGTGAAGTTAGACATCGGTTCTGGTCGAATATTTGAAGCCTATAGCTTTTATGTATTTCGCCGTTTTGATATTTAGCGTATTGCTCCATCAGAAAGATAAGTTTGTCCATCTCTGAACGTCGGACGACAGCAGGTTGATGCAGTGTTCTAATTTTAATGTATGTTGTAATCTGAATCTTGGTGATAACATCCAAAAACGAAAAATAGTCGGATGGGCAGCATAGAATTGCTTATTATAATGAGCATGGAATGATTCTGCGGCATTTGTCGTGCGTTTTGAATCTAACGTTGGCAACTGTGCCCACAGATTTGGAGTAAACTTGGAATTGGATGCCATATAGTTTTTGAGAATATAATCTGCAAACAAACTGCAACGTGGGTCAGCTGGCATGTCACTCATTAAATCCTCTACGAAGCAATCCTCTATATCACTAGCATCTAAAAATGGCAAACCAAGAAAGGATGCCAGCCACTTACCTATGTCACAATCCTTTTCTTTATATTCTTTACTGAGACCAAGTTTTTGAACTTTCCTCCACCAGGATTGACCTAAATGGAACCTACAGCATTGTATTTCAGTGGTCGGAAACATCTGCTTGAAGGATTTCAGCATGGCTAATTCAAAGTCTACATGTACAATGCATGGCTCAAACGTGAAGCCCCTTTCTGAACACAAACGGCTAACGAAGTCGAGAAATTTGGTGTACGTTGCTTCAGATTTTGATGACAAAAGAGCGAAAATAAGAGGCACGTAATGTCCATTTCGAAATCCGTGAACTGTATATAACTGCGCAAAAAACTTGGCGCAACATTTAAAAGTTCCGTCTATAAATATTTGTTCAACTTGTGTGCATAACACCCGTAGGTTTGATGTTCATGAGAAAATTATTATACCAGATTCCTGGTCATTTATCAAACACATATTTTCGGACTTTGATGTTTCTATTGTCATTCCATCTAAAGCTGTGTGCACATCTTCCCTAGACTTAGGCAGAATTGGATGCCTCTTTCTCCTTTCTCTGTATATTGCCATTGACAAGCTTTTGAGGTCATTTTCTGTTAGATTGTTCTCTTGTACTTTTTGAAGTTCTGAACGGATGATTTTAGACGGTCGTTCACTCACGTCGCTATTGGCTTTTCTTTTCACCGTCAGTCGTACTTGCTTACGCTCACGCTTTCGTTCATCTACCTCGTGTGTGTGATCCAGTTTTCCAGATATGACCATTTTCATGTCCTTATCCGTTCTAAGTTTAGCTTTGCAGCCTCTTTTGGTACATCTCCATGATATATCCTCCGATTTTAGCACGAGGTCAATTCTGTAAGAAAATCCTTCGTAAAGTAAAGCTTTCTTTCCTTTATTTGTCTCACTTACGACTAGATCCATTTTGATCAAATAAAGTAGACAAACTGATTTTATTTTTAAACATTCGTGAACTCAATTCATGTTACTCACCAGCTGTAAATCATTGCCCAAAGGAATTCGGAATAATTTTATACTCAATGTGTAAAAATGTCTTTCAAAATACATTGGGAATAAATAACTACAAATTCATATAATATTTTTATTATTTTTATAATAATTTGACATTAAAAATACAGGTAAATTTTTCGCGCTTTTGAAATGCACTTTCTTCACGCTTTTGTAAGGTTCGTTAATCCCTAAATTCGCGCTTTTGTAATGCGCCCATACTAATGTATATTATTACATTTATGGTTATATACAGTATTATAAAACCATACAATTCGTTTTTTGTGATAAATCGTCATATTGCACGATGGAATTTCATATTGAACGATCTATTTAGAAGTAGCGGAAATCGCGGCAAAATTTTAAAATTTACTTCGTTTTCTACGTCCGTTGCAATGACGTCACACAAACACAAACAGGAAGTGGCACAGAAGTTTTACAAATGCAAGCAGAATGCAAATGTAAATTTGTACACACTGAATTAGTACAAGTATCTATGAAAAAAAATGGATCAGCTCATGGGTTTTTGGAATTGAAAATAAACACAAAAAATTCGGTCTAGGTACACAAAAAACTTGGTATGTTAAGTGTAATAAAACAATTACAGCACTTCATTTTGTGCAATATGATGTGTTATGGAGCACTGAAAAGCAATGGCTTTTCAGTGCTCCATAACACATCATATCGCACTCAATGAAGTGCAATAATTGTATAGAATTTAATAGCAATCGTTTTACGGAAGAGATGCACCCACTAATCGAATCATTGTCATTGGTCATTTTTTTATTTATGCGTAAGGAATGCTACCGTAAATGAATATATTTTGCTGTCGAATTTTTGTAGTGTAATTGTGTAGTCTTATGTTGTAATTTGGATATTTTACAAAACTGACCACCACGATATATAACTGAAATATTGTTGAAAGTAGCGTTACACACCAAAACCTTAACCCTACAACTGAGTTTCACCTTCTATGTAGTTAGTAGGATGGATAAATATCAGTGTATTCTTGACAAATAACCCACTGTAACCACATTTGCATGACGTCATAACTGATTTAATTGATAATAATTACATTACTTCCGTTTTTCATTGAAATGTTACAATATGATTGGTTATGAAGTGGTCACATGAGTATAAAAGAGATGTTTTACATCCCAATAAAACTCAAACCCGAACTTGCACGTGCCTCCATGACGACGTCAGATGTAAACAATCAATGGCGTAGTAATTTCCAACAGCAAATAATCTAAAATTCACAACGAAAAATTCAACTATATTAAATGTTGGTGTGATTTAAATGTAGTTATAAGAATTGAATGCATTTTTTTGCAGTTTTATAGGCGTGTAACAGCGTGGACCGAGGTACATTTTTGTATATTTCATACAAAATGTGCTTCGGTCCACGCTTTTACACGCCAATAAAACTACAAAGAAATGCATTCAATTCTTAAATAATCAATGCGATTTGATGAAGATGAAAAACAATGGTGATAAACGGTTAATATCAAATTGATAATCAATGACAACAATCAGAATATATAATATTTGTCCTGAATGAACCATCTGTATCTGTAATACTGTCGTAAATGAATTGTACGTCATACTTGTAGCTGACGTTTACCTGTACAAATGTTTGATATTTAACTATGAAATTTTCTTTCCCGTCAACATATTCAATTTATATAGGAATATATTCATATTCCAGTTGTTTGTAGGATGACTCATGTCTTATTTACGTTATTTGTGTTTGTTTGCGCATACCGGTGTCCAACACATATTGTGTTGTGTTTTTCTTCGTCTTGTGTACCCTATGTTGCCAGTTTCACTGGGTTTTCCATTTTTGATAGCATTTTCGGTATTCTCTAACGTGTATTTATTATTTTGTTTCAAAAAATGAAAACAAAGATGTATCATGAAAAAAAAAGTTTAAATATTAATGGGCAACAATTCCACCAATATTAAGAAAAAAACAACGATCATCTCTCATCTGAAGTCACTGAACACAAAAAAAAATGATGACGACATGACCGTGTAGTGGCTAGAGACAGGCACGAAAATGAGACGGGGTGAAACAGGTTAATGGGATCCCAAACCTCCCCTCTTCATAACTTGTTCCCCTCGTCATGGGGCGAGAAGCGTATACACAACTTTAGTGCATGTGGTAATAGGCATTGATTACATGGGTAGATGTACATAGAACTACCATGCGATCTATCTGGACCATGGTGGTCTCAACTGGTGTGTCGGAGTAGGAGATGTTTACCTGATCTGACACATGGTTGTCATGGCTATTATTGTATTACTTTGCTTTACGTTTTGTTTTTGTATTGTACTGTATTTGTTGCATCTGGGTTGTAACTTTTGGAGTAACTCGACGTTTATCTTGAAATAAAGAAATATTATTGTGGTAATTCTTGTTTTAAATATATGATAGACTAATAATAGCTTAAGGCGGGAGAAACATATATCTTTGAGACAATGTCAACTACTTAAATCGTGTAAATGTCCAATTTAACTTGATTTTACCTTCCTTATTTTACCTGAGAAATCTTTAATTGACGTTTACGTACCTTTTATTACAAATTGAATGTCTTATATTGTTAACATTAAGAATTTATAGCAAACACAGTCTTAATCAATGTTATGGCAAGGATAGTCGCTTAAGTGCTTAGAAAACGCCAACGGAGGGTTCACGAAATCCTTTTTCAACTGAAATAAAGTCGACCATATGCATGATTTCACATAATTTCAGAATAAGACGGGTAACATATTTCTGTGTATGATCAGATGGCGAATGCGTGATGCAGAATCTAAATACCTTGACAAAACCAGATGAACTTCTCGACTATCCACGTATATTACTATTCATGCGTATGCAAAAAAAAGGGCGGGCACCTTTTTTTTTTACCCCCGCTGGCTTCAAGTTCAATTTGCGTTGTTAAATCCAGATAATATGTCCAAAAAAATATTTGACTTAACTCCCAATATATAAATCTTTTCCAAAAATATAATGTTCACCATCCGATGATGGGTTTTATTATCGGAGCGGTCGTTTTTGTAAAAATAATCCCCATTTACCCTATCTATGGTGGAAAACCATTGTCCTATTTCTTTACACGGAGTTCATACGTAAGCTTAATTATAGAGTATTCTGTCGGGTATGGAAAATGGAATCATGCACATAATCCTTTGACCAGCCGTAAACATGGCGGTCCGTTTTATTGACGGAGTACCCGAAGAAAAACACTGACTTGCCACAATTGACTGACAAACTTTATCACATAATGTTGTATCGAGTACAACCCGCCTGAGCGGTATTCGAACTCATAACGTTATTGGTGATTGCATAGGTAGTTGTAAATCCAACTACTATGTCAATAGGAGCTTATACTGTGTTTATGAAAAATAGTATAAGACAATTGTTCTTATTTGATTTGAAAATACTACACACTTATGAAAGATATATCGTCGATGCTGGTTGTATTGATGTCCAGTGGCTCGATATTGTATTTCTAACTTCCCGGGTGTTCGAGTTGTTCAGAGTATATACAATTACCAACTAATATGAATGAACGATATTTTTTCTTCGACTTATCCAGTTCGAGAAAGCTAGTTTCATCTTTAGCAGTAATTCGTTTGTCAACTATGCGTCAGCCACATTGGACAACGGACATTGCAAACAATATTTAATATATTATAATTAAAAAAATAATTCGATATGTAATTATCAAATGTGTAACTATGTTGCTAACATTATACAAGACAGAGTAGTAAAGCGTCTCCTTCTAAAAAAAACCGGTTAAATACCATTCTATAGAAAATACAGTCAACAACGTGGTTACTTTACTATTGCACAATTAATTGTCATATCAAAGCTTCTGAAGGTAAAAGTTTGAAGATACCAAAGGGGTAATCAGAAACTGTAAATCGAAAGAATGATAGACAACACTATGGTCAAAAGAAAGATGACAAAAGGACAAAATAGGTTACTTTAGAAACAAATGCAATAACTTTAAGGTGTCTTTACCGTTCAAGGATCGTGACATTGTCCAAACACGGCATACACTATGGTCGACGATCAGGTTTTCCGTTTTATAGCCTGATCCCCCCTACCCTATTTCAGAGGGCATCCCATATCAGACACAATGGAGTCACCGGTACCAAAATCCCCATTGTTGTCGGCAAGGATCATTGTTCAATGATGGATGATAAGCACTTGTTGTTTCGAGCTGTTGTTGACAGCTTATATTAGCAACGTAATCTTTTCCTGAGTGTGTTAGTATTTCGTAGACATTTGGCGATGTATGTATACCATGCAGCCTTATACAATGTTATAATTCAACATAACTGACATTTATAAGGTATCATGTCACACATTGTAATCTATATATCAGCCAGCTTAATTTTGAGATGAAAAATTGAATTTGTGTAATAATTTTGTACCAATTATCGTATTTTATCAGATTTATCCAGATGTCTACTGTAAGTGTTGTCGTATGTAGTTTCTCCCAGATTTAGTATACAATGCATAACAAACAAAATAATTGATACAGATGAATGCTAATTTTCTGCCATGATACAGACGAATGCTAATTTTCTGCCATGATAAAGTCGGATGCTAATCTTTTACCATGATACAGAGGAATGCTAATTTTCTGCCATGACACAGACGGGTGCTAATTTCATGCCATGATACAGACGGAGCTGCTTGATTGTCCTCCATGATACAGACGAATGCTAATTTTCTAATATGACACAGACGAATGCTAATTTTCTGCCATGATAAAGTCGGATGCTAATATTCTACCATGATACAGACGGATGATGATTTTCTGCCATGATACCGACGAATGCTACTGTTCTGCCATGATACAGACGGATTCTAATTTTCCCCAATGATACAGACGTATGCTAATTTTCTGTCATGATACAGACGGAGCTGATTGTCCTCCATGATATAGACGTATGCTGATTTTCTGTCATGATACGGACGGAGATGATTGTCCTCCATGATACAGACGTATGCTAATTTTCTGTCATGATATAGATTGTGTTGATTTTACACCGTGATACAGACTACTGCTGATTGTCACCCATGATACAGACGGTTGATTATGTTCTGTGATGATACAGATTTGTGCTGATTGTCTCCCATGATACAAATTGGGGCTGATTTTCTTGCATGATACAGATTGGTGCTGATTATCTCCCGTGATACAGACTGGTGCTGATGTTCTCTCATGATGCAGATTAGTGCTGATGTTCACCCATGATACAGATTAGGTGCTAATGTTCTCCCATGATGCAGATTAGTGGTGATGTTCTTCCATGATACAGCTTGGTGCTGATGTTCTCCCATGATATAGACTGGTGCTGATCGTCTCGAATGATGTAGATCAGCGCTGATGTTCTCCCATGATACAGACTGGTGCTGATTGTCTCCCATGATACAGATTAATGCTGATTGTCTCCCAAGATACAGATTGGTGTTAATGTTCTCCCATGATACAGATTAGGTGCTAATGTTCTCCCATGATACAGATTAGTGCTGATGTTCTTCCATGATACAGATTGGTGCTGATGTTCTCCTATGATACAGACTGGTGCTGATGAGCTCCCATGATACATATTAGTACTGATGTTCTCCCATGATACAGATTGGTGCTGATTGTCTCCCATGATACAGATTGGTGCTGCTTGTCTCCCAAGATACAGATTGGTGTTAATGTTCTCCCATGATACAGATTGGTGCTGATGTTTTCCCATGATAAAGACTGGTGCTGACTGTCTCCCATGATACAGATTAATGCTGATTGTCTCGCATGATGTAGATCGGCGCTGATGTTTTCCCATGATACAGACTGGTGCTGATGTTTTCCCATGATACATATTAGTACTGATGTTCTCCCATGATACAGATTGGTGCTGATTGTCTCCCATGATACAGATTGGTGCTGCTTGTCTCCCAAGATACATATTGGTGTTAATGTTCTCCAATGATACAGATTGGTGCTGATTGTCTCCCATGATACAGATTGGTGCTGCTTGTCTCCCCAGATACATATTGGTGTTAATGTTCTCCAATGATACAGATTGGTGCTGATGTTTTCCCATGATAAAGACTGGTGCTGACTGTCTCCCATGATACAGATTAATGCTGATTGTCTCGCATGATGTAGATCGGCGTTGAAGTTCCCCCATGATACAGACTGGTGCTGATTGTCTCCCATGATACAGAATAATGCTGATTGTCTCACATGATACAGATTGGTGTTGATGTTCTCCCATAATACATATTAGTGCTGATGTTCTCCCATGATACAGATGAGTCCTGATGTTCTCCCATGATACAGACTGATGTTGATTTCCTCCCATGATACAGGTTGGTGTTAATGTTCTTCCATGATACAGACTGGTGCTGATGGTCTCCCATGCTACAGATTGGTGCTGATTGTTTCCCATGGAACAGATTGGCGCTGATGTTCTACCATGATACAGGCTGATGCTCTCACATTAAACAGACTGGTACTGATTGTCTTCCATGATACAGATTGGTGCTGATGTTCTCCCATGATACAGATTGGCACTGATTGTCTCTCATGACACAGATTAGTGCTGATGTTCTCCCATGATACAGATTGGTCCTGATTGTCTCCCATGATACAATTGATGCCGATGTTCTCCCATGATACAGATTGGGGCTGACTGTCTCCCATGATACAGATTGGTGCTGATGTTCTCCCATGATATAGATAGGTGCTTATTGTCTCCCATGATACAAATTGGTCCTGATTGTCTCCCATGATACAGATTAGTGCTGCTTGTCTCCCATGATACAGATTGGTGCTGATTGTTTCCCATTATATAGATCGGCGCTGATGTTCTCCCATGATACATATTAGTGATGATGTTCTCCCATGATACAGATTGGTGCTAATGTTCTCCCATGATACAGATTGGTGCTGATGTTCTCCCATGATAAAGACTGGTGCTGACTGTCTCCCATGATACAGATTAATGCTGTTTGTCTCGCATGATGTAGATCGGCGCTGATGTTCCCCCATGATACAGACTGGTGCTGATGTTCTCCCATGATACATATTAGTACTGATGTTCTCCCATGATACAGATTGGTGCTGATTGTCTCCCATGATACAGATTGGTGCTGCTTGTCTCCCAAGATACAGATTGGTGTTAATGTTCTCCCATGATACAGATTGGTGCTGATGTTTTCCGATGATAAAGACTGGTGCTGACTGTCTCCCATGATACAGATTAATGCTGATTGTCTCGCATGATGTAGATCGGCGCTGATGTTCCCCCATGATACAGACTGGTGCTGATGTTCTCCCATGATACATATTAGTACTGATGTTCTCCCATGATACAGATTGGTACTGATTGTCTTCCATGATACAGATTGGTGCTGCTTGTCTCCCAAGATACAGATTGGTGTTACTGTTCTCCCATGATACAGATTGGTGCTGATGTTTTCCCATGATAAAGACTGGTGCTGACTGTCTCCCATGATACAAATTAATGCTGATTGTCTCGCATGATGTAGATCGGCGCTGATGTTCCCCCATGATACAGACTGGTGCTGATTGTCTCCCATGATACAGATTAATGCTGATTGTCTCACATGATACAGATGAGTCCTGATGTTCTCCCATGATACAGACTGATGTTGATTTCCTCCCATGATACAGGTTGGTGTTAATGTTCTTCCATGATACAGACTGGTGCTGATTGTCTCCCATTCTACAGACTGGTGCTGATTGTCTCCCATTCTATAGACTGGTGCTGATTGTTTCCCATGAAACAGATTGGCGCTGATGTTCTACCATGATACAGGTTGATGCTCCCACATTAAACAGACTGGTACTGATTGTCTCCCATGATACAGATTGGTGCTGATGTTCTCCCATAATACAGATTGGTACTGATTGTCTCTCATGACACAGATTAGTGCTGATGTTCTCCCATGATACAGATTGGTGCTGACTGTCTCCCATGATACAGATTGGTGCTGATGTTCTCCCATGATATAGATAGGTGCTTATTGTCTCCCATGATACAAATTGGTCCTGATTGTCTCCCATGATACAGATTAGTGCTGCTTGTCTCCCATGATACAGATTGGTGCTGATTGTTTCCCATTATATAGATCGGCGCTGATGTTCTCCCATGATACATATTAGTGATGATGTTCTCCCATGATACAGATTGGTGCTAATGTTTTCCATGATACAGAATAGTGCTGATGTTCTCCCATGATACAGATTGGTGCTGATGTTCTCCCATGATATAGATAGGTCCTGATTGTCTCCCATGATACAGATTAGTGCTGATTGTTTCCCATTATATAGATCGGCACTGATGTTCTCCCATGATACATAATAGTGATGATGTTCTCCCATGATACAGATTGGTGCTAATGTTTTCCCATGATACAGGATAGTGCTGATGTTCTCCCATGATACAGATTGGTGTTAATGTTCTCCCATGATACAGATTGGTGCTGATGTTTTCCCATGATACAGAATAGTGCTGATGTTCTCCCATGATACAGACTGATGTTGCTTCTCTCCCATGATACAGATTGGTGCTAATATTCTCCCATGATGCAGATTACTACTGATGTTCTACCATGATACAGATTGGTGCTAATGTTCTCTCATGATGTAGATTAGTGCTGATGTTCTCCCATGAAACAGATTGGTGCTAATGTTCTCCCATGATACAGACGTGCTGCTGTTCTCCCATGATACAGATTGGTGCTAATGTTCTCCCATGATGCAGAATAGTGGTGATGTTCTCCCATGATACAGATTGGTGCTAATGTTCTCCCATGATACAGATTAGCGCTGATGTTCTCCCATGATACAGACTGGTGCTGATTATCTGCCATGATACAGATTGATGCTGATGTCTTTCTCATGAGTCAGACGCATACTGGTTTTCTGCAATGATAAAGATTTTGTGCTCGTCCGTTTTGTATTTAAAACTCGTATTTGATTCAATGCCCACAGCGTCCCGTCAAATACGGGTGCTTAATCCAATGCGGACTAGTACAATATTCTCCCATATCGTACATAACACTGCAAAAAATATATTTAAAAGAGATCTTAAATATCAATAACACTAGACAAAAGCATTTAAGCAAACAGCATATTCATCAAAACAAGTTAGATAAAAAAATATAAAAAAAAACACAGAAGAAGTCAGATTAAAAAAAAACACAAAATAAAACAGAAGAAGTGAGATAAAAAAAAATAAAAACAGAAGAAGTGAGATGAAAAAAAAAAAAATAAAACAGAAGAAGTGAGATTGAAAAAAAAACGAAATTAAACGGAAGTGAGATAAAAAAAAAAAAAAAATTTAACATAAGAAATGAGATAAAACAAAATAAAATAAAACAGAAGAAGTGAAATAAACAAAACAAAAATAAAACAGAAGAAGTGAGATAAAAAAAACAAAATAAAACAGAAGAAATGAGGTTAAAAAAAAGCAAAATAAAACAGAAAAAGTGAGATAAAAAATCTAAATAAAACAGAAGAAGTGTGATAAAAACCAAAATAAAACAGAAAAAGTGAGATAGAAAAAAAATATATAACACAAGAAGTAAGATTTAAAAAATCAAAATAAAACAGAAGAAGTGAGATAAAAAAATATCAAAATAAAACAGAAGAAGTGAGATAAAAAACACAAAATAAAACAGAAGAAGTGAGATATAAAAAAAACAGAAGAGAGATGAATAAAACAAAATAAAAGAGAAGAAATGAGATAAAAAAAAAGCAAAATAAAACAGAAGTGCAATAAAAACCAAAATAAAACAGAAGAAGTGAGATAAAAAACAAAAATAAAACAGAAGTGAGATATAAAAAATAAAATAAAACAGAAGAAGTGAGATAAAAAACACAAAATAAAACAGAAGAAGTGAGATAAAAAAACAACAATAGAGGAAGTGAGATGAAAAAAACAAAATAAAAGAAAAGAAATGAGATAAAAAAATAAAAATAAAACAGAAGAAGTGAGTTAAATTAAAATCAAAATAAAACAGAAGAAGTGAGATAAAAAATATAAAAATAAAACAGAAGTAAGATATAAAAAATAAAATAAAACAGAAGAAGTGAGATAAAAAACACAAAATAAAACAGAAGAAGTGAGATAAAAAAACAACAACAGAGGAAGTGAGATGAAAAAAAACAAAATAAAGGAGAAGAAATGAGATAAAAAAAATAAAAATAAAACAGAAGAAGTGAGTTAAATTAAAATCAAAATAAAACAGAAGAAGTGAGATAAACAAAACAAAATAAAGGAGAAGAAGTAAGATAAAAATATCAAAATAAAACAGAAGAAGTGAGATAAAAAATAAATTAAAAATAAAACAGAAGTGAGAAGAAAAAAAACCCAGAAGAAGTGAGATAAAAGCAAATAAAACAGAAGAAGCGAGATAAAAAACCAAAATAAAACAGAAGAAATGGGATGAAAAACCAAAATAAAACAGAAGAATTGAGATTAAAAAAAGCATCTTTGTAATCTTTTTCTTTTCTTGAAAACTGTGCATTTGTGTCAATAAAAAAATATATAACACAAGAAGTAAGATATAAAAAATCAAAATAAAACAGATGAAGTGAGATAAAAAAAATATCAAAATAAAACAGAAGAAGTGAGATATAAAAAAAACAGAAGAGAGATGAAAAAACAAAATAAAAGAGAAGAAATGAGATAAAAAAAAAGCAAAATAAAACAGAAGTGCAACAAAAACCAAAATAAAACAGAAGAAGTGAGTTAAATTAAAATAAAAATAAAACAGAAGAAATGAGATAAAAAAAAATAAAAATAAAACAGAAGTAAGATATAAAAAATAAAATAAAACAGAAGAAGGGAGATTAAAAACAACAACAGAGGAAGTGAGATGAAAAAAACAAAATAAAAGAGAAGAAATGAGATAAAAAAAAATCAAAATAAAACAGAAGAAGTGAGTTAAATTTAAATCAAAATAAAATAGAAGAAGTGAGATAGAAAAAACAAATAAAACAGAAGAAGTAAGATAAAAAAAAATTGAACAGAAGAAGTGAGATGAAAAAAAAACAAAATAAAAGAGAAGAAATGAGATAAAAAAAAAAGCAAAATAAAACAGAAGTGCAATAAAAACCAAAATAAAACAGAAGAAGTGAGTTAAATTAAAATCAAAATAAAACAGAAGAAGTGAGATAAAAAAAATAAAAATAAAACAGATGTAAGATATAAAAAATTAAATAAAACAGAAGAAGTGAGATAAAAAACACAAAATAAAACAGAAGAAGTGAGATAAAAAAAACAACAACAGAGGAAGTGAGATAAAAAAACAAAATAAAAGAGAAGAAATGAGATAAAAAAAATCAAATAAAACAGAAGAAGCGGGATATAAAATAAAACAGAAGAAATGAGATAAAAAAATAAAAATAAAACAGAAGAAGTGAGATAAAAAATAAAATAAAATAAAACAGAAATGAGAAAAAAAAAACAAAAAAAACCCAGAAGAAGTGAGATAAAAGCAAATAAAACAGAAGAAGCGAGATAAAAAACCAAAATAAAACAGAAGAAATGGGATGAAAAACCAAAATAAAACAGAAGAATTGAGATTAAAAAAAAGCATCTTTGTAATCTTTTTCTTTACTTGAAAACTGTGCATTTGTGTCAATAAAAAAATATATAACACAAGAAGTAAGATATAAAAAATCAAAATAAAACAGATGAAGTGAGATAAAAAAAATATCAAAATAAAACAGAAGAAGTGAGATAACAAACACAAAATAAAACAGAAGAAGTGAGATATAAAAAAAACAGAAGAGAGATGAAAAAACAAAATAAAAGAGAAGAAATGAGATAAAAAAAAAGCAAAATAAAACAGAAGTGCAACAAAAACCAAAATAAAACAGAAGAAGTGAGTTAAATTAAAATAAAAATAAAACAGAAGAAGTGAGATAAAAAAAAATAAAAATAAAACAGAAGTAAGATATAAAAAATAAAATAAAACAGAAGAAGGGAGATTAAAAACAACAACAGAGGAAGTGAGATGAAAAAAACAAAATAAAAGAGAAGAAATGAGATAAAAAAAAATCAAAATAAAACAGAAGAAGTGAGTTAAATTAAAATCAAAATAAAATAGAAGAAGTGAGATAAAAAAAACAAATAAAACAGAAGAAATAAGATAAAAAAAAATTGAACAGAAGAAGTGAGATGAAAAAAAAAGCAAAATAAAAGAGAAGAAATGAGATAAAAAAAAAAGCAAAATAAAACAGAAGTGCAATAAAAACCAAAATAAAACAGAAGAAGTGAGTTAAATTAAAATAAAAATAAAACAGAAGAAGTGAGATAAAAAAAATAAAAATAAAACAGATGTAAGATATAAAAAATAAAATAAAACAGAAGAAGTGAGATAAAAAACACAAAATAAAACAGAAGAAGTGAGATAAAAAAAAACAACAACAGAGGAAGTGAGATAAAAAAACAAAATAAAAGAGAAGAAATGAGATAAAAAAAATCAAAATAAAACAGAAGAAGTGGGATATAAAATAAAACAGAAGAAATGAGATAAAAAAATAAAAATAAAACAGAAGAAGTGAGATAAAAAATAAAATAAAAATAAAACAGAAGTGAGAAAAAAAAAAACAAAAAAAACAGAAGAAGTGAGATAAAAGCAAATAAAACAGAAGAAGTGAGATAAAAAGAAATCAAAATAAAACAGAAGAAGTGAGATAAAAAACCAAAATAAAACAGAAGAAATGGGATGAAAAACCAAAATAAAACAGAAAAAGTGAGATTAAAAAAAACATCTTTGTAATCATTTTCTTTGCTTGAAAACTGTGCATTTGTGTCAATAAACTTTAGAGTAAACCGAAGTGGACAATCATCAATGGAAAATTCAGAGATACAGTGCAACTAGAACGAAGACAAAGAAAACAAAAACAAAACAAGCGATTGTAATTTGTTTTATCACATCTATATCGGGAGACAATTAGAAAAATATGACCACTAAGTTAAACGCAATAAACGTTAAATTACAAAGCCGTACCTAATTCCGAGATAGATAATTATTAATGATTATTTAAGCATTGTTATTGTATAGTAGGTGTCTAAATTTTATATATGATGCCATATAATTATGTATCACATTAACAGTATTTATGATGATAAGGCGATAAAATGATTTTGTATACAGTATTGGTGCATCACGTGGACTGTGCATATCTTGGTCAGCGACAACTCATTACAAACCACCCACTTGCAATAAATGTCATTTGATCACGGTAATTATTTCCATCGGGATAGTGTTCCAAAATCGGAAGTTTAAAATATAACATAAAATAAAACCGATATCGGGTTTAGAATTCAGAAGAGGTCTATTTCTCGGTATATCCGTTAAAGTAGACACATGTATTTTTAGCAAATGTCTTGGTAATTATTTAACTCTATGTCCGTTGAATAACATTGTTGACATGTAATATAGTCCGCACAAGCTATATCTAGAATAACATTAATCATGTTTGTTCATTAAACACAAAATTATAAAGAAATCATGTATATTAATTGGGACAAATATACGTTATTTCTCATAATTCAAAATATATCTGGAAGTAATCATTTTTGCTAAGAATAAAAACGTAGATATCAAATTTAGTGCACACGACGCGTTTCTGGAATAACCTTCGTCAGGTACACTCAAAATCGAAAGATTGGAAAACCAAGTAATTGAAAGTTTTGGGAGCAATATAACAAAAGGGCCTAAAGAGGATGAGCAAAATCGGCTAAAACATACTAGATTAATTGTTTTAGAAAGAAAAAATCTTTATGCCAATAATGGAACAAAAATGTGAATATAATCCACGTAGTTGTCACACCTTACCTGTGCCATTTTCCTTCTCGTTGATGTAGGAGCACCTCTGAAATATCAGAGTAAATTGGATGTTCTTATGATTAAGGAAAAGTTTAAGTACAGCACATTTTAACTTTTGATGTTCAATAGTAAAATTATACAGCAGTGATGACAAAACGGATCTTTATTTATGTTCATTATATTTACATGTTATGTTCAAAAGATCAGAATACTTAATATTCTATCTAATAGCTCCAGTTATTTGTAGGATGACGCATGTCTTATTTACGTTATTTGTGTTTGTTTGCGTAAAGTGGTGACCAACACATATTGTGTTGTATTTTTATATTGTTTTTCGTCGTCTTGTGTACCCTATGTTACCATTTTCTCTGGATTATCCTTATTTTGATTGCCCCATCGCTATTCTCTAACGTTTATTTAGTAATTCAATTTAGTCAATTGGTAAAATAAGAACTCTGAGATGTATTTACATTAAAATAGTAAATAGTCTAAAGAATATAAATCACTCAAATGTATCCGTAGTAATGATCATACACATAAACTTAGGTAAATATTATTATATCAATAGAAATATTCCGGCATCTCATACTACGATAAAAGTTGTCTTTTGACAGTAGGAATGTGGAGACATACCTAAAAACAGCCTAATGAATGGAAGCACCATTTCCATATCGCATTGGGAATTTTCTATGTGCTTCATAAGAAAATTTAATAACAAATAAGTGTCTCCTAAAAGATAATAATTTGTACCAGGTTTTTTGCAAGCTTGCAAGACTCTTCAAGGGAAAAAATAAATTATGCCAGATTAACATAACGTCTAATACAACATCGTGTTATTGTTTTTTGGTTTAACAGTATGAAATATAGCAACACAAATACAACATCATCAGAACAGCTGTAAAACACAAATACAACATCATCAGAACAGCTGTAAAACACAAATACAACATCATCAGAACAGCTGTAAAGCACAAATACAACATCATCAGAACAGCTGTAAAACACAAATACAACATCATCAGAACAGCTGTAAAGCACAAATACAACATCATCAGAACAGCTGTAAAACACAAATACAACATCATCAGAACAGCTGTAAAACACAAATACAACATCATCAGAACAGCTGTAAAACACAAATACAACATCATCAGAACAGCTGTAAAACACAAATACAACATCATCAGAACAGCTGTAAAACACAAATACAACATCATCAGAACAGCTGTAAAACACAAATACAACATCATCAAAACAGCTGTAAAACACAAATACAACATCATCAGAACAGCTGTAAAACCCAATCGACTAAATCTCAGAACCAGAGTCAAACGTAAGACCCCTACATTGTAACACACATATAAATAAGGTTAAACCCAATGGACAAAATCTCAGAAACAGACTGAAAACTTGAGATCCCGACATTGTAACACACATATGAATAAGGTTTAAAAGTATCGTTGTACTTCAAATGCTATAATTATCAAAACAAATATATCGACGACGCCTATATCAATGTATTATACAAGATATAAGTTTTATCTTTATCTAAAACTATATATACATATACATTTGTCTTGGAAAAAAAGAATCTTGGGTGAATATTTTCAGACGGTTTATCAATTGTTAATGAGGTACAGTAGAATAAAGAGGAGAAAAAGCATAAATTTGATCTGCGAAGCAACTTTTAAGTAATTGAGTGTTCTGTTCATTTTGTACGCAACTAAATCCTATTTAGATCACTGATATGAATGTTGTTTGTTTTGGAAAAATGTTTACAGTACAGAAGAAAACAATTTAAAATGAAGGTTTAGTAGAACTTTTGGCAACAAAATGAAGGAAAAATCAGCACCAGCCTGTATCATGGCAGAAAAAAAAAGTAATTATCAAAGTAGAAAATCAACACCCGTTTTCAGCATGGCAAAACACCAGCATCTGTCTGTAGCATGGCAGAAAATCAGAATCCGTCTGATCTGGGATATACAGTGGACACATTAATCTTCGTGGTATACCAATTTTCGCGGATTTCGTGGATAACATCAAACCACGAAATTAAGAATTCAACGAATGTTTGTCAACACATATATACGTACTGACTCAGGCAGAAAATCCACGAATATACGTATCCACGAAAACAGAATATCCCTCCAACCAGCAGTATGAATAAAGTAAATACATTACATTAATTACAGCAACGTTATAACAGGAACAGAATGATCTAATTAATTACATTAATTACAGTGGTGTGGGCTTTAATCACGTGTACTTTTAACTTTCATTGTATATCACGTGGGAGTTTGATTGTCATCATTAGGTTGAGGTGTGCTGTACTCGTTACAACTTATAGGGTCCCTTGTTCTAGGTCGGTGAATTATCCGAGTATTCCGGATTCTTTCACCAATAAAATTGCAGCCGCGATTAAAATGAAATGTTTAGTGTTGCCATGTAACATGAAACATCCATATTTCTACCCAATCATGATCATTGTCAAAAAACGGAAAGCGATTTTCATTTTTTGACTTCTATTTTTGTATAACATGGATCTTACTTCTGTTTTTGTGTCACATGGATTGACTTATTTTATTTATCAATAGCAGAGCTGATGTAAAATACCTATTGGAATATCCCATGTTGATGTCAACAATAGGTTCATTAAATGTGTCTCTCCTTATACTTTATTTTCTAATAATAAATGTAATCCGTCTAATATGTGTGTATGTTCTTACAATACTGTATACTGACAACGGGTAAAAACAGAGGTAGCTTCTCCTGTATCCAGATTCTCCCATTTTCTCGAATACTCTGATTTCAATTAATATCATTTGAATCAATTTTCCAATGGCAGAAAAATGAGATATTCGTTGTTATGAAACTTGCTTACACAATTTCTAGTTACACGTGTATTTCGTGATTTGTGTGGTATCAACGAAAATTCATATTCAATGAAGCAAATTAATTCACAATATCATTTCGAATTTAATTCCAAAAATAGTAGAACCAACTTATACTACAGTGTACAACAAGTTGACAATGATATAACTGTAATAATGTCGCATCAATATTATTATTCTAGTGTTTGAAAAATAATCAAAATATTGGAATTCAAGAAAAAAACGAAAACTTAGAATTTAAGTACTTTCAAAAGAATAGAAAAGAAATATATACAATAACAATTGATATATGCTAAGTAAATTTTACCTCTGTCAAGTTAGACAAATAAATTCAATAACAACTAATAATCACACGAATGTTATTCTTTGGTTTTTTAGGGGTAAGGTTAGGGTTGTGGTGTTCAACGCCACTTTCAACATTATTTCAGCTATATCGTGGCGGTCAGTTTTATTGCTGGAGGAAACCGGAATACTCGGGGAAAACCACCGACCTGCCGCAAGTCACTGGTAAACTTTAGCACATAATGTTTATTGAGTACATCTCACCTGAGCGGAACTCGAACTCAAAACGTTAGTGGTGATAGGCGCTGATTGCATAGGTAGTTGTAAATCCAACCACCATACGATCACGACCACAACGGTACCGCGATAGCACGGTGCCACGTGATGTTAGTATTAATAACGGAATAATAATATATTTCCTCATCATCTCAGATAGTTGTATGAGTAGTTAGGGTGACACTTACCTTTTCTCATCAGGAACTGGATTCCATTACCTCCAAATGTAATAACGATAGGTCTTTAAGAATTAGATAACCTTATAAAAGTGTAAGAAACGTTCTGTAATAAGAACGTATAAATCCAATTTAGTGCGCAATTGATTTTATCTGTAAACAGGAATATACGGATACAGAACAAAACAACATAAAGGTGGTTGGAATAAGGATAGGAGGGACAGAGATCAGCTGTTTTGAGTGAATTAGCATATGTCCTGTCCCATTTTTGTCAACTGTCGTGAAGGTCAACTTCACGGACAGGTATGCTGGTGTCAAATGACCGATGTCACTGATTGTATTAATGTTGTTGGGTTGTATCCTGTATCCAGCTTCTCCCACTTTCTCGAATACTCTACTCTGATTTCAATTAGTATCATTTGAATCAATTTTCCAGGATTTGGCAGAACAATGAGATGTTCGTGGGCATTGGAATTCGTTGTTATGGAACTTGCTTACACGATTTCTAGCTACACGTGTATTTAGTGATTTTTGTGGTATCGACGAAAATGAAGCAAAATGAATTCACAATATCATTTCGGACTTAATTCAAAAAATGGTAGAACCAACGTATACTACAGTGTACAACAAGTTGACAATGATATAACTGTAATGTCATATCAATATTATTATTCTAGTGTTTAAAGAATAATTCATTTTTTTTTTTTTTTTTGTAAATTTTCATTTTTTTTTTTACAGACAACACATTCATCACATCACACGCACAGAACAATACAAACATATTACAAGTGTAAATGACAGTTATTGCTATTTGTGTGCTCAGCAATTGTAATTGTAATTATCGCCCTATTCCCAATAAACCATTATTTATTTATAAATATATAAATTAATCTAAAAATTAAGTTTACAATGATCAGAATGATTAAACTGTTACAAATAGTTTATATAATTTGTTTCTGCTAAGGGTATAGAACAGCAATAACAATGCTAAATTACAGTAATTTCAGCCACCTATCCTCATGGTCTTTCAACTTATCCTTAAAGATTGAATTTGATCTCTCCATTTTTTCCCTACTTTTTAATTTTGCTTTAAGTACTTCTATTGTTGGCAAATTATTTGACCACTTACAGCAATGGATATAATATTTTGTGAATAGCATCACAAATTCGATGATCTCGAATGGATATTCATTGACATTTGTAATAAACACTATATTTGCCATATTTAACTCAATAGGAATGTCAAAAATTTCTTCTAACCATGTTTTTACCCGATTCCAAAACAGTTTTACTACAGGGCAAAGCCAGATATAATGAAGAATTGAGTCAGTGTCATTTTTACAAAAGTTACAAAGGTCCGAGTTCTTTATCCCAATTTTAACCAAGAATGTGTTTGTCGGTAAAGTTCTATGAAGAAGTTTGTACTGGAAATTTTTTAGTTTCGAATCATTTGTGACAAGATATAAATTACGGAAGACGTCACTGATATTAATATCTGTCTCCATATCTGATTTCCACTTAGAAATGCCTTTTATTGAATCAACTTCTAAATTTTCCAGTGGGCTATGTTTGTTATATATTTCCTTTGATAAGCTCTTGGAATTCAGAATTGTGTTAATTAAATGGCTTCTATATTCTGCATTTGTTATGTTGGTTACATTCTTACTTTTAATCATGGATATTAGACTAAAGTACTTCAAAAAGTTAAGTTTGCAATTAAGCTGATTTTTTAATTCATCATAAGTTTTAAATTTATTTTCTTCATCTAAGATATCTTTGATAAATATGATATTATTATCAAACAATTCTTTGTAAAAAAGTGTTTTTCCTTCAATTTTTAGAGATGAGTTATACCAAATAATACTGTCAACATTAAGAGGTATCTTTACTTTTGTTTTTAATTCAAAGAAAAATTTCAACAAATCTGTCCAAAATATATCTTTCATTGTTATGTTGTCAATATCAGAGGTATTTAGATCACAATTAAAAATAAAATTTTGATTAAATATGTGATATCGCAATTTTATAATATCCTTCCAAGAGCTTTCAAATGAACTATCCAACAGCTTTTTGACCCACTGAAATTTTACAGATTTGCTGTAAGTATATATATCGGTGATGTTTAAACCTCCTTGATTTGCCTTTTGCAGAATTACTTCCCTCTTTATTTTTGGCGGTTTATTATCCCACAGAAAATTGAAAATTAAGCTATCAATATCTTTAAGGTAGTTTTGTCCTGGATTTGGTAATACAGATAAGAGATATGTTAGCTGTGGTACAATTAAACTTTTTATAATTGTTACCTTTCCAAATAAAGTCAAGCTTCTTTTACTCCACGACTGAATGATATTTTTTATTTTTACCTTTTTTTCATCATAATTTAACTTTATCAAGTCTTCATATTTCCCATTTGTTGGTATAGTGATTCCCAATATTTTCATTTTATCAACTGTAATTTTCATACCTGGTGAGAAATTATGTGTGTAAATTTAAAATCTTGGAAGTCATGATAAAAGCGAAAACTTAAAATTTAAACACTTTCAAACGAATAGAAAAGAAATATATACAATAACAGTTGATATATTCTACGTAAATCTTACCTCTGTCACGTTTTACCAAATAAATTAAATAACAACTAATAACGACACGAATGTTATTCTTGGGTTTATTAAAGCTGACACTACAGATAGTACCTTTGTCATAAACAGAGCATACATTAACATGCAACATCAAATATATAGAACTTTGATAGAACTAATATTATGCAAATGACAACTGTCACGAAGTTTAATGGTTCACGCCCCGGCCATACCAATCGTCGGTGTTAAGGAATCTAGACATACAATCTATGGCAGGGGGTTTTAATGGTCAATTTTTTTATATGTGCTCTGGTGTTCCTCCTCATCCAATAGGTTTGGTATAGTCCTCGCTGACATACTAAGCACAACGCCAAGCATTAAGGAACACTATAATAGATCACAAGCTGATTACATATATATCTATAGGCAAGAAACAAATAAATTATCAACATTGGTGGCTTTCTACTGTTAGCGTACCCGATGAAGGTTATTCCAGAAACGCGTCGTGTGCACTAAATTTGATATCTACGTTTTTATTAAGAAGAAACTAGGCAGGAACCAACTGCTTTCAAATTTTAATCTGGTTTTGCGTGAATATTGATACATGTACCTTTAGTGACGTCATAGTCATTATTCGAGGAGACATTGGTTATCCGTAATGATTAATCATTTTTTCATTCTTTACTACTGTGAATCTTATACAGGTATACTGTAGTTTATATCCATTCACAATTATACAATATATTGAACAACACATATGTTAGTCAACAAAATATGTGCATATCGTAATATTATTCGAATAAACCGACGACGCGATATAACTAAAATACTGCTAAATTTGGCGTTAGACACCAATCAATCAAGTTTATCCTAAGGGAAAACATATATTCGACTTAGTGGGGAAAACGTATCCATAAAGCGCAATATGGAATACTGCATGCAGAATTGAATGAACTGCATGCTATCCCAAAAGAAAATAATATTTCATCGGAATAAACCGTGTTCTTACTGGTAACAAAATTTACGACTTCTGATTATCCCTTTGGTATTTTCAAACTTTTTTATTTTCCCTCTCTGATACCAAATCACAATAATATCACATTAATATAAACGTAGATATCTAATTTAATGCACACAGTATGTTTATGGAATAACTTCCATCATGTGCGCTCAAAATCGAAAGATTGAAAAGCCAAATATGTGTAGAGTGTTTGGGAGCAAGAAAACCAAAAGGTTTAACATGTCTACGTTATAAATATAGGTATAAATAAAATGTATGCGAGAGACAAATGCAGAGGAATAAACCAAGCAAGCTTAATATCAGATAACACAAATATGCACAAAAGAAAAATTAAACAGAAGACAATCTGAAATAAAGTGCAGACTTTTCATTGTTTTACCACTGTATTAACAATTGAAATAGGTATAAATAATAATTTAATAAGAGAAATCATGAGCGACCAATCAAAGGCATAATAACAAAATCAATATCGCTTTCAAAATAATATATATCTGAATAACGTTTTTCTTAATTAAAACATTTAGATGATGGAGAATTATGAAAGATGGACATGTGATTACATTGTAGAAAACACAATGTATCAATGACATATCCAGAAAGTCTAACTAATGACCGAAAAGGACTTGTAGTGTTCACTTAAAATATAGTATAGTAGTTATACCGTAGTTCCATTTTTGGTTAATTAATAGTTGGGTTAATTAATAGTTGTCACCACCATGATATAACTGAAATATTGTTGAAAGTGGCGTTAAACACCATAACCCATAATATTTATCAATTTGTACATTTTTTTGTTTTTTGTTTTGCTCATTTAATATCGTTCAACATTGTTACAAAATCTGTATTTTATCATTTTAATTTGTTAAATTCTAGTTTAATTTCTATTCAAAATTCAATCATACGTGTATGTACCCCCAATAACATATAACCGATAAACATATTCTTCGTATTATTTCAAATCATCGATTAAATTAATTATGTCATATTGGATGTCGTGACACCTCTGGGCACTAGCTGTGTACGGTGACCCCCGCCATCTTCTTAATAATAATAAATCAATTAATTTATTAATTAGATGATTCGACATTTTGGTTTATCTACTATATCTGGGTTTCTTCAATTTAATGATATATTCAATCGTAAACAATACTTAAGAAAATTGCCAGCATAAAAGGTATGGACTTAATGTAAGCAAGTGCCAGTATTGAATATTATTAATTGCTTTCCACAGGAAATATAAATTCTGGAGAAAATTGCTATTTTTGTCGTGTTAACAGTTGAAAACTTGAATGATACATTTAATTTTTCAGAGATCGCAAATGTCAGATATTTAAACTGTAAAATAAAAATAAAAAGTTTTCTTGTAAATTTCGAGGTTGATGTTTTTTGATTTTATCAGTCATTAATTGAAATGTAGCGAAGAAACAATCAGTACAATCGCCGTTTGTAATGAGTTACTCGTATCGATCCATCGACGCCTACAGTACATAGATAATTTTACGAGCTCCACCATTGGTCTCTGCTACCTTAGCAAATTACAGCTATTCAAATGACACATGGTAATCCTCTGATACAAAACAATAAATACAAGATACATTTAGTATTCTACCACTTGATGATTTTAGCTGTAACCGGGGCGATATGGAAATTTTAAATATTTTTCTTGTTATCTTTTCTTTGCTAGGAACTGTTTTAGTAGTTTCGTCTTCTGATGATTCAAGTGACAGAAAGAAGAGAGAAATTGACACTTTAGATGATGAGACAAACTCTGATTTTTTAACAGCTGAAAAACGTCGTCCCGGTTGGGGAAAAAGAAGCTACGGTGGTACAGACATATTAAATAATTTGGATAAAAGAAGACCTGGATGGGGAAAAAGAAGTGATGTTTTGTACGATTCCGATGATATTGAAAAACGGCGACCAGGCTGGGGAAAAAGAGACAGTTCATTATATGATGTAGAAAAACGAAAACCCGGATGGGGTAAAAGAAGCCCAGCTCTTCTAGATGATCTCAATTTATACAACTCATTAGTTAAAAGGCGACCTGGATGGGGGAAACGATCCGACTCATTTACAGTTGAAACACGAAGACCCGGATGGGGAAAGAGGACACCCGGATGGGGAAAACGCTCAGGACAAAGCATATGTATGGACTTGTCTCTAGAAATTCGACAATTGTCTCAAATACTAGCCGAGGTAATAAATCGATGTTGTATTAATATTGATGTTATAAAAAAATGTTTACTTTTGTCGAGTTTCCACAAATGTGATATCTATATGTTTGTGCTATTTTGTTACAGGAACATTTTAAAATGAACAACCCTTTGTAAATATTTAAAATAATTGTCTTGCTTCTATTTCTACGATTATCATATTAGATGATAAAACTATCCCGACAGTCTGGTAATTTGTTTTTGTTTTTGTATACTAAATATTTCATTTTTGTTTATTTTAATTATTTACTTTTCGGTATGTTTTTCCCTTTTTGTTTCCTCTCGGACATTATAAGTACCAATCTTTGGTTGATATCATATCATAAACGCAAAAAATACATTACTTTTATGTCCAAAAAAAAGGTTAATTCTGAGGTGTAATGAATGGGAATGGCAAGCGTGTATCTTTAGAATTTAAATCTTTATAAGTAATGTGTATATTTAGACATTTCTCATACATGCTTTTGCTAATTGCTCGTATCTGATATTAAGATTTTTGTTATTTGTGTTTTGTACTTGTATACCTTTGAGTGTATTTGTATCACTTACTGTTACGTGTAATACTTTTGATAAGATACAAGGTATCGCAATACTAATCTGGTTCCTGTAAATTCATTGATACATTACATTTCCGTCTAATATATCAAAACAGATATCTGTCTTGGATGGATGTTTTTTTTTCTTTCAAATTCAGTTGCCATAGCAATATGACGTTTTAATGTGTTTAATTTAAATGGGTAACAGCGACCGCGAAAGTACAGTAGTTCGTTGAACATCCACCTAAGCAATCGGTGCCATTACTAGTAAGGTTTGAAATTTGGATCAGAGCTCGCGATAAGGTGTACTCGATACAACCATTTGCAAAAAAAAATCATGTCGTTGACTTACGTGAGTTTTTCCTGCCTCATTGACGTATTTCATTGATCAATTATATAGGTATATTATGAAAATTAATAGACTGACCTTCACGATAAAATTGAAATATTAGTGAAAATAGCGTTAATCCTATTCCTATTTGGATTAAGATTAATGTTGCTTAGAATAATACAAATTGATTTTTTATCATTGCTAATATTCATGCAGATGGAGGCTTTTGTACTTTTTTTATGTAACATTTTCACGCAGTTGTTTTTTTTTCTTACGTAATTCGTTTTTTGATGTAACTCCTTTAGCATTTATATGCATCTTTTGTAAGTAGTTTAAAGATTTGTTCCGTCAACTGACGTTTGATATTCTTAAATTTTTTTATATTATCTGCACTGTCCTTGTCAAGTCGGTACTTCAGTGACTGGTGCCTGTTCCTATCTGTAAGTTGATTATCCGCGTTTTTATTATCACATATTGTTGAACTGTCTTAATAATTCATACAAAAGAGCTTGATGAAAATTGCGTTAGTCTAAGTAGCTACAATAACGGACGGGCGGCACAGACAAAATAAAAACGATTAGTCTTCTGTAATTCATACATAGTAATTTGGGATAGCTTTATACTTCCTTTATGATTGCTTTCTAATGATTGTATTTGAACCGGTGGGACATGATAATTATCCTTTTATGTGATTACTAATTATTTTGAACCACATCGTGGAGGAATTATGTTGACAGTTAATTCACACTTAGATAAGGGAAAGATTTTGGTAAAAATAAGCTCGAAATCGATCATTGTTATATTAAATAATGTGGTCCTCTGTCTAAAAGAACACATGTACAATGTCAAAAACAAGTTTGACTATTTAAATAAATGCTAAGTTTACCATTGGGCAAATGGTGTTTGATAGTATTCTATGTATGCTCGACAATAAGGAGAAAATATCACCACCACGAAATTTTTTAATTTGTTTTACTAGATCTGAATCTGTTCTTGCAAGATATTTTCTCTTTATATAACTTACCATCATGATATTACTGAAAAATTGTCCAAAGTGGCGCTAAACACCATAAACCAATCTTTATGGAACTTTCTGTTATTCTTAAATAGTTACCTAATAGTGAAGAATACCATATTGTCATCGGTTTTTATCATTTTTACTGGTATATTAATATAATCTCTTGATTTGACGACCCTTTGAAGCACCCCAGTTTTTTTTACATAGGAGTTCTTGCCTCCTACCATGTAAAATAATCTTTTTTACAATATTACTTCTCTCCGTTCTTATGTAACAATATATTCATTTACATCAAATATTGCATTTTAATGATACAAGGTACTAAGTCGTCTTGTGCAAATCCCTTCTTTCGGAACTACTTTCATAACGTCGACGAATGAAATGTGGGGAAATTATTTTAAGCGTAAACAAAACTTTGTCGGCAAATATCATTTAATTGAAAGAAATTTTAATTTCTAAAGAATAGCTAAATAAATAAAAATGTCTTCTTATGTCTTGCCTAATTAAGTGCCAGAAAAACAACTTGAACACATTCTGATTCTATTTAGTACTGCCCATCAACTTTCAAGGCACAAAAAAGTATTAACAATTATGATATTGCTTCATGCGAAGCGAAATGTAAAATATGTTATGTTGTGTTTATTGGAATGTATTCCATCTTATAACACTACGAGTGGTGATGTGGATTATTACAGCAGATGACGGTCTGAAAGTGAGAATTTTGCTATTTTTTGATTTGATTGGTTAAACACCAACCAATCAAATCAAAAAATAGCAAAATTCTCAACCAATCAAATAAAAAAATAGCAAAATTCTCACTTTCAGACCGTCATCTGCTGTAATAATCCACATCACCACTCGTAGTGTTATACGAATCATAAAGAACAGCCCACCCTGATATTGCCTATAATAGTTCTATAAGTGGAATATGTATATAATATGCTTTCTAAGATACCATTGTATTACGGATTTCTTACTTAATGTTAGAGCAGGTTATGATCTTCTATCACGATGTGGCATTAAACGTTATGTGAATATATCTACTTATATTATGAAGCTTAAACTACTTTTTACATGGTATTCAAAAATCAACGCCCTGTTTTTCAATATAACCAGCATCTAATTATATAATAATGTTGTGTTAGCGATGACTATGCCAATTAGTGGTCAGGGTTGAAGACATAGTGCACGACCCGAAGGGGAGTGCACTATGTCTTCAACCCTGACCACTATATGGCATAGTCATTGCTAACACAACTTTATTATTATTATTATTATGCTGACTGTTATATGTAGACAAAATATATTGAGAACTATTACAATAAAGGAGGTCCTGATATTGGTGACTAATATATTGGATCAGATAGTCTTGAAAGTATGAGAATATACTTTGTTTCATTTGAGGCTTTAAAAATATAAAGATTTTTGAAGTTTGAATTTTAATTAACAACAATAACAAGTATTAAAAACCAGTAACATGAATAATAGACGACTATGATAGATTGACAGATTGGATCCGCCCCCTTGCACGTGGACTAGCTATATATAGCTTGACAGACAGCTGAAAACCCAACCTTCCCCGCGTGAAACTAGCATAGTAGATGTACTATTTTCGCATAGTATATCAACGCTATATAATTCTTTGTGATATATGCCAAAATATCGTATGAACTTATATTACAGAAGAAATTTACAGAAAGCATAATAATGAATAATAGTATTGTTAGCTTTACTGAGAATAAAGTGGTGAGGATATTTAAGTGTATTTTCAGTTACAATTGGCAATGAATACGATTGGTTGAAAAATTCAGTCTTGTGGGAAAAACACAAAACTCATCAACGGTTAAATGGTCGAGATATATTTTGTATTCTAGGAAACGTTATTTTATCTATTTCCTCTGAGAGTGTTAGTTAAAGCTTCACGATAGTGTAGTAAATATATACTAAAAATAAATACGCATGTTAATTTTCGAATAATTAATTATTTATTCACAAAGTCTGTTTATCTTAACCTTGTGATTATGAAATATTATTGAACGTGGCGTTAAACACCATAATCCTAACCCTAACATTGTGATTACAGTTTAATATCAATATGTGTACATCATGTGAGACCAAGTTGTAAATACTGTTCGTGACACGTGTAAATTTTTACCGAAATATCATTATAGAAAACAACGATCTTTGTGTGATATGATTTTCGCACTTGTTTTCCAAAAAGTGTCAGCAGTCAAAAACACTGCAGGGGTTGGATCCACGAAATACCCCCAAAATTTTCGCGCCTCCCTCCGCTCGGCGAAATTATTTTAAGCACGTTTCCTGTGTCAATACATGATGACATTAAATACACTTCGTAATGAAAGCAACAATATAAATGGCTGCCGTTCAAGTTTCAAAACAAAATATTTTAAAATCGAATGAGAAAATTCAGTCTCAGTAGATTTAAATATTTAATAAAGAACGCCCCCGCAACAGTTAGAATTGAATAATATCTTGTTCTATGCAATGACGTGCTTTTGTGTGAGTAAACAAAGTTTTGTTAGATTGCACAAATTTTATCATTTACCGGAAGTTGAAATATTTCCACACATACTTACTTTTCAAATGTCTGCTGTGGCTTTGTAAAACATTTCCATGATAGGGTTAGAGGTTATGGTGTTTAATGCCACTGTCAACAATATTTCAGTCATATCGTGGCGATCAGTTTTATTGGTGGAGGAAACCGGAGTACCAGGAGAATACCACCGACCTGCTTCAAGTTTACTGACAAACTTTATCACATAATATTGAATCGAGTATACTTCGCCTGAACGGGATTCGAACTCACAACATTAGTGGTGATCCATGATAGGAAAAAATTGCAATGTGAATTTATTATCAAATATAATTTCAATATAATGTCCTTCATTGGATATATAAACAGTGATGTGATAAAAATACCGATAATATTTATATTTCGCAAATGCAGATTGCTGGACACATTTTTTCCTCCATTCCTGGGTGATTTAAGTATTTATGCAGAACCGTGGTGCATTCAAACATTAAGATGATCGTGTTGTTTCTTACGCAGTATAATTTTCGGGAGTACGCGGGTGACTGATTTATTTTACGATTGCATTTTAGTATTTAACTTGTTTTAACTGCCAAAGTCAAAATGTCACCAAACTGGAAAATGTTTTACTTAATTGCAACTTGAAACATTTGTCTATATACCACTGTAAACATAAAGATCAATGGAAAGTCCATATTGTCTTCCGCTTAAAAAAAAGATAGATTTTTCATATTGGAATTGAAATAATATTCACGAACCCATACGTCTGTGTCACATTTTAGCGTGGGTTGCATTATTTCCGTGGTATATCATTCTATTGGCCGAGGACAAATTTTTAGACAATCATATTACCCATGATAAAATTTCACAGATTCTTCGATGCAAACAAAATTATTGTAGGACTCAATATAGGGCACTATTTATCTAATGTATTGCTGTAAAAAGAATAAATGTTAACACTTTTCTCACAATTCTATGTTATGCTTAGTCCAGATTTTAAATGTATAGCCATGACAATTATACTGGTTTACACATACACATTTGTACTAGCTCAGAACAAACCACAGATAAGGATTGTTTGTGAATACTTTGAATACCGGACATGTTATAGACAATCTATCTTTATATTTAACATACGGGTTTTGAAAGCCAACATTATTATAAGGGTCATTTATCTTATTTCTTAAGCTCACTTTTACTTCCAAACATGGATATACTTGACATCCATTCAAGGATATCAGAATTCGTTTCAACATCAAAACTGTTTGTTTCACAAGGTTATCACGTGACACTAATAATACTTCCGGCCCGTGGCTATTTATTTCGTGACAAACCGACATAAAAAAAAGTTCTCGCAAAAGATCTCGTACACAAACAGATTTTGTTTTTAAAAATATTATTTATCAAAATGTCAAAAGTGCAATATACCATTATTTGTCTTTATATCACTACTAATAATATATCCTTTGTAGACATTGTATATAATTGTTGGTTGTTAGTCCATTAAACAGTGTGAACAAAACACCTGTGACAGCAATGAATTATAATTAGGAAGAAAATAAGATTAAAGACAAAAATGTCAAAACTACCAATAATACCACATTGTCGTGTGAAAATATATTTCATACAAAACCACAGATTATGTAACTAGTAAAACTAATCATATGACGAATGAATGAGTGTTGTTTTTAACACCAAGTCAGCATTTACTAGACCCAATAAAGCTTAGCTGGATTTTTATAGTGTTAGCTCATTGAAACAACAGTCCGCAGGTAGGCATGTGGCTTCTTTCTCACACATTATCCTACCTAACTGCGAGGCAACCAATCTTTGTTCTTACTTCTTTTCGTTGCGTGTATAACGGATAAGCAAAATATATCAATTTGATAGTTTTGGATTTGATTACAGAAAAATGTCGCTGCAGCAACATGTTGAAAGCAAAACATTAAAATCCAACATCTGCCTTTTTGCCATTTCATGCAAAGGGCCATAGTAAAATAGTTCTTGAAACAGAAATTCGTTTAGCTTAGGCAAAAAACATACACAATTGGTCGTCTTTGTACAATTCATTGTTATAAATTACAGTTGACTCTCGTTATCTCGAATTCGATGGGACCATGGAAAATATTCGTGTCAACCGTAGTTCGACTCAAGAGGAGCTATTAAAATACCGGGAGTGTAGTTTGTTTAGCGACGAAAGGGAGACAACTCGAGCGAAATTTTGAAGAGCTAAAACCAGCATCGCATGTCTCGATTCTCGGAACGATTTTAAACTTATTCGATGTTTTTGTTGCTGTTTTTTTTTCTGCTAAATTCTTAGAATCTTGTGGAATGACTGATAACTTCTAGATATTTGTTTTTGTGTGTATGATTATGTTTATCTGTTTTGTTGCATTGATTCAATAAAGTGTAGAAGAGAACTATTCTCGACCGAAAATAACGCCAATTCTGAGAAATAGCGTGATTTTTAGTGTGTAATAAAACAATCCCAAAAACTTAGATATAAATCTGCTTTGATAATCATAAGGGTATGCATAAACGTTAGAGAAAACCGAATGGATCATCAATAATGAACAATCCAGAGAAACTGACAAATAAACGTTAGAGAATACCGAATGGTCCATCAAAAATGAACAATCCAGAGAAACTATAAATAAACGTTAGAGAATACCGAATGGACCATCAAAAATGGACAATCCAGAGACACTGGCAACACAGAGTACACAAGACGAGGAAAAAGGAAACAAAAACACAACACAATTGTGTGTTGGACATCACTATGCAAAAACAAACACAATTAACGTAAATAAGAAATGTACAATAATTAAACGACTATGTTAATTGTTTTATATAAACTGAACATGGTCTTTAAGACATACATTTGACATTAGGTATACAAAGTTTTAAATATAGGAACAAAATCAGATAAATGAACAGGAAATACACTTATGTAGTAAGCAAAATATGCAGTAAAACGAACCTAATCGCTTAAAGGGTGTATACAAGAATCGCACAATTCATTATGGAAATCTAATTTAATGTTGACTATCGTTTTGCTTATCAACATGCCTGAAGACCTTTGAGGCATGCTGGGTCCGTTTTTTATAATAATAAGACGTCGACATATCTTTTGAAAGTTACATTATTTATGATAATAACGTTTTTGGTTATATTTACTTACAAATTATTTATTGAAATTTTTTATAAACCTATTTAAATTATCTTTGATTTTTTTAATATACGTTGACTAACTTTTATTAAATCGATTCCTTTTTGTTAAAATGACAAAAAGGTATAATCTTGAACAATTCGACTCATTTCTGCATAAAAGCAAAACTAAATAAATAAATAAATAAATAAAAATAAAATAAAACGGATCAAATAATCAGCAGAAAAATAAAAATGAAATAAAAATGTGCACAAAAGTTCAATGTCGATATCAATTCAAGGACACAAAAACAAAATTATAATTAATATTTGTTAATTACACGCCGTTCCTCCAGTTCAGAGATTATTACTAACGGCATACAGATCTAATGTCTTAATTTGCTAAACTGTTGAGAAATTCTATTCATGGAGAGAGAATAATTCCATATTCAACCTTCTCTGTTACTGTTGTAAATAAGATTCTCACAACATGCAAGTTATTCTAATTTAATCGATCAAAATTATGTTTTTGTTTTCTTTTGGGGTATTAATAGAAAAAAAAACCCAATCTTGAAGTCTTAAAAGCCGAATACGGTTTAACAGTGGAACGCATTAGTTAGAAAATATGGTATCACCAAACATGCTGTAATTCCTTCAAATTTTGCAAATGACTGAAAACAAATCTCTGAACATAATTAAATCAAAGCCCTTAAAGTCATAGAAAAAAAATAAAATAAAATGGCGCATCTGTTGTATAACAAAACCGCTCTATGGAAAATCCTCAACCTACTACGCTAATTAAATTTACATGTTTTCATCCGAATACAATGTTTTTCGACTCCATGAAAAAATAAGGAAAAGGAGAATAAACAAGTAATTTTAATTAGATTTGACAATATACGAAGGAGTTGAGTGAAACGAGAATGAAATGAGAATGAAATGAATTCGCTATGAACTTTTCTGAAGTACTTTTCATGTTATTTTCATTGTCTGAAACCTATATCATTGCATCATTTTGTTTTCTTGTCATGAAGTAAACCTACTTGAACACCGATCTGAAGGCTATAAGGACACATGTTTCATTCGGAGCCTTTCTAATTAGCTGACAATTATAGTTTCCGATATCTACAATGTAATTTCCATCGAATTCCAAATACAACTGGCTTGATTGATGTAATCCGTTATTGTTAGTACTTGAGTAGAATATATAACATAATCAGTACAATTTAGTGGGGGTCTGATTCGGAACACGCTGTCAAACAGTTTCAAAATCAATAAAAAAAATCGTAGAAAGAGGCAAGATCGATACCCCCTAACAAAGAAATACATGACCGCTCATTTTCAGCAGATTAATGTGGTTGTGCACGCTGTTGGCAGTGTTTCAACAGAATAGTATGACTGGTGTGCACGACTGGCTCATTTTCGGTTCATCTAGTATTTGTTTAACCCGAGAATGTTTGTATGTATGCAGTGTTAATACTATGTAAACAAAGTACGCCTGTGGTTGGGCTTGACATTTTCCATATAATTCTAAATGTCATCATCAAATTTTTCTATATCATTAGATGCATAGCGTACATTATCGATACATAGCAACGACATGACATATGGGTCTTTATGTTTAACGATATTCAAGCATTGGGTACTGTTGACGGTTAGATGGTTAGCAGGGCTGAATCCGCAAAGCTTCCCAGGTGGCGAATAGAGGGTGCCATATCAATGGGAGTTGGTAGGTTATAATACGGAAAGTCTGATCGTGAACCATAGTGGTAGCATGTTTTGAGATTGCTACGCCTCCTGTACGGTAAAGACATTCCCTTTATAGATTACCTAAATGTGTAGGCCTATTGTACAGCCCCTACAAAATGATATCATGGTCTGGAGATCAAATTGATTGATCAACTGATTTCTGTGAGGGGAACTCGATTGCTAATACGCAAAATGAATCCATAGCTAGTGATATTTAGCAGAAAGGATCAGCATTTTATCGGTCTGCGATAAAGGTAGGCCCTCTCGGATAAATCGTAAACTCCAAAACATGGAAGCGACACCGACGATAAGGTTTGGTTGGAGACATAGACCAGCATATGTCATTCTGATTTTTGTCGGTTAATTTAATGGTAAACGTAATTGTTATTTTATCTTTCCATTCTTTCTCGATTGGTCGGACATTTTTGTGTTGCATCATGGGTATTGACCTCGCAATCATAATTATTAACGATAATGTCAGAATGTAAGGAGTGTTGATTGAGGTATTGAGAACAACATAATGTAGAAAATGGCAATCGGGATAGAAAAGAAAATACTTAAATTCTATTGACAATAGACTATCAATAAAAAATTAAGTTTTGCTACAGAAACACACTAACATCAGAAGAAAGAAAATCATTGTCCTTATATAAATACGACACTGTTAATTTGCTACAGAACACATACTAACATTAGTAGAAAGAAAATCATTGTCCTTATATAAATACGACTCTGTTAAATATTTCTGCACATTTGAAAAATTGATAACGACATGTGCGATAAAACATACACTTTTTTTACCCTTTAAGTGTCATTTTATTAGAAGTAACTGTCATCCTTAATTGATTATTCTACTAACGAGTTCCCTGGTCATTGTCGTGATAACAAAGCATTGAAACTCTGTACTATATATATAATATCCGTTATTGTAAAACTACCATCAAACGAAACTTCACTCTCTCATAAGGTTATGTAGGTTTGGTATATATAAAATATTTATTAAAACGACGAAAATTAATCCTTAGGGTAAGATAGAAATAACCAATTTGGCGTGCTCGAAATAATTTGAGGGTGGTAATGTTCAATTAAATGATATTGGTATCTTTAGACAAGTCTGAATTCGATTTCCGCCTTTGCATTCTTTAATAATGATATATGGAATTGTTGATAATTGGAAATTATAATGTCATCTTATACTTTTAAAATATTAACAAATACACAAAATAAATCAATAAAGCAAATTCTCAACAAAAAAAACACAAAAAATCTTAAAATACCAAATATTATCACTGATGCATATTTCACTTCTATTTTTGAGTGCTAATGTAAGATGTCAAAAATGTAATTAAGAATTCAATGAGTGTCTATTAAATGTTCTTTAATTCGATCACCTTGCATATTGTGAACGTGTAATAATCTTAAAGAAACACATGCGAGTGAAATTTGTCAATTGCATAATTCCTGTGCTCATAAGTGAAAGAGCATATTGCTTTATAAAATTGATTTAACATTTCATTTAAATATATTCCTTCTTGCTCAATGATAGCGTCATGGTATCAATTATTTGTTGTAACTAAATGTTTTTTCTGACGTTGGCATATTTGTGATGAATATTTAACACAATATACGAAGCATCAATCATTCTTGTTAATTCATGTCTTTAGAGAGCATCTTTTGTGACTCTATTTTTGCAACCGTATACTAGTGATTTTATATATCTAATTCTAATAAACATGACATACGCTAATGAAAAGAACAATGACAGTTAGCGGGAGTGTTCTATAATTGTTGCTTATTGTTAGAATGCATGTCTTATTAATTGTCAATCATTTGATTAGTTAGTCAATTTTCTGCCAATATTGTCTCATTATCGTCTTAAGGAAACAGAATATGAATCGTCATGTGGGATAACATCCCATCAACGTTTTCACTTATTGAATTTACACTATTATTCCAATGCATAATACAATGAGTAAATACAAGACGAACGAAGGCAGAGATCCCAGATAGTCTCTTAAATTGACAATCCGCAAACAAAACAACAACGTTACAAAATAAAGATAGAAACACAACAAACATCACAACATAAAATAGCATGAACTAAATCAAGAAGAAAACAGTCCTATTAAACTAGTAGACTGGTTCACTGATGAGGTGCATATCATTAATATTCATATACCAAGACAGGTAGGTTCTACGTTATCTCTCTTTTTGAAATGGAGATTGCAAAATATTTAGAAATTATGACGTCATTGATGGGTGTTTTCTCCCGGCATGCACTTGTAAGGTCAATAATATCAAGTTAAATCAGTGTTTCGTCACATCCGGAGAAACTGCGCAGAAATAATACGTGGTGTTAAGTAATAAAACAAACGTATATATCAAATTTAGTGCGCACGGCGCGTTTCTGGAATGATTCAATACTTAAAGGGCGCCAGTCCCTACCTACCCATATACATACAAAATGTATGCACACAGGTACTGTTTTGCTATAGTCATTATTTTTAATAGGTGTGGTAAGAAAATTTCCATTTTAAAGTCAAAACGAGGCAATCAATTTCTCTTTCATTAAAGCTACATAAATACGATTGGGTAGGGGTATGTCCATTCTTGATGTGTGATATTGTCTATATTAAACCAATATTTACATTTTTGTCATATTCATGTAATCTTTTCTTTTTCTTTCTGCATAATTCAACGAGGACAATCGCGCTTGAATAAGAAGAATGCATCTTAAATGTAAATGTCATAGAACACACACTGAATACAACATATACAATGTATATATGCCAGCATATCAACGTTCTGCAATTTTTTTTTCTAATAAAAAAAAGAAAAAAAGAAAAATAAAAAAGCGGTCATTACACGTTTTATTATTTTTCTCGAAATGAAACCTTGCCTTTACGTCAGAATGAAACAATAATATGCCACATAACACCATCATACGTCAAGGAATTAAACCTAAAAACCTGTAATAATGTATCAATGTTGGTATATTTCATATATCAGGTTTCATGGATATGAAAATAAAAAAAATAAATACAAGACGATAAATAAATCTAAAATTAAAGAGTCTGCTGTAACGTGATAAATGATCACTTATGATCTAAATCAGCAAAATACATATGCCAATATATATATAACTAAAATAAAATATGTCGATTTCTACGGAGTAACTGATGTTTAAGAAATGTTAAAAGGAATGCGTTACATTTATTGCGGACTCTATAAAATATCAGTAATCAAGACATGAAACCCACATTTCTAGATTATATTTATATAAATTATGTACAGAGAAAATAAAAACGACACCTCTGAAATAAATTGCAAAGCTATATCAGATAAACTTTAGAGAATACCGAAGGGGCAATCAAAAGACAATCCAGAGAAACTGGCAACATAAGGTACACAAGACGAAGCAAAATAAAAACAAAAACACAACACAATATGTGATGGACGCCACAATGCGCAAATAAACACAAATAAACCTAGCCCAAAACCGGACATGTTAGATAATTGTAATAAATTAGTTTTTTTCCATTAAGGTATCAACCCCAATGCTATATTTTTGTTTCTTTTTCGCAACCTATGCAAGGTGTACTCGATTAATCGACCCTCATCTTATGCAATAATTTTGAGAACATGTTGCTTTACTCGAGTATGGTTTCGTTCATGGGTTTTCATCGTCAATTTCAGCAATTTTTCAGCTTTATCATGACTACCAAACTTATTGGGAGAGGAACGCTAATGCTTTTATAATAAACTAACCGATTAAATCTTCTGCCATGGGCATGTGTCTGTAAACTTTAAAAACTAAGATGGGTATCAGAGTACGAACTCAGCTCAAGGATCTTATTTTTTTGTCAGAAGCTAACCATTTTAACTACTATACCACCGAGGCCACCTTTACCAGGGGGTAATTTTTTTCTTAATAAAGGCTGTTTTTTATCTCCTTATAAATTTAAGCTTTCCAAAAGAGCATTCCGATCTATTTGCAAATAAAATGAAGAGCAGTAATTAAGAAAGAGCAGGAACAGAATCACTCCTAACTCTTTTATGACTTATCGGATTTTAACAAGAACGGGTAGACTAGTAAATCGGAAACTGCTAACCGTGTTGCTCAATCTTTTGTTTTCTGTGTAGTGTTTTATTAGTCTTTTTCTTCCTTCGATTTACGGTTTCTGAGTACACATTTTGGTATCTTAGATTTACGGTTTCTGAGTACACATTTTGGTATCTTAGATTTACGGTTTCTGAGTACACATTTTGGTATCTTAGATTTACGTTTCTGAGTACACATTTTGGTATCTTAGATTTACGGTTTCTGAGTACACATTTTGGTATCTTAGATTTACGGTTTCTGAGTACACATTTTGGTATCTTAGATTTACGGTTTCTGAGTACACATTTTGGTATCTTAGATTTACGGTTTCTGAGTACACATTTTGGTATCTTAGATTTACGGTTTCTGAGTATAAATTTTGGTATCTTAGATTTACGGTTTCTGAGTACACATTTTGGTATCTTAGATTTACGGTTTCTGAGTACACATTTTGGTATCTTAGATTTACGGTTTCTGAGTACACATTTTGGTATCTTAGAACTTTTCTTGCAACTAATCATTACAATAACGGGCGTATGTTAGGCTTTTAATGATTCTTACATAAGTCACCTCTGAATAATGATGTATTTCGTAAGCAAATAAACAACTTGTATGATTCGATCACACCTATCATCGTTCAGGAAGATCATGTTGCTGAATGAGAATAATAAAAATATATTATAATCCTTCTGTAAGTCGGATAATTACACATCCTGATGATATATAATTGTCAACAGATTAAATAATGAAAACGATATAGTCCTGTGATTTGATAAATATTGGACAGTATATATTCTGTCTATAAACGTCAGCGAAAACCGAAGGGGCAATCAACAATGGACAATCCAGAGAAACTGGCAACATAGGGTACACAAGACACAGGACAAATAAATGTTAGAGAATAGCGAAGGGGCAATCAACAATGGACAATCCAGAGAAACTGGCAACGTAGGGTACACAAGACACAGGACAAATAAATGTTAGAAAATAGCGAAGGGGCAATCAAAAATGGACAATCCAGAGAAACTTACAACATTGGGTACACAAGACACAGGACAAATAAATGTTAGAGAATAGCGAAGGGGCAATCAAAAATGGACAATCCAGAGAAACTGGCAACATAGGGTACACAAGACACAGGACAAATAAATGTTAGAGAATAGCGAAGGGGCAATCAACAATGGACAATCCAGAGAAACTGGCAACATAGGGTACACAAGACACAGGACAAATAAATGTTAGAGAATAGCGAAGGGGCAATCAAAAATGGACAATCCAGAGAAACTGGCAACGTAGGGTACACAAGACACAGGACAAATAAATGTTAGAGAATAGCGAAGGGGCAATCAAAAATGGACAATCCAGAGAAACTTACAACATTGGGTACACAAGACACAGGACAAATAAATGTTAGAGAATAGCGAAGGGGCAATCAAAAATGGACAATCCAGAGAAACTGGCAACATTGGGTACACAAGACACAAGACGAAGACAAACCAAAAAACACAATATGTGTTGTACATTACCCTCCACAAGACAACAAGACAACAAGACAAACAAAACAAAAAACACAACACCGAAAACTAAAAATGATAAACAACACAGACTCCACCCCCCCCCCCCCCCCCAAAAAACCGGGGGTGAAGCCATATGTGTCCGTGAATGATAAGCAGTTCCTTCTTTCTAACCTGGAAGTTTCTAGCTTCTGCATTTTTAAATAATGTGCACAGTTTTACAAATACAATGTCATACTTTTGTCATCCTAATGCATGTTCTAAATTGTAGAGAACGTGTTTTATATAATATTGTAGTAACTAGTGCCCGATCTCATTTTCATTTGATATTATGCAAATAAAAATATGTTTAATTAAAACATAATTCATACTTTTAATATTTATAATAAGTGTATTATGTATATATATAGTTCTAACGATGTTAATTTAGCTCTTCCTTGTGAAACTTTCGAATAATCACAAAACAACTGTGATATTCCAATAAAATTAAAACACAAAATACCACACTGTCAGAGCAGTTCCAAAATCCAATAGAAAAATACCACACTGTCAGAACAGTTCTAAAATCTAATAGAAAAATACCACACTGTCAGAGCAGTTCCAAAATCCAATAGAAAAATACCACACTGTCAGAGCAGTTCCAAAATCTAATAGAAAACTACCACACTGTCAGAGCAGTTCTAAAATCTAATAGAAAATTCGTAAAAGGAGACAAAATCGATACCACTAACACATAAATACATGACAGTTTACTTTCCTGGCTTGGTACAGGCACGTCAATAATAATGGTGGGGCTAAACTAGTTCTATGAGCCCAAACCTCCCCTCTTTGTGAAATGATGCGGACATGCAAGTGCTTTCGAAATGTTTGTAAAATGCCAACCCTCACATATAACCGGGACATTATACACGAATAAATAAATAAATCCATCAAATACGATAAGTTTACATAAAATCGAGTACCCAGCAACTTAAATTGAATCTACAACCAATCCCGTGTGTTGTGTTTTTCGTCGTCTAGCATACCCTATGTTGCCAGTTTCCCTGCATTGTCCATTTTGATTGCCCCTTCGGTATTCTCTAATGTTTACTTGATATCAATGAGGTATTATTTCAAAAATGTCTTTGAAAAGTACAAAATTGTCTAGAAATCACATTATAAACAACAATTTTCTACTGTTTTCAGGCAGAAGCGAGGTTAATGGAATGTGAAAGAGAAGAATTAAGGGTATAATTACAGGTATGTTTAAACATTATTATTATTGAAATCTTGTCTAATGAGGCATATTGTGTTAGACAATAACGAAACAGAAGAAAGAAAGAAATTCTCATTCGGGCAACGAAAAAAATTATTTTTTTGGAACAATAAAATCATTTATGTCAACAATATAAATATTGTTTTTTTTTTTTACAAAAATTGTGTTTTTTAATATATTAAATATTATTGTTTGATTACATGTTAAGAATATTCTTAATCCTAGTGCGATTGTTTACTGGTATAATGATATATGATTCAGTTTCTAATTATGCAATTTCTGTAAATTTAGGTCATTTCACAGGATTGTTTACTGGTATATGATATATGATGCAATTTCTGTAAAATTACGGTTATTTCACAGGGTCAGTGCATGATCGATTAATGTGCACTCCTGATGGGTCAACATCTATTTCAACATCCATGGTCATGTTTCTTTTCAAACCTGTTGCCGAAAAATGTGTGTAAATTCACACGATTAGTGCATGATCAATTAATGTACACTTTTGATTGGTCAACATCTATTCTTAGCAGACGCGGAAATTACCGCACGTACTTTAGCAAACACACTGCCGACCAATTCGGTTGTTCGAAATTATATTGGAATTTTTTTTAATTAGTTGAAAACATTATATGTGTAGACTAGGACTCTGTTGTCACTATATTTAATCTACAGGTATATTGGTTGTCATAAATACCGTTAAAGATTAACTAATTAACTGATTAATGACCGAGAGAGAGAGAATTCTCACAGAGTAAACACCACAAAAGAAAGTCTCATGAGAGAGAGAGAGAGAGAGAGAGAGAGAGAGAGAGAATTCGCACCGAGTTATAATGATATATAGTAGGGTGTATTATATCTTGTCATGACATAAGGAACAGCAATACAAGCGCTTTATTTTAATGTGTGCCCTAATCTAAAGTTGGATATTCTCTCGTGTTTATTTCTAACTCATTGGATATGATATATGGTCAATGTATCGGTGTGATTGAAATGAAAATGTTTCAGGTTTATCCCCTAGACACAATTTGAGGGGATGGGGGTATGTTGTTTAACGCCACTTTCAACAATACTTCAGTTAAATCGACACAATTTGATACTGACATCATTATAGGTTTGAACCATATCAAAATAACCAGTCGTATTGCTCAATCTGCAATGTTCTGTGTAGTTTGTTATAGATCATTGTTTGTCTTTTTTCCTGTCGCCATTGTATTTGTCAGTCATTCTTCGAGTTACTTCTTCTGATTATTCCTTTGGTATCTTCAAACTTTTCATAAGCCAATGGGCAGTGCAAAAATTGTTGTGTTGTGGGTTTTTTTTCTGTTTTTTTTATCTTCATCTTGTGTACACTGTGTTGCGAGTTTCTCTGGATTGTCCATTTTGATTGACCCTTCGGCATTTTCTAACGTTTAGTTGTACGTATTTGTTTCTTAATGTGATATTATCTGTTCAATATGAACAAACTATATTTTCGTATAATTACGGACATATACATATATGAGGAATAGTAAAATTGTCGTAAATAATATGGCTTGATATTAATAATTGATAGACATCGAAATGTGGACGGTATAAAATGATGAGCTAATTTATTTTGTCTTTGGCGTTGTCAAATACGTGTAACTAAGGTAAACAATCGATTGGAGTGAACTATTGATATATATATATATACTAATTATAAACTGCTTGTATTATAAATAATTGGCCTCCGCTTCCGGACGGTTATAAGTTTTAATTCAAGTTTTTCTTTGTCGATCAAAAGACGTCCTGGATCTCTTTGTAGAATTTCATAATTAAAACTAAGGATCTCAAGAAATGGGTGACCTTCACCGATTGTGGTTATCCTGTCTAGACTATCTGGGTTTCTATCTCTTATTTCATTTGGCTTTCCAATCTTTTGACCTTGATCGTACCTGATCAATGTTATTCCTAAAAGGAGTCGTGCGCACTAAATTAGATATCTTTGTTTATATTCCAAATAAATTACAAGCATATTAATATGTCACTTTTTGTTTGATCGTTTTATTTAGATGTCGAGAAATATATATACTATATAATTTCAATTTTTGTGAATAATTTCATTAGTGGAGCAGGAACTGCTTACCCTTCCAGGGCACCTGAGTTCACACACCCCCCCCCCCCCCCCCCCCTCCCGATTTTAAGTGGGGTTCGTGTTATTTGACCTTTAGTTTTATATGTATGTTTTGTAGACCGTTGTTTGTCCTTTTGTAATTTATCTTTTGGCCATCGTGTTGTCTGTTCTTCTTCGATATACGGATTCTAATTACCCCTTTGGTATGTTTACACTCTTTTGAATATGATTAATTCTCAATATATGATCTCTTCCATATTATTCGCTATCATGATAGCGCCATGATATAGCTGAAATGCTGCTAAAGTTGGCATTAAGCACCAATCAATCAATCAATAAACCAGGATATGTCAATTTTGATTGGACAATTTGATGACTGTATTTTTGTTATTTCATTCGCATTTAAAGCAAAGCCAACACGGTTATTTCTTCCATTCTCCTCCTTTTATTGAGAAAACAAATTATATATTAACATTATCTCAAAAATTTAAAATTCCGGTGACTATTCTGTTGTTGTTTTTTTCTTTTTTTTTTATTGAACAAAATATCTTAGCCTTGTCCTATTCCTCAGCGATATTAAATAATTAATACAAAAACACACTTCAGTTGATATATGAGCGACATGTTCTGACTTAACATTAAAAAAGCGTCGTCGTTATGTCTCTATTTATTTACTTTTCGCATGTGAACCTGAAATGAACCCATTGCAATTTTTCGCCTTTATGATTTATAGAGTTCCATGTTGTTTTCTTTAATTTACAAAATATATGCATTTTGCTCTATAAAGAAAATAATTTATATACATTTTCTTCCGTTCGCTTGCTTCATCAACAAAGGTTCGTCCTCAAATCAAATTAATTTTTAAACTTGCTATTTCAAGGAAAGATTAATTGTATTTTCTCCAATTTATCATATTAAATGATATATTAATATTTTTTTAGTCAAAAAATGTTATATCTTCCAGATGAAAGAATAAACTACATATCAATTGATAATATAGGATAGTCAAAGACAATAGTATAAGATATCTCCGTCACTAATTGAGAGCATAACGTAACCGAAGAGATTCATCATCATACAACAGAATGAAATGTGATGTCTTCGATTCACTCTCAGAGCAATAGGACAGAAACATGATTGATTTAGAGAAATGTTTTATTCTTTCGTGATAGGAATATTTATGTTCATTTGAGAAAAATTTGCAACTATAATGTGAACTTGAACCAAGTGAACAACGATTGTCAAGTATAATAGTCGTGTAGGCTATATTGACGGGATAAAAATTGAGAATATTCTGTCTAAAAGAAATATTTGAATACGCTAATAATAAAGTGCTTTTTAGAAAAATCCAATTTTCTAGATTTTTTTCATACTTTTGGAATCTTGGCACGATTTTATTTTGTACATCAATGCTAAATGTTTAGTTAGACAAAATAATCGAAACATGTAAACGTTCCCGCGCAAAATAGGGATAATAAATGTTCTCGGCTATACACGAGTAAATATCTATGGATAAAAATGAACGTCCCTTTAAAAAAAAAAAATAAATAAAAAAAATAAATAAAATTTCAAGACACATATGAGATTCAGAAATAAAAGTTGGCATTTCTTGACAACACATGGACTTGCATAAAATTACTCGATACAGCTAATCGAATGTTATTTTTGAAAATTTGAATGCCCCTCTGTGTGAGAGCATGAGGTGGTTTTATGGCAATACAAATAAACCGACGTAGTTAATTTTTGTTTTGTAGATCTTACACTCCTGTGTAATGTTTCGTGGATCATTGTCCGTTTTTTTGTGTTTTTTTTTTGGACATTGCATTGTCTGTTTTACTTCGATTTACGCCTTCGGACTCCTTTTGTATCTTCAAGTCTTTCCTGCTTTGTGCTGGATATGTAATGTTTTATTGGAACCATGGTAACTTCATAGTCATCGTCAGCGAGCTGACGCTTTAGTGTACATGTGTCATTTCGCTTAGATAGACGAACGATGACTGTCGATTCCAATACAAATAAGAAATTAAATGCTCGACAATATAACCAACCACAACAACAAAGATCCCTCCACTGCAAAATTTGCAACAAAACAATTGAAGTCAAGGACGGAGGTCCATGAAAATCTAGGTTCTGACTTGATAGAGTCACTAAAATATGGCGTGGTTAAACCGAATGACGAGATCCTTACCTCTCTTGATAATGAAAGCTCAAGCGTAAAAAAATAATTCAGTCTTCATTGATATCCACAAGCTATAATTAAGAAATGAATTGTTTTACTTGAGAATAACTTAATTTTTAATTTGGATTTTGAGAAAATGTGTATTACCTCTATGATTTTATCTTTCAGAGTACCGTGCCACATAGATGATAATGGCGGGTATATTTGATTGGAACATACTTGCAGATGGATCAAATCTAAAGATTTATATATTTACACCTCATTGGTTAAAATTTGTTCCAGTACAATATGAATATTCATAGGTTTATTTGACTTATTTATACTACGATTAATCAGAACCAACTATTGAGTAACTTGCCTGATCCATTGTTAAACAATATTGTGTCTATATTTTGTTAAATTGTGCTTTATAAAGGTACGGTGTAATAATAAAAGTTATACATTAAAATATTTTTTCTTCTGATTTTATCTTTGCATATGAGAATACAATGAAAAAGGTAGCACACTGTCGGAGCAGTTCTAAAATCCAAAAAAAAGTCGTAGAAAGAGGTAAAATCGATACCCCTGACACACAAATATATGAGTGAGTGAGTGAGTGAGTGAGTGATGTTGTTTAACGCTAGCTCACTAAGATAACACTCCGCGGGTAACATGTCGCTACAATTATCGGACACATTTTCTTGATTCCGGGCCAACCAGTCTGTCCTCTTATCCTAATGCTGTGTGCTTAGCGAATAAGCAACAAATACCAATTTCATAGTTTTGGCTTTAGGCCTCGAACTCACGATCTACCACACTCAAGGTGAACACGCTAATAATTACACCCCTGATGCTGTTAATTGCATGGCTGGATCTAGACGTCTAGCATGGCTATATTACAGGTAAAGAGATGGGACATTTACCTAAAACACTACTAGCCCATTCGCGAACATACAAATGAAATGAAAGAGTACAAATGAAAATGGGACTAAATTGTCATAAACTGTCTTCCTTCTTCTTCTTCTTCTTCTGATTTTGTCTTTATATCTTTTCTTCCATATTATTATGTTTGAACTAAGCGAAGCATTTTAGAAGGACCGAATATCACATAGATACCAAGCAAAACAATGTCTCACAATTGGAGCAGGCTTCACCAAAATAACTATAACCTTGGGAAAAAACATGGAAGCTTTCAGTGATACTGTGTTTATCTTCTCACTATCTGATCAACCGATTATTTTAGCAAACTTGGAAAAAAAATACTGATCGGATTTGTAAGCGTTAAATTGTAAATACACTATAAACGCCCGTTACTTGCTAATGCGATCGACAAACTGTATATGGCATAAGAAATCAATTATCTATTATCAGATTTGCATAATAGCGCCATGATTTAACGCTGAATATCTAAATATGAGATATGCGTGTAGCATATTTTCTGGTCAGAAAAGTCAAAACAAAAATAGCATTTAGCAAATTAGTATAAACAAAGTTGGAACTCCGATCATAGGGTACAGTGCACAACGACCATCCATCTACACAAAATAAAAACATTAAAGACAACGATATGACACCGATTACAGGTAACAGTGTACAAAACAACAAGTCTAAATAAAGGTAGAATACCAATTACAGGTTATGGTAGAGAAATACAATCCATAATAGACACAACAATATTAAAGACAAAGATAGGACACCGATTACAGGTAGCAGTGAAGAAATATGTCGGACACATTTAAGATAAAGATATATTACCGATTACAGGTAACAGTGTACAAATGCAATTCATACAGACACAACAACAACCATTAAGACAAAGGTAGAATACCGATTACAGGTAACAGTACAAGAATACAAGCAGTATAGACAAAACATCACCATTAGAAATAATGCAAAATTAAAAAATACTCCCATATTCCATTATGACGAGGTGTCTCAACAAAATAAGATTACATCGGGAATATATCTGCTAGTAGTTGAGACACACAGTGAGTGAGTGAGTGAGTGAGTGAGTGAGCTATATCACGGCGAAAACAAGTTACAATCAAAGAGATGACGATGATGCCCACTTTGTAGTAGACCAACACGCTTAGTTGGATTACTATAGCTATGGCTCACTATAGCAACAGTACTCGGGAAGACTTTTCATTCCACTCGCACACATTATCCTGATTCTGAACCAACCATTCTTGACGCTTATTCCTTAATGCCCCATGCTTAGCGGGGAAGCAGCATATACCAGGTTTCATAGACTTTGACCTAAACTGAGCTGGACCCCATGATTGATTGCGATTTGGCGCTTTAAAATCTGATTCAACCCACCATTTCTTTAGAAATGCCTGTACCAAGTCAGGGTCATTACGGTTTTCACAGTTTTCCGGTTGTTCACTGATTTTGTCTGTTTGTATGCTTGTGAGTTTTGACTTTCCCTTTGTAAGATTGTTCGGAGTTCGGTAATTTTGTTATTACCCTTATTTCATCAATTTATGTAGTAGGTATCTATTGTAATAATCTTGCAAGTTTAAATTTATAATTTATTTATCATAGATAATTCAGAAAGAATATTTTACGTCTCATTCAAACTATCAGATTCTTGCTTTACCTGTGATTATTTGTATCTAATGATGCACGATACCTATGTCGCTATTAATAGCACAACACTGAATAATGAGTTATTTGTTGAAAAGAGCATTTTGTTGCGTTTAATAAGTTGTTTAAATACTTCAATGTGAAATTTTCGGTTCATGCAAAGCTAAATTATTGCTTGTCATTCCTGTATGCTTCCCATTGAAACACTTGTTTTTGGACACAGCAGCAAATATCCCATCATTGACTTAAATTGTAAATAAAACAATCATAAAAAAATCCAAATAAATATTTCGGATCCTAATACAACTTAGGAAAAAGGACAAAAGGACAAGCAATGATCTACAAAGCACTACACAGATAACTAAGGATTTACCAACAAGCAAACCGGATGTGGATCCATGTGCTTCGGAAGGACTAGTAATTCCTTCTCAACTAGAGGCACCCGTCATGTCACTCGTTTTTCAAACCCGGCGACAAGTCATGACCGAGGAAAGGACCGCATGCTGATTACGTTCGACAAACAGAACATATTCGTGGTCATTTGTGTCATAGATATTCCAATGACGATTAACAATATCATGGGCGCGACCGAAAATTTTGAAAACCTACATTTATTTCTCTGAAATATAGTTTGGGTACAGACAAAGTTTCTCCACAATTTTTACATAAGAGACAGGGTCAGATTTGTTTACCTGACATTGTTTTTCTATGTTTGTTCTTCGCTTAGTGGGCTTAAAGCCATGACCATTGGAAAACTGCTGCAACTAACTCGAATTGAAGGTTCAGACGTCCATATGCAAAATATGTATTACAACTCGGTATACATTCTAGATTGAGTGGTTGAGACGAGTGTAATGTTTATTTTCTGTGACTGTATGAAATGAAATGTCATCATGTGCTATGCATTAAACTGCGGATTGCTGTAAAATTAATATAATAAATACATGTGTGTATAAACCGTCGACGCATACTTAAAGGAGAATTTGCGGTAGTGTCTACCGACACAATTTGTGGGCGGAGCTTATCATCAAAAATCCCCGTTGATATGACCAGCATATTTATGAAACTGTATGTCACATGACCAACGTGACCTAAAGGTCACATACTTGAGAAATTTGTATTTTCGAAGTGATTTTTGTAGATTTTAGACTGACGAAGAATATTTGTTTAATAAAACTGAAAGTTTCGTAAGGAGGAACACTAGTAACCACGACTGTCAAATATTTTGCTCCAAAGGTAACTGTGAAACTATGTATCATTGATTTTTCCTCCTCGAGATAACCGTGTTAAAAAAATGAACAATCTGAATGTTTGCTCCGCCCACAGCTATTTATACCCACGGTCCCGGTTTATATACAAGCATAATGTCACTATTGGGTTACACATTACTTGACGAGGTAACACATCGGTTATTGACGCTATATTTTTTATATGGGGAATTTGGCCTAAATTGTTCGTCATTAAGCTAAGCGAATCAGTGTTACAATGTAATAACGATCTGGGTTCGATTCCCGCTGAACAAAAACACAAAAACAAATGTTAGCTAAACAATTTGTTCAGGTTGTTCAGACTCTGAAATTGGGATACATCATATTTGTTGTTTTTGTTGGCTATTTTCAACAGCCAGTTGGTAGTCTAATGAGTACTAATTGTGCTTTACTTATTTCTATATTCGTATAATATGTACTTGATACAAGAGTTTGCTCAAGAGAAAAAAAGGCAGAAATAGGCACAAATCGTCAACTTCAGCCCCAGTTATATAGATTACATCTCTTCCTCAAATAATGCGCGGCTTGGTGATTTTCTTAATTGTATATATTCCAATGAGATTGACATTAATCATACCACAGACACTCTTAAGTCCGCTTTATACCTTGAAATATACTTGAAAAGACCGTAGATATTAAATTGTACGACAAAAGATACGACTTCAACATTCCAGTTGTAAATTTCACATGCATTTTATCAACATTCCTGCACCACATGCATACAGACTTTATATATCTCAAACAACACGATATTCCAAAGTCTGCATTGTCTGGATAGTGGATTACTTCAGACGAGCAAACTAATCAATGGACATAAACAGGAGATCCAAATTCGACTAACGTTAGCTATATCAAAAGGAGATGAACCTTAGTTTTAATGATTAGTAAGCTATTTAGGAGCTGATATTTAAATATATCATATACACAGTCAAACCTGCCTTAATGGGCATCTCTATATAACACATCAATGTCTATAAAGGGAAACCACATTTGCCCCATTAATGAACATTGCATATAGTTTTAACCTGTATATAAAGGGCAACTGCTCATAAAGGGAACATTTTCAAGTTCCCTTAAGTGTTCTTTATATACATGTTAACTGTACAATGTCTGTCTCACAATACTTTCACTCACCGATTAACAGAAGTAAATATTGTGTTAGTCTCAGTTCTATATTAATATGATGTTATTAACCATGATGTCCTTCACCAAATTCTATTAAAATGAAATATGTGGACGCAATTACACTTATATTTAGAAATGATCTATTTACAGGGACAAATACGTCATCTATATTTTAACGCGTAGTAATCGGTACATTTTGTATTTATATAGTGGAACGAACCTAAGGTAATTATCTGTTATTCCTATATCCGACCAATCCCCGAGCCTATCATAAAATAAATAATGTAGAGGTGTTTTGATGATACAGTCAATCGATAGAGGCCGGATTCGGGTGATATTAATCCTAATATCAATTTCTAGTATTATCAAAACAATTTTTGGTGATTGTCCTTATATCAACGTTTTATCAGCCCAGGACACATGGTAAATATATGCTTATGGCAAGATACATGTATTATTAACCACACGACGACAGTTATAACCAGTTTTATTTCAAAAGATGTGTCTTATACACACATATATAACATTGAATTATAGACGCATATATAACACTGAATTATAGACGCCATATATGAATTACAAGAATTTTTTATTTTTCTAGCTCTTTGATCATTTTCTACAAAGTGCCGACAAATGATACCAACCATTTTCACAAAATTTTCGTTTTATGCAATTCCTATTGTGTTGTATTCTACACAATATTATGTGATAAAGTTTGTCAGTAACTTTCTACAGGTATGCTGTTTATCCATGGTACACTGGTTTCCTCGGGAACAGTCTTGGCTGTGACCGTATGATATTCGTGTTTTACTATGCAATTAGTGCCTATCCTCATTATATTTTTGAGTTTGATCCCGGTTACATGTAATAGCGAGGTGCACTCGATACAACTTTGCGCAATGCAATTGTTAATATCTTGTGGAAGGTCTGTGGTTTACCACGGGTTCACCGGTTTCCTCCACCAATAACTCATCCAATATGGAAGAAGAAGAGTTTGAAGATACCAAAGGGGTCAATTGGGATCAGTTTGGTGCCCTTGCCATGGACACACAAAGAGAAGTATGTTTGAATGTATTATCTGATTTAGATTCACGAAACTACATATAGATAAGCTTTAGTATATTTAAAAGTAATGTAGTTTAAAAAATAGAAATGACTGCCGCTGCTGTTGAAATCTATATATAAAAAAACAAGAACTCCTCCCTGTTGTTTGTTTGTTTGTTTGTTTTTGTTTTTGTTTTTGTTTTTTTTATGATTTTTGTTTTGTGTTGTATGTTTTATTTGTCTGTTTGTTTTGTTTCATTTAGAGGTAAAGAACAGACTGGTTCACCAAGAGTCATAGCAAATGTGTCTGAGTGGAGAGACTCTTACTTCAGTATGATATAAGCTAAACTATTTCAACTATGTGTGTAGTTCTAGTATAAAACAGTAATCGTCATCATTTCATTAAAAAGATACTGTTTTAGTAACAAATTATAAGGGATTATGATCACGATTTGTTCAATATATCAGTTACCTGCACATTTCTATGAAATATTAGATAATTATTCTAGCATGACTTCCTGAATTGGCTATATTGATTCACACATGCGTATTGCCGAACAAATTATTGTCATCATTCCTATGCGATTTCATGCATTCACACATGTGCAAACATAAAAATAATAATATTGTTTCTTTACATATAATTTTTTTCGGAAAAAATATACTAAAAAAGACAACCATCAATCGACTTTTGTAATATGTCGTCTTCATGTGAAGTAGTTTACAAGGAACGCTGGTGACATTGACACACGTTGGTTACTGATTTATTTTACTATTTTGTTAGAATTTTACTTGTTTAAGTTGCGAAAATCAAAATGCCGTCAAATTTGAAAATATCAGTAAACGTGAAGGTTAGTGGATTTTGTTATGACACGCCTTTCCATTATTGACTTCCACTTCAAAAATATCTGAGAGTTTTTCCTACTAGAATAGAAACAATTCACAGAAGCAATAGTTTGTATAATGTTTTAACATGGGTAACATTATTTTCGTTGCACTTTATCCCTCGATATCGCTCTGGATAAAATATTTACGAAAATAATGTTACCCATGTTAAAACTAGATACAACCCATGGTTTCCATGAGTTAATACTTAAAGATAATACTACAAATTTTTAATAAAAAGTGGAATGACATTAAAATGATATTTTTTTCAAAACAGTGACAATACAAATTGCTTACATCAAGTCAAAATGGTGTAAAGTTATCATCAATCATTATAAATTGTGTTCAAGTGGAGTCAAGCCCATACTTCATCAGTTTAAAGTGTGCTTGTGTTTAGATAAGGAATAATCTATCATTTCCATTTGTTTCGATGTGTAGGCAAGGGAATACACCTACATTATAAAGTACGTTCATGTGTAGGGGAAAGAATATCCCATTATTTTAGGGTGTGCCCAGTTGTGGGAATAGGAAAATCAAGCATTTTAAAGAGTGTTCGGATGCAGCCAAACGCATGGCCCTTATTTCCATGTGTGTCCAGATGTAGGCAATGACATGATGCTTTAATTTCATGTGGATTTCACTGTAGGCATGACCACAATCTATCATTCGAAAGTGTGTCCGTCTAGGTATAGAAAGGTAAAATCTAGCATTTTTAAATATATCCGGGTGTTGGAAAGGGCACAATCCTTAATATTAAAGTGTGTCGTCGGAAAGGGTATACTGAATTATGTGTATGTGCTTCCTGGTGTAGACATCATTTTTAAGTTTGTCCCTGTGTGTGCTGGATTAATGTATTGATCTTAAATAAGTGTTCAGTCACTTCATAAATGGGATGTAACATAGGAAAGGGGGTGTATTGCAACTCTTATTGCAATTCTGTGATACCCACCACTAGAAAATATCCAATCTTTGTTACATTTTTCTCTGGTATAAAAAAATCCCAATGAATGTTATGGCGACGTGTACTCGATAAACATTATGTGATAAAGTTTGTCAGTGACTTACAGCAGGTAGATGGTTTCCCCAGCTACTCCAGTTTCCTCCAACAATGATTCGGAACAGCAAGTATAGAATACTCATGAACAATTAGTAAACAAAATAATGCAATTAATGCTAATATAAAGATGACAATCAGATAATGCTAAACAATGATGGGCAACAATTCCAGCAATACCAATACAATCTCACCTCAAGTAAAACAAATAAAGACCATGCCATATGGCGTTGGAAATCCAGGTCCTGCCTTGGGACAGACACACAAATATGGCGGGGTTAGACCTGTCGGTTAATGGGATCCATCCCATTCTCCCCCTCTTGATAATCGTATCGCCAACGGAAACGCAAATACAAACATGCAAAAATAGCCTGAATAGATTCACATTCACTGCAAACAGACCACTACACTAAAGCAAAACAAATATATACCTATTATGTCTTCGCGAGCCCCTCAGTTCACCCCCGGTTTTTTGGTGGGGTTCGTGTTGCTCATATTTATAGTTTTTATTTTTGTGTTGTCTTTTTGTTCCGAGTTCGGTGTTGTGATGTCCGTCACGATTTCTGCATAATGACTATGTTCGGTGGGTCTGTACCTCCAGTTGTTTATAGGAGGACTCATATCTTATTTACGTTATTTCTTTTTGTTTTTTCGTATAGTGGTGTCCAACACATATTGTGTTGTGTTTTTGTTTTGTTTTTCTTCGTCTTGTGTACCTTATGTTGCCAGGTTTTCATGGATTGTCATTATTTGATTGCCCCTTCTGTATTCTCTAACGTTCATTTATTATACACTTGACAGAGTGTGCATTATTTTGATAAATTGTATTTCTTTTTACATTTAAATCACATTACATATTATACACAGTGTGTCTGTATTTTCCTTACTCATTAACAATACAAAAAGAGGTTGTCATCCAGACTTGGCCTATTAACGGTTCTGTGAATGGAGTTCATCATGCCTGATAACCTCTGCTTCTTACATTTTAAAAGAAAGTAAACGTATTTCATTTCCTACTTCAATATTACATAAATTTGGATATTTTGTTTTAATTTAATATTAAAGTAATGGTCCATTTTTCAATTTCGACATCGACACGGAATATTATGAAAGCTCTTCTCTGTTAAACAGATAAGAAGAGTTTAAAATAATGCATTACATAGGATGATATTTCATGTCATACAGTCACAGAAAATGAACATTACAATCGTTTCAAGAATTGAAGATACCAAAGGGGTAATCAGAATCCGTAAATCGAAGAAGAACAGATAACACAATGGCCAAAAGAAAAAGGTCAAATGGACAAACAACGATCTACAAAACATACACATAAAACTAAAGATCGAGTAACACGAACCCCACTAAATATCGGGGGTGAACTCAGGTGCTCCGGAAGGGTGTTCAGTTCCTGTTCCACTAGTGACATCCATCGTGTTAATCTAGTTATAAACCCCTTGATTAGGGGGTGAACTCAGATGCTCTCCAGAAGGGTAAGCAGTTCTTCCTGCTCCACTTGTGGTACCCGGTAGATATTGTACAAATGAGTATTTAAAAGTTCTTAATTTTTTTTTACATATGATTTTTCTTAGTATCTTCAAATAGTTTGATTTCCCAAAATACCGAGAAATTTCCCGGGTTTTTCCCATAACTAACATCTTAATATTAATTGAACCTTTTAATACATTTTAGTCATCTGAAATTTCAAAAGTTTTGTCCGATTTGAAACATCCCCTGATCTCAGAGCCATATAAAATCGGGTTTAACTCTATGATCAACTACGTGTTTCAAGTAGTAAGCTTAAGGAAGTTTATAACAGGAAGAAATCTACTTTGAACGGACCGCCATATTGATTCTGAAGATCCTACAATAGCATGATAACAAATCATATTATTTTGAATACATGCATCACTGTTGATTATGAAAAGAAAGTTAATTTTATTAAAAGTTCTATAAGATAAATTTCTTCAGCGTTTCTAGAAAAATTAGGATTATATAGAATCTGTAGAACTAAACGTCCCCGATCATATCACCAGTCCAGTAGTTTTAATTAATTATAAAAGATTCAATTTAAGAAATTATTGTGGGGCTTTTGTTGCTCGATCTTTGGTTTTCTGTGTAATATTTTGTAGATCATATTTTGTCCTTTTGTCATTTTTCTTTTTCTTTTGGCCATTGAAAAAATCATATGGAAATTATATTGTCTGTCCTTCTTTGTGTAGCTGCTTCTGATCACTCCTTTGTGATATCTGCAAGCTTTTCTTTATCCTCGATAGTCTTCGGTTAGTTTGGCTTGTAAATATGGACATTTTAGCATTGTTCAGCTCTTCCACATTTGATATTAAATGTTGGGTCTCTAACTCCATAAGGTCTAGCAGAAATTAGAAATGTGCATATAGAGCATTATATTACTTAACATTCGGCTCATTTCGACCGATTACGGAGTTTGCCGATTGATTTTTATATTTATTGTATCTATGATATCGTTCATTTACCTACATGTGTTCAATAAACCAAAATTATTACATTTTGGGAAGAAATTTTGGAAGTTTAGCATTTGGACATACAGCAATATAATAATAATTTGGTAATCAGAGAGTCTAACAAATAAAGCCCAGTATCATAACAAGAATTTGACAAAACCTCGATCTGAACATTTTTTACATGTTGTCTAACAAAACTTTTATTTGAATACAATAAACCCTCGCATGTCCAAACACACATCTTGTTTTTAATATTCGGTACAGTACAAAACAAATGTGTAATTATAGCAGAAGGCACCAATTTGGTCCCGTCCTATATGTGAATTTGGTTCGTTCCTCTCAAGCATACACCCTCTCGAAGATGTTTTAACCTACATTAGAGAATTTGGTCATCTTTCTATTCCTCTGATGTCCACGAATGAACTTCATGAATTTTATGTTGCCATGCGTTATTAACATTGGTATCCTGTACAAAGAAGATAGATTTACATGAACATCTTGGGGATTAATTATCTAGAAAACGTGATAATTTTATTTCTTGTGGTTCGGTGAAATTGTTATATTGTATTGAAGGTGAGATTTTTTTCAGCATTTTTATTTCAACATAATAAATAAAAATGTATACCAAATGACCACTTCCATTCTATATTCGAAATAAAGTTAAATAAATATCAAATGACATATTAACATTCAGACTCAGACCTTTTGTTTTTGTCCTTTTTCAAATGAACATCGAAACATAAAGGTCATATTGGCATTATGTAAACAAATAATATCAAGTAATGAAACCCACCAAACAGCAAAATGTCAACGTTTATTTCTGTCCTTCTGGGAGAAATGTGTGAAGATACCAAAGGGGTAATCAAAGAATGACAGACAACACAATGACCATAAGAAAAGGTCAATAGGACAAACAATGATCTCCAAAACACTACGCAGAAAATTAAAAATTGAACCCCACGAACCCCACACAAAACCAGGGGTGAACTCGTGTGTTCTGGAAGGTAAGCAATTCCTGCTCCACTAGTGGCACCCGTCGTGGTAAACACACCAACATCATGTGATATCGAAATCGTGTTGGACACCACCAGTATATGTAAATAAGTACAAATAACATAAATAAAACATAAACACCCCAATGAGAGCACAAAAGAACTGAACATTGTTTGTCACAGAAATTGTAGCGGACAACACAACACCGAACTGAAAATGTTAAAACGTGCAGCAAAACCAAATAAACAACACGAACTTCTCTATAAAAAAAAACCGGGGCGAAAATAGCGTTATCAAATTAGGTCGTCGGCATACCAATGGGTACGAATTGTGCCCCTCTTCTAGCCGATTTATTGTTATACTCATATGAGTCGGAGTTTCTTCAAAAGCTTGTAAAAGATAAGAAGATTCATGAGGTTAGAGCCTTTAATTTCACATACAGGTATATTGATGACGTTTTATCTATCAATAATTCTAGATTTGCAGAATTTCTTCCATTGATATATCCTCCAGAGCTGGAAGTTAAAGAGACCACAGATATCGCTTCGTCCGCATCATTTTTGGACTTATATCTCGAATTTGACGACAGTGGTCAAATCAGTACTAAAATTTATGATAAACGGGACGACTTCAATTTTAAAATCATAAATTTTCCAAATATGTGCAGCAATATACCAGCTTCTCCTGCATATGGTGTTTACATCTCGCAATTGATTCGTTATGCAAGGGCCAGTAGCAATTATTCTGATTTCCTGAAACGTCATCTTCATCTGAGAAACAGGCTACTGGACCAGGGCTATGAAAAGATTCGCCTTATTCGATCTCTTAAAAAGTTTATATTCCGATACCAAGATCTTGTCGAAATATATTCCGTCTCTGCAGAAATGATTATAAACGATGGATTTTCATATAGTGAAAATGTATAAAGATAAGGTGTCAACAAAAATGTCAAAAATATTTTTTTATCAATGTGTGACGTAAAAGTGTCTTTGACATTTACTTCACTGAGTTTGGTGCTGCTTTGACAACTGTTTTACCTGTTTTGTTCAAGTATTGTTATAAATACTGTTATAGTGACAGCCGGAAACTTTGAGCCGTAATGAAAGCGGGAGGTTTGGCGCTTTAAAATCTGATTCAACCCACCATTTCTTTAGAAATGCCTGTACCAAGTCAGGGTCATTACGGTTTTCACAGTTTTCCGGTTGTTGACTGATTTTGTCTGTTTATATACTTATGAGTTTTGACTTTCCCTTTGTAAGATTGTTCGGAGTTCGGCAATTTTGTTATTACCCTTATTTAAATGACATGAAATGATTGGACGTCATATATTGCAGATTATAATAATGTTCAATGTAAGAGTTTAATGCTAATACGAAGATTTACACTCTCAATTCATTACACACCTTCAATTGAAATAGCATTAAATGGTAGATGATACCGGATTTAACTGTCGATAATTCAACGACATATGTCAATTAATTACCAGGTGAGAGGATTATTGACAGTTGATATACTAATAATACCATTAATTACATGATTTAGACACATCATGTATGGCCATCTTCACAAATGGTTTGATCATTTAGGAATGTACGTCTCTAAGGAATTAAAATTGTTTCCTGTTACATTAACTAGTTGGCTAGCCACTTTACATTTGTTTTTTGCTTTATCCAAACTGACTATAAGTAAAAAATGGCTATAGACAGCAACATCAGATATCTCGAATCCATGTGAAGACAGATCACTTCAGATGTTCTACCGAATCTATATAGTCAAGCCTGTAGTAAGAGGTCACATTTGGGTCAAGCAAAAGGTGGCCTTACAAGACAGGTGACCACTTAAAATAGGTTCAATTAATATGAAATTTTCTATGACAGGACAATGAAAAGGTGACCTCTTAATACAGGTGATTGCTTAATAGAGATGACCGCATGGGCAGACTTGACTGTACAGTATATTATTTCACTTGTACATATACTATCACCAGTGACAGCATAGATTCAACATATCGCAACCAAACATTTATAGGTGACATAAGCCGCATTTGACTATCCTGTTTAGGCCCATTGGTTTTCTTGCTGCCAAAACTTTTAGATTATTTGGCTGTGCAATCTTTTGACTTTGAGGGTACCTGGTGAAGGTTATAACAGAAATGTGTTGTGCACACATAGAAAGAAGTATACGTTGGGGTTTTCTTATTACTCAAGAGAGTGAAAAGATGTAGATTATTTCAAGATTATAGCAATGTTTATTATGTATTAATGCATTATTCACTGTTTGATATCTATGCAGCGGCAAATATGTAAATATATTATGCATATTTATGATGAGAAAAAGTTCAACAATTAATAAAATTATACGGAAATGAGGGGGAAATGGGACAACCAGGACAGCGACTTTTGACTGGCACTGGAAAAGTATGTAATTGTATATGGTTAGGTTAGGGTTATGGTGTTTAATGCCACCTCCAACTACATTTCAGCTATATCGTGGCGGTCAGTTTTATTGGTGGATGAAACCGGAGTACCCGGAGAAAACCACCGACCTGCCGTCAACCAATGACAAACTTTATTACATAATGTTGTATCGAGAACACCTCGTTTGAGCTTGATTTGAACTCACAACGATAGTGGTGGTAGGCACTGATTGCATAGATAGTTGTAAATCCAACTACAATAAGATCACGACCACGACGGTCCTGAGTTGGGCACGAACGAAGCATATTTGTATTTGTCGTGTATTGAACGTGCATGTGGCGTGACACTCACTCTGATGCACGGTCTGGCATTCCGTATTGAAAACTCACAACTCTCATCGATGGCATTACCTTATCGGCCACCTCTAGACATGTTGAACAGTTCTGTGATTTCAGCCCTGGAAACTGTCATCAATACCTTGTAGGTAGTATTATTTGTATGTGAATGAAGTTCGACTTTTCAACAGCGGTCAAATGTTTGTTCATAAACAATAAATGAACATTATTCTAGTAACCATTTGTTAAATGCTCTTTATATTTACATTTCGGTCATAATCTAAGTAATAAAAATATCTTCCAGTTTCACTGTTCTCAAATGTTATACATTTTCCTTCGTACCATATCGAAAAGCAAACACAAGTGCTACCGTGAATGATTCGTTTGGTGTCTGTCGTCATATATTGTGATGGCAAGAACTATGTTTTGACTTTGATATCGCGGTGGAGGGTTATCGTTAGGGTTATGGTGTTTAACGCCACTTTCAACAATATTTCAGTTATATCGTGGCTGAACGCGATTTTCATGTATTACTTCTGGGTTTTTTTTTGTCTTTTATTGTTTGTTTGTTTGTTTGTTTATTTGTTTGTTTTTTTGTTTGTTTTGTATTACATCGATCTTACTTCTGTTTTTTGCATTACATCGATCTTACTTCTGTTTTTTTGTATTACATCGATCTTACTTCTGTTTTTTGCATTACATCGATCTTACTTCTGTTTTTTTGTATTACATCGATCTTACTTCTGTTTTTTGTATTACATCGATCTTACTTCTGTTTTTGTATTACATCGATCTTACTTCTGTTTTTTGTATTACATCGATCTTACTTCTGTTTTTGTATTACATCGATCTTACTTCTGTGTTTTGTATTACATCGATCTTACTTCTGTGTTTTGTATTACATCGATCTTACTTCTGTTTTTTGTATTACATCGATCTTACTTCTGTTTTTTGTATTACATCGATCTTACTTCTGTTTTTTGTATTACATCGATCTTACTTCTGTTTTTTGTATTACATCGATCTTACTTCTGTTTTTTGTATTACATCGATCTTACTTCTGTGTTTTGTATTACATCGATCTTACTTCTGTTTTTTGTATTACATCGATCTTACTTCTGTTTTTTGTATTACATCGATCTTACTTCTGTGTTTTGTATTACATCGATCTTACTTCTGTTTTTTGTATTACATCGATCTTACTTCTGTTTTTTGTATTACATCGATCTTACTTCTGTTTTTTGTATTACATCGATCTTACTTCTGTTTTTTGTATTACATCGATCTTACTTCTGTTTTTTGTATTACATCGATCTTACTTCTGCTTTTTGTATTACATCGATCTTACTTCTGTTTTTTGTATTACATCGATCTTACTTCTGTTTTTTGTATTACATCGATCTTACTTCTGTTTTTTGTATTACATCGATCTTACTTCTGTTTTTTGTATTACATCGATCTTACTTCTGTTTTTTGTATTACATCGATCTTACTTCTGTTTTTTGTATTACATCGATCTTACTTCTGTTGTTTGTATTACATCGATCTTACTTCTGTTTTTTGTATTACATCGATCTTACTTCTGTGTTTTGTATTACATCGATCTTACTTCTGTTTTTTGTATTACATCGATCTTACTTCTGATTTTTGTATTACATCGATCTTACTTCTGTTTTTTGTATTACATCGATCTTACTTCTGTTTTTTGTATTACATCGATCTTACTTCTGTTTTTTTGTATTACATCGATCTTACTTCTGTTTTTTGTATTACATCGATCTTACTTCTGTTTTGTGTATTACATCGATCTTACTTCTGTTTTTTGTATCACATGGATCGACTTCTTCTATGCATCATTGGCAGAGCTGATGTAAAATACCTATTTGGATATCTCATGTTGAAGTCAAATGTAGTTCCATTACATGTGTCTGTCCTTGAATTTAATATTCTAATAATAAATGTAATCCGTCTAATATGTGTCTATGGTCTTACAATACTTTATACTGACGTGTAGAAACAGAGGTAGGACATGTAAATAATTCCTTATTGTGCTTGTTTCTTATTCTCTCAAATATGTACGGGTTATGGTTATGGTGTTTAACGCCACATTCAACAATATTCCAGTTATATCGTGGCGGCCAAATTTATTGGTGGAGGGAAACAGAGCACCCGGAGAAAACCACAGACCAAGTGCAAGTAGCTGACAAACTTTATCACATAATATTGTATCGAGTACACCTCGCCATGAGCGGAATTCGAACTCACAACTTCGTTAGTGTTGATATGCAATGATTGCACCCGTAGTTGTAAATCCAACTAACACGCGATCACGACCACGACGGCCCGATATCGTGTTGGACGCCAAACTAAAAAAAAAACTAGAAAACACGCTAAAATTTGAAATTTGTGACAATAATTTAGATTATTTTTCCATACCTGAACGTTATTTTTATGATTTCTCTTCCTTCTCTACATTGATTATAAGCCTACTTGGCTAGACGATCTGATTATAAAATATAACTGATTATTGTGGTATTAAATCCAAAAGAAACATTTCGTGATTATATAATGAAGATGGTACGTAATAAAAACCTGATTTAATCGTAGGAATAACTTCCAATATCGAAGAAATGCTGTAGTTTTGTATCATAAAATAATATTTTTTTTGTGAAGAATTATTAAGTTCACAACAATAAATAGTCTTTGCTAACATACATACAAAAATTCAGTAGCAGTCAGACATATAGTTTATATAACAGACAAGGTTAACGTACTTGGATGGTTTTTTTTAATTTAAATAACAATCTTTTAATTTTATCCTTGTAGATAATGAAAAATAAACAGTTTGTTTTTATACAAATGTTCGTTTACAGAATAGGTAATTAATAATTGCATAATCAACTAGGTGCTCAATTAATTAATGATTGGATAATCAACTAGGTACTCAATTAATTAATAATTGCATAATTAATTATGCGCTCAATTCATTAATAATTGCATAATCAACTGCTCAACAAAACCCATTTTCAAATTTCTTTTCACATGTAATGCCAAGCATCATTTTACACTTTTAACCTATTCTTGCAGCTGTCAAAACAGGTCTTCAGAGGTATCATGACACCAACTTTCTAGAAGTAGCGTTAATCAAATGTGGATTTTAAACAACTCAAAAGATTTCTAGGAGACTTTAAGTTCTAGATCTCATTACTTTTATAAGAGCATTAAGACATTTTACTATCTTATATACTACCATTTCACATCCGTAACTAAGATCTCGATTTGCAGAATTGATTCAGCGTTGCTTCTCACCGAAAAAAAAACAGAGAACAAAGGTATCAGTATATTGTTATTGGTAGAGCAAAGTCTTACTTTGTCAAAATCCACTCAAAATTTAATAATAAATATAAACAGGACGGGATCATTAAAATGTGAGATCATTTTGTCGACATATTTGTCCAGTTTGGTGAACTAATATTGCTATCAACGTCGGTATTCCAATGGACACTAATTGTGCTCTACTTCTAGCTTATTTGTGTCATCATGCCTTCGATACAGATGTTCTTCAATGTCTTCTATAGAATAAATTATACAAAATTAGCCCACTCTTTTAATTCCAGTTTCCGCTATACTGTTCCGTTGATGTTCTGTCACTGAACAATCTTCGATTCGGTTATTATCTTCTTCTCATATACATAAATTAACTTGTGATAAAGGATACTACTGACACTCAAAAGTCTTCATCTTACCTTACCCTTTACCTTGATATCGACAACGGAGAAAGATTAAAAACAAAACTCGACAAACGTGATGACTTTACTTTTCCACTGGTCAACTTCCCATTCATCAGTAGCAACATTCTAGCAGACAAGCGTGTGGAGTTTGCATTTCACAACTCATCAATTAATCTAGGGGTTGTACCCAATACACTGATTTTCTGGAACAGAACTCAGGTGCTGACGCAAATGCTACACAAACAATGCTCCTAGGTTGAAGTCATAGTTACTAAAATTATGCGATCGTTATCACCAGCTGTTTGATCGCTACGAATCTCTCAAATGGTGTAGATGTTTATTTTCCTCTAACGCCAATCACCAGACTTTTACTAGACAGTAACAGCACGACGAATTTCTTATAAGAAACATGAACATCTTACCCTCCGCGAGCACCTGGATTCACCCCGATGTTTTAGTGGAGTCTGTGTTGCTCATCTTTTTAGTGTTCTGCTTTTGTTTTGTTTTATTTTGTTTTGTGTCTTTGTTTGCTTGTTTTTGTTGGGTTTTTTGTTGTTTATTTTTGTTCTTTGTTTTTGTTTTTTGTTTTTTGTTTTTTGCTTTTTGCTTTTTGTTTTTTGCTTTTGTTTTTGTTTTGTTCCTTCTTTTTTTGCCTCGGTGTGCGTATTGTGCCCAATGTTGAAAACCACATTTTGAGCACAACGAATCCCACTAAGCAGTTATGAACGTGTTATGAGATAGTACGTTTGCGTTGCAGCCCAATTTAAGATTAACATACATATTACAATCATCTGTTTAATAATTACAAACACATTTTTGTTAATTAATGACATATTTATAGTGTTTAGTTGTTAAACACATTATAAAATCATCAATTAAAAGAGGATAACCAATTAGTAGTAACAAAACAAGATTTCAATATAGAAATACCAGACAAAAATGGTAAAATTATTTACACAAACACAAAAGTAAAATGATAATCGTTGTAATTATTAGATAATAAATATTTCTACAGATATAGTTATTTTTATTGATGAAATAATGATGCATTTTACCCACATATCCTATAAATGCTGGAGATCTGGATGTATTCATCTGCTTTTGATTTTACTTAGTAATGTCATTGACTCCTCCACTTCTTTGTCAGTTCACCACAACAATTTTATTGCTTTTATAATTGCTTCCCAATTTGGTTTTATGCTAATTTTATACTAAAGTATATGATGTGAATGTGATCTACCATGGTTCAATGAGCTACAGGAATGCTGGTTTGTGGTTCATTGATGTCTACTTTCGCTACACAAATGATGATGTAAACATTTAAAGCTAACAAACATTCCACGACTACTTCCATCCATTTTACTAATCAAAACAAACATTATCAGACAGACACCAGTCTCCAAACGTTGTATCTGTATTTACAATGTTGTGTATATACCCGTATGAGCAATTCTCCCCAGGACTATCGTGGTCATGATCGTATGTAAGTTGGATTTACAACTACCTATGCAATCAGTGTCTATCGCTACTAACACATTGTGAGTTAGAATCCCGCTCTTGCGCGGTATACACGATACAACATTTAGTGATAAAGTTGGTCGGTAACTTGCGACAGGTCGGTGGTTTTCTCCGATTTTCTCCACCAATGAAACTGACCGACACGATATAACTGAAATATTGTTGAAAGTGGCAATAAACTTCATAACCCTAACCGTCAATTCCCTTCAAAGTCTATTCTGACGTGGATACTCTATATTGTTTTTACAAGCATTGTCGTCATTACGAATCAGTCAATCATTACATACATGCCTTGTCTGAAGGAAATGTTAATGTCCTAGGTGAAAAAGGCGAGTTTTTATTTCATTATATGCTTACTATACATGTCTTAAATATACACTTGGCCATAAGTTAGGGACCACCAGTTTTTCACTGTAACTAAAACATTTTTCTCAAATGTGTGAAAAAATCTGCAGTTGCGCACAACAAAACTTTTTATGGATGAATACAATATAACCCAGACCACCAAAAACGATCAGGTATTTATTAAAAAATAAGCAACCGGAAGTACTATAGCTCGCAGAAGTGAGTATGCAAAATTGAACAAAAAATTAAGTGAAAAAAGTTTCAGTTTGGACTTCTGTTAAATAAACTTGCACAACCAAAACACGTGTCATCTGGTTGGAAGATGGAATCAAATCAATTTTCAACATTATTACTCATGATAAAGTCAATAACGAGTATAACCGCCTCGCATCCTGTACAGTTCATGAAAACGTCTCCTAATTCCGTGAATCAAACGTCTCAGTCTGTGTTGAGGGTACTGTTGCCATCCCTGAACCAAAGCAGTCCCTAATTCCTAAATGTTTTGACACTTCGGGGTACGTGCGTTCACTTTTCGTCCTAGATAGTCCCATAAATGCTTTATCGGATTAATATCCGGTGACATGGCCGACCAAGGTAGTAGCTCTATTGCCTCCTGTTGCAGATAGTCTTGCACTATGCGGGTTATGTGATCTAGCATTGACATCCATCAGAATTGGTCGACTTGCTAATGGATGACCATCAAAATAAGGCACAACTAATGAGCGCAGGATCCGATCACGATACCTGTGTCCTCTTAAAGTCCCATCAATGACATACAAGTCAATCTTACAGTTTAGAGAAAAGCATCCCCAAACAGTAAAACCTCCTCCACCAAACGCAGTTGTGCCCACAATATGTTCCTGTTGAAATGTTGTATTTCTCGGTCTCCATACGCGGACGTGGCCATCAACTGGATTCGACAAAAGCGACTTTCATCCGACCAGTGCACTCTCTTCCACGACCTGATATTCCATCCCATATGGTCACGTGCCCATTGAAGCCTGGCAGCTTTGTGGCGTATTGTCAGTAGCGGACGTTTTATCAGTTTCCTAGCACGAAACCTTGCGCTGTTAAGACGTCTGTTGACGATCCGTTTGCTAATGCGCCCGTTGACAATCCATTGTCTTCGCAGCGTGTTTGTAGTGCTGAATGGTAGCTGTCTGGCGAGCCTTTTAAGGAGTCTATCTTCTCTTGGAGTCATTTTCAGAGACCTTTCTGTCCTTTGGCGTTCTTTTACACTCCCGGTTTGGTTCACACGCTGCTTCAATCGAACAATGACCGAGTGGCTTACATTGAATCGTTCAGCAGTCTGTTTTGTAGGACATATCACCCCTTACTATTCCAATCGCTTGCCATCTCTCTGCATCTGACAGTTTTCGACGTGCCATGTTGAAATAAAGCTTAGAAAGTTTAGAAACTTTAAAGTTTCACCTGCACTACACGTGTAGATACCGGTTAGAAACCCCCGCCAAAACTTGAGTTTTGCAAAGGTACAGGTGAACTTATAAAAACCTGTTTCGTCGTTGTTTAACTGATCGATCGATAAAAAATTACAGGTACCAAGAAAGAATATATGTTTATGTATAAGACATATATATTCAAACAGGAAAAAAGCGCGATGTAAAAAATATTTTCCATTTCAAATTTGGTGGTCCCTAACTTATGGCCAAGTGTATATATTATATTTTATTAATAAAAATGGAAAACAAAATACCACACTCTCAGAACAGTTTCAAAATCTAATAGAAAAATAGTAGAAACAGTGATAAAATCGATACCCATAACACACAAGTAGAGTAATAAAGTTGTTGCTGAACAACATTGCAAGAAATGAACTTTGGAGAAAAGCAGAGGGACAAGCAAGAAAGGACAATGCAGAGACAGAGGCCACAAGACACCACAAAAAACAGAGGGACAAGCAAGAGAGGACAATGCAGAGACAGAGGCCACAAGACACCACAAAAAACAGAGGGACAAGCAAGAAAGAACACTGCAGAGACAGAGGCCACAAGACACCACAAAAAACAGAGGGACAAGCAAGAGAGGACAATGCAGAGACAGAGGCCACAAGACACCACAAAAAACAGAGGGACAAGCAAGAATGGACAATGCAGAGACAGAGGCCACAAGACACCACAAAAAACAGAGGGACAAGCAAGAGAGGACAATGCAGAGACAGAGGCCACAAGACACCACAAAAAACAGAGGGACAAGCAAGAAAGGACAATGCAGAGACAGAGGCCACAAGACACCACAAAAAACAGAGGGACAAGCAAGAAAGGACAATGCTGAGACAGAGGCCACAAGACACCACAAAAAACAGAGGGACAAGCAAGAAAGGACAATGCAGAGACAGAGGCCACAAGACACCACAAAAAGCAGAGGGACAAGCAAGAAAGGACAATGCAGAGACAGAGGCCACAAGACACCACAAAAAACAGAGGGACAAGCAAGAGAGGACAATGCAGAGACAGAGGCCACAAGACACCACAAAAAGCAGAGGGACAAGCAAGAAAGAACAATGCAGAGACAGAGGCCACAAGACACCACAAAAAGCAGAGGGACAAGCAAGAAAGGACAATGCAGAGACAGAGGCCACAAGACACCACAAAAAGCAGAGGGACAAGCAAGAAAGGTCAATGCAGAGACAGAGGCCACAAGACACCACAAAAAGCAGAGGGACAAGCAAGAAAGGACAATGCAGAGACAGAGGCCACAAGACACCACAAAAAACAGAGGGACAAGCAAGAGAGGACAATGCAGAGACAGAGGCCACAAGACACCACAAAAAACAGAGGGACAAGCAAGAGAGGACAATGTAGAGACAGAGGCCACAAGACACCACAAAAAGCAGAGGGACAAGCAAGAGAGGACAATGCAGAGACAGAGGCCACAAGACACCACAAAAAACAGAGGGACAAGCAAGAGAGGACAATGCAGAGACAGAGGCCACAAGACACCACAAAAAACAGAGGGACAAGCAAGAGAGGACAATGCAGAGACAGAGGCCACAAGACACCACAAAAAGCAGAGGGACAAGCAAGAAAGAACAATGCAGAGACAGAGGCCACAAGACACCACAAAAAACAGAGGGACAAGCAAGAGAGGACAATGCAGAGACAGAGGCCACAAGACACCACAAAAAACAGAGGGACAAGCAAGAAAGGACAATGCAGAGACAGAGGCCACAAGACACCACAAAAAACAGAGGGACAAGCAAGAAAGGACAATGCTGAGACAGAGGCCACAAGACACCACAAAAAACAGAGGGACAAGCAAGAAAGGACAATGCAGAGACAGAGGCCACAAGACACCACAAAAAGCAGAGGGACAAGCAAGAGAGGTCAATGCAGAGACAGAGGCCACAAGACACCACAAAAAGCAGAGGGACAAGCAAGAAAGAACAATACAGAGACAGAGGCCACAAGACACCACAAAAAACAGAGGGACAAGCAAGAAAGGACAATGCAGAGACAGAGGCCACAAGACACCACAAAAAGCAGAGGGACAAGCAAGAAAGGTCAATGCAGAGACAGAGGCCACAAGACACCACAAAAAGCAGAGGGACAAGCAAGAAAGGACAATGCAGAGACAGAGGCCACAAGACACCACAAAAAACAGAGGGACAAGCAAGAGAGGACAATGCAGAGACAGAGGCCACAAGACACCACAAAAAACAGAGGGACAAGCAAGAGAGGACAATGTAGAGACAGAGGCCACAAGACACCACAAAAAGCAGAGGGACAAGCAAGAAAGAACAATGCAGAGACAGAGGCCACAAGACACCACAAAAAACAGAGGGACAAGCAAGAAAGAACAATGCAGAGACAGAGGCCACAAGGCACCACAAAAAACAGAGGGACAAGCAAGAGAGGACAATGCAGAGACAGAGGCCACAAGACACCACAAAAAACAGAGGGACAAGCAAGAAAGGACAATGCAGAGACAGAGGCCACAAGACACCACAAAAAACAGAGGGACAAGCAAGAGAGGACAATGTAGAGACAGAGGCCACAAGACACCACAAAAAACAGAGGGACAAGCAAGAAAGGACAATGCAGAGACAGAGGCCACAAGACACCACAAAAAACAGAGGGACAAGCAAGAAAGAACAATGCAGAGACAGAGGCCACAAGACACCACAAAAAAACAAAAAACAACTCATAAAACGAAAAAGAATTAAGAAAAAAAATAATTCGGATATATATAATCTGCAATGGAATGGTTCGTCTTTAAACTCCAATTGTTTGTAGAAGGGATCATGTCCTATTTACGTTATTTATGCTTGATTGAGTATAGCGTTTTCTTGCTTTGTTTGTCCTCTTCTTGTGTGTTGTGTACCCAATGTTGCCAGTTTCTCTGGATTGTCCATTCTTGCTTGCCCCTGTCGGTTTTCTCTAACGTTTATTTCGTTTCCTTTGCTTTTACAAACTGTCATCTTTGCAGGAACAGCTGGGTTGTTTGTGTTCTCTGTATCATTTACTGTCACGTTGAGTGAAGTTTGAATGCTATATAGACAAGTTATTTATCATATGTTCATTGTATATAAACATATTATGTATTAATTTACTGTTCTAATAGCCAACTCTCTCGTGTTTCAATAGAAAGATTGATCAAATAATGGATGATTATCACTAAATCAAATTATTTATTTTGTCTCGTATGGTATGTAAATTTGTCAGAAAATCATTTTTGTCAATCATAAATCATTTGGTATTGTAATCATATCAATTTTACCTAATTCCATATCAATCATAGCTCAATTATGTTCTCTGTGTTTATTTTTGACCCTCGTATTATTTTGTTGCTCATAATATTTATGATATTGTGTTTTTCTCATTTTTTCCATTGTTTTTATGATTGTTTGGCTCGTCCATTCATGCATATTTTTGTCTCCTCTTAAGAGTAACTTTTAGATCTTTTCTTGCTTTATAGCTATGATACAAAATTATGAAAACCAATATTTTATTATTATATATATGGTATGGCTATATGTACCGATATAAAATAGATATATTGTATCAGGGAGACGGCTTGTTTAGAACTCGCCTATTGATCAATCTCATTCACAAGTGCATTTATGAGTAAAGTATTTCAAACAAATACAAGAGAAATGAGGCCTTTCCTGTGTCAATCATTCTTTGATCAATAATACTGTTTAAAAATATTTTTTTAACTCCTAGTGATGAACTTACATGCACCTATACCAAATAAAGACATACATTGTCCATTATGATTACAAATTTATGTGAATTATACATTTCTGAACAACAAATTTTCATTTTATTTGGTCAGTATTTAATACATCAACCCTATAAAATGAAATATCAAAACAAGCGGGATTGACTATCTCAATATCTTGTAGGAGAAATCAGCAATACACACAATAATAATACACTTTAAATAAATAACAAGACAAAGAAGACAGCCCTTATAAAATTTTGTTTCATTACAAATATGTCTGCAATAATTCTAAATTTCGTGTGGATCAATAAATCCATGATGACGACCATACAATTTTAGAGGTAATAACTTAGAAGAGGCAGGGAGGGGAATCCCTGAAAATCTTCCAGATTCGGAAATAAGCTGCCAGTACATAAGAGCGCCGATAGGAAAATAACTAGGACTTGTAATAAGAAAAATTAATCATGGACACAATGACACATGATTATAAAAGTAAATATTGTGGATTCCAAGAATAAAATCAAGGGTCTGAAAGACTTCCTTGCCTCTTCCCCACCCCTCCCCCATAAAACATGTAAACATGAAATGGCCACTCTCTTAGAAGGATTTTTCTTATATCTTTGATATAATATTTCATTTTACAGACATTAGCGGAGATATAAGCTGAAAATGATCTCTCTGGATTTAACAATATTTCCTTATCCCTTTTTGTACGATTTTTGTATAGGATTTTGGAAAAGTTCCGACAATGTGGAAAAAAAATTCAATTTTTTTTAACTCATCAGAATAGTGACTATATCCTGAACATTTTCTCCATTTACTGTGTAATCATTAAGTCTCTGTATCACCTGCTAATTTTCACTTTTCTTTTGATGTCACCGTCTTACTGATTGGCGCTCTTTATGTCCGGTCTATATACGTCGAAGTACCATAATTTTATAATGTGATATAAGAGCAGTAATTATAATGACCATCAATGGTCATTTAAGTGGAAAATCGATGTTCTAAATCATTTCTCTTAGAATAAATGATATCAAATATGGACTAAGATTGGATTACGCCTTAAAACGACCGACTTCACCCGCCACATCCGTGATAAGCGTTAAGATTTGACGTTATGTCATTCATATAAGTACATATAATGTGTGCATAGTGTTTGTACTATTAAGACGAATCTGTTGTGGCTAATCTGGATATCACTACGAGTAGCTTTTCCGGATTATCACAACATACTATCCCTGATACAAATAGTTGTGCAAACTACAATGATATGTAAAGTATTTCACAAAACAAGTATGATTTATAATATGTGACAAAACTGTTGATTTTGAATCATGTCTTGGCTAGTCTGTTTAGATCCTTTGGTTTTTCGTGCTCCCAAATATTATTTGGCTTAGCAGTCTTTTGACTTTGAGCATAACTGATGAAGGTTATTCCAAAAACGCGCCCTATGCACTAATATGACATTTACGTTTTAATTTTTATTGATACTCATAATGATATGCAAGGTAATATTTTGCATAATTTCAGAGGCAAGTAATGACAAAAAGGCTATACACCTAAAACCGTACTTAAATGTATAGATGATATAGCTGACAATAATTCCGTGGCCAGCATTTCTGGTAGGACATCCCTTACACATAATGCATTTGTATTACTACACATCACCACAATGACAGGGTAAAATATTCTGATCTTGATGCCAAAGCCGATGATGAAGTTATCATATCTGATTAAAAATTAGTAGCATCTTAGGCAGTCTTTGGATGTTATTAGTCAGAAGAAATGCGGAAGATAACCAAATCGTAATTTAGAAAAGAAATCAATAAATCAAAAATCAATATAGAACGACAGAAACGAATGGCCCAAAAAAAAGGAAGATTCTTAAATTCTGAAAACATGTATTACAACCTAAACGTCTACAAGCTAAAGACAAAATATCTAAGAGATTTCAGAACTTCATATTTAAAGTCCATCTGATTAGTTCCAAATATTGGAGATTTGAATGGGATCTCTTTAGATTATATATCTCCCTTGAAAATTCATCATATAACAAAAGTATGAGTTTAGATAAAGTGATATTTTCATATCAGATGAGAATATTAATTAAATACGAGTTTGTAGACGTTTATCAAGTCCGACGTCAACATTTTACTTTTCCGCGAAGTCCTGTTCATTTATTGCTTTATTTCTTCTATTTCCAAGTTTTTTCATGCAATATTTTCAAAACATAAATATTATCTAATTTAAAGAAAAGGAAATGCAAAATATGACACAATGGTGTATGAATGCACTTTTAGTCAGCAGAATGGATATATTTGATGTGTAAACTTGTAAAATGTTTCCATTTCGTCCAATTTAATGCAAGAAAACAGCAATTATGCAGAATTAAAATAGAATTATCGTGACGTACATGTATAGCACTCAATGTAATACAATACTATTGGGTAATATCAATACTTATATTAATTGTAATGATCACGTTTGTTTACAGTACTAAATTCTGAAAAGAAAATGAAAATTGAACATTAAAACCCATTTTATATATGCTAAAAGGTAACTATGTGTAGACCGTGAACAAATTTCAACTGTAAATCAATTAAATTGATTAACATTTCATTGATCTAGATAATATATAACGTGTAGAGAATTTACACGTGGTGAAAACTATAGCTGGTAGATATAAATAATAAAACTGGTTTTCGCTAAATGTTCTATTAATAAATCCAAATAATATTTTACAAAACAAATAAACAATGTTCGCATATGGTAGTCCAATAAAAGTGCTATTATCCGAATATCAAGTCTTTAAGTGTTTTATTATACTGAACAACTGTGCAATTCAATTTTCTAAATTGTAGGTCCTTTTCTGGTGGATTTCTAGTCTACTTTATTAGTGGTTTTTTTAAACTATTACATTTTCATATGTGTGTATTTGAAGAAGAAATTAATATAAAAAAAAAATATTTTTTATTAGTTCGGTTTTTTTTTGTATGGATATTGACATTTGTCCTCTATTAGTGGGGGATATGATCATTCCATTATAAACGTAATTTAATTTAAATCAATGACATGAATGATTTAGAAAAGTCCGGGAAATATGATTGCTGAAATTACCACAGGGGGAATAGTCATTGTTTACTTGTCGTCTGCCGTCTCGGTAATTTAGCTAGCGCTATGAAAAAGTCCGAGGACTTGCATGACGTCATTTAATTTAAACCAATGAGATGAATGATTTAGAAAAGTACGGGAAATATGATTGCTGAAATTACCACAGGGAGGAATAGTCCTACAATTTTTGACCAGCACCACCGGGGGAATAGTCATGCAGTTGATCTTAGGATGCAATAGCAAAACTACTGTCATGTTTTTATAAAGGTAAACAGATAGTGAAGTATAATATATACTTATTGACTGGGTATGAGGGAATAGCAAGTTTATTGTCCCCGAGACACTGACTATTGACCGAGGCGAAGCCGAGGTTAATAGTCAGGGTCGAGGGGACAAGAAACTTGCTATTCCCGAATACACAGTCTATAAGTATTTTATTATACCGAAAAACATTAGACTCATAGTTGAATGATCACCTCAAAATGATAAAGAATAATAAAATCACGCATCTTTTGCCAGTATTTTGCATTATAAATCTGAATATTGTCTCATGGACATTGTTATGCTGTTTCCCCAGTTATTCATAAGAGTTTGATTCTTTTGAGAAAGTAGACTTCAACATAAATGTACATGGTGACTACAAGTTTTATGAAAATTTAGAATTTTTTTGAAATTTTTGAAATTTAAAAAAATTTTGAAATTTAAAAATTTTTTGAAATTTTAAAATTTTGTGAAAATTTTGTGAAAATTTTGAAATTTTGAACTTTAAAATTTTTATTTTATTTATTTAAAATTTTTGAATTTTTTTTTAAAAATTTGAAATTTTATGAAATTTCATGAAAACTGAAATTTTAAATTTTTTTTGAAAATTTTGAAATCATGAAATTTTTGAAATTTTGACAAAAAAATCCGGGTTTCTCGATAGCGACGATAACGCCAGAGGATCACGCATAACAATTACCGTAGTTTGTCCAATAAGCGACGTCCAATTAAAAATTCCGCGCAAGTTGTTTAAATTGCCAGTAAATAGTTCAGCGGCAGTCAATAGTCTTGAAAACTATGGACCGGTCAATAGTCTCAGTGTTAAAAATGTGAAACAATAGCATTTTTATTTCTTTAAAAAAGCTTTAAGAAAGTATATACTGAGGTATAATAATAATTTGTATCACAACCCAGTGTGTTTTCCTTTGATCTTTAGTATTTTCTAAATGAAGATAACCATACAGGAGGTGGAGTCAAGATAGCTATTTTTGGGCAAAGCATGTTCTATTTAGTGTGCTTTAACTGTGACCTAATTTTGATAGAACACAGAAATAAACACATTGTAACTTTTTTTTGGACAATTGCCTTGAAAACATACACAACATAGGATGTCCGTACACTATTCAATCAGGTATCCTAATTGATTATTACACTATTTGGGGTCTGAATTTATACAATTTTTCATGACAACGATTTGTTATAGCTCGTGAAATGACATGACATGGCGTGTCGCCTTAAGTGCAAATTATAACAATAGATATGAAATTAACCAAATTTGAGTAATTTAAACTTAATGTCCTTAATTTGACACATTTGACTTCAAATGACTAATTTGACAATGAGAATATACATATTGAATTAATACGAAATAATCGAATTTACATTGAAAACATTTTAAATAATTTTGATGAAATTTACACTACGACAACTTATATGACATTGTTTTACTCAACAATATCAATAAAATGAAAAACAAAAATATAACACTGCAAACATTCGTAAATTCCAAAATAGAAAAATCGTAGAAAAAGACAAAATTGACAACCCTATCACACAAATACATGACTATCACACAAATACATGACTGATCACTTTCCCTGCTTTGCATAGGTACTTCTATCAAGAAATACAAATAGTTATGCTCTTCAAACTTTGAATTATTTGGCTTTCCAATCTTTCGATTTTGAGCCTGATGAAGGTTATACCAAAAACGTGTCGTGTGCACTAAAGTCGTAATCCAACTACCCGGATGTATTGTTTAATCATTCTCTATCCAGAGTTGTCGTTCCTGCTAAGCTACACTCCATCTCTGTCAACGCCCATTTTACAAGATTTTTGTAAAATTTAGAAACAGTAAAAAAATGTACTTAAAATTGTTTTAATTATTGTAAATATCAATAAAGATAAAAATAAATCACTCATTTCAAATTAATTCTCTCTTAAAAATGATTTGTGATCGTTTTTAACTTTTTAATTTTTACCTCCGCAAAATAGTTCTCCAAGAAGTGGGGGGGGGGGGGGGGGGGGGAAATCATTTTTAAGAGAGAATTGATTTGAAATTAGTGATTTATTTTCGTCTTTATTGACATTTACATTAATTAAAACAACTTTAAGTACATTTTTTTTTACTGTTTCTAAATTTTACAAAAATCTTGTAAAATGAGCGTTGACAGAGATGTTGTGTAGCGTAGCAGGAACGACAACTCTGGATAGAGAATGGTATAATATGACTGCAGAAGTCGTAATCCAGATACCCAGATAATGGGTGTATTGTATAATGTGACGACAGAAGTCGTAATCCACCTATCCGGATAATGGGTGCATAGTATAAATACAAATACAAATACAAATATTTTATTGTCAATTAAGACGCCCCGAAGAGCAGAATAATTACAGTTAATTTCATACAATGATTCAATATTGATTTATATACGATTATGACATAAAGCAATAAAAATAGTTCCATATACATAAAACACGGGTTTGTTCAGTGGCCCAGAGTTAAACAATTCTGTCAAGCTATTTGCTGATTTGACACAGAGTTTGGTTTTTGAATACATTTCTTTTACAATTTTATAAAATTTGTCACTGATTCCAATTTGTCTCATTTTATAGAAAAGTCCCTGGAGCCAAACTGAGTCAAATGTTTTTCTGAAATCAATAAAACATGCGTATAGAGGTTTACTACCCTTTTTTGTATGTTGTTCCACAAGAGATCTTAAAATAAACATATGATCTACTGTCCTCTTTTTCTTTGTAAAGCCTATTTGTTCAATAGGTATTACATTTCTTTTAGCCAAAAATTCATTTAATCTCGAGTTTAGAATTTTAGTAAATAGTTTCCCAATGCAGCTATTAATAACAATGCCTCTATAGTTTGATGGATTATCTTGTTCTCCACTTTTGTGAATGGGGTGTAAATAGCCTTTACTCCACTGAGATGGATACTCACCCGACGACAATATAATATTAAACAATTTGGACAATGGTTTTACCAATACTGATTGACCACACAATCGTAATCCAGCTACCCGGATAATGGGTGTATAGTATAATATGACGGCAGAAGTCGTAATCCAGCTACCTGGATAATGGATGTAAAGTTTAATATTATGACGGCAGAAGTCGTAATCCAGCTACCAGGATCATGTCTCTATACTGTCATATGACTGGAGAAGTCGTAATCCAGCTACCCGGATAATGTCTATACTGTCATATGACAGCAGAAGTCATAATCCAGCTACCCGGATACTGTCTCTATACTGTCATATGACGGCAGAAGTCATCATCCAGCTACACGGATTATGTCTCTATACTGTCATTTCACTGCAGAAGTCCCATCCAGCTACCCGGATAATGTCGCTATGCAGTCATATGAGGACAGAAATCATAATCCAGCTACCCAAATAAGGTCTCTATACTATCATATGACTGTAGAAGTCAGCTACACAGGTTATAGGTGCTTACATTTAACATATAAAGATGGTCGATTTTGATTGGGTGTGTATTATGCACTCAATTTGAACAGTAAAATAATATACTTGACAACGGGAGACTATACCTCGCAACAGGCACTATACCAAAATAAATTCACAGGTTCTGCCATTTTGACAACCAAATGTTGATGAGGATCACCAAAGGTTTGGAGCAATATATAATCATAATAACTAGAAAAAATGATGTATCAACCACAAGGACTAGCAAACCAAAAATGGATTTCAAAACCTCTGCCAACATGTCCCTTTTACCCACGGTCACTATACCAATGCTCCAAATTTCAAAATCGGACAAATGCAAATTAAAATCAAAAGATGTATTAGTTATCTGTTATGTGTAAATCATGTTGATTTCAGAAGTTATGAGAGTGCCTTCATGCCATGGTTACTTGAAGATAAAGAACAGAAATCACAGCTTTCTTTGTTATTTTAAGTTTAAATATAGTGTTTATTATGGAAGGGTACAACCAGCATCTCACAGGTTGACTACTGTAACTGCCGAGTTTCTCGCTCACTTTGAACGCCTGTGGCCGGACCCTTATTTGTCGTCATTGCCACAAGTCCAAGTCTCTGTGCCAATTGCACCTTTGCAACTGTGGTCATCCTGACCAATTTTGAATCCTAGATTAAATTCCACTGTTACAGTGTCAACAACACCATTATTGTGAACATTATTTGGTGATACCTGCAGGATTCAAACCCACAACCTTTGAAGTCCGCTCTCTATCCGACTGAGCTTAAGAAGTACATTGTAGTTCCCCAACACGATGAAGGCTGCCTTTATATCTACCAATTTCACAACACCTTTATACATTTTAATTAATAAATACATTTTATTATAGCAAATATTGTTCCAGTCTGGTCAAAATCATTTCCATCCAATTTTTCTTTAACTCATCACCAGGATGACGACCATCATGCAGTTTATAATATTGGTACCTGCCTGCCTCTCTCCTTCCTCTCCTAACTCTCAAAGCCCTATGTAAGGGTATGTGAACTTTAGTTTCATTGTTATTAAACATGTTAATAAGCTCGCTTTGCGAGCTATTTATGACTGAAGCATGGTAAACTAAAATCAATAAAGGAATAATGACGAATACCATTTACTTTGACTAAAACAGAAATCCTTATCATCCATACACTATGCCTATGAAAAAGCTTCAACACATCCAGGTTATTGCTTTTCGAGAACTCTTGAGAACTTACGAAAGAGACACGAAAGGTATCGAAGAGCAGAGCATCCGGTCCAATCGTAACTACTCTGCCATACTCGCTACGCCTAGTGCAATCGTAACTACTCGGCCATTCTCGCTACCCTACAAATAACCTCGTATGCATTAGGCGTATAAATCGCACTACTTTTCACATGTCAGTTAAATGAAAGCTTGATAAAGTTATATTTTAAACAATTTTCTATATTTCAATTATTTTCATGGATAAAAGTTAAAGTTTTAATTAGTTTTGCATGATTAGATTTTACTTAGTATGTCTTCCATATTGGATTTTCGTGGACTATATTTTTGTGCAGCTTAACTTAACTTAATTTCCGGCAAACAATTTAAGAAGAATTTCTACTATCTACGTACGAGGTTATTTGTAGGGTAGCAAGAATGGCCGAGTAGTTACGATTGCGCCTAGTGTAGCGGAAATTGCCGAGTAGTCACGATTGATACCGGTTTCTTGAGCTTTTCAGGCGGTGCCTGTTTCATATTCAATTCTTCGTTTATTCTGCAAACAAAGTTTTCATATGATGTCTGGTGATCACGGGTAATTGTTTCTATTTTTTCACTCTTATGTGGATATTTTAGTAATGTTTGAATCAAGTCTTTTGGTGGTATTGTAGCAATTACAAGTTTTATGTGTCTGGTAATGGACTTGATTCCCTGGTCAACTTGTTGATATTTTCTGATTATCCTTTCATATACTTTTGTCAATTTTTCTAACTTAGACGAAAATTGAAGAGTTCCAATATTATAATAAATAACTAAATCAAATACGGTGAAAATTCAGAATCTGGCTAGCCGCCATAGGATCTAAGGCCCACCAAATTGGACATATACGGTTTTTTATGGTAAAATCTACCATAGAAATTTGCAATGGATCTAATACATTTTTTTATATGAAACAAAGTTGAGCAGATTCTTTCAATCTATCTTTAGTGTAGATTTATATGTAGGGTAGAAAAGTCAAATGTCTTAATGTAATTGCACTTAGATTATATATACTCTAACAGATCTTTAGAAATTTTCAGAATCCGCCTGTGATTCACACCACCCTTGAAGAAGCTAGTGTCACAGTTACTCTGAATCATGGTTTTGACCGGTGATAGAATAGATGTTGATACATTAATTTGGAAAAGGGTTTCGTGGAGTATTTGGCTGATCCAGCAATATAGCTCTGTTGTTATGACACTAATGTAATTTAAGTATTCAGTAGAGTAACGAAAGATCCAGTTCTTTATCTTAGGTAGAAATTCCAAAAGGAACACAAAATAGAAGTATGCTTATCGAGGATTTCCTGTTTCCCGGTGTTAGAAGTAAATGTAACCGAAGCCAAAATCCGAAGAACATGAAATACAAGATGGCCTTTGAAAGTGTAGCAAACGTGGAGAGGACAGATTATGTGTAATTACATTACAACGGATTCCGGATTTTAAAGACATGGATGTAGTTTTTTTTCCTTAGATTTTTTATGCTAAGCCAACCGTGAAGGTGCGTACCCAGAAGGTCGAGGAAAAAATAATATACACAAAAACTTATGATTTATTTTACTTTTGGATTACTACGAGATGATGTATGACATGAACTTTTTTTTCTTAAATACTATGTGTTCCTAAAATCGAGACCAAGAAATCAGTTTTCCGATAATCCCAGATAGCTTTATATTTCAACAGAACGACAGTTCATCTGTGATATTTGTCATCAGTAATATAACTTTTTTTTATAACAACCCAAGCTTGTATTTGGATAATGTTACACAGACACCGGTTGTTGGTGAAATATTTAGTTTTTCTGTGTAGTTTTTTATTGTTGTCTGTCCTTCTTCGATTTACCGCTGCTGGTTATTTTCAAACTTTTCTTGTTTCGTCGAAAAAAATGTTTTTATCTGTGAATGAAAAACGAATTGATTGAAAAAATAATCTTCTTATTTTTTTTTTTTTATACTTATTTTCTTTCTGTTCAAATTGTATGATTTTGCCTCATTCTAAGATTTTGACATTTGATTTTGGAATTGTCCAGACATTGTGGTATTTTTTGTTTTTCAATTTATTATAGATAAGGACTTAACAGAGAAGCTATCCTGTAAAGCGGATCCCTGTTATGATGTGTGCCGTGCACAAACCTTCGATTAGGAAGTTTTTTTTGTACAGCATGACGTCATTGACTGGAAGTTGCAGTACGGGTTAGTTCCCCCCTTTAGCTTGTTTTCTCTGTTATACAGAACTAGCAATTTCTATTGAACACACTAATTATCATGACACAAGTTTTAAATGATAATAGCACAAGGTAGGGGATTTTCTGATATTAAATGCAGTGAAATAAGAACTCAAATGAATCGGATTTTGTTAATAATGAGATGATAAATGTATTTTGTAACATGCATTATCATTTGGATTATATTTTTTTAATGCTAAAGTCACGTATATTTCTCTCCTTTTGGGGAAACAACTTTATTAAGCCTTTATGTAATGTGGGTGTGCAAACAACCCCTCATGGCCCGGTGTCGTCGTGGTCGTGATCGTACGGAAGTTGGATTAACAAGTCCCTATGTAATCAGTGCTTATCACTACTGTCGTTGTCAATTCTAATCTCGCGCTTGACAAGGTGTACTAGATACAACATTATGTGATAAGAGTTCGTCAGTGACTTTTGGCAGGTTGTTGTTTTTACCGAATATTCCGGTTTCCTCCACCGATAAAGCTGACCGCCACGATATACACTGTAACTGAAATATTGTTGAAAGTGGCGCTAAGCATCATAACCCTAACCCCACTGAGCTTGAAATACAGGATACAACAGATACAGTTAGATCCAATTTATACCTTGATCTACATCTCGAATCTGACAGCGAGGGTCTGTGAAGAAAGAAACCTTACGATCAAAGCGATTATTTCAATTTTCCCATTGTGAACTTTCCATTTATATGTAGCAACATTCCAGCAGCACCTGCATATGGAGTATATCTCTCTCAGATGATACGATATTCCAGAGCTTGTGGTTCCTATCAGGATTACCTTGATAGAGGGTTGCTGCTAACAAGGAAGCTACTGAACCAAGGCTTCCTTTTGGTAAAATTGAAATCATCACTTCGAAAATGTTACAGTCGCCACCATGACTTGGTTGACCGTTATGGAATATCTGTGTCACAAATGACCACGGATATGTTCCACTTGTCGTAAACACTTCCCGGTCCTTTCCTCATTCACGACTTTTTACCGGGTTTGTAACTAGATTAACACGACGGGTGCCACTAGTGGAGCAGGAACTGCTTACCCTTCCGGAGCACCTGAGTTCACCCCCGGGTTTTAGTGGGGTTCGTGTTACTCTATCTTTAGTTTTATATGTATATTTTTTAGATCGTTGTTTGTCCTTTTGTACTTTTTCTTTTGGCCATTGTGTTGTTTGTTTATTTTTGTATTTCCGATGGAGATCCAATTATCAAGATTGTGACGTTTGCATGGTCCCATCAATCAGTTTAACCGCGACACATATATACGTGCATATTCCAAACAAGGAATTGAATTTCCATAGTCGTATGCCGTGGTCTTTTCGTTTTCAATGATTGAAGGTGAGGGGTAGTTGCTGTTCGTTTAATTGATATTGGTTGAATTGTTGACCATCACTGCTGAAACCTTCTTTTCAAAAACATTTGCTGAAAATTGGTTCGAGTGGAAAATAAATACATTAACAAGGATAGGATACATCTGAAGATTACGGATCTTCGTGTCGACGTCGATCAAGAGACATACAGTTGTACTTAATTTTACCAAATCTAGGAATAAGGCCATGTATTTATTATTCTCTGACAAAATTCATTTTATACAAAGCATCAAGTTTTCCTCAATGGTTTATTTTTCTTTTATGCAAACTTGGTGTCCATATCTTAAAATCCACAGTTATTGAACAGGTGGTAGAACTTTTTTCTGTAAAAGATTAATTCCAATCATCGTCATGCCTATAATCTGGCTGTTTTAGATTTGTCGAGATCTTTAAATTTGTTTTATTAATCATAAATCTCAAAGTTTCATTAAATTCTAATAAAGGGGATCAGGAATATTTTCAAACAGTGCGGGATTCTTCTAACCGTTATTCTTTTAATTATATAATGCTTAATTAGCTTGATCAGAATTAATCTAGCAGTTGTTCGTGTTATATTAAATGTTAATTCTGTAAGATAATCGGATCTGAAAATGGTCACTCCCACATTTAAATCATCATGACCTTGTCCTGAAAATGTGATAGAAGAGAGGGATATTCAATGGTAAGATTAATAGCCGAATATGAACCATTATCCAGAATGCAATAACGTATTAGAACCGTCATGATAAAAAAAAAACAACAAGATAACAAGTCTTCAATAGTCTTGTCTTTTCCTCTTAGGGAATAAATGTATTATATTTGAAGAGTTGCCAAAGTAAATCGTTGGTTTTACTGTCGCAAATTGAGTTTACGCGTCACAAGGTAAACGGATATTTGCGATAGCAAAACCGACGATTAACGTCGGCAAACTTCTTCGAACAATAACATTTGTTTACAATTATCAGCTGTTATTAATCAACTTTATTGCACCTTTTCACATAGCAAAAATAAATACAAACTTTTCCGATTAGAAATAAAACGCTTTATAAATATTCAATGATTTATTATGTAATCATAACCGAAAATATAAACTCTTAAATTTTATTTAGCTTAGATGACAAATTTAATGTGTGTCACTTCAAATCAATGAACATTTCCAACGAGGTCAAGAGTAAAATTTACTCTGACGCGTAAATGCAATTGACCAATGAAATTGCTTGCTAAATATAACCAATAGATGTACTGCCCCATAAGAGTTTATGATCTTTAAACTCCCCTATTAATATATTTAGAGCAGGTGTGAATTATTGAATACATATTTCGCTCTAATATCTAAATTAATTGAAGAAAACAAAGTCATTCCCGGACTTGAGAATAGAACAGATGATATTATAAGTTATTTCTTATGAAGCAAGAATCTTGCAATCTGATTGGTTAGTTACCCGGGTGTAAATAGCACCCCACCCCAGCTAAACCATTTACACCCGGGATCAAATAAAAAAAAGTAAAGGAAAGCTTCATAAGAAATAATGCGCCTCAGGGTGTATGAATTTTCAACGCCGGTGTAAAATTCTGTACAGTACTACACCCCTGATTTCACCAAAATAACGAATTTATTTCTTATGAAGCTTTCCTTTACTTTTTTTTATTTTATCCCGGGTGTAAATGGTTTAGTTGGGGTGGTGTGCTATTTACACCCGGGTAACTAACAAATCAGATTGCAAGATTCTTGCTTCATAAGAAATAACTTATATTATCTACGTTCCTATCCGTAGATATGGAGATTTTAACATCCTGAAGTAGCCAAGTACATCCCGAGGCGCAGCCGAAGGGTGTACAGGCTGCTGAAGAGTGTTAAAATCTCCATATCTACGGATAGGAACGTAAATAACGAATTTATCCCCGGTTATAGTCAAAAATAAAACATTTTGGACCACGGCGGCCCACGTAAAAGTGACGTTTTCTTTGTTTTTGGAAAGAATAAGTAAAAAATATGAAAGTTTTGAGTGTTTGATACCCTTTGGTAGAACCCTACAGTTGATCAAAGTAACAGCTTTATATTAAATCAGCCAAAATTAACTAAATTTGATTTTGGAGCGCAACGTCGCGAGCTTTAACGTCATATTATCCCCGTTTTGAAAATTATAGCAAAATTTGATTGGTTAAATGGTTAGTTACACTCGGTAATATGGCCTAGCAACACCCGGGAATATGGGTTTTTATATCCGGGGTTTTAACCAATCAAAAGGTGTTATAATATTTAAACCGGGGGTAATATTAGTGATATTCAAATAACAGAGAACGAAATAATGAAGGACACGATACTCTTGATAATAAAAAAACGTCCTTTCCCTGGACAAATTAGTCATAAGATATTAAAAATGTCACCAGAAAAAAACCGCAATACCACTTAAAATTATATGAAATAAAGGTTTGACCCAAAGTAAATATCCATCAGCATGGAACATAGATCATGTATTCAAAAAGGGAGATTCCTCTAAAATTCCCTTTACTTATCGACCCATATCCACTATGTGTTGTGTAGGGAAAGTTATGGAGAGAGTAGTCTGTAAACATGTCTGCAATCATCTACATAGTAATAAACTTATTTACGAATACAAATCGGGCGTTTTACACAAACACTCAACTGTTCATCAATTAATTGAATTATATAAAGCAATTTTAAATTCTCTAGTTGTTTTGTATTTAGTGATATTTCGAAAACCTTTGACAAATTATAGCATGGACTTACATATAAAATGAATTCATATGAAATAAGAGGAAATTTACTAGCATGGTTTAAAAATTATCTTCATGAAAGAAAACAAAAAGTAGTCATCAGAGATTCGTCGTCATCATTGTCTAATGTTTTTGCGTGTGTACCCCAAGCATACGTATGTGCTATTATTTCCTATATTGGCGAAAATCTTCTTTCTTTAACTAGATTATTTGTTGATGACACATCCTTCGGGTATTCAATATCCTGTTCTGATACTCTGGAATTAGTTATAAATCATGACCCGATTAAAATTAGAATTTTGGTCTGAAAAATGGCTCATACCATTTAACCTTGATAAAACGGAAATAATACTCACAGATCCTCTTCTGACTAGGTCTCCGCAGGCGACCTCTTCTGTCAGCTCCTCGTCTAATCTAGTTATGCTTAGGTCGTGTCCGGTCGTGTTTATCACAATTTCATGGCTGTAGTTGTATTTTCTTGGCTGATTTTCCCAGAATTTGTCTAGTCTTGATTCAAATGACATGGTGGTTGGTGCTGTGACAACTTTGGATGTTAAATTGTTCCATATTTCAACAGTTCTTTGTGTGAATAAGTATTTTCTAATGTCCAGTCTCGAGGGTGATTTATACAATTTGTATTGATGGCCTCTTGTTGTTGATTCATCTCTTGTTCGTAGGAAGTTAGATACATCTTCATCGTATTTACCGGTTAGAATCTTATAGAGTTCTATCATGTCACCGCGTGATCTTCTGTACGCTAAAGTTGGTAATTTTAATTTCCTAAGTCGATCTTCATAGGATAGTGATGATAGCCCCGGTATTTGTTTGCTAGCTCTTCTTTGTACATTTTCTATAGCCTCAATATGTTTCTTAAGATGTGGACACCACACTTGATTGGCATATTCTAAATGTGGCCTTACTAATTAAGTTTATCGTTAAAGGATAAACGGATTTAATAAAAGTGAACTTAGTCTTAACTTAAGTTTTAGAATTTTGGAAATCCGAAAACCGGATTGTCTCCGGATCGCGAACGTCATTTATGCAATCTGCGACGTCACACATTTCCAGCATCCAATTTTCGACAACAGGTACATTGTCAACAAAAATTTTTACAAAACAAATTTAAATCGATTTGAATCCACCACCATCAACGAAATGAAACCTCCAAAAAGGCAGAGGAAACAATCTGCAAAATCACAGATGACATAAGGATCGGGACCAAAACGACAAAAAACTTCAAACAGACAGCAGAGACAAGAAACAGATAGCTACAACGTGCCTCCAGTGGTATCACGTAGTAACACCAGAACTTTTACCGACATACAAACACACAATGATGATAACAATCGTCAGAATGACACGAGCATGAACGCACCGACACCGTCTACATCAGGATGGCCCGGAAGAAACCCTTCACACACTCAGACCATGCATGATGCACGGACACATGGCCACATCAGTGCGGAAAGTTCAAGCGAAACCCTTCGCCACACACAAGTTAGTGGCACAGAGACTCGTCCAGTGAACCCAGCACAAAATACAGACCATGAATTGATTTACCAAAGGGCAGCCGTTTCACAACCGAGCATGCAAAATGATGTCTCCATGGCGCCTATCAGTACCAGAGCACAGTATACTGCAGATCCACGCAGCCAGTCCAATGGTACGTTACAACAAGGTACAAATTTAGAGTTTTCTGGGGATTCTCGGGGTTTGATGGGAATGGGTGTTGTACATGAGAGCCAAATGCCAACATTTACACCTAGTTTCACTGACCCGATTAGCGCTCACATTCCATTAAAAATTAAGGAAAACATTTGGGCAGGGGAATATATTGATTTGTATGTCCTAAAGTCGGTCCGAGAGCTCGCAACTGACTCTCAACTTAGCGGCAACCTTTCCATAAAGGGTGGTCAGTTGACGGTCACACTGCCAAAAATCGCATCAATTTCCAACATACATGTATGGACATCGGCCTTTATGATATTCATGGGTGTTATGCTCGAAAAATGGCCTAACAAAGGCCAGGAATATCTGAAATACATGTTTAATGTACGTCTTGTGGCCTCACGGGGATCAGGTACGGGTTGGGCCGCATATGACGAACAATATCGTCTTCGCAAAGCTAGATATCCTCACACTCCATGGGGTGACATCGATATGGAGCTATGGCTTTTACACGTCTCCACCCCTGCTAAATACGCACCCTTTGACAATACAAATGTGAGCCAGAAGTTAGAGAGCAAAAACGAGCCCTTTCTTGCAGACTTCAAAAGGGGGAAAACCCCTCAAAGCCAAAAAGGCAACACCCAGCGTGGATTTCGATCCTGCTGGAACTTCAATAAAGGTAAATGTTCATACGGACAAAAGTGTAGATATACACACAAATGTTCAAATTGCGCAGGGGACCATCCCTTCAAGTTCTGTAATAACAAATAACTCGTACCTTTATTCACTTGGTAGCTCCCCTATTTGTGTGCACGAGGTTGAGAAATCTTTGTCTTTTTACCCGTTCGGGAATGTAAAAACAGAATTAATTCAGGGGCTAAACCATGGATTTAAATTACAATACAATGGACCTAGGTTACCAGTTCAGTCAAAAAATTCGAGAAGTGTTTCGGAAAACCCAGATTTAGTACGGGAAAAGATATTTAAAGAAATTGATCTAGGCAGAGTGGCTGGCCCATTCGATTACCCTCCGATGCCTACCTTTAGGGTATCTCCAATTTTTCTCGTAAGAAAGAAGAACGGCGATTTTCGACTGATCCATAATCTTTCATACCCAACCCAGTATTCGGTCAATGATTTCATTGATCCAGAGTTTTGCACCGTAAGATATTCAGGCATTGACGATGCCATAGACATGATCAACAGAATAGGTAAAGGGGGGAAGTTGGCAAAAACTGACATTAAGAGTGCATTTCGATTACTCAGAGTCTCCCCATCTGACTTCGACCAACTAGGTTTTTCTTTCGATAACAAATTCTACTTTGATAAATGCCTCCCATTTGGTGCTTCGATAAGTTGCTCACTCTTCGAAAAAAATTTCAACAGCATTACACTGGTTTACGGAGCAAAAGACTGGTAATAAAGATATTTTGCACTATTTGGATGATTTTCTCTTTGGCGCAGAAGCTGATAGCCCGAAATGTCAATTCACATTACAAACCTTTCGGGATATATGTAAATTATGGGGGGTTCCTGTAGCCGAAGATAAAACTGTAGAGCCGACAGAAATCTTAACATTCCTAGGCATTGAGTTCGACACGTTAGCGATGGAACTGCGGCTGCCAAACGAAAAACTCGTTGAATTGAAGCATACTCTCGAATTATTCGTCCAGTCCAAAAAGGTCACATTACGACAATTACAATCCTTAATAGGGTTACTTAATTTCGCGTGTCAAGTCGTGTCACCGGGTAGGGCATTTTGCAGGAGGCTTATTGATGCGACATGTAATATAAGAAAACCTCATCACAGAATTCGCGTGTCAAAATCAATGCGAGAAGATATTAAAGTCTGGTTAACCTTTTTGTCAGAATATAATGGGGTAACCGTTATCACTGATAATGCATGGGCTTCAAATGAAACCCTAGAATTGTTCACCGACAGCGCTGGTGGTCAAAACAGAGGGTTTGGTATTTATTTTCAAGGAAAATGGGCGCAAAAATGCTGGCCAAAATTATGGGAAGAAATGGGCATTCTTAAGGACATTACATTTCTCGAGTTATTTCCGATTGTTGTTGCACTGTGTATCTGGGGGGAACAGTTAAAAAACAAGAAAATTATTTTTAACATAGACAACCAATCTGTGGTTCACATTATTAATAAAAAGTCTTCAAAATCTGTTAGAGTTATGTCCCTTTGTAAAGCATCTTGTTTTGTCAACCTTACAATATAATATTATGATCAAAGCTTTACATATTTCTGGAATTTCAAATAAAATTGCTGATTCTTTATCTCGTTGTGATTGGCAGCGTTTCCGGAACCTTTGTCCAGAGGCAGACCAACGAGGCACCGAAATACCAGACCATCTCTGGAAACTTTAACAACTGAAATTGATTCATTGGTGAACGCTTCAATGGCAGATTCTACGTGGAAAACATACAAAACGGCAGTCGAATCTTTTCAATCATTTCGCAAATTGTATAATTTACAAGATACTTGGCCCGCCCCTCTATATGATTTGTTATTCTACATTGCATACATGTCTCACACAGGCTTGTCAGCCAGTACTATTACTACTTACATTTCCGGTATAAGTACAATGCATAAATTAAATGGTCACACGGACAATACGAAATCGTTTTTGGTTACCAAAATACTCGAGGGTTCAAAACGGAAAAACTCCCCGAAAGCTGACTTGCGTCTACCAGTCTCAATGAATTTATTAAAACGATTAATTCAATCGCTCCCCTTTGTTTGTACGTCAGTATATGAATCCACTATGTTCGCAAGCGCGTTCAGTTTGTGTTTTTTCGGACTTCTCCGCGTTGGTGAAATAACTAGTCAAAGTAAAGGTCGAGCCGGGAAGCACGTCATTCACATATCCGACATAAAACTTGTCCGCAAACAAGACTCCGTTGACTTACATTTAATGATACGTAGTTCCAAAACAGATCAACACTCACATAGTACCACATTGATTATTTGTAGTCAAACCGATAACTCCATATGTCCGGTACACCTTCTTAAGGGTTATTTGGAAGTACGACAACATGCACTCGACTCTAATCTTTATTTGCACTTTGACGGATCAGATCTAACGCGATATCAATTTTCAATCGTCTTACAAAGGGCCTTGTCATTTTGTGAAGTCAAAGGACATTTTCGACCACATTCTTTCAGAATAGGGGCCGCAACAGAGGCTAAACGTTTTGGTATTCATGACGACGTAATAAAAAAATGGGGGCGTTGGACGTCCGATGCTTATACGAAATACATACGATTAGATATCTGAATTATTTATTAAATATCTCGCACGATTTCATTTATATTATAGGTTCCCGCTCTATTTGGATATTGGGATCGAGTATAGTATATTGGGCTGGTAAAGAAGTGGTTTCAAGACAAGGGGGACGTCATCTTGGTCTCCATAATGTAGGTTTTCAAGGGTTTTGGTTCGGGAAAAGGGGTATGGTTTGGAAGGAATTAATTCCAAAGATTGAGTTTCTTTTGAGAAGACATCCTCCTCCAAAATTTGTTGTTATACAGCTTGGGTCAAACGATCTTGGCACCGTTAAAGGCTGGCAACTAGCAGAAAACATAATATGCGACATTCTTCGTATACACGCCTTAATGCCAAATACGCTTATTGTATGGTCCGATATATTGCAAAGACGATACTGGCACAATGCCAACAATGGCAAATCTATTGAAAAAACTCGTAAACGAGTGAACCTCTTGGTAAGAAACCAAGTAATAAGTATAGGAGGGTGCACCATAAGGCACTGTAACCTTCGTGCCAGAGAAGTAAATCTGTATCGTAACGACGGCACACATCTGTCCAATTCAGGAACAGAAATCTATCTAAACAATATTCAGGGCGCCCTCGAACATTTTATTTCCTCTGGAGGTTCTCTTGTTTTCCCTCCAATTCAAGCTTAAATCGAATCGAACACAAGGAGGAGGATGTTGACTCTTCACTAACGTTAAACTAAAACAGGGTGGTTGCGTGGCGGTGAGTAGGGCTTACCCCACTCATTTGGCGGGATGTGGCAAGATGAAGACGGGACACGTCGGTCCCCACATTTTACGTGAGCTCATATTTTGATTATTTTCTCCTGTGGTACCACAGGGATTTGTATTTTCATGTTCGTAAACGGGGGCCTTCTTTGCATACCAGAGGGGTCGGTTCCTGAATCGGTACCGATTCGGAACTTGGTTTGGACTCTTTGAAATAACCAGAGAGTTCGGGATAGTAAATATTTGCGATCGTATGGGGAACGTGTCCTGTAGATCTCTCTAAGTTCCATAGAGGATTGTAGCTTTCGCTGTCAACCTGCGAAGCACGGGCTAGCCCAAAATATCGAAATCGGCGGTCTGTCTTCTTCATCTTGCCATCTCGCGCTCACGCAATTTAATACTGTGGCCGTATTTTTCCAATCAACATTAGTATTGTTTAATTTCCAGACAATGAATCTTTGATTAATTAAGTTTATCGTTAAAGGATAAACGGATTTAATAAAAGTGAACATAGTCTTAACTTAAGTTTTAGAATTTTGGAAATCCGAAAACCGGATTGTCTCCGGATCGCGAACGTCACACATTCCCAGCATCCAATTTTCGACAACAGGCACATTGTCAACAAAAAATCCCACCCACCGCCCCTCCAACTCCTTATCCCCTTTGCTGCAATAACGGACCAGATTCTGCTGCTGTTTTGTTAATATTTCAGATTTGTCGCTGACATGGACTAGAGCCCAACTCAATGGACATTTAGGGAAAACCAATGGAGAACTTTATTCACAAGGGCGTTCCACGCCGGAGAGATAACTGGCACTGTGGAGAGTATTAAGTGATTTTCAAATTTTAGATTTTCTATTCTTATCGTTATATATAATTGTATATTGAAATACGTTGATTTTCTTTTTGACTCAATCGAACATCAGAAGCTGGACATATTTAAGGAACTTTGTCAAAAGCTTATATAAAGACTTTTATAAGGAAATATAGTTTCAATTTTAAATTGCATTTGACAAATATTTTCATTTAATATCTTATAGTTTATAATTATTGTATATACATTTGTACTGTATTATATGACTTAATAAAATTGTCACAGTTTTGGACACATCGTTGGCGGGATATGGCAAGATGAAGACGGGACACGTCGGTCCCCACATTTTACGTGAGCTCATATTTTGATTATTTTCTCCTGTGGTACCACAGGGATTTGTATTTTCATGTTCGTAAACGGGGGCCTTCTTTGCATACCAGAGGGGTCGGTTCCTGAATCGGTACCGATTCGGAACTTGGTTTGGACTCTTTGAAATAACCAGAGAGTTCGGGATAGTAAATATTTGCGATCGTATGGGGAACGTGCCCTGTAGATCTCTCCAAGTTCCATAGAGGATTGTAGCTTTCGCTGTCACCTGCGAAGCACGGGCTAGCCCAAAATATCGAAATCGGCGGTCTGTCTTCTTCATCTTGCCATCTCGCGCTCACGCAATTTAATACTGTGGCCGTATTTTTCCAATCAACATTAGTATTGTTTAATTTCCAGACAATGAATCTTTGATTAAAGCTGTATATAATAGTTTGAATGTTGTACAATCCATGTATTCCATAGTTCTGCGAAGGACTCCCATTATCGAATTAGCTTTGTTGATCTTTTCGGAAATATGTTGGTTGAATGTTAATTTGTTGTCTATTACAACCCCTATATCTTTCTCTGATTCTACATACTCCATTGGTGGTAATCCATCTTTCAGGGTGTAATCCATCTGCTCTATCCGTGATTTTCCTATTCTCATTGCTTTACATTTTTCTGGATGGAAACACAGGAGCCATTTATCAGACCATTCTTGTAATGCATGTATGTCCATTTGTAGGCCTACACAATCGGATTGTTGAAATATACCCCTGAATGCTTTAGTGTCGTCCGCAAATAAATATGTATGTGTTCCTACGCTGGTGACCTCTGGCATGTCGTTGATGTACAAGACAAATAATATTGGGCCAAGTACTGATCCTTGTGGTATTCCACTGGTCACATCTCTCCATTCTGATTTTTCACCATTTACTATAACCCGTTGTTTTCTTCCTAGTAAGAATGATCTTATCCATCCACTAAATTGCCCAGTTATTTGATATTTTTCTAATTTGTGTATTAGTCTTAGGTGAGGACTTTATCGAACGCCTTCATAAAGTCGCAATAAATAGTGTCAACACAGCCACCTTTATCCAGAATTTCCGTCCATTTGTCCAAAACTTGTAGTTGTTGTAGTACCGTTGATCTTCCACTTATAAATCCGAACTGTGTTTTACTGAATATTTTGTTTCGTTTCATATGTTCTATTATTTCTTCTCGGACAAGTGTCTCCATCAATTTACATACAAAGCTTGTTAGGCTGATTGGTCTGTAATTTCCAGCTACTTTCTTATTTCCTTTCTTGTATATGGCGGTAATATTTGCACACTTCCAATCTTCTGGTAATAGTCCAGTTTTGTTCGAAGTTTCAAAAATTCTGGATAAAGGGGTACATAGTGACATGCTTACTTCTTTTAGTACTCGTGGATGTATTCCATCTGGACCTGGTGATTTTGAAATTTTCAACTTATCAAGTTTTTTCTTAACTTTTTCTTTTATAATAATAATGGTTTCCAAGGGCGGAACATCAACTTTCTCAATATCAGGCATTTTTCCATCACCTTCGATTGTAAATACAGATGTGAAAAAATCAGCTAGTACGTTGGCTTTTTCCTTATCTGAATTAGTGGACACTTATTATCGTCTTTAAATAAGTCAGGTATACTACTTTTCGATTTTGTGTTGGATCAGGCATACTTCCAAAATTTCTTGGGGTTTGTTTTGACTTCTTGAGCTATTTGTTTTTCAAATTGTTTTGTTATTTTCCTGGTTAATGTCCTCACTTGATTTCTAACTTTGCAGTATTCCTTATATGCTTCACCATCCTTCGTATTTAAATACCTAGTCCATAACCTTTCCTTTCGTTTGATCTTCGATAGTGCTTTTCTGTTAAGTGGTATGGTGTGTTTCGGGTCTTGCTTCCTTTTCCCAGTTTGGTTTACAATTTTCTTTGGTATTGTTTGTTCTATTGACTTCTCAAAAATGTTTTTAAATTTACACCATTGTCCTTCAACATCATTTTTGCAATCACTAAATTCTTCATCCCAGTTTACATCTAATAATTCTGCTAGTTTTGAGTAATCTCCTTTATCATACTTGTATCGGGTTTTCTTTTTGTTATCAGAAATAGATCTCAAGTTACACTCCATTTCAATTACGGAATGGTCACTTTTGCCCAATGTCGGATTTATATTAAGGTTTTAAAGTACTCCTTCCTCGCTAGTAAAAACCAAGTCTATCACACTTGGATTATCAGATCCCTTACCCCTAGTAGGGTTTATTACATGTTGGTATAAGAAGCAGTCTCTAACGGTTTCTATGAATTTAAAGTCTATACTGTCATAATAATGATTTGTTCAAATATGGAAATCATTCAATGATAAATTAATATCCAATACCTTCAGTCGTAAGGAATTAAGTGCAACATTATCTTATGACGCAAAGTGGAGCGAGCACGTGAAAAATACTGCCAAAACTATTAGTAAACTTTTAAGAGCATTAAGAAAATGGAAATTTAAAATTAAAATAAACAAAACTTAACCTGAAAAAACGTATTTAGTTTATAGTTGAATTAAATATTCAGTATATGTAGAATTTCTGTAACAACACTACGTTTTTCTTCTGTTAAAATGTTCAGTTTCTATATATAATTAAATTAAATAGACGTTCGATTTGTTGCTCAGATTTTATTACAGACAAAGACAAAAACAAGACATTACAACATTAACTTATCAACACCCTCACGTAGTTACCTCCCTTATTAGAACTGGTTCCCTGTCAACATTATTTGCTCTCAATCGTCTGTAATTTTTAATCACAGAACCAGTATTACAAAAAAATGGGAAAAGTTCGGGAAATTGCTACAGCTAAGGAATTCAACGAACTGCTTCATAGTTCGGAAAGGTAATAACCAGGACATCGAATTTTGTTCGCTAACCGATCTTTTGTTCATTCAGCTGCTGTGTAAACTTGAATCAATAATGTCATAAATACACGTTGTACCATTCATTGGAATTAAGTTTTGTTACTAAATTATGACACCATACTCCATTAAGTTCCAACTTTCAAACCTATTTGAAGATCAGAGCTTCAGATAGGCATATTAGACACTCAAACATCAGGTTAAAAAAGAATTACGAAAAGCATATCATGATTATATTGAAAAAATTATATGTGACACAAGTATCATATGTACATTGTAAGATCATGGAGAAACTTATCAGAAAGAAGATTGTCGACCATTTCCACCGTCATAACTTATTCAGCAATAGACAATTCGGATTCATTGGCGAGAGATCAACAGCACTACAATTACTAGTAGTTCTAGAGCATTGGACTAGCATACTTGATGAGGGTGGGGCTATAGATGCTATATACACTGACTTCATGAAGGCCTTCGACAAGGTTCTGCACAAACGTCTCATAAACAAGCTTAAGTCATACAGAATCAGCGATCAAACATGTTTATGGATCCGCAACTTTCTGAGCAACCGCAAACAACGAGTGGAAGTCAATGGTGAACTTTCACAATGGCACAACGTTACCAGTGGTATTCCACAAGGCTCAGTGCTGGGACCAATTTTGTTTGTTGTGTTTATCAACGTTTTACCGGATTGTGTTGATTCAGAGGTATTCATGTTTGCTGACGACACAAAATTATACAGAACTATAGCTCATCAAAGTGACATTCAAACTGTCCAAAACGACATCAACAATCTATTTAACTGGAGCGAAAAATGGTTGTTATGTTTCCATCTGGATAAATGTAAAGTTCTACCGATTACAACGAAACATAGCAGCAATAGAGAAAACGAGAGATACCAAATGCCAACGTATGAAGGGTCCATCACAACATTAGTAACATTAAATTGCCAAAAAGATGTACATTGTAGGTGTAAACATTGATTCCAATTTGAAGTTCGACCAACACATTCAGACTAAAGTAAACAAGGCTAATCAGATAGTAGAACTAATCAGACGATCATTCCGATACTTAGACTTTAAAACTTTTTGTTTACTATTCAAGGCTCTAGTACGACCACACCTTGAATATGCTGGATGTATTTGGAATCTGTATCTGAAGAAAGACATTGAAGCGATCGAAAATGTCCAGAGAAGAGCCACAAAAATGCTACCGTATTTGAAAGAACTACCATACGACGAAAGACTGAAATTAAAATTACCAACGTTAAGATTGCGAAGACTACGAGGGGACATGATTGAGACCTACAAAACTTTGAACAAGATATATGATGAAAGAGTAACCTCCACCTTAATTATTCAGTCTAAATTCCAGCAACATAACAAGAGGACATTCACTGAAGCTAGTGAAAAACCGATGTAGAACTGAAACCAGGAATAACTTTTTTACAAACCGAGTTGTAGATGTGTGGAATAGCCTCCCGAACTCCGTTGTAACAGCCAAAAACGTAGAGATCTTTAAGCGACGTCTGGACAAGCACTGGTGTCACCACCCTATGATCTATGACTACGAAGCCAAGTATAATGTGAACATTAATTCTGGAAGTACAAAATTTAGCAAAAGTTTAATCAGTGACGATGAATCAGAACCAAATATAGAGGAGCAAGCTGATCTCCTGTGTTTGGAACAGACTTAGGTAGACTTAGGTAGTGACCTTCCAATCGGGGAACCAGACCCGAACAGACAACTCTGGTGTAGCCCCTCTAAAACAAGACGGTATCCTAGTAACAGACACAGTAGAAAAATCTGATATTTTTTAACAACCAATTCCAGTCTGTATTTACAAATGAAACGGACACAGATATCCCAGACAAAGGTCACAGTCCTCACTCTAAGAAGCCACAAATAAACATATCATCAGCTGGAGTATCAAAACTTCTATGTAATCTAAATCCGCACAAAGCATGCGGACCAGACAATATACATGGAAGAGTATTAAAAGAATTAAACAAACAAGTTGCACCAATTTTAACATCCATTTTTTCAAAATAACTAAAATCAGGAGAAATACACAAAGACTGAAAACATGCAAATGTAGCGCCAGCATTAAAAAAAGGTGAAAAATATGAAGCAGTAAATTACCGCCCTATATCCCTTACATGCATCTGTTGTAAAATTATGGAGTATATCATATTTAACCAGTAATATCATGACATATCTAGAAAACAACAACATTCTTTATGATCTTCAACATAGCTTCAGAAAATCTAGATCATGCGAATCGCAACTACATTGTATTACAATTTATTCAGGAACTTGCCAAAAATAACAATAAGAACATACAGACTGATTTGATCATTATGGACTTGCGCTAAAGCTTTTGATAAGGTACCACACTGTCGCCTTCTTTATAAACTCCAATATTATGGTATACAAGAAAACACCAACTCTGGATCCAAGCCTTTCTGTCAGACCGCACACAAACAGTTGTTGTAAATCATCAATGGAATATCTTCCAATACAGTACCATTTACATCAGGTGTTCCCCAGGGTACCGTATTGGGATCTATCTTATTTCTCATTTACATTAATGACTTTCCAGAATACCTATCACACAGTAAATTAAGACTTTTTGCAGACGATCGACAGCATCATTTACAGAGATATTAAAGCACAAGATGACTGCCTTAGACTCCAACAAGACCTAGATTCAGCAGCACGATGGGAGGCGTAAATCATTAATGGAATATCTTCCAATACAGTACCATTTACATCAGGTGTTCCCCAGGGTACCGTATTGGGATCTATCTTATTTCTCATTTACATAAATGACTTTCCAGAATACCTATCACACAGTAAATTAAGACTTTTTGCAGACGATCGACAGCATCATTTACAGAGATATTAAAGCACAAGATGACTGCCTTAGACTCCAACAAGACCTAGATTCAGCAGCACGATGGGAGGCAGATTGGCTTATGGTCTTCCATCCAGATACATGTAAATGTACCAAACTCACAGTTTCCCCCAAAAAACAACCAATCAAGCATAATTATATTCTCCACAACCACATCCTAGAATCAGTAACATCTGCAAAATACCTTGGCATCACTTTACAATGAAGCTTAAAATGGAATTTACATTATGACAACATCATTTCAAATGGAAACAAATCCCTTGGATTCTTGAAACGAAATCTGATAGTTTCAAACACAGACATTAAATCTAGAGCTTACCAAGCATTAGTAAGACCAAAGCTTGAGTACAGATGCAGTGTATGGAATTGACCTACCAACAAATATAAAAAGAAAATAGAAATGGTGCAGAGGTGAGCAGCTCGTTACACTGAACAATTACCACAACACTAGTAGTGTCAATACAATGATGGACACTTTAGGTTGGCCAACACTAGTTGAGTGCCGCCTCAAAACACGACTCATTATGTTTTACAAAATTACACATTGCCTCAGTGCCTCATTGCCATTCCATCAGACATCTTAGTGACATCAGACAACAGGTTAAGAAAACATCATTCACAATCCTACCAACACATACAAACATCTAAAGATACATATAAATGGTCATTTTTTCCTCATACAATTATACAATGGAACATGCTACCGCAACATACAGTTCAATCAACCACAATAGACATACTTAGAGAACAATTAACACCAACTGTTCTCTATCCACTCCACTGTAAACCAATGATTTCAATGTACATTGTACATAGTTTTACCAAAAATTGTGTAAGAAAAACAAAATAAAATAAAAATAAACAATTTGTAAATAATTCACCGACTCAAGTGTAATATACAAAAAATGTATATATTTTTTAAATCAGTTATCACACATGCACACCAGCAAGTAATCTTCAGTTCTGAAGTTTTGCTGTATACTAAAGAGCTTTAAGAAGAAGAAGCACCAAATCTGTATTGTCTTATTTTATTGCAAAATAATTTTTTGGGACAACATTAATTTCTGTTTAGCTATTTACTTTGTTGTTTTTGGATTCACATGTCCAATAACAGATTTTTCTTTATGCAGGGTGTCGAAATTAAATTAAATTATGTATGGAAAGCACTGAAAGTCCCAAATTCCATGTTACATCAACAGAAGTTTATACTTTCCTACAGTACGGGGGGCCGTCGTGGTCATGATCGTATGGTATTTGGATTTACAACAACTGTGCAATCAGTGCCTATTACCACTAAAGTTGAGAGTTTGAACCCTGTTCATAGCGAGGTGTACTCATTACAACATTAAGTGATTAAGTTTGTCAGTGACTTGCGACAGGTTGGTGGTTTTCTCTGGGTACTCCAGCTTCCTCCACCAATAAAACTGACTGCCACGATATAACTGAAATAGTGTTGAAAGTGGCGTTAAACCCCATAAACCAAACCAAACCATGCCTATATTTTCCTACACTTCCAAAATTTGGTACGTTTGAATTACAACAGTGCTAATTGAACTAAATAAATATACTAAATGTACCTGTCAAATGCACAACTTGGACCATTACAAGTTATGTGAATGAGAGTGCCCAGAAGTAAAAGAAATGTTTTCACATGTGAAGATTGTTTTATGAAATCATTAATACTTGTACATTTTTTGAAGCTGTACTTTTGTTACAATGTAAATATCAAGTTTTATGACTTTATTTTAGCCAACTGGTGGTTGTCCATTTCTCGGCTGCCTGGGCTCCACAATGTAAACAAATGAATGATGTACTGGAAGAATTGGCTAAGGAAACACAATTTGTTAATGTAGTGTTCATCAAGGTAAATATAGTGTTACCCGGTAGTCAAGGTAACTGCAATTGTAAGTACAGTACAAGCTTGAGGAAGTTTACTCTCCAACTCAACTGCCCATCCTCGTAAACATATAATATTTGTATTCACATCTACAAAAACTAATGTTATCAGTGCTCATCACCGCTAAAGTTTGCATAATAAAATATGTCAGTTCGATGTACTTGTGGTCGGTCAGTTGTTTTCTATGGGTACATGCATATGTATTCTACAATGCTGTTTACAACCTTGTTTTGAGCGTAGTTTCTATGTTTTTGATCCAATAATTACACCATATGCTTTGACGCATTGAATTTCTGGTTTCTTCAATTTGGCAATTAACCTGTCAGCCAAGATATTAATGAAATATTTTGAAATTGACATATACATACATGTACAAAATGTAGCAATGTAATGTTATGTTATTTGATTGATTCTGTATTATCTAGACACTACTTTCATCCAAAATCATCAGTATCATCATTCATATTATAGACATATTCATAAGAAATTGCTTCTCAAATGTGTACTGGTGAGTGGTATTTCTTCTTCATATTTCAATTGTAATTTAAAAATTGATTTTTGTGTTTTTTTAATAAAACCAGAATTGCTCATGACCGCCATGATATAGCTGAAATATTGTTGAAAGTGGCACCATAAACCAAACCTAAAAACCAACAATCTAGATACATTGCAACATAGAGATGAACACATTTAGCAAAACATAGCAAAGAATCAAAGTAAATGAAAATCAGAACAATTTTACAACACTGGAAGCTATCTGCAATTATTCAATAATTTTTAAGTTTCCTATACTTGATACTTATATTTTTGTTGGTAATAAATATTTTGTTTCTTTTTTAAAGTTAGAAGCCGAGGACATTCCAGAATTGTCAGAGAAATATCAGATAGCAGCAGTGCCTACTTTTATATTTATCAAGGTAATTATTGGTAATGATACATATTATATTGCCTGCATAAATTCTGCTCTTTCTCTGTGCAGTCATAGTTTCTGTAAAATCTTTGGTGTACATGTAGTAGAATTTCTGGCATAGAAGAATCATAATTTATAATCATGCTATATATAGATTTAATTATCAAGCCAGAATTCCTCCTGTGGTTGTGGTGGTGGTGATATAGTATCATACAAAGTTATCATACTTACATTTACATTTACCTATATGCCATATATATATGCAATCGGTTCCTATCACTGTTAAAGTTTTTGATTCATGTCTGTTGTGAGTTGTACCGGGTATACAACATTATATGTGATGCAGTTAGTAAGTGGATATATTCCAACATCTGACGCCATTGTAATGTATTGAATTACACTACATGTATATAAGTAATAACTGATGTATTGTTGTCAGTGGGATTAAAACCTCATACCAAATAACCTGTAAAAATGCAGAATTTATCAACATAAGATATGATGGGCTGTTGATAATTAGAGGATAATACCATATTTGGTGATGTATGATGCTCATTTTTTACCCTGATAATTGATTTTGTAAAGGGGTATGCATATTACTTACATGTATATACCTGATTAGTAATATTTAAATACAGACGAAAATGAACATTAGAGACTATCGAACACTACACTTTGACAAATTAAAGTAAAGGAACAAGGTGTTTATTGCAGTACTGAGAATGATCAAGGACATTTTTTTCTCCAAAAAAATTGGTCACTGTAAATTTGAAAGAAGAGAGTATACTTCTGAATCTGCAAAATGGCCCATATCTGCCAGAAAACCACACCATATATAAGCCAGAAGATGATACTCGGTACCATGATTGCATACAAACACATTAAAAAAAATAGCGATGCTGTCCCATTGCTGATGACAAAATCAACATAATTCTCTCTGGTATTAAGATGTAACAAAAATGTGGTTGAAAATGATAAAGCAAATATTTCTAAGAGTTTTCATATGGAAGTCAAAGCCAAATACCAACAACACCAACAATGAAATTATGATCAATGAACAATCTATGTAAGATGCTAATATGGTAAAATTCTCCATTCTTTTTACAGAAGAAGCAAGTTCTGGATAGAATAGATGGTGCTAATGCTGCAGAGCTGTCAAAGAAAGTCAAGTTATTGTCTTCTCCTACAGCTAATGTAATCACACAACAACAGGTAGCTCCTCCAAAACAGGTAATATAATTGTGTGACAATGAGTTAATACCTTAAATCTTGTACTATGATACAAAATTGGTAGCAATTCAAGTGTATAGAGTTATATAGGGATTTATGATAAAAAGTCTTATAACCTAAACTCTTGTGGGGGTATTTGAATACATTTTGTATTTTGAGGAATTTTCTCTTTATAAATTTGTAAGCACCATTATATCACCAAAAAAACGTGATTACCCAGTCAACGAAATTTAACAGTTCAAATAGAACTAGTGCAGGATAAATATAGGGCATGTGTAATATCTTAGCTTTTTATCTACAGGATATTAATACCAGACTGAAAGCTCTAATAAACTCAGCTCCAGTTATTTTGTTTATGAAAGGATCACCAGCCGAACCCAAATGTGGTATGTAGTATTCCATGTTATTTTATTTTTTTCTAGTTTTAGAAGTTTCACAAGCATTTTATTAGGAGTGTGTGGTTGTTGTTTAAGGCAGAATAAACAATTTTCCAGCTATGTCATGGCCAGAACAAGTAACATTTTGATGAGATGATGATGTGTGCTTTGTACTAGACTGAGATGGATTTTTAATAGTGATAGCTAACTGAAACAACAGTCCATAGGTAGACAGGGGTCGTCATGGCCGTGATCATATGGTAGTTGGATTTATAGCTACTTATGCAATCAGTGCCTACCCTCACTAGTGTTGTGAGTTCGAAAACCGCTCAGGCGAGGTGTACTCTATACAACAGTATGTGATAAAGTTTGAGAGTGACTTGCGACATGTCTGTGGTTTTCACAGTGTACTCCGGTTTCCTCCACCCATAAAACTAACTGCTGCAGTATAGCTTGTTGAAAGTGGCCTTAGACACCATAAACCCACCCCCATAGGTAGACATGTACCTTCACACATTATACTCATTCTGAGCACTTCATCTGTGTATTACTCCTATGAGACTACCGTAATGGTCAATTTTCCATACATTAACCTAAAAGACAGAAAAATCTAAGCAGTAGTAATAAAATCAAGGGCAGAATTGATATCAGCTCACAATGATATAAAGACAAATAAAACTGACGAGACAACAATGACAAAAAAAAAGAGATAATTGGGACATGAGAGTTATATATTTACAAGACAATATAAATATTAATTTCACCATTGTAGACACCCAACATTTAGGTTACAGGTATCTCATGTTACAGATTTTAAATGACATGAATTAAATGAAGCACATTTTGCAGGTTTCAGTCGGACAATAACACAGATTTTAAATGAAAGAGGCATCAAATACAGCACGTTTGATATCTTAGAAGATGATGAGGTCAGACAAGGTAAGAAAATGGATTACCGGTGCAGTCCAACACATCATATTAACCACTTCTAGTGTGAGCCTCTGTTAATGTAGATTAGAATAGGAAATTTTTTATCCAATATAGCCACTAATCCTAAAAAAGGAAAATTTCAGGAAAATGCATATAAATGAGCATGAGAGAAAATTTCATTTTTCATTGAGGAAGCTTCCGATTGGTTACCAAATCCATGTAAACCCTGGTTTATAGAATTAACCTAGTTTCTCCACTAGCTACTGCTAGATATAACTCCTTTCTGAAAGGGGCCGTCCACTGTTTGTGTGAAACAAGTGCCTAGTTTATACAGAATGCCATTTTCCCCAGCACATAAAAAGCAATTTATATAGCAGTTCCTAATAAGGACAAGCTTGTTGGGAGTGATTGTTCGCGGTCCATTACAAGGCACAATTTAGTCACCCTATCCAATATATATCTTCTTTTTTTTTTTACGACAATCTAAATTCCCATAGGTCCCAGTGCCATCTGTTTACCTTCAAGATTTACTGTTTGTAGTAAATTTGGTCACATGACAAATATAGCTGAACTACCGTATTTTACGCACTATAGGTCGATGGGGACGATAGGTCGAATTGCTGCTTTTCGGCTAAATTTTTTGGGAAATACTAAGATAGGTCGAAGCATTCAATAGGTCGAGGATGCCGATGACAACTTGGGTAAGTATCGTCACATCAAACTTTTTTTTGTGTTTTTTTTTTTTACATCGGTAAACATTTGTCCTAAAACGATGTTCTTCGGTAAGTATATGTAAGTATTAACTCAAGAATACTATTCTTATGTGTCATAAACGAAATAATTATGAAAATTAAATTAAATAAAATTTTGTTTTTAAACTTGTTTTTTATGGGGAGTCTGGTTTGTAAAGCCAGACATCGATGACATTCAAATCAGGCCATCTGTGGGTGTCACAATAGATGGTAAACAGATGTTCATACAATAAAATAATCAAGCTGTCAAAACAATGTATCACCTTGTGCAGTTTTATTGACATACCTTTAAACTGTGTTTAATTAGTAGTACACAAATTATGTGATCGTCTCGGTCCAGTAAATTTTCAATCAGCTGATCAGGATAATTAAGTGCCGACTGATGTTCACCTGTGTTGATTATCTCATGGTGATTATTTTATTTGTTCCTAATTGACCAATTCAAGTGTAGAACATTCTAGTTTAACGAAATCGATAATTATTTTCCAGTATATTTAGTATAAAAAGCTTGTTCTCCACGTGTATTCAAATTATTGTGAGATGTAATGCAACCGCCATTTTTTACTAAAACCCTGTGTGCATGCTCGTGGTAGATGGAAAACCTATATAGCTATATTTAGATATTTTGTGACAATAATTTTATATTGTAAAACGATCCACCCTGTGATTTTTTTTCAACAACATACATTTTTTATAGTATATATTTTATTATACAATTCAATATTGAACTGATTTTCGCTAACACTTCAATCATTGAATATTATTGATTTTTTTCGGATGTTGAACATTTTTTCCCCGGAATTGCACCCCTTGTTAGTATACTTTTATTCCCCAAGAACATCGATGATTTCAGTCTTCTTATTCAGAAAAAAAACCTACAACTAATTCAAGGTATACTGTAAATAAAATCGTCATTTTTATCGAGATTTTTTTTTAGGGATTCCAGATTTTTTTAACTTCATCCTTGTATAGGTCGATGAGGACGATAGGTCGAAGCCAGCGTGTTGAGGAAAAAAAATATCAACCTATCGTCCGTAAAATACGGTACTACTGTTCACTTGACATTTAACAACAATCAGTCTGATTTTAATCTGAGTTTCAGCTGTATTTTCTTATTCAGCTTAAGCTTGTTTTGCAGTTCTTTTATTGTGTTTCTTCATTACACAGTTATTGGGGGCCATCGTGGTTGTGATCATATGGTACAATGTAGTTGGATTTATAACTACCGATACAATCAGTGCCTATTACCACTAACGTTGTGAGATTGAATTCTGCTAGAGGCGAGGTGTACTCGATACAACATTTTGTGATAAAGTTTGTCAGTGACATGCGACAGGGAGGTGGTTTTCTACTGGTACTCCGGTTTCCTCCACCAATAAAAGTGACCGCCACGATATAGCTGAAATATTGTTGAGAGTGGCATTAAACATCATAACCTTAATCCACAATTACGGTATGGAGGTTCAATGATGAACATAACAAAGTTTAGTCATACGTTATTACTTTCAGGTTTGAAAAAGTACTCAAACTGGCCGACATATCCTCAGTTATATGGTAATGGTGAACTGATTGGAGGTCTTGATATTATTAAAGAGTTAGTAGAGTCTGGTGAATTAGAGTCACAACTCCCTCAACAGGAGAACCTAGAAGACAGGTACGTTTGTCCTTGATTCTTAATATCAGTGTAAAGATCAGAATTCAAATGACACAGAGGAGCTGTTGTGGTTGTGATCATATGATAGTTGGATTTATAGAACTACCGGTGCAATTAGTGCCTATTACCACTGAAGTTGTGAGTTCGAACCCCGTTCATGGCAAGGTGTACTTGATGCAACTTTATGTGATAATGTTTATCAGTAACTTGCGACAGGTTGGTGGTTTTCTCTGGGTACTCTGGTTTCCTCCACCATTAAAACTGACTGCCATGATATAACTGAAATATTGTTGAAAGTGGTGTTAAACACAATAAATCGATCTTACAAACATCCACTTTGGATAAGATAGTAGTCATGTTTTAAAGAAGTCAGAAAAGTAGAAAACTTACATTTCGAGTGATGTAATCTTGATTTAAAATGTATTGTAATTGTTCAAATTCCAGCTACATATGTCTCTAGTCGATTATGCAGATTGTTTATTTGAGTGACAGATATTTGAAACTTGTCTGTGATTTCAACACGCCACTTTTTCTTGAACTTGACCAACTGTGCATTTACATAGATTTATATGATTTATTTTCCTCGCATCTGTTAAGTAATTTGTGGAAATGTCTTGCTTTATTGCTTTCAAGAAAAAATATCTTCTCATTTATTTTGTAACTGAACTGCAAAATATGATACCATGTGAGTATGAATAAACCTTTACAGAATTATCAATATGAACAATTTTGCTGTTTCGTCCAATTAAGTGCAAGGAAACAGTAATATGCAAATGAAAATGGACTTATTTATAGATAAGGTTTGTATTTGTCATAGGTTAGATGGTTTATGGTATTTAACGCCACTTTCAACAATATTTCAGTTATATCGTTATTTGTCATAGGAATGGAATTTAAAACTTGCTATTATCAATTGTAACCTACAAATGTACTTGGTTAATAATCAGATTGGTGAAAATAGTTACTACCGTATATTAATCTAGTAATTTCACAATTTATATTTTCTACAGGTTGAAGCAACTTGTAAACAAATCTAATGTTATGCTGTTTATGAAAGGAAATCCTAATACTCCAAAATGTGGTTTCAGTAAACAGACTATTAGTATTCTTTCAGAAACCGGGTAAGAAATACAATGTATTGTAACAACCTCTAGCATATTTTATCTCCGAAAAATGCAATGTCCCAGATGGAATTTGATCTCTGGACCTGTTGTATTGATAGCCAAAGCTCTACCATCTGAGCTGAAGGAGATCTTTACTAACACAGTTAGTGGCAGGTGGTTTTGAACCTACTACAGTTCCTATTACCCTAGGTAGAGTACCCATTATAGTGTAATGAAACTTGTTTATAAAATAAATCACAGCAGGCACTTTATATCATATTGATGTTGTAATATCAAATTGGACTTAATTGACATGAGGGGGGGGGGGGGGGGGGCATCGTGGTCATGATGCCGATGGTATGGTAGTTGGATTTATAGCTACCAATGCAATCGGTGCCTATCACTGCTAACGTTGTGAGTTCAAATCCCACTCAGGTGAGTAGTACTCAATACAACATTATGTTGTGATAAAGTTTGTCAGTAACTTGCAGAAGGTGTGTGGTTTTCTATGGGCACTCCGGTTTCCTCCATCAATAAAACTGACTGCCACAATATAACTGAAATATTGTTGAAAGTGGTGTTTAACACCCTAACCCTAATTGAAGTGAACCAAACTAATTGTTTTATTACCAAAATATTCACTACATTTCTGTTGGTTTTTACCAAATTTTACAGTAATATGGAATTAGTTTTATTTTTATATAAACAAAAATTATTTTTGGTATCATTTTTTCTTAACTTTCAAGCATTAAGTTTGTTACTTTGGCTTTAAGTCATGATTTATGATTTTATCTCTTCCTCATCAGCCTTGACATTTTGTGGTCACATGGAACTGTTTTGATTGGCCTTGATCTGATCTAAGTGCTTCTTACTTTTGATTGGCCTAGATCTAAATGCTTCTTACTTTTGATTGGTCTAGATTTGAATACTTCTTACTTTTGATTGACCTATATCTGAATGCTTACCATTTTTCAAAATTATGTTCAGATTTCAAACATCATCAATTTTTAGATTAAATATCATGCTTGTGAAAAATGCAACATAAGGGAACATTCGATACAGCAGGAACTCGTTCACAATTTTCTCTTCTCAAATCTAAGATTTTAATATGAAAGGATGTGGATGTAAGTGAACAGAAAGAAATTTGATCTAAAACTGGTAAAATCAAAGATAAGAAAAAGCCTTTTTATTGCTGTTCTGATGCAGAAGATTATGTTACACCTTTTCTGATTGGATGGCTTCAAATTTTGTCAGCATCATGCAGTATCACGATGATACAGTCAAACAATTTGCAAAGAAGCTATATATCCAGTTAATTGAAAATGCAATTTAAAGCTGCCAGCGTCAATTGTGATTTGATGGTGGCAAATATTGTTTACTTGCTCCCTATATACATTGCCAGTAATTTCAATTTGCAACCATCAATCAGCAATTGATGTCAGCAAATTTTCAAATTTAATACAGCTTTCTCTTAATTCTTCAATGAATAGTGTATCTTGTACCTTAATGTGAAAATAAGTAAGTTTTATTTTGTTTTTTTAGGGTGCCATATGATACATTTGATATTTTATCGGATGAAGATGTACGTCAAGGTCTAAAAAAGTTCTCCAATTGGCCGACCTACCCACAGCTGTATGTAAAGGGAGAACTGATTGGTGGATTAGATATAATTAAGGTATCGACATATAAATCCATATCTGTCTATAGTAAATAAGCACAATTCCATTTTAATATAAATGTTACCTAAGGTAGATCGAAATTGAAGATGCCTTCAGGGCTTTCAATATTTTTCAAGTGAACCATTAATTTCCATATTCAGGCAGTACTTTTTATTAAAATTTGAACAACTGTCATGAATATCTTATACAGCACTCTTTAAAATCAGGAGTTACCAAAGACCATTTTAATCGGGTAAAAGTACCTGGTAGCACCCCCTTATTGAAAGGTCTGTGCATTACACATTCCTTTAATATTTTGCTTTATGTGAAATGTTAACAATTTACCGATATAAATGTTTAAAAGTGGACTTCCCAGGGTATGAAGTATGTTTAAGTGTAATAGCACTAACAAACCAGTTATAATTATATTTTATCAATTAATAGGCTATGGCAAGTGAATGTTAAGGTAATTAAAATTTTTAAATTATAATAAATGTTTGGTGAAATTCTGCATGACCTGTGTTCTCAATATGCAACCTCTTGCATAATCTTCAACTTGTTGAGACCGCATCGGTGGTGTAATGGTTAGAGTGCGGTAGATCGTTTGTACAAACCCCAATTGTGTCAAAGCAAACACGATACAATTAATATTTGTTGCTTCTCTGCTAAGCACGCAGCATTAAGGAGAAAGAGCAAAAACTGGTTGGTTCAGAATCAGGATAATGTATCCAAGTGGGGCTACATGTCTATCAACGGACTGTTGTTTCAGTGAACTAGCACTATAAAAAAAAATCCAACTAAGCGTGTTGCTCTAGTATAAAGCGGACCTCCTCATCATATCATTGAAAATTAACTTGATCTCAACATGATATTGCTGAAAAATTGCTGAGTTGGCATTGAACAACAATCACTATATGAAGTGTGTAAAGACGTAGGATATCGGAATTGTCGGTTGGCCAATACATAATAAAACAAAACATCAGTAAAATTAAATATTTTACTAGAAAAAAACTAAGTGAAAAAAAATGAACATAAAACAATCATAATTCGTGACACAAAAAATAAACAAAATTAATACAAATAAAAATACAAAACATGCACAAAATGAAATAAAATTCAGACAAAAATAATAATAAAAAATCAACAATCAATGTCAAATTTGCATACCTTCAGTTCAGCTCACTGTCAAAAAGAAAAATATTCAAATGAAACCAAATTATTTTCAAGTATTTTCAAGTATTAAATTTAATGTTCTTGGTAGCTGAGCAGATACTAAAATAAATAACGATATGCTTGCAATATTATACACTTCAACAAAAACAAAAATTAAGAACTCTCACTTCCGATACTCAACTGTTGACTTCCGGTATACAACTTCCATAACATCTGGTTCACAACCACGGACTATAACTTCCGGTTTACGAATTCGGTTTTCAACTTCCGGTTCACTATATCTGGTTTCCAACTACGGAATAACTTCCGGTTTACAATATCTGATTTCCAACTACGGAATAACTTCCGGTTTCATACCTTGCTCACAATATCCGGATTCCAACCACGGACTTACTTCCGGTTAAAAAATACGGAATAACTTCCGGTTCTCAAAGTACGGACTATAACTTCCGGTACTCCATAACTTCATTAAATATTATACCAGCACGCAACATCTACCATTTATCCAAACATTTCTCGAACCCAAATTCAACATGACAACCAACCCATGAAAGTATACGAAAATAATCAATATTTTACCTTTTATATCAACAGAACTTCAGTTCTTTTATAAACCTGCGGTGTGTTCGACTGGTAAATACGACTGAACGAAAATGAATAAAATGACTTACCTGAGTGGAAATAAAACGTATCCTGTGATAATTCCATGTCCTGTATTTGACAATTTTGAAATTTCACCAACCATTTATTCCATGTAAGACATTTAAGGTCTATCCTCGTCTAGTGTTCAGTGCGGTATATCTGGTATACCTCGTGTGTCCTACCTCAACTGACCAGTCACGTGATTTTGTTTGGCGGGAACTAATTACCTGTAATTAGCTCCCGATAGCTGGATTTAAATACCTACCTGTATTGATTTTTCCAACTTATCATATGTTATCAGACTGGCTAAAATAAAGTAATTAAATGATGAAAAATGAAAAGACAGTTTGTTACAAAGTGTTTAACAATTTACAAATATAAGTGTTTAAAAGTGGTTTTCCATGGGTATGTTGAAATGTAAAAGTACTAACAAACCAGTTATAATTATACTTTGTCTATTAATGGGCCTCGGCAAGTGAATGTTATGGCAATTAAAAAAAATTAATTATAATAAATTTTTGGTGAAATTTTTCTCAATATGAGTATAATCTTAAACTTGTAGAATATTAATCAATTTGATAAATAATGATTTCAGAGAGATAAAGTATATTGTAGTAGAATAAAATATTTTATTATGTTTCTATTATCGATTTATACAGAGGGGCAGTCGTGGTCGTGATTATATGGTAGTTGGATTTATTACTGCCAGTGCAATCAGTGCCTATCACCAATAATGTTGTGAGTTCAAATCCCGCTCAGACAAGGTGTACTGGATACAGCATAATGTAATAAAGTTTGTCAGTGACTTGCGGAATGTGGGTGGTTTTTTCGCATACTCCGGTTTCCTCCACCAATAAAGCTGACCTCCACGACATAACTGAAATATTGTTGAAAGTGTCGTTAAGCACTATGACCCTAATCCTAATCCCTCAATATATACTGTGTTCTGATTGGAAAATTTTCTTGCATGAGTATGGAACTTAAAGATTTATGATTGAGGCCAGGCCTTTTTACCATAATACTTCTTGAGTACATTGTTAGCTCACCGGGCCAAAATAAACAAAAAACAATGTGATCTTTCACCACCACTTGGCATCCATCTGTGGTACTAAGTAACATTTCCCTACTTAAAATCTTCTGCTTAAACCACTGCACAAAATTAAACCAAACTTGGTTGTAATGATCATTGGGTGGTCCCATTCAAAATTGTGTCCATTACCCGTACCCCCCCATTCAAGATGGCTGCCATTACTAAAAATTGAAAAATCATTAATTAATCCATGAAATTTGTCGTTCTGTCGATTTTTACATTATGTTATAAAGAGAAAATTGTAAGCAGTGATGGTCATTAATTCCACATACAGTAGAGTTCTATTACAAATTTTTTATAACGAAATCAGGCTTATAACGAAGAGAATTTTAAACCCAAACAACGTTTTTATTACTCAAAATTGACATGATATAACAAAGAAAATTGCTGAACAAACAAATCGTTTACCTGTCTTCCGTTACGCACGGACGATCACATATTAGAATGGTCAAGTGCACTTGACACTTCCGTTATTGATAATTGAAAAATCAATAATCCCACCTTTGATGTTGTTAATGGTGTCAATCAAGTCTTTTCTTTAAAATATTCAAACAATAAAATGGGTATTAATGATGTGATTAACAAGTTGTCAATTAATAACACACATGCTAATTTATTGCATTAAAAATTAATAAAACGTAATCTAAATTTTAATGAATGGATGCACAAGCTAAAGAAATTAAAAACAAAGTCATGTGTGAGATTAATTCATTCGCTATTGTTTATTTTTTCTTTGATGATAGACTCTTTAATTAAACAACAAACTGCATGGTCTCAAGGTTCATATAAATACCAAAAACAAAAGAAATGTACTTGTTCAGAAATTTCGATTAACCTGAGTTTTTATGTGTATATAATACCAAAAAGAAACAATTATTTTTCAAATTCAAATAAAAAAAAGGAAAATGGCTACAATCTTAAAAGTGGCCATTAAAAATATATATCCGAATTATCAACATTATACCGATATCGATCCAAGTGTTAATACCCGACCTCATATTTCCTGTTTATAAAATAGATCGTGAACAAAGTTGAAAAAATGTTTCTAAGGAACATTTGAAGATACCAAAGAGGTATTCAGAAACCGTAGTCTTTGAGAACTGTCTAAAGGATTAAATATTTTTTTACGATAAAGGCCCACTTTACTGTGCATCAGTTATCATAGCGTAATGAAACTGCCTGGGTCAGAACCAGATTTTTTTCTCTCTAAAATTATGCGACCTCGGTGGCTCGGACTACCGATAGTTAGAACAGATTTTGACAGTCCCTTCGGGTTCGAGCCAGCGAAGTTCTACTGTACGATTTTCAGAAGGGGAGGTAATTCTACATTGTTTCTCTTATAACGAACGATGCCTATGACGAACTAAGATCGAGAGTCCCCTGGACTTCAATATAAACGAACTCTACTGTATATCGACAAATGCATTCTTTTATATTTTGGTATGTTTGAGTAATTTATTGTTTTTTTCTAGGAATTGAAAGAATCAGACGAGTTAGAAACAACATTAAAAGAGGGACAATGATGTAGTATGTAAACAGATTGAATAATGTGTGTTTGTTGATCATAGACAGCCTTTAGATTTACAACAGAATGAAAACATTGGAAGAAAAAGAACAACTGAAATTGAATAGACTTAAAATTGTGAAAATCATAATAAAAGTGAAATATGATATTTAATTTATTTCTTTCATAACAAACAAAAAATACAATGCTTTCCAAACATATGCTTGTCTAGTATCAAAAATAGATTGTATAAAAACTATTGAAAAAAATATATATTGCACTATTACATATGAAATGATTACAGTATAGATATGATAAATACATCAGAAAGGTTAATGAAGACAACAACGGATATCAACTCTCTCTCTCTCTCTTTATTTGCACCTATTAAACATTGTAATTAAATAATGACAGGTAGTTTATTTGGAGCAGAAATTACAAATATATGTCAAAATGTTCCTGCTTTGAATTGTTTGTCTTTGTTGTCAGTGTATGCTGCTTTTTTCCGTTTGTTTTCTGATTGACATAAGAGGAACAATCTGAGCGATGCACATTGCTGTTTGTTTTCTGATTAACTTCAGACGAACGATTTGAGCGATGCACAGTGCCGTTTGTTTTCTGATTAACATAAGAGGAATGATCTGAGCGATGAACATTAGGCTGATATCCTGTAATAAAATAAATGTAATTTAAAAGTCAACCATTATGGATCTGTGTCACAAATGACAACGGATATTTTCCACTTGTAAACAATTTCTGGTCCTTTCCTCATTCATGACTTATCACCTGGTTTGTAACTAGAGTAACATGATGGGTGCCACTAGTGGAGCAGGAACTGCTTACCCTTCCAAAGCACCTGAATTAACCCCTGGTTTTTATTGGGATTTGTGTTACTTGATCTTTAGTTGTATGTGTAATGTTTTGTAGATCGTTGTTTGGCCATTGTGTCATCTGTTCTTCTTCGATATATGGATTCTGATTACCCCTTTGGTATCTTCAAACTCTTCTTGAAAATAGTGAAATCATCACTTCAGAATTTAACTTTCTATGACCTGATTTTTTCAATTTTTCCTTATTTTGTGATTCACTGGTGTTGTATATGTGTTACTTGTACTGTTCCCTCTTATTGTTATTTCGTGTTTCACTTGTGTTGTTTTGTGTATCAGGTTGTGCATTTGTTAATTTTCCTATGATTGGTATTTTACCATTGTATTCAATGCAAGAGAATTTGATAGTTAAAACATCAACTTTATGAAATTTATTTATATTAATATAACCATTTTATATATTAATTTATTTTCTCTAACATTTAAAATTTGTTTTGTATCACACAAGACCAGATAATAATGTACTAGACACTCACGATATTTTTTACAGAAATAGATAATTATAGTGTTACAATTATATTTAAATTAGAGTTATCTCCCTTTCCACACAAAAAAAATATTTTTTTAGAAAGCATACAATCATAAACATGAATTACCTGTGGTGGCCATGTTTGTTAATGGATCGGGATGAAATTAGCAATCTTTATAGAGGACCTTCCATGGATGCTTCCTACCAAGTTTCGGTTCATTTGGCTTAGCAGTTTCAGAGGAGAAGATTTAAAAAAATAAGCCAATCAGAAACAAGAATTGCCTGTGGTGGCCATGTTTGTTAATGGATCAGGACAAAATGAGCAGTCTTTATAGAGGATCTTCCATAGATGCTTCCTACCAAGTTTCAGTTCATATGGCTGAGGGGTTTCAGAGGAGAAGATTAAAATGTGAAAAGTGAACCGACGACGGACGACAAAAGCTCACATTGCCCATGGCAAGGTGAGCTAATAAAATTGGAGTCGATAAATGAGATGTGTCAGTCTCTGCAGCAACATTTCGGCAACACATGCGTATGGCGTGTTTATTTCCCAACTTATTCGATACGCCCGAACTTGCTGACAGTACGGTGATTTCTTAGACAGGGCCCGTCTGCTGACACAAAAACTGTTCAAACAAGGTTAATCTAGACCCTGACTGAAACTGTCAGTACAAAAGTTTTATGGTCGTCATCACACATTGGTTGATCGATATGAAATTCAATGTCTTGCTGTTTGAAAATCAATATTAAAGGAGATCTAAGGACAGTATCTTATCTATATAGTGAGAATGTGGGCGAAGCAAACAAGTAAGTTTTTTGCAAGATTCAGAAGCTTGTTCAGCGATCCTCTCCTAACACTATCATTGGCCATTTTGAATATTATATATATATTTTTTTAATTACTTCAATTCAGTCAATTTTTATTATTTTTAAACAGAAAAGTTATCTAGAATTAGTGTCGGGGAGAGGTGGTTAAATCACCTTCTAAATGATTAAAATTCAATTTCGGCGAGGGGGGCTTTGCCCCTTTGAAACACTACAGGCGCCATGCCCCTTGACCCCACTTGGAACCTAGGTGGCCCCCAGCCTTCTACTTTTTTATTTTAACCTGATACTTTCAAATTTAGAGACAACCTTGAATACTTTTTCAAAATATTGTCACAGTCGTATTCAAAATGGACTTAATTATAATAAATTATTAACTTTCAATTGTTCTGGTATAGAAATAGAAATAGAAATAAGTTTATTAACCAAATCAGGACCCCAGGAGGGCATAAAGGACTTTGATGTGTGTTTAGTGTAGTTAAAAGATAATAGAGAATAATCATCAAAGAATGTTCCTTATCAATATAAAGATTATTATATAATTATCGCTAATCACGTTTAATGTAAATTACTAATCACTTAATTATATCATAAATTAATCATTAATTAACTTCATCCATAAAAAAAGAACCTGTTCATCAATAAAAAATAAAATTATACATAAATCTTTTAACCAAAAATATGAATCATATTAATACATATTTTTTTTACTCAATTTGAAATATGTGGCCGATTTGACTTTCATTGTGAGGCCGTTTTGCCTTGGGGACGATTTGACTTTCATTGTGAGGCCGTTTTGACTTGGGGCCGATTTGACTTTCATTGTGAGGCCGTTTTGACTTGGGGACGATTTGACTGGAAATCATATTTTTGCACTCTCTTTCATCGATGTCATACAATAATACTATTGAAATATCCAACAGTTAGGATTCATTGGAGTTGTCTAATCTTTTTAGTACAAGTTGGAACCTAGGCCCTTCTGTAATTTTAAGATACTTTGTTTTGTGATGTGATATTTGTGTGTGATTTACTTGTTGCAGATGATACATTTGAATTGATGAAGTAATATTATATTAATGACCTAGTATATTTGTTTGTTATTTATTGAGTAAAAACTACTGAAGTTACTGTGCAGCCAGAAATACAATTCGTGGCCATTGATCCTGTTTCATAATTTCTGGATCTGTGAGGATCGACTTCCCTACAGGTCTAAGATTTTATGAGTGTCATTTAGAAAGGGTCTGCAATAATAAGTTGTACTACATTATCTATCTCTTTAATGAGTGCTTTTCATTATTATCCAAATTTTGGATCCTTCACGTAAAGCCATACACTCTATTTATTTTTATTTTGGCATTTAATATAAAACATTTGAATTTTAGAAAGGGAAAACGAAAACAGTACTAAACTAGTTCCGACCGGAATTACTCGTATACTTTTCATGGCTATATGGTCGTCACAAATCTTTTTTCAAGACTTTGCAAAAAAAGTTGTGCACTTCAAATAAGAACTACACATCACGAAGCACGAAAATTAAAATCAGCGGAGCACGTTGCATGATCTAATGTGTCGTGCACGGATGAACGTGAAATAAAAAGATAAAAACATGTTGAACGAAAAATAAAAAACGATGAACACGTTGCACGAAAATAACCCTTTACCACCAGCTACATTCTTCGACTTACGACTTCTGATTTCCCCTTTTCAAACTTTTCTTATCTTTCTCCGTGTGTTGAAATGAGACATGTTTGGTATCAAGTTCATAAATACCTGATTAACGATAGTATGATAATGACAGTTCAATACATTAATTGGTAAAAAAAAAAATCGTCACACTCCATTTTATTTTAAATACTTTATAGTTGTTTTTTTTTTTATTAAGGGAAGTTAATAAACCAAGATTGCAAGAAACAAAAACATAAGTCATCTCTTCAAAAATACAATGATCGCTATCATGAATTACATATTTTGTTGTATAAATGTTTTAATAGTTTGTTATTCTCACAATACACTCGAAAAAGTGGTAATTTTACACCAAGTTTACTTGAGGTTACTGAATATACTATAATGAAGTCAACCTTTTTCTTTGCTTGACAAGTCAAAAAATGTTTGAATTATATCTCTTATGTCTGAAAAATTTAACTATGGCAATATATACGCACATGAACATCAACATGTTAAACAAATATAGTATGCTTATTATTAAAACTAAGGTTCTCCGGCATATGTGAGAGTTAGCCGATTTTCTTGCTCACAAAAGAGTTTTAAATTATTGATTGATTTGATTGGTTTGATTTATTGTGTTTAACGCCACTTTCAACAATATTTCAGCTATATCATGGCGACCAGTTTTAGTGGTGGAAGAAGCCGTAGTACCCGGAGAGAACCACCGACCATGTACAAGCAACTGGTAAACTTTATCACTTGCGAGTCGAGTGCACCCTTTTTGTAATTTACAAAGCCGGGCGCGAACCCACGCCGTATTGGTAATAGGTTTATATGAGTTGTTAGGTAATCCAACTACCTAATTCATTGGGCCACCCGGCCCCTTTAAATTATTGGGACTTCCAATCTTTTTACTATGAACGTACCTGCTGAAGGTTATTCCAGAATCGTATCGTGCGCACTATTAGATACAAACTATTTCTACGTTTTTATTTTTGTGCTATGTACATGATATACCTCTTCCTTTGTAGACAAAGATGAGCATATTAAATGAAATATCTTTATAGTCAATGGAAGATTATGAATAGAAAGTTTAAACTGATGGTCAATAATCCACCAATACCTGTATCAACAAAACGAACATTCGCCTCTTAGCTTTGTAACTAGATTAACACGACGGGTGCCACTAGTGGAGCAGTCACTGCTTTCCCTTCCGGAGCACCTGAGTTCACCTCCTGTTTTTAGTGGGGTTCGTGTTACTCGATCTTTAGTTTTATGCCACAGGCACTTGTTTCATTCAAAAAATATATGCCCCCCCCCTTTCCTTACTTCAAGGTAAATATCTACCCTCAGTATTTTTCGCTTATTTGTGATCCTTTCGCTGACCCAATTATATCGTTACACTCCCGAGATATTTCTCTTTTCGACTGCCACATTTAAATATACCTACTGGGCCCCCCTCAGACGAATTGGACAAGAATATTCAGCGAACGTCACTTGGTCTACTTTTCAGTCATTGAAACGGATACAGCCACTTCCGGTCCGGTCTAAATTGATTTAGAAAATTTAAAAAAAAAGGTGCTTTAAAAATCAAATGTCAGTAATTTGGAGTTCAACATATTTTTATAATCTGCATTGGAACAATTATCTGTATTTTAAAGGCTTACTTTACATTTGAGAGGAAATGATCATGATGGCATTGTTACACATGGCCGGTCTAGAGAATTCCGAATACATATGAAAAATCCAGCACAAACCGGAAGTGGCTGTATCCGTTTCAATGACTGAAAAGTAGACCAAGCGACGTTCGCTGAATATTCTTCTCCTATTCGTCTGAGGGGGGCCCGGTAGGTATATTTAAATGTGGAAGTCGAAAAGAGAAATATCTCGGGAGTGTAACGATATAATTGGGTCAGCGAAAGGATCACAAATAAGCGAAAAATATTGAGGCGAAGTGGGAATGGGGAAAAGGGCAGATATTTACCTTGAAGTAAGGAAGAGGAGGGGGTATATATTTTTTGAATGAAACACATGCCTGTGTTTTATGCGTATGCTTTGTAGATCGTTGTTTTTCCTCTTGTACTTTATCCTTTGGCCGTTGTGTTGTCTGTTCTTCGTCGATATACGGATCCTGACCACCCCTTTGGTATCTTCAAACTCTTCTTAGATTATAAACGGCATTGAATTAATTTATCTTGTGTCATATGTTTGAATGTTTCATTAATTATCATTATAATTCTATTATGTGCATATGTTTTAAGAAGAATTTGAAGATATCAAAGAGGTAATCAGAATCCATAAATCGAAGAAAGACAGACAAGACAATGGCCAAAAGAAAAAGGACAAAATGACAAACAACGGTCAACCAAACATACACATAAAACTAAAGATCGAGTAACACGAACCCCACTAAAAATCGGGTGTGAAATTAGGTGTTCGGAAGGGTAGGCAGTTCCTGCTCCAGTGGTAATTTTGTTTCATGTTTATCTCTAGTGTTCATGATTTCTAACCGGGGATATGTGGTATTACGCTATTATTATTATATGCATCACGTTATTATTTATATACATGTATGTAACTATTATTTTTCTGGTATCCATAGACGTGTTATTATTAGTTTCATTAAACTGGTGTCATGTATCCCCGTTCGGAGTTCGGTAATTTTGTTATTACCCTTATTCCATTCAATGGTACCATCATCGTAAATCTAGATTGATACAGTCCAGTTCTTCTAGAGGGTTTTAATCTTGGTTTGATACATTGGTCTTATCTCGCCTTCTCTAAGTTAGTATTATCATAGATTATATGTATTAGTGTCATTCTGGTTGCACATTTTTACTCTTTGTATTTGTCTAGAAAATTTTCTTATTAAATTGTATACGCATGCTTCGATCATATATTATTGGAACATATGCATAGGAGAAGTTGTCATATGCATGTCTTAACTTGTGTCGAATGCTATTTGTATAACAAAAGCAAATAAAATATGTTTAATCTAAACTAGACTAGTGTCATCCTGCTGATCATCGTGGTATCCCGAGAAAGATTTGTTTTCTTGGTTTCTCGATATCAGTACGATCATGGTTCCTACAGATTGTGGTCATCCCAGTTGTCATAGATTGGTGTCAATCTGGTTTTCCTAGATTGTTGCTATCCATACATTTCAAACTTGATTTCCATAGATTGGTGTTATTCTGATTTCCATAGATTAGCGACATCCTAGTTTTTCCACACAAGAATTATCTCGGATTCCAACAAATGGTGTCATCCTGGGATCCACCTGTTTGATTTGGTATCATTTTTTGTTTCCGTAGATTGTGTCATCTTTGTTATCGTGGATTGCCTGTTATTTATTTTACCAACAGTAAGACGACGGGTGCAACTAGTGGCGCGGGAACTACTTATTCGTCAGGAGCACCTAAGTTCACCCCGCACTGTTTTTAGTGGGGTTAGTCTTGCTCAATCTTTAATGTTCTGTGTAGTTTTTTTTTTGTGAATCGTTGTTTTTCCTTTTGTCCTTTTTATCTTGGCCATTGTGTTGTCTGTTCTTTTACGATTTGGGGCTTCTGATTACCCCATTAGTATCTTCAAACTTGCCTTAATGCTGTAAGCCTGTCCTCACAAAATTGGTGTTATCTTGATTTTCCTAGATTGGTGTCATCCTGATTTCCGTGGTTTCTATAGCTTGGTGTTATTCCGATTTCCCTAGATTGGTGTCATCATCGTTTCTTTAAATTAGTGTCCGACTGGTTTCCGTAAATTGATATCAGCTTTGTTTTCTTCGATACTTATTGTTCTTATTTCCCGTAAATCTGTGTTATCTTAGTTTCCCTAAATTGCTAGAATCCTGATGTCCATAGGTTGGTGTTATCCTAATCTCCTTACATGTCATTAAGGCGTTATGAGTAATATTATGATATATAATCAATAGTTTCTACACGTATATTGATTAGAAAACAATCAAAAACAAGTAAGTGGGTAGATGGAATAGGAGGACAAGGACACTTGGTTCAAAGCGGAGTAAAATACTAATAATTAATATCCGGGAAAATTTATTGCAAAGATTTATTTTATCAACTTTAGCCAATCTGTGAAATTTACCAACTGATAACACAAAATTGTTTTCTTTTCAATTCCGCATCGGAGTAATTTTAGCTATGTGGCATAGTATGAAGTATTTAATAACATTGTTTGTATTATGACACCATGTCAAGTAGATCTATACTTTATACATACAATGTATATTACTTTCCAAATGCCATGCCATATGTAATATTAACTTACTACTCCAACGAAGCTTTTCAGATATGATACAATGTTACCTAGATATTAAGGAATGAAAATTAAGGCTCAAGTCCATACATTTCCTAAAAAGACCAGTCTCATCATACTTTAGAACCTATTTATACTAACGGAAAGAAATACAACGTATAATTTCTTTCAATTTTAAACACATAATCTTGCAAATGTTTTTGCAAATATATCCTAGTTGTTTTGACACAAAATTTGATCAGAATTGTGTTTTGGTTCCCTTTTTTATGATGACGGCTTCTCTATGTTATCCAACCTTGCCTAATTAATAAACTTTTATCGAATTATTCCTATCATTCAGAAGGGCACAAACGTTTGAAGATACCGAAGGGATCATGAAATACTGTAAATCGAAGTAGGACAAACAATGCAATAGGCAACGAAAAAGAGCAAATAGACAAATAATGGTCCACAAAACACTACATACATAACTAAAGATTAAGCAACAATATTGCTACTAAAATCTGGGGTAAATTCATTGGCACCCGATACTACCATTTACGGAATCAGCATAGAATGGTGTGTGTTATATAAGTGCAATGCCGATCGATGGTCGTGCACGTGTTTTATGAATGGAGTTTGGGGCACAGGCACTTGTTCCATTCAAAAAAATATATACCCCCTCCTCTTCCTTACTTCAAGGTAAACATGCATCTACCCTTTTCCCCTTCCCCACTTCGCCTCAATATTTTTCGCTTATTTGTGATCCTTTCGCTGACCCAATTATATCGTTACACTCCCGAGATATTTCTCTTTTCGACTGCCACATTTAAATGTATCTACCGCGCCCCCCTCAGACGAATTGGACAAGAATAGTCAGCGAGCGTGGCTTAGTGAAAATTTAAGTCATTGAAACGGATACAACCACTTCCGGTCCGGTTTAAATTGATTTAGAAAATTAAAAAAATGTGCTTTAAAAATCAAATGTCAGTAATTTGGAGTTGAACATATTTTCATAATCTGCATTGGAACAATTATCTGTATTTTAAAGGCTTACTTTACATTTGAGAGGAGATGATCATGTGGCATTGTTACACATGGCCGGTCTAGAGAATTCCGAATGCATATGAAAAATCCAGCGCAAACCGGAAGTGGCTGTATCCGTTTCATTGACTGAAATTTTTAATAAGCCACGTTCGCTGACTATTCTTGTCCAATTTGTCTGAGGGGGGCCCGGTAGGTGTATGTGACAGTCGAAAAGAGAAATATCTCGGAAGTGTAACGATATAACTGGGTCAGCGAAAGGATCACAAATAAGCGAAAAATATTGAGGCGAAGTGGGGAAGGGGAAAAGGGTAGATGTTTACCTTGAAGTAAGGAAGAGGAGGGAGCATATATTTTTTGAATGAAACAAGTGCCTGTGGTTTGGGGTGGGGGATTTGTTGTTAAGGTATGATTTTTTTAAATTTTGCTTGAACAAACAAACTATTCGTATTTCTTTTTAAAGGAAAACCACAACGCGCACCCAAAAACAAATAGCACATGGGATCGTTAATGTTATTGGAAGCATATTGATATTAGTTTACTTTTAGTAAACTTTTAAAATCTTCTGGTAACCTGGATACGTATCATATGGAACGAACCGGAATAAGAAAAAAGTATTGGTTTAACGCGGATGGAATTTGCATTTTCCAGTCTGTACAGCCCACAAGCATTAGTAAGGAAGAAGAGGGGGCATATATTTTTTGAATGAAACAAGTGCCTGTGGTACAGCCGGTGCACATCGACATCGTTTCGAATTGATTGAGAGTACAGTTTATCATGTTTATACATTATCATACCATTGACAGAGAGTATAAATTATTTCTATTCGAGAAATGTTCCCTTGAAATAAAATGTGCGTAAAAATAGTGAAGACTAGCTAATATTTTTTTCAGGGTAATATCTAATTCTACAAGGAGAGCAAAGGCTAAATGGTTTCTTGAACACACTTGGATGAAATATCCAAAAACTCAAGATAGTGTCTACTGTGCACCGTGTAGATTCTTTGGCCGATATGTTAATTGTATTCGATTCCAAATCAAGCTTAATCCACTACACATTTGACAAAATAAAATTTCTATGGCAAGCACTAATATTGCGTTTTACATTTATTATTTATTAATAATTTCTCCAGGTATTCATGTCTATGTGTATTACATGGTTGTTGCCAAATTACTTCAAGAAAATTATTTAAAAAATCTTTTTTAGGACGTTCCCATATGGTAACATTAGGCGCTAAAACCTCTCAGTGGTACCCCCTTCAAGTGACACCGATGGCATGTGCTCTACTTGCCATACCCTAGATACGCCACTTCCTCGACCTGATGTTAAGGTATTGCCGTAGGAAGTCAGGCGTACTATAGGCTTTTGTGTAGACGTTATTCACGTGGCTTTTATGTGTTAAATCTTTTCTGACTGTTTTTAGTTATTCAAGTGGATTACCATGGAGGGTGTAGTTACATTTGATGGGATTTTTATATCGAGCAACAGACATGACTTTGCATTTATCTGGCAGGATCAAAATCCATTTTCTAACTTACTTCTCATATGACATTTTATATGTGGAGAACACTTCCATGGCCACATCATTATGCCCTTTGGTTTTATTGCTTCCAAATTGTTTTTAAATATTTGGCTTTCCAATCTTTCGATTTTGAGGTACCTGATGAAGGTTATTCCAGAATCGCGTCATGTGCACTAAATTTGAGATCAACGGGGTTTTTTTCATTTTTTTTTCATTAAACCTGTCATATTTTATTGAAGTGTCCGTTCCAAACCAGGAAAGTTAGCGGTCGTGTATTTGTGTGTTGTGGTTACCGATTTGACCTCTTCCTACGATTTATCGATGGGATTTGGTACTGTTCTGACATTGTGGTATTTTTTTTTTTCATGTTTTACTATTGGTAATGTGTTCAGTATTGTATTTGCAAATTCGTGTACAATTCTTAAATATATCGGTCGTGTTTACATTCAAATGAGTTCAGAAAAAAGGACCATGCGTAATTTGTCCCAATTCATTTCACTTTCGTTTTCGCACCAGTTGATTAAAATAACATCTGTCCAAATATGATCAAGCTCAGATGGAAAGTTCTCAACGGACACTTGCTTGGCAATAACTATAATCTTTTGCAGTTTTCTTGTAAATTTCTCATATTTTGCTCTTTCAATTTCATAATGACCCCAATTTCTGTCACAGAAAGAATCTGTTATTATAAATAAAATATTTCTACTTTGCTCAATTGAGCTGCTGATAGCATCGACATAAACATCACCGGCTAATATATCTCGGTCTTCTAAACACATTTTCATTTTCCATGAATTTTCAATTTTTGGTATTAGGATATTTTTTACCCAAAATAAACTATCACTGGTATATGATAAGTAAATGTCGTATTTGAATTTATGCTTAAGTTCCTTTTCAACAACTTTTCTAAATTTTCGGTAAATCCAATATGATATCTGCCATTTAAAATTTAAAATAAGTGCTAAAGGGATTGTGACCACTATGACTGATGTCAACAAAGCTATTCCAATCTTAAGCCACATTTCACTGTTACAACTCCCGAAATATCTATGAAATTCCTTGTATACTTTGTTCGTTGTTGTAACAGAACCATTGCTTAGCATGCACATGTAATGCTTATTTGGGACATCGAGGATAACATTTGTTTGGAAAATCCACTCAATAAAGTCCGCATTATCGCACGTGCATTGAAATATATTTCCGCTCAGTGACAGAGTAAATGATCCCATTGTGTCGTGTTGTCTGTCAAGCCAGTTTCTCAATGTTTTATTTATAGCATCCAGTATATTTCCAGAAACATCAAGATGCTTTAACTTTTGTAATGTGAGCAGAGACATGGGTAAGGTATTAAACAAGTTTCCTTGCATAATTAAAGATGTCAGGTTTTTGTTTTCAGAGAAAGTATCATATGTTAGCTGCCATAAGTTATTCATGGATATATCTAATTTTTCAACTTTTGGAATAAAACTAAAGAATTGTTCTCTATGTTGGACAGTTTCCCATATTCCTGCATTTCGAAGTACAACAACTCTTGCGTTTGTAAATAACGATACAGACTTCCGCCATGATTCTATGCCAGAGAAGTCGATGTATTGTATGTTGCTAGGTGCATTCATTAAAATTTCAGGAAAATTATGAACGTCAAAATATGACATGTCTAAATATAGCAAATTTGATGCGTTGAGAAAAATAATTTTTCTTCCGAAATTTTGTCCTGACATAAAGTGGGTAAGCCTCAATGTCTTCAGTCTTGGAGGAAGCGGAAATGAAATCATTGTTTCTTTGAAAATGTAGACATATTTGTAATCTACCGTTTTCTCACGGTCTTCCATCGTTATACACTCTGTTGTACAATTTTCACACTGTGAGGTCGCATGCGAACTGTCATTCGGAACATTTATTTTATAGCTTGTATTTCTGTAAGACAATGGGTTGTAGGAGAGGTCAAACAAGGTTAAATTTGTTAATTTTGAACTCAATACCCATAATTCTCTTACCTTAAATGCGTTAAGAAAAGAAAATCTATTTCCGGACAAAACAATCATTTCAAAACATTCGGGGTAATGGTAATATAGTAATGAATTTGGTTCAAAATCTACTATTTCGTTTTCTGCCATAATTAATCGACGAACACATATCTTTTGTAGATGTTTCATCATTTCGCTGGTTACTATGACAGCGAAAGGAGTATTCATCAAGCATTCATAACCAGGATTCACTTTCGTAAAATCTATAGTGTTCATTTGTTTGTTTTCGAATGGATACAGTAGTTTCAAAGCAGACGACAGCTCTGTATTTGATTGGTGAAGACGCAAAACTTGTAGATGAGTAAATGGCCTTAAGACATCTGGCTCAACATTTAGAATATATTTACACATTCTTAGATGCAGCTCTGTTACACTCCTCGATATATATACAAATGTTGTATTAGTCAAATGGCGTATAAAACAGCGGTCAAAAACTATTTTTCGTAATTGGTTTAATTTTTCAAATCCACAGCTATGAAAATTCGGACGATCTAATAGATCTACTGATAGTGTAATTATATTTTTAAGTTTTCCAAAAAATGGATACGAGGTAATTGGTACCATCTCCCGATGCATATTGCGACTTATATCTAAACCTTTTAAGTCCACAAGCGGGCTGAACACATTGTAATGATACGCATAAGTCAAGTTTAAGTAATTGTCGGCCATTGACAAATTCTTCAATTTCTCTAAACCATAGAAAGCATTATTTTCAATAATAACTATTTCATTGTTATCCAGAAAAAGACTTATTAAATTCTTATATCTTTGGAAGACGTTATTTCGTAACGTTGATAGTTCATTATATTGTAAATCCAGTTCTGTTATTGCTGTAGTTAAATTTTGCGGTACATGATCAAGTCCTCTGTGTGAACAGTCAGCTGTTAGAAGATTAACTTGGCATTCACGTGTTGGTTTACATCCATGCGAAACTACATCCAAAATCAGAAATAGTATAAAATAATACATATTTTTGCTCGGTTTTCATTTGATAACAATAGTCTATCTGTAATATCTAATCTACATGTAAGGCTTGTTGGTTCCCAAATATAAATGATAAATGAACAAATCCATCCATACCGGTAAGAAATTAGACTGGACAGAAACTGACGATCATTGTTACTTCAGATAAGTGTTTCAATAATATACTCATTGTACCAACTGTACCTTTCCCTATAATAGGCCTAGGAATGAAATAAATGACTGTTAAGTAATCTCCATCCACGTGATGCTATATCATAGCTATGTAGATATGTACGACAAATTTTAATAGCAATCCACCTTAATAAACTTTTAAATAGTTTATCTAAAGATTTACAAGTTAATAAATAGGAGCATGGTTTTATCAAACAATACCGACAACAATCTTATATCATCTTTCTGCTCTGAGGATCTTTTAGTTATACATTTGTTTTACACAACAAAGTTATAATAGGGTATGTTGCTTTCCAATCTTTCCATTTTAAGCGTACACGATGAAGGTTATTCCAGAAACGTGCCGTGCACACTAAATTTGATATCTACGTTTTTATTTGGAATGCTATGTAAATGTTGTCGGTAATATCTCTAATATGGTAATAATATTAATAAGAAGGAATTTTCCTTTATTTATACAAAAAATGTTCTGGCATGATAAATGTGTTTCTTTGATTCATAATCATTATTTACAAAATTTTACTGTTACGCCCAAAATTAGAATAAGATTATAGCGAAATATTACTGTTTACGTCCAACATTAGGGTAACCTTTCTACGTCCAAAATAATTGCAGATGATTACAGTTTTTGTCCAAAATTAGGATCGGTTATTACGGTTACGCCCAAAATTAGAGCAAATTATTACAGTTGCGAATTATAACAAAAAAATATTACATTAGGGCAAGCTATTACAGTTTACGTCGAAAATTTGGACACAAAAATCAGTTTACGTCCAAAATTAGGGTCAAATATTAGTTTACGTCCGAGGTCAAATATTACAAGGAACAATTATTGTAATTAAATGAATTGCCCATACTAGAGGTTCCGAAAGAAAGTATGGAAGGTGTGATTTTCACTTGGCTGATAATTTTGTGATTTTTGACGTAAATATAACTTTCTCATAGATAAAATTTGAAAGCTGAATTCAGATATGTATTTGGGTCCTGATCCCCGACTTAGTTTTATCATCAGATTTGTAATTTTGAAGTTTTGAACGCCAACCCTGACACCTGAAACCCTTTGTTTGAAGCGAGGCGCCTTAAAAATGCCACACAATAGAGGGAATAGTGGAAACAAGGACAAACAGAAACAAACGTCTGAAGTATTAAATGAAAGTAGAGAAGCTCTTTATGGTACAGATAGGCCAAATGATCCGCTTTCTAATAGTATGTTTTTCCAATTTATGACCAGACTTGATGACAGATTATAAACAATAGAAACTAATGTAACAAAGTCAGTGGGTGAATTAGACGATATAAAAAAGACAGTACGATCAATTTCTGGTACTGTAACAACTGTTCAAAATGAAGTCAAGGAACTCAGTAAGAAATATGTCGATCTCGAAACACATACACAAGGCATGAGTAACATTTTTGATAACGTACGAAGTGAATGTTCAGATAACAGCAAAGTTATTAAGGAACTTGATCAAGACAATATTAGTATTTGCACACACATGGAGTCACTGGCGGAAGATCTGAAAGCTTTTAAATTAGAACGGGATGAAATGAAAAGCACACTGCTGGATTTAAGATGTCGTTCAATGAACAACAACCTGGTATTCACAGGATTAAGGGAAGCCGCAGGTGAGGAAACTGAAGCTAAATTGAGGGACTTTTTAAGATGTGAGCTCAATATTGATTACTACATTGAGTTTGATAATGTGCACCGTTTCGGATCCCGCCAGAATAACAACAACGGGACTGAAATAAAACCTCGCCCTACAATAGCTCGCTTCTTATACTATAACGATTTGGCTTATGTGCTCGAATGTGCGTGGCGGCTAAGGGGGAAACCATACGGAATTATCCAGCAATTCCCGGCAGAGATTGAAAATCGTAGACGGTCGTTGTATCCGGTAATGAAAGAGGCAAAAAACAGAGGAAAACGGGTAAAACTTGTACGGGATAGACTTTTTATAAACAATGAGGAATATGTACCCGAAGAAGAGCAAATAACATTGCCAGCAGCAACCAGCATGAACTTTAAACAGGCACGGTCGACCACGCCTGTGGCGCCCCATTGCGATGGTCGGCCAGAGAAACTTCCTCGTATTGGATCTACCCCGAGCGACCTGCATACTAGGATCACCTAGGAGGTTGTAATATCCGTGGCCGGGCATTAAATATAGACAGTGTTTGTTTCTACATATCTAATCTAGAACTCTAAAGCTAATGATACAAAGTAACATAAAGAGTACATGACATGCAAACACCACGTACATATGCTCCGCCCACTCACTCTGTACATATGCTCCGCCCACTCACTCTGTACATATGCTCCGCCCACTCACTCTCGTTGGTTACTATAATTTCATTCATAAATCTGTATGTTACATCCCTTCCTTGTTTTCAGATAAGAAACATTTAATTACCGTTTAATTAATTACAATACACAGAAATAAATTTAAAATTTGAATCTTTAATGTCAAGTCCAAATCTTGAAAGTAAGGTAAATAATTAGTTTTGCAAATATTAATGTCTTTCATGGTTAAAGATAAAGTAATAAATCTGTCACTTATTCTCTCCCTATCTCACAGACAAACACAACTAATGTCTCTAAATCCAATTAATCTGTTTGATTTCACGGTCAACTGAGAGTCTCTTCCAATTTATCGCACTGCGGTCGGTCGTGTAAAGTCTAGATCACAAAGTCATTAATTTTGTCTGCCATCTTCCTCAACCTGTGCGGTCTGACTCTAACAATGTTTTGACGGTTGTCGCAATGTGCATTTCTTTCGCATTTTCTGAAATAAGGACGCACATGTGAAACGTTACGGTAGATAATATGTCCGTTATTTGATCTTAACATAACACTTGTTCCTCTTTGTCTCACAACTTTGTACGGTTTATCTTCATATCGGCTAGACATTTTACTCTCTTCTCTTCGCAATAAAATAACATTTTGTCCTATTCGATATTTTTGAAAGTTGTTGCTCATTCTTTTGTCGGCATAGTATTTCATTTTTTGTTTCTGCTCTTTGTCTCTGTTTTTTAACGAATTTGGTACTTTGAATTTTGACATTTCTGGCACTTTTGTCATAACAGTTCTATTGAATAAAAGTTCTGCTGGTGTACGACCCGTTGTTAAATGTGGTGTGTTTCGGTATTGTAATATGAACGTATAAAGTTCGCTATGCCAGTTTTTGTTTTCAGCTCGGGCTGCTCTGATAGCTTTCTTTAATGACTTATTAAAGTTCTCTACTAGTCCATTTGCTCTTGCCCAATAAGGGGTTACACGTGTATGTTTAATCCCTAATTCCTCTAAATATGACTTGAATTCTTCTGATACGAATTGGCTTCCGTTGTCTGACACAAGTTCGTTACATATTCCATGCACAGCAAATATTTTTCTTAACTTGTTTATAATTGTAGCACTAGTAATTGAACGAACAATTTCGACCTCTGGAAATCTTGAGTAATAGTCGATCACAACAAGAAGGTATTCATTGTTTGTAAACGGACCAGTTAAATCAATTCCAAGTTTTTTCTACGGACGGTCTGGTAGTTTGGTTGTATTTACTGGCGGTGCTTGAGTCGGGTTTGCCATAATTTGACATGCATGACACGTTTTTATCATTTCTTCTAAATCTTTATCCATTCTCGGCCACCAAACATGATAGACTCATGAACAGTTAAATCCTTGCGTACTATAAAATACGGTTTTAATTCACCTTCCTTTGTCCATTTGTTTTTCTCGATACATTCTCGAATTTTGCCTATTGTTTTGTCTTTTTCTGAAGCTTCTTGTATTTCGTCGATTGTCATCGTTTTTGGCACAGCATTTTGCGCGACATAACACACAAATTGTTCAGTACTTTCATAGTCATTTTCGTATGATTCAGCTCCCGGTGAACGCGATAAGATGTCAGCTGCGTTTAAATGACCTGGTAAATATTTAACAACAAATTCGTGCTGCTGAAGATCTAACACCCATTTCTGAATTCTAGCAGGTGCTTCGTGAACACTTGTAAAAATCCTCTCTAACGGTTTATGATCTGTATATACGGTAAAACACATTCGTAAAGATACATGTTAAATCGCTTTATAGCCCAATACACACTTAATGCTTCTCTCTCGGTCTGCGAGTAGCGTCTTTCTACGGGACTTAAAGTTCTACTTGCATAAGCTACCGGCTTAAAATTTCCATCTGATTGTTTCTGGTTTAATATGGCCCCTAAACCAAAAGGGCTTCCGTCGACAATAATGTTCCGTTTCCGCGTTCTGGTTGTAGTAGCTCATTACGTCGGCGCTAGTTAGTCTTTGTTTCAATGTTTCGAACGCCATTTGCTGCTCACTATTCCATTGTCATTTAACTTCTTTTCTCGTTAATTTTCTTAACGGTTCGGCAAGTGTAGCGAAATCACGAATATATTTTGCACAAAAGTTAACTAATCCAAGGAAACTCTTCACTTCAGTCGGATTTTTCGGAACTCTGAAGTTATTTACGGGTTTGATTTTGGCTGTATCTGGTTCCACACCCTCTTTCGACAATGTATGTCCTAAGAATTTTAGTTGTGACTTGTTAAATTCACATTTTGCTTTGTTGAGCGTAAGGTTTTTCTCGCGTAACCTTTGCAATACCAATCGTAGCGTTTTATCGTGTTCCTCTTGTTTTTTTGCGAATATGATAATATCGTCAGCATTGTTTCTACAGTTGGGTATGTCCTGAAGTATTTGTTGTATAATTCGCTGATGAATTTCGGTTGCAGAGTTAACACCGAACATCAAACGTTTGTACCTATGCAGGCCTTTATGACACACGAATGTGGTGATAAATCGTGATGTTTCATCTAATTCTATCTGATGAAACGACTGAGATAAATCAAGTCTCGAAAATACGGACGACCCGTTCATTTGTTGAATTATGTCTTCGATATTAGGCATTGGGAATCTTTCTCTCTATACTGCTTTATTAGCGCATCTCATATCGACACAAATACGGATGTCTGAATTCGCTTTCGGAACAACGACTAGGGGTGAGACCCATGGAGTTGAACCCTGAACTTTTTCAATTACATCGGAATCTTCTAACTCTTTTAATTTATGTTCTAATTGTTTCTTCATTTTAAACGGAATTTTCCGTGCTGTTTGTGCAACTGGTTTTATGGATTCGTCAACGTGAAGCTCTAATTTGTAATCTTTTAATTTTCCTAAACCTGTAAATCTGTCCTGATATGACCCTATGATTTCATCGGTTGTTGACTTACGCATACAATTTACTGATCCTATGTGTAACAAACCTAACTCTGTCGCTGATTTACGACCTAATAATGGCTTTCCATTGCCTGCAATAACATGAAATTCTATCACACACGTTTCATTGTTTACAGTTGCATTCATTTTAGTTTTTCCAATTAACGGTATTGGTTTTGAACTGCCATATGGAAATATGTTTGTAGTTGTTTTCTCAAGCATGCTTTTCGAGTTTTCAGTTTTTCAAAAGTTTACTTGTCAATTGCATTGATAGATGAACCTGAATCAATAAGAAAATTAATTGACTGACCCTCAATTTCAATTGAAATTATAGCATCATCCTTGCCACTTAACGTGAAAATTTCCTGGTCGCTTTCTTCCTCAAAATATTGGTTCAATGAATTTACTTTCCTGGTTGTGAATTGTTTAGTTTTACAGACTTTTGCAAAATGTCCGGACTTTCCACATTTTCTACATAAGGCGTCTCGAGTTATTTGGCATTCCTTCCCATAATGTCCACTTCGGCCACAACGATAGCATTGCGCTGTTCGACGGGTAAAATTTGTCGGAGGTGGTCTGTTAAATGTTCTAGGTGCTCCCCTCGGCTTGAATTGAGTTCGCTTCTTCTTTTGTACATTGTTGACTTCTTCCTCTTTTGTATATTTTGTTGAATCTTCACCTTTATCCATTTTCGATGCGTGTGTTACTGAAAGTTCATACGTTCTAGCAATCTTGCGAACTTTGTCTAATGTCAGATTTTCAACGGCAAGTAATTTCCGACGTAGTTCTGTTGACTTACACCCATCTACAACTTGATCACGGATCATGTCTTCTTTTTGATCAACTGTATACTCACACGAAACAGAAAGTTTCGAAAGTCTGACAATGAAATTATCTATTGTCTCGTCTTCCTTTTGTTTTGCGTGACGAAATACATGTCTTTCAAATGAGATGTGTTTTCTCGGTTTGAAGTAGTCACTTAATGCGGCAACTGCTTGATCGTATTTAGTACTTATATTGTCAAGTGTCTCTATAATGTCTTGTACCTCTTCTCCGGCTACGTGTAAAAGCAAAGCACGTTTCTGTTCATCTTTTGTAACTCCTGTTGCTTTCAAATAGTACTCGAATCTTTTGAAATATTGTTCCCATGCTTTGGATAGGTTTGTATTATCTCCAAGCACTTTAAATGAACTAGGCGCACGAAGATCCAAATATCCTGCCATACTTAAAAAATTGTCAACAAATTGTCGAATTTAATCACAGTTTTGAATATAGGAATTTAATCCATTTCTGAAACTCTTGTTTTTCGGAATTTAATCCAATTGTCAATTGTTTTTAAAGATCTCCATCCTCGTCGCCAATGTAATATCCGTGGCCGGGCATTAAATATAGACAGTGTTTGTTTCTACATATCTAATCTAGAACTCTAAAGCTAATGATACAAAGTAACATAAAGAGTACATGACATGCAAACACCACGTACATATGCTCCGCCCACCCACTCTGTACATATGCTCCGCCCACCCACTCTGTACATATGCTCCGCCCACTCACTCTGTACATATGCTCCGCCCACTCACTCTCGTTGGTTACTATAATTTCATTCATAAATCTGTATGTTACAGAGGTCAAACTGTCAATGTATATCAACAAAACTCTAAAAACTGTTCACTTATTAGTGGTAGTATTGTTAAAGACAATTCTGATAATATATGTGATAATTCGAACTATAACCGTAAATCTTGTGTAAATAAAGTGTTAAATCTTTTGTCATTGAACTGTTGTGGTTTAAAATCGAAACTAAATTATCCAGAATTTCATGAGTTTGTTAATACATTTGATATCCTTTGCTTTGTGGAATCAAAAACTGACGATTTAGATGAAATTGTTTTACCGGGATTTTTGATAAAGATGAAAAATCGTAAAATTTTTCAAATAGAAAATCAGAGGGAATTGTATTGGGTTTTAAGGAAGAATATGATAGTCTTATACATCCCATTCCTACTGATAGTTCGTATGTATTCTGGTTTAGAATATCTAGAGAGCTACTTGGGTTAGACGAGGATGTTGTTTGTGGTATAGTTTATATTCCACCGGAGTATACGGTTTATTCCTCTGTAGACGCGTTTAGTGAATTAGAAAATGAATATTTGGCTTTGCAGAGGAATTATAAATATATATGTCTAAATGGGGATTTTAATAGCAGAACAGGGAAAGACCCTGATTTCATCTATATTGAAAACAATAATGATAATATAGATTTTTTTCGAATTATCAGATGTAAATAGTGTAAATATATTAGAGTCATTAAATATACTTGTAGGTAGGATTAATAAAGATAGTGTCAAAAATCACTATGGTAGTAGATTGTTCGATTTATGTAAAGGTAATGACTTATTTATCATAAATGGAAGGATTGGAAATGACAAAGGTATCGGTAAACTGACTTGTAAGAATAGTAGTGTTGTTGATTATGTTATTTCGTGCGTTGATTTTTTGAAACATATTGTAAATTTTAGTATTTGTGAATTTAGTAAACTATTTTCCGATGTACATTCACCAATATCGCTGTCATTGAAATGTGAAAATAAAGATGAGATAATGGTCACTGAAAATGTAAGTAATAATGCAAAAGCTTGTCGTGAGAAACCGAATAAATGGGATGAGACATATAAGGTGGATTTTGTAAATAACTTTGATGTAGATAGTATACAAAACTTGGAAATACAATTGGAAAACTTAAATATTGAGAACGTTGTACAGTCCGATATATATACTCTTGTAGGTAAGTTAGGTGAAATATTTGTATCATCTGCGAAGGAAACATTTGGAATAGCCGGTAAACCATTTAAGAATAAGAAAAGAAAGGTATACATTAGTTCAAAGCCATGGTTTGGAGCTGATTGCAAATTTGCGAGGCAACATTACCGCAAACTTAAACGGAGAAGTAAAACTAACAATACTGAGGAAACACGAGAATTAATGAAAAAAGCTGAGAAAGATTATAAGAAACAAATGGATGTAAGTATAAAAAAACATAGAAAGGAAATGACGAAAAAGATTAAAAATTTAAGATCTAACAACAGCAAGGAGTTTTGGAAGCTGATGAGAAAAGGTACATATCGAAAACAGCCAAATATATCTATCGACACTCTATTTGATTTTTTTAAGACCCTGAATCAAAACCCAACAAATGATGGCGATGGTGAAACTGTACTACCGGAAATAGGCGAAAATTTGGTTAACAATCTAAACATAGAAATTAATGGGCATATTACAAGTGAAGAAATACTACATTGTGTTAAAAATTTTAAAATGAGAAAGCTTGTGGCGATGATATTATTAAAAATGAGTATATTAAATCATTAATTGATGTCTTTTTACCCGTTTATTTAAAGTTGTTCAACTGTATATTTGACTCGGGTATTATCCCTGAGAGTTGGCGGTTAACTGGTAATGTTAAACCCATTTACAAGAACAAAGGAAATCATTTAGACCCGAAAAATGTCCGTCCGATCACGATTTTGAGCTGTTTCGGCAAATTATTTACAGCAGTATTGCTGACAAGATTAAATGCTTTTTCTGAAAAATTTTCTATCTTGAATGAAAACCAGAGTGGTTTCAGGAAGGGTTATTCGACAATTGATAATATTTTTGCTAAAAAAGAAAAAGTTATTGTTACATTTGTGGACTTTGAAAAAGCCTTTGATAAGGTATGGAGGGATGGTTTATGGTGTAAATTACTATTAAATAATATAAATGGAAAGATGTATAAACTTATTTATAATATGTATCAGAATATAAAATCTAGAATTGTATATAATAACGCGGTGTCAGATTTTTTTCGATTGTAATAATGGTGTGCGACAAGGGGAAAATATTCCACCTTTCCTTTTCTCGATGTATTTAAATGATTTGGAACAGTTTTTAAACGATAGAAATGTCAACGGTTTAACATCTATTACTGAAGATTTTGAAGGTGAACTAGATTTTATATGCCGACGATACTGTTATTATATCGAAATCAAAAGAAGATATGCAAAACCAGTTAAATGTTTTTAATGATTTTTGCAAAAAATGGAAACTCAAAGTTAATGCTGAAAAGTCGAAAGTTCTTGTGTTTAGTAATGGTAGATTACCTGCAAATTTAAAATTTACTTATAACAATAGAGACTTGGAAATAGTTCCAAATTTTTCTTATCTTGGTATAACATTTTCAAAGTCTGGATCATTCAACGCAGCAAAAAAAGATCTTGTAAATAAAGGTACGAAAGCTATGTACATGTATGAAGTATTGAAGAAAGGTAGACTTCATAATTTGTCAATACAATGTCAACTGGATATTTTCGATAAAACAGTAAAACCTATACTATTATATGGTTGTGAGACTTGGGGCTTTGGGAAAAACGATATTATTGAGAGAGTTCATCTAAAATTTTGTAAGCTTCTTTTGCATGTAAAAACATCCACACCAAATGTTATGGTCTATGGGGAATGGGTCGATATCCAATCGACATTGACATTAAAGTTCGTATGATTTCATATTGGTCAAAACTCATTTTAGGAAATCAGTCAAAAATTTCATCATTATCATACAAACTATTGTATATAAAAGATTTTCAAAATAAAAATGTTACATGTGCTTGGTTAAATAAAATTCGTTGTATTTTGAATGATTGTGGTATGTCATATATTTGGAACATGCAGAATTGTATTTCTGATAAATGGTTGAAATTAGTAGTTAAAAATAATTTAGTGGACCAATTTAAACACACATGGACTTCAATGATTGAAAATTCATCAAAAGGGGATAATTATAAGTTATTTAAGCATGATTTAAAATTTGAAGATTATTTGGATGTATTAGATGATAAGGACACATTCTTACTTGTTAAATTTAGGACTTCAAACCATAGGCTACCGATAAAAGTTGGGAGTTGGCGTAATATAAAACGGGAAAATCGGATTTGTAACCTGTGCAGCGGAAGAAACTTCGGTGATGAATTTCACTATCTATTTGAATGTCCATCTTTGTCAAATGAACGTAAGAAGTATTTTGAACCACACTTCATAAATAGACCAAATATACTCAAGTTTTGTAATCTGATGAATTCAAAATCAGTTAGCGTTTTATGTAATATGTGTAAATATATGTCCTCCAGGTTGATCCACCTTCTATCTTCCTTTAAATGTAATAATATGTGTTATATTGTTGTTATATCTGTACCTTTGTAAATTGGTTATGAGAAATAAAGATATATAACTACATACCAATTATTTTTTATAATTTGTGAAAGAAAATCATATGCTTTCACATCTTTATAGCCTTTTTTGAGAATTATGTAATTTTCCAAATTATTTACTTAGTGTCACACTTTTTCGTCAATTAGGTCAAATTCCTTAAGATTTCACTTATCACTAATGCAGGCTTCCTGGAGTTCAACAAGGGGGTCGTCGCAATCTAAATAAAAGAAAATAGGGAGCAAGTGCGGAGGTCTAATTTTAATTAGATTGGGGGTTGTCGTAGCCGTGATCGTATGGTAGTTGGATTTACATTACAACTACCTATGCAATCAGTGCCTATCACCACTGATGTTGTGAGTTCGAATCTCCATCTGGGCGAGGTCTACAACATTATGTGATAAAGTTTGTCAGTGACTTGCAACAGGTCGGTGGTTTTCTCCGGGTCGTCCGGTTTCCTCCACCAATAAAACTGACCACCATGATCTAGCTGAAATATTGTTGAAAGTGGAGTTAAATTCTATCAAGCAAACGAGCTTCAACAATATTTGTTGACATATTTGGCAATTTGTTACCTGTACATTCAAACAGATTCAGATGTCATATGTTTGTTTGTACGCCACCATTGTGTTGTGTATTAATTACATGAACTGCGTGTACTGATGTTTTAAATACGGTACTACATATGATGCCATATATGTGTGTTATATTTTGTTCATGATAGTGAAAATAATATATTATTTCTTTATATTACAATTGTTTATAGATGCTCTAAGAGTTGTCTATCTTAGATAAGCAAACGGTAAGAAAATATCGAAGGGGTAATTTAGAGTGAGTGCGTGAGTGATTGTAGTTTAACGCCAACTCATCAATTTTTTTCATCTATTAACATGGCGAGGACAAGTTAACTGTCAATGAGATTATGATGAGGTCCGCTTTGTACAGGACCAACACGCTTAGTTCGATTTTTATAGTGCTAGCTCACTGAAACAACAGTCCGCGGATAGACATGTCGCCCCACTCGGACACATTATCCTGATTCCGAGCCAACCAGTGGTCTTTGCTCTTCCTCCTTATAAATGATGCGTGCTTAGCGGAGAAGCAAGAAATACCAATGTTATAGTTTTATCCGATCGGGGATCGAACTCCCGATCTACAACATTCGAGGCGAGCACGCTAACTATTACACCACCTATGCGGTTCAATCTAGAATGGAAAATCCAGAGACCCCATTAAAAAAACCTGGAATGAACCCAATTCCTGTTTCTTATAAGACACCCGTCGTGTTAATCATATAGTAACGTTCGGTAACAGCACTGTCGGTGAGAGGAATAAATCTACATGAAGGAAATAAAATAAAAACAAAAAATACCACACTATGGGAAAGATCCATTGTACACCCGTCGTATTACTCGTATAGTAACGTTCGGTAACAGCAGTGTCGGTGAGAGGAAAAAATCTACATGAAGGAAATAAAATAAAAACAAAAAATACCACACTATGGCAAAGATCCATTGTCATCTGAGGAGTGGACGTTTCGTTATAACGGTTCGTGGTGACGACCGTAGAATTCCTCATTCACGTCATACCATATCATAGCCATGTTGATATTGTATGACAAATTGTAGCAGTAATTCACATTCATAAACTTCCTAATGGTTTATCTAAAACCTTGTATTTAGATATTTAAGCATAAAATTTAATAAAGAGGAGCAAGGTTTTATGAGACAATACGGATCACAATCTCCAATCAGCCCCTCACTGCAAGGGGTGTTTCAGATATATATACACCTTTGCTTTAGATAATTAGGTATTCTAAGGATTATAGATGCTCTGTCTATGTTGTCCGTAATATTTTTAGTATGGAGATAATATTCATACAGGGATTTCCTATTTATTACACATTAAGAAGAATTTAAAGTAAAGCAAACATTTCCACTATTTTTCATTGGTGATAAATGTGTTCCTTTAACATTATTATTATGTGTTATCTTTAAATTTACCTCCAGAATCACCTGCCTGGTTCACTACAATATCACAAGTTACGTTCATAACTTATGCAAAATATTAGTTTACACGTAGAATTAGGATCAAATAGTAAAATATGTCAAAAGTTCTTAGAGTGGGAGAATGGTTGCTGTTTAGCACCAGATGAGTTATCGTTCAGCTATACCAATGGGAGAAAATGTTATTTTTGATGAGTTTTGATGATATTGTGATAAGGGAAAGTAAAAACAGTGACTGTACACAATTCCACCAATTACAACAAAACGAACAAGCCATTCAAATCATTGAACACAGCAAAGACCACGGCATCTAGCATTAGAAATCCAGATCCTGTCTTGTGACAAGCGCAACATGTCTCTGTTGTACTAAATCAACACGCCCAGTTGGCTATTTATAGTGCAGATAAAGTGAAGAATACAACCGCCATTGAAACAACAGTCCACATGCAGTCTTGTTGCTCCAATCGTACACATTATTCTGACTCCGAGTTAATCAGTCTTTGCTCTTACTCCTTTACACTAGGGTAATGCTGTGTGTTTAGCGGAGTAGCTGTAAATACCAGATTTATTGTCTTAGTTTGACCCGAACGGACACCCGAGGTAATTATGTTGACCATTACACCAACAATCTTGGGCTAATTTATTCGTTATGAAATGTATGTACCAACCCATTAGAAGACATTCCAAAAACAAAAATATTCACAAGCAGAATAAATTTACTTCAATACAGTATTGTACCTGTATTATTAGTTATGTGATCAAGTGTTTCAATAACAGATCGGTGGTTTTATCAGGGTACTCCTCAGTGGTGTAGCTAATGGGGAAACAAAGGGAGTAACCGCACTCCGTCAGATCCAGCACATTTTTCAAAAGTGGCGCTTTTTCAACAATTTAGTTAAATGTTTAGTTAGTACATGAAAATCATATCTCATCTCATCTCATCTCATCTACGCCCATGGTTCTCCTGTCTCCATCGCCTACAAAAATGAGGTGACCCTAAAAGAGAAAGACACACATGAATACCATTCTTCATATATAAAACTTTAAGCAAGGCAAATAAATTCCTATTTTTATGTCTAAATATTTAAATCTTTTGGAAACTATAGAGATACATATAGACATAAAATCATTTGAATCAACACTACAACCTATTTTGATGTGCATTTTAGAAATATGGTACATGGACTTCTATGGAAAAAATCTCAAAGGGAGGCTAGGATAAAAAAAAAAAAGATTTTGATTATCTATTATATCTTTTGTAACTTCACTTGATGTTTGGTTTATAGTATGACAACATGTCAATTAGGGTGAAGCCAAGGAGAGGGGTGGATACAGGCTGATTGATAAGGGTAATTACAAAATTACCGAACACCGAGCAATCTTTCAAAGGAAAAGGCAAAACTCATAAGTCAATAAAGGTAATAACAAAATTACCGAACTCCGAACAATCTTACAAAGGGAAAGTCAAAACTCATAATTATATAAACAGACAAATCAGTCAACAACCGGAAAACTGGGAAAACCGCAATGGCCCTGACTTGGTACAGGCATTTCCAAAGAAATGGTGGGTTGAATCAGATGTTACGGCGCCAAACCTCCCGCTTCCATTACGGCTAAAAGGTTCCGGTTGTCACTATTACATCATTTTTAACAATACTGGGACAAATTAGGTAAAATAGTAGTCAACGCAGTACTTTATGAAAATCCATCGTTTATTATCGTCTCTGCAGAACGGTTTAACTAAACGGTCATCTTCTTATACAGTTTGATTTCAAATGAGATGTTGATTGACGTCATGTCTAAACCACGATTACTTAAATCTTTATCTATATACATTTTCCATATTACTTTATGAAAATTCATCGCATTATCGTCTCTGCAGAAGAGACAGAATATTTTTCGACAAGATCCTGGTATCGGAATATAAACTTTTTAAGAGATCGAATAAGGCGAATCTTGTTATAGCCCTGGTCCAGTAGCCTGTTTCTCAGATAAAGATGACGTTTCAAGAAATCAGAATAATTGCTACTGGCCCTTGCATAACGAATCAATTGCGAGATGTAAGCACCATATGCTGGAGAAGCTGGTATATTGCTGCACATATTTGGAAAATTTATGATTTTAAAATTGAAGTCATCCCGTTTATCATAAATTTTAGTACTGAGTTGACCACTGTCGTCAAATTCGAGGTATAAGTCCAAAAATGATGCGGACGAAGCTGTATCTGTGGTATCTTTAATTTCCAGCTCTGGAGGATATATCAATGGAAGAAATTCTGCAAATCTAGGATTATTGATAGATAAAACGTCATCAATATACCTATATGTGAAAGTAAAGGCTCTAGCATCATGAATCTTCTTATCTTTTACAAGATTTTGAGGAAACTCCGACTCATATGAGTATAAAAATAAATCGGCTAGAAGAGGGGCACAATTCGTACCCATTGGTATGCCGACGACCTGCTGAAACAGTGCCCTTCTAAAGGAGGCAAATATGTTATCGATGAGGAACTCCAGCATACTGATCACTTGTTCCTTGGAGTAGCATGTTTTACCTTTTTGAATTTTGTTTGAAAAATATGTGGAATTGTAGCCTAATACAACAAATTCTGAGCCATCGTTTCTATGACAAAGCTTTGTGAATGGTTTCTTTTAAGCGGGTTTTTAATTTGTCATGCGGTAGGGTGGTATACAGAGTAGAAAAATCAAAAGTTTTGATGGAGGATACCTGAGAGAAAGATCGTGATTTAAGGTTATCTAAAAGATCTTTAGAGTTTTTCAAAATCCACATGTGATTTATGCCACTACGCAAGTAAACAGTTTCACAATATTTCTGTTGTCCCTCTATACTGCAGACATAATCTTTGTCAGGTTAATAGATAATTCTTTCGTCGAACAAGTTGATGATCCCGCTATGCACCTTTCTTTGTATGGTGTCTTATGGAGTTTAGGTATCCAATACAAATAGGGCAAATCTTCAGACTCTTTACCAGAGGGAATGTTTAAAGAGGTCATGAAAGATCTGTGGTTAGCTAGGATTTCATCTTTGTCGAACGAAGTTGGTTTGTATGTGGTATTACCAGAGGTGTTGTTATTTATACCTAATTCCTTGATTAGGCATTCGTAGAATATGATTTACATACAAACACGATGTTGTTGGAAGCCTTGTCCGCAGGAACGATAACATATTTGTCATGAAGAGAGGAAAGACACTTAACAGCTTCTTTGTCTTTAAATACAGTCTTATGTCGACTATTAACACAATTTTTGAGTTTGTGAATCCGACCTTGTACTAGAGACCTGATTGTTCCAACCCAGTCTGACAAGGACTCTAACTCAGGATCTTGGTCTACTTCTCTCTTTATCCACCTTCTGGCATAATCTTCAACAGCATTCATAATTATCTTGAAATTATGTTTCCTACTGGAATTCTGATAAGATGCCAGGCCTTGAAATGTTTAGACAATAATTTCAAATGTAGATAATAATCCGTTACTTTCTGAAGATTACTGTGTATCGAAATCACTTTATAAAATGGTTCATATTCTTGGTATTCGTTTGCAGAAGACATGCAATTTATATTTTAACTGATATTGAGACAAATGATTGTGGTTGAATGTTAATTGAGCGGATCTGTAGCTTTTTGAAGACGATTCAGTTCATGGTTGTGATCGTATTGTAGTTGGATTTATAACTACCTATGCAATCAGTGACTATCACCACTAACGTTGTGAGTTCGAATCCCGCTCATACGAGGTGTTCTCTATTCAACATTGTGTTTGTCAGTGACATACCACACGGTCGGTGGTTTTCTCCTGGGACTCCGATTCCTAACCAATAAAACTGACCGCGACGATATTATAACCTAAATATTGTTGATAGTGGCGTTAAACATCATAAACCAAACCAACCTCTTGAAGACGAGATTGAAACAGACAAATTCGATTTTTTTTCTATTAAAAATAAATTTCACAAAAATAGCTATCAAAGGACAACTATGAATAGTTTTTGGAGCAAACATCAATAAAATAGAATATTCTTTTATGCAGGTCAAGTCAAACCCTGAATAAACAGAAATCCTCTCTTTTACCGAACCCTGAATAAACCAGAACATTGTCTTAATCGAACACTGAACTGGACACTGTATAAACAAGAATCATGTCTAAACTTAATCCTGAAGAAACCAGAATCATGTCTTACTCGAACGCTGAATAAAACCAGAATACTGTCTTAACTGCACCCTGAATAAACCAGAATTCTGTCTAAACTGAACCCTGAATAAACCAGAATCCTGTCTAAACTGAACCCTGAATAAACCAGAATCCTGTCTAAACTGAACCCTGAATAAACCAGAATCCTGTCTAAACTGAACCCTGAATAAACCAGAATCCTGTCTTACTCGAAAGATGAATAAAACTATAATCCTGTCTAAAATCAACCCTGAATAAACCAAAATCATTTCTAAGCTGAACCCTGAAAAAAATAGAATTCTGTCTAAACTTAACCCTGAATATACCAAAATCTTATCTTACTCAAACGCTGAATAAAACCAGAATCCTGTCTAAACTGAACCCTGAATAAACCAGAATCTTGTCTAACCTGAACCCTGAAAAAAATAGAATTCTGTCTAAACTGAACCCTGTCTAAACCAAAATCCAGTCTAAGCAGAACCCTGAAAAAATGTCTAACGTGAACACAGAAAAAAAAACAAGAATTATGTTTAAACTGAACCCTAAATAAACCAGAATCCTGTCTAAAGTGAACACAGAAAAAACTAGAATTCTGTATAAACTGAACCCTGAATAAACCAGAATCCTGTCTAAACTGAACCCTGAATAAACCAAAATCATGTCTATATTGAATTCTGACAAATAGAATCCTGTCTAAATTTAACCCTGAATAAACCAGAATCCTGTCTACACTGAATCCTGAAAAAACCCAGAATCAAGTCTAAACTGAACACTGAATAAACCAGAATCCTGTCTAAACTGAACCCTGAATAAACCAAAATCCTGTCTTAACTGAACCCTGAATAAACCAAAATCCTGTCTACATTGAACCCTGAAAACCAGAATCCTGTCTAAACTGAACCCTGAATAAACCAAAATCCTGTCTACACTGAACCATGAACAACAGAATCCTGTCTTACTTGAACCCTGAAAAACAGAATCCTGTCTAATCTGAACCCTAAATAAACCAGAATCCTGTCTTACTTGAACGCTGAAAAAAACAAAATCCTGTCTACACTGAACCCTGAAAAACAGAATCCTGTCTACACTGAACCATGAAAAACAGAATCCTGTCTAAACTGAACCCTGAATAAACCAAAATCCTGTCTACACTGAACCATGAAAAACAGAATCCTGTCTAAACTGAACCCTGAAAAAACCCAGAATCCTGTCTTACTTGAACGCTGAAAAACAGAATCCTGTCTAATCTGAACCCTAAATAAACCAGAATCCTGTCTTACTTGAACACTGAATAAAACCAGAATCAAATCTAAACTGAACTCTGAATAAACCAGAATCCTGTCTTAACTGAACCCTGAATAAACCAGATTCCTGTCTAAACTGAACCCTGAAAAAAATATCCTGTCTAAACTGAATGATAAACAAACATCCTGTCTACACTGAACCCTGAAAAACAGAATGCTGTCTATAACATAACCCTGAATAAACCAGAAAACTATCAAACTGAACCAAGAATAAACCAAAATCCTGTCTAAAATTTACCCTGAAAAAACCAGAATCCTGTCAAAACTGAACCCTGAATAAATCAAAATCCTGTCTACACTGAACCCTGAATAAACCAAAATCCTGTCTACACTGAACCATGAACAACAGAATCCTGCCTTACTTGAACCCTGAAAAACAGAATCCTGTCTAATCTGAACCCTAAATAAACCAGAATCCTGTCTTACTTGAACACTGAATAAAACCAGAATCAAATCTAAACTGAACTCTGAATAAACCAAAATCCTGTCTAAACTGAACCCTGAATAAACCAAAATCCTGTCTACACTGAACCCTGAAAAACAGAATCCTGTCTACACTGAACCCTGAATAAACCAAAATCCTGTCTACACTGAACCATGAAAAACAGAATCCTGTCTAAACTGAACCCTGAATAAACCAAAATCCTGTCTACACTGAACAATGAAAAACAGAATCCTGTCTAAACTGAACCCTGAATAAACCAAAATCCTGTCTACACTGAACCATGAACAACAGAATCCTGTCTTACTTGAACCCTGAAAAACAGAATCCTGTCTAATCTGAACCCTAAATAAACCAGAATCCTGTCTTACTTGAACACTGAATAAAACCAGAATCAAATCTAAACTGAACCCTGAATAAACCAAAATCCTGTCTACACTGAACAATGAAAAACAGAATCCTGTCTAAACTGAACCCTGAATAAACCAAAATCCTGTCTACACTGAACCATGAACAACAGAATCCTGTCTTACTTGAACCCTGAAAAACAGAATCCTGTCTAATCTGAACCCTAAATAAACCAGAATCCTGTCTTACTTGAACACTGAATAAAACCAGAATCAAATCTAAACTGAACTCTGAATAAACCAGAATCCTGTCTTAACTGAACTCTGAAAAAACCAAAATCCTGTCTACACTGAACCCTGAAAAACAGAATCCTGTCTAATCTGAACCCTGAATAAACCAAAATCCTGTCTACACTGAACCATGAAAAACAGAATCCTGTCTAAACTGAACCCTGAATAAACCAAAATCCTGTCTACACTGAACCATGAAAAACAGAATCCTGTCTAAACTGAACCCTGAAAAAAACCAGAATCCTGTCTTACTTGAACGCTGAAAAACAGAATCCTGTCTAATCTGAACCCTAAATAAACCAGAATCCTGTCTTACTTGAACACTGAATAAAACCAGAATCAAATCTAAACTGAACTCTGAATAAACCAGAATCCTGTCTTAACTGAACCCTGAATAAACCGGATTCCTGTCTAAACTGAACCCTGAAAAAAAAATCCTGTCTAAACTGAATGATAAACAAACATCCTGTCTACACTGAACCCTGAAAAACAGAATGCTGTCTATAACATAACCCTGAATAAACCAGAAAACTATCAAACTGAACCCAGAATAAACCAAAATCCTGTCTAAAATCTACCCTGAATAAACCAGAATCCTGTCAAAACTGAACCCTGAATAAATCAAAATCCTGTCTACACTGAACCCTGAATAAATCAAAATCCTGTCTAAATCAAACAAGCAATTTAGTCCAAAGTTCTGATTTTTTTCAATTTTATTTAACCTGTATAATCAAAATACCAGTCTAAAATGTTACCCAAAGGGTGGCTGCTTGAGACAGAACATTTATTGCAGGCAGCATACAGATTTCTTTATTAAAAAGATATGGACACTGAAAAAGGAGACTAAGATAGCTGCTTTATTTTCATTATATATAAGTTATGCATTCTTAATAATGTACATTGCAACATAGATGTTTGAGAAAGACCGAGATTTCTAAGTTAAAAAAAAAATATTGTCATTTATCCCAGTGATGTAAAACGTTTATTTCACTGCATGACTTCACAGTACCAATGTAATAACCATGTAATAACCAGGGACGGTTCCAGGATTTCAAGTTAGGGGGGGGCGCACTTAAAAAAATTGCGCCGAGCGGAGGGAGGCGCGAAATTTTTTTGGGGTATTTTGTGTGAAAAATCATGATATTACGCCAAAAAATCATATTTTTTCCAATTGCGGAGGGAGCCGCGAAAAAGTTTTGGGTATTTCGTGTGAAAAACACGATTTTACGCCAAAAAATCATATTTTTTCCCAATTTTAGGGGGGGTCGCGCCGGGTGCGCCCCCCCCCTGGATCCGCCCCTGCAATTGTATCTATAGATAAAACGATATACCAGGGGCGGATCCAGGATTTATGGTTAGGGGGCGTGAGTAGGCGAGGGGTCTGGGGACCGCTTAAGGTCCCCAGCTGGTCCAGGGTAGAACCCTGGTAGGGGACCAGGGGCGCAATGCCCCCCTGAAGCTCTGGGGATTTTAGGAATTACAGACATTTATTTGAACGACAATTTTGAACCAACCACACCATTTTTATCAGACAAAAAAAACTTGATTTTGAGTCTTAATTTTGTCGGATAATTGTTAACAGTATATTTTTGTCAGATTATAAGAACCTAAAGTAAAACTTTTTTTGAACAACCGTGATGCGAATTGTTCAACTCATGACTGATCGATCACGATATTTTAACCCTTCAAAGAACCATTGGTTTAGTTTTAACGCATTCCTCATTTCACTAATTTGTCTGTACTTTCGGTGCTTGTCCTTTTGGGTGGTTCTAGTTAATACTGCCCGTCCGGATGGAGCTTTTCTTTTCGTCGTTTGATTCATTCACTGAAAACATATGATTCGACCGTTCTTGTTTATAGACAAACAAAAGCGGAAATTGTCGGCGAATCCATATATGAATCAACGAACACACCCAACGTGTATGAATATTTTACTACAGGTCACGAGTTGAACTGCTTAATTAACGTTGTATAACATATGTTTTGCGAATTTTAGGGGGGGGGGGGGGGGGGCGGGCGCACGCCCCGCACGCCCCTCTCTAAATCCGCCCCTGATAACAGCATTACAACACTAGCATTTCAAATATCAAACATCAATCACTCGTAACACTGAACAACAATGATAATTCGGCATTCATGAATAATTGCATTGTTCAGTTACTAGTGATCGATTTTTCGAAATACCGTATCTCACTGTAATCAGTATTTCTATTTGCATGGTTTATAAGTGTGTACGAAAATAAAAATAAAAACAGTGCTAGTTTACACAAAATCTACCTGTCCCCATGTTTTCCTTTGCCTTCACACTCCAATAAAAGTTAAGAAACAATATATTCAATTCAACACTTTTATCCTATGATGGCCACCTATAGTTGGTCATCTGATGAAAATATTTTGATCGTCATTATTTAATAAAAATAATAGGATTCCTGTTGAAAAAATAATGGAATTCCTTACCTATTCATGTGAATTTACGCATATACCCACGTTAACATAACATTATGTATGACATTTCAGAGCACAACATTGAACAGCCAGATCAATTTGGCCTATATTTCTCTTTTTATTATAAAATGTCATAATCTTGAACAACTGTAGGTTTCTACGAAATGGTAGACCTTACACTTTGCATAGAGTATCAATTTTTTTTTCAAATTTCAAACAAACATCTCTGATAATAAATAACACCCTTTAATTTTACATAACACATTTAATTTCAATTCAACTTGCCCCCTAAACCTTATGAGAGGCTGTCGTGGTCACAACATTATGTGATAAAGTTTTCAGTTACTTGTGACAGGTCAGTGGATTTCTCCATGTACTCCAATTTCCTCAACCAATAAAACTGACCGGCACGATATAACTGAAATATTGTTGAAAGTGGCATTAAACACCATAAACCAAACCTATATCTTATGATTTAGACTAAGACTGGGCAGTAGCTATCTACATTCATATCTGTAGATATGGAGATCTTAACACCTCTCAGTGCCCCTCTACATCCTTATGTTTTGTCTCAGGGTGTACAGGGTACTTTCAGGGTTTTGAAATATCCATATCTGGGCGTTTTTCAAAAAAATGTCCATTTTTAACTACTGGCACAAGAAAAAATCAAATATAGTTGAATAAAGAGTTTAATGGTAAATTTGAATACTTTCACGTCAATACAAACTGAAAATAAAATATGCAAACTTAAACTAAAAGGAAAGTATGATAACAAATGTATGAAAGTAAACAGGGTATACCATAGTGTCCACTACGCAACGATTTTATTGTGTTTTCCCATTCTAAAATTGTGCACTCTGTGATACTTTTTTCTTCTAATATCTGAAAAGGGGCACAATTTAATATTATACAACTATTAGAATGGTAATTACAAATAATGGCAAACATTACCGGCAAACTTTTAAAACCTGTGATCAAATCAATTGAAAATAGTAAATGTTCATTTAACAATATCTATGAAAGAATGCTGCAAATAATACACAAAATTCAATATATCTGTTAATCTGTCAGTATTATATTATATATTATACCTTCAGTATTATATCAAGCCAATTATGTATCCATTAGTTTTTTTCTTAAAAAATCGAAAAAATATTGGAAGTTATTTGTTGAGTAGGGGACATAACCGTTGTGCAGTGGACAAACAATCGTAACTACTCGGCCATTCTCGCTACCCTGCAAATAACCTCGTACGTACATAGTAGAAATTCTTCTTAAATTGTTCGCCGGAAGTTAAGTTAAGCCGCACAAAAATATAGTCCACGAAAATCCAATATGGAAGACATACTAAGTAAAATCTAATCATGCAAAACTAATTAAAACTTTAATTGAAATATAAGAAATTGTTTAAAATATAACTTTACCAAACTTTCATGTAACTGATATGTGAAAAGTAGTGCGATTTATACGCCTAATGCATACGAGGTTATTTGCAGGGTAGCGAGAATGGCCGAGTAGTTACGATTGGTGGACAAAAACATTTTATATGACTAGAAAATTGGTAACAATTGAAATACAACAAAAAAAAAAACCTTTTCCATGGTTGATATCAAATCATATTAATTGTCAATTTCAATTTAAAACTTTGTCCACTACGCAACGCTAGTCACGTTACGTAGGGGGATCGTTCGTAGGGGAAATATATACATGTTACTAACGATTGTTGTAATATAACTTGAGTAATACTGCGCCCTCTATCGGCACTTTCGCTGGATGAGGCGACTAGCGGGAGAGTAATATAACGACTGGATTATTCAGGTGAGTTCACTGTTTCTCACACATGTGCTGTAATGATTACTTTTGTAAAAATGATACACATCAAATCTGATTTCTTGGGTTTTTTTCACGATTTCATATAGACATTTCATGATAATTGACGTTGCCTAGTGGCCAAATTAAAAAATATGATGTCAAATGAACTCACCAACAGCAAAAATTCTGAAAAAGTTGGTACTCTTTATCCATAAATGACCGCCATTTGATAAAAGGAAGTAGTATTAGTGTCAAGTAAAAAGAAGTACTGCAACATGAATAAAAGAAAGATTATCATTTCAACATTATTTGTTGTCGTTGCGTAGTGGACATGCTATCTAAGGACAATACTTCTAAAGCCTCTGGTACTAATATTTTGCAACTACTCCCTACATGTATGTGTGATTTCTTTGGCATTAGTTTAGATGTAATTCTAGCAGTTAAAAGTTGAAATAGGCACAAAACACCGATTAAATCATAAAAGATTAGTGCCTTTTTCAAAGAAATTCCAACCTGGACAGGAGGTTTTTCTTGTATGAGGGCACTTTGATAAGATATATTCAAAAAGGCTTTATAAAAAAAATGGTTGAAACTTGTAAACATTCTCCAAAATAATGACATCTCACACATAGTAACAGAAAAAAAATAGAATAAAATATAAATGTATGGCCATTTCAGCCTCGGACAAAAAATGGATTTTTTTTTAAAAATGCCCATCTATGGATATAAATGTAGCTATCTATAAGTCAATACATAATAATGTAGAGGCTTACAATGAGTCTGTATCGCTCGCCCCGTTATAAATAATCAAGTAATTAATCAAAAGATGATTTATTTACATTCTGGGGTTCCATTAAGCATTTGGGTTTCTGATAAAAATTTCTCCAATAGGATCCAAAGTTAGGAATTCCTATCTACACATCAAAATGATCAATTTAGATGGAACAATTCAATGATTATTCATGTACAGTTTATGGTTTAATAAGGTTTGTAGTTGCTGATAAAAAAAATTAATTATTTTCCTTCCGGGTTCAATTTAAAACTTTTTCTTGTGAAGCTGGCCATCTTAGATTTCTGATCAACAAAAATACACATGCATTATTTTGGCTTAATCAAGTTTGCTGTTTCAGATAAAAATTATTAGTCCATTTTCCCATTAAAATCTTGTCCTGCAGTGATGGCCATCTTGGATTTCCAATGCACATGACAATACAATATAATGGACATCCAATAATAATTCATGTAGTTTTAATTTAATCAAGTTTGCAGCTGCTACAATAACTTAATTGTTAATTATCCCATAGGGTCCTATGCTAAAACTTTTTCCTTTGGCAATGGCCATCTTGGATTTCCAACCCACATGAAAATACAATATAAAGGACATCCAATAATAATTCATGTACAGTTTTAGCTCAATCAAGTTTGCAGCTGCTGATGAAAATTATTGTTAATCATCCCAAAGGATCCTATGTTAAAACTTTGTCCTTTGGTGATGGCCATCTTGGATTTCCGATCATTCATGCACAGTTTTTGTTAATAAGTTTGTAGCTGCTTCCAAAACAAATCTTGATTTTCAGTGGCAGCCATCCTGGATTTCCTCTTAGTACAAAATCACATCACCCTCGAATTATTCACACCAAATTAAATTTCAAAACAAGGAGTAGTTTTCAAACAATAGAACTTATGTCACAAACAATAAAATCACAGTATTGACTATGGCAGCCATGTTGAATTTTGAATTGGTACCAACATCACACAATCACAAATTCTGACATGGTTGACCAAAGGAACATTCCTGTATTGTCTTTCCATTAATTAAATAGTGTCAGAGACAAAGATGTTTATGTATGAAGTTGACATCTCAGCAACTGAAGGTGAACGCAACATATTTCAAACACAAAATAATTCAAAATATTAATATAACCAACACCAAAACTCAATACAGTGAAAGCTGTTTTAAGAGAAACACCTTTTTGATAAGAGAAGGTATGGTCTCTCTAGAAAGGTTTCACTGTAAACAAAAATTTTATGTGATCCTCTATTTTCTAATAAAAAAGCAAATAAATATATAAAAATTGTATCAAAATCTTAAACAATAGTAAAATATCATTCAACATATTCAGTCTACAGATACAAGATATAATGTTATACCTCACTAACTTCTCATTGGCTTAAATTAAATCACATGACCTGAAACAATTTTAATGTTTTGTGAAAATTAACCCAAACGGGAAACAACTAGTTGTTTACCGGGTAACAACCCTATTGTTTCCCGGTAAACAACCCATGGCGTGCCTCAAAAGGGAAACAACTCTTTCAAAAATTTCATAAAATTTAAAAATTCTAAAATCAATAAAAAAAAAAATTTAAAGTTCAAAATTTTCAAAAAATTTCAAGATTTCAAAATTTTCATAAGATATCAAAATTTTTAAAAAAAATTCAATATTTCAAAATGTTCAAAAAGTTTCAAAAATTTCAGTTTTCATAAAATTTCAAAATTTTAATATTTAAATAATAATATTGAAAAATGATAAAACAATTATAGCCTACCATTTTGATCAATACTATTGCCTTCTTCAAAAAGAATGAAGATTACCTAAAATTGAAATTGACTGGTTAATAAAAGTATTAAGAAATGGGTGTTTTCATAATGGACTGGTTATATCAAGGTTAGTCATAATGGCTCAAGGAAGGTTGTATTGGCCCGAGGCAATTTTTGAAGTTATTAAACACACATTTTAAATCTGTTGAAAATATTACTGATGGCCGGTTTGTGCCCTATATCACTGGTTGTGTTGTGAACTTTAATATAAACATGAAATAGTTTAACATTTGTTAAAAATTTGTCAAAAGTTATTAAACACACATTTTGCTTAAATACATGTATTTATTTAAATGCCCAATCCTTGGTCTGTTCGGTATAATAAAACAGTTATTGCCTTCAATGGATTGTAAACATCAGAATTGTTAACCCTCAAGGGGTTGCTTCCCTCGGGCTAAAGCCCTCGAGAAAACAACCCCCATCAGGTTAACAATTCTGGATGTTTACATCCAATTGAAGGCAATAATTGTTTAATGTTATTTGTACAAATATCATCAGTACAAAAACGTATGATTACAGAAACATGCATAATGATATAAATATTTACCCCACATGTGGAGTATATTTATGTATAAAGTTCAGGACTATATTAAGTATAAATTCAAGATTAGGACTCTGATGTTCTTTACCAGTTATATGAAAGGATTAACATATTGCTCATATGTAGAATCTTGCAAGACCACATCATTTCACTAAGATGTGAAGTTAGTCCTATAAAATTAACTTAACCCCATCACTTTTTCTTGAAGTACCTGTACCAAGCCAGGAAAGTGAGTGGTCATCTATATGTGTGTTAGATGTATAGATTTTGCCCTTTCTATGATTTTTTTGTTGGATTTTGACACTATTCTGATGGCATGGTATTTTTTGTTTTTCACTTAATAAGCAAAATCTTGAGCGACTGATTAATTGTTTCTTTAATGTAAAGTGAGCAATATGTCAGCCATATTCCTAAGAAAAAGTTCACAAACAAACAAGAAAAGATGCTCACTGAGTCTGAGAAAAATGTGATCTGTAAAAGGACTAATTACAGAATGAATGGGTGATAACAACTCCAAATCCAAACAAATTCTATGAATTCAAAGAAACAGGCTAATTAATCAACCAAAACATAACGAATGAAAATACAACTTTATTTAAATGCCCAATCCTTGGTCTGTTCGGTATAATAAAACAGTTATTGCCTTCAATGGATTGTAAACATCAGAATTGTTAACCCTCATGGGGTTGTTTCCCTCGGGCTAAAGCCCTCGGGAAAACAACCCCCATCAGGTTAACAATTCTGGATGTTTACATCCATTGAAGGCAATAATTGTTTATTATTATACCTCACTAACTTCTCATTGGCTTAAATTAAATCACATGACCTGAAACAATTTTAATGTTTTGTGAAAATTAACCCAAACGGTAAACAACCCATTGCGTGCCTCAAAAGGGAAACAACTCTTTCAAAAATTTCATATTTCTAAAATCAATAAAAAAATAAATAAAAATTTAAAGTTCCAAATTTTCAAAAAATTTCAAAATTTCAAAAAAATTCAAAATTTTCATAAGATATCAAAATTAAAAAAAAAATCAATATTTCTAAATTTTCAAAAAGTTTCAAAAACTTCAGTTTTCATAAAATTTCAAAATTTTAATATTTAAATACATGTAATACTATTGAAAAATGAAAAAAACAATTATAGCCTACCATTTCGGTCAATACTATTGCCTTCTTCAAAAAGAATGAAAATTACCTAAAATTGAAATTGACTGGTTAATAAAAGTATTAAGAAATGGGTGTTTTCATAATATCTCCAAGGTTAGTCATAATGGCTCAAGGAAGGTTGTATTGGCCCGAGGCAATTTTTGAAGTTATTAAACACACATTTTAAATCTGTTGAAAATATTACTGATGGCCGGTGTGTGCCCTATATCACTGGTTGTGTTGTGAACTTTAATATAAACATGAAATAGTTTAACATTTGCTAAAAATTTGTCAAAAGTTATTAAACACACATTTTGCTTAAATACATGTATTTATTTACATGCACAATCCTTGGTCTGTTGTTCGGTATAATAAAACAGTTATTGCCTTCAATGAATTGTAAACATCAGAATTGTTAACCCTCAAGGGGTTGCTTCCCTCGGGCTAAAGCCCTCGAGAAAACAACCCCCATCAGGTTAACAATTATGGATGTTTACATCCAATTGAAGGCAATAATTGTTTAATGTTATTTGTACAAATATCATCAGTACAAAAACGTATGATTACAGAAACATGCATAATGATATAAATATTTACCCCACATGTGGAGTATATTTATGTATAAAGTTCAGGACTATATTAAGTATAAATTCAAGATTAGGACTCTGATGTTCTTTACCAGTTATATGAAAGGATTAACATATTGCTCATATGTAGAATCTTGCAAGACCACATCATTTCACTAAGATGTGAAGTTAGTCCTATAAAATTAACTTAACCCCATCACTTTTTCTTGAAGTACCTGTACCAAGCCAGGAAAGTGAGTGGTCATGTATATGTGTGTTAGATGTATAGATTTTGCCCTTTCTATGATTTTTTTGTTGGATTTTGACACTATTCTGATGGCATGGTATTTTTTGTTTTTCACTTAATAAGCAAAATCTTGAGCGACTGATTAATTGTTTCTTTAATGTAAAGTGAGCAATATGTCAGCCATATTCCTAAGAAAAAGTTCACAAACAAACAAGAAAAGATGCTCACTGAGTCTGAGAAAAATGTGATCTGTAAAAGGACTAATTACAGAATGAATGGGTGATAACAACTCCAAATCCAAACAAATTCTATGAATTCAAAGAAACAGGCTAATTAATCAACCAAAACATAACGAATGAAAATACAACTTTATTTAAATGCCCAATCCTTGGTCTGTTCGGTATAATAAAACAGTTATTGCCTTCAATGGATTGTAAACATCAGAATTGTTAACCCTCATGGGGTTGTTTCCCTCGGGCTAAAGCCCTCGGGAAAACAAATGAAAATACAACTTTTTCAGAAGTTCAAGGTCATCGATGGAGATCAAATTCTTTATTTCTGAAATTCTGGATTCTTGAAATATGGCTTTCGTTCCTTTTAAGCGAGACAATGCCATGTAGTAACTGGAAGAGAAACAAAAAGAAATGCATTACATAAAACAAATACATTAATAATATCACTGTAATACATTTATTATAGATAATAAACAAAATTTCCATTTTCATTACAAAATCATAAAAATGCTTACTTTTTTTTTAATAAGCACCAGTACTGGTAATAGTTTCACTTTCACATTAAATGTTGTAGTTATCTTCAAGAAAAAATTGATGGGGCTGTCGTGGTCGTGATCGTATGGTAATTGAATTTACAACTACCTGTGCAATCAGTGCCTATCACCACTTAAGTTGTGAGTTCGAACCCCGTTCATCACGAGATGTACTCGATACAACATTATTTGATAAAGTTTATCAGTGAATTGTGACAGGTCGGTAGTTTTTCCATGTACTCCAGTTTCCTCCAACAATAAAACTGACTGCCACGATATAACTGGAATATTGTTGACACCTACTCCTAAAAATACTTAAATTAAAATTAAACAACACTTTTTAATGGACAGTTTTCAATCATTTCAAATATTAAAATAAATCATATTAAATGTATTAATACTGACTTCTGATTGGCTAGTTGTTCTTTGATATCGTTGAAACTCCTCATAAGATGGTCAGGGTTATTGGGGTCCAAACCTGAAATTTAAAATACATAGTTTTACTGTAACTATCTACATCATTTACTTCTCTTATTGTGTATCTTAAAAATCAGATGAACTGATAAACTTATTTTAAAACTAGAGGCTCACATGAGACTGTATCACTCATCTGGTTTTCATTCTTATAAACTGACTAACTATTGGATGAAAATGAAATTCCCTACAAAATATACACTTACTTTTAAACCACTTTTTAAAGTCTGTTATAAAGTAGTTCTCCAAAGATTTTGGATTTTTTCACCAGAGGAATTTATATATGATAGCATCAGATTAGCGTTCGGACTCAAATCTGCATTCACTTATCAAATCGGCATCCACTGATGTCATTATCTCAAATTATGGTCTCATTTATGGGTATTCTCAAATTGGCGTCCTTTCCAAATTCTCAGATCTATGGCCGATTTATTGGTTAGGGTTAGGGCAAACATCAGTGATGTCATTGGACGTCGATTTGAAAAAGTGAGAAACGCCCCATAGATTTGAGAATTGGACGCCGATTTGAGGCTGAACGTCGACCTGAGTCTTACATATATATATATTACACAATATGTTTCATACAACTATGCATTGTGATGTAGCTTATCAATGAACAATGTGATCTGTTTTTCTACTCATTGTGCATTCACACAACAAATTTTCTTATTTTGATCAATCTTGCTATATATTGTATACAAACCTCCTGATAACATATCTGTATGGCTGTCAGTAAATACCTCTGGATTATCTATCATTTGACGTATTTCATCCTCGGCTACTACCCACGGTAAACTTAGATCTTCATTTTCTGCCAAGGTGTCTACAGCCTCATCCAGTTCTCCTGAAAATATATTTAACACAAAAATGTACATTGTTTTATAATGCTATCAATGCCAATTTATTGTATTTAAACTTCAAAAAGATCCTTCAACGCATAGGACATATTATTCAACAATAACTGGGGGTCTCGTTGAGTATCCTTTTCTTGGAATTAAGTACAGTCAAACCTGTCCATGTGGTCACCTCTATTAAGAGGTCACCTGTATTAAAATGTCAGATTTTTCTTGTCCTATCTTAGAAAATATCATATAAATTTAACATTTTTCAAAAGGTCAACTGTCTTATAAGACCATTTTTTCTTTGTCCCAAAGGTGACCTCTTATTACATGTTTGACTATATCATTTTTGACTTTTTCCTGCCATCTTGAATATGGCTGAAAACATTGCTCTCTGAATGTTAGGTCTTCAAATCAAACCAAATTTTCCATAGTGATCTATCAATCCATTAGCTCTAACCTATATATGTTAATTGATGTGCTTATCATGTACATTCCACATACAGAGTCAGTTTATACAACCTTGACTACTGCTGTCAGATGTTAATTGATGTGCTTATCATGTACATTCCACATACAGAGTCAGTTTATACAACCTTGACTACTGCTGTCAGATGTTAATTGATGTGCTTATCATGTACATTCCACATACAGAGTCAGTTTATACAACCTTGACTACTGCTGTCAGATGTTAATTGATGTCCTTATCATGTACATTCCACATACAGAGTCAGTTTATACAACCTTGACTACTGCTGTCAGATGTTAATTGATGTGCTTATCATGTACATTCCACATACAGAGTCAGTTTATACAACCTTGACTACTGCTGTCAGATGTTAATTGATGTGCTTATCATGTACATTCCACATACAGAGTCAGTTTATACAACCTTGACTACTGCTGTCAGATGTTAATTGATGTGCTTATCATGTACATTCCACATACAGAGTCAGTTTATACAACCTTGACTACTGCTGTCAGATGTTAATTGATGTGCTTATCATGTACATTCCACATACAGAGTCAGTTTATACAACCTTGACTACTGCTGTCAGATGTTAATTGATGTGCTTATCATGTACATTCCACATACAGAGTCAGTTTATACAACCTTGACTACTGCTGTCAGATGTTAATTGATGTACTTATCATGTACATTCCACATACAGAGTCAGTTTATACAACCTTGACTACTGCTGTCAGATGTTAATTGATGTGCTTATCATGTACATTCCACATACAGAGTCAGTTTATACAACCTTGACTACTGCTGTCAGATGTTAATTGATGTACTTATCATGTACATTCCACATACAGAGTCAGTTTATACAACCTTGACTACTGCTGTCAGATGTTAATTGATGTACTTATCATGTACATTCCACATACAGAGTCAGTTTATACAACCTTGACTACTGCTGTCAGATGTTAATTGATGTACTTATCATGTACATTCCACATACAGAGTCAGTTTATACAACCTTGACTACTGCTGTCAGATGTTAATTGATGTACTTATCATGTACATTCCACATACAGAGTCAGTTTATACAACCTTGACTACTGCTGTCAGATGTTAATTGATGTACTTATCATGTACATTCCACATACAGAGTCAGTTTATACAACCTTGACTACTGCTGTCAGATGTTAATTGATGTGCTTATCATGTACATTCCACATACAGAGTCAGTTTATACAACCTTGACTACTGCTGTCAGATGTTAATTGATGTACTTATCATGTACATTCCACATACAGAGTCAGTTTATACAACCTTGACTACTGCTGTCAGATGTTAATTGATGTACTTATCATGTACATTCCACATACAGAGTCAGTTTATACAACCTTGACTACTGCTGTCAGATGTTAATTGATGTACTTATCATGTACATTCCACATACAGAGTCAGTTTATACAACCTTGACTACTGCTGTCAGATGTTAATTGATGTACTTATCATGTACATTCCACATACAGAGTCAGTTTATACAACCTTGACTACTGCTGTCAGATGTTAATTGATGTACTTATCATGTACATTCCACATACAGAGTCAGTTTATACAACCTTGACTACTGCTGTCAGATGTTAATTGATGTGCTTATCATGTACATTCCACATACAGAGTCAGTTTATACAACCTTGACTACTGCTGTCAGATGTTAATTGATGTACTTATCATGTACATTCCACATACAGAGTCAGTTTATACAACCTTGACTACTGCTGTCAGATGTTAATTGATGTACTTATCATGTACATTCCACATACAGAGTCAGTTTATACAACCTTGACTACTGCTGTCAGATGTTAATTGATGTACTTATCATGTACATTCCACATACAGAGTCAGTTTATACAACCTTGACTACTGCTGTCAGATGTTAATTGATGTACTTATCATGTACATTCCACATACAGAGTCAGTTTATACAACCTTGACTACTGCTGTCAGATGTTAATTGATGTACTTATCATGTACATTCCACATACAGAGTCAGTTTATACAACCTTGACTACTGCTGTCAGATGTTAATTGATGTACTTATCATGTACATTCCACATACAGAGTCAGTTTATACAACCTTGACTACTGCTGTCAGATGTTAATTGATGTACTTATCATGTACATTCCACATACAGAGTCAGTTTATACAACCTTGACTACTGCTGTCAGATGTTAATTGATGTACTTATCATGTACATTCCACATACAGAGTCAGTTTATACAACCTTGACTACTGCTGTCAGATGTTAATTGATGTACTTATCATGTACATTCCACATACAGAGTCAGTTTATACAACCTTGACTACTGCTGTCAGATGTTAATTGATGTACTTATCATGTACATTCCACATACAGAGTCAGTTTATACAACCTTGACTACTGCTGTCAGATGTTAATTGATGTACTTATCATGTACATTCCACATACAGAGTCAGTTTATACAACCTTGACTACTGCTGTCAGATGTTAATTGATGTACTTATCATGTACATTCCACATACAGAGTCAGTTTATACAACCTTGACTACTGCTGTCAGATGTTAATTGATGTACTTATCATGTACATTCCACATACAGAGTCAGTTTATACAACCTTGACTACTGCTGTCAGATGTTAATTGATGTACTTATCATGTACATTCCACATACAGAGTCAGTTTATACAACCTTGACTACTGCTGTCAGATGTTAATTGATGTACTTATCATGTACATTCCACATACAGAGTCAGTTTATACAACCTTGACTACTGCTGTCAGATGTTAATTGATGTACTTATCATGTACATTCCACATACAGAGTCAGTTTATACAACCTTGACTACTGCTGTCAGATGTTAATTGATGTACTTATCATGTACATTCCACATACAGAGTCAGTTTATACAACCTTGACTACTGCTGTCAGATGTTAATTGATGTACTTATCATGTACATTCCACATACAGAGTCAGTTTATACAACCTTGACTACTGCTGTCAGATGTTAATTGATGTACTTATCATGTACATTCCACATACAGAGTCAGTTTATACAACCTTGACTACTGCTGTCAGATGTTAATTGATGTACTTATCATGTACATTCCACATACAGAGTCAGTTTATACAACCTTGACTACTGCTGTCAGATGTTAATTGATGTACTTATCATGTACATTCCACATACAGAGTCAGTTTATACAACCTTGACTACTGCTGTCAGATGTTAATTGATGTACTTATCATGTACATTCCACATACAGAGTCAGTTTATACAACCTTGACTACTGCTGTCAGATGTTAATTGATGTACTTATCATGTACATTCCACATACAGAGTCAGTTTATACAACCTTGACTACTGCTGTCAGATGTTAATTGATGTACTTATCATGTACATTCCACATACAGAGTCAGTTTATACAACCTTGACTACTGCTGTCAGATGTTAATTGATGTACTTATCATGTACATTCCACATACAGAGTCAGTTTATACAACCTTGACTACTGCTGTCAGATGTTAATTGATGTACTTATCATGTACATTCCACATACAGAGTCAGTTTATACAACCTTGACTACTGCTGTCAGATGTTAATTGATGTACTTATCATGTACATTCCACATACAGAGTCAGTTTATACAACCTTGACTACTGCTGTCAGATGTTAATTGATGTACTTATCATGTACATTCCACATACAGAGTCAGTTTATACAACCTTGACTACTGCTGTCAGATGTTAATTGATGTACTTATCATGTACATTCCACATACAGAGTCAGTTTATACAACCTTGACTACTGCTGTCAGATGTTAATTGATGTGCTTATCATGTACATTCCACATACAGAGTCAGTTTATACAACCTTGACTACTGCTGTCAGATGTTAATTGATGTGCTTATCATGTACATTCCACATACAGAGTCAGTTTATACAACCTTGACTACTGCTGTCAGATGTTAATTGATGTACTTATCATGTACATTCCACATACAGAGTCAGTTTATACAACCTTGACTACTGCTGTCAGATGTTAATTGATGTACTTATCATGTACATTCCACATACAGAGTCAGTTTATACAACCTTGACTACTGCTGTCAGATGTTAATTGATGTACTTATCATGTACATTCCACATACAGAGTCAGTTTATACAACCTTGACTACTGCTGTCAGATGTTAATTGATGTACTTATCATGTACATTCCACATACAGAGTCAGTTTATACAACCTTGACTACTGCTGTCAGATGTTAATTGATGTACTTATCATGTACATTCCACATACAGAGTCAGTTTATACAACCTTGACTACTGCTGTCAGATGTTAATTGATGTACTTATCATGTACATTCCACATACAGAGTCAGTTTATACAACCTTGACTACTGCTGTCAGATGTTAATTGATGTACTTATCATGTACATTCCACATACAGAGTCAGTTTATACAACCTTGACTACTGCTGTCAGATGTTAATTGATGTACTTATCATGTACATTCCACATACAGAGTCAGTTTATACAACCTTGACTACTGCTGTCAGATGTTAATTGATGTACTTATCATGTACATTCCACATACAGAGTCAGTTTATACAACCTTGACTACTGCTGTCAGATGTTAATTGATGTACTTATCATGTACATTCCACATACAGAGTCAGTTTATACAACCTTGACTACTGCTGTCAGATGTTAATTGATGTACTTATCATGTACATTCCACATACAGAGTCAGTTTATACAACCTTGACTACTGCTGTCAGATGTTAATTGATGTACTTATCATGTACATTCCACATACAGAGTCAGTTTATACAACCTTGACTACTGCTGTCAGATGTTAATTGATGTACTTATCATGTACATTCCACATACAGAGTCAGTTTATACAACCTTGACTACTGCTGTCAGATGTTAATTGATGTACTTATCATGTACATTCCACATACAGAGTCAGTTTATACAACCTTGACTACTGCTGTCAGATGTTAATTGATGTACTTATCATGTACATTCCACATACAGAGTCAGTTTATACAACCTTGACTACTGCTGTCAGATGTTAATTGATGTACTTATCATGTACATTCCACATACAGAGTCAGTTTATACAACCTTGACTACTGCTGTCAGATGTTAATTGATGTACTTATCATGTACATTCCACATACAGAGTCAGTTTATACAACCTTGACTACTGCTGTCAGATGTTAATTGATGTACTTATCATGTACATTCCACATACAGAGTCAGTTTATACAACCTTGACTACTGCTGTCAGATGTTAATTGATGTACTTATCATGTACATTCCACATACAGAGTCAGTTTATACAACCTTGACTACTGCTGTCAGATGTTAATTGATGTACTTATCATGTACATTCCACATACAGAGTCAGTTTATACAACCTTGACTACTGCTGTCAGATGTTAATTGATGTACTTATCATGTACATTCCACATACAGAGTCAGTTTATACAACCTTGACTACTGCTGTCAGATGTTAATTGATGTACTTATCATGTACATTCCACATACAGAGTCAGTTTATACAACCTTGACTACTGCTGTCAGATGTTAATTGATGTACTTATCATGTACATTCCACATACAGAGTCAGTTTATACAACCTTGACTACTGCTGTCAGATGTTAATTGATGTACTTATCATGTACATTCCACATACAGAGTCAGTTTATACAACCTTGACTACTGCTGTCAGATGTTAATTGATGTACTTATCATGTACATTCCACATACAGAGTCAGTTTATACAACCTTGACTACTGCTGTCAGATGTTAATTGATGTACTTATCATGTACATTCCACATACAGAGTCAGTTTATACAACCTTGACTACTGCTGTCAGATGTTAATTGATGTACTTATCATGTACATTCCACATACAGAGTCAGTTTATACAACCTTGACTACTGCTGTCAGATGTTAATTGATGTACTTATCATGTACATTCCACATACAGAGTCAGTTTATACAACCTTGACTACTGCTGTCAGATGTTAATTGATGTACTTATCATGTACATTCCACATACAGAGTCAGTTTATACAACCTTGACTACTGCTGTCAGATGTTAATTGATGTACTTATCATGTACATTCCACATACAGAGTCAGTTTATACAACCTTGACTACTGCTGTCAGATGTTAATTGATGTACTTATCATGTACATTCCACATACAGAGTCAGTTTATACAACCTTGACTACTGCTGTCAGATGTTAATTGATGTACTTATCATGTACATTCCACATACAGAGTCAGTTTATACAACCTTGACTACTGCTGTCAGATGTTAATTGATGTACTTATCATGTACATTCCACATACAGAGTCAGTTTATACAACCTTGACTACTGCTGTCAGATGTTAATTGATGTACTTATCATGTACATTCCACATACAGAGTCAGTTTATACAACCTTGACTACTGCTGTCAGATGTTAATTGATGTACTTATCATGTACATTCCACATACAGAGTCAGTTTATACAACCTTGACTACTGCTGTCAGATGTTAATTGATGTACTTATCATGTACATTCCACATACAGAGTCAGTTTATACAACCTTGACTACTGCTGTCAGATGTTAATTGATGTACTTATCATGTACATTCCACATACAGAGTCAGTTTATACAACCTTGACTACTGCTGTCAGATGTTAATTGATGTACTTATCATGTACATTCCACATACAGAGTCAGTTTATACAACCTTGACTACTGCTGTCAGATGTTAATTGATGTACTTATCATGTACATTCCACATACAGAGTCAGTTTATACAACCTTGACTACTGCTGTCAGATGTTAATTGATGTACTTATCATGTACATTCCACATACAGAGTCAGTTTATACAACCTTGACTACTGCTGTCAGATGTTAATTGATGTACTTATCATGTACATTCCACATACAGAGTCAGTTTATACAACCTTGACTACTGCTGTCAGATGTTAATTGATGTACTTATCATGTACATTCCACATACAGAGTCAGTTTATACAACCTTGACTACTGCTGTCAGATGTTAATTGATGTACTTATCATGTACATTCCACATACAGAGTCAGTTTATACAACCTTGACTACTGCTGTCAGATGTTAATTGATGTACTTATCATGTACATTCCACATACAGAGTCAGTTTATACAACCTTGACTACTGCTGTCAGATGTTAATTGATGTACTTATCATGTACATTCCACATACAGAGTCAGTTTATACAACCTTGACTACTGCTGTCAGATGTTAATTGATGTACTTATCATGTACATTCCACATACAGAGTCAGTTTATACAACCTTGACTACTGCTGTCAGATGTTAATTGATGTACTTATCATGTACATTCCACATACAGAGTCAGTTTATACAACCTTGACTACTGCTGTCAGATGTTAATTGATGTACTTATCATGTACATTCCACATACAGAGTCAGTTTATACAACCTTGACTACTGCTGTCAGATGTTAATTGATGTACTTATCATGTACATTCCACATACAGAGTCAGTTTATACAACCTTGACTACTGCTGTCAGATGTTAATTGATGTACTTATCATGTACATTCCACATACAGAGTCAGTTTATACAACCTTGACTACTGCTGTCAGATGTTAATTGATGTACTTATCATGTACATTCCACATACAGAGTCAGTTTATACAACCTTGACTACTGCTGTCAGATGTTAATTGATGTACTTATCATGTACATTCCACATACAGAGTCAGTTTATACAACCTTGACTACTGCTGTCAGATGTTAATTGATGTACTTATCATGTACATTCCACATACAGAGTCAGTTTATACAACCTTGACTACTGCTGTCAGATGTTAATTGATGTACTTATCATGTACATTCCACATACAGAGTCAGTTTATACAACCTTGACTACTGCTGTCAGATGTTAATTGATGTACTTATCATGTACATTCCACATACAGAGTCAGTTTATACAACCTTGACTACTGCTGTCAGATGTTAATTGATGTACTTATCATGTACATTCCACATACAGAGTCAGTTTATACAACCTTGACTACTGCTGTCAGATGTTAATTGATGTACTTATCATGTACATTCCACATACAGAGTCAGTTTATACAACCTTGACTACTGCTGTCAGATGTTAATTGATGTACTTATCATGTACATTCCACATACAGAGTCAGTTTATACAACCTTGACTACTGCTGTCAGATGTTAATTGATGTACTTATCATGTACATTCCACATACAGAGTCAGTTTATACAACCTTGACTACTGCTGTCAGATGTTAATTGATGTACTTATCATGTACATTCCACATACAGAGTCAGTTTATACAACCTTGACTACTGCTGTCAGATGTTAATTGATGTACTTATCATGTACATTCCACATACAGAGTCAGTTTATACAACCTTGACTACTGCTGTCAGATGTTAATTGATGTACTTATCATGTACATTCCACATACAGAGTCAGTTTATACAACCTTGACTACTGCTGTCAGATGTTAATTGATGTACTTATCATGTACATTCCACATACAGAGTCAGTTTATACAACCTTGACTACTGCTGTCAGATGTTAATTGATGTACTTATCATGTACATTCCACATACAGAGTCAGTTTATACAACCTTGACTACTGCTGTCAGATGTTAATTGATGTACTTATCATGTACATTCCACATACAGAGTCAGTTTATACAACCTTGACTACTGCTGTCAGATGTTAATTGATGTACTTATCATGTACATTCCACATACAGAGTCAGTTTATACAACCTTGACTACTGCTGTCAGATGTTAATTGATGTACTTATCATGTACATTCCACATACAGAGTCAGTTTATACAACCTTGACTACTGCTGTCAGATGTTAATTGATGTACTTATCATGTACATTCCACATACAGAGTCAGTTTATACAACCTTGACTACTGCTGTCAGATGTTAATTGATGTACTTATCATGTACATTCCACATACAGAGTCAGTTTATACAACCTTGACTACTGCTGTCAGATGTTAATTGATGTACTTATCATGTACATTCCACATACAGAGTCAGTTTATACAACCTTGACTACTGCTGTCAGATGTTAATTGATGTACTTATCATGTACATTCCACATACAGAGTCAGTTTATACAACCTTGACTACTGCTGTCAGATGTTAATTGATGTACTTATCATGTACATTCCACATACAGAGTCAGTTTATACAACCTTGACTACTGCTGTCAGATGTTAATTGATGTACTTATCATGTACATTCCACATACAGAGTCAGTTTATACAACCTTGACTACTGCTGTCAGATGTTAATTGATGTACTTATCATGTACATTCCACATACAGAGTCAGTTTATACAACCTTGACTACTGCTGTCAGATGTTAATTGATGTACTTATCATGTACATTCCACATACAGAGTCAGTTTATACAACCTTGACTACTGCTGTCAGATGTTTTGCCTTGGTTTTATTGCTATCAATTAATTTTTAATCTCTCGGTGAGTGAATGGGTGATTGACATGTCGCCTCACTCGGACATATTATTATTATCCTGATTCCGAGCCAACCAGTCTTTGCTTTTAATCTTATAAACTTTGGTTTGATCTGATTGGGACTAACCCCCAAGATAGTCTTTGCTTTTTCTCCTTAATGCTGCATGCGTAGTGGAGAAGCAACAAATACCAATTTTATAGTCATTGGTTTGACCCGATTGGGCTCAAACCCACAATCAACTGCACTCGAGGCAAGCACTCTTAACTATTACATCACCGACACGGTTTTTTAATCTATCAGACATACAAGCTGATGAGA